>CM077013.1:90696239-91946239 GCA_039090855.1 Macrothele yani
AGCGCCAGTCGCTAGTACACGACACCACTCAGTAATTTACTCTGCGTATGCGGATGACATTACAGTCTGCATTCGTAGAGAATCACAATTCCACCTTCTTCGTCGTTTGTTCTCCGACTACGTCTCCTGTTCTGCTGCTGAGCTAAACACGTCTAAGAGCACCGGTCTGTGGTGCGGGGTGTGGCGGAACCGCACAGATACTCCATGGGGTGCCTCATGGTCTTTAACCACCCAACGTTTCCTAGGAGTTCACTTAGGACAGCCACATGCAGCCTCAGAAGCTACTCGCACCGGTTTACATCCTCGTCTGACCAACTCTGCGGTGTACTGGAGACGAGTGCAGTTCTGCACATCCTATCACCAGCGTGCGAGACTCACTTGTACATATCTCTTGTCCATGTGTCAGCATTCATGGATAGCTGCTCCAACCCCGCTCTTTTGTCTTCAAGAGATCACCCGCCGTCTTAGAGTGGTCATGTGGGTGCGACATCATTGGCTTTCCGTCACGAAGTTCTGTGCACCACCTTTGTTTGGTGGAGCCGGTCTTCCTGATGTTTCTCTGAGCTATAAGGTACACCGTATCATTCACTTCGTCCGTCTTTTCACAGCTCCAGTTGCATCTGCAATTCAGGTAAGAAACGTTCTCGCCTCCAGGCGTAACCCCCTACTTCTCTTTTTCCTCTCTAGTTTTTATGGACCGTTGTCCTGTTCCCCCCTCAAAACTTCCTCCTGCTTATTCTGAAGCTCTTAAATTCCTTCGCTCTCTTCCCCTTCTGCGCTCCCCTCCTTCTTCAACGCTTGAGCTTCTTGCTGAACCCCTCTTCTTCAACTCTCTTCTCCACCCTCCCCACCTCCCTTGCTTTGCTTTTTCTTCCTGGCTTCGTGACCTCTCCTGGCACCCTTTCGCCGATTTCCCAGCTGCAATTCTATCATCCCGTTCTGCTCATTTCGTCTTTGACTCTCTGCACTCTGCTATCCAATCTCTTTTCCCTGATTTGGCGCCCCCTTCTGGTCTGATCTCCATGCTCTCTGCTCCTCTTCCGCTACCGTTCTTCCTTCGGCATGCTCACACGGTTCAACCTCTTGTTTCTATCACATCTAAATCTTTGTATCGTCTCCTAGTGCACATTTCCACTCCCTCTGCTCTTCCTATACTTGATGTTCCTACTACCTCTCTTTCTGCCGTTTGGGCAGCTGCCCGCTCCCCCTCTCCACACCTCATGAACAAAACACCCACTGGCTCTTCCTCCATAATCGTCATCCTGTTCCGTTTCTCCTCTATCGTATGTCTCTACTCTCTTCTCCTCTTTGCTCCTTCTGCGCTCAGGAGGCAGACGTTTGTTACGTCTACCTTTATTGTCCTGTTCTACTGCCTCTACTCAATCAAGCCTTCAAGATTGCCAGTTCCTCTTGCTCCCAAGAGTTATGGTTTACAACCTATAGACACCTTCTATTACGTGATAATCCACCAGTTCCTCTTCCCTATCTTTGTGCATATCTTTTTGTACTGGCCAAACACGTAGTTTATGTGTTCCATCAGCAACTCCGGAGTATTTCCTCACCTGTTTCTCCTCAACAAGCGAGTTCTGCACTTGTGTGCCACTTCAGAGACCGTCTAACATCACGTCTCCGCTTTGAGCACCGCCTCGCTTCCATCAGCCATCGAGAAGCAGCTTTCCATTCCACGTGGGTACCTCTGACCCCATGGTTCGCGGTGGACACAGGTCTCCTCAATCTAACCATCAGTTAGAACTTTTTCTCTTTTTAGCACCAGAATGTGGCGCTGAGTGTTGCATTTTCACGGCGTTGGTCGTATTTTATTACATTTAGTGAAATATTTTTGTACTTCTACTACATTTGTGTGCACAGTGTGTTTGTTCACTTGTAACTTCTGCTGTAATTTACGCGCTATCAATGTTGCACGAGTTGTACTATGTTTTTCTCTTACCTTGGTTAGCAATTGAGTATGTTAGCACTGCTTACTGTTGTCTATGTATATATTTGTCATTCTATTACATCACCGTTTTGCTCCACTGTGCCTGTTTATCGTGCGCCCTAAGTTTGTATTATTGCTTACCTGCAAATATGTTCCTTCAGCGTCATGTAACGCGCTAGCCACCCAATGATGTGTTTCCTTCACTTGTTATGTATTTAGCTCAATTGCAGGTTCTTCCTAGTATCAACATTTTTCATTGCAGATTATTTTATCCATTGCACGAGTTGTTTCATGTTTTTCTATTATTTTGTTTAGCTATTGAGTATGTATGCACTGTATAATGTTGCCTATGTTTAGAATTGTCTTTCTATTTCACCATTGTTTTGATCAACCTGTGCATGTTTTACGTGCTCTTTAAGTTCCCAATCCTGTTTACCGGAAAATATGCACCTGCAGTGTCATGTAACATGCTGGCCACCTTTACGGTGCTTCTTCTACTCCTGTTATGTTTTCGCTAAATTGCAGCATCTCTTTATCATTAACATTTTTCATTGCAGTATAAATTTCTCAGTTGCACGAGTTGTACAATATTTTTCTGTCGTCGTTAATTCCCTTTTACGTATGCCAACACTATGTAATGTTACCTCTGCATATATTTGTCATCCTATTTCATCATTGTGTTGCTCAACCTATGCCTGTGTTACCATGCGTTTTAAGTTTACAATACTGTTTGTCTGCATATATGTTCCTTTAGTGTCATGTAACATGCTGGCCACCACTTAACGGTGTTTTGTCTACACCTGTTGTGTTTTTAGCTCAATTGCAGCATCTCCTTATCATTAATATTTCTCATTGTACTATATATTTCTTCGTTGCACAAGTCATACTGTGTTTTTCTATCGTCGTCGTTTCGCTTCTACGTATGCCTGCGCTATGGAATGTTACCTTTGTATATAATTATCATTCTATTTGATTTTTTGTTTTTGCTCAACCTGTACCTGCTTTTTCATGCGTTTTAAGTTTTCAATACAGTGTACCTGGAAATATGTTCCTTCAGTGTCATGTGACACGTTGACCAACTTATGGTATTTTTCCCTACACCTGCTGTGTATTTAGCTCAATTGCAGCATATCAGTATCATCAACATTTCTCATTGCAGTGTAAATATCATTGATTTTATCAGTATGAATTTTGTTTGTAAGACGCTCCATGCTGACCGTCTATTTTATTTCGTTATACCAATAAAGCGATTTTGAAAAGCAGGTCCTCCAGTTCCCGTACATTTCGAGGTGGAGGTGATTTGGCGAGAGACCATTTTTCCAAATCGAACCACAAATGTTCGATTGGGTTCATGTCGGGTGAATTTGGAGGACAGATCATCAACAGAAAGTCACCAACATGTTCCTCGAACCACTCCTTGACGATCCCAGCAGTGTGGCATGACGCATTATCCTGTTGGTAATGGCCTTCACCAGGAGGGAACGCAGTTGCCATGAATGGGTGAACTTGGTCCACGACGATGTTCAGATACCTGACAGCAGTCAGGGACTGGAGTAATGGGGCCTAATGTGTCGCGAGAAAACATCGCCCAAAGCATAACACCGCGGCCGCAGGCCTGTTTCCGCCCAACAGTGCATCCAGGCGCCATAGCTTTTTTTGGTAATCAGCGTTATGCACCAGGAATCTTCATTCGTCAGACCCGACCACCTTCTTTCCATCATCCACGGTCCAATCTCGATGATCTTGGGCCCTTTTCATGCGTTGTTGGCGATGACGTGCAGTGATCATGGGGACCCGGCTGGGTCTTCGGCTACGCAGGCCCATGTGCAGAAGGCTGCTATGAACTGTATGCTGTGACACATTGCCCTGATTACAACTCTTGAAACTTTGGGTGATTTTTCGCATTGCGGCCCTGCTGTCGCTATGAACAACGCGCAACAGTCTCCGCTCCCCTCTGGCATCAATGAGCTGCGGACGACACACGGCTGGACGGCGATCCGTCATTTGGCCCTCTGTGCACCTCTTTTGATACGTACTCACTACAGCGGCACGTGAACAACCCACAAGCCGCGCCTTATTCGAGATCGTAGTTCCGAGGCTCCGTGCCATCACAATTTGTCTTTTATCAAACTCCGACAAATAGGCAGCTTTTCCCATTCTGACTGCGAACACACTACTAGCCGACAGACGGTCCACCGGATGTATACGTACAGGGTGTCCACAATGTCTTGTAACCCCCCCACGGTAATAAGAAGAGTAAGTGATCTATGTATCTTTTGTATGATGAGTATGTTGAGTTATATATTGAGGCATCCTTAAACATCCAGTGGATCCGTTTGGGCTCCGTCATTCTCGTGACAGAGAATAATTTCACGCCATGTTCTGTGGGACATTTTCCGAATCAGTTGCGGGGTGATACGAGATAAAGCACATCTCACTGCTTGTTTAAGTTCACCAGTGGTTTGGTAGCGCTACTGTTCAACAACCTCCTTTATGAAACCCGAAAGGGCATTGTCACACGTTGAGAGATCTGGGCTTCGAGGTGGCCATTCAAGTGGAGCGGGCAGCACTGTCAAAATCTCGGACGATCCAACGATCCCGAAAGACCTCACCAAGGTATACCCGAACAGCGATTGCGTAATGGGCGGGTGCCCCATTCTGTTGGAACCATACGTCATTCAGAATGGCAAGATTTCCAAGCTGTGGCAAAAACCAAGTTTGCAGCATGTCCAGATAAGTTGTCTGATTCACTGGACCATCAAAGAAATACGGTTCAAACAGATGTCGACTATTGATTGCAGCCCATATCATGACATGCGGAGGATGATGTTCCAATTCTTCGACATAATGTGGGTTTTCCTTGGTCCAGAATCCAACGTTCCGTGATCGACAGCTGTGGTATATCGCACATTTATCACTGAAAATGACCTTTCCACGTTTTGGGATTGTGGCAAATGTCTGAAGCATCATTGCACATGCATCCCGTCTGAGGTTTAAATCGATGTCTGATAACTCCTGAACGAACATCGGGCGATATGCGTGCATATTCAGGTCATTCTTCATGTGCTTATGCAGTGTTGATCGTGGTATTCGTTTGCGGAGAGATTTCGTCGGGGACCTGACAACTGATTCCTCGACCGCTTGACACTGTTGCACTCTGGTTGATGGTCTTCGCTTATCGGGGTTTATCCTTGATGTTGCCTGCTTCGAAGAGTTTATGTTCCCACCACAGAAGAGTCTGTTTTGGAAGGGACTCTTTGTCGAATCGTTCTTAGAAATCGGGGCGCACGTCACGCATTGTCTTTCCTGCGTGTGGACGTTCGTGTACATAGACACTGACAACAATCCGCTGTTCCGGGGTGTATTCGCTGGTGTCACACATGGTACCGGTACCTAATCTGTAAATAAACACAATACAGACCATAACTCGACATATACATCATACAACAGATACATAGCTCACTTACATTTGCTATTACAGGGGGAGGGGGTAAAAAGACATTGTGGCACCCTGTAGTCCTCAGTGAAATTTACCTGAACCACCGTTCGGTCTCCGGGCGGACCCATTTCTCTGGGCTGGGGTGGTCATAATGTAATAGCTCATTGGTGTAATGCAGTTTCTGTCTGTCTTCGTCGAAAAAGCTACCATGGTTGATGTGCAAAAGCTTGGAAACTGTTATATATTCTTACGGCAATAAATATAATAACTAGTATGTCTTTATTATTTTATGCATAGTTGATGTAAACTTCCTCCTTATTGATTTGCAAACATTTAAAAGAAAAGAAACTATGATTATGGTTACGCTCCTTTACTTAACGTTATTGTTTACCGAAAATTTCTGGTGACATTTTTGAAAATAACAGAAACTCCTTTACTTGGAAGACTTTCGCCCTGGGGAATAAATGTATTTTCCCTGAACATGAAAGTTCTTCACAAGCAAAGTTAACTCGCTTCATGAAGACAACAATACATTTCTAGAGATAACAACGTTTTGTTAAACATGAAATTCGTTGTACTAGTAGTTGTAATTAGCGTAATAGTAAGTCATTTTTCGTTCAGCAACCGCGTCATTCGGTTTCACGGCAAATAAATTTATAAAGTAACTAAATCACAAGAAAGGCTCAAACGTCAAAACTAAATAAGCAAATGAATAATCCTTCATTACCCTGGCTCTACCAAAATTTCTGCGTTATTTTGTTTATTCTTCTTTGGCTTGCTGCTTCTGTGCTTTGAACTCATTTTGCGTGGCAGATTTGTGAATACTGACAGCGTAACATCCACTGCTTCTGCATATTTCCAGGCGCAATTAAGACACCGAATATACGGTTCTAGCGCTACAATGAATAAGTTGTTGTATTTTAAAACGTATGTCGTATGATAACAGAAAAGAAATATATTTTTCGTTCGTTCCTCTTGATCGGCGAGTCCCGAGGAAAGCAATCGATAGACACGAAGAATAACATACTACACTGGTTACCACAGTACATTAGAAAGCTAACAACAGAAATAAAATATTCTACTGCGTGTGATCACATACAGTGCACACGCTAAAGCGCCGTTGTTGAGTAAATTAATGTCAGAGTTCAGAATGCTTAGAGTCACTTCGCCCGTCACCTGACACCCTTACATCTGCTTAAGTAACATTTTGTTCTCCAATGGCCAAATCTTATCTTAATTTTTTTTTTAACTTTTTTAGTGTATAGGTATCAAACTCAGGTCTTTTTTATGTCATACGTCATTCCAGACAGTAATAAAGAAAAATCGTAGTAAAACATTTCGAAGTAACGAAAATGGGTAACGAGGCGTCGTTGTCGAAACGATTGTTGAACTTTGATCGTGCCGCATGTTACGCCATGAAGTGACGTAACAGTAGATCATCACATTTTTACTCAAAAATATAGTTTACTAAACTATCGCAAGACATTATCTCATCGCGTTTTACGTAAACGTAACAATATCTCGTTGCAGTCTGCGTAAACTAAGAACCTCATGCTAAATATGATAGAAGTCATTACAAAACTGCATTTTGTTGACATTCATCTTTCGCGACAGTAGAACAAATATGCATTGTAGCGAAATTTGACATTCTCCCTACCCCGAGGAAGTTACCTGCCATTGACAAGAGCTTCAAAATTATGTATAACACGATGAGTGTGTGACGTACCTGCCAGCAGGACGCACACGACATAAAGGCAGATAGTAGTCAGAACAAACGTCCGCGTAGCTCAACTGGTAGAGCAACTTATTCCGGAATGAGGGGATCCGGGTTCGAATCCTGGCGTGGACAGAAATGACGGAGAAATTTACTTCGTTATAACGGCGCCCGTACTATCCGGATGACCAGACCGTTCAAAATCTCGCATTGGTGTGATGTTCTTTCCACACCGCGAGATAGGAAAAATCAGAGAATCCCATCTCCAGCGCTTCGAAAAATAAATGTGTGTGACGTTGCATTCCACACACCAGATTGCCTGGGAGTTCTCAAGTGCACGTTCTACAGTGGATAACTGCCTGCAGCGATTCATGGTCACGGCTGACCCGTGGGCCATGCCCCCGGCCCTCTTTCGCGGGGAAGGGGAGATGTGACGTACCTGCCAGCAGGACGCACACGACATAAAGGCAGATAGTAGTCAGAACACACGTCCGCGTAGCTCAATTGGTAGAGCGACTTATTCCGGAATGAGGGGATCCAGGTTTGAATCCTGGCGTGGACAGAAATGACGGAGAAATTTACTTCGTTATAAGTGTACACCGATCAGCCATTACATTATGACCACCCCCAGCCTTTAGAAATGAGCGCGCCTGGTGACCGAACGGTGGCGCAGGTAAAGTTCACAGAGCAGTATATAAACAACCCTAAGACTTCCTTTCATTTAGTACAGTATTCGTAGTCAGAATGGGATAAGCTGCCGATTTATTGGAGTTTGATAAAGGACAAATTGTGATGGCACCCCGCCTCGGGACTACGATCTCGGAAACGCCGAGGCTTGTGGGTTGCTCACGTGCCACTGTGGTGAGTACGTATCAAAATTGGTGCACAGATGGCCGAACGACGAACCGTCGTCCGCAGCTCATTGATGCCTGTGGGGAGCGGAGACTGTCGCGCATTGCTCACAGCGACCTCAGGGCCACAATGCGAAAAATCACCCAAGAGTTGTAATCAGGGCAATGTGTCACAGTACACAGTTCATCGCAGCCTTCTACGCATGGGCCTGCGTAGCCGAAGACCCAGATGAGTCCCCATGCTCACTGCATAACAACGCAGAAAATGGGCCCAAGACCACCGAGAGTGTGCCGTAGAAGATCGGAAGGAAGTGGCATGGTCTGACGAATCAAGATTCCTGGTGCATCAGCCAGATAGGCGAGCGCGGATACGCTGATTACCAACGGAGGCTATGGCATCTTGATGGACTCTTGGGGGAAAACAGGCTAGAGGCGGCGGTGATATGCTCTGGACGATGATTTCTTGGGACACTTTAGTCCATATTATCTCAATACCACAATCGTTGACAGCTGTGAGGTATCTGATGGTCGTTACGGACCACGTTCACCCATTCATGGTAACTGTGCTTCCTGCTGGGAATGGCCATTAGCAACAGGATAATGCACCATGCCACCGTGACAGAATCGTCAAGGAGTGGTTCGAGGAACATGCTGGCGACTTTCTGGTAATGCCCTAGCTCCCGAATTCACCTGATATGAGCCTAATCGAAAATGTGTGGTTCGACTTGGAAAAGCGGGTTCGCGCTAAAGCGCCACCACCCCGAAATGAACTGGAAGACCTGCTGTTGACATTATGGTACTAAATACCCCAGGATATCTATCGCCCCGTCATAGAATTGATGCCTCGCCGAGTGGCCGCTGTTTTACGGGATAAAGGGGATCCTACAGCTTATTAGTTAGGTGGTAATAATGTAATGGGTCATAAGTGTATCATATAGGTATCATAGACCAAAAGTTGCCATTCACCCTCATTAACACACTTGCGATTTAGTTTTTCTTTCTATCTTGAGGCCAAAGTTTGACTTGCGCATTCACAGATGGGCTTTTGTAGCTACATCACATTTCATCTGGGTTAGGGTTGTTTTCTTACCTTCGTCCAAATCTGAAAATCACTTATATAATAATAATAATACAGATGTTAATTGACAAAATGGTGCTCAAAAATTCGAAAAGAAGAAAAACAAATTTGAGTATTGTATGGATAGTTTATAAAAAGGCATTTGATTCACTGCCACACAGCTGGATTAACACTTCTCTGGAACTATTTGGAGTTAGCAAGGACACCCGTGAATTCCTCAAAGAAAATATGAAAAACTGGGTTACATTGTTACATACACTCATAAGGTGAAGAACTTGCAAAATTAATATCAAGAGAAGGATATTTCAAGTGGATTCTTTGTCGTATTTATTGTTTAACATCTCTTTAATACCCTTGCCAGGGATTTTAAACAAAACAAATATGGGCTAACACATTTCGGGCCAACATGGGGAAAAACATCGTGATGTACATGGATGACCTAAACTTTTATGATAAATGTTCCGCCGAACCAGGACTGAATACAGTGTAAATATTTATTTCTGATATACAGATGGAATTTGGACTGAAAAATGTGCAGTACTATCCATGTACCGGGAAAAGTGCAGAACATAGATGGAATTGAACCTGAAAATGGAAATATTATGAAATCATTATCAGATAAAGAAAATTACAAATACCTTGGAATTATGAAATCAGATAACATCTGGCATACAAACGTTAAAGTCTGACTCAGAGAGAGCACACCAAGAGAATACGAAAAATATTGAAATCAAAATTAAATGGTCGAAATACAATCAAAGCCATAAATACCTGGGCCATTCCAGTGATCAGATACTCAGCTGGAATAACTGAATAGACCGAAAGTGAATTGGAAACATTGGATCGAAAAACACGAAAGCTATTGAACATGGTCATGCATTCCATCGATAAAGTGATGTTGACAGATCATCTTTATCACGAAACATTGGAAACTGGGGACTACTGCAAGTACAACAGGTAGTAGAGGAAGAAAAAAGAGCCTGAATGATTACGTCAACAGAAGCAGGGAAAAGCTACTTCAGGCAGTGGAAATGTATTACAAATAACAAGGCGGAATCCAAGAAGTAGTTTCAAAACAGATTAAATGGCTGGAAGAACAAGCCACTGTATGGACAAATAAGTACCAGAAACATATTGAAGGGAAAAGTGACAACTTGGCTTGGGCATCGATGAAGCTATCTTCCATCAAGAAAGAAACAGGTCTGATTTTTGCTGCACAAGAACAGGCATTAGAAACAAATGTTATGAAGGCTAAAATCCAGAAAGTCAGTTAAATCCAAAGTGTCGAATTTGTCAAGAAAAAGATGAAACTGTGCCTCATCTTATTTGTGAATGTAGCAAAATTGCACAGACAAAGGTAGTCACGACAGGGTTGCAAAATTAATCTACTGGTCATTATGCTGGTCAAATACACCATTCATCACAATTTGACAGCATCGAAAACTTCATGGGAACATCAGGCTGAGAAAGTCTTAGGAAACGATTTACTTGTTTTAGGGGTTTTAATGAACACCGTGAGCATCTCGATGGAGATCTTGTGGGATTTTTGAATTCAAACCGATCGGCACCTACAACGTAATACACCAGACGTAACAGTCATAGAAAATCGGAAAGTCTCGATAGTTTATAGCAATTCCTGGAGATGCCAAAGTCGATGAAAAATAACAGGGAAAATGATAGAGACCGGGCGATAGAAGTTACAGAACTGCAAAAAAACAACTTCCCTTAAGACATCTTATATATAACACTAACACTTGACCGATACCTATGTCTCCAGTGGAGACTCGTATCAGATCAACACCACCAGTCCATGATAATTTTGTTGTTTATTTTTGTTTGTCATAGCCTGTGTTTCGTATATTTCGAATGAAAAATAATAATAATAATAATAATAAATGCTGATTCTGAAAAATTAAACAGCCGAAATACTTGCTATAGCAGGAGCCATAGTTTAATAAATATTTACTTTTATGACTCACATGTATTACTTCATAATTTTTACGACAATTACATTCATGTATCCACCTACCTAAGTGCAGCTTAATGTGAGGGATTAGTATACTCCATTGATTTGTTGTTATGGTTTAATTCCACTTAGTACGTACCTGACTGGCTCGAATAAATTCAAGGTAGTGTATGTATAATCTCTAATCACTCGTTTTATTTCTTATCCATAAACATCTCGGCATGTGAAAAATGCATAGCACTAATTAATTATCTACAAAAAAAGTACCAGGGTACTCTCTCGATTTTTAGCACGTCTTTTGAAAAAAAAATATCGTGCTCATGTTACCGGTTTGTCCGTCCGTCCGTCCGTCCGTCCGCCTGTACCCACGATATCTCTGCAAATATTAGTCCGATTTGAAAAATTCTTTTTGTATTGGGAAGCTTGAAATATGCGAATGATGATCCTTTATTTCGTTTTTTTTTTTACGATGTACAATTTCGTCGCTAGAAGTCGTAAGTACAGATGATGTCGAATTCAAAAAAACGTTTTATTCCCCGTATTTGCTTCCAAACATCCGATTGAAATAAGAGTATTTTAGATATAGTTACATTTTCAAATTACGCATAGATTTTCCGCTAGGGGGCGTAAAAGTACATTACATTTTTCCCGATAACTCTTCTTCTAAAACTCCTATTTGAATTTTTTTTTATTCTGCGGATACACCTCCTTATGGAAAAACATTTGCATATAATTTCAAATTTTTGGTAAAGAATACTTTGGCCACCAGGTGGCGTAAGCGTTAATTTTTGCTTCTGATGTATTTGCCATAAGATCTGAGCTTCCAAAATATCGATTGAAAAACTTATTTCGTCGAGTGATGCCACTCACATCAATAAACCTTTTCGGAATATTTTCTTCTTAAAATATCCCACAGTTTCTCCGCCAGCGGGCGTAGATGAATATCTTATTTTTGTCAATATCTCTACTTCTAGGAATCCGATTTGAAAATTTTCTTCTTTGTTGGACAGTGTTTTCAGTGTGACATGTTTTTCATATAATTTCAAAATTTTCAAGTAATTCATAGACTTTCCGCTAGGGAGGCGTAGAGGTAAATTGCGTTTCCCCCTAAATCTCTGCTTCTAAATCTCCAATTTGAAAAATTCTTTCTGCACTGGATACAGCTCCTAATGGGGAATCCTTTGCACGTAATTTCTAATTTTTGTGAAAAATGTTTGGGCCACCATGTGGCGTCAAAGTATGAGCTTCTAAATTCTCGATTGCAAAAAATGTCGTTTGTTGGCCGATACTATTCATGTCGACAAACTTTTTAGGAACATTTTCTTCTTTAAATAATGCCTGGTTTCTACGCCAGGGGGCGTAGATGTATATCTTTTTTTTTTGTCAATATCTCTACTTCTAGGAGTCCGATTTGAAAAAAATTCTTCTTTGTTGGATAGTGTTTCCCATGCGAAATGTTTTTCCTATAAATTCAAAATTCTCAAGTAAATCATAGCCTTTCCGTTAGGGGGCACAAAGGTAAATTGCGGTATTTCTACTTCCAAAATCTCCGATTTCAACAATTCTTCCTGTATCGCATACAAGACCTAATGTAAAATATTTTTTTACATAATTTCTAATGTTTGGTAAAGAATGGTTCAGCCACCAGGAGTCATAAGTGTTAATTTCTGCTTCTGAAGTATTTGTTGCAAAATCTGAGCTTCTGAAAACTCGACTATTTTTTTTTCTTGGACCGATACCGCTTATATGGATAAACCTTTTGAGAATACTTTCTTCCTAAAATAATGAATGGTTTTCCCACCAGGGGACGGAAAGTCACATCTTATTTTTGTCTATATCTCTGTTTCTAAGAGTTCGTAAGCTCACGATTCCGTTTACAGCAATATCTGAGGGATTAAAAACCCGATTGAAAATATTCTTTCTTTGGTCAGATCTATTGGTTTCCATACCGGTTCCATTGACTTTGAATAGCTTTGATAAATTTAATTTGCGTCAGAACGGATTCAAAAGACGTGCTTATTACACCCGAAAATTCGGTGTCACCTTTCTTGTTTTTGTTTTTGTTGGCATTGAACTTAGTGCTAACTGGTACGTCCCTTACTTACCTAACTACTTTCTCGTTTCGTATTGCGGTTTAACGACCATCATTAGCAATTCGTTGAACTACAAGCAGTTGCTGTTCCCTAATTTTGAACCAATGGTTCTACGAAAAGGCCAAATTCAAGGCAATCGAACACGTACATCACTTATGCCTCACCAGGGGCTCGAACCCAGGCCTACATCAGACCACTCGGCTTCATTGGCAGAGTGGTCTGATGTGGGCACCCTAGTTGTGCTGAAAATTATTTATATCATTTTCATATCCTTTGTTCTTGAATCATATGTGCCTTTACTTGGTCTCTCATTGCTTCTTTCAGTATCATGACCCTTTAACGATTTGAGTTGGTACCTCTTCCACTAACTTCCCTCGAATCAGAGAATTAATTACGAGGATTGATCAAGAAGTTATTTCTAATGCTAAGTTGCAAAGACTGTATTACACTGAAGAGCAATTGAATTAGAGATACCTGTTTAGTAACGTGTAGCACCACCTTTCGCCCTGATGACGGCGGCGATTTGTCTCGGCATGGACCCTACAAGACACCGGAAGCGTTGGGAAGCCATACGGATCCACGACCCCTGAACAAGCTCCCACAGTTCACGAAGATTTGATGGAGAGGGAGTCAGATCCTCGAACATCTCTCTCGATGGCATCCCAGATGTTCTCGATCAGATTGAGGTCAGGTGACCTAGCTGGCCAAGGAAGCGAGATTACGTCGGTGGAGTGTTTATCCAACCATTCGGATACAATTCGGGAGCGATGGCACGGTGCATTGTCTTATTGAAGGATGAGGTCCCCAGTGGGATGTTGAAGACGCACAAACGGGAGCAAATGGTCGACCAGAATATGCCGCTATTGTTGAGCTGTGAGGGACGATGTTACACGAACCAGGGGTCCCATTTCTGTTCACGTAAACAGACCTCAGACGACAATGCCACCCCCACCAGCTTGAAGAGTACCCTACTGGCAAGAAGGATCCACCGCTTCATGTGGTTTGCGACGTACTCGTATCCTACCATCCGCATGTACCAACGTGAATCTCGACTCATCAGTCCAGGTAACATTTTCCCACATGTCTAGTGTCCAGTGGCGACGTTCCCGCGCCCATGCTAAACTTTGCACCCTGTGATGTGCGGTCAGCAGCGGTACCCTTGTGGGACGATGGCTTCTGTACCAAATAACGAAGAAATGGTTCTGGATGGTGTGGCTGCTTACACGTTTTTGTTCACCAGCGTTAAATTGCCGAGTGATTTCTTGCACTGTGGCCCGTCTATCCGCAGTTACAATGCGAGCTAACCGACGATGATCCCGCTCATCCACACGCTGTTGTCCACTGCAGTTGGCCCTTGCAGGGATGGTTTCACCCGATTCGATGTACTCACGGTGCACCCGTGACACAGTTGCTCGGGAAAATCCCAGTTCCTGCACGACTTTCGAGATGGAGTGACCCACTCGTCGGGACCCGACAATTTGCCCACGGTCAAATGCGCTTAGATCCTTCGACTTACCCATACTGCGTCCGACTCTTACCGATTTCCGTCGCATCACTCCTTATATTGTCGGATCGCTGCATACGTCATGTCGTTTCCGTTTACAGGGCCGCCCACAGCGTCACATTTGTATTACGCCAGCTGTCTCTAATTCAATTGCTCTTCAGTGTATATAGTCACATACAAATGAGATAGAGCAATTCATACAAACACACCTTATATTTTCACATAATAACTATACAGGTTAAGATATTTTTTCCAATTTTCGGAAAACTGTTTGTACTTACGTTTCATCTCAGTAATCACTGCTAAAATGCTTTCTGTCAGGGTGATTTGATTTTTAGAAGACCGAAAATGGTTCTCTTACACCACACACACCATGCTGCTGTCTGTCGATGATGTTGGTGTCCTGTCACTTGGTTTCTCATTTGTCGATGTACTCGAACCATTTGTGAATTTTGAACACAGTTCTAACACCCTTCGAACGCTCGTGACCCGAAGACTGTAAACTTCCTGCAGCCGGCGATGGAACTCAGCTGCGGGCATTTTCCTTGTGCAGAGATATTTAATCATCGACCATACCTCCGGGTGGGACCATGTTTCCAGGTGTGTCGTCGTTTACACTTAAATTCGGAACTGTGCCTTTTCATCCAAACTCTGATACCAAACAAATCCATAGAAAAGTGCAATGACGTTGGCAGACGCCGATTTACCTACGCCTAATCCGCCGCCAAAGATCATCGGAAAATAATTATAAATCTACCTACGTAATAACCGATCATTTGGGAAGCGACGCAAAAGATGGATTTGGAATTTTAAGTTTTTATCAGTTTGAAAATGGTATTTTTTTTTATCCCGTAGGTCGTAGTCAATCCGCACAACCCAGCATAACAGCATTCCGATAGCTGGTTGGATCTTGAGGAGATTACTGACGTCATGAATTCATGCAGATGGTATGAGAAATTCTTTTGTTACTGGTAGGAATTGTTTTTTTTTCTTGAGGTTTAACGACCACCGTGAGCAACTCAATGGGCTATAAGCAGTCGCCCGTCCCTAATTTAGGGTCACTGGTTCCAGGGAAGGGAGAGATCCAGTGCCGTAAGACAAACACAACATCCATGCCTCACCGGGATTCGAACCCGGACCCCTTTCGGACGAATGATCAGAGGCCAACGCCTTGGACCACCGCGCCACCGGGGCGGCAGGTAGGAATTGACAAACATGTTTTTCAGTGACGAAGTTTTTGGCCCCTTAGCAGTTATATCTGATTGGCTAAACGTCGAATCCCAGGAAAGGGATAGTGACATCTATGCCTTACCTAGGATTCGAATTTCAACCAATATAACTGCTTAGAGGCCAACACCTTAGTTTCAAGGGACATTCTACAAATGCTAAAATACATTCATATTCGTTAAAAACAGAACACCTGAAAGGAGTGGAACTAGGACTTTGAGTTTTACAGGATATACTAATCAAGCAATATCGTAGAAATGTTTAGCATTTCGGCGTTACAGGGGTATGTGAACCACGTCCAGAAAATCAGATCGCGCTACGTCACAGACCGGAAACCGGCCGTTTTCTTGTTATAAGCACCATATGGCTCTGTCGACATGTCAGTGCTTGGTCAGAAGATGCTGATGATGCCTCGTCGTCGTGCAAGACAGTCACACCAGCGAGTTCGACAGAAGTTACATTATCGGCATGAAAGGCTTCAATGCTTCCCTCTGGGATATTGCAGGTCGTACGAGGCGCAGTGTGCACGTCGTGACATGAGTGTGAAGGAAATGGTACGAAAAAAGAGCGTAGGACACGAAGAGAAGGTTTTGAACGTCGTACACAGACAACGCCTAGGAACAACTCTCGTCTCATGAAGATATCAGTGACCGTTCTGCATCATCAAAGGTGCTGGAGCAGCAGTGGCTAACTGTAACACATTCTCCCATGTCAGCTGTAACAGTACGCCGCCGGTTATTAAGTTAGGCCTACAAGCTCGTCGGTCCTTTCTCAGGATGCCTTTAACGCCGCCGCAACGGACTGCCAGGCTGCATTGGTGCACCATCAAAGGGAACGGAGAGACGAATCGAAAAACATCGTGTTCTCAGACAAAATGCGCTTCTGTTTAGGCGGAAATGATGACCGCATCTGTGTCTGCTGAACGACAGGGGAAGTGGCGTCTGGAAGCGTGTATCCACACTAGGCATACCGCACCAACACGAGGCATTATGTCCTGTGGTGCTATTAGATACGAAAGTAGATCACCCCTCGTGGGAGCCTGTACCATCATACCGTGTATCCGCTACGTCAATCCCACTCTACGGCCGGTCGCTCTTCCGTAACTGCAGAACCTGCCATATTTCAGCAGGACAATGCCACACCGCAACAACTGTAACCATGTCTTCCATATCTATCAGAAGCGAAATTCTGTAGCCATTTTTAGAGATGGTTAATTGAAATTATTTTCTTTCAATTTCCGCCATTTGAATGGGAAGGCCAGCGAAAGGCAAAGTATTTCCTTTCCCACGCGTCGCAACAGAGGGAGAAGCTAATCAATTAAGAACATAGAGTTTTGAGAGTGAAGGCGTGGCCGCCTTTTCTTGGAATAAGTTGGACGAGGGGACAGTTTTTTTGAGGGAGTTTCTCCCTCCGGGCATGAGAGGACAGACTCGGTGGCGAAAAGTCGAGGGAGAAGGAGAGTATTTTTAGGAAGCTCTGAAAACCTCGGTGGGTTTGTCGGAACGAATGAAGGAAGAGGTTTGAATGACCGGGAAGAGATAAGGAGAATTAGGCGAGTAGGACACCGAAAGACAACGAAAATAATGAAAGCATGAAAGTGACGGACAAAAGCTTGGTGACATTCCCCGCAATATCTGAATAAAAGTCTTCCTCACTGCATGAAAATGTTTTAACTAGAGTTGCTTTTTGATACCTTGTATTTTATTTATCTGCTCCAATCGGGAGAATTACGGGTTAAACCCCCGATGCAGAACTTACTGCAGAGCAAACATCAAACGAACCGTCCACACAGGGCGCTGTAATAGAACTCAGCACCAAGCCCTGTAACACAACACGTGCCTTCTTCAAGGATAAAAACTTTCCACTTCTGTTGTGGCAAGCTTCATTGCCGGAATTTTCGCTCATAGAAAATCTCTGGGACATGTCCAACTACAAGGGCAACGATACGACCGTCCGCCAGCAGCTCTTGATGAACTTTATACGCGGGTCAGTTCAGCCTGGATGACAATTCCACTGGCCGCCCCGGTGGTGCAGTGGTCTAAGCGATGGCCTCTGATCATTTGTCCGTAAGGGGTCCGGGTTTGAATCCCGGTTAGGCATGGATGTTGTGTTTGTCTTACGGCACTGGCTCTTTCCCTTCCCTGGAACCAGTGACCCTAAATTAGGGACGGGAGACTGCTTATAGCCCATTGGGTTGCTCACGGTGGTCGTTAAACCTCCAAATAAAAAATAAAAATTCCACTGGACACCATTCACATATTAGTTGATTCGATGCCTCAGCAGGGGATCCAAGTCAGAGGTGGACACACCGATTTTAGTTAAATCGATACACTTAGTACGTATCACACAGAGATGCTGAAAACTTGTTTTGCATTGCCTAATGAACATTTCGTGTAAAAATCCAAGTTTTAGCTAGATTCCTTTCAGGTATTTTGTTTTTTATTACTTTGAGTGTATATTTTTAGCTAACCCCATTTAATACATTGGTTTGATGTCGTTATGCAAATAGTCAGGGGATCGTAATTGTTGCGTCTCCGTCTTTTTCTTTCGCAAAGTCTAGTTTAAATATAAAAATTCTTATGATAGTAGATTAATTGTTTACTTTCCTTTTCTGAAAAGAAAGAGTTTCGTAATATGTGCATTGCATGACTGTGTTCCTGTTTTTTTTTAAAAACTAACTCCACTCATTAGCGCAAAAATGATTGCGAAACACACACCGAAGAAAATCGCCTCTATCTTCTTCCATCATAGAAAGCACACTAAAAAAAATGCAATGCTTCAACAAAAATTGTCTTCATTTTAGCTAAGCCGATTCAGAAAATGAGCTTTCAGAAATATATATAAGAAAGGACTTTTTATTTCCATTAAAACACATTTCACGTACAGCGGAAGAATATTTCCTTTCGAGGACGCAGTTTCACATGCTAAATTGATGTTTTTCCCAATTTGCCAGCGAAGAAAATTTTATAAACTGTGATGGTTAGACGAAGAGTAAATCAGCCTTTCCTTCCTATAAGAGGTATAAAAATTGTAGACCTAAGCTCGTAGAAAATAAAAAGAAATTTCTTATTGGCTACGTACTTCATCAATTCTTATTTTCCTTTTTTCTCCCTTCCTATTCTTTATCACGCGCACCCTAAATCTTACATCAGAACCAAAATAAGTCGAATATCTCTCCTTCTTCTGGCAACATGAGTAATGAGTCTTTTAGCTTGAGAAAGACGAGATTAAGGTATATCCCATCGAACAAACGGCGAGGAAGTTTAATTTGAATACATTCCTTCCATCCTAAGGACGGCTGGGTCGCAGCAGCTCCTCAAAATCCGGCATCTCCCTAGCTGCAATTAAAAAGACCCGTTAATGATGTCTGACGATCGATAATAACGAACGGGGCTCTCGTTTATTTCCGTCGTGGAAGAGGGAACTCAGAAAGAGGTAAAAACAGAACAAAAAGCGACTGAAAAGGAAAATTACTATGTCCCACGATTTCCGATAAGGAAACGGGCCAGTACGCTATAAGAGTCTCAACGATGCAGCTCATTCGGAAGGTATTTCCTCTGGGGAGAAACTCGGGATATAATTAAGTTGAAGCAGGTGGCAACATTTTACGCAACATATGGAATCGTCAACACTAGCAAGAAATATAACGACCAAGTTGAAGCATCAAGGTCTCGATTTATTGAAACGCTCCGCACAAATGGCATTCGTAACAGAAAAAAAGGAAAGCATAGCAAAGTACTCAAACCATAGATTACGAAGCGCTTTCCGAAGCAAAAAAAGAACCTATAATTGTTAACCACTAACAGAATTTCTCTTGCCATTCCTATTGAATAAAAAAAATTGCGTCTGAAATTTGGAACCGAGTTCAGGAAATTAAGTAGCAGTCACGACATCTCAGATTTTTTTTTCCGGGTTTGGGCAGTGGAAGTTATAACCAGTATGAAAAACTCTTTAGTTCGTCCGACTTTGATTTGGGGACACTTGCTCGAAGGTCGGGCGTCTAAACAAGAACTCGAGCCTCATACTATTTACCCATTGCTGCAGATGTTTGGAAAGTTGCGTCTCCACTGCTTCTTAAATACGTAGTTTTTCTCCCACTTTTACCGCACCTTTTGGAAAAAAAAACAAAGTACGCGCTTCTAGCATAACTCTGTCCCTCCGTCCGTTCGTCCATCTGCAGATACCATATCTTTGTAAGTATTAGCCCGATTTGAAAAATTATTTTCGAAAATGTGAAAACGATGATCCTTGCTTTCCAGATTTTTTTCGGATGCAAACTTCGCCTCTAGTTGGCGTAAATTCAGATGCTATTGAATTCATCGGCATTTACAGTAATGGCCAAAATTGTGGAAGCCTTTTGTAAATAGTGTATTTTTGAGGTTTGATGGCTCATAGCACCACTTCTTTTTTTTGGAGTAATACCATAAAATTATATATCAATGGAAAAATATTTTCATCAAGAATGTAATGCAATAATCTTTATGAAGGATTTGTACTAGAACAGCAGTTATAAAGAAGAAAAGTGAAACACGTAGAAAAAATGAGATATACAAAAATTCTCACGATGTCAGTTAATACTTAGTTGGGTGACCTTTAGCGTTAATTACGGCCTTACAACACCTTCCCATACCGTGAACCAAGTTTTTTAGTTCTGCAGCTGTTATAATGTGAAACCCAGATTGAATTATTGCTTCTATTAATTGGGTTTTATTGCTAGGTTGTTTCTGACTGACAAAATTCTTTAGTCGGCGCCATAGATTTTCGATGGGGTTAAGGTCTGAGCTATTCAGAGACCATTCCAGCAGTATAATATGATTATATTGACCCCACCTTTTGCACACAGCAGCAACATGACATGGAGCTGAATCCTTTTGAAATACACTGCCGGACAATTGCTGCGGACGGATGACAATAGCAACGATAGCAACCATAAAATGGAAGGCAGGAAAATGTGGAAATTAGCATAAGTGCGGGATACAGTAAGACGTGTTGTGCGTATGCAAATTTTGGATTGCCGAACTTGTTCGTGACGTCATAGCGCTGATAAGAGATATAAAGGATTTGACGCGTATTGACCGTTGTTGTTCAAACGCAAAGTTGAAAGGGAAATAATCAATTGACGAACTTGCAAGTTTCAGTATGTCTTCCCGACATCACCTAGATGATTTTACGCATGGCCGTATTATTGGCAAGATTGAAGAAGGGCGAAAAATAACAGATGTTGCCAGGGAGTTCGACGTCAGCCACAGTGTTGTTTCAAGGCTTTGGAAATCATTTCAAACAAATGGTGAGTGAAGCAAACGTGACGGGAGAGGTCGTGTTCGCAGTACGACACCTGCAGAAGATCGGTACATAGTGCTATCAACAAAAAGACACCGGCGCAGCACAGCTAGTGAGGTAGCAAATCAGTTTATGGCTGCTACTGGCAAGCGGATCTCCCGAAAAACTGTCGCCAGACGTTTGCATGAAGGAGGACTATACGCCCGCCGTCCTGTTGTGTGCATCCCATTGTCCAGACGTAACCGTACCGCCCGTTTGCAATGGTGCCATCAACATCGCAATTGGACTGATAACGACTGGTCTGCTGTCCTCTTCTCAGATGAGAGTAAATACAGTCTATCGTCTGATTGTCGAAGACAACTGATCTGGCGTGATAGTGGTACTGCATATTGTCCAGCAAACATACAGGAAAGGGAACGATATCCGACATGTAGTGTCATGGTATGGGCTGGCATCATGATCAATGGCCGTACGTCCCTCTATGTGCTTCCAACTGGGACTATAACTGCCAACGATACATTAATGATGTTGTGCTACCTCATGTTCGCATGTTCCGTGGTGCTGTCGGTGATAGATTCATTTTCATGGAAGACAACGCAACATGTCATCGAACAGTCGCTGTCCAGGAGTGTCTTGAGAGCGAGGATATTCAACGCCTCGTATGGCCAGCATGTTCTCCAGATCTGAATCCCATTAAAAATATGTGGGATGCTTTGGGGAGGAGTCTTGCCGGTCGCCAATGCCTTCCAATAAACAAGGACACCCTCATCCGTGCACTGACAGAGGAATGGGATAAATTACCCCAACAGCCGCTTGATAATGTTGTGCAAAGCATGACACGACGTGTGGAATCTTGCATCGCCCTCCATGGTGGCCATATCCCGTATTGACATCTTACGCCGGAACGCCTGCGGACGGTAATTGCATTTTTTTCACGTTTACGTATTCTGCACAAAATGGCCTGTTTGTCCCTTGAACACGTTCCAAAGCCGTTTTTGATTTCAGAGCACAATAAATTGTCTTTCTTGTAATGTCCTGGCATTCTGACATTATTTTATTTCACTTGGCATCCAATCATACTTACTTTTTTATGCGCTATATAGCCGTTTATGATCCGTCCTTAGCAATTGTCCAGCAGTGTATAAATGCTTCATTATCTTGGAAAAGATCACGTGCGGAAGGCTTCAGTTTGGGCTCAAGTATCTCATTGATGTATTTTTGGCCATTTATATTCCCATTAATCACGCAAATTCTGCCCATACCTTTTGATGTCATACAACCACAGATCATAACACTAACTGGGTGTTTCGCGGTACATGTAATGCAATCAGGATGCAAATCTGCTTCTTACGTATTTTATGCCATCACTACCAAACAGGGAAATTTTAGTTTCATCAGTCCAAATAACACTGTCCCGTTGTTCCGCTGTCCAGTTAACATGGGTTTTAACCCAGGGTAATCTTTTCAACATCTGAGAGATAAAAATGGCTTTTTGTGTGAAATTCTAGCTTTTAGACAAAATTCTTGAAGTCTGCGCCGAACAGTCCTTGCACTTACCTTCCCATTGCATTGCGCCATTTCATCTTGTATACACCCAGATGAATTTTTTCTGTCACCTAGGCACAATCTCTTAATTCTTCTATCATCACTTGCTGTTGTGCACCTTTTCCTACCTTTACCAGTCAGGTTTTGTAGTGACTGAGCCTCCTTATACCTCTTCAAAAATTTAGAAATGCCACCTTTGGTTACGTTTCCACCAATTTTTCTTCTACTTTCTTCATAACTGAAGCCTTATTCACTTAATGGTACTATTTTACATCGCTTTCTGGGTGACCAATCAACTCTTTGCGCTATTCCTTTAATTTTATTACGTTATACAAGATTACTAAGTGAAAGAACACAAAAAAAACCCTGCTTGATAGCAATCACATAACACACTGACAAATGTCTTCCTCTCAGCTCCAATACATCACATCAATAGCTGCATCCTGCTGTGACCTGATTGACTCAATGCCAAAACAAGATGACACCTGATTGGCTTTCTAAACAATCTAAATAATCATACTCATTGGCTACATTCAAATGAAGGAAAGCTACTTCATATCAACCGTAGCAAGTTGTGCTTCCTTTTTCTGGTTATTTGGCTATAGCTTTTTATAGAATACAGCTAATTGAACACACTTTATCGCATTACATTCTTGATGAATTTATCTTTCCATTGGTATATAATTTTATGGTATTACTCCAAAACAAAAGTGGTGTTATGATCCCTCAAACATCAAAAATACACTTTTTGCAAAAGGTTTCCACAATTTTGGCCACTACTGTACACAGTCTAGTACATTGTATCTCATATCATTGCTTCTATTGGATTGTCCGGAAAGTCCTCAGTGTTTTGTTTGTGTGTATGTGTGTGAAATGAAAAAAATGCAGTGAGTTTAAAAACATACCTTTATTCCTCATAGTATTGTCCATTGTTTTCCACGACTTAAGTCCATCTTTCGGGCAATTTTAGAATTCCTGTAGAACGTAGTTGTCTTGTAGGCAAAAGAGCCATACGCGTATTTCTTGACAGCGCTGAGATTACCGAATCGTTTTCCATTTAAAGAATTTTGCAGAGACCGAAACAATTGGAAGTTGGAAAGTGCAATGTCCGGGAAGTAAGGTGGGTGGTGTAAGACATCCCAGACCATGGTGTGCACCTTTTTGCGGGTGACCAAAGAAACGTGCGGCCGCGCTTTGTCTAGCTGGAACACAACACCTTTTCTCTTCATAAGTTCTGGCCTCTTTTGTTGCAGGTTTTGGTTCAATTCTTCCAACTGGCTATTGTAAACATACGAATTGATCGTGCAATTGTGTTGGAGTAGCTCATAGTAAATAATCCCTTTACAATCTCACCGAACAAAGAGGCTTGCGTCTATGAATATTTGGCTTCCGTGTTTACGTGGTTCGTCAGCGTGACTCCAAGATTTCTTCCATACTACATTGCCGTAGATTATCCATTTTTCATTACCTGTAACTAATCGTTTCGAAAATGGGTCCCTGTTTTTGCGTTAGACTATCCATTTTTAATCCCCTGTCACTAACGTTTCAAAAATGGGTCCCTGTTGTTGCGTTAGACTATCCTTATTTCATCTGCTATCACTAATCGTTTCAAAAATGGGTCCCTGTTGTGTTATACTAACCATTTTCCATCTCCTGTCACTAATCGTTTCAAAAAGGGGTCCCTGTTGTTGCGTTAGGCTATCCATTTTTCATCGCCTGTCACTAATCGTTTCAAAAATGGGTCCCTGTTGCGTTAGACTATCCGTTTTCCATCTCCTGTCACTAATTGTTTCAAAAATGTGTCCCTGTTGTTGCGATAGACTATAAATTTTTCATCTCCTGTCACTAATCGTTTCAAAAGTGGGTCCCTGTTGTTGCGTTAGACTATCCTTATTTCATCTGCTGTCACTAATCGTTTCAAAAATGGGTCCCTGTTGTGTTAGACTAACCATTTTCCATCTCCTGTCACTAATCGTTTCAAAAAAGGGGTCCCTGTTGTTGCGTTAGGCTATCCATGTTACATCGCCTGTCACTAATCGTTTCAAAAATGGGTCCCTGTTGCGTTAGACTATCCGTTTTCCATCTCCTGTCACTAATTGTTTCAAAAATGGGTCCCTGTTGTTGCGATAGACTATCAATTTTTCATCTCCTGTCACTAATCGTTTCAAAAGTGGGTCCCTGTTGTTGCGTTAGACTATCCTTATTTCATCTGCTGTCACTAATCGTTTCAAAAATGGGTCCCCTGTTGTGTTAGACTAACCATTTTACATCTCCTGTCACTAATCGTTTCAAAAAGGGGTCCCTGTTGTTGCGTTAGGCTATCCATTTTTCATCTCCTGTCACTAATTGTTTCAAAAATGTGTCCCTGTTGTTGCGATAGACTATCAATTTTTCATCTCCTGTCACTAATCGTTTCAAAAGTGGGTCCCTGTTGTTGCGTTAGACTATCCTTATTTCATCTGCTGTCACTAATCGTTTCAAAAATGGGTCCCCTGTTGTGTTAGACTAACCATTTTCCATCTCCTGTCACTAATCGTTTCAAAAGGGGTCCCTGTTGTTGCGTTAGGCTATCCATTTTTCATCGCCTGTCACTAATCGTTTCAAAAATGGGTCCCTGTTGTGTTAGACTAACCATTTTCCATCTCCTGTCACTAATCGTTTCAAAAAGGGGTCCCTGTTGTTGCGTTAGGCTATCCATTTTTCATCTCCTGTCACTAATCGTTTCAAAAGTGGGTCCCTGTTTTTGTGTTTTAGGAGCATATCGCATATGAAATTCCAGCCCATGCAGTTTTCCTCTGACAGCTTGTGTGAGGCTCAAACATCATAACGAGAAGTGTGTCCCAGCTTCACTAAATGTTCATGAACAGTACTTTTCGGCATTTTCGCAGTCTCTGCTAACTCCTGAGTCGTTCAGTTTGGGTTGTGCTCATATTCTGCCTTTATGAGATCGTCATCCACTACTGAAGGTCTTCCATATCGATCCCCATCGTCTAAACAGAAATCGCCATCTTTGAACTTCGCAAACCACCTCCGAACCGTTGATAGCATTCTCTCCAACGCGGAACAGATGTCACAGATGTTTTTGACGTGCGTGTCGCGTCCCCCCCCTTTAGAGAGGAACGGCATCACATGCTGAAAATGCAACTTTTGATCATCCACGTTTAACACGCACTAAACAAACACAATTTCCACTTTTCGTCAACCGCACGTGGCTCAACGCGGCATGCAAATGCCACCTTTCGTTGTTGTCAACACCTTGTATGTTTTCAAAAACTGCGACTGCATACGTCACGCTCAAACACACACCAGTCACAAACGCTCAGATTTTTCCAATAAATATCCGATTGAAAAAAGTATTTCTTCCGTTCGTTACCGTTTCTCACGGAGATTATTTGGGGTACACAATTCCTTTTTCAATTAATGCATAACCCTGTGCTAGGGGACGCAGAAGTAAATTCGGATTTCTATGTTTCTAAACTATCTATTTGAAACATTCGTTTTTTATTGGGTAGAACTCCTGGTGGGAAACGTTCTGCATATAATTTTCAAATTTTGACAAAACAAGTTTTGCAACTAGGGGGCGTAAGGATACATTTTGGTTTTTTGATCTATTTGCAAAATATCTATGCTTCTAAAACTCGACTGAAAAAGTTGTTTTTTAGTCAGATACCGCTTACTACGAAAAACCTTTTCCAACTATCTTCTGCTTAAAATAATTCAGTTTTTCTTTCCTCGATGTTTTTTAGTTTGTTCGATATCTCTGCTTCTAACAGTCCGATTTAAAAATTGTTTTCCAGGAGCGTTTCTGGTGCGTAATATTTTGTGTATAATTTAAAGTTATTTAACCTAAAAAGTTGCAACCAGCGGGCATAAATTTCCGTTTGCGTTTACAGCATATTGATAGCAATATCTGCGCTCCTCAAACCCGGATTGAAGATATCCCTTAGCAGTCAGGTGCCACTAACTGCGAAATATGTTTGCGGACATTTCGTTCCAAAAATAATGCACAATTTCGAAGCTAAGGGAAGCAAGCTTTGCCGCCCCGATGGCGCAGTGGTCTAAGCGATGGCTTCTGATCATTCGTCCGACATGGGCCCGGGTTCGAATCCCTGTTAGGCATGGATGCTTTGTTTGTCTTACGGCACTGGCTCTATCTCTCTCTTCCCTGGAACCACTGGCCCTAAATTAGCGACGGGCGACTGCTTGTAGCCGATTGAGTTGCTCACGGTGGTCGTTGAACACTCAATCAAAAAAAGCAAACTTTGTATTTGTTTTGTGCGATATTTCTGCTTCCAATAGTCCAATTTTAAAACTTCTTTGGGCAGCCCCAGTGGCGCAGTGGTCTAAGCGATGGCCTCTGATAATTCGTCCGAAAGGGGTCCGGGTTCGAATCTCGGTAAGGCATGGATGTTGTGTTTGTCTTACGGCACTGGCTCTGTCCCTTTTCTGGAACCAGTGACCCTAAATTAAGGGACGGGCGACTGCTTATAGCCCATTGAGTTGCTCACGGTGGTCATTAAACCTCCAATCAAGAAAAAAAAACACTTCTTTGAACGTCATATACCATTTACTCTGTGGAGCACTTTGCCTGCTCTTGTGGAGTTTGTAGTACACAGCTCTGGCGAACAGTGGTGTTAGTGTATATTTCTGTTTGAAGCTGCATCTCAGCTTTTAAAAATTCTATTGAAATATTTATTTTTTCACTGTATGCCATTCCCTATATAACAGATGGAGGACATTGTCCTTTTTAAGTAATTCAATGTTTTCTAGCTAGGGGCTGTGTCAAAACTTTTTTTCGCTGCCTCTGCATCCAGAAGTCGTATTCGAAAAATTATTTACCTTAGCATAGCTTTTGCTAAGAAAAATACTTTTCGAGTATTTTCTACTTCTTCATTACTCAAAATTCTTGCAAAAAGTTATATCATGCTTTCGTTTATATTTATTCTTCCAACTGTTGGATTTAGAAATAACTTTGCCTCAGACATCTTCATTGATCTATTAGAATGAGAAACTTTTTGTGCACCGTTTGTCGATTTTCGTAACATACTTTACAGCCGCTAGTTGGTGAAAGTAGCTAATTCTATTTCTTGAAAACTTTTTTTGTAACTGGGAGAAACAATTGATACATAAAAGATATCAGGAGTATATTCCATTCCCACTTAGTTACCCTAATGGCACACTTATCTGGAAGGTCACTTGCAGGCCGTGTAGTCAAATACCTTTTGCCTGCTAAAGATGAGCTCTGACCTGGCTTGCTGAAGATGTAATACCGTAATGGACAAGTTCTGTTTGTTTGTTTGTAGGTTTAACGACCACCGTGAGCAACTCAATGGGCTATAAGCAGTCTCCCGTCCCTAATTTAGGGTCACTGGTTCCAGGGAAGGGGGAGAACCAGTGCCGTAAGACAAACACAACATCCATGCCTCACCGGGATTCGAACCCGGACCCCGTTCGGACGAATGATCAGAGGTCATCGCTTAGACCACTGCGCCACCGGGGCGGCAGGACAAGTTCTGTATTTATAGCTTAACACCCTACCAAAATTAATGCATCCGTTAGGGAGACTGTGGAAATACAAAACAGAGTGCATGTAATGATTTTTTTTGTTTTTTTTATTGGAGGTTTAACGACGACCGTGAGCAACGCAATGGGCTATAAGCAGTTGCCCGTCCCTAATTAAGGGTCACTGGTTCCAGGGAAGGGAGAGAGCCAGTGCCGTAAGACAAACACAACATCCATGCCTCACCGGGATTCGAACCCGGACCCCGTTCGGAGGAATGATCAGAGGTCATCGCTTAGACCACTGCGCCCCCGGGGCGGCAGGACAAGTTCTGTATTTATAGCTTAACACCCTACCAAAATTAATGCATTTGTCAGGGAGACTGTGGAAATACATAACAGAGTGCATGTAATGATTTTTTTTTGTTTTTTTTTATTGGAGGTTTAACGTGAACCGTGAGCAACGCAATGGGCTATAAGCAGTCGTTCGTCCCTAATTTGGGAGCACTGGCTCCAGGGAAGGCAGAGAGCCAGTGCCCTAAGACAAACACACCATATATGCCTCACCGGGACTCGAACCCGGACTCATCTTGGAAGAATGGTCAGAAGCCATCGCCACAGGGGAGGCATTGTTTTTTTTTTCTCAAGGTACATTTCTTCTGGATAGATATCGTATTGTATTGAGCTTTTTTCTTGTTCCTTTTTTTGTTTTATGCATGCAACTTTAAATTTGCACGCTACTACCAAAGTTAACTGAACTCACATATGCGTATTTTATTTTGAAATTCCAGATGTAACCTAAAGTTCTGATTCAGTAGTTACCCTTGTAAAGTTTCATTGTATTATTTTACCTTGAGGAAGCATCCTGTAGGTGTGCGAAAGCTTTTCAGCTTTTTGTATATTTATTACCACATCGCAGCTTTGTTTGTATTTCTTTTGAGGTTTAATGGCAACCATAAACAACTCTAAAGCTATAAGTAGTCGCCTGTACCTGATTTGAAGCCACTGGTTCCAAGGAAAGGATATAGCCAGCGCCAACTCATAAACACACCAGCTATGCCACACCTGATACTCGAACCCAGACCCAACTCGAATGAATGATCAGAAGCCAGAGTCTCAGACCACTCGGCCACCAGAGTAACAATAAGGTATAATTTTGTAATAATTCGTTCGATACTACCTGCTCATGACGAAGCAGTTGTGGCTCTTAACATGTGTAAAAATGCATATTGTGTATAGTAGATTGTTTTTCATCCTACTGAATTTGTAGAACTTATTTCCAAAGGCAACAACTGTATAGGATTAAAGTTGAATTACAAAATTACTGTTTTATATAAATGCAGGCATTCTTTCCGTGACATTGTAATAGCTACCTACTGAGTTACAGAAAAGATGAGCAAATACTTTTAACTCTTTAACTTCCTGGAAAGAATTAACTGGGGGTTAGCAAAATAGACTGAAACCAGTTGTAACAAATGTATTCGCGTTCTAGGAAGTGAGCCAAACTCGGGTGGAACGACTGAACCCGTGCATCAGAAAGCATTGCTTTCTCACTAGCTTTATTCAAAGTCCTCATTTATGGGGATGATTGACACTAATCCTTTCTGACTGATTACTTGCTAAATGGGCTCTAACAATGCCGAAAAACCTAGCAAAGGAGAGAGAGAATATGTTTGAGTCACTTGTTTCCACGCAATGCCGTGATGTCCCAGTCAGAGCAGCCAGCCCTTCCTATCATGCCTCGTATCATGGAGCAGGCGATAAAGGACTAGAAAGCAGCGTTTATCGCTGATGTTGCTTCACGGATAAGTTCCCCCTACATTCTATTTTTCGTTCCTATCGAGTTCAGACACTCTGTTCCTAAATGATCTTCGAGTCATGCCTACGCTCTTATCACCGGTGAATGACCACCCCTAGCCTAAAGAAATGAGCGCGCATGGAGACCGAACCTTGGCGCAGGTGAAGCTGGTATATGCAATCCGAGGACCTCATTTTGGTTAGAAGAGAGTTCGGAGTAAATATAGGAAAACCTGCCGATTTGTCGGAGTGTGCTAAAGTACAAATTGTGATTGCATGGCGCCTTGGAGCTCCGCTCTCGGGAACGGCGTGGCCTTTGGGTTGCTCACGGCCTCTGTAATGAGTACGTATCAGAAATGGTGCACAGATGGCCAAACGGCGAACTGTCATCTAGCCGTGTGTCATCCGCAGCTCATTGATGCCAGAGGGGAGCGGAGACTGTCGCGCATTGTTCACAGCCACCGTAAGGTCACAGTGCGAAAAATCACCCGCGGCTATAACAGTAGTGATCAGGGCAATGTGTCAGAGCACACAGTTCATAGCAGCCTTCAGTGCATGGTCCTGCGTAGCCGAAGATCCAGCCGGGTTTCCTTGCTCATTGAACGTCATCGCCAACAACGCATGAAATGGGCCCAAGATCATAGAGATTGGACTGTGGATGATTGGAAGAAAGTGGCCTGATCCGACAAATCAAGATTCCTGGTGCATCGCGTAGACGGCCGAGCGCGGATGGATACGCAGATTACCAACGGAGGCTATGGTACCAGGATGCACTGTAGGGCGGAAACAGCCCGGCGGCGGTGTCATGCTGTGAGCGATGTTTTCTTGGGAAAGAATAGCCCCCATTATCCCAATACCACACTCCCTGACTGATGTCACATATCTGAATATCGTTGCGGACCAAATTCACCCATTCATGGCAACTGTGTTCCCTGCTGGTGATGGTCATTACCAACAGGATAATGCGCCATGCCACGAATCGTCAAGGAGTGGTTCGAGGAACAAGCTGGTGACTTTCTGTTAATGCCTTGGCCTCCAAATTTAACTGACATGAACCCGATCGAACATTTGTGGTTTGACTTGTAAAAGCAGGCTCGCGCTAAATCACCACCACCCCGAAATGTACGAGAACTGGACGACCTGCTGTTGACAACATGGTACCAGATACACCAGGATACCTATCGTCACCTCATCGAATCGATGCATCGCCTAGTGGCCACTGTTTTACGTGCTAAAGGGGGTCCTACATCTTATTAGGTAGGTGGTGATAATGTAATAGCTCATAGATGTATATTTTCTTTACTGCTCAGATGCAAGAGGGGAAAGAAATTCTTGTGCCGTAGTTTTCATAAAATCCGTGAGCTATGTGAAAATTTCTGTTTGGGAAGCGCAGAAAATGGTAGCTGCAATTTGGCTGAGGTACATTTGCTTCTTAAAGAATTAAACATACAGCATATGCGAATGCTAACATCCCAGTTGAATGCTTCTGGTATCTCGAGTTCTGGAAATGCACAAATGTTGAGCTTAACTTACTACCCATTACTGTTCACTTTTATTCACTTAGTAACTATCACTTGTAAGTTTCTTTGTGCTCATGGAGTTTGTTTAAATGCTGTAAAAGTCGCGTGCTTTCAGAATATATTGGCATCTAAATAATAGATATTAGCATGAACGAGGTGTATCAGAAACTTATGTGTACGTTATTTCTGGAAAAAAACTTAAATCTGGTGACAGTTTAGCACTACCGTCTCTTTCTCACGTCTTCAATGCTAAGTTGATGTACTAGCTGACTGACCCTTTGGACTCATCCGGGTTATAGTGAATCAATACTGAATTTTAGCTACCTGAAGACCACCAGTGATAAGCAGTGGTTTGGACATTTAATTTCACTTTTAGGATTTGGAGTTCAACTTTGAAACTAATTGGTTTTGCATGTTTTTTGGTACACCAAGTGCCAGAGTTAAAACAAATCACGTGATAAAGCAAACACCTCAAGAAACGTACTATTGAATTGCAGCCTGTAAGATGACGAATAGTTGTTGTTATTAAATATGGGACATCTGTAAGCTTGTAGCGGAAGAGCTGTTTCTAGTGTTTCGAAATGTGATTTCCTGATTGAAGATTGAGTGATTTGGTACAGATACCTATTTGGCATCAAAGTCACCACAAATATATGTATACACACTCAGTAGACAAACGATTAGAGACAAGAGTGATGGACAGTTGACATGGGCAACCTACTTGCAGAGTATAACAGACCCAAACCGAACTCAAGCAATAAATAAGTTGACAGCAAGCTTCCCAACAGTGCATTGCAATCGACGAACATGAATAAACGTGGTGATCTGAGCGACTTTGATCTTGCACGCATTGTCAGCGAATGACAGATGGGTCATTCTATCGCCCAAGTGGTTAAGAACCCTAGTGTTCTCGTGGGCAACAGTATATCAAGAATGTACCGCGAGTACACCATCGACGGACGTACCAGGGCCCAGAGCGCAAGCAGTGGTTGACCACACACCATTGATGAACAGGTTCGACTTAGATTATGTAGGTTCGTACAGACCTGTTGCTTGGCAACGGTGGATCAAATGGACTGGAAGGATGCATTGATTAAACACTTTTCTTTTAAGACATAATGGCATACTGCTCTCAAAAATTGTACTGTTTCTTCCAAATCGCTCTGCATTCAAGTTTTATACGCCGATTAATTTCTTCATCAATATGACCGTCGCTCGATATCTGCTACCCGAGGTAAATTTGTAGGTACTGGTTATCTCCAGCTTTCCCCATCAATTATAAATCTTCATTTCTTGCAAAAGCATTGTATATCAGTTTTGTCTTCGGAAAGTTCATTTTTAATCCCACTTCTTTACTCTTGTCAGCAAGTTCCTTGATCATACTCTGCAGTTCTGAAGAGGTAGATGCAAAAATGACTACGTCATCAGCAAAACGAAACGAAGGTGAGTTAATAATACCAACACTCAGGTCCCTAACGAGTTTAGCAGGTTGGAAAATTCTTCATTCCGAAGCGTGCCAAGCCAGGAATTACCTTGACGAACGTAATTCTCAGTAATTAGCATAGAATGGAGAAGGCACCCCAATAGTATAAATCAGACTGTGGAAAAGGAAAGAGGGAGAATTGAAGAGGATATGCTACAGACGAAGTCGGAGCTAAGTCGACCAAATTGGACCCGCTCTATCTGACATCTCATAACCATGGCCCACACGTAGTTGTTACTTGGCGAGAAGGTAAAAATCTACATTTCTCATGTTTGTGGTCATATTTGATTCTTATTAGCTGATATTTTACGTTGCCGCCCCGGTGGCGCAGTGTTCTAAGCGATGGCCTCTGATCATTCGTCCGAACGGGGTCCGGGTTCGAATCCCGGTGAGGCATGGATGTTGTGTTTGTCTTACGGCACTGGTTCTCCCCCTTCCCTGGAACCAGTGGCCCTAAATTAGGGACGGGCGACTGCTTATAGCCCATTGAGTTGCTCACGGTGGTCGTTAAACCTTCAATCAAAAAAAAAAAAAAATAAAAATAAAAAAAATATTTTACGCTCCCCCCCCCCCCCCATTTCTTTTATTGTAAGATAGGTTTTCTATTTCTTAGAGTGATTAGGATCGTCTGCTTTGTTTTGTTATTTGGTTAGGTGATTCGGCGTCTTGGAGTAAGAGTTTTTATTCAGTTATTTGTTTGGTTTTGTTTCTTATGTTGCTCATTTTCTGCTGGATGGTGTTGCTGTTTCTCTAAGGACCCATAGTGTTGGTCTCGGACAGTTGAGTGATTTGGTACAGATACTACAGTTTGGGTTTGTTAATAACATTTTTCATCTAATTTCTGATCTAATTTGCTTCCTATAAACGAGGACATTTTTTTTGGATGAATTTAGATATCATTTTTCTTCTTCTTCTTTAACAGTGACATTTTCATTGCTATTTTGTATTTATTTGTTCTTATTGATTTACTACTTCTACATAACTTGACTCACTGTGTGAGTCGTAGTAAAATTTGAAGTGATTGGAACAGACTGGCTGAGTTTTGCTCCTGTTTGTTAACAGGGTGTTTGGTGATACTGTTTGCTGTTGTTGTTGTTGATATACACATTTACTTTTGGGAGCCTGTGCTTGACTTGTGCCTGGGGAGAGAAAATAAAATAACACAGCCAAGTGCATGGTGTGTTTTCGCTGGTTTCTTAGTGGTTTGGCCGTTCGCTGCTATCTCTCTTGACTATCTCTCTGCTTAGCATTTTTTTGTCGTTTCGTTTTATCGTGACTGTAGTGTCAACACTTGGTTGGGTGTGTGTTTCTGATATCTGCTAGAATTTTTAGTTGAATTTCCTCGTATCAAGACCCACAGTGTGAGTCTTAGTCAGTTTTGATGTGATTGGGTACAGACACTACACTATGACTTATTTTTTGTTATATATATTTTGTATTATCAGAGTGGTTGTTTTTGAGCATTAGATTGCCATGAGATTGTTTGGTATTTTGTATAGTAATTTCTTTTCTTGAACGTTTGAGTTGATGACTTTTCACTGCTTTCTTATGGGTCTTGACTTTTTTCTGCTTTCTTTGCTGAGGCCTCTTTCACTGAGGTTTTCTTTTCTCCCCTATGTTCTTGTTTTTCGATTTCTGGTTAATATTGGGTTTGGTTGCTATTATTTTTAACAGTTTTTATCCGCTTTCTTGTACTTCGTCTATTTATGTATTTGTTTGTTTTTATTGATTCATTTATTTCTTGACATCGTGAACAACAGTGTGAGTCGTAGTCACTTTTGAGGTAATTATAACTGATACTACACTTTGGCTGTGATATTTTATTTTCTCTCTATTATTAACTGGGTGTTTGGTGATATTTTTGCTGTCCCCCTCCTTTTTTTGTGTATGCTATGTGAGACTCTGTATCTTTTGGATTTTATTTGATCTGAGTATTAGGGTTCCGTGTTTGTTTTGCTTGCTGTTTGGATGATGGTTTTCTAAAGCTTGTTGTAATCCTGGTCTTGATTGGTTTCTTTCAGTAAAAGTTTCTATAGTTTGTTTAGTCTGGAGTATTTTTGTTTGATGTTGGTGTCATAGTCCAGCGTATTGGATATGAGTTTGTTTGGATGTACTGTGGCTTTATCGTAGTATTATTGGCTAAAATTAGCTATCATTTCCTCCTTCTTTAACAAGTGATATAATCGTTGATATTTGTTTTGCAGATATCAAGTGAGGGTCACATTGATGAAGAAATTAATCGGCGTACAAAACTTGCCTGGAGAGCTTTTGGAAGAAACAGCATAATTTTCAAGAGCAATATGCCATTATGTCTTAAAAGAAAAGTGTTTGATCAATGCATCCTTCCAGTGCTTACGTATGGTGCAGAGACGTGGACCTTAACTAAAAGAGACATACAAAGACTGCAGACAACTCAAAGCAGCATGGAGAGGTGCGTGCTTGGTGTAACCAGGAGAGATAAGAAGAGGAACTCGTGGATCCGAAAAATGACAAGAGTGGAAGACATCATGATCAGAGTTAAATCCCTGAAATGGCAATGGGCTGGACATACTGCCAGAAGGACAGATCATCGATGGACAGCCGAAATTTTAGATTGGATTCCAAGGGACAGGAAAAGACCCAGAAGAAGACCACATGGGAGATGGGTGGATGAAATTCGAAAGTATGCAGGGGTGACATGGAGGAGACTGGCACAAGACAGACCGTTGTGGAGGAAACTTGGGGAGACCTTCGTCCAGCAGTGGATTGATAATGGTTGACAATGATGATGATGATGATATGTTTTTATTGATTTATTGCTTCTTGATATCTTGACCCAGAGTGTGCGTAGCAGTCAATTTTGAGGTAATTGGAACAGATACTACACTTTGGCTGAGCTTTTGCTCCTGTTTGTTAACAGGTGTTTGGTGATATTGTTTGCTGTTGGTGCTGATATATTTAATTTTGGTGCCTTTGGTTTCTTGTGCTTGGGGCTAGTGTGCTTGGTGGTTTTCACTTATTGTTTTTGAATAGTTTGGTGTTTTATGTGTCGTCCTTTTTTTTTGTTACTTGCTTTGGTTGTGTGTGTCGTGTATTTCTAGTAAACTAGTAATTGGTAATCCTTTTTGAAAAATGTGAGGTAGCTCTAAAAGGGCCTTTTGTTCTTTTTTTAGTCAAAGAGAAGCTTGAAGAGTTCTAGTTTCTTTTCTGAAGTCGATTTTTTCTTGGCGCTAGGTCTGTTTCTTCTAGAAGTGGATGGCTACGGACTTCTGTTACGTCTTCCTTTTTTAGTCTGTTTCCTGTTTTGCTGAGTTGATCGATTTTCCTTGAGGTGTCCTGTGTTCCTTTCGCTTTGTCTCCAGTGTCGTGCGAGTCGCATTTCTATCTGATTGATTCTGATGATGTTTGGGATATCTTCTTCGGTTGTGTATGAGGTTACCATTTCCGTAGGGCTCCCGGTTGATTGGTATACGACACTTTCTGGGTTTTGTATAGGTATTCCTGCTTCTTGGAAGCCCTTTTCAATTTCTTTTAGGTCCATTGATATTGGTACTCCTTTTAGCATGTAATTGGTGGCTGGTTTGTCCGACGGTTTCTTTTCAGTCTGTAGGTTTGTCGCCATGAGGTTTACTGAAACTTTTGTTGTAATCCTGGCTAGGTACTCTTCCGAGTTGAGTATTTTGATTTCTGCTGAAACTTGCTTGGTTATTGTTTTTTCCGCTTTCTGTAGTTGTCTTTGTTGTTTTTCCAGAAGTTCTCCTTTGAGTTCCTCCTTTTCTTGTTGGATCTGATCCATGCTGGATTGTAGAGTCTCTTGATTCTGGTCGCTGCATTCGTCAGATAATTTATTCACTTTTAAAAGCAATTCCTCTATTGATTTTGTGAGTAGCTTGGCCATCACTCTCAGCTCCTCTAGACACATAACTTGTCCATCTAGAGTAGTTGTTGAAGGGTTGGAATATGCGACTGCTCTGCTGAATAAGTTGGCACATTGCTTATATCTGGTTGATGCAACATTATAGTCTTCAAGGTATTTCTCCATGTCTTGATTTCCGTGCTTGAGTTTGGATATTTCACGATGTGAGCTATGGGTAACTGTGAGTTAGACAGTCTAGCAGTGGGGAACACTTGACCCTAACGAGTTTAGCAGACAAAGAATTTTCTTCATCGTGAAACATGCTGTGACGTATTTTCTAGATTAACTTTCCTTTTTTAGTTTATTTCCCTATGTAAATCTTGAGTTTATTCTTAGTATTCTTCACGCTTAACGAAATATCTTTTCCTTCAAACGAATGCGTTTGGCAACACATTTGAGGTTGAATGCAAGTGACGTATACCTGTTATGAGATAAGAACAAGAGATAAAAAGCGACGACTGATCTGTTGTAGGAGAGCTGTTAATAAGAGCGATTATTGAGAGCGATTATTGGGAGCGTTGTTAAGAAAGTGTTGTACGAGAGAATTGAATAGTGTTGAGATAATGTGTGGAGAGTGTAATGCATTTAATTCCGAATAAAGGACTTTTTCCGTAAGTTGACTTCTGATTACATGTTTCGTCTGGCCGTTAAGGTTTCTTTCATTTATCAACAATTCATTACTATGTTGATGTGTTTAAAATAGCGTGGAAGTAAGTCACGACTTCTTTTACGCCACAGTGCCGTGCCTAGGAATCACCGTGACGCCGTAGGTTCAACCGGTGAAAGCGAAGAGTAGGCAAGAGACCCTGATAGGAAAGGTAGAAAGATAAAAGGGGGGGGGATTAGAGTTTTATAGAGAGATGTGCCTTACTTTTTAATGACGTAAAGTTCAGGCTAGGGGGGGAGCGTGTTCTCCCTGTCCAGGTTTTAGTTATGTGGTAGAGAGCTTGGAGTGCTTTTGGTACGACTAGTATCCTCTTTGCGGAATTTGCTGTGGCCCTTTTAGCCTAACAAAAACTTGAGGAGTTTAATTTTGCCATCCACAGGGCTCCTGCAGCGACTGCGTGACCCACTGGGGGCCCGACGTGGGGTGTTCTGCTTCTGGAAAGCTGTCTTTTTCGTGGCAGCGCCTGCTCCCTGGGCTGTCTACGTCTCTCCGCCCGGAACCTTTCTACTTTCAGTTCGATGTCAGCAACAACGATTCTGGCTGGCATTTCTTCTCTGCGTGAGTAGATAACTACAGTTTCCCGTGACATCCCTGTAGGTGGGTGGGAGAGGCGGTGGAAGTTCTGTGCTTCAATGCACAGTTCCCGAAATACTTTCTTGACCGCCTCCAGGTCCATGGACACAGGGATCGCTTTGGTGAGGAACTTGTTGGCAAGGCTTGGATGCGGGGGTTCCTGGGCTGCACCGCCTGTCACCGTAGAACATTGTGGACGGATTTCCGTGAATGCTGCAGCTACCTTAGTGGTAATAGCTTGAACTTTTTATGATCCTCACTGACCTCTTCTTGGACGATGGTCCGAATCTTGTCCTCCAATGTAGCAAATCCAGTATCCAAACTTTTCTGTAGCTGCTTGGTGTCCCCGTTATTACCTTCCGTAGGACCTCAGCAGAGACCACCCTACATGCTAATTGTTCCATTGATTCATGGAGCGCTGTGCTCATATTTCGGAGTTCTTCAATGCATTTGACCTGCGCATCTTCTTTCGTATTCGAATCTCCTTCTGGTAGCAGGTTCTCAAAGAGTTCAGCCGCTGTGGTAAAGCTGTCTAACGCCTTGTCGAAATTTGAATCCATGATTCCACTTCGTTGCTTGTTTACAGATTTCTAGATTAGTATGTTCCTGTGTTTGGTGCTGCTGCCTTATATACTCAGTTGGGGTGTGGCTAATGGATCCACAAGCTCCGCTCAACCAGTTGCCTTTGTTATTCGGCCTTGTCATTGTTTGTCCAGGGTCAGCTCGTTTTTGAGAATGCCGACTCCTCGGTTTTAGCAAAATCGGAGTCTTGTTAAGAATCAAACTTGTGTTGAAGGGGAGACGTGATCTCACTGGCCGATAACGCGCCATTATGGTCTGTATTTTGACGTTTAGTTCCTCCGTGCGTTTCGCTGATCGTGTTTTGTTGCAATGTTGGTGCTGATGTTTTGTACTATTGGTTGTGCGTGTTGTTTGCTCCAGTTCAGTGACGTCTATACCGCGTTGGCGTTGCTCCAGTATGTAATATACTAACAACAATGTCATTGTTGGTCGGATTTTGTCGTGAATTTCACGTTCTGTAGTCTGCACCCTGCTTCCTTGCGCGATTTGTAGTAAAAGTTCTATTATTGGGTCCCGATGCTGCAGTGGGCCGTTATTTGTTCCCCTTCGAGTTCTTATTTGCCTGCTGTTTTTATGAACACTGCCTATCAAAATACTAAACTATTTTGCGATTTCTGCTGCTGTCAGTCTTTGATTATTGCTAAACAATTGATTAACCTGCAACACTTCTCTGCAGCGGTCAACGTTGATGGCCTTCCTTTTCGATAAACATCTGCCAAATCTGTACGACAAGTTTCAAACTGTTGACACCATTTAAGTATGGCTCGATGCGATATTGCATTTTCCCTATACACCACCCCTTATTTCCCGATGAATCTCGGAACAATTCAGGAGTTTCCACTACAGAAATCGTATTGTTCCTCGTACCTCGAACTTCGAATAACATTCTAGCTGACGTGCCATTAAGATCGCATGCTCTTACACAACTGTAACGGAAACGTCAATTAAACTCGCCTAAGGACGCACGGTAGGAGGACTTATCAGCGCATGCGACACATTTGTTGCGCAATTATACTAATGAATGGCGGAAGGTATGAATTATTTTTTGGATGGCCTTCGTAAAATGTTATCGCTTCACCTTTGGTAAGCCAAGGGATATTCTTCTGCTCTTTTTCCACAATCTCATTTGTATAGTGAATGCTTGAACATACTATACTGTGAAAACACAAGTTTGTCCGTGTCCTCTCACTCCGGAGTAAGTCGCTCTCCTAATCAGCTACGGGGACAGAATGTCTCGCTGCAGATTTGTCATCTTGACACATGTTTTTACCTCTGTAGTACGTCACAATACTTCTATGTTCATCCATTATTAACTAAACGTGTGTGTCTTTATCAGCCGGGCCAGCTATTTCGCTGAACGTGTTATTTGTGCCCGTGTGCATATCCGTGCGTTCGGGAGTTAATGATACAATATACAGTTTAAGCACATACGTCACATGTTGTATATAGCGATCTGAAACGGACATAGCCGCCCCGGTGGCGCAGTGGTCTAAGGCGCTGGCCTCTGATCATTCGTCCGTAATGGGTCCGGGTTCAAATCCCGGTGTGGCATGGATGTTGTGTTTGTCTTACGGCACTGGCTCTCTCCCTTCCCTGGAACCAGTGACCCTAAATTAGGGACGGGCGACTGCTTATAGCCCATTGAGTTGCTCACGGTGGTCGTTAAACCTCCAATCAAAAAAAAAAAAAAAAAAAAAAAGAAACGGACGTAAACGGACTATCATAATTCTTTTAAAAAGCAAAGTGATAGAAAAAGGAAGGAAAGCACCACGAAACGTCCCAACAGACAAGACATCCACTAGCAAACTTCGGATGTAAAAGCGTTAGTTCCGGCCACGTTTTATCTGCAGCAAATTCTTTGATTTATGCCAAACTTTTGGTAGACAAAACGCAAAAATCCTATTCATTCACATTAAAATAAATACTGTACGGTAGTAATTTAAGTGATTTTTAGAAAAATACAATTTCAAATTTTGCTTGAAATTTTAACTCGCAGAACACACTTTCATTTACAGTTTAAGATGGAAGATGCCGCAACATCTCACATTCTTGCTTCCTTGCTGTTCGCGAACAAAGTGCAGAGGTTAGTCGGTTCAGCTCTTTGACGATACTTGTTTTTCTTTTTTTTTTTTTTTTTCAAACGGTTCTTGGCAAGCTTTAGACTGAGAAAATACCCTGTTGACAGTTTTTTCCACAGAGGACCGGTAGACTTCTTCCAAGGTCATCTTACTTTGACATAATAAACTATGCAGCGAGGATGACTAACCGAACAAAAAGTGAGAGTGTGTAGGTGTGGCACCGCAGAGAACTCCTGCATCATATGGACGTCATGCGCTGAGTGGTGTTTCCCTGCGTTGTTTTCATCGGTGGCATCGCACAGTGCTTACTTCTCCGATAACCAGTATATCATAATTCATAAGCTGCTATTTTTACGCATAAAATTTAATTTTTTCTCTCAGTAAAAATCTTTAAATGCCACTTTATCTGCTTTCTTAAATATTTTTTCAAAACAATAAAAATGCGTCTTATACCGCTGAGCCATTCCATTATGGCAACCCCCAGCCTAGAGAAATGATCGTGCCCGGAGACAGAACGGTGGCACAGGTGAAGATCACAGAGCAGCATATATACAACCCGAGGACCGCCTTTCGGTTAGTAGAGTGTTCGGTGTCCGAATGGGAAAAGCTGCCGATTTATCAGACTTTTTATAAAGGACAAATTGTGATGGCACGGCGCCTTGGAACTGCGATCTCGGAAACTGCTCGGCTTGTGGGTTGCCCACGTACCGCTGTAATGATTACGTATCAAAAGTGGTGTACAGATGGTCAAACCAACGAAACGTCATTCAGCCAGCCGTGTGTCGTCCGCAGCTCATTGGTGCCAGAGCGGGGCGGAAATCGTCGCGCATGGTTCACAGCGATCGTAGGGCCACAGTGCGATAAATATCCCACAGCTACAGCAGTGGGTGATCAGGGCAATGTGTCACAGCACAGCACACAGTTCATAGCTGTTTCCTGCGCATGGCCCTGCGTAGCCGAAGACCCAGCCGGGCCACCATGCTCACTGCACGTCATCACTAATAACGCATGAAATGAGCCCCAAGATCATCCGTGGATGATTGGAAGAAAGTTGCTTGGTGTGACAAATCAAGATTCCTGGTGCATCACGTAGATGGTCGAGCGCCGATACGACGATTATTAACAGAGGCTCTGACACATGGATGCATTGTTGGGCGGAAACAGGTGGGCGGCGGCGGTGTTATGCTGTGGGCGAGGTTTTCTTGGGACACTTTAGGCCCCATTATCCCAATAACATGTCAAGGTGCCGTAGCCTCAATAAAGAATCGTCAAGGATTGCTCCGAGGAACATGCTGGGGACTTTCTGTTGATGCCCTGGCCTCCACATTCAGCTGCCATGAACCAATAAAACATTTGTGGTTCGACTTAGAACAGCGGGCTCGCGCTCAATCCCTCTCCGAAATGTACTGGAACTGGAGAACATGCTGTTGACATTACGGTAAGAGATACCGCTGCATACCTATCGCCACCTTATCGAATCGATGCCTCGCCGAGTACCCGCTGTTTTGCGGATAAAAGAGGATCCTACAGCTGATTATATAGGTGGCCATAATGTAATGTCTCGTCAGTGTATTTTCCAAAAAAACAAAAAGATGCAGTAATTATAATGATTTTGTACTTGATTACGACGACTCATTTAGAAAACTTCATGGTGTGAGAATTCCTAGCACTGTATAAAACAGAAAGTACTCTGCGTACAAAATCTCTCATAGATTATGCTAAAAAAAATAAGGTCTCGTAAAATGGAAGATTGAACTGGTTTCACAAATAGTTTTAATCGGCAAAGGTATTGTTGCATGCGTACGATATCCCACTTCCTGATCAGAAACGAAATGCTGAAAAGCGGAAAGAATGATATTTTAAGCATAATCGATTTTCCGTAAATTAAAGAAAGAAAAGACTACACGAAATGTTTTCAAGAATGCTCTCTTCCATTTGGGTGAAACTTGGGCATTGCTGAGGAACAACAATAAGTAGTTATGAAAAAATTCAAACAACTAACGCAATCTTGAGATCCAAGCTATCGAAGACTCATCAGTCATTCGACATAATGTTTTGAACTTTCTATTCTTCTCTCCTCGTCTTTTCTCATTTTTTTATTCATTAATTAGAATCTTGAAATCCAACAGTTGCTCTGTCTCACGCTTTTCAACGTGCAACGTACACGTAAACGACGACCGAAGAGCTTGAAAAACTTTTGTTTCCACGATTAGCTCTGAGTTTGTTCTCGACACATTTTTCATCCCTTTATCCTCATTAGATATGCGCTTCAAAGAGAGTCTTTAAGCAACGCACTTATGTTGATTGCTGTTTCTTTCTTTAAGTCATCAAATCACGTGGACTGGGATTGATTCCTCTAAATTAATTGATTCACAATCCCCGAAACACTTTCGTTAGGAACTCTGATTAGTCCAAAAATATTGGCCTGCAAGATTTAATTCTGCAGCTTTTCTTTTAGTCATTTTGGTGTTTCAGGTTCATATTTTTAATGCTTGCTTAAAACAATGAACCTCCGAAGAAGAGTATTGCTTTAAATGCAGAACGTAATATGCAAATTGTAACACTAAGAAGTTCATCCTGAGAATCCTATAAAATCGTCTACATGTATGAAGGAATCATGAAAGGGAATTATCAAAGTCACAGATAGATATGCAGGACGTTCAATAAGTTCTGAGCCTGACATTGAACGCTGTATGTGGCAGCTGCCGCAAGTATTGAAAAGTATTGCATCATCTTTCAGTTGTAATACATCCATGTCACGTCGTTTTAACAGCACTTAAGATGGCGCCACAACACATTTAATTCTATAAGGTGAGAACGGATGGGTGACAGGTGAAATTGAGGAACCTAGCACTGACTGAAATTTTGACGAAGGGAGGTGAAACGCCATGCAGCATTCATGAAAGGATGGTCCGTGTGTACATCGATGGTGCACCTTCATATGCTACGGACAAAAGATGGGCTGCTCTCTTTGAAAAGAGCAAAAACTCGTTAAAAAACGATCCCAGCGAAGGATGCTCAGTGGAAGTGACCACAGGTGAAATGTGCCAAAAAGCAGAGGACATGGTGTTGTCAAACAAGTGAATACATGTTGCTCAGGAACTGAATTTAAGTACCGATATGTTTCGACCATTTTGATGAGAGATTTTTTTTTTTTGATTGGAGGTTTAACGACCACCGTGAGCACCTCAATGGGCTATAAGCAGTCGCCCGTCCCTAATTTAGGATTACTGGTTCCAGGGAAGAATGAGAGCCAGTGCCGAAAGACAAACACAACACCCATGCCTCACCGCGATTCGAACCCGGACCCCTTCGGACGAATGATCAGAGGCCATCGCTTAGACCACTGCGCCACCGGGGAGGCGATGAGAGATTAGGGATGTCAAGTGTCTGCAGCAGATGGATTCCTCGAATCTTGACACCTGAGATGAAGGGTAATTGTGTTGAATAAAGTCGGAGGATTTAACTTGACAGACCACCGCGTTGCGCAGTGGTCTAAGCGATGGCTTCTGACCATTCGTTCGAGAATGGTCCGGGCTCGAATCCCGATGAGGCATGGGTGTTGTTTGTCTTACGGTACTGACTCCCTCTCTTCCCTGGAACCAGTGACCCTAAATTAGGGACAGGGAACTGTTTATAGCCCACTGATTTGCTATAAAAGAAATACTACGTACTGCAGAACAATAGTTAAATGTAGAAATGCTTTTGCCGCCCCGGTGGCGCAGTAGTCTAAGCGATGGGTAATGATCATTCGCCTAACGGAGGAGTTTGGGTTCGATTCCCGGTAAGCCACGGTTTTTTGTGTTTGTCTTTCGGGGGTTTATTCGCTGTGTTCCTTGTTCACTCGGTATTCAATGTTTACTACATATGCATATTGGTCACGTCGAGACACAAAACGTCTACACTGTATATGTCTGCCTGTATATGTCAATGTATCAGTCAACCAAGTCCAATAAATAATTTTTTAAACGTCCAACCAAAAAAAAAAAAAAAACTTGACCGCATTAGCCGCTATCCAGATTACTTCTGTTGTTGCTTTGTGACAAGTGATGAGACGTGGCTTCACCACCGGACCCCTTATACTAAACCAGAGAGTATGCAGTGGAAACGTTTGGAGCACCACCACCAAAAATGTTCAAAACACAATCACCTGCGGGGAAGATTATAGCCATCATTGTTTGGGACTCAGAAGGGTTACTGTTAATTGATTACTTGCCTCATGAAAGGTTATGAATACTGCCTATTACGCCGCACTATCGGGTCAATTCCAAGAAACTATCAAGAGTAAATTTGTGACGGTGTTTTCTGCTTTTGCAACGCAATGCTACAATCCACACCGCCGGTGTTTCCATGCAAGCTGTGGCAAAATGTAGTTTTCAACTTGCTCCCCACCCACAGTGCTGACCTGATCTCGCTCCTATTGCCTTCTTCAAAAATATGAACAAATATTTGCGGCGTAGGTGTTTTACGGACGATTCTGAAGGAAGCAACGAAGTGTTGGTTTGAGGAGAAAGAAGAAATGTTTTTCGCAGCGAGGGTTCTCCAACTTCATGATTGGTACAACAAGTGTATCCGTGTCAGAGGAGACTATGTGGGAAAAAACAACAAGAAAGATGACACCGAATTTTCTGGTGTAATAAGCACGTCTTTTGAAACCGTTCTGGCACAAATTAAATTTATCAAAGCTATTCAAAGTCAATGGAACCGATATGGAAAACAATAATATCTGACGGAAGAACTAAGTTTTTCTTTACGGTGAGATAGGTTCTTCCTCAGCTTAGCCGCTTCTGTATCTTCATCAAAGATTTTGTCTCCTTTGAAGGGTTACTCCCCTTCTTCATAATTCAAGCAATACAGAACATGCTCTAACTTGATGGTTCGATGATGTTGTGTAGAACCAAAAGTGCACTCAACCTTTGAAGTGCTGATTATGTTTTCAAACCCTGCCTTCAAGAGCCCGAGAAAGATTTTTCTCTTTGATGTATGTTATTTAGGAAACTGCTCTTGCTTATTTCTGTGGTTGGGGATTTATCGACTACCGTGAGCAACTCAATGGGTTATAAGCAGTTGTCCGTCCCCGATTTTGGGCCACTGGTTCTAGGAAAGGAGAGTGTTGGTGCCGCAAATAAATACACCTTTCGTGCCACTACCGTTATTCGAACCCGAATCCATCTCGAACGAATGATTAGAAATCAACATTACCTACCACTCGACCATTTCTCTGCTATGGACACGGTCTTTCTGTTCAATAGCTATAAGCATTTTGCTGAACGTCTCCTGATCCTGATGCAACCGCCAGTATGTTTTGGAGAGAGTTAATTTTATCATTCTTACTCACAGTACACCACGTGATCATCCATTATCAAACTGTGATCATTCTTATATCACGAAAGTACTACTCTTTAAAATATTTTCTATGGCATCCTGATGCAAGCACCAATGTGTTCCTTTTCATTTATATATATATATACACAGTCGTATCAGAATAATATGACCACCCCCGGAATCACAGTGTACTTGCCCAGATGCATCATTGAGTGCGCGTGACAAAGTCGAACACACGGAAATATAAGTTGCCGACCAGGACAGATGAGCTATAGTTCATCACGTGAGCACAGTGGCCGGAGCTAGTGATTTGACGGACGTTAAAAATGGAATTTTGTTTTTAATTAGAGGTTTAACCACTTCCATGAGACTCTCAATAGGCTATAAGCAGTCGCCTGTCCCTAATTTAGGGACACTTCTACCAGGAGAGGGAGAGAGCCAGGGCCGTAAGACAAACACAACATCCATGCCTCACCGGTATTCGAACCCGGACCCCTTTCTGACGAATGATGAGATACCATCGCTTAGACCACTGCGCCATCGGGGTGGCCAAAGAAGGAGGCATCTCAGAAACAGCAGACTTCGTGGGCTGTTCGCGAGCTGCTATAGTAAAGGTGTACCAAGAGTGGACTGCTGGCACACCGAGTCCCTCCCGACGTCACAACAGTGAAGCCCGAAAGACCATCGACCCCAGAGGAGAACGTCGCATCCTTCGACTGATGAAGGACAATCGACACACAGCAGTGCAGCAACTGGCCACGCAAGTGAAAGCTGGGGCACCCAGGTACTTGTCTCCGATAACAGTAGAGCCAACTTTGTTACGCATGGGTCTCCGGATTCGACGCTGCGTTAAGATACCCATGTTTACCCAGGTCCATCGGCAACGATGCCTGCAGTTTGCATGTGACTATCGTCATTGGACAGTGGAAGAGTGGAAAAAGACAGCCTTCTCCGACTAGTCGAGTTTTCTACTCCACAGAAGTGACGGGTGGTGGCGGATACAGCGTCAGACACACGAGGACCCACACCCGGACACGCTTGTCGGTCAAGTACAGGCCGGCGGTGGCAGTGTGCATGTCTGAGGGATGTTTATCTGGTATGAACTGGGACCGTTTGTACCACTGTATGGGTCCGTTAAAGCCAATGTGTACCTGACCATCCTCGCTGACCACATGCATCCCTTCATGTTGGACGTTTACTCTGGTAGTGATAGTGTCTGTCAACAGGACAATGGGCCATGCCTGGGGGTGGGTGCGTGACTTTTTCAGGAACACGATAGCGATGCATCCGTTCTCCCTTAGCCGGCGTAATCGCCCGACCTCAATCCTATAGAGCCCTTGTGGGACTATTTGGATCGACAGGTTCGATGTGCAGACCACAACGGCGTCATCTACGGGACCTCCGTACTCTGCTGCAGTCCGCAAGGGCACGTGTGCCTCGGGCAACCTTCTGGGGTCTCATTGCGTCCACGCTACGTCGTCTCCCAGTTATCATCCGACCCAATGGTGGTTATTTCCTTTATTAGGTAGGTTGTCATATTATTCGGATACGACCGTGTATGTATATATGAAAAAGGAAATGACGCATCTGCAAAAACAAAACCTGAACAAAAGAAAAATTCCAACCTCAACTTTTATGTTATTAATATCATTTAAAAATTGTATTGGAAAGAATGCAAGGGCTCGAGAGTTACTGGAGATTGTTTAACTCATCATCGTTTTGTTGACGACGTAGTCATTTTTGCAAGTGCCTCCTCAGAGTTGCAGAGTGTATTCCTGGAACTTGCTGACAAGGGTGAAGAAGTGGGATTAAAGATGAACTTACAGAAAGCACTAAAGTGGTGTAAAACGTTTTTTTTTTTACAGTTACGCGAGATTCAAAGACACAGGTAAGCGAGATTCAGAGACTAATAGTGCGATTTTAGAAGTAACTGATGCCAGCATCTATCTAGGACGAAAACTATCATGCGAGAGCCACATCGCAGACGAAAATAATAGGTGCTTAAAACTTCGATGGAGCGCATTTGGAAGGAACTGTACACTTTTTAAGAGCAACGTACCATTATGTCTTACAAAAATAATGTTTACGCAATGCTTCCTTCCAATTCTTAGTTATGGATCTGCAGTGTGGACCTTTAAAAAAAGAAGTACAGAGGCCTCTGATCAGAGTTCTGCATGGGCTTAATTTGAAAATACCAGCCCGCCGCGAGAAGGCCCGTTTCAGACTTTCATCCCGCATTCTTCCCAACTATATTGCTAAAACTGCAAGGCGTATTATGAAGAATCAAAGTTGCTCTATTGAACTTAACTACCTCAGGGGCAAACGAAATGTAAGGCAGATGGAAGCGCAATTTTTCATAAGAATTTCTCCCATAGATTAGGTTTAGACCTGACTACCTAATTCTGTGACAAAGATAAACACATTTCGTTGTCCACACCTAAGTCTAAACAAGGTAGCCTGGATCACCCAATACAGCATGTTAACAAACACTCCGTTGCTACTACAAATCGCACTAGTGGCTTGTTCATTAGCTTTTGTGAAACCAAAAGGAATGTTTATGTAAACATATCTCGGAAAAGATATAAAGCCACGTCGTTTGGTTCCTAACTCTGATTATCTGTACATCATTCGGAAACGACAGTTAGGTGTGATATGACATTAAAAGACCCTGAATAAGTGAATAATGTCAAATTCCCATTAATTTCCGCATTTTGCAAACATTCTTTCACTGCAGCCAGCTGACCACTTTCACAGTTCTAGGTTTAGTGGTCATAATTGAGTTTCCTTTCCAAATATGAAATTTCAACAACTGTGAATTCCGAATATGAATTTCAAATAACTCGCACAAAGCCATAAAATAACTACATCGTGTGTAAAAACTGCAGCTATAGTACTTAGTGAAATCCCGACCCCTGCCGCGATCATAGTGTTAAAGGAATAAAAGCCAACGAAGTGAAAACGGAATTTCATTTCAACCTGTAAATAAATACACTGGCGGAAAGAAAAAAGAACACCAAGAAGGAATTAGTGGACGATCATGAAATTTACATATGTTAATGTTGGTCGAGTTTACGTAGGTGCGATGTTAATTTTGGGACCAACCGGTGAGCGCTTACGCCACAGCACGGCATAAAATGCAAATTATCGTCGGTGGTATTTAAGGAGTACGGCGAAGTGAATGTAATCAGCAGTCGGCGTACGGACACGTGCGAAGACCCTGAAGAAGCTGCAATGCCTGAACATGGAAGACGTGTACGATTTCAGCACTTATCGGACTTTGAGCGAGGTCGTCTAGTCGGAACCCGCGAGGCCGGGTGGTCGTATCGTCGTATTGCGGAGCGAATTGGACGGGAATTATTGGTGGTGGTACGATGGTGGCGTAGATGGTCCGAGGAACATTTCCACACGAGAAGACGTGGAACCGGGAGTCACAGACGGACTGATGAGCGGAGCGATCGACGGATAAGAAGAGCGGCGTTGTCAAGCAGAACATCCACTGCGACGCAAATCCGAGCTGCCGTTACACCTGAGGTGACTGTTCGAACAATCCACAACCGTCTACTGGATGCAGGACTACGTGCACGTGTGCCTCTGGCATGTGTACCTCTGACTACAACCCACCGTCAAGAACGGTTGCATTGGTGTCGCCAACGTCTCCACTGGAGAATGCAATGGCGATCTGTCGTGTTCAGCGATGAAAGCAGATTCTGCTTGGGAGCCTCTGATGGCCGTTTGCGTGTTCGCAGACGCCCAGGGGAGCGTCTCCACCATTCTTGCATCCGCCAGCGACACACAGGGCCTACACCTGGTCTCCTGGTGTGGGGAGCGATCAGCTATCACTCCCGTACACAACTAGTGTTTGTACCGGGTACGCTAAACAGCACCTCCTTCATCAACAACATCGTTCAGCCCGTTGTTGTGCCATTTGTAAGGTTGGTCCATCGTGGTGTTTTCCATTTCCAACAAGATACGCACGCCCACACACGGCACGTGCAACGCAACATGCAGTTCGGGTGTGAGACAACTTTCATGGACTGCACGTTCACCGCATTTGTCCCCCATTGAGCACGTGTGGGATTTTATGGGACAACGACTTATCCAGTTTCCACGGCCAGCCACGACCATCCCTGATTTCCGCATCCAGGTTGAGGATGCTTGGAACTCAATACCCCAAACTTACATCCAACATCTGTACGACAAACTCCATGCCAGAATTGCACAGTGGCAGTTCAACCTCGTACTAACCATGTTAGTTCATGGCAGTTCAACCTCGTACTAACCATGTTACATGGAAATGGGTTTTTTCAGTTTACCAGCAAATACAACTGTATTTTGCCATAATGTTTTGATCACGTTATCCTCTGTATTCCGTTATTATGCTGTATAAATTTCGTAGGTATCAGACGTCTCTTTCTTGGTGTTCTTTTTCACTTTCCGCCAGTGTAAATCGGCCCATTTCAGATTCTCCTCTCATAGCCCGTTTGGTCAATTTCAGCTTTAATTTATCAACGCGTCATGTGGTGCATATATTTCTTTATCTTTCATTTCACTCGGTGATCCTCACCATCTGATCATTTAACAAATGGCTATCCGTTTTCTGAGTTGAAACTTTTTAATTTAGGAGCAAAATGCTTAAATTTCTAGCGCAGACTAAGTTTGGCTCGGCCATAACCTAGAATCCTTCAACTAATTAAAAAAAATACAGACCTCTGCTATAGGTTACTAAATAAAACATGATTACTCAGATTGATGCTTGGTGCAACTAATATGGATGGAAAAATGACAAGAGTGGAAGATATCATTATCGAAGTAAAGATTCTCAGTTGGAAATGGGATGGATATATTGCTTGAAGAAATGACTACTGTTGGACAACGGAAATTCTAGACTGGATACCAAGGGACAGGAACAGACCGTAGAATGGTTGAAAGCACGACAGACTGACCTGAAAGAGGATTTCTCAAGACTAAGATTTGGGGAAGAGATTTAAGATCTTCACCTGGCAGTGGATTTAGAATGGTTGAAGTTTATGCATCAGCCCTAATCTCTTAACAGCCGCTGATTATACAGGTATAAAAAGACGCATGTGTCCTTGAAAACGTCATAGATAGGCAATAAGTGTAGAATGAACAGTACGGCACAGCTCAAGTCTTTCCTCTTGGAAGAGTCATAGGATGCCATCTTAGAAACGCATCGGTTCGTAGAATTTTTACCACGCTTCAGCTGCCCCGATTAATTGCAAGTGATGTTCTTTGAAGTGATGAATCATTGTTCACTATTTGGTAGTCCGATGGACGAGTCTGGGAGTCGAGGGTACGAGGTGAACGCTACCTTCCAGACATCTTTGTTCCAAATGTTAAGTTTGGTGGAGGAGGCACTATGTTCTGGGGCTGCTTTTCATAGACTGGGCTGGACCCCTGTATACAGTGCGCGGGAATCTTAGTGCCACGGCTTACAATGCACATCCTCAACAACTCTGCCCTTCCAAATTTATGGCAACATTTCGGTGAACTCCTTTCCTTTGCCAATAGAAGAATGCCCCTGTTCATAAAGTGAGTTTTGTGTAGGAATTCTTTCATGAGATGGGTGTGGAAGCACTTTACTGGCCTGCCCATAGCTCCGATCTCAACCCCATGGAACACCTTTGAGATGAACAGAAACACCGACTGTGAACCAGGGCGACCCCCTATATCGCAGAGTGTCCTGACTAACGCTCTTCCTTTTGACAAAATGGGAGGCATTTCCGCAACAACGATCCAAAATTTAGTGGAAAGACTTCCCAGGAGAGTAGAAGCAGTAATAGCAGCAAATAGTGGACCAACTCAGTTTTAATTTCTTTCCTAAAAGAGTGTGTTTGTGAATAGGTAAGTTTTCCCTTTCGTGTTTTTCAGAAATGTGCTTCCTGTTTTACCGACGGTTAGCTCAGATTAATTGCACTCAGTTTTGTGATGTATTATACTTTTGTACTGAAGAAAGAAGAGCATTCCTTTTAGGAAAGTAATTCACCAGTTTATAGTAAACAGTTATATTTCCATTTGATAGCACATCAACTGGTCTACTGTAGCAGTTCAGGATTTCCTCCAATGGAATTAAAATTAGCTTACATCCTGTACCTTCTTGTCTTGATTTATTCCTGCGTTAGCTTGAAATTAACAATCGATTGTTTCTTCGGTATTATTCCCTGACTCGTTGATTTGCAATGAACGGAAGCACTTCTCGAATTCAGGTATCAACGACAGTAGCCTCGCTTGCTCTGCTGCGATCCCCCAGGTTGAGAGGTAAACCTCCGGTAGACATTCATAAACACACGGTCAAACACGGAAACGTTGGCTGGAATTCAAGTTCATTAAATGACTTTCGATCTGGTGCCTAAACGTTTCAGCTGCATCTGAATGTCAGCTGTAAAGATGATTCCCACCTCCCGACTGGATATGAAATTTCACGCTAATGAAATCCTTCGCTTCCGAATTAGCGAACAGTTTAACATCCTTTCAGCTCCACGACTGAACAAGTCATATTTCGTTCATCTAATTAGCATACGTTTTAAATAAGCACAAATTCGAGAGAAAAGGTGAACCTTAAAAAGTGACAAATTTTTCTGTACTTTAAATCTATTCTGGTGTATTTTGCTTTCTACCGTAAATCGAGTGTCACGCATTTTCTGAGGATTTTTTAAAAATCTCTCTAAAATATCTCATTTTAAACAGAAGTAATCGCGCTTTGCACGTTTATTAGTGAGTCACGGAAAATAGTTTATCGGCCGCCACCGGAAATCGAACCCAAGGTCTTCCAATTACGCGCCGAACATGCTACCACTGCACCACGACGGGGTCGAATTCCGCAGACTCGCATACGATTAACTGCCAAACCACATGGCAGGTTGCTTCTTAGAGCCCCGCACAATGCTGGGGATTCACCAAAGGTGGTAAGGATCAACTCAACGAATAACTAGGAGCCGAATGAATAATTAATCCACAGAACTGACGTGGAAAAGGAACATCAAACAGAGGCCATCGTGGTAGCATGCCCGGGGCCTAACTTAAAGACCCTGGGTTCGATTCCCGGTCAATCAGAATTTTTCCGTGACTCACTTATAAACGTGGAAAGAGCGATGATTTCTGTTTGATGTTCCTTATCCACGTCAATCGTGTGTATTAATTATTCATTTGTTTCCTAGTTACAGTATATGTTCAATTACTGCTTACCATCTTTCGTGAATCCCCAGCATTTTGCGGTGCTCGAAGAAGCAACCTGCCATGTGGTTTGGCTGTTAGTCGTATGTGAGTCTGAAGAATTCGAGGCCTCTGTGGTGCAATGGTAGCATGTCCGGCGCGTAACTGGAAGACCCTGGGTTCGATTCTCGGTGGCGGGCGATGAGGATTTTTCCGTTACTAACTTAAACGTGGAAAGAGCGGTGACTTCTGTTTGATGTTCCTTATCCACGTCAATTGTGTGTATTAATATCTCATTTTGCGTGTACATGTGTATTTTTTTATTTTGATTGGAGGTTTTAACGACCACCGTGAGCAACTCAATGGGCTATAAGCAGTCGCCCGTCCTTGATTTAGGGTCACTGGTTCCAGGGAAGGGAGAGAGCCAGTGCCGTAAGACAAACACAACATCCATGCCTGACCGGGATTCGAACCCAGACCCCTTACGGACGAATGATCAGAGGCCAGCGCCTTAGACCACTGCGCCACCGGGGCGGCACATGTGTATTGATAATGCTACTACTTTTTACTATCCGTACTTCTGTGTTTTGCACATTTCGGAGTTCTTTCTGCTCGTTTTTTTTGTTTTATGTCATCTTTGTTTTGGTAATGAAAACGAAAATCATTACTAAAATAAAGCACGTTCCCTGAACAAGAAAAGCCTTCGATTTGGCTTTAGCTAGCACTACTATTCCAATCATGCAATGATACAGCTAATCTTGTTTAATAAATGTCAGTAACAGTAAAAAAGTACCGCATATTCACTATTTCCCACACACGCAGCCACCACCTCTTCATAAAACCTTAAACTTACATCTCCCTGGAGCGAGAAGCGAGTTCGCATGTCGCGATTTCCATCTAAACATGCTACCGTCACTTCGCCCAAAATAACCAAATTCCAGCTAAGGAGATGTAGCTTAGATACCTGAATACCCTTCAGATTTACGCTAGTAAAATCAATCCACTGCTTTCTCGTGGCGTCAACACGATCTTTTCTCATACCTAGGTTACATATATTGGTTACAATTCCTAGTCCTTCAGTGAACGTCTTAGATATTAATGGGAAACGGATCTCCTAAAGAAATAATTATTCCTACATAAATGGAAGGCAATAGTCATTAATAGCACAAAGTTACTGCATTTTCAAAGCTTCTCATATAACCATGTCTTCAGAAATGACAATTGTATTACCTTCTATGCATTTATGAAGAATTGTTACTTCAGAAGAATTCCTTTCGCATTAATACTCATGATGTCTAATAGTTTGGAGCTTAGGAAACTAAATTCTCGAGTTAATGACATTTTGAGTGCAATATGAGATTTTGCATTTTTAGCATGCCTTTCGTAAAATAAGATCGTGCGTATGTTATCAGTTTGTCCGTCCGTCTATAGACACCATATCTCAGTAACTATTAGTCCGATTTGAAAAAAATCTTTTTGCATTCAGAAGCTTGAAATATGCGAATGATGATCCTTTATTTCGATTTCTTTACGATGTACAGTTTTGCCGCTAGAGGGCGTAAATGCAGGTGATATCGAATTCAAAATACATTTTATTCCATACATTTGCTTCTAATCATCCGATTGAAAAAAATTCTTTTATTTTTAGATTTCATTTATGTCGAAGAGAATTTTAGGTATAGTTACTTTTTCAAGTTACGCATAGATTTTCCGCTAGGGGGCCTAAAAGTAAACTGCGTTTTCCCTGACATCTCTGCTTCTGGAACTCCGATTTGAAAGATTATTTCTGCAGCAGATCGCACGGGAAATCCTTCGGAAATAACTTCTAATGTTTGGTATAAACCGGTTTGACCATCAGGGGCGTAAGTGTTAATTTTTGCTTCTGACGTATTTGCCATAAAATCTGAGCTTCTAAAATCTCGATTGAAAAAACTAGTTAATGGACCGAGGCCACTCACGTCGACAAATCTTGTCGGAATATTTTCTTCTTAAAATGCTGCATGGTTTCTCCGCGAGGGGGCGTAGATGTATATCTTATTTTTGTCAATATCTCTACTTCCAGGAGTCCGATTTGAAAAATTCCTTCTTTGTTGGATAGTGTTTCCAGTGTGACATGTTTTTCATATAATTTCAAAATGTTCAAGTAATTCATAGACTTTCCGCTAGGGGCGTAGAGGTAAATTGCGTTTCCCCCTATATCTCTGCTTCTAAATCTCCGATTTGAAAAATTCTTTCTGCACCAGATACAGCTCCTGATGGAAAATCATTTGCACATAATTTCTAATTTTTGTAAAAAAAAAAAAAAAAAAAATGTTTGTCCATCAGGGGGTGTAAATCTTAATTTCCGCTTTTGATGTATTTGCAGCAAAATATGAGCTTCAAATTGTCGATTGAAAAATTCGTCGTTTGTAGACCGATAGTACTTATGTCGACAAACCTTTTGAAACATTTTCTTCTTAAAATAATGCATGGTTTCTACACCAGGGGGCGTAGATGTATATCTTATTTTTCTCAATATCTCTACTTCTAGGAGTCCGATTTGAAAAAATCCTTCTTTGTTGGGTAGTGCTTCCGATGCGAAGTATTTTACATGTAAATTCAAAATTTTCAAATAAATCATATACTTTCCGCCAAGGGGTGGAAGGATAAATTGGGTTTCGCCGATATTTTTGCTTCTGAAACTCCGATTTGAAAAATTCTTCCGGTATCGCATACAGCTACTGATGGAAAATGTTTTTCATATAATTTCTAATATTTGGTAAAGAATCGTTTGGTCACCCGAAAGCACAAGTGTTAATTTCTGCTTCTGACGTATTTGCAGCGAAATCTGAGCTACTGAAACTCGACTGAACATTATTTTCTTGGACCGATACCGTTCACATCGAAAAACTTTTTGAGAATACTTTTTCCTAAATAATGCTTGGTTTTTCTGCCAGGGGGCGTAGATGCATATCTTATATTTTTCCATATCTCTGCTTCGAAGATTTCGTTTGGAAAATTTATTTCTTTGTAGGAGAGCGTTTCCGTTGCAAAACGTTTCTTATACAATTTAAAATTTTTCGTAACGCACAAGTCTGCAACTAGAGGGTGTAATCACACGATTCCGCTTACAACAATATCTGCAGGATTAAAAAGCCCGATTGAAAAACTTCTTTCTTCGGTCAGATACTATTGCTTTCCATACCGATTCCATTGACTTTGAATAGCTTTGAAAAATTTAATTATCGTCAGAACGGATTCAAAAGACTTCCTTTTTAACACCCGAAAATTCGGTTCATTACACCCGAAAATTCGGTTTTCTTTCTATTTTTTATTTCCTCCCATCAATAGAAGATTAATAATTTTTGGTTCGCAATGCCCCTGAGTGCAATTTTGTGATGTGCATTTTAACCATAATTTTTCCTCATTGCTTCACACATAGGCATTAATAAGATTTTTTGAGCATTGTTTAAAATACGCAAGAGTTTCTTTGGGATCTTTCTCAAAGATGACCTAGCTGTACCATGCCCAATACAGCGAAACAAAAGAATTCAGTTTAGCTCCATTAAAATCAAATTAGGCTTACTATGCGTCTATCATATTGTTACATATTCCGCCAAATGACAATAATTTGTTCCCAAAGACGAAACAGGAATTTCATAGGAGAAGACATACTGTGTGATTAAGAGATGCTTCTTTTATTTGCAGGTGTGCTGACGACACATCCAAGAGATGTTTCCCTGAAAGCATTTGCAGCCTGGGAGAAAATATGCTGGGCGTGATGAGTATGAAAAAAAAATGTGTGGTACTAGGATTTCACTCATTTTTTTCACCTGCTCGTCCAAATTTAGCGATGTATTTCCAGGAGGGAAATAGTGACGTAAGTTTTGTTTCAATGTATTTAATAATTTTTGACAGAAATTTAATTCACCTTACAACCCGAAGGCTCTTCATGAAGAACAAAATAGAAGGCCATTGGTGAACAGCTCATGAAGATGTACGTCTCTAACATAAAGCGAGTTATCCAGCTGCAAATAACTCCTATTCATTATTTGAAAGGAGACTGTTCTTTCCTGGAATTCAATTACCTGAATTTCTTGTAAAATTCAGTTATGCAGGACTTAGAAAATTATTTAAATTCATTCCAGAGAATATTCAGTTAAAAAGGAAGAAACAATGATGAAGGGAATGAAAATGGCAAGAAAATAAAGGAAAATCCAAAGCTGCTGAAAATGTGAAGTACAGGATTATTAGAGAGCACGAAATGTATTAATATAAACACCTCGTGTAGCCAGTCATAGGATTCGAAACCACATCTTCCTTCTTCGGAGTCGAACTACAACGACAAAAGCTTTTCTCTGCAACTTGCCGTTTTGACATATGCGTGACCTCAGAGATAGGTACGCCACATGTATCCACTCCCCTGGAGAAAGGCGGTGTACGAAATCACAGGTTTTTGGGGGCAGCTGGAAAACCATGCTTGTTGGAGCTCTCTGTAGAAGAAGAAATTCTGGTTAATTCTAGACGACACGAGGAAGAACCATCTCGCATTTTTGAACCGCAGAACCCGGCGATTTATTTCACGTTCTGAACCAATGTGAAGAAAAGACTTTTTTTTGCCGGTGCTAGTATCCGAACTCGCATCTCCCTTCTCCGGATTTGGACATTCGACGGATTCAACTACGTCGGTAATGACGTATCGCTCTAACTTGTCGTTTCGGCGTGTGCATCATCTCTGAGGTAGGCACATCACAACCTTCTTTCTCCAATAAAGACAGAAAATACAAAACTGCACAAATGAAGACAAGAAATAGACGAATGTCACATTCAATAGCTTTCTTGTGTATGAAATCCCCAATTCCATGGATAACATTTACTCTGTACATCTACATATATCATTTAAAACATCGGAAAATCTCGTCTAAAAAAAGACAACGTCTGTTCGCTTTTACGATTCTTGCCAGACTCCTGTGACACCTCTGATCCACCAGTTGTTTTAAGTCCACAGGATCGCCGACTGCTCGATTTATTTACTTATTTATTTATTTTCTTCGTGTGGCAACATTCCCGGGACACCTTTGCTATAGTTGTGCGTGAAAAACTTAACAGGACTGCTGTTTAGATGTTCCAGCCATTACGCCTGGCGCCTATTTTGCCACACCCAAGGTGACCCAGCTGCTCCGGTGGCGGAATGGTCTAAGCGAGGGCTTATGACCGTTTGTCCGAGGAAGGTCCGGGTTCGAATCCCGGTGAGGCAAATATATTGTGTTTGCCTTAGGGCACTGGCTCTCTCCCTTCTCTGGAACCAGTGACCCTAAATTAGGGACGGTGATTGCTCTTAGCTAGAGTAGTAATTTTATCGCGGGAAAAAAAAAGGCAAAATTCTTGGGATACATTGCTAAATTTCACGAGAAGTTCGCTGCTTTTCGCAAAATTTCAGTGTAAATTCCGAAATTTCGCGAAATACCGCATTTCTTCAAAACGTAGGGTTTCAAGCTCTTTCCTCACGCTATGGTTATATTCGCAAAAGGTATTTCATACTTATTAACGCACTAAAGCATTGCCTCGCTGGTTGCTTTAAAATTTACGGTTTCTAAAGAGATGCACTGTAGGAAGATTGCATTCAAAGATTTTTCAGCATTACAGCTTTCAACATTCGTTTCAGCTGATGGAACAGCAAGAATATTCAGAATGTACCTATCTTCCGAATCAGTTGTTTGTCTGCTACGACGCTTATACCGGATACTGTTTTTAAAAAGTATTTTATTTGTTGCTGATGAGTATCAGATATTTTCTGCAAATAATTTTTCAGCATCCAATTTGCATATCGAATAGCACAAATATCTTTCAACGAATTTTCCAAGTAATTGTTTTAATGTAAGGTTATACAGTTTAGGAAATGTAATGTTAGCTACACAAAATGCACCAGTTAATTCCGAAAGTTCAGTTGAGCGATGCTGTTTTTTGTTTAGTTTCTTTTTGGATTAATTCATCAACTCATTTCTTCATTATCTTCGGTTGACTGCTCAGACAGAAAAAAAAAATCATGCAGTTTGCTTGCTAAATGCTTTTCGCAACTGTCCATTCTTGAAAAATACACTGGTATGTTGCAACACGAACAGAACAGTAGATTTTTGTTCCCATGAAACGTTTCCTTGCTGTACTGCTTGAATCATTCAGATTCACCCATTTTACTCCCGTGGCTCCTCCTCAAAATTGACAAACAACATCTAGAAAATGTATAAACTGAATACTCACACGAAAGCACAAACATTTTCTAAGTTAATCGCTTGCGAAACTCACACTTTTCTGTGAGCTGCTTTTCCCAGCTAAAACTACTATTAGACTTGACGACATCCGGTTTACTGTATACTAGTGCGGCAAGTCACCAAGGTCACTCAAGAATAGAGTGGAGTGGAAATCACGAAAGACCACACTTACATTATTCAGCAGAGTGCACGTGACATAGAATTACTTGTCAAGATTGTTCTACATGGGTCTCTTCGTGACGAAAAACTTGAGGAGTAATTAAAAGTTTAAAGTTCTGGTTTGGAGTAGGATTACTTTGCGGTATGTTTTTCGCGTAAATTCTAATGAAGGTAGTAATGAAATTATTTATATGCGAAAATAATCTACAAATTATGATAGAAATCCAGCAAAAATAAGGAAAAAATCTGAAATTCGCTGATGTATTCGATGTTCCCGAATTTACCGAAAAAACTCTAAAATTGGGGAAACATTACGGAAATTCGCGCCGCAAAACAATAACTAGCCTACTTATAGCCCATTGAGTTGTTCACGGTGGGCGTTAAACCTTCAATCAAAAATAAAACATAAAAGGTGACACCGAATTTTCGGGTGTAATAAGCACGTCTTTTGAATCCGTTCTGACGCAAATTAAATTTATCAAAGCTGTTCAAAGACAATGGAACCGGTATGGAAAACAATAGTGTCTGACGGAAGAAAGAAGTTTTTCAGACGGGTCTTTAATCCCTCAGATATTGGTGTAAACGGAATCTTGAGCTTAAGAACTCTTAGAAACAGAGTTATCGACAAAAATAAGATGTGACTTTACGTCCCTTGGTGAGAAAACCATGCATTATTTTAGGAAGAAGGTATTCTCAAAAGGTTTATCCATATGAGTGGTATCGGTCCAAGAAAAAAAAAAAATTTAGTCGAGTTTTCAGGAGCCCAGATTTTGCAACAAATACATCAGAATCAGAAATCAACACTTATGACCCATGGTGGCCAAACCATTCTTTACAAAATATCAGAAATTATGTGAAAAGTATTTTCCATCAGGTCTTGTGTGCGATACAGGAAGAATTTTTTAAATCGGAGTTTTAGGAGCAGAAAACGCAATTTACCTTTATGCGCCCTGGCGGAAAGTCTTAAACGATTTACGTGAAAATTTGGAATTTATAGGAAAAACATTTCGCATCGGAAACACTATCCAACAACGAAAGGATTTTTCAAATTGGACTTTTAGAAGTAGAGATATTGACAAAAATAAGATATACATCTACACCCCCTGGCGTGGAAACCATGCATTACTTCAAGAACAAAGTGTTCCTAAAAGGTTTGTCGACATGAGTAGCATCGGTCAACAAAAGACTTTTTTAAATCGAGATTTTAGAAGCTCATATTTTGCCGCAAATACATCTGAAACGGAAATCAAGGTTTACGCCCCCTGGTGGACAAACCATTTTTTTTTACAAAAATTAGAAATTATGTGCAAACGATGTCCCATCAGAAGCTGTATCCGGTGCAGAAAGAATTTTTCAAATCTGAGATTTAGAAGCAGAGATATAGGGAGAAACGCAATTTACCTTTACGCCCCTAGCGGAAAGTCTATGAATTACTTGAAAATTTTGAAATTATAGGAAGCACATGTAATACTGGAAACACTATCCAACAAAAAAGGAATTTTTCAAATTGAACCGCTAGAATTAGAGATATTGACAAAAATAAGATATACATCTACGCCCCTTGGCGTAGAAACCCTGCACTATTTTAAGAACAAAATGTTCCTAAATATTGTCGACATGAGTAGTATCGGTCTACAAACGACGATTTTTTTAATCTAGGATTTAGAAGCTCATATTTTGCTGCAAATACATCAGAAGCAAAAATTAAGATTTACGCCCCCTGGTGGCCAAGCAATTTCTTTACAAAAATTAGAAATTATGTGCAAACGATTTCCCATCAGGAGCTGTATCCGGTGCAGAAAGAATTTTTCAAATCGGAGATTTAGAAGCAGAGATATAGGGCGAAACGCAATTTACCTTTACGCCCCCTAGCGGAAAGTCTATGAATTACATTACTTGAGATTTTTACAATTATATGAAAAACTTGTCACACCGAAAACACTATCTAACAAAGAAGGAATTTTTCAAATCGGACTCCTAGAAGTAGAGATATTGACAAAAATAAGATATATATCTAGGCCCCCTGGCGGAGAAACTGTGAGATATTTTAGGAAGAAAATATTCCGAAAAGGTTTATCGATGTGAGTGGCATCTGTCCATGAAAGAATTTTTTCAATCGCTATTTTAGAAGCTCAGAGTTTATGGCAAATACATCAGAAGCAAAAATTAACACTTACGCCCCCTGGTGGCAAAAGTATTATTTACCAAAAATTCGAAATTATATGCAAAAGATTTTCCATTAGGAGATGTATCCGCTGAAAAAAATATTTTTCAAATCGGAGTTTTAGGAGAAGAGTTATCGGGAAAAATTCAATTTACTTTTACGCCCACTAGCGGAACATCTGTGCGTAATTTGAAAATGAGACTATATCTTAAACACTCTTCGACATAAATGGAATCGAAAGATAAAATAATTTTTTCAATCCGATGTTTAGAAGCAAATATGTGGATTAAAACGTAATTTTGAATTCGACATCATCTGCCTTTACGCCCCTAGCGGCACAATTACACATCGTAAAAAAAAACGAAATAAAGGATCGCATATTTGAGCTTTCGAATGCAAAAAGAATTTTTCAAATATGACTAATAGTTGCAGAGATACCGTGGGTACAGACGGATGGACGGACTGACGGACGGACGGACGGACAAACCGATAACAGAAGCACGATTTTTTTTACAAAAGACGTGCTAAAAAGGGACTGAGGTCACTAGTTTTGTCTGTTTAGATCCTCATTTGAATGTTAATTGATGCTCTAATGAAACCCCTAATTGGAACAGACAGCGAGTTGCTTTGCTTGATTTATCACTGCACACGGCGGCCAAGTGCAGCATTTTGGGGGTGGGGGGAGGTGTCGTTTTGGTTTTTCTTCTTTCAAGATATTTAGCCTTAAGTGTTGGAGTAAGATACTTATACAATGAAGGCAGTTGTATCAATAAATTGGCATTTGATTGTATGCACAAATTATTTTGCTACTATATGTATATATTTACACAGATAGATAGATAGATAGATAGATAGATAGATAGATAGATAGATAGAAATAATAGTATATATGTAGATTCATTTAATTTAGTTGTAATCACCGAAAATAATAACACGAAACGTATGGCATCATACAGCTGTTACCTTACAAGCTGTCATAATTCCATCCGCGAAGCAGTTCCTAATCATTGAACATCTATCTGTCCGTAAACACGAGGTTATTCGTGACATCACAAATATTTATATGTCAGTTGTCGGTAATGGTTATGACGTGTATTATCTATATTTATATTCTATACTAATATTCGAATTTGACCTGAACATTTTTCTTAATCAGATATTTATTTACCATACAGCTGATGTTACATCACTTACTTTTCGAAGTAATCTCCGTCGTGGACCATACATTGTTTCCAGCATTCTGGAATCTTCCGGATCCCAGTTTCATAGAATTCTTTACTCTGTTGTTTAAACCATATCAGGACAACACTTTTCCCCTCTTCATTTGATCTGCACTTCTGCCCTCCCAAACGTTCCTTTTAATGGGCCGAACAGGGGATAGTCACATGGTGACATATCCGGGCTATACGGAGGGTGTCGTGCAACGTCCCATCCCAATTCCTCCAGTATTTCCATCGTCACTTTAGCAGTGTGGGGGCCTGGCGTTGTCTTGAGGAGTCCTGGTCTCTTCTTTCTCAGTGCTGCCTTAAAGGAATTCTTGAGGAGATCGCTGTAATAGGTGGCATTGATTGTTTGACGATCTTCCAATAAATCTGTAAGAATAATACCGTCAATGTCCCAAAACACCGTAACCATTACCTTCGTGGCTGACGCCCGAATCTTGAATTTCGTGTGCGGGGGCGAATCATTGTGTCTCCACTCCATGATTGCACGTTTGCTTTCCGGCGTATGGTGATGAATCCATGTCTCGTCCATTGTCACCACACGTCTGAGAAAGTTTCCTCCTTTTCTCTGATGTCTTTGGAACAACATGTTCGCAATTTGCAACCTTCTGGCTTTCTGCTCGTCGGACAGCTACTAAGGTATCCATCTGGCACAAACTTTGCTGAAGTGCAGCTTATCGTGGATGATGACGTGCACGCTGCCAGCGCTGATGTTCAGTGCAGAGCTTAGATCACTTACGGTAATCCTCCTGTTGTTCCGTATGAGCTCATTTATGCGCGCAGTCATGGCGTCTTTAACAGCAGTTGCCAGTCGTGCCTTGTGCGGTTCGTAGCCAACGCTTTGTCACAGTATTTGTCATTTTCATGTAGGACTTCCGTCCACAGGGAGTAGAGTTTAGGTCCCAGCCACCTACAGCGAGATCGCCTTTTGGGCAGGATACAGAAACGGAAGGAATGAGAGCAAGTCTAGCGACTTTTGACAGAACAGTTTGTAGTGAGATTAGAGTACAGTAGATGGCGCCACCGTACAAGTACGATATTGCACATAGATGGGTGAGAGAATTTCAGGGAGGACATAGGAAAGGATACCCATTTAGCCAGTGGGTCCAGCCTGGGGGCCGTCACTTTACGTGCTCGTCCGATGCACGGCGGATATTCAGCGATTGTTAGTAAATCACACCATCTCTGAAAGATCAGCCCAGGCTAGAGCTTGGGGACCCAGCATCGATAGTCTGAAACACTAACCACTAAGCCATACGCGGCTTGCCAACGCTTTGTCTGCCTTCCTTGAACGCTTTATACCATTCGAAGACGGATGAACGGAAATGACACGAATCACCAAACGGTTGTTTGAAGTCTCTAGGGAATTTCGCTGCTACTCGCACCTTCATTGCAAAGAAATTTGATATTTATTCTCTGCTGCACCGAAATTGAAACACCTTCACTCGTTATTTCTGTTTCTGGAAGGTGGGAGTTGTCGTCATGACAACGAAAATGAACGAAACAAGTGGCATTCAGGTAGCGTAAGGCACCAGTGTTGCCAAATGCAGAATGTTTCAAGCTAATGTGTTAGAAACGATGGTCCAGGTCAAATTTGAACGTCCGTAATATATAAAGAGAGAAAGTTTGTTTGTGTTTGAGGTAATCTCGAAAACTACTGAACCGATATGGATAATTCTTTCACCGTCGGGTAGCATATTTCTTTCCGGTGGACATAGGCTATTTCGTTTATTTTTTATTATTATTATTTTATTATTTTTTATTGTTTTTGGCTCTACTGCCGAATCAGATCGCTTTCAAGTAGTTCCGGATTTTCCGTGTATCGTTCCGCTTTGTTTACATACACCCTGATCACACCCAACGTAAAGGAAAGTAGTTCGCGATAATATACGGAATTATTTTCACTAATGTGGAATAATATCGCTCCATTTACGAACATATATGAGAGCTCATTTAGGAGGCGGAGATACCCAATTTTCTACTCAGTTACTACGTGTCGGTAATGGCAATGTATTTAATCAGAACGGTTTGAATCCAGTACATAGTAAACTGGGAAGCATGGTAAGGTGCATTAATGAATTAGTTGACAAAATTTATCCTAATGTGAAAAGTTTGCTCCAAAGAAGTCACAACTGGTATGTGTGAACGAGCTATCGTGTCTCCGAGAATGCATCTGTTGGTGAAATAAACGATGCTATTTTACAAAAACTACCCGGCGAGTACAAAAATTAAACATCGATCGATACTGTCGTTAAGTTGGAAGATACAGTGCATTATCCACATGAACTTTTAAGTTCTTTAAATCCCTCAGGACTTCCACCCCATTGTATAAAATTGAAAGTTGGCATTCCTATAATATTATTACGGAACCTGAATCCTCCAACCTGTGCAATGGTAAAAGATCACAGGTCAAAGCGCTGCGTAATAATAATATTTAAGCCATCATACTAACTGGGCGAGCAACTGGACAAACGGCACATATACCCAGGATCCCAATGATTACGACGGACTTGTTTTCATGTTCAAAAGATTACAGGTTCCTGTTAATCTGTCCTTCGCTATAACGATCACTAAATCCCAGGGTCGAACTTACAAACATGCGAGATTGAATTTGCGTCAAGAAGGTCGGCTTATTGAGAACCAGCAGGTCAGACAATCAATTTATATTAATAACGACTGGAAACGAGACAGAGAATGTTGCATATGCAGAGGCATTGTGAATTATTTTCAAAAATAAAATAAACATTATGTACGTAAATTTATGTAAACATTAATTATAATTTTTATTTTACGTGAAAAACTAACTGCCGACCATTTAATCTTTCGGCCAATTTCCTCTATTGGTTGCTATGAAATTCAACTACAGTTGTTATGGATGGATCGGATTACACGCGTTATCATAGTTAAGTTTTTCACTGATATCTTCCACGCGAGCAAAGCCGTGGGCACAGCACATTTACCAAGGATTAAATTATTAAGAAACTGTTGAGCCAAATTAAACTTTGTTTTATAGCTATAATTTTTGACGTGTTGTAGCTAGTTAAATATAAATATATATATATAGTGGTTTCGTAACAAGCAAGAATTATTCTTGAACAAAGTTTTGGAAATTTTGATATCAGCTGTCTTTTTATCTCAAATATTAATATCTTTCTTTTCTTTTTCTGAAGGCAACTATTTCAAAATGAAGCGAATTTTATGCCATTGTAATTAATAACTTTGAGCAAGAGAAAAAGTTTTCACCTCCCAGATGCAAAATTGTATCTTTGAAGAAAGATGAGAAAGAAGTAAGAATTCGTGAATTAGTTTTTCGGAATAATTAAATTGTTTGACCCTTTGGCTTTGCAATAATCGAAGAGAATAAGATAAAGCAGAATAATAGATGAGAAAAGGGCAGCAATAGGAAAAGGGATTCTGTTATTCAAGGACATAAAGTACAATGATTATAAGCGATCCTGAAAAGAATAAAACCCCGAGGTTTCTTACGGAGAACCAAATCAGTAATTACTTCAAGGTACGGTAGCAGCGAGCGTAGTTGATGGAAAAATTCTGAGCAGAAAAAAAAGCACGGAAGCTGAATTCCTTTTGTTACGTTATGAAAGAAAAAGTGTGTTTTAATTTAGATTCGGTCCATGCTTTCCGCTTTCCGTTTCTTCAAAACTCAGGTTAATGAATTATTCAGATCTTGGCTAATATTTGTATCACGAAAAGAAAAATGTATATCACTCGATACTTCATTCGGTAAAAGACCTGTGGCGTTGGCTTTGCAAAACAAGTTATTTTCATCGGTTAAATGTAAGCACTGCTTCTTTCAGACATTGATTGAAATAACATATTTAATGAACCTAGGCAGACCGTGACTTCTGAAGGTAATCCTCTGAGAAGGACACGGTTCACAAACGTTCATACATCCTGTATGAGATTGCAAAACAAATATCTTCACCCTCGAAAAACTCGACTTACAAAACTCAAACGATAGTGGTTTCTTCCTATCGTTGCAACTGAAATAGAGCGATCGTTCTCTTTGAGATTGATTGGAATGAAATAGGTAATTAAAATATCACAGGCGCTGTATATTCGCAGTCAGTAACATAATAGATCGTAGACTGTGATACTTTCCAAATAAGATTATGGTACAAGTTGACTTCAGTGGCAAAGAAAATGGAGTGCCGACTAAAAAAAAAATGTTTTGTTTTTTAATACGTCGTTACATACTTCAAAATGTTCCGCGATGTATTTGTTCTGATTTAACTTTAAATTTTAATTTGTCTGTTCTTATTTAAATTCTGTTACTTTCAATCTTTCTCATGGCATATATTCCAAGAGCGTACTTTTTAGAAACTCCTGACAGCAATCAAGCGAGTAAAACTTTGACATGTGCAATTTTTTCATTGAGCGAGGGATTTGTCACTGATTTGTGAACATGTAATTTCTACGAAACTGAGTTACTGAAGCGCTCGTTACTACATTTACCGTATATTAATTGTTAATAGCTTTTCACTGAACTCCTGTGTTTCTGTCTCTAAATACACTGATCAACATACAAAATACCACACCAGGAAGTATTTGTAGGAGAGCCAGTCATACTAATAGATGCGTGTCGGCAGGTTAGTTATCTAAATTATTGCAGTTGCGAACCAATCACGTGATGGGATGGAGACATGAAATAGTAAAACAGCTCGGCGTAGCTAAGTTTTGTTGTCCTCGCATGGGCGTGTGCACAATTGCATCGGAGTATTCTCGGTGGCTGAAGAATGTGTATGGCGTGCGAATGACTGGACGACATCCCCTGGTGTCCTATCATACTGTCACATTGACCAGATGCTTCATAATAAGTTACTTACCGTTTTCTTGGTATACGCGCCCATTTTGTCGCCGTATTTCCTTTTGCGAAGTTTCAGAAAGTTAACGTCTTCCCGCGTACTGCCAACATCAGTAACCCAGTTGAAGTCATTCCCGGACTTCTCTACTGGGAAGAAGTCCAGAAATGGAGCTGTGCCTACAAAGTGGCCAGTTCCATTCCCAAACTTCTTCCCAGTAGAGAATGTGCAGAGCGTTCTCGGCTAACGATTTAAAGTCTCTGCAGAATCCCTTTGCAGTGTCGATGAGTTGTGGATACAAGTCAACGATGGATGTTCAGCGATATCTCACGACACCCATCATGGTATTTTTCCACTCTACGGCATGCTGTGTTGCCGAATGTACATCTCAGCATGGCAGTTATACGACGTCCTAACTCACGCTACATTGCACAATCTCCTCGCTCACCTTTTTCTTCGGTAGGACGAAAATAAGATCTGCAACGAGCGACGTACGTCACAGATCTTATTTTGGTCCTACAGACAAAAACAGCATTTCATTTGGTCCTGAATAGAAAAGCGACATGCCCATAACACTTTTTAATCCTGTCTTGCAGACTCCTGATCATCCATGCAAGATCTGGAGATGGAATTCCGTCCATTAAAACTTTCCGAAAACGGGAAGCTCGACGAAGTGAATATTTTACCTATAATCGTACTTTTTCCCTCGCGACGTTCGCTCTGACCATGTTATTTTTTAAATGTCATTTTTTTTTTGCATAAAGGTTTGTTTCAACTTGAAAAAGAGGGTAAAAAGAAGCAGCCGCGTTGCTCTGGAGCAGTGGTCTAAGCGATGGCTTCTGACCATTCGTCTGAGATGTGTCCCGGTTCGAATCCCGGTGATGCATGGGTGTTGTGTTTGTCTCACAGCGCTGTTTCTCTCCCTTATTCTGGAACCAGTGGAATTAAGGACGGGCGACAGTTTATAGCCCACTGAGTTGCTCACCGTAGTCGTTAAACCTCCAAACAAACAAAAAAAAATCCGAAAACGGAATTTGATGAATAATTATTTTAATTTGTTTTTTCGCGTTGTTCCCTGTTCTCAAATATGGTTGCTAAATATAATTTTATTGCAGAAATGCTTTTATTTTTGCTTAAAAATAAAGGCAAACATTTTCGGCAACGGAAGCAAAAGGGAGCAAAGACTTCTCGTGATCAATTTTTTTTTCATGCTGTTTCCCCCCTCTTATATTTTTAAATACCATTCATCGGGTTGGTGTGAACAAAATGTCCGGCAAAGGACCAGCACATGTGAACGGCGAGAACAGAAAAGTAGGACAACTTACCTAGGCAAAATAATTCCCCTTGACATCGACACACAGTTGCCATGTATCCGGCAAGGCACTGATCCCGGAAGGGAAAGAGTCTTGTGGCTGGTACCCGAAGAAGTCATCAACTGCACGTTGAACCTTGTTGTCTGTCGTGAATTGTTTCCTGGACAGAAAGCGATCCAGGCGGCGAAACGCATGACAGTCTGTTGGTGACAAGTCCTTAGAATACGCAGGATGATGCAGTGCTTCATAACCCAAGGCACTTAGTGTCAGCATCGTTCGTTGTGCGACATGCGGGTGAGCACTCTCCTGGAGCAGAAGAACATGATGTCTGTTGATCAAAGCCGGCTATTTCTGCAAAAATTTCAGATGCATCTACTGTACTTCAGAACAATAACATTCTACAGTGATGGTTTGGCCTATTGCCAAGAAAGTCCGTTGAATTATCCCTGCTGTGGACCACTAGAAAAGGAGCATCATCTTCTTGGTGTGTAGGGGTGGATTAGGATGCCGTCCAGCAGGCTGTGTTTAGATTAACCATTGTGCATTTCGTTTTCGATTATCATAAAGGACCCACTTCTCGTCGCAGGTGACGATTCGATGCAATAGAGGGTCCTGTTTATTCCTGGCAAGCAGCGATGTGCAGACTTCCAAACACCTAGTCTTGTTGGCAGTTGTCAACTCTTGCGGGTGCCACATGTCCAGCTTTTTTACCTTACCTAGCGCAGCCAGACGCTGAACAACTGTCGTGTGGTAGACACCTACCTCTGCCGCTATCTACCAACACATTCTCCGGTGGTCCGTTTCAACAACACGTAACAAAACATCGTCAGAAACAGCAACAGGTCGGTTACCACGTGCTTTGTTTTGCAGGTCCGTATCTCAGCTTCGAAACTTTACAAACCATCGTTCGTTGGCTGTATTCTTCCAAACCCCTCTGTTAACTTTTCGAAAGGCAATTTCTGCAGTATAGCCCAGTTTAAAGTCATGCAGGAAGGTGACTCAAAAATGTTTCCTTTGCAAGCGGCGTTTACGTCCAAACAAACCACGCCTGAATCTTGTTCTTCACACACGTGCTACCTATTGATAGTAACTCTGTAACGTAATACAGGAGCACCTTTGGCTGGTTCCATTCCGCTGTGTTGGGGGCCTGTCTCCTATACTCGTTCCCGCCGGACATTTCATTCTCACCAACCCAATAATTAGATAAAAGTTTGTATTTAAGATTGAAAATCGAAGGGCGAATTTTCCGTGAACGAAGAGCACATTTCTCTTGTATTGATATTTTGTTTTATAGATATTTTCAAAGTATTGTTGTTAAACATACATAATTTTGCTCCAAAAATCTTCGAATTTCAACTTGAAAATGGTGAGTCAGGGATCTGACAACGAAAGTTGGACTGAGCGATTTCCCGAAATCGTAACTTGGACTAAGCGATCTCTCGAAATCCTAAAATATACAACCGTCGTAACGTCCCTTTAGCTATGTAGTGGGGTCTATGTTTGCATTGCATGATCGAATTCCCTTTAATATGTTTTTCAGGACAGGTCAGTGAGTAGGTGACACCAAACGAACATGCCTCGACCCAAGGGACCCAAGGAAATAAACAGCTTTCAAAGAAGACTAATCGTGGGACAATCGGATCACGGAGCCAACCAGCGTCATGCAATTCCTCTTGCCACATTTAATCGAATGCCAGTGGGATTCAAGAAGGCGACGGATACATTTTTCTTTAACGACCAATACGTGTAGGCGCCTTGTATTGGTCGCCCTGAGCCATCCCAAAAAGTTTTCCAGCTATCGAGCTTTCTGTGGAAGCCAATCCTCATAGCAAGGCCTCCGAGATTGCAGAACAGCTCCAAGTGAGTTCCAGAACTGCTCAGCGGTATCTTCACCGACTTGTCTATCATGGAAAAGCGGCCAGATGTAAACCCATTTTGCGAAAAGCAAATGCTTGCCACGAATTGGCATTGGCGACAGACATGATTCAGGATGCCTTAGCATTTTGGCACACTCATATTCTCTGATGAGTCCCGATTTGCACAAGTTTCAGACCGTGGAAGGGCCTGGGTATGGCGATTTCCAAGCCAGAAATTCAGCTTGAAGCACCTACAGCTAACTGTGAAACATATACTATTTTTCTGATGACTCCTGATTCGCACAATTTTCAGACAGTGGTAGGGCATGGGTATGGCTATTGCCCAGCCAGAAATTCAGCTTGAAGCACCTACAGCCAACTGTGAAACATGTTCTATTTCTCTGATGAGTCCTGATTTGCACAATTTTCAGACAGTGGTAGGGCCTGGGTATGGCGACGGCCCAGCCAGAAATTCAGCTTGAAGCGCCTACAGCTAACTATGAAACATGTTCTATTTCTCTGATGAGTCCCAATTTTCACAATTTTCAGACAGTGGTAGGGCCTGGGTATGGCAATTGCCCAGCCAGAAATTCAGCCTGAAGTACCTACAGCCAACTGTGAAACATAGCTGTTTTTCAGTCATAATATGGGGAGCCATATAGATGACTGGTCTTTCGGTTCTCATAGAATGTGAAGGCAACATCAATGTTTAAAAATACATAACCATCCTTGAGCGGGGCCTGCTACTAACATTCTCCAGTGGTCAGATATCAAAGGTTATTTGCTTGTTCATGGAGGATTATACTCCACGTTCTATGCCAAAACGTACTCAAACATGGCACGAACGAAACGACATCCAGATACTGGCGTGGCCGACCCAAAGCCCTGCTATGAACACATTTGAGCACCTGTATGCCATATTGGATGGGAAATTACGACGGATGCCACATAAGCCAATTAAAAAGGCACACCTGCTGGCCTTGTTAAGCGACTCGTGCGTTCAAATTCCACAGAGCACCCTTGCTGATCTCATTTCCACAATGCCTGACAAGGTGAAAGTCCTACGTACTGCAAGCAGTATGGCTACCAGATGTTAAATCTAGCTACAACTACAGCTCCTTCTATTCCAAGCAGACAAAAAATAGATGTATTGACAAATCAGATGTCCATTTCCTTATGTAATGTCTGTGTATATAAACACATGTGTATAAATAGGTGGCATTACAGCAAATAAAGGAGACAGCTCTTATTAGAGTTCCTTAGTTGTTACAGCTAACGGAGAGGGTGTTGTAGAGTGAAAGTTTTTTTCAGTATTTGCAATGCTTCTCGGCTTTCACCGGTAGTTCTATAACGAGTTGTTTCAAAACCCAACAAAGAAATTTTAGGTTCAGAGATCAATGATCTTGATCGTAGTTGTCACTCCAATTATTGTAGTACCTAAGTTATGCCTTTTTAGGCAGAAAAAATACACTGCTGGACAATTGCTAAGGACGGATCATAAACGGCTATATAGCGCATAAAAAAGTAAGTGTGGTTGGAAGCCAAGTGAAATAAAATAATGTCAGAATGCCAGGACATTACAAGAAAGACAACTTATTGTGCTCTGAAATCCAGAAGTCTTTGGAACGTGTTCAAGGGACAAACAGGCCATTTTGTGCAGAATACGTAAACGTGAAAAAAAATGCAATTACCGTCCGCAGGCGTTCCGGCGTAAGATGTCAATACGGGATATGGCCACCATGGAGGGCGATGCAAGATTCCACACGTCGTGTCATGCTTTGCACAACATTATCAAGCAGCTGTTGGGGTAATTTATCCCATTCCTCTGTCAGTGCACGGATGAGGGTGTCCTTGTTAATTGGAGGGCATTGGCGACCAGCAAGACTCCTCCCCAAAGCATCCCACACATTTTCAATGGGATTCAGATCTGGAGAACGTGCTGGTCATACGAGGCGTTGAATATCCTCGCTCTCAAGACACTCCTGGACAACGACTGTTCGATGACATGTTGCGTTGTCGTCCATGAAAATGCATTTATCACCGACAGCACCACGGAACATGCAAACATGAGGTAGCAGAACATCATTAATGTATCGTTGGCCAGTCATAGTCCCAGTTGGAAGCTCATAGAGGGACGTACGGCCATTGATCATGATGCCAGCCCATACCATGACACTACATGTCGGATTTAGGTCCCTTTCCTGTACGTTTGCTGGACAATATGCAGTACCACTATCACGCCAGATCAGTTGTCTTCGACAATCAGACGATAGACTGTATCTACTCTCATCTGAGAAGAGGACAGCAGACCAGTCGTTATCAGTCCAATTGCGATGTTGATGGCACCATCGCTAACGGGCGGTACGGTGACGTCTGGACAATGGGATGCACACAACAGGACGGCGGGCGTATAGTCCTCCTTCATGCAAACGTCTGGCGACAGTTTTTCGGGAGATCCGCTAGCCAGTAGCAGCTATAAACTGATTTGCTACCTCACTAGCTGTGCTGCGCCGGTGTCTTTTTGTTGATAGCACTATGTACCGATCTTCTGCAGGTGTCGTACTGCGAACACGACCTCCCCCGTGACGTTTGCTACACTCTCCATTTGTTTGAAATGATTTCCAAAGCCTTGAAACAACACTGTGGCTGACGTCGAACTCCCTGGCAACATCTGTTATTTTTCGCCCTTCTTCAATCTTGCCAATAATACGGGCACGCGTAAAACCATCTAGGGGATGTTGGGAAGACATACTGAAAATTGCAAGTTCGTCAATTGATTCTTTCCCTTTCAACTTTGCGTTTGAACAACAACGGTCAATACGCGTCAAATCCTTTATATCTCTTATCAGCGCTATGACGTCACGAACAAGTTCGGCAATCCAAAATTTGCATACGCACAACACGTCTTACTGTATCCCGCACTTAAGCTAATTTCCACGTTTTCCTGCCTTCCATTTTATGGTTGCTATCGTTGCTATTGTCATCCGTCCTTAGCAATTGTCCGGCAGTGTAGTAAGTGGTAATTCATTTTCTCCTTTTTAGCACGTCTTTTGAAAAAAGAACGTACTTATATATCCGGTTTGTCCGTCCCTCCGTCCGATTGTAAACACCATAACTCTGCAACTAGTGGTCCGATTGAAAAAATTATTTTTGCATTGAGAAGCTTGAAATGTGAGAATGGTGATCCTTGTATTGCGTTTTTTTCTTCACAAAGCTCAATTTCGTCGCTAGAGGGCGTAAATGCAGATCATATCGAATTCGAAATACATTTTATTCCATATAATTGCTTCTAAATATCCGATTGAAAAGAATCTTTTACCTTCCGATTTCACTTATACGGGAGACAAATTTAGGTGCAGTTACTTTTTCACGTTACGAATGGATTTTCCGCTAGGGATCCTAAAAATGATTTGCGTTTTCCCCGATATCTCTGCTTCTAAAACCCCGATTTTGAAAATTCGTCCTGTATCGGATTTAATTCCTAATGGAGAATATTTAGCATATATTTCCTAATTTTTGGTAGAGAATGGTTTGCACACCAGGAGCGTAAGTGGTTTTTTTTTTCGCTTCTGATGCATTCGTAGCAAAATCTGCGCTCCCAAAACATCGATTGAATAAAAAATCTTTCATGAACCGATAGCTCTCATGTCAATAAACGTTCTCGGAATATTTTCTTCTTAAAGTAATACCTGGTTTCTCCGCAAGGAGGCGGAGATGCATAACTTCTATTTTTCAATATCTCTGCTTCAAAGAGACCGATTTGAAAAACCCCTTCTTTGTTGGAGAGAGTTTCCTGTGCGATATGTTTCTCATATAATTTAAAATTTTTGTTAACGCCAACAGAGGGCGTAAGATCAAATTTCCGTTTACAGCAATAACTGCTGAACTAAAACCCAATTGAAAAACATCGTTTTCGGTCAGATACAAGTAACTATGAAAACTCTGTGTATTTTCTTCCCAAATTAATGCACAATCGCAAATTTTTAATCTGTGTTGCTCAATATCTCAGCTTTTATATGTGCGATTTGAAAATTTCTTTCAACACCGGATCATTTTAGGTTAGTATATGAGGAGTTTTATAGTGCTCTGTCGCTAGGTGGTGTTTGTGTTTTTCAGTTTGCATGTGTTTCTCCGCTTCTAAAAACCCTATTGAGAAATTTCCTTTTTACTGTATGCCATTCGCTACAATAGAGATATAGAACGTTATCCTCTTTAAATAATGCACATATTTCCCGCCAGGGGTCTTGAAGTTTGAAACCTTTTCCTTGCTGTCTTTGCTTCCGAGAGAAGTATTTGAGAAGTTATTTTTTCTTAGGATAACTTTTTCCATGAAGAATACTTTTTGCCTATTTTCAACTTTTCAGTTATGCATAATTCTTCTGCTTGTGGGCGTAGAGTTATACCATGCTTCCTTCTATATGTACATTTCATCTTTTAACTGCTCGATTTGAAAATCTTTTTGTCTCTGATGTGCCATAGGAAAGCTTTTGTTCGCCATTTTTTTAATTTTCGTAACATACTTTTTTGCTGCTGGTAAAAGTAACTAGATGTTTCTATTTCTGGATGTTTTATTGATTGGAGAAACCCGGATGATTGTTTTCCTAACAGTTTCCGTCTACTTTAAATAACTTTGACAAAGTTACTTCTCATCAAAAAGGATTCAAAAGACGTGCTCATTACAACCGAAAATTCAGTACCATCTTTCTTGTTTATGTTTCTATTTCTACCTGTGCAATGTTTTGTTTTTCACTCGCAGTTTTTCTTTTGCCCAGTGCCTGCCCTGCAGATTGTTTTGTGGCACCACGATATCCGTTTCAGACTGATCAGGAATTTTCTGCTATGAGAAAATAATCCAAAACAGAAGATACACAACGCAAAGAAAACAAAATATAACAGAGAAAGAAAAACTATGTATATTATATACAAGGATGACTCAGCTCCATCTTGAAAATGTTAAAAGTACGTAGATTTGCTCACCATGTACGTTAAACAACATAGCAGTAAAAACTAACTTCACCGCTAGCACAATATAATTAACGTTTGCGTTATACGTATTAAACTGAAGGGCCAAAAGTCATGGAATACGTACCTAGTATCGTGTAGGACCTCCTCCAACCCGGGGCGAAGTGCCGAAACTCGACGTGGCATTGATTCCACAAGTGGCCAGAAGACTTCTGGGGAGATGTTGAGCCATGCCGTCTGAATAGCAGCCACAATTCTCTGGTATTTGTAGGGGCAGGATCTTGGGTGCAAATTGACCTATCCACCACGTCCCATAAGTGCTCTATTGGGTTCATGTCGGGGGAACGTAGTGGCTACACCATCCGTCAGAACTGTTAAGAATGCTCCTCGAACCAATTTTGGACAACCTGGATCTAATGACAAGGTGCATTGTCCGCCTGGAAAATCCCATCGTTGTTGGAATACATGAAGCCCATGAGGGGTGGCAAATGGTCACCCAGCAAAGCAACAAAGTGACTACCGGTTGGTGACGTATTTACGAGGACTAGAGGGCCCAAACCGTGCCACGTAAAGGCACCCTACACATGTATGGAACTACAAAGAGCTTAGTTGACAGCTTGTGTCCATGGATTAATGGGGTTTGTGCCGCACCCGAACCCTACCATCAGCTCGTAGCAACAGGTAGTGTGGCTCATCGGTCCACGCCACGTGTTGCCAGTCTTCCAGGGTCCAATTACACAAGTACAAGTGAGGCGTTCACAGTCTTCCAGGGTTCAAGTTCACAAGTGCAAGTGAGGCGTTGTGACCGATATTGTGGTATTGACAAAGTCATGCCGGTGGAGTCTTCTGCTTTCCACACATCATCATCATCATTGTCAACCATTATCAATTCACTGCTGAACGAAGGTCTCCCCAAGTTTCCTCCACAACGGTCTGTCTTGTGCCAGTCTCCTCCATGTCACTCCAGCATATTTACGAATTTCATCCACCCATCTCCCATGTGGTCTTTTTCTGGGTCTTTTCCTGTCCCTTGGAATCCAATCTAAAATTTCGGCTGTCCATCTATGGTCTGTCCTTCTGGTAGTATGTCCAGCCCATTGCCATTTCAGGGATTTAACTCTGATCATGATGTCTTCCACTCTCGTCATTTTTCGGATCCACGAGTTCCTCTTCTTATCTCTCCTGGTTATACCAAGCATGCACCTCTCCATGCTTCTTTGAGTTGTCTGCAGCCTTTGTATGTCTCTTTTAGTTAAGGTCCACGTCTCTGCACCATACGTAAGCACTGGAAGGATGCATTGATCAAACACTTTTCTTTTAAGACATAATGGCATATTGCTCTTGAAAATTATGCTGTTTCTTCCAAAAGCTCTCCAGGCAAGTTTTGTACGCCGATTAATTTCTTCATCAATGTGACCCTCACTTGATATCTGCTGTCCAAGATAAACATACGTATCTGTTATCTCCAGTTTTTTCTCCATCAATCGATAAATCTTCATTTCTTGTAAAAGCATTGAACATCACTTTTGTCTTCTGAAAGTTCATTTTTAATCCCACTTCTTTACTCTTGTCAGCAAGTTCCTGGATCATACTCTGCAGCTATGATGGGGTAGTTGCAAAAATGACTACGTCATCAGCAAAACGAAGGTGGGTTAGATAATCTCCATTAATCTTTATCCCTTTGTTTTCCCAGTTCAGTGATTGAAAGACATTTTCCAATGTGGCATTAAAGAGCTTCGGAGATATGGTGTCACCTTGTCTCACTCCCTTTCCAATTTTTATGTGTGTTGTACTTTCAAACAGCCGAATCTTTGCACTTGCATTTTCATAGATGTTATGAATAATATTAATGAATGCATCTTCAATACCACAGGATTTCAGAGCCGTGGTAACTGCTGATGGTTTCACCGAATCAAAGGCTTTTTCGTAATCGATAAAAGCCATGCACAATGGAAGTTCATATGCCCTCGCTCTTTCAATTAGTTCTCTCAGTACGTGGATATTATCTATTGTGCTGTAGCCACTCCTGAGTCTAGCTTGTTCTCTCGGTTGAGCCATGTCCAGTGTTAACTTCAAGCGGTGTGAAAGAACTTTAGTGAAGATTTTATAAACCACTGATAGGAGGCAGATAGGTCTGTAGTTCCTGAGATCCTCAATGTCACCTTTTTTATGTAGCAGGATCATTGTAGCATTGTTCCAATCCTCAGGAATCTTCCCTTCATTAAGGCATCGAGTGAAAATTTGGGCGAGTACTGTTTCAATTTCTCCACTTGCTTCTTGTATGATGTCTATAGTAATTCCATCTTCTCCTGGAGCTTTCCCCCGCTTCATGTTCTTGATTGCATGAGCAACTTCTGCTGGGAGGACTGGAAGAACTCTGGTACCTTTCATGATGTCTGGAGTACATGTATCATCCCTTTCATATAATTTGGAGTAGAAATCTTTCACTCTTGTCAAAATTTCGCCTCTATTTCTTGTTACAGAACCATCTTCTTTTCTCAGTGCCATAATATGTTTTCTTCCCTTACTGAGATGTCCCTTTGCTATCTTAAGGCTTTGGTTGTTTTCAATTGCCTTCCTCACTAGCTCACAGTTGAATTTCCTTACGTCTTCAGTGATACTTTTTCGTGCTGTCTTGCATAGCTCTATATATTCCACTTTGGAAGTCACATCTTCTTTAGTTGTCCTCATCTATCTTCTTTTTTGCATCCACATTTTGGTTTTCCTGATAATTTGTTCACATGCAACTTGTTCTTAGACCCAGCTAATTTTGTTGCTGTTTCCATAAGAGCTTTGGTTACTTTTCTGTTAACTTCCGAAATATCCACTTCTTCCGATGTTAGGCCTTCTAAAGCAGAGAATCTGTTCTTCAGTTCCAACTTGAAAGTATTATGGTGTTTTTTAAGGTTGGTTATGTCAATACATTTTGTTTGTCTTATGAGCTTGCCACGTTCCAGTTTAGTGTTGAGGTGCAGCTTACATCTCACCAATCTATGGTCACTACCTGTGTTGAACTTGTTCAGCACACTGCAGTCTTCGATGACGAATTTTTTGTTACACATAATAAAATCAATTTCATTTGTCGTCCCATTTGGATGTCTCCATGTCCATTTCCTGTGTGGCTTTTTCTTGAAAAGGAGTTCAAGATGAAAAACCCTTCTGCCTCTGCAAACTCAACGAGAGTATTTCCACGCTGGTTTCTGTTGCCGTGACCGAATTTACCTACTGAAGTTTCATTCTGTTGTCGGTGCCCTATTTTTGCATTGAAATCTCCCATAATTATCTTCAAGTGCTGCTTACCTTTATTATTTAGATGACGAATTTCCTCATAAAGTTCTTCAATTTCTTCTTCAGGATGAGTTGTTGTGGGTGCATAAGTTTGAATAATCTGAGCCTGGTATCTTCTCGATAGTTGGATAACGAGTCGTGCAGCTCTGTCAGAGGAACTTTCAACTTCTACCACTTTATCCTTCAGTTTCTTGTTTATTATAAATCCAACACCACTAGTTCTGCCAGTATCTGTCCCACGATAATAGAAGAGGTGTCCACTTTTCAGTTCAATGAGATCTTCTCCTTTTCTCCTTACCTCACTTAGCCCGACGATGCCCCACTTGATCCTTTGTAGTTCCTCTTCCAATTCAAGAAGCCTTGAATCAGAAGACAGGGAGCGTCCGTTATAGGCAGCCTAGTCCGGTCCTCCGGGGATTCTTAGCACCCTCTGCCTTCATGTCGCACTGGCCGCTGCCTTGGCCAGGTACATTCCAGCTGCCGGAGACTGAGGGCCAAGATTTAAGTTGTAGAGTCATTTTGGAGGGGTTTGGCCATAACTCACCACTCTGGCCAAGCGGGTTGGTGAGTGTGGGATAGCATTTCCTCTGATCCCGATGGTATAGTTATACCGCTATTGGCGGTCGTCAGAGCTTCTTTATTGGGAACAGGATGCACCACGTAATGGATGCTAAATTACGCTGCACTGACCTGATGGATATGTCTCTGGTACTTCCTGCATTGAATGTCGATGTTTTTTAGCCAGTTTCGCTTGGATGTTTTTTTGGGCCAGATTATCTTGTCTGTTAGGAATGACAATCCTGGTCAGATGCCGCTGGTTACGGTCATTCAGCACACGTGGTCGGCCACTGCGCTGTCCACAGTAGGCGGTAATGCCTTGCAAGGGGCATTCTCGTTACACACGATACACCGTGGACCGAGGAATGTTGAAGGTTCGCACAACTCCGGAAATTGCATGTCCCGTCCGTCTGGCTCCTACTACCATACCTCGTTCCAACTCCGATAATTCACGTCGGCTTGCCATAATACTACTGGCGCTTATTCAGCCTGACTCAGGAGATTACACCTCGCAACTCATAAAAATCGTGGCGTGCCTCGAAGCCTTTATACGATGGCAGGGCCAGTTAGAAATTTGCATAATGATATCCCATGTCTTTTGTCTCTTCAGTGTATATGAGGCATATTCGGAAAGTACGTACTGTTATGCTATTAAAACAAGAAAGATGACACCGAATTTTCGGGTGTAATAAGCACGTCTTTTGAATCCGTTCTGACGCAAATTAAATTTATCAAAGCTATTCAAAGTCAATGGGACCGGTATGGAAAACAATAGTATCTGACGGAAGAAAGAAGTGTTTCAATCGGATTTTTAATTCTTCAGATACTGCTGTAAACGGAATCGTGAGCTTACGCCCTCTGGTTGCACACTTGTGCGTTAAGAAAAACATGAATTTATATAAGAAACATTTCACACCGGAAACGCTTTCCAACATAGAAAGAATTTTTCAAATCGGACTCTTAGAAACAGAGATATCGACAAAAATAAGATGTGACGTTACGTTCCCTGGTGGGAAACCATGCATTATTTTAGGAATAATGTATTCCAGAAGGTTTTTCAATATGAGCTGTATCGGTCCAAGAAAAAAAGAAATTAGTCGAGTTTTCAGGAGCCCAGATTTTGCTACAAATACACCAGAAGCAGAAATTAACACTTATGCCCCCTGGTGGCCAAACCATTCTTTACCAAACATTATAAATTATGTGAAAATTGTTTTCCATCAGGTCTTGTATGCAATACTGGAATAATGTTTCAAATCAGAGTTTTAGAAGCAGAAATAACGCAGAAAACGCATTTACCTTTGTGGCCCCTAGCGGAAAGCGTATGATTCACTTGAAAAGTTTGAATTCATAGGAAAAATATTTCGCATTGGAAACACCGTCCAACAAAGAAGGAATTTTTCAAATCGGTCTGCTAGAAGTAGAGATATTGTCAAGAATAAGGTATACATCTACGCCCCCGGGCGTAGAAACCATGCATAATTTCAAGAAGAAAATGTTCCTGAAAGGTTTGTCGACATGAGTAGTACCGGTCAGCAAACGACATTTTTTTTCAATCGAGATTTTGGAAGCTCATATTTTGCTGCAAATACATCAGAAGAGGAAATTAAAACTTACGCCACCTGGTGGCCAAACCATTATTTAAAAGAATTACAAATCATATGCAACGGATTTCCCATCAGTATCTGTATCCGATGCAGAAAGAATTTTTCAAATAGGAGATTTAGAAGCAGAGATGTTAGGGGAAAGCAATTTACCTTTACGCCCCCTAGCGGCAAGTCCATGAATTACTTAAAAACTTTTAAATTAGATGAAAAACATGTCACACGGAAAACACTATCAAATAAAGAAGGAATTTTTCAAATCGGACTACTGGAAGTAGAGAGATATTGACAAAAATAAAATATACATCTACGCCCCCTGACGGTGAACCTGTGGAATATTTTAAGAAGAAAATATTCCCAAAAGGTTTATCGATGTGAGTGGCATCAGTCCGCGAAATAATTTTTTCAATCGATATTTCAGAAGCTCAGATTTTATGGCAAATGCATTAGAAGCAAAAATTAAAATTTACGCCTCCTGGTAGCTAAAGTATTTTTAACAAAAATCTGAAATTATATGTAAATAATTTTCTATTACGAGGTGCATCCGCTGAAGCAAAGATTTTTCAAATCGGAGGTTTAGAAGAAGAATTATCGGGGAAAATGCAATTTACGTTTACGCCCCCTAGCGGAAAACTTATGCGTAATTTGAAAAAAAACTATCCAAAGTACTCTTCGACATAAATGGAATCGAAAAATAAAAGATTTTTTTCAATCGGATGTTTAGAAGCAAATATGTGGAATAAAACGTATTTTTGAATTCGATATCATCTGCGTTTACGCCCTCTAGTGGCGAAATTGTGCAGTGTATAAAAAAAACGAAATGAAGGATCATCATTCGCATATTTCAAGCTTCCCAATGCAAAAATTATTTTTCAAATCTGACTGATAGTTGCAGAGATAGCGTGGGTACAGACGGACTGACGGACAAACCGGTAACATAAGCACGATCTTTTTTTACAAAAGACGTGCTAAAAAATCCGAATGTATGTGACTTTTTTTTTTTTCAGATTTGCAATTCCTTAAACTACTTTTTCTACGTAGTTTCCCTCCATTATTGAGGCATTTATCGTAACGGAGCACCAGTTTTTATATCCCCTCATCGCAGAAGGAGGCCGCCTGTGAATGCAGCCACTTCTGTACAGCTCCTTTGACTTCACCATTGTCGAAGAAACGCCGACCAGAAAGGAACTTCGTCGGATGCAACAGGTGATAGTCACTTCGCTCTACGTCTGGAATGTGGGGTGAAGGTGATCTGCCAAATGACTTAATGAGTACTTCCCAGAAATCTGAGGCTGAGCGTTGTCATGAAGCAAGACAACGCCGCGAGTAAGCATGCCACATCTTTTGTTCTGGATTGCGCGACGCAGTTTCTCCAGGGTCTCACAAGAGACTGAGGAATTTACTACTCAGCCTTTCGGCAGGAATTCAACATACAAAACTCCATGCCTGTCCTAAGAAACTGTGCACAATTTCTTGCGGCTTGAAATTATCTGCTTGAATTTACTTCCTTTTCGGCAATGAGGTGTGTTGCCATTCCATGGGCTGCTTCTTCGATTCCAGGGTTACGTGGAACACCCATCTCTCGTCACCTGTGACGATATGGCTCAAGAACCAATCACCTTGCTCATTGTATTCCGTGACAAAGGTCACTGCCAGCCCGCTTGCTTTTGAGCTCCTCGGAGAGTAGTTTTGGTACCTAGCATGAGCATAATTTCCAAAACCCCAAACGATCTGTCACATTTTGTAAAGAATAGTCCTTGAAATTTGCGGGAAATGCAAGGAAAGCACCATAATTGTAAAACAGCTGTGCTCACGAACTTTTGCTTCGACAGCACGTGCCAAGTTATCGTTGGTCTTCGTCGTTTACGTTCTCAAGACCTTCGTTGAACTGTGTATGACCCATTTCCTCACCGTTCCAGTACTCACTGCGGTTTAACCGTAGACCTCACAAATCTGACACGATGAATGTCGGCTGGTTTTACATTTCTTGCATTCCAAAATAGAATTACAGGCCTTGTCTCACAATCGGCGTGCCCCCTCGATCTTCTTAAGCATGTTCCACGCACAGAACAACATGCAAACACGATCTGATGTTCTCGTAATGGCGTTTGTGGCTTGACTACAAATAAGAGCAGGCAGAGTGTTTGCACGAAATTTCGACCGAAGTGTTGCAGCATATCCCTGTGCTCTCAAGTTGTTCCCAACTTTGTACTGTTTACATGCAGCCTGCTCATTTCTAGCATTACAGGGCGACAGGAGTATCTCCGCAAATTATTAATGTTGAATATCTCATGAAAGAAATACGGGATTACATCATATAATACAAATTTTGAAGATGACAATCCGATTTTTGGTGTAAATGTGACAAGGATGATAAGTCATATAATATCCGAAAACTTGAAAATTTCTTCATCCTAGAGGGGAATCGTACCCGCGTCTCCAAGATAGCGCCCGAGTATGCTAACCAATACACCACTCAGAACGATCAAGTCTGAAGTTTCCGATTAATCTGAATATAACCATCACAGGATTCGCTAGTAGAATCAAACATGTTTAGCGAATCTGGAGGTTAAGAATCCTATCCCGTGATTGTCCGGAGGGGCAGATAAATCATGAATGGAATACGGGATTACAACATACTTACAGTATAACACATATTTTGAAGATGACAATCCGATTTTTGGCGCAAATGTGACAGGGATGGTTAGTCAGATAATATCCGAAATCATCTTCAAAATGTGTATTATATAGTGCACTCCCGTATTTCTTTCATGATTTATCTGCTCCTCCGGAAAATCACGGGATAGGATTCTTAACCTCCAGATTCGCTAAACATGAATACCGGTTGCTTCTACTAGCGAATCCAGTGATGGTTATATTCGAATTAATCGGAAATTGAGACTTGGTCGTTCTGGGTGGTTTAGTGGTTAGCATACCCGAGCGCTATCTGCGAGACGTGGATTCAATTCCCGCTACAGGACGACGAAATTTTCAAGTTTTCGGATATTATATCCTTGTCACATTTACACCAAAAATCGGTTTGTCTTCTTCAAAATTTGTTGAGTACCTCCTTAGAATTATAATTGTTACAATGCTCTAATAACACGGATATTTGTAAACTAAAGAAAAGTATGAATTCCTATATACGAAGAAAATACATGTACTACATAACAATAAGTGAACGCTCGCTGCGGTGCCGCCACACGCGGATCTGACCATCGTGATGTTGCAGGCAGAAGCGGGATTTGTCGGAGAGGACAATGTCGTGCCTTTTCGTAGTCCAGGTGCGGCGTTCAAAGGCCCACTGCCGCCGCACTCGCCGGTGGTGTAACGTCAATGGTAATCGGAGGAACGGGCGCCGTGCGACAAGTCCCCGCTCCTGGAGACGACGTCGAACGGTACGTGCTGACATAGGTTGTTGCGCAACACACCCTAATTCCTGCGCCAACGTTCGTGATGTGTCGGTGCAGGCCGTCAATGCCCGCCGCACGACATGCCGGTCCTCTCGTTCGGTGGTGTGCCGCCACTGCGACAATCGCTCAAGTCAGCCCGTCCGTCCCTCCAGCACCCACCGAATCCATACTCGCCTCACTGTGGCTGGATGTCGTCCCACGCGGCCGCCGATGTCTCGGTACGATAAACCGCTGTCGCGATAAGCCACTATTCGTACTCTGTCGAACTCCGAAACGTGCTGGAATGACTGCCATATTCTGCGACGAGGCATCAAGAAGCTTCCCACGCACAGGTCGGGCACCACAACACACTTCCACTACTTACACATCACCTTCTGTGCACCCTTTTTATAGTGCTTCTCGGTGACGTGCCGGGCGTACATGATTTGGATATGTCCTGCAGTGCTAATCGTTTCCATGTCTTCTCGTGGGCGACGCATGCTGCGAATTTCAGGCCAATCGGATGCTTCCTTCTTGGTGTTGCATTTTGGGTGGCCAGCAGTGTATATTATGTAGCGGAAATACACAATCAATAACCTCCACTCCACAGTCAGGTTAAACTTGCAGCGAGTATAGTTTGTTTTTACGGCTTCTGAATTTTCAAGCCCTGAACAAAGAATAAGGGAGAGAACATTGCAGAATGCTGCGGTAAAATTATCCTGGCGACCTCACTCGAGGAAATGGAAGACATTGAGAGGGCAGAAATCATGGGATACCAGATGTCTCGGGAATGTGACGAAGCCACACTTCTCACTAATGAACGAACCCACTGCTTGGCAGGTATTTACGTAGAGGGACATCACTGCATTCACGTACATGGTAATTCGATGTAACTATCGATAAATGTCGTGAGTTTACAGAGTTTATAAGTGTGTGCCCGAGGCATGGCTCATTCTATTCGCGGGGGTGGTACAGGAATTGCAGTATCCCTATTCGGCCCATCAAGTGTTTATCGGTAATACGCTATTTCTGGAATAACATCATATCGTGGGTAGCGCTGTGGACGAAGAAATGTGGTGGATGAATGTGGGTGGCCATCGATGTCTGTTTCGTGTAGTTGAAAGCAGAAGAAAGCCTTTTTACGAAAATGATTACTCATACTTGTTTAGCATTTCTCTTCACTAATGGGGCAGAAGTGTGAAAGCACTGTTCCATAAGCCCTGAGTGTGTGCTACCGTAACAGGAGGCAGAGCAAAAGGAAACTTCTCGCTCATTCTTCTATAAGTGGTTTTCGCTCATGATGAAGGGAGCAACATTTAGTGCCCCAAAGCCATTTCGCTTTCCGCTTACATTCCCACCCGCAGCAAATATTATCCGGTTATATATATATATATATATATATATATATAGTTATATAATATAATATAATATAAATCTCTAACGCGCGTGGCTGATCGATCCTTAAAACGCGAATATCTGTATTTAAAACAACAACCGGAGAGTGATAGTGGCACAAATCACAGCCGACTTCAACAAAGGACGGGCCAGAAACGTCTCCACCAAGACCATCCGGCAATTATTAGCCGTAAAAGGTTATGAACCCACCGACTCGCTAAGAGCCACATGGCTGAAGTCCCATCATCCTACTAGTACGTCTGAACTGGATGAAATAACATCGGAATTGGATCTTGGTTTTTGTTTGTTTGTTTGTTTGGAGGTTTAATGACCATCTAGAGGAACTCAATGGGCTCTAAGCAGTTGCCGGTCCATACTTTAGGGTAACTGGTTCCATAGAAGGGAAAGAGCCAGTGTCGTATGACAAACACAACATTCATGCCTCACCAGGATTCGATCCTCGACCCACAACGACAAATGATCACAAGACCGCTCTTAGACAACTGCCCTACCGGGGAGGCCCGAACCTTGGATGGTTAGACACGCGTTTACTGATCTGATGTGTCCGGTTACCAGTAATTTCGCGATGACTGCAAGGTGCGGACATAGCGGAAACCGGACAAAGCGATGTAACTGGCATGCTAACAAGTAGCTGTTCAGGCTGGCGAATGCTCGGTTATGGTCTCAGGGGTGTTCGACCATAAAACATTGGGACCTCTGATAAATCGGGATGTACAGTAACTCTGAACTGTCTATTCTTCGTATTCATTCTTGAAGACCATCTGCATCCGTTCATGGCCATTATGTACCCACAGACCAATGCGCCTCACCACAAAACCGAGATTACCAGAACATAATTAGAAGAGCATTCCGCAGAAGCTTGCACCTCGGAATGGCCTCTCACTTTACCACACCAGAACCTTGTGGAAATTTTTGGAATGTTGTGGAAAGGTTCATACTCCCCGGAATGGGACGGAGTTGTGCACAACGGTACAGCCAGCATGGGTGTAAACACTGGAGTGACAGAAAAACTGGTACAGACGAGCTTATGAAAAATACACAGCAACGTCACCTATACGCGTACTCCGTTGCGTCCGCCAGTGCGTATATAAAGCGATAGACATCATTGCCAGCTGTTAGAGCTGTTTTCGGCATGAGAATGACAAGTAATAACGATTTAAGCGATTTTCAACGCGGGGTTACAGTTGGCGCTCGTGAGATGGGCCATAGTATTTCGGAGGTAGAAACGAAGTTCGAATTTTCACGGACGACCATTGCAAGGGTGTACCGTGACTACAAAAATTCCGGCAAAACCACCAACCCACGATACCGTGTGGCCGTAAAAAGGCATTGGGTGAACTTGACCATCGCCGACTGTCAAGAATCGTTTTACGCTGTAGGCGTGTAACACACTCGCAGGTATAATCGGAATTAAATGCTGGAGCCTCAACAAGCATCAGCGTCCAGCATCAGTCCCCTTGAGGGGGCACGACACAGAGTTATGCGCCCCGCTTGGGCACGGCAACACCGCACTGGGCACTTGATGACTGGAGACAAGTAGCGTGGTCTGACGAGTCGCGTTTCCAACTCTATCGGGCAGATGGAAGGATTCTTGTGTGGCGCAAACACCACGAAGCCATGGATCTCGCCTGTCAACAGGGAACTGTACCGCATGGTGGGTGCTCCATAATAGTATGGGGTGTGTTTTGCTGGACTTCACTGGGACCCCTGGTACACGTCTGTGACCGGACAACGCTATGTGCGCATCCTTTCTGACGAGGTACACCCGTTAATGTCCTACATTCATGCTGATGGGTTGGGCTTGTTCCAACCGTACAATGCACCTCCACACAAGTGTCAGGACGCCACATCATGGTTAGAGGAGCATTCATCTGAGTTTGGGGTGTTTCCATTCCCACCCAAGTCTCCAGATCTGAACGTGGTAAAACACATTTTGGGATGCCATGCAACGCGCAATCGAACACAGGAGCTCGAGACCGCGGAATACATCCGAATTGCGGAATGCTCTGCAGAAAGTGTGGTGTGCATTGCCTACAGCATATTTCCAGAAGCTAGTGGAGTCCATGTCCCGTCGTATTTCTGTAGTCCTGCGCTCCCGTGGGGTAACTACAAGTATTAGACTGGTGTACCAGTTTTCTTGGCACTTCAGTGTATATCTACGGAGCACTTTTGGGATCTAGTAGACACAATGACTCGCATTGTAACTGCCATTATCCTGGAGAAAGGCAGGTCAGGCCAACCCGTTACTAAGTAGGTATCCCGTGATTTCTATCCATTCAGTGTATTTACGACTGCGTACAAAGCTACATTTGCAGATACAGTCTTTAGCATGCTTCAACTGATGAATGCAACTTAAGAGCTGCAATTGCAAGGTAACTCGGAATGTGTGCATAGAACTGAATATTTTCTGAAGCCTCACAGTCGCAAAAGGTGAGCAATTATTCCGCAAAGACTGCGATCATTGAAAACTACATGCAATCAACCATGGTTAAAGATCGTTTGAATAATAACGCAAGGAACTGTACACCAACTATATATAAGAGTTATCCGAATTTATTGGCGTAGATAAAATTTATCTACGCCAATATATTCGGATAACTAGTATAGTCGTACTTTCTTATATATCGTTTAAATAGTTTGCGGTTACTTTCAATCCAACACGAAATATCACACAAGATCGACTTTGTTTTTTTTATAATACATCTTTCTCTAACTGAGTGATACACACCGATGATCCACTGCATTATGACCACCCACCTGATAAGATGTAGGACCCCCTTTAGCCCGCAAAACAGTGGCCACTCGGCGATCCATTGATTCGATCAAGTGACGATAAGTATCCTGGGGTATCGCGAACCACAATGTCAACATAAGGTCCTCTAGTTCCCGTACATTTTGGGGTGGTGGTGATTTAGTGTCTACCCGCTTTTCCAATTCGAACCAAAAATGTTCGATTGGGCTCATGTCAAGTGAATTTGGAGGCCAGGGCATCAACAGAACGTCACCAGCATGTTCCTCGAACCACTCCTTGGCGATTCTGGCAGTGTGGCAGGGCGTATTAACCTGTTGGTAATGCCCATCAGCAGCAGGGAACACAGTTGCCATGGATGGGTGAACCTGGTCCGCAATGATGTTTAAATACCTGTCAGCTGTCAGGGATTGTGCTTTTCGGAATAATGGGGCCTAAAGTGTCCCAAGAAAACATCACCCACAGCATAACACCACCGCCGCCGACCTGTTTCCGCCCAAAAGTGCATCCGGGTGCCACGGCCTCTTTTGGTAATCGGCGTATCCGCGCTGGGCTGTGTACGTGATGCACCAAGAATCTTGATTCGTCAGACCAGGCCACTTTCTTCAAATCATCCACCGTCAATCTCGATGATCTTGGCCCCATTTCATGTGCTGATGGCGATGACGTGCAGTGAGCATGGTGACCCGACTGGGTCTTTGGCTACGCAGGCCCATGCGCAGAAGGCTGCGATGAACTGTGTGCTGTGACACATTGCCCTAATCACCACTGTTGTAGCTGTGGCCCTGCGGTTGCTGTGAAAAATGCGCGACATTCTCCGCTCCCCTCTGGCATCAATGAGCTGCGGACGACACACTACTGTACGACGGTTCGTTGTTTGGTCATTTGTGCACCACTTCTGATACGTACTCACTACTGCGGCACGTGAACAAGCCGCGCCGTTTCCGAGATCGTAGTTCCGAGACTCCGTGCCATCAGAATTTATCATTTATCAAACTCCAATAAATCGGCAGCTTTTTCCCATTCTGACTCCGAAGAATCTACTAACCGAAAGGCGGTCCTCGAGTTGTATGTATACTGCTCCGTGAACTGCACCTGCGCCACCGTTCGATTTTCAGGCGCGCCAATTTCTCTAGGTTAGGGCTGGTCATAATCTAATGACTCATCGGTGTACTATATCTTAGTTGTTCGCTCTGAAACTTTCATTCCTGCTCATGAAAGAAATACGGAATTACGCCACATAATACAAAATTTTGAAGATGGCAATCCGATTTTGGGCGTAAATGTGACAAGAATGGTAAGTCAGATAATATTCGAAAACTTGAACATTTTTTGCTCGAGTCCCGCTCCAGGACGATGGATTATCTGACTTACCATCCTTGTCACATATAATCCAAAAAATCGGATTGTCATCTTCAAAATTTGCATTTTATTCCTGCTGTTTACGTGTTAATATTGCACATAAGATGTTGGCATTTGTTTCCAGTTGATGAATGCGTAAACATATTTGAGCTTATGAATTAGCAGATAAGCGTTTGTCTTTTTTTATATTTGTTTAACGATTGCAAATCTTACTTCTTTTAAACACAAAACGCTGAACGCCTTCCAGTGTAAAATAGCACCCAAATATGTGGTTTTATTTATGAAAATGCATTTCTGTTTGAAAAAAAAATATTCTGAATCTTTCAAATCAGTTTGAATTTCATTACACACGAGAACCAGGAGAAGTTTTGGAATGAACTCATTGATCTCATTGAGTTCCTGGGAAGCGCAGCACTCTGATGGAATTTCGGAGAAGGTATGGAATGTACATGTAGTTCTGTGCTCCCACTACTAACTGAGAGAATATTTACCGCAGCGAGAACACGTCAGTTGAAAAACAACTAACTTAAACTAAAGTAAAGGAAAAAAAGAAACTAAAGAAGGAAATAATTTCGTAGCCCAGCAGTAGGAAGGGAATTAAAGAACAACCAGTAACTCCCAGTGGCGAGCAAATAAACAACCAACTTGTTCTCCATTCGCGTGTCTTTTGCTTCTATAATATATGCAAACGAATTCGAAAGAGTCTGCGTTAGGAAATCAGTTCACCATTCCAATGAAATAAATAGGAAACCGAACTTTTGTGGTTCATGTTCTTCTTGCCTCCCCTTAATCGATTTTTTCTTCGCTGCAGCCTTTAATCTGTCAAATGGAAGTTTCAGCGGGTTTAAACCTCGTCTGGCAGCAGAGGAAGACTGCGACACTGTGGATTCTGAATTAGCATAAGTTCGTAATTAAACATAATCCTTCGCGGAAATGAAAGGCGTTAGACATCGCGTTGCATGTCGTTGACGTACCCTGACTGGAAAAACAAGTCTCGGAAGAACCGGAGGGCTCTGTTTACAGTCTCGGGTTATTAAGTAAGAAAGAAGACCTTTCCTCTTACAAATAAGAAATGAAGTGGGTTCTTTACCTTTACCCATTATTGAGAGTGGGAGAAGTTGCGCTTTTATCCAAGAAAGTGATTTAAGTGTTTTGCCGTTCAGTGAAAGATCAAATTCTGCAAGATTAATATCCTTAGGCTGAAATAGAATTTACTGAAATGCGAAGTTCAAACTCTATTTTTTTCCAGAAGCTGGAAGTTTCTTTATGAAATATATATATCACCTTCTTTTACAATGAACAAATAAAAGTAAGTTTGTGTAAGCATTATGGATGCGAAGTATTTCTTTTAGTTCCCATACGGGCAACAGCTCCAAATTCCTACAGCAAACCAACTTCAATTTATAACGCACTAGCCGTTGTGACCGTTCTCCGAACGGTGAATCTATAAGAACATTTTTTGAACAAAAAATTAAAAAAAGGGAAAATAATAAAGCGAAAGAAAAGTGTTTTAAGATCCGTAACTGTTTTATGATTTAGAACAGGGTCGTAACGTCATTGCATACCGTTTGACGTAAACTGGTAGCAGGCTTTTGCGTCCCTTAATTTTAAATCAAAATTTCATGGAATTTTTACAGAATTTCAACGTTCCTGGCATGAATTTTCTTTAAAGCTATCGCCATTTTGAACAGTAAAGCTAAGACACCCTCTTGAAGTTTTTGGTTTTCAAACTTTTCTGGGTGTAAGAAAATTGGAGCAGACAATATTCCAAAGTCGACATTTTTTTTTTTGGTTTCCGACTTTTCTAGGTATCCGAACAACGAGACCTATCAGCATACCTATTTTCAGATCTCGGGGTCATTTAGAAGTGGTCGAAAAATTCGAGGGTGTGGGCAATACTCGCTTTTTCCCATTTCCCCATTTGCTTTATACAAGGACTGGTCAAAACTTCCAAGACTAGGCTGATATACAACAAAGTACTTGCGTTACTTAAGTCTGGCTATGATGCCCCTCAAAGTAGTCTCCTTGTTCAGCGATACACCGCTGCCAGCGTTTTTGCCACTGTTGGAACAATCCCTGGAAGTCCTGTTCACGAATCGTGTCAAGCACCGTCTGAGTTTCGCGCTGGACCTCGTCCACAGTTTCAAAACGGTGACCCTTGAGCTTCATCTTCATCTTCGTGAACAGAAAAGAGTCGCAGGGGGCCAAATCCGGCGAGTAAGGTGGGTGAGGAAGGATAGTCACGGTATTGCGGCTGCAAAAGTGGCCTGTTGCTAACGCTCTGTTAGCTGCTACATTGTCGTGATGGAGCAGAAATTCGCCCCTGAATCCACATTTCATGTCGTTTGTGGCGAATGTCTTCCCTCAGATGCAGCAGAAAACGCAGTGAAAAAGGGCGGTGACTGAGAGTCCCTGGGGTACATATTCACGGTGCACAACCTCACGAATGTCATATAACATGATGAGCATGCTTCTGGATGCGATCCGGACCTGTCGGGCCTTCTTCGGTCGTGGAGATGCCGGACACTTCCACTGCCGTTTGGTCTTGGGGTCGTAACCGTAGACCCAAGTCTCTTCCCCAGTGATGACCCGCGACAGGAACGTTGGTTCATTCACCACCTGCTAATGAAGATCATGACATAGTTCGACACGGAGTGCCTTCTGTTCGGGGTTCAGAATCTTTGGCACAAACTTTGTAGCAATGCGATTCATGTTCAGAACCGACGTCAGGATTCCTTGCACTGTTCCGTATGACACATTGACGATGGTAATAATATCCTGAATACTTCTCCGACGATCCTCATTCACCAGTTCCATAATTTTGTTCACATTTTCGGGGGTTTTGCTCGTGAACTGTCGTCCTGATCTCTCATCATCTTCCAGTTCCGTTCTGCCGCTCTTGAAGCGCGAGTGCCACTCAAAGCACCTCACACGACTCATTACTTCATTGCCATAAGCCTGCCACAATATTCCATGCATCTCCGTTCCCGATTTACCGAGTTTGAAGCAGAATGTGATGTTCGCTCGCTGCTCAAGTTTGCAGTCCTTACCGAAATCGCAGCTGTGTTCTACACGTTGTTACTAAATATCGTGTAGCACAGTTCTCGATGTTCACAGAACGACACCACTCGGCAAAATGAATCATGAAGGTCACTGTCCTCGACCGCTGATCGCTCATCCGCGTACTTCCATCATACATACACTATCTACCAATAAGTAATTGGACAACCCTGCAATCGACGATATCTGTGGTCCTGATACACGTCACGGCCGCCGCCGTTAAATACCGTGTGGGAAACAACAACGCAACCAGTCGCATGCGAGATGCCACGCAGTTCGGAGCTATCTGATTTCGAGAAAGGTGTAGTCGTCGGGTATCACAGAAATTGCCGATCCATACGTGACATATCCAGCTAGTTAAAGTACCCAAAATCGACATTGGCCTAAGTGATTGGCATGTGGAAGATGAGAGGTGATTGTTGGAATGTGCTCCGACCCGGCAGACCCACAAAACTGGGAGTTAGAGACCGACGGGTGCTGACCAGAGAAATTCGGAAGAAACGCACCAAATCGATGGGCCACATCCGCGAGGAGTTTCAACATGTATCCGGGAGTGTTCTTTCGATAAATACCATCCGTAAGGAAACCCATCTGCTTGGTTATCATGGACGTGCTGCCGCCCAAAAGCCTTTGATCACCAAGTCCAATAGCGCTGCTCGCCTAACGTGGTGCAAAGAACGTCGACAGTGGACCGTTGAATAGTGGAAGCAGGTTCTCTGGAGCGACGAATCAAGGTTCACCCTCTACCGTTCGGATGGCAGGGTCTGGATTTGGCGTCTGCCTGGAGAACGTCTCCTGCTGGAAGGTATTGTGCCAACTGTGAAGTTCGGCAGCGGTGGAATTGTGCAATGGGGGTGTTTCTTCTGTTATGGCACGGGACCCTTGGTCGCAATTCCTGGTAGACTCAACGCCGAGACCTACTGTACCATTTTGGATGACCATGCGCTTCCTACGTCGTGGCAGTTTTACGGGGTGGACCCATGTTACCTTCAGGATGGCAATGCCGCCTGTCATGTTGCAAGGTCCACCATGGCTTGGTATGGTAACAATGGGGTTCTTCGAATAGACTGGCCTGCGCAGAGCACGGAACTTAACCCTATCGAGCACCTATGGGAAGAGTTGGAGCGTCGACTTAAAGGGTGCCCCCACCGTCCGAAATCGGTGAAGGAACTGACCTGTCTTCTCCAAGACGAGTGGAAGGAAATACGTCTAGCCGTCGTACAACGCCTGGTTGAGAGTATGCCCCGGAGGGTCGCAGCTGTAATCGCCGCTCGTGAAGGCTCCACCAACTATTGAAGGTGAATAAACTTCGTTTTCCTTTGCTATCACAGGTGTCCAATTACTTGTTGGTAGATAGTGTAGCTGAAGTTGTTATCTACATACACAGTTTTTGCATCTTGTCAATTCACACATTTTTTGGCTTACCAGATAGTTGATTAACCGTGACCACGTTTTTTATCAGTGTATATAATTGGGTTCTTGTGGGTGCTTGTTCAGCTTTGTTTGACTTTTTGTCATGACGGGCTTTGTTCTGCCGGTAAGCTTTTAATTTTTTTTAATTTTATAAATTTGATTCTTGGAATTTTCTGCTTATTAGAATTTGGTTTTATGGCCTGGGGAGCATGACCAACCAACAATTTTGGCTTGCCTTGTCGTTTTGTTGGTACCAGAAAGGCCACTCTCACAGGTTGATGGTCTCCTGCTGACGGCAACCTGTTCTAGTTTTCACTTGTTTTGAAGTTCCTTTTTGAAAAAAAAAATTGTTTTTTTGTTCTGCAAAATTTTCATTCTATATAAGCTACTACATGAGGTTTAGCTGGTTTCGGCGCTTCTCATTGTATTAGCCTTTTTTAGCCAATTTTTTTGTGTTAAAAGTTCAGTGATTGAAAGGCATTTTCCAAAGTGGCGTTAAACAGCTTCGGAGATATGGTGTCACCTTGTTTCACTCCCTTTCCAATTTTTATGTGTGTTGTATTTTCAAACAGCCGAATCTTTGCACTTGCATTTTCATACATGTTATTAAGAATATTAATGTATGCATCTTCAATACCGCAGGATTTCAGAGCCATTGTAACTACTGATGGATTCACCGAATCAAAGGCTTTTTCATAATCGATAAAAGCCATGCAAAATGGAAGTTCATATTCCCTCGCTCTTTGAATAAGTTCTCTGAGTACGTGGATATAATCTATTGTGCTGTAGCCACTCCTGAATCCAGCTTGTTCTCTCGGTTGAGCCATGTCCAGTGTTACCTTCAAACGGTGTGAAAGAACTTTAGTGAAGATTTTATAAACCACTGATAGGAGGCTGATAGGTCTGTAGTTCCTAAGATAATCAATGTCACCTTTTTTATGTAGCAGGATCATTATAGCGTTGTTCCAATCCTCAGGAATCTTCCCTTCATTAAGGCATCGAGTGAAAATTTGGTAGAGTACTGTTTCGATTTCTCCACTTGCTTCTTGTATGATGTCTACAGTAATTCCACTTCTCCTGGAGCTTTCCCCCGCTTCATGTTCTTGATTGTATGTGCAACTTCTGCTGAGAGGACAGGAAGAACTCTTGTACTGGTACCTTCCATGATGTCTGGAGTACATGTATCATCCCTTTCATATAATTTGGAGTAGAAACCTTTCACTCTTGTCAAAATTTCGCCTCTATTTCTTGTAACAGAACCATCTTCTTTTCTCAGTGCCATAATCTGTTTTCTTCCCTTACTGAGATGTCCCTTTGCTATCTTTAGGCTTTGGTTGCTTTCAATTGCTTTCCTCACTGGTTCACAGTTGAATTTCCGTACGTCTTCAGTGATACTTTTTCGTACTGTCTTGCATAGCTCAATGTATTCCACTTTGGAAGTCACATCTTCTTTAGTTGTCCTCATTTCTCTTCTTTTTTGCATCAACATTTTGGTTATTCCTGATAATTTGTTCACATGCAACTTGTTCTTAGACCCAGCTAATTCTGTTGCTGTTTCTATAAGAGCTTTGGTTACTTTTCTGTTAAGTTCAGAAATATCCACTTCTTCCGATGTTAGGCCTTCTAAAGCAGAGAATCTGTTCTTCAGTTCCAAATTGAAGGTATTATGGTGTTTTTTAAGCTTGGTTACGTCAATACATTTTGTTTGTCTTATGAGCTTGCCACGTTCGAGTTTAGTGTTGAGGTGCATCTTACATCTCACCAATCTATGGTCACTACCTGTGTTGAACTTGTTTAGCACACTGCAGTCTTCTATGACGAATTTTTTGTTACACATAATAAAATCAATTTCACTTGTCGTCCCATTTGGATGTCTCCATGTCCATTTCTTGTGCGGCTTTTTCTTGAAAAAAGGGTTCAAGATGAAAAACCCTTCTGCCTCTGCAAACTCGACGAGAGTATTTCCACGCTGGGTTCTGTTGCAGTGACCGAATTTACCTACTGAAGTTTCATTCTGTTCCCGTTGCTCTATTTTTGCATTCAAATCTCACATATATCTTCAAGTGCTGCTTACCTTTATTATTTAGATAACGAATTTCCTCATAAAACTCTTCAATTTCTTCTTCAGGATGTCTTGTGGTGGGTGCATAAGTTTGAATAATCTGAGCCTGGTATCTTCTCGAGAGTTGGATAACGAGTCGTTCAGCTCTGTCAGAGGAACTTTGAACTTCTACAACTTTATCCTTCAGCTTCTAGTTTACTATAAATCCAACACCTTTAGTTCTGCCAGTATCTGTCCCACGATAGTAGAAGAGATGTCCACTTTTAAGTTCAATGAGATCTTCTCCTTTTCTCCTTACCTCACTTAGTCCGACGATATCCCACTTGATCCTTTGCAGTTTCTTTTCCAATTCAAGACGCCTTGAATCAGAAGATAGAGAGCGTCCATTATACGTAGCCAAGGTCAGCATCAGATGGCAGCCTAGACCAGTCCTCCGGGGATTCTTAGCACCCTCTGCCTTCATGTCGCACTGGCCGCTGCCTTGGCCAGGTACATTCTAGCTGCCGGAGACTGAAGGCCAAGATTTAAGTTGTGGAGTCATTTTGGAGGAGTTTAGCCATAATTCACCACGCTGGCCAAGCGGGTTGCTGAGTGTGGGATAGCATTTCCTCTAATCCCGATGGTAGAGTTATACCGCTATTGGCGGTCGTCAGAGCCCCTTCAATGGGAACAGGATGCACCACGAGAAGGCGGGGCTGACATTTGTCAAGGAGAGGCTGTGATGTTACGCATCACCTGACCTTACATCCCATGTACTATATATATATATATATATATATATATATATATTGGGCAAAACGAAGCAAAATTTTGCCCAAGAGAAATAAAAATTAAAAATATAAAGGCCAACAGTCACCAAAAAACACCATCCAAACCAGGGTAGCTTCAAACGATGCAAAGTACCGAATAAAAGAATGCAGGGAAGCATATTAATGACCGATCTCTTGCCGGCTTCGTCGACGGCAAGCAACAAGATAACACTCACTAATCTACTAAGAACAGAAAATTGTGGGTTTCTGCTATTTTAGTTTGCTAAAGGACTAATAAAATTTATGGGAAATTTGTCAATAAAAGGGATATCTAATAAAAACCTATACCCAGCAAACTAAAACACATTTGCCCGACCTCACAACAAAAACAAAATTGAAGAAAGTGAGCAAAAAGAATTCAACCAAAAAATGTGCCAAAGGGGTACTTAAACATGTTACAAGAATGAAACACACTACCAGTCAAAATAACCAGTAAAATACAAAAACGTTTTTTTCACAATATAATCATAAACCAAAAAAAAAAAAAAAAACTTAAACAAGGAAAAGCAAACATCTAAATGGAAAAGCAAGCAGCATCCTAAATTATGAAAAAGGAGTACAACCTCCCTCAACAAAAATCCAGAAAAAACAGTTTTAATTCCAAGACTGAACAAAAAGACCAATGCAAGCATCAGTTGCAAAACAAAAAACCCAAAACCCACAGCAAAAGCAAAAACAACAATAGGGCTACAAAAAAATAAATATAAAAATAATTATAAATGTTAATACCAAAGGGCATGGTTTCAAGTACCAGTAAAGAAAAAAAGTAAGCCCAACAAACAAAGAAAAATAAAAAAATATATAACCATATTACACATAGTGCAAACCCACAATTCCCATTAAAAATAATAAACTAACTAACAGCAAAATAATTTATATCAAAGTGCCTGGCTTTTCACTAACCAGCAATATGTACAATAACCTACTTTTATCATAAGGCTCCCAGGAAGGTCCAAAACTCCAACTATGACTACAAGCCACAAAATAATTAATGAAATGCTACAGAAAATTCTAATAGAGCAATATAGCAATTCCATTCACATAGCCTGCATGTAAAAGCTGAAAAGAGCCCCCCAAAGAATCTGTAAATAGGCATAATAAGATCCAGAGCAACCATTACCTCCCAACTATGTCAGAAAACAACAATGCCCTACTGCTACCTCAATGGGGTGATCCAACTTAATTCAGGGGCAGGCCCTTTGCAGCGCCATCTAGCGTCCAATTTCAGAACCTTCCTGCTATGAACAAAAGGAAGCCTGGTAAGACTTCAGCAAACAGAATTAATGTAATGAAAGAGCCTTTAGAATCATCTGTGCAGACCAGAATACTAAAATTCTCATCTTGCTAGCAGGGAGGCATTTATTTCCCTGCTCTCAAGAGTTCAAAAATTATTAAAATACCCAAATATCACCATTCCTCCCAAACCTTTGAACTTTAACTGTTTCTAATTTTTAATTATATCTCTAAAGAACTATCTGTATAGTTACCCTTTATATATTTTTCTAGGCGTTTTTTTTTCCTTTTTATTTAAATTATTTTTAAAAAACTATAACCTTTTTTCGGTTATCAAAGGAGAGGAATTCATTAGTGCATTATAGGTTCCTTATTTGATTGCTAACCACATCATTGCCTAAACGTCTAGAGTATAGCTTTAATTTAGACAATTCATTCAGTCAGCAAGATTTAAATTAAATTAAGCCTTCTATCCTAATTCTATTCTTGAGTACTATTTTTCTTAATGCTATTTTTAAGAAGTTCTTGGGAACTTGGTTTTCAATAAACTGTTTGATTAGAATAATAACATGCTTCTCTAGTTCAGAGTTTAAGCTACATATCCTAGAAAGCCTTAGAACTTGGGATATGTGAAAACATTTTTTAATACTTTATTAGAAATATTGCTCCACCACATACCATATGTAACAATCTTAAATTTAAATTGATTTCTCTTATCATAAAGACTAATAATAGTGTTACCTGCATTGAGATTAATAGCTAAATCCAAAAAATCAAGAACTTGGTTATTATCATTAGTTTTATTAAATTTAAGGCTCCCAGGATAAATAGCAGCAAAGTCCTTCTCTATATTTCCTGAATTATCAAAGCAAATAAAGTCATCGATGTATCTGTAGATATGAGAGTAACTCTCCTGATGGGAAGAATTTAACTTCATGAATTGATATTCTTTAAAAAACAGGAACAAGTTGCACACGGCTGTAATATGCGTACTTCCCATAGGTATACCGTTAACCTGTTTGAATAACTTTTTATTGAAAAGTATAAAGTTATTTTTGATACAACAATTTAGAAGCGTATGCCAAGAGGTTTCCGAAATAATGTTGGAGATTTGGAATTCATTAAATAGTAGCATGAGCGTACTAATAATGTCATCGATCGGAAGGCTGGTATAAAGGTTTTCAAAATCATAGCAATTAGCCTCTGCAGACGTGCTACCAAAAATTTCCGAAATGACCTCGGCGTTGCTTTTGATAATCCAAAAATTCTTACATGTTAGGTTAACTTTGGATTTAATAATGTTTAAAACCTGTTTCAAAACTAATTCAAAATACTTATCTATTACTTTTTTAGGACTTTTGGTACCACTAGCTATGAACCTAAATTTCACCGGTTCCTTATGAAATTTTGCAGTAGCAAATAGATAAGGAAATTCAGGTTTATAACTGTATGTCAATTTTAACCCCAGCTGCTTCTGAAATGCTTTGATTTTATTGCTGATTTCCTTTTTGGAAGCAGAAATAGGCTTATTAACTCCATTATGAAGCTCTTTCGAAATTAATTCATAATAGAATTTTTTGCAGATAATAGCAAAATTGTAATTTGCTTTGTCAGTAGTAGTAAAAATGAAATTTTCTTGCAATTTAGAGAGAGATTTTTTTTAATTCAGAAGACAACACAAAATTGCTATTATAAAAAATATTTTGTGTTGCAAGATTATTTGTAAACTCCTGAAACATTTTGCATTTCCATTCAGCAAAGGCGTCAATAGGCGTGTTGTAGTCTAAGCTAGTTTTAATAATATATTTACTTAAATCATGATAAAAATCATTCTCGATTCTATTTTTAGATAGTTGGAAAGTAGGCCTGAACTTGGCCATAAATCCCAAGATCCTTCTTAAATCGAGATTTTCTATGAAATTTAAATTACCAATAATAATGTGCCTGTGGAAATTATCATAAAATACTGTATCCTGAAAATCACTACACTTACAGTTGAAATCTACCAAGGTGTTAAAGTTGGTAGGAGACACAATTCTTAACATATGACCCCAACTCCCTAACATATTTGAAACTTACTACCGTTTGGTGAGATGTGATAGGAAAGGCACTAGAACCGTAGAAGAATAATCTTCTGATATTGATAGTCATAACATTTATTTAGGAACCTGATGGTAATATAGTTTTTGGAGTTAGTCTTTTGGATAATCTTATCTTTAAGAACAAATTTCAAAATATTTAACACAAGTAAAACAACATGAGAGTTTATATTACCATCTTGCAAATTCCAGTACCTAAGGAAGGCTTTAAGCACATTGTGCTTAAAAGTTTTAAGAAGGTGCACAGCGTTTTTTACAAAATTTTTATTATTTTGAAATTCAAGAAGAGTCATTTTCAAGTAGTTAAAGTTAACAGAATTGGAAGTTTTAATAAGCCTCCTACCTCTACTGCAGGCTTGTTGTGGATACAAAGAGAAGAGCTCACTAACAGCCACCTTAAACCGAGAGTGTTTATTATCTGCAATGGTAGAATTCAAACCATATGGGTACAGTGCCTGTTGCTTAAGAATCTCAACCGATTCCATGGCCAGCCTGTCTTGCAAGTTAGTAATAATATGAAGCACCTCGATACGCACATTATTAAACCGGTGAAGGTGGAAGTGCTTAAGTTCATGAGTGGAAATTCTCGAATCACTGTAACTCCCACTCTCACATTCAGGCTTAAATTTACTAACTAGCGACCTGTGCCCATTAATTCTAAGGTGAAATGGGTTCTTGGACTGCCCAATATACACCAAAACACAAATTGTGCAAGTAAGTTTATAAATGTAATTAAAAACCCTTCAAAACTTATTTCCTGTTTCATTCTGAAAATTCTCAAATAGTTTAGGATTCGCCGACTTACAGGTGAATCACCTTTTATCCTTGCATATAATAAGATCTTTTTTGCCAGCTTTTGATTACACACAGGGTTAGAGAGCTAGCCTGCCCAAGCGGGAGAATTAAGTTATCTGACTCGGACTCCACACCTATCGTTGTCAAATCCAAGACCACATTCTGCCATCAAGAAGACCAGCCAAAAAATTGGTTCCCTACACTCAACACCCGCCACTTTTATTTGCCCTCTTAAAGCACAACCAGAAAAAGATATTAAAAAATAAAAGTTAACTTTTTGAAATACAAAACCAAACATACAATAAATCAAAATTAAATCCCCCCCCCCAAAAAAAATAATAATAATTAACAAAAAAAAAAAAAAAAAAAGAGAAGAACCCAAACAAGCTTAGCAAAGCTAAATTCCAATTAAAATCGCGCAGAGCTGCAAATGAAAAATTGAAAAGACATAGCAAAAGCAATAAAGTTAAACAACAACAACAAGAAAAATGTGTACAGATTTGAAATTCGTTAGCGCCAGAGGCTGCATAAGAGAAAGATCAAATGACAATAGGACAAAACAAAGCAAAATTTTGCACAAGAGAAACAAAAATTAAAAATATAAAGACCAACAGTCACCAAAAACACCATCCGAACCAGGTTAGATTCAAACGATGCAAAGTACCGAATGAAAGAATGCAGGGAAGCATATTAATGACTGATCTCTTGCCGGCTTCGTCGAGGGCAAGCAACAAGAAAACACTCACTAATCTACTAAGACAAAAGAATTGTGGGTTTCTGCTATTTTAGTTTGCTAAAGGACCAATTAAATTTATGGGAAATTTGTCAATAAAAGGGATATCTAATAAAAACCCATACCCAGCAAACTAAAACACATTTGCCAGACCTCACAACAAAAACAAAATTGAAGAAAGTGAGCAAAAAGAATTCAACCAAAAAATGTACCAAAGGCATATTTAAACATGTTACAAGAATGAAACAAACTACCAGTCAAAGTAACCAGTAATTACAAAAAAGTTGTTTTACAAAATAATCATAAACCAAAAAAAAAATTAAACAAGAAAAAGCAAACATCCAAATGGAAAAGCAAGCAACATCCTAACTTATGAAAAAGGAGTATGCCGCCCCGGTGGCGCAGTGGTCTGAGGGATGGCCTCTGATCATTCGTCCGAACGGGGTCCGGGTTCGAATCCCGGTGAGGCATTGATGTTGTGTTTGTCTTACGGCACTGGCTCTCTCCCTTCCCTGGAACCAGTGACCCTAAATTAGGGACGGGCGACTGCTTATAGCCCATTGAGTTGCTCACGGTGGTCGTTAAACCTCCACTCATAAAAAAAAAAAGGAGTACAATCTCCCTCAACATAAATCCAGAAAAAACAGTTCCAATTCCAAGAGTGAACAAAAAGAATAATGCAAGCATCAGTTGCAAAACAAAATACACAAAACCCACACCAAAAGCAAAAACAACAACAGGGCTGCAAAAAAATATATATATAAATAATTATAAATGTTGATACCAAAGGACATGGTTTCAAGTACCGGTAAAGAAAAAAAAGTAAGCCCAATGAACAAAGAAAAATAAAAAAAATATAACCATATTACACATAGTGCAAACCCACAATTCCCATTAAAAATAATAAACTAACTAACAGCAAAATAATTTATATCAAAGTGCCTGGCTTTTCACTAACCAGCAATATGTACAACAAACTACTTTTATCAGAAGACTCACAGGAAGGTCCAGAACTCCAACTATGACTACAAGCCACAAAAAATTAATGAAATGCTACAGAAATTTCTAATAGAGCAACATACCAATCCCATTCACATAGCCTGCATGTAAAAGCTGAAAAGAGCTCCCCAAAAAATCTGTAAATAGGCATAATAAGATCCAGAGCAACCATTATTTCCCAACCATGTCAGAAAACAAAAATGCCCTACTGCTACCTCAATGGAGTGAACCAACTTAATTCAGGGGCAGGCCCTTAGTAGCGCCATCTAGCGTCCAATTTCAGAACCTTCCTGCTATGAGCAAAAGGAAGCCTGGTAAGACTTCAGCAAACAGAATTAATGCACTGAAAAAACCTTTACAATTCATCTGTGCAGACCAGAATACTGAAGTTCTCATCTTGCTAGCAGGTAGGCATTTATTTCCCTGCTCTCAAGAGTTCAAAAAGTATTAAAATACCCAAATATCACCATTCCTCCCAAACCTTTGAACTTTAACTGTTTCTATTTTTTTATTATATCTCTAAAGAACTATCTTTATAGTTACCCCTAAGATATTTTTCTAGGCGGTTTTTTTTTTCTGTTTTATTTAAATTATTTTTAAAAAACTATAACCTTCTTTTGGTTATCAAAGGAGAGGAATTGATTAGTGCATTATAGTTTCTTTATTTGATTGCTAACTACATTATTGCCTAAACGTCTAGAGTATAGCTTTAATTTAGACAATTCATTCAGTCCGCAAGATTTAAATTAAATTAAGCCTTCCATCTTCATTCTATTCTTGAGTACTATTTTTCTTAATGCTATTTTTAAGAAGTCCTTGGGAACTTGGTTTTCAATAAACTGTTTGATTAGAATAATAACATGTTTCTCTAGTTCACAGTTTAAGCTACATATCCTAGGAGGTAATGGTTGCTCTGGATCTTATTATGCCTATTTACCGATTTTTTGGAGGGCTGTTTTCATCTTTTACATGCAGGCTATGTGAATGGGATTGGTATGTTGCTCTATTAGAATTTTCTGTAGCATTTCATTAATTATTTTGTGGCTTGTAGTCATAGTTGGGGTTCTGGACCTTTCTGTGAACCTTATGCCAAAAGTAGTTTGTTGTACATATTGCTGGTTAGTGAAAAGCCAGGCCCTTTGATATAAATTATTTTGCTGTTAGTTAGTTTATTGTTTTTAATGGGAATTGTGGGTTTGCACTATGTGTAATATGGTTATATTTTTTTATTTTTCTTTATTTGTTGGGCTTACTTTTTTCTTTACTGGTGCTTGAAACCATGCCCTTTGGTATCAACATTTATAATTATTTTTATATATATTTTTTGCAGCCCTGTTGTTGCTTTTGCTGTAGGTTTTGGGCTTTGGTTTTGCAACTGATGCTTGCATTGCTCTTTTTTTCACTCTTGGAGTTAGAACTGTTTTTTCTGGATTTGTGTTGAGGGAGGTTGTACTCCTTTTTCATAAATTAGGATGTTGCTTGCTTTTCCATTTGGTTGCTTGCTTTTTGTTTAATTTTGTTTTGGTTTATGATTATTTTGTAAAAAAACTTTTTTGTATTTTACTGGTTATTTTGACTGGTACATTTTTTGGTTGAATTCTTTTTGCTCACTCTCTTCAATTTTGTATTTGCTGTGAGGTCGGGCAAATGTGTTTTAGTTTGCTGGGTATGGATTTTTATTAGATATCCCTTTTATTGACAAATTTCCCATAAATTTAATTGGTCCTTTAGCAAACTAAAATAGCAAAAACCCACAATTCTTTTGTCTTAGTAGATTAGTCAGTGTTTTCTTGTTGCTTGCCTTCGACGAAGGCGGCAAGAGATCAGTCATTAATATGCTTCCCTGCATTCGTTTATTCAGTACTTTGCATCGTTTGAAGCTAACCTGGTTCTGATGGTGTTTTTTGGTGACTGTTGGTCTTTGTATTTTTAATTTTTATTTCTCTTGTGGAAAAATTTTCTTTGTTTTGCCCTACTGTTATTTGATCATTCTCTTATGCTGCCTCTGGCGCTAACGAATTTCAAATCTGTACACTTTTCTTTTTTGTTGTTGTTTCACTTTATTGCTTTTGCTATATATATATATATATCATCATTGTCAACCATTATCAATCCACTGCTGGACGAAGGTCTCCCCAAGTTTCCTCCACAGCGGTCTGTCTTGTGCCAGTTTCCTCCATGTCACTCCCGCATGCTTTCGAATTTCATCCACCCTTCTCCCATGTGGTCTTTTTCTGGATCTCTTCCTGTCCCTTGGAATCCAATCTAGCCGCCCCGGTGGCGCAGTGGTCTAAGCGATGGCCTCGGATCATTCGTCCGAACGGGGTCCGGGTTCGAATCCCGGTGAGGCATGGATGTTGTGTTTGTCTTACGGCACTGGCTCTCTCCCTTCCCTGGAACCAGTGACCCTAAATTAGGGACGGGCGACTGCTTATAGCCCATTGAGTTGCTCACGGTGGTCGTTAAACCTCCAATCAAAAAAAAAAAAAAAAAAAAAAAAAAAAAGAATCCAATCTAAAATTTCGGCTGTCCATCGATGGTCTGTTCTTCTGGCAGTATGTCCAGCCCATTGCCATTTCAGAGATTTAACTCTGATCATGATGTCTTCCACTCTTGTCATTTTTCGGATCTACGAGTTCCTCTTCTTATCTCTCCTGGTTATACTAAGCATGCACCTCTCCATGCTACTTTGAGTTGTCTGCAGCCTTTGAATGTCTCTTTTAGTTAAGGTCCACGTCTCTGCACCATACGTAAGCACTGGAAGGATGCATTGATCAAACACTTTTCTTTTAAGACAGAATGGTATATTGCTCTTGAAAATTATGCTGTTTCTTCCAAAAGCTCTCCAGGCAAGTTTTGTACGCCGATTAATTTCTTCGTCAATGTGACCCTGACTTGATATCTGCTGTCCAAGATAAACGTACGTGTTTGTTATCTCCAGCTTTTCTCCATCAATCGATAAATCTTCATTTTTTGTAAAAGCATTGAACACCAATTTTGTCTTCTGAAAGTTTATTTTTAATCCCACTTCTTTACTCTTGTCAGCAAGTTCCTGAATCATACTCTGCAGCTCTGATGGGGTAGTTGCAAAAATGACTACGTCGTCAGCGAAACGAAGGTGGGTTGGATAATCTCCATCAATCTTTATTCCTTTGTTTTCCCAGTTCAGTGATTGAAAGACATTTTTCAATGTGGCATTACAGAGCTTCGGAGATATGGTGTCACCTTGTTTCACTCCCTTTCCAATTTTTATGTGTGTTGTATTTTCAAACAGCCGAATCTTTGCACTTGCATTTTCATAGATGTTATTAAGAATATTAATGTATGCATCTTCAATACCGCAGGATTTCATAGCCATTGTAACTGCTGATGTTTTCACCAAATCAAAGGCTTTTTCATAATCGATAAAAGCCATGCGCAATGGAAGTTCATATTCCCTCGCTCTTTCAATTAGTTCTCTCAATACGTGGATATGATCTCATGTGCTGTATCCACTCCTGAATCCAGCTTGTTCTCTCGGTTGAGCCATGTCCAGTGTTACCTTCAAGCGGTGTGAAAGAACTTTAGTGAAGATTTTATAAACCACTGATAGGAGGCTGATAGGTCTGTAGTTCCTTAGATCCTCAATGTCACCTTTTTTATGTAGCAGGATCATTATAGCGTTGTTCCAATCCTCAGGAATCTTCCCTTCATTAAGGCATCGAGTGAAAATTTGGGCGAGTACTGTTTCGATTTCTCCACTTGCTTCTTGTATGATGTCTACAGTAATTCCCTCTTCTCCTGGAGCTTTTCCCAGCTTCATGTTCTTGATAGCATGTGCAACTTCTGCTGGGGGGACCGGAAGAACTCTGGTACTTTTCATGATGTCTGGAGTACATGTATCATCCCTTTCATATAATTTGGAGTAGAAATCTTTCACTCTTGTCAAAATTTCGCCTCTATTTCGTGTTACAGAACCATCTTCTTTTCTCAGTGCCATAATCTGTTTTCTTCATTTACTGAGATGTCCCTTTGCTATCTTTAGGCTTTGGTTGTTTTCAATTGCTTTCCTCACTAGTTCACAGTTGAATTTCCTTACGTCTTCAGTGATACTTTTTCGTACTGTCTTGCATAGTTCTATATATTCCACTTTGAAAGTCACATCTTCTTTAGTTGTCCTCATGTCTCTTCTTTTTTGCATCAACATTTTGGTTTTTCCTGATAATTTGTTCACATGCAACTTGTTCTTAGACCCAGCTAATTTTGTTGCTGTTTCCATAAGAGCTTTGGTTACTTTTCTGTTAAGTTCAGAAATATCCACTTCTTCCGATGTTAGGCCTTCTAAAGCAGAGAATCTGTTTTTCAGTTCCAACTTGAAGGTATTACGGTGTTTTTTAAGGTTGGTTATGTCAATACATTTTGTTTGTCTTATGAGCTTGCCACGTTCGAGTTTAGTGTTGAGGTGCATTTTAAATCTCACCAATCTATGGTCACTACCTGTGTTGAACTTGTTTAGCACACTGCAGTCTTCTATGACGAATGTTTCGTTACACATAATAAAATCAATTTCACTTGTCGTCCCATTTGGATGTCTCCATGTCCATTTCCTTTGTGGCTTTTTCTTGAAAAAGGAGTTCAAGATGAAAAACCCTTCTGCCTCTGCAAACTCAACGAGAGTATTTCCACGCTGGTTCCTGTTGCAGTGACCGAATTTATCTACTGAAGTTTCATTCTGTTGCTGTTGCCCTATTTGTGCATTGAAATCTCCCATAATTATCTTCAAGCGTTGCTTACCTTTATTATTTAGATGACGAATTTCCTCATAAAATTCTTCAATTTCTTCTTCAGGATGACTTGTGGTTGGCGCATAAGTTTGAATAATCTGAGCCTGGTATCTTCTTGAGAGTTGGATAACGAGTCTTGCAGCTCTGTCAAAGGAATTTTGAACTTCTACAACTTTATCCTTCAGTTTCTTGTTTATTATAAATCCAACACCACTAGTTCTGCCAGTATCTGTCCCACGATAGTAGAAGAGATGTCCACTTTTCAGTTCAACGAGGTCTTCTCCTTTTCTCCTTACCTCACTTAGCCCGACGATGTCCGACTTGATCCTTTGTAGTTCCTCTTCCAATTCAAGAAGCCTTGAATCAGAAGATAGGGAGCGTACGTTACACGTAGCTAAGGTCAGCATCAGATGGCAGCCAAGTCCGGTCCTCCGAGGATTCTTAGCACCCTCTGCCTTCATGTCGCACTGGCCGCTGCCTTGGCCAGGTACATTCCAACTGCCGGAGACTGAGGGCCAAGATTTTAGTTGTGGACTCATTTTGGAGGGGTTTGGCCATAACTCACCACGCTGGCCAAGCGGGTTGGTGAGTGTGGGATAGTATTTCGTCTAATCCCGATGGTATAGCTATACCGCTATTGGCGGTCGTCAGAGCCCCTTTAGTGGGAACAGGATGCACCTCGAGAAGGCGGGGCTGACATTTGTCAAGGAGAGGCTGTGAAGTTACGCATCACCTGACCTTACATCCCATATATATATATATATATATATATATATATATATATATATCTGTATTGCAGCATTCAAGCGTGTGACAACTTCAGTGACCGCCGAATGCATGCAGCATGTCCAGATTGATGCAACAGTCTTCTTGGCAAATGACTTCCTTCAGATATGGCAGTGCGAAAAGTTTTATCTGGAACACTCCGGACTCTAAATTATCCAATAAGCAGAAATCCAAGAGTGTCAGATCTGGAGGCAGAACTGGCCAAGGAATGCTGCAATATCTGCTGAACCATCTTTCTGCAGCAAACGTGGAAACAAAAAAGTTATATACTGGAGATGCGGCGTGAGCTAGCGTACCATTCTACATAAGCGTGAGTGTGTGCAGTAGATTTTATTCTTTCAAACATGACATCACCTGTTTACGAAGCATTTTCAAGTAGTGTTCAGCTTTTACTAAACGAGCCTTTCAGTCGTTTCTGGGGCACGTTTCCTCAAAGAAAAATGGCCCAAGAATAACGGTTGAAATGGATCCACACCTCACCGCAACTCGTGGTAAATGCAGTGGTTCCGATGTGTACGCATGTGGATTATCCTGTGCTCGTATTCAGCAATTATACGTGTTCATAGACTCACGTAAAGAATAATGAGTTTCATCCTCCCAAATCACATTTGACAGCCAATGAGGAGTAACAGTGATCTTTGCCTGAGCCTATTTGGCAAATTCCTTCCGCTGTCTGGCATCCGTAGGTAACAGCTGGGTAACGTTTGCGGCTCGTATGGATACAAATTAAACACAGTGTAAAGGACACCATTCACCGATGCGCTCAGTATGCCCATACATCTTACTACTTCCCCAGCACTGTTTGTTGTATCTGTTGTTTGAGATGCTAGTCTCTCTATTTCTGTTGCCACAGCATTCGAACGGGATTCCTTTAAGGTTTCCCCCAAAGGGGGAGCGATCCAGCAAACTACCAGTTTCCTTAAATCGACTTACCAAAAAAGATGCACTTTGGTCCAAACATGGCCCTTGCGCCATAAAAATTAAGAAACCAACCAACCTCACCAGAAACTGCAAACTGTCACAGGTGATAGAACCTTGTCTTTTCTTTAGTGCTTTTTTACATTGCTAACGTTCGTGAAGCTTCTCTATTCGATTTTGAGAGCTCACATCAAAAAGCTTTATTGAAAAGGTATTTTTTCGGTAAAAATATAACATCGCAGCAGCACTTCTCCTAAACACCGTATTTAATAAGGAGAGGTGTGAAGGAAATTCATGCACCATTAATAGCTGCCACTTATCACAAAGTGCTTTTGAAGATATCATATTTGCATATCTTTTATAGTTTGCATGCTTGTAGAGCGCATCTTCTCGTAGCATTTTCGAATTAAAAGTTTTTCCGAAGCCAAGCGAAATCCCGCTGCATTTGGTTTCGTGCAAACTGCACTGGAATTCACGTATTCGTTCTTTGGTTATAAAGTCTTGAGACTTAAACGGAGTACAAATTCTAAAGTTGTGAATCCGTTTATTGGTGTAAGTATGACATGGATTCACAACTTCAAAATTTGCATTGTCAATGGTGTATTCCAGCATTTCATTCATTGTTAAACGAAATTTTGAGCCACCCGATGTGTGTATATACTGTATACAGGGTGTCTCAAAAATACACGGCAAAACTGCAGGAATGCGTTCCTCGTAGGTAGATAAGAAAAAAGTTTAAATCAACATAGGTCCAGAAATGCTTCGTTTCCGAGTTATGAAGGTATATGACACTTAACTGTTCACATAACTTGACTCAGGTCTGTATTGGCTTACCAGGTATCCACCGGAGTGTTTTATCTCTCGCAGGCGAATTCCTTCATCATAATGTACTGACAGAATCTGGTGGTTTTCCTTTCCGACCATGTACCCAAATCAGGAGCAAGCGGATATGAACGTATGTAAGGTCTGGCGGATGGCAATGCCCTGGAGGCTAGTTGTTTGTACCACGAAAGGTCACCAGGGCGAAGATGTTCAGACAGGAAAACGACTGAAAGCATCCATCGCTGCATTTTTGAACATGGGACTCTTATATTCGTGCTGCCGACAAAGGACGACCCATCTGCAACGGGTACAGGCCTTGTCACCAGCAGATTACTCTGCGCGAGTCATGTTCTGCCAGTGGTTCTTGCAGCAGTGTGGTACAACTCCTAACTTTCCTGCCTTAGTGATATTTACCGATGAAGCCCAGTTCACCCGCGACGGAATCCTAACCTTTCACAATCAGCGTGTATGGGCCGAGGAAATCCACATGCAATTCTTACACACGCGACGGAATCCTAACCTTTCACAATCAGCAGGTATGGGCCGAGGAAATTCCACATGCAATTCTTACACACGCGACGGAATCCTAACCTTTCACAATCAGCGTGTATGGGCCGAGGAAATCCACATGCAATTCTTACACACGCGACGGAATCCTAACCTTTCACAATCAGCAGGTATGGGCCGAGGAAATTCCACATGCAATTCTTACACACGCGACGGAATCCTAACCTTTCACAATCAGCGTGTATGGGCCGAGGAAATCCACATGCAATTCTTACACACGCGACGGAATCCTAACCTTTCACAATCAGCAGGTATGGGCCGAGGAATTCCACATGCAATTCTTACACACGCGACGGAATCCTAACCTTTCACAATCAGCAGGTATGGGCCGAGGAAATTCCACATGCAATTCTTACACACGCGACGGAATCCTAACCTTTCACAATCAGCAGGTATGGGCCGAGGAAATCCACATGCAATTCTTACACACGCGACGGAATCCTAACCTTTCACAATCAGCAGGTATGGGCCGAGGAAATTCCACATGCAATTCTTACACACGCGACGGAATCCTAACCTTTCACAATCAGCGTGTATGGGCCGAGGAAATCCACATGCAATTCTTACACACGCGACGGAATCCTAACCTTTCACAATCAGCAGGTATGGGCCGAGGAAATTCCACATGCAATTCTTACACACGCGACGGAATCCTAACCTTTCACAATCAGCGTGTATGGGCCGAGGAAATCCACATGCAATTCTTACACACGCGACGGAATCCTAACCTTTCACAATCAGCAGGTATGGGCCGAGGAAATCCACATGCAATTCTTACACACGCGACGGAATCCTAACCTTTCACAATCAGCAGGTATGGGCCGAGGAAATTCCACATGCAATTCTTACACACGCGACGGAATCCTAACCTTTCACAATCAGCAGGTATGGGCCGAGGAAATTCCACATGCAATTCTTACACACGCGACGGAATCCTAACCTTTCACAATCAGCAGGTATGGGCCGAGGAAATTCCACATGCAATTCTTACACACGCGACGGAATCCTAACCTTTCACAATCAGCAGGTATGGGCCGAGGAAATCCACATGCAATTCTTACACACGCGACGGAATCCTAACCTTTCACAATCAGCAGGTATGGGCCGAGGAAATTCCACATGCAATTCTTACACACGCGACGGAATCCTAACCTTTCACAATCAGCAGGTATGGGCCGAGGAAATTCCACATGCAATTCTTACACACGCGACGGAATCCTAACCTTTCACAATCAGCAGGTATGGGCCGAGGAAATCCACATGCAATTCTTACACACGCGACGGAATCCTAACCTTTCACAATCAGCAGGTATGGGCCGAGGAAATCCACATGCAATTCTTACACACGCGACGGAATCCTAACCTTTCACAATCAGCAGGTATGGGCCGAGGAAATTCCACATGCAATTCTTACACACGCGACGGAATCCTAACCTTTCACAATCAGCGTGTATGGGCCGAGGAAATCCACATGCAATTCTTACACACGCGACGGAATCCTAACCTTTCACAATCAGCAGGTATGGGCCGAGGAAATTCCACATGCAATTCTTCCATCTCGTCACGAACAGCGGTTCAGCCTAAGCATCTGGGCGGATGTTTTTTGGTGATAGGTTATTTGGGCCTCGTGTACTTCCCAACAAACTCATGGGTCGGGCATACCACACCTTTGTGTAAAACAACATGCCTAATTTTTTTTGGACCACACGCCACTGATTAATCGTCAACAAGCACACTTTGGGCGCGATGGCACTTCCGCACATTTTTAGCCACCTAGCTCGCAATTACTTGAATCGAACGTTTCCTAGTCGGTGGATAGGTAGAGGTCGACCAACTGTCTGGCCTCCACGCTCACCAGATTTAAACCCTCTAGATTTCTTCACTAGTGTCTGGGAACGGCAATAGAAATGTCGTAGGAAGATCCTCATTGGTAGGAATAAAACGCAAGCAACCAATTGGCGTGCGTGATGTGTATCACTAGTGCCAGGTAAGTATGAAATAATTAGCAAACTTTCTGTATTTAATATAATTTTTCGAATTTTTTACTGAAACCCAAATAATTAGCGAAATATTTAGCGTCCTAAATTATTTCGCCGGAAAAATGTTAGTACTTGAAAAAAGTGCGACGTACGGATTCAGAGTATGGATATTAATGGCAAATGGTACAGAAATTTCATATTTTAAATGTGTTTTGAAAATTTTAATCGGAATATTGACCTGTAAGTTCGATGCTGTGAAGAGACGCTGCGGTTGGCCTAATGCATCTCTACTGCGATGATGTCAACTGTGCTCCGTTAAAAGGAAGGTTCGTTGCTGAACCGAAATGACGGGTGGAAGAGTACGAGAGAAAGCGGTTACTTTTTGGCAGGAGAGCAATAAATTTTGTAGTGTACGCTACAAAAAATAGGTCCAAATTATGCACACTTTATTGGTATCCCATACGTTGTTGGCAGGAAAACCCGGAAAATAAGATCTTTGATTAGCAAACGATACGTATCAGTGAGAGAGAAATTGACCTGCGACAAAGTATCAACACGAGAACCAAAAGTACAGTGGTACAGCAAATCAGCTACGAATGGAAGCCATTTACACATTTACCCGGTAATTTGATACAATTTACACATTTACCCGGTAATTTGATACAATGGATTTCAGTAAAAAATTCGAAAAATTATATTAAATATAGAAAGTTTGCTAATCATTTCATACTAACCTGACACTAGTGATACACATGACGCACGCCAATTGGTTGCTTGCGTTTTATTCCTACCAATGAGGATCTTCCTACGACATTTCTATTGCCGTTCACAGACGCTAGTGATTTCTTCTTGTGGGGCCAATTAAAATCATTGGTGTTTTGGCCTCCAGCAGCAGATGTGAAAACTCTGCGCAATCGAATTGGGGCAGGTTGTGAAACAATGTGACACATGCCAGGAATTTGGGAGCGTGTTCGCGAGTCCATGAGTCATCGATGTGAGGCCTGTATTCAGGCAAAAGGTGGACATTTTGAACAATTACTATAAGGTAATGTGAACAGTTAAGTACCATAGACATACCATAACTCAGAAACCAAGCATTTCTGGACCTATGTTGATATAAACTTATTTTCTTATCTATGTATGAGGAACTCATTCCTACAGTTTTGCCATGTATTTTGAGACACCCTGTATATGGCCATGCTTTCGACTTGCATGCACCCATCTCTTACGTGGACTTCTTCAGAGTCTTTTTCTGTCCATTGGTATCCAGTCTTATATTTCAATTGTCCGTCGGTGGTTCGTTCTTCTTAGAATATCGTTCATTCCATTGCCGTTTCAGGGATTTTACTTTGATCATGATGTCTTCCACCCTTGTCATTTTCATGATCCCCGAGTTTCTCTTCTTATCTTTCCTGTTTACACCAGCCATTCATCTCTCCATGTTTTTCTAGCTGTTTTCAACTTCTGTGTGTACTTTTTAGTCAAAGTCTAAGGCTCTGCTCCGTACGTAAGAACTGGAAGGATACATTGATTAAACACTTTTCTTTTAAGACATAGTGGTATATAGCTCTTGAAAATTGTACTGTTTCCTCCGAAAGCTCTGAAACTAAGTTTTATACACCAATTAGTTTCTAATCAGTGTGACCCTCACTTGATGGTTGCCAAAGGTAAATGTAGGTATCGCTTAGACCCAGATTAATTTTCCCCATCAATCCATAATTCCTTGCAAAATCATGGTACACCAATTTAGTTTTGTGAAAGTTCATTTTTAACCCTGCTTTACTCTTGCCAGACAGTTCCTGAATGACACTCTGCAGCTCTGAAGAGCTAATTGCAAAAATGACTATGTCATCAGCAAAGTGAAGATGAGGTGGACAATTTGCATTAAACTTCATCCTCTTGTTTTCCCAGTTCAATAACTGAAATACGTTTTGTAATGCGGCATTGAACGGTTTCGAGAGATATGAGTCTAAAATGTGTTACTCATTTCCAATTTTTCTTGGTGCCGTATCCTCAAATAGCAGAACCGTTGTACTGCCGGATGAAAGTCTCCCCAAGTTTCTTCCACAACGATCTGTCTTGCGCCAGTCTCCTCCATGTCACTCCCGCATGCTTTCGAATTTCATTCACCCATCTTCCATGTGCTCTTCTGGGTCTTTCCCTGTCCCTTGGAATCCAGTCTGAAAATTCTGTTGTCTATTGGTGGTCCGTTGTTCTGGCAACGTGTCCAGTCCATTGCCATTTCAGGGATTTTAATCATGATGTCTTCCAGTCTTGTCATTTTCCTTATCCATGCGTTCCTTTTCTTATCTCTCCTGGTTACACCAAGCATGCATCTCTCCAGACTTCTTTCAATTGTCTGCAGTCTTTGTATGTGTTTTTTTAGTCAAGATCCACGTCTTTGTTCCATACGTAAGCACCGGAAGTATGCATTGATTAAACACTTTTCTTTTATGACATAAGGGCATATTGCTCTTAAAAATTGTACTGTTTCTTCCAAAAGCTCTGCAACCAAGTTTTATACGTCGATTAATTTCTTCATCAATGTGACCTCTGCTTGATATCTGCTGTTCAAGGTAAATGTAGGTATCGGTTATCTCCCGCTTTTCCCCAACAATTTATAAACCTTTATTTCTTGTAAAAACATTATACATCAGTTTTGTCTTCTGAAAGTTCATTTTAATTTCACTTCTTTACTCCTATCAGCAAGTCCCTGGACCATACTATGCAGTTCTGAAGGTGCAGTTGCAAAAATGACTACGTCATCAGTAAAACGAAGTTGAGTTAAATAACCTCTATTGTTCTTTATTCCTTTGTTTTCCCAGTTCAATGATTGAAAGACATTTTGCAATGTGGCATTAAGGAGTTTGGAAGATATGGTGTCACTTTGTCTCATTCCCGTTCCAATTTTTATCGCTCTCGCATTTTCATGGATGTTACAAATAATACTAATGTATGTATCGTCAGTACCGCAGGATTTTAAGACCATTGGAACTGCTGATGGTTTCACGGAATCAAAAGCCTTTTCATAAATGATGAAAGATATATATAATGGGAGTTCATATTCATGTTTTATAAACTACTGATAGGACACTGATGGGCATATATTTCCTGAGATCCTCAGTGTCACCTTTTTTATGTAGCAGGATCATTGTAGTTTTGTTCCAATCCTCAGGAATCTTCCCTTCATTGAAACATCTAATGAAACCTTAAGCGAGTCTAGTTTCAATTTCTCCACTTGCTTCTTGTATAATTTCCACGGTAATTGCATCTTCTCTTGGAGCTCTTCCCCGTTTTATGTTCTTAAGTACATATGTAACTTCTGCAGAAAGGACTGGAGGGAATTTGGTACTTTGCATTACCCTTCGTAATGTCTAGAGTAGATATATAATCTATTTCATATAGTTTTGAGTTGAAATCATTCACTCTTGTCAACATTTCATCTCTATTTCTTGTTACAATGCCATCTTCTTTTTTCAGTGCCATATTCTGTTTTCTCTCCTTAGTGAGATGCCCCTTTGCTCTCTTCAGGCTTTCGTTGCTTTCAATTGCTTTTCTCGCCAGTTCATAGTTGAATTTCCTTACGTCTTCAGCGATACTTTTTTGTCTTGCATAGCTCTATATATTCCACTTAACAAGTGACATCCTAAGTTGTCCTCATCTCCCTTCTTTTTTGCATAAGGATTTTTGTTTTTCCTGATATTTTCTTTATATGCAACTTGTTCTTAGTACCACCTATTTTTGTTTGTTTCCATAAGGGCCTTGGTTACTTTTCTGTTAAATTCAGATATGTCTACTTGTCCTGATGTTAGATCTTTTACAGCGGATAATCTGTTCCTCAATTAAAATTTGAAGGTATTATGATGCTTTTTAAGGTTGTTCATGTCAATACATTTTGCTTGTTTTATGAGCTTGTCACATTTGTGTTTAGTATTTAGATGCATCTAACATCTCACCATTATATGATCACTCCCTTTGTCGAACCTGTTCAGCACACTGTAGTCTTCAATGAAAATTTTCTTGCTACACATAATAAAATCAATTTCAATCGTCATTCCACTTCTTCCATGTCCATTTCCTATGTGGTATTTACTTGAAAAAGGAGTAATGTTCATGATGAAAAACTTAAAAACCTTTCTGCCTCTGAAAACTTTACGAGAGCATTTTCACGCTCATTTCTGTTCCCATGTCCGAATTTACCTACCAAAGTTTCGTTCTGTTGCTGTTGCCCTATTTTTGCATTCGAATCACTCATAACGATCTTCAAGTGATGCTTGTCTTTATTATTTAGATGCAGAATTTCTTCGTGATATTCTTCAAGTTCTTCCTTAGATTGATTTTTGGTGGGCGCATGAGCTTCAAAAATCTGTGCCTGGAATATTTTTGAGAGTTAGATAACTAGTCACGTAGCTCTGTCCGAGGAACTTCCAAATTTTAGAACATTGTTCTTTTGTTTCTTGTTTATCATAAACCCAACACCATTAGTTCTGCCCGTATCTGTCCCAAGACAGTAGAAGATATGTCAGCTTTACAGTTCAATGAGATTTTATCCTTTTCTTCATACCTCACCCGACTATGTCCCACTTGATCCTGTGGAGTTCCTCCTCTAATTCAAGGAGTCTTGAATCAAAAGATAGAGATTGTCCATTGAACGTAGCCAAGGTCAGCATCAGATAGCAGCCTAGTTCGTTCCACCCGTAATTCTTAGCATCCTCTGCCTTCTTGTCGCACTGGCCGCTGTCTATTCTAGGTACAATCCAGCTACCGAAGACAGAGGGTCAATATTTAAGCTACGAAATCATCTTTTGGGGGTGTTGGCCATAAATCACCACGCGTGTTGGTGAGCGTGGGAGAACATTTCCAATACTCAATTGTGTTTAGATCTGGGGAATTAGGGGGCCAGGGAAGTACTTTGAAACCTTCCTCGAGCTCTTCCAACCATTCTATGACATTACTAGCTCTATAACCCGTCGCATTGTCGTGCTGGAAAATCCCATCCGCCCCAGGGAAGACAATTAGCACGTATGGGTGTACGCAGCCTGCAAGGACGGATTCATAACGAATTCGGTCCATAGTGCTTTACACAGGTAACAGTAGACGCAGAAAATTCCACGAAAACATTCCCCAGACCAAAACACCGCCCGTTCCAGCTTATGTTCTGCCAGCGATGGTTGAAGATTGTTTGTTCTCCGATGTTTCTCGCCTTATACGCCAACGCCCATCCGTTGGATGAAGCAGAAAAGTGGCTCATTGGAGGAGACAAACATTTGCCAATCAGAGGAGGTCGAATTCCGATACTGCCGTGCAAATGTAAACCTTTTGTACCGAAGCCCCTTCGTTAGTTTAGGTGCAGTGAATATCCCATCAGTCTGCATCGGAGCCCATACGCAGCAGGGTTTGCTGAACTATCGTTTTAGACACACTTCCGGTAGCCCCCTCATTCATTCGGCCAGTGAGTCGCTCCACTGTCGCTTATTTTTGAGTTACTGTTTTTAGGAAAATTGTGTTACTTTTCCTTTAGATTTCTTTCTGAATGGCAGATCGACTTTCCTGAATTTCCCGATAGTTTTTGGAAACGATTCACAGTGAGAAGAGGGTTTCTAAAATAGCACACTGGGTGCAAGTATGTGGTGGGATGGCAACACAAAAGATGTTTCAGTGATGAATTTTGTACAGCCTATCATCTTGATAATGTGTACTGTGACGTGCATGCCACGCAGGAAGCACACGACATAAAGGCAGATAGCAGAGATAGCGAACGTCTGCATAGCTCAGTTGGTAGAGCGACTTGTTCCGGAATAAGTGGGCTCGGGTTCAATCCCCACCGTAGACCAAAACTGACTGAGAAATTTACTTCATTAATATGGCGCCCTAACGTCCTGCATGACCCGGCCGTTCTAGATCTCGCAATGGTGTGATGTTCTTTCCACACCACGAGATAGGGAAAATAAGAGAATCCCTTCTTCAGCGCTTCGAAAAATAAAAGTGTGTGATGTTCATTCCACACATTAGATTTACTGGGAGTTCTCAAGTGTACGTTCTTCAGCGGATGGCTGCCTACGACGATTCATGGTCACGGCTGTTCCATGGGTCATGCTCCCGGCCCTTTTTCGGGAGTGGGTGAGAGGAGATGTAACGTGCCTGCCACGCAGGACGCACACGACATAAAAGCATATAGCAGAAATAACGAACGTCTGCATAGTCAGTTGGTAGAGCGACTTGTTCCAGAATAGGTGGACTCGGGTTCGATCTCCGGCGTAGACCAAAAATGACGGAGAAATTTACTTTGTTATAGTACGCCTCATATGTTTTTTTTTCGTGTTCAACGATCACCTGAGCTACTCTATGGGTTACAGGAAGTCGCCCGTCCCTAATTCGGGGCCACTTGTTTCACGGAAGGGAAAGATTCAATGCGGTAAGAGAATCACACGACTCATGTCTCACGCCGCAATTGAATCCAGGCCTGTTTGGACGAATGGTCTTGAGCCAGCGTTTCAACCATTGCTCCACAAATTTAAGTTACAAGAGTAATAATGTGATTCAGTTAGCAAGCTCTTGTAATTATTCAAAAAGAAAGTGAGTTGATGTTTTTGTTAAGCTGTACTTTATCCTGGAACCAGAGACCCTCCATTAGGGTCATATGGCAGCCCATTGAGTTGCTCATGGTGATCCTTAACCCGGCTGATCGTTAACCCCCATTTCCAAAATGATGTACTTCCGCTGAATGCAAAGAAATAAAATCTAAATGAGATTATTAGGTAAATATTATTTCTCAAACTTTCCCTGCCCATATTATATTAATGCTATTGTTTATTTACATGACTGTCATTCTGGCATACAATCTGGAAAACACACGAACTTAAAGCATTCAAAACATAATAGGTTCGAAATGTCGAAACTTTGCACCTATATTTCCGTAGATGTTCTTAATTACTCTATAATACTGTATGTGGCTTCAATATCGCATGATTTCAAAGATATGACTGTTCACATATTTATGGATTGAAAGGCCTTTCGTTATGAAATGGTCTTTCATTTCACGAACGAAAAACAGTTATGTAATATAATTTCTTTGCAATCCTGCTATATTGCAGATGTGTACATTAATAATATTAACAACATATTAGAAAATCCAGGTGCAAACGTTCGACATTTTGAAGATGGAGCACACATTAAATCTGAAAAGGGAGTGAGACAAGGTGACATCATATCAGCCAAACTCTTCAATACCACATTGCAGAATGTCTTTCCATCATTTAACTGGAATGACAAGGAACCAAAGTTAAGTAGAGATTGTTTAACCTATCATTGGTTTGATGACGTCGTAGTCATTTTTGTAGATTTACAGACTATAATCAGGAACTTGTTGACAAGAAGAAAGAAGTGGAATTGAAAAATAAGTTATAGAAAAACAAAATTAATGCATAATGCTTTAACGAGAACTTATTACTTAGCAATTGATTTGGATAGAAATAATTTATATCTGCATTTACCTTGAGCTGCAGATGTATAAAGCGAGAACCACATCGAAGAAAAGTCAATAGGCGTGCTAACCTTGGATAAAGAGCATTCGAAAGAAACAGTACAATTTTCAAGAGCAATTTACCATTATGTCTTAAAAGAAAAGTACTTAATCAAGGCATCCTTCGATTTCTTACTTACAGATCACCTTAACTATAAAAGTTATAAAGAATCTGCACACATTAAAAAGAAGCACGTGTGCTTGATGTAACCAAGAAAGACAGGAAAATGAACTTATGCATCAGGAGAGTGGTAGGTATCACGATCAAAGGAAAATCCCTGAAACGGCAATGGTTTGGACATGTTCCAAGAAGAACTGACCATGGGACAACTGAAATACTTAAATAGTTATCGAGGAACAGAAAAAAGACCCATGAGCAGAGTAGGTCGGAGATGGCCGGGATCACCATTGTCATCCATTATCAATCCACTGATGGATGAAGGTCTCGCTAAGTTTTTTCATAATTGTCTCTCTTGAGCCAGACTCCACCATGATGCTTTAAAATTTCATCCAGCCATCTCAGATGTGGTCTTCTTCTGGGACCTTTTCAGTCTGTTGGTATCCAGTCAAATTTTTCAGATGTCCATCGGTGGTCTATTCTTTAGCAATCTGTTCAGTCCATTTGCATTTCAGGGAGTTTACTTTGATTATGATGTTTTCCACTCTTGCCATTTTCCTTATCAACGAGTTCCTCTTCTTACCTTTCCTGGTTACACCAAGTGTGCATCTCTCCATGCTACTTTCATTTTTCTGCAGTCTCTGTATGTTTCTCTCCGTTGATGCATCAGTTCTTGCTCTCCTGGCGTGCTCCTAACAAGACTGCCACATGGCTTCCTGTGTGCTCCAACATTGAATAGCGAGCAGTGATCCGTAATTTGTTTGTCCGGAAAGTAGAATGAGGGCTAAAATTCATCGAAATCTTTCAGCACAGTATGGAAACAATTTTATTCCAGAACAATATGTGTAGGAAATGATTTCCAAATTAAAAAAAAAATAGTCAAACAATTGTAACGCGTAAAGGAAAAACCGACGCCAGTCCACATCCAATAATAATGACAACAATAAAAATATTCAGTGGTTCTGACAAACAGATGGGTGACTCTAGATTAAGTGGCGAATCATATGCAGATTGGTTATAAATTTATCTAGGAAATCATCAGCAACAAACTTAAGTTTCGTAATGGACCCCGAAAACTGTTCGCAGAACTGTGCAAATGCAATCTTTTGAACATCTGACATTGTCCTTTAGACAGCTACGATAGCAAAAGTGACGCCATTTTGAAAATAATTATTAGATGAACAAAAACATGGATTCAACATTGAGAACAGGTGAGTATGTGTCAGAATATGGAATGGAAACGTCTGCAATCATGATTTAAAAAACGTTCAAAACTCTCTTAGCCTCTGGATGCTTGAGCTTTACATGTAGAATCTCATTGAGACATGCAGTGTTCACTGTTGAACTCGTGTCCTGATTATGTCTCATGTAACTGAACCCCTCTGTCACGTATAAGTCACGTATAAGTGGGGATATGTCACGTATAAGTGGGGCATATAGTCCTGCTCACGCCTCTTTTGACTATCACCTGTATGGTCTCTTCAAAGACACCTTAAGAGGGTTTTTTAGGGAAACATACAGATTGTCATGAACGAAAAAGTAAATAAAGTGTCTCCTCCCTCAGGAAGAAGCCCTTTTTTTCTCTTAACAGCATAAAGAAGGCAGTGCAACGTTGCGACAGGTGCATTGAAAGGCAATGGTGCTATGTTGAAAATAACGTATTTGTAATTTCTCAATTAATGTAATACATTTCATACATGAATTACGAATAATTACTGATTCACCTTTGTATGTTTGCTATGCTTAGTTGGATATTTTTGTCTTTCGTTAATCTGGTAACGATAGAGAAAATTACGATTATATTTTCCACTGTTGTATCCCAGAAAAGGAAAAACAGTTCTTTCCGTTTTTCATTTTTTTAGAAACTGGAATACCGAAGCAACTGTTCAAAGAGCAGAAACACCCAAAAAAGACTTACCAGTGTTACTTCAATTCAGTTCTAATCGTTAACAGTCTTTCAGAAATGTAAATAATTCAAACACTCGTAGTGGATTAGGAACAGCAAACAGAAATCATCGCTCTTTCCACGTGAGTAAGTCAGTCTCGGAAACATTCTCATCGGCCGCCACCGATGAGAATGGATGAGAATTGTGCGGTACTGCAAGCTAAATGCGGTTTGGCAGTTAGTCGTATGTGAATCTATGGTGCAGTGGTAGCATGCCCGGCGCGTAACTGGAAGACCGTGGGTTCGATTTCCGGTGGCAGCCGATGATATTTTTTCCAAGACTCATTTATTAACGTGGAAAGAACGATGGTTTCTGTTTGGTGTTCCTGATCCACGTTGAGTGTTTGAATTAATTATCAATTCACCTCCTACTTATTTGTTCAGTTGCTGCTTTCCATCTTTAGTGAATCTCTAGCATTGTGCGGGGCTCCATGAAGCAACCTGCCATGTAGTTTGGCATTTCATCACATGTGAGTCTGGAAAATTCTAGGCCGCTGTGGTGCAGTGGTAGCATGTCCGGCGCGTAACTGGAAGACCCTGGTTTCGATTCCAGGAGGCGACCAATGAGAATTTTTCCGAGACTCACTTATTAACGTGGAAAGAGCGATGATTTCTGTTTGGCGAAATATAAGTATTGAGAACCTCTGCAAAATGTTTGAATAGCGTTTCACTTACATCAGAGACTTCAGGATAACGACATTTAAATCGTAGTTAAATAAAGTTCAACATGTTTTCATTGTTCTTGTCATCTTTACTGATACGGGAAGTGCTGTAAGTAATTGCCAATTCACAGAAGGAAAGAGCAGTCGGAATGGTTTTAGCACGTATTCCCCTCCAAGGTCAACATACTTCTGACACCGATGCTCCAGCTTCTTTTAAGTATAGGCTTTGATTGAAATCACGTGTCAACAATTGATTTGGCATTGCTATGAACTGGAATTTCGTTACCTACAAATGTTTCTTTAATTATGAAAATAAATAATAATCGGACGTTGCCAAATCAGTTGAATAAGCAGGCGGTTCCAAGTTCAAAGCTGATTTCACGAAACTTTGTCAGCCCTGTGTAGACCGAAGTAAAAACCATAACAACTTTTGAAAATTTCCCACTGCGTTTTGAATTCAGTTGTTCATTTTTTCCAGAAAGAATGTATAATGCGTTGTTGTAATGGTGGCACCCTTTTCTACATAGTCCACTGGAACTAACTGCCTTATTCTTGCCTCATTTTAGGGCGAGTGGAACCGCTGAAAGCATTTTAGAGCGAGTGGAACCGCTGAACATATTTTAGGGCGAGTAGAACCGCTGAAAACATTTTAGGATGAGTGGAACCGCTGTGTTGCCATTCTTTGAACTATTCCTCGGATTTCGAATCATACAGATGTGTCTACGTTTCATCCATGGTTACCATCTGATACATGAAACTCTCCTCATTTTTCTGAAAACGCTGCTCCATTGCCTTAAATGTTACAGCCCTATAACTTTTCTGATCCGCAGTCAGGCATTCCTGCCCCCATTTGGCCGATAGCTTCCTTATGTGCAGCACTTCGTGTGACGAATCCAGCACGCTCAAGGGACATCACAAGAATCGCTGCTATGTTTCTCAGAGATTCTTTGGTCTTCCAAAATCATGATGTTGACAGCATCTAATTTTGTGAAACTGTGATTACAACTAGATTTCCTGGACGGTCTCCATCCTCCGGGAAGAAACATCAACTCTTAAATTTCGCAACCCAGTTTTTGATTATGGAAAGGGAAAGACAGTGATCACAAGATGTCTGCGAGATCTCACTGTGGATTTCTTTCACAGCTTTCCCTTTCATGAAAGGCAGTTTATTTAATCATGAATGGGAGCTTCTTGTGTCACACGAGTGATGCAAGAGTCAAAACGGTGTAGTTCGGTAGGGAGTATAAGTGACTCCAGGGCGAGTAGGCATGGTTTCGAATACCACCACCGGCAAAAAGAGCATTATTTTCACATATGAGCCCGAATATAAAAATTAGTCTCTTGTCCGTGAGGTTCGAGAAAACTGTGCGATGATATTTCCACACATCGTCTGGAATTAAAAAGAATTCCTTCTTTTACAGCGAGGTACTTCCAACAAGGTTGGGGGGGGGAGAAAAACCTGCAATATACTGCCTTTCTGAATGGGGGATATATGCGACGTACAACTAGGGTGAAGCAACAATCAAAACGGCAAGTTGCAGCGATAAGCCAAGGTCAGTGTATTTCAGTCGGGCGAATAACTGGCTCCGGGGCGAGGAGACGTGGGTTCGAATCTCAGAGCCGGAAAAAAGGGCTTTATTTCCACAATGTGACATGTGCTTCATTTGTTGGGAAAAAGAGAAAAATTTGAATGACAAAGCCTATACTCTCGTAACTAAGTATAGCCTCAATTTTTTCATTTGTAAGATGAATAAATTAGACATCCCTACGGTGTGTAAATATAATTAACAAAGATTGCTGTAACATCATTTACATCATAGTGCATTAACAGTATTAATTGCAATCTTGCAAAACACGCCTTACGAAAGAAATCATAACTTAAACGTCCGGACATTATTCAAGTGAGTTGTGAAGTCTATACATTTTGCAAAACGGAAAATATTTACCAGCTTCAGTCCTACAGAATGGAACTGCAAATACTTCACATTTAATCCTTGGTGAACGTGGCATATGAAAATTTAATCGATTTAGAATTGGAATATCATTTACACTATATTGACAAAAGTCACCGGACACCACTTCAAAATCAAATGAACGGTTCCACTGCGCTGTTAACATGCGCGGTACAGCTGCAAACGGTATAAAAACAAGCCTGCAGCTGACCGTGATCATATCGCACTGTGAGGTTGAGTGAAAATGTCGCGGCGGTAGAGAACTGACTTTGTGAAAGGAAAGATTGTTGGGTATTATATTAGTGGGTTGTCCATAAGATAAACCGAGAGCCGTTTAAACATACCCAAGTCAATTATTTTGGATGTACTGAATACGTGGAAGACGCATGGCATGCCTGAAGCACCGAAACATACCGGCAGACCAAAGAAAATCAGTGATAGAGGACGTCGAAGTCTCAGGAAAGTCGTTACAGCTAATCGACGGAGTACAGCACAAGACCTAAGTTTACAGGTGTGTAAAACTGCTGAAACCTCGGTATGCACATGTACCATTCGCAGAGAACTTCATTCCATGGGTTGCCGTGGTCATGCAGCTGCTCATAAGCCTTTCATCTCCACTCGGAATGCTACTCGTCGTTTAGCATGGCGTAAAGAACATTTGTCATAGATTGTAGATCAATGGAAACAGGTTCTATGGACTGATGAATCCTGATACACGATCTATCGGTCTGATGGCCGTGTGTGGTATGACGTGTTGTATGTATGGCATCCTGTTGACAGATGAATCCTGATAAACGATCTATCAGTCTGATGGCCGTGGGTGGGTATGGAACGCTATTCACCACAGTGTACTGTTCTTTCGGTCAAATTTGGAGCTCGCAGTGTACTCGTGTGGTGGTGTTTCTCGTGGTATGGCCCCGGCCCATTGGTTATCGTGGACAAACTTGTTAACCAGCACGTCTACCTCGATATTCTGATCAATTATGCCCGATCAACTCTGTGGAAATACTATGGAGCCGAGCCTTTTTGGTACCATCACGATAATGCACCGAAACATAAAGCAAGGACTGTTAAGGCATCGTTTGATATAATTCCGTATTGTCTGTGAACTTCCCAGCGCATAGCTATGATCTTAATCCCATAGAGCACCTATCGGATGAATTGGAGCGCCGCATAAGAAGTTTGGAACCAAAGCCTACTACTAAGCAACAGTTAGCGACAGCATTGTGTACTGAATGGAAGCGCTTACCTGTCGCTGTATTCCAAAACCTTGTCGAAAACATGTCTCGAAGAGTCAGTGCGTGAATTAAGGCCAAAAGTGGAATGACACCGTACTAATGTATGTCAATGCTATGTTGTGTTTCTCTCACAGGTGTCCGGTGACTTTTGTCAATAAAGTGTATTTCTCCATTGATGATGCCGTACAGAAACTTAAGTTATACAGCCTTTTTTCGCGAATGTAGAGAGAATGACAGCAGAACAACCGTCGGGATATCCACATTATAAACTCTTGTAGATCTCTGGAAAGCGTCGTGGAATATTTTTTTGTACTTTCTCAATTTGATTTATATTCTAGGGCTCGAAATGTTTGCAGCATACCCTAGTAAAGATCTGAACGTAGTCGCAAAAACACGAATAAATATCTGAGGATCGGAGAAACACTTAGAAAGTCATATAATGAATTCAAGATTTGTATAAACTGAACGTACAGGATTTGGACAACGAAGCTGAAAAACCTGCTCAAATATCACCCCACGTGGCACGCGGCTGGATGCACTACCTGGTGTCTAACCTGCATCTACGTCGCAGTCGATCAACGAGGGCGGAGTGTGAAAGTCGAATTAGCAGAGCTTTAGCACAGCTGGACGTAAAAGGTGCTATCAACACAACGTAATGAGCGAAATATTCGAGTTTCAAAGAGGAAAGATTATTGGTGCACGTCTCGAAGGTGCATCTATGTCCAAGACAGCAAGTGTTTGTGGTGTATCGCTAGCCACGGTATCCAGGGTCATGTCGGCATAGCAGCAAGAGGAAGAACCACATCCAGTTGTAGCAACTGCCGAGGTAAGAGGAAGCTGTCTGACATGGGCGTCCGGGTGCTAACACGGATGGTAGCCAAAAAACAAAAAAACGTAAGACCACAGCTGCCCAACTCACCGCAGAGTTGAATACGCACCGCGACTCACCTGTTTCCATCAAAACTGTTCGTCTGGAGCTTCACCGGGTCAACATTCACGGTCATGTTGCTATCGCCAAACCCTGGATCACCAGTGTGAATGCCAAACGTCGGTTGCAATGGTACCAACAGAGCAAATCGTGGACGTTGGACAACATGAAATGTGTATTGTTCTCCGATGAATCATCCTTCACCGTCTTTCCCACAACCGGGAGAGTTTATGCGTGGAAACATCCCTCACAGGCTTACCACCCGTATTGTTTATTGCCCACAGTGAAGCACAGAGGTGGATCTATGATGGTTTGGGCCTCAATATCGTGGCAGTTCGCCAGCACGCTGATTGTTTTTCAGGGACACATCACTGCAAGGACTATTGGACAATTTTGGAGGACCAGGTGCACCCAGTGATTCAAACATTGTACCCTGACAGTGGTACCGTATATCAGGATGATGAAGCACCGATGCACAGAGCCAAACTGGTGGAAGAGATTTTTACTGATCATGAAAGTGAGGTTGAATATCTGTCAAGGCCTGCACAGTAACCGGACTTGAACATTATTGAGCCAGTATGGGGTGTTTTAGAGGAGCTAGTCAGGAAACGTTTTCCTACACCAGCATCACGTCGTGAACTAGATACTTTTCTACAAGAGGATTGGTTTGAAATTCCTATGGCTACTTTACAGGACTTGTATTGGTCCTTCCCACCCCACGACGAATTGCAGCTGCATTGGCCTCCAAAGGAGGTCCCGCACAGTACTAATAAATTGTTGTGTCCTAAACCCATGTGTTTCAGTTTCGTTGTCCATTCCTGTATAATAATTCTTTAGATATGGATTTTAGAGTTTAAGTTTGAATTAAATATTACACCGAAATCCTGGACATTGTTTGTCCGGCTAAGTGAATAGTCGTTAGTTATGTAGTCAAAAGGAATGGGGTTTGTTTTCCGCAAAAAAGAAATGACGTCCCGCTTGGAGATATTGAGGCGGATTTGGTTTAATATGTGTGTGTGTGTATACCACTGAAGCATATTATTGATGTCAGTATCTATTGCAGGTTATTGATGTCAGTATATATTGCAAATCATTGATGCCAATGTCCCTCACTTAGCAAGAAAACATCACTTTGAGGTTATCACCCAAATTTATTGACACTGATGATATGTTTCTAAAATTTTAAGACTACGAGCGAAGTATTCCCGGAATAAAAGTATTACTCTTGCGTAATGAGCTAGATACCTAAATTACTCAGCAAAATATCACATTCATGAACATCACAATCCATAAACATGAGGAATCTGACATCATTAGGTAACAGCAAAATGAAAAAATTGCAACTGGCGAAGAAGCTACGTTCATCCTTACGTTAAAAATAAGCACTCATGTGATTTATTTGCATTTTAGTTATTTAAAAAACAAAAATATTGTTGAAGAAATGCCAAAGCTCAGGAGAAGAAGGAGAATTTCAGAGAAAATCCGAGTATCTACTGGAACAGCCTTATCCAGAAAAATCACAAACCTTTCTGTTTTCATTAGCATTCTTTTTTCTTTGTAAAAAAGTATTACTCGGTAAGGAATAATAATCACAGATGAAAAATGTTTCTACAACGAAGAAGGGATTTCATAGTGAGTTTTTTCTAATTAGCTTAGATTAAGTTTTTTTCTGTGGCATTATTAAATAGCAGGTGTTTCTCGTTGCAAATTTAAGTTTTATTCATAGAAAAAAACTGAAGCAAGACATAGTTTTAATTTAGATATGCGATTTTATCGAAACAGAATGCTCTTTATCCATTAAGCTGACAAAATCCCACTGCTCTCAATGCTGAATCCGCAAAATGATGCGAAATGCAACTTGAAGGATTTTCTTTGTTGCAGAGGCACTCAGAAAAAAGAGGATGTAATAAAAGTGATGAAAGAAGGTAAGACAGATGGATTTATAGTAATTTAAAAGAAGCATTAATTTAATTAATAATAATCCTCTTAATTCTAGAAATTATTATAAATGATTCACACAAAATTCGAGCGTGGGACCAAGTAACCTCGGAATGTCGTTTCTATAATTTTGCTAAAAAGTGCATGTTAAATTAAGTTCAAAAATATGAAATTAATCATCATTATTTTTCAAGGTAACCTTTGTTTGAAAATTATATATCTCTTAAAATGTTATGAAGAAAAAAACACCTTTTCCTAATTCTTCTTTGCACGTGTTATACATCCTTGTTTACTTGGTGCGGAAGCAAAATGTGAGGTGGCAGAGAATTATGCGTGAGACCAAGTTATGCTGCTAGCATTTTTTTTTCTTTTGGATACAAGTTAAAATGAGTTCTAACGTGGAAACAATATAAAGATATTTGGTCACATCTCCTCCTCCCCTTTCCGTGACTGATGGTCAGAAGCTCGATCCACTCGCTGATCGTCGGGTTTTGCAGCTGGCTTGAGTCCCGGATGAAGCATGGGGTGATGTATTTGTCCCACGGCGCTGGGGTTTTCGTTCTCTGAAAGCAGTAACCCCAAATTATAACCTTAGCAGTTCATAAAGATCGCTGAAACATAGAAACACAGACTTTTTAATTATCTTTTTTATCACACTACAAAAAGCTAATGCATAAATCTTACTTAAAAAGATTAATCTCTGTGAGGGAAGTATGCTAACAAAAACGTGGTATCATTTCTTTGCTGGTACCATGTCTAAGGAACAAGGATGGAAATAATAATTTAAGGAAGAACATCACAATTTTTAATATTTTTATTTTATTTCGTTGTACTTGAATTTGCGAATATATCAGAATAATCAAATGAAGGATGAATGTCAAACGTGCGTTCAGTATTTTCTTTTGATATATGACCAGAACAGACTTACTCCTATGGCACTCAGAACATGACTTCCTTCTTTTCGTACCCGCTTCGGGAGAGCAAGGATGTGGCCGTTCAGAATAAATGACATTTTATATTATTGTTATCCACAGCAGAGTACTTGGAATAACTTTTCAAAGACATAAAATTGTACATGCTTCATCTGTGTGGAAGTGAACAGACGTGACACGCTTGAAAATGCCATTATAACAAACGAAGGGTTGTCGTCTGTTAGAAAAATGTACAAAAGAAATCAAAGTTATGTCTTTCTTCAAATAGAAGTCATCTGCTGAGGATTCACCACAGATGAACAGCAGCAACTGAACAAATAACTAGATGGCCAATGAATGATAAATACACAGTTGACGTGGACCAGGAACATCAAATAGAAGGCATCGCTCTTTCCACGTTTATAAGTGAGTCACGGAAACATTTCTCATGGGTCGCCACCGGGAATTGAACCCAGGTTCTTCCAGTTACGCGCCGGATATGCTTCCACTTAACCACAGCGTCCTCGAAATTCTCCAGATTCACAAGCGACAAACTGCCAAACCACATGGCAGGGTTGCTTCTTTGGAACCCCGCACAATGCTGAGGATTCACCACAGATAAACAGCAGCAACTGAACAAATAACTAGAAGGCGAATGAATGAATATACTGGTCCACGTCAACTGTGTATTAAAAATGTTCCTGTCCACGTCAACTGTGTATTTTAATTCATTCGCCTTCTAGTTATTTGTTCAGTTGCTGCTGTTAATCTGTGGTGAATCCCCAGCATTGTGCGGGGTTCCAAAGAAACAACCCTTCCATGTGGTTTGGCAGTTTATCGTTTGTGAGTCTGGAGAATTTCGAGGCCGCTGTGGCGTAGTGGGAGCATATTCGGCGCGTAACTGGAAGACCCTGGATTCGATTCCAGCTGGCGGCCAATGAGAAATTTTTCCGTGACTCACTTATAAACGTGGAAAGAGCGATGACTTCCATTTGTTGTTCCTGGTCCACATTAACTCTGTATTTTCATATGTCTTTCTATTTGAGAAACGTTCACAGCAGTTCAGTGCAGAACTAAAAAAAATATTAGGGAACTGCTCCAGTCTACGACAGTATTTGTAGAGACATCCTGGGATAGAACCAAAACTTGTCTTCAAAGTGTTTTTGAGAGTATGCCCACAGGAGGTCCTCCCGCTATTCACAGTGAGAAATTCATAAAAAAACTCCCAAAATGTTTTTGAGGAAATACTTGTTTACAATTAAAACATTTCTGCTTTCTACCACAATTTAATAAAGTGATTTCGCATTTTTCCGCACTCATCCGCGTCATCCTCGATCGCATATCGCACAGTTCGTGCTGACAAAAGCATGAATACTGGGCTACCAGGATGAGCTAAAGGTTCACAGCTAAAGAGTTTATTGATGCAAGAAGGTCATGCACACATAGCTTATTCTGCGATGTACAGGCGGTTTTCTTCAGTACTTTGCGAACGTTCCATTAGGGCCGCGATCCCACGACGGTACAACTCGGCAGGTTTCGAGGGCAGAAACTCTCCGATGCCAGATTCAACATCCACCACTGAAGCCAAATGCCGTCTTTGTAGAAAATGAGCCATGGAGCGAAACAGGTAGTAGTCGTATGGGGCAAGGTCTATCCTTACCCCGTTCTTCTGTATGGAGTACGATGTAGGACCACAACCCCTTACAATTCCTATACAGCAGTTTTTGGTGGACAACACTGGAGATGGGACTTAAGACATTAATCTCTTTCAGAAACACCTGCTTCCTATTGATGGGTAGCATTGACGCAGAGCATCATGGACCCACTGTAGTCGTTCTGGATAGAAGTTTCGGTCCATAGCCTGATTCCCTGGTATGAGTTTCCAGTGCACACGACCCTCACAATTCCACCAAATTTACAGCATGATTTTCCTTTTGAATCGCCCAATTTCTACCACTGTGCTTCCTAGGATAGCCTCAACCACTGTGGATAACATAGAAATATCCACGTTTTTTCACCTGTGAGGATACGGCGTCAACATCTATCGTCCTGCTGATATGACAGCAATCTGTGATAGAAGAGAGCGACACGTTGTTCTACCTGCAGGGATGTCAGTTTATGGGGTACCATTTGATGGCGCCAGGAAGAGAAGCCCAGCCGCTGTAGGAGAAGAACGATGGTTGATTGGGAATACCCCATTTCATCTGCAAATTGTGGTGTATTGGTGCCGGAGCTCTCCTTCACAGCTCAGACCAGCAGTCAGTGTTAGAGGTTGTTGCACGTCCTAACCTCGACTTGTCCTCCAGACTGGAGTCTCCACCGTTAAAACTACGGAACAATTTGTGCGTAGTGCTGTTTCCTCTTCATAAACTCGGTAGAAAAAACTTTAGAGATAGGGTAATGGGCAGTTGACATGGGCTGGGCATCCCCCGTGTAGAGTAGAACAGACCCAAACTGAACGCGGGCGATAATTAGGAGGTCAGGGCATTTCCGGAATGTATCGCATTCGCTAAGGATAGGTAAACGTGGTGATCTGAGCGACTTTTACATTAGACACACTGTCGGCGCAAAACAGATGAGTCATTCTATCGCCAAAGTGGCAAGAATCGTACTGTTCCCGAGGGCGATGGTATCAAGAGTGTACCGCGAGTACACCACTGACGGACGTACCATCAACCAGAGATCAAGCGGCGGACAACCAGACGGCATTGATGACGGGATCGGCGTAGATCATCCAGGCTTGTACTGACCGAACGTTTGGCAACGGCAGAGCAAATCGTACCCAAGTTAAATGTCGGAGGCTCGAGCAGCGTCAGCGAGTGAGTGGTACGGCGAAGCTGCATACTCTGGGCTACGGAAGACGACATTCTACTCGTGTGCCACCAATGACTACTCCTCATCGGAAATTCTGCCTCTCGAGGAGCCGGAACATCGAAACTGGATATCCCCAGAGCGGCGCCACATCGTATGGTCAGAGGAATCCCCTTTTTTGCGGTGCCGCGAGGATAGCATGAAGGCATAGTTCCGTCGTACCATGTCGGCTCTGTTCAAGGTGGTGTTGGCTCTTTCAGGATTTGGAGCGCCTTCTAATGGGATATATTACGTCCCTTAATGTGTCTAGAGAGGTTCTTAACAGATGCTCTCTACCAGCATGAGCTGGCTGATCACCTACACGCTTCCATGGCCTTCGTTCATCCTACGGCCTATGGTCTGTTTCAGCGATCTGCAGGTCAATGCTAGAGCCCCACCGTGCCGAGAGCACCCAGGCCTGGTGCGAGGAATACTCAACTGAGTAACAATATAATGGTGTCCAAGATCCCCAGATTTAAAACGTGTGGAAGTTCACTGGGATGTTGTGGAGAGAAACATCAGATTCATGGATCCTGGACGACCTCTCGGGAGCGGTTGTGAACAATACTGCAACAAGACTGGCTGGCATTACCTTCGGGAACCCTCCGGAATCTGAGGGATTGGATGTCTTGGCGTGTACAGGCTGTTATTCGTGCCAGAAGAGGACCAACACGCTATTAGGTAGGTATCTCTAATGCTTTGTCCATTGAGTGCATATATCTCGCTGCTGCTGCCACCTTTAACTTTAGTTTTCAAAAAAAGTGTAGCATTCTAGGAGAGCACATTTTCTCTGTGTCAAATGTACGTCACCGCGATACCGAGTCGACGCAGGTGTGCGTTTCGCCCAGGAAGGGGAACCAACGTTATGTATAACTCTAAACGGGAAGGACTTTTGACTCATCATGGTATATATATATATATATTTGGTAGGGGAGGGGAGGCTCGAGCAACCATGGTGAGCAGGTGAATAAGCTTCCCGTATCAAATTTGGGGCCAAATGGACCATTTTGCCCCAGATTTGGTACGAATGAGTGCCAGTGCCGTAGGCCAATCAAGTTGGAAAGAAGGCCATTGCCGTAAGACCACCAGGTTGGAAAAAAGGCCAGTGTTGTAGAGCAACTAGGCAGGAAGGAGGGCCAATGCCGTGGGACAACCAAATTGGAAGGAGGACCAGTGCCGTAAGAAAAACGCACCTGTGAAAACATCGTTTTGTCCACGCCGGACATCGAATCCGAGACCCCCTCACTCCGGAGTAAGTCGCTCTCCCAACTGAGCTACGCGGACATGTGCTTTCATTACTACCTGTCTTTCACTCATGTGCGCTCCTGCGGGGCAGGCACGTCACACACCATGCATGCATCTGGAGGAATATCGAGCCCAAACTCATTTTGAACGCATGGTTTGAGGCCAGTGCTGCACACAACTCGGTGGAGGTGGCTTTATATATTGAATGCCACCACAATTTATTCGTTACAAGGCTCTGATGTATACTAGCACACCAAATGAGCTCCATATGACGTAAGCAACCATAGTACTGTGATGTTCTAGTTCAGAGATGCAACCAATACCTTCAGCAGGAGAACATTATTACTCCAGTGCTTAGTTATGTGTTACTGTGGAACTAATGCTGGGAGACAGCTTCATAATAGCGAGTACGGCCAATTATGTCCGCAAAAAACGTGAAACTTCTATTATTAGGTCATAACAAACCTGTAGGAAAAGAAATGAAAAAAAGTCTTAATGAACACAAAGTCTAAAAGCAAAGTAAAAGGCGAATAACAACGTCAATAATTCTGCAGTTAGACGTCATTAAATGAAGCACAAAATGTGTAAATAACGCGTCCGTGATCTTGATAGATAAGATAACATTCAAAATAAAACGTTAGTTAGTGTTTCAAGACGGTTCTTCCAATTGACACACTTACGAGTCACTCTTGACTTTGAACCACTGCTATGAACGTGAAATTTGCTGCGCAGTTAGGTGCTGAATTTGCTGCTGAGTTCTGGTTCTTCAGTGAAGAGTCCACAGGTTTGCCTCGTTGAGGGTGAATTCCGTAGCCTGTCTACACTCGATGTTTAAATGTCAGTATTTCTCACCCACAGAGGGCATTACTCAAAGCCAAAGAGTTCCGTATTAAACAACATTTTTATCATCAGGAAAAGATGAAAGTGGTTATCGCGAGGTAACGACACGAAAGAGTAGAGGAGCTTGTGAGAGAATATTTTCAAGAAGGTAGCAAACTTTTAGAAAGGCAAGTAAGACAGAACAATTCTGCATCTCCTGGAGAGTGTCTGTCTTAGGGAAGGCATATGTTGGAAAGAGAAAGTTTGGCGTTTATGAATTTTATTAATTTACTCCAGTAAACGGATGTGTTGAACTCTCCTAACTGCTAATTGTTGATTTTGCTGTAAAAAGCCTCGTTTATTTTCTTTTCTAATGACGAGTACGAAAAGACCGTCGAAAAACTTTAATAAAGCAATATGAAAGTTAGAAGTCTTAAACTTTTAACTCATTTTCTAACGCTTTGAACAAACAGCTGTCTATGATGAGAATATAGCGTGATTTGTTACACGACATTTATGCTCTGCTAATTATGAGAGTTATCTTAGAAATGCAATGCTAAGTGCTCGTAAAATGATGATAGCGTAAAAAATTCACCTCATCAGAATACAAAGAAATTAAATTCTCTAGACAGATTGATGTATTAATGAGAAGAGAATTCAGAATCTACATATATCGAAATCGAAGCTTTTCTCTGCTAAAGAATTGCATTCATCAAATAATAATGTTTCATACGCTGCCCTTTGTAAAAATATCTATCAGCTCACTAAGGTTTTGTGCGTGCAAGGATAGCAACGAATAAATAGAAACTTAAAGGTACTGCATTATAAAAACGTTTTATGAGCAGAAATATATGAGAGTAGAAAAGTATTCTACAGCTGACAGCAATAAAATTTCTCTAAAAAACATCGTCAGGATAGAAACCATGTATGTTAATTTCAAATTCTCGTGATCATATATCAGGCATTTATCGGAAGTTGACCTTCTGAATAATTTCGAAATTACGTGATTGGATATTAAGGTTTATTGCTCTACGAAGTATCATTAAAGAAGATTTCAACCAATCAGTGTGATCAACAGACTTACGTTGCAGCAGTACCTGCTTTATATCTCATGATTAAGGAATCGGGGAATGTACGTCAGTTTTCGTTGGTTAGCTAAAGATCCTAAAACATTTCGTAGGAAACACATCATTCTGAGAAAAATAACCACATATAGCAGAACCGGGTAAAAAGTAAGGTCTCAGAAATGAAATAGCCAAAATGTCACAATACGGAGTGTAGTCACCCCTAACAGAATTCAAGGCCTCAAGGCGATAATTCGTGCTGCTGATGATGATGCCTAGGATCTCAGTATGTAACAACAATCCCTGTTCGTGTAATGCTTGTTTAACCCTTTCAGATCTTGCCAGGGAGCAACAACACCCCTTGCTGGAGCATCTCAGACATTTTTGATTGGAATAAGGCTGGGAGACATGGCTGGCCATTCCATACGGACAATGGTCTCGTCTTGAAGATTCTAGCAATCTCGTTCAGTGGAGACGAGTTTTAGTGTCATGTAGGAGTAATGTATCTCCTATGGCATCTATTGTACATAAGGGAGAACATACAGAACACCATTCCTAAAGTGTGGAACATTCACGATTCCTCCTGGAAGCACACAGAGGTCTGTGCATCCATCTAACGAAATGCTGCCCTAAACCAACGTACCACTACCATAAGTGTCCCTTTCATGGGTCTTAGGGGGATGATAGCGTTTCTCTCCTTTTCTCCAGATCAGATCATGCCTAGTATTGCTGAGATTAAGCTGTGATCCTTAATTGTACAGCCATTCAGGAAACCTTGGAGATCATTAGCAACAGCGATACTTGCAATGATAGCGTCTCACTCAAGTTGCCACGAATTTGGAACCAGATCTTCAAGTAACGCTTTCTATCTACCAGGATACCGCGTGCACAACCAACGTGCTAGCTCGTATCTTTAAATGATTATAACGTCGTATCTATTTATTGTTACGTCAAGTTTCCCGCGTTCAAAACTGTTAAAGTGTTCTATTATTCAGTTTGCAGTTTCTGTCTACCTTCCTTGAAAAAGCCATCTGGTTGATGTGCTAAATCTGGGAAATGCTTATGTGTACACTATATTGACAAAAGTCACCGGACACCCTTCAAAAGCAAATTAACGGATCCTTTGCGTTGTTAAGATGCGCGTTACAGCTGCAAACAGTATAAAAACAAGCCTGTTGCTCACAGAGATCATATCGCACTGTGAGGTTAAATGAAAATTTTGCAGCGGTTGAGAACTGACTTTGAGAAAAGAAAGATTGTTGGGTGTTATCTTAGTGGGTTGTCCATAAGAGAAACCGAGAGGTGTTTAAACATACCCGAGTCAACTGTTTTGGATGTACTGAATAAGTGGAAGACACATGGCATGCCTGAAGAAGCAAATCATATCTGCAGTCCAAAGAAAATCAGTGATAGAGGACCTCGAAGCCTCAGTATAGTCGTTACAGCTAATCGATGGAGTACTGCACAAGACCTCAGTGTACAGGTGAGTATAAATGCTGGAACCTCGGTAGTACACGTACCATTTGCAGAGAAATGCATTCCATGGGTTAAAGTGGTCGTGCGGCTGCTCATAAGTCTTTCATCTCCACTCGGAATGCCAATCGTCGTTTAGCATGGTGTAAAGAACATTTGTCATGGACCGTAGATCAATGGAAACGGGTCCTAAGGACTGATGAACTCGGATAAATTATACATCAATATGATGGCCGTGTGTGGGTATGGCGGCAGCCGGAGTAACGCGATTTACCACAGTGTACTGTTCTTGCAGTCAAGTTTGGAGCTGGTAGTGTACTCGTGTGGGGGTGTTTTTCTTGGTATGGTCCCGGCACATTGGTTATTGTGGACAAACAGGTTAACCAGCACGTCTACCACGATTTTCTGGACAATTATGCCCTACCAACTTTGTGGCAATACTATGGAACCGAGCCATGTTGGTAGCAGCAGAATAATGCACCGAGCCATAAAGCAAGGACTTTTGCGGCGTGGTTTGACGATAATTCTGTATCGTGTGTGGACTGGCCATCACATAGTCCTGATCTTAATCCCATACAGCACCTGTGGGATGAATTAGATCGCTGGATAAGGTGTTTGGAACCAACGCATACTACAGTTAGCGGTAGCATTATGTGCTGAATGGAACCGCATACCTATCGCTGTGTTCCAAAAATTTGTCGAAAGCATATCTCAAACGGTCAGTGCATGCATTAAGGGTAAAGGTAGACGAACACCGTACTAATGTATGTCAATAAATGCTATGTTGTATTTCTCTTGTAGGTTTCCGGTGACATTTGTCAATATAGTGTATATTCCTAAGCTAATAAATCGAATCACTAGTATAGTGTTACTACTTTCTACATAATTGATGTACTGTTCCTGTTTATCAATTTGGGACATAGATGAATTACCGGTTCAATTCACTAACTGTTGTTGCTTGACGTTATTATGAGAGACTAGAATAGTCTAGAAAACTCAAGGCCATGACATTAAAGAGATGAGTTCTCTCAGTTTGTGAGGTCACTCTTGTGTTACACGGACTGATACGTCGGTATCGTGTTCGTGTGTGATTTCATACCCGACAGTGTTGGACAACAATGGGAAGCCTTGTTTTCCCCGTGACGTCAATAAAAGAGAGAACAATTCATATCTCCAATGTCGTGGCTTTGTATTTTCTAGACGGACTTGGCGAGACCCAGATATTATTTTCAATCACTAGTCAGTTCAAAACTGTTTTTTACAGGTTCCTTCACTATAGATTTTGCATACACTTCCCCAAAAATGTTCAAAACATCCCGCTGACTGAATTTAAGACTATTTTCAGACTACCAGAATGTGTGGAAATATATGAATGCTTCTATCCAAGTTCCTACGCTAAGTATTCAACGTACGGTCTATTTATTGAAACACCATAGAGGTAGCTTTATGTAGCGACCACTCTGGAAGATCATCACATGGCAAATGAAATTGTCATATCAAAAACGTACCTACTTTGCATGTTCTTTCGGATGAAAGTCTCTCTTCGAGGGTGTCTCTTATGCTGGTTTAAGGTTGCACTGTCGAAAACATCTGATTCCAAGAAACGCATTTAAGGTTTTGCATTTTTATACAACAACTTGGTCATAAATGGTAACATTCCTGGAAATGATTTTCCGAAAGTTTATTCGAAACTTTATCCGTCTGTGCTTAATCAAATGATTCAGAAAAAGGTAATTTCTCGGAGATTTGGAGATTTACCGCGAACACATTAGTTCACGTGCTTAGACTTTCATGATCTTTCCCCGTAAGACTAGTTTTTTAGAACTCTTATATTATCTGATTTTCAATCAAACCACTACGTTGAGTGAAACCTGATATTAATCATGGGAGAACTTTTATAAATTATTTTCCAACACTATGTCTACAAAAACCTTGGAAAATATTCAAGGTACACTGGTCCTAGGTAAAAAGCGGAATATTTCGATCTCCCTAAACAAGTATACACAAGCGTTTTCCTATTACTTCGATGCTACCTTAGTTTCTTTGTCGTGATTGAAAAATCCTTCTGGTTTCAAAATTTATGCATTAAATTCCTTTTAACTTAATTTTCAATCAGTAATAAAATGGTGCGATCGCCTTTGCTGGAGAAGATAATTTAAAGTGATTAAAGCTCTCAAGCACACTCACAACAGGCACACACAGACACCTAAAACAAAAGGAACACTTGTGTTACAATATTCTATAGATCACCATGCAATGGTGAAGATTCAAATTTTATGATAAAGCACTCTGAGCTCTTGCTTCATAGATATGCTTAATCGTAAGTTTCGTTTAACTTTTTGGTTCTTTCTGTACTTCTATAAGTCATTTCAGAACGGTTTTTAGCACGTCTTTTGTAAAAGAGGTCGTCTTTATTTTACCGATTTGTCTGTCCGTCTGTGGACACCATATCTCTGCAACTATTAGTCCGAATTCAAAAATTGTTTTTGCATTGGCAACCTTGAAATGGGCGAATGATGATAATTCATATCGTTTTTTTAGGCGATGCACAATTTCGAGGCTAGAGGGGGTAAATTCAGAGGATGTCGAATTCAAAATACATTTTATTCCATATATTTGCTTCTGAACATCCGATTGAAAAAAATTACCTTTCGATTCTATTTATGTCGAAGACTATTTCACGCATAGTCACTTTTTCAAGTTTGGTACAGATTTTCCGCTAGGGGGCGGGGTGTAAAAGTAAATTCCGTTCCCCCACGGTATCTCTGCTTCGAAAACTCCATTTTGAAAAATTCTTTCTTCAGCGGATACAGCTCCTTGTGGGAAATCGTTTGCATAGAATTTCTCATTTTTGGTAAAAATTGTTTGGCCACCATGGGGCGTAAGTTTTAATTTCTGCTTCGTATGCATTTTGCAGCAAAAGCTGAGCTTCTTGACTGAAAAAATTTCTTTGTAAAACGATACCACCCACGTCGATAAACTTTTTCTAAATATTTTCTTCTTAAAATAACTCATGGCTTCTCCGCCACCGGACGTAGATGTATTTCTTATTTTTGTCAATATCTCTGCTTCTCAGAGTCCGATTTGCAAAATGCCTTTGTTTTATAGATTTTCCAGGAAGAAATGGTTTTCGTATAATATCAAAATTTTCAAGTAATTCATAGACTTTCCGCTAGGGAGCGTAAAGGTAAATCCTCTTTTTCCTGATAGCTCTGTTTCTGAAACTCCGATTTGAAAAACCCTTTCTGCACCGGATACAGCTCCTGATGATAAATGCTTTTGCATATAATTTCTAATACTTGGTAAACAATGTTTGGGTACCAGAAAGCGTAAGTGTTAATTTCTGTTTCTGATGCATTTGCAACAAAATCTGAGCTTCTAAAATTTCGATTCAAAAATTCCTTTCTTAGACCGATACTGCTTTCATCGAGAAACCTTTCGTGAAGACCTTCTTCTCAAAAGAATGCATGGTTTTTCCGCCAGGAGGCGTAGATGCATAGCTTATTTTTGTCGATAGCTTTGCTTCTAAGAGTCCGATTTGAAAAATCCGTTCTTTGTCGGAGGACGTTTCGGCTGAAAAATGTTTCTCATACAACTTTAAATTTTTCTTAACACACAAGTTTGTCACCAAAAGGCGTAAGTTCACGTTTTCGTTTACAACAATATCTGCAGGGACTAAAAACTAAATTGAAAACTTTTTTAGGTCAGATGCTACTCACTAAGCAAACTCTGGGTGCGTATTTTCTTCCCAAAATAATGCATGATTTCGTCGCTAATGCTTAATCGGTTTTTCTTTCGCAAATGCTTAATCTGTTTTTCTCAATATCTCTGTTTCTACATGTCCGATTTAAAAATTATTTCAACACTGTATGTCATTTACCTTGTAGAACACTTTAGGCTAGTATATGAGTAATTTTGTAGTTCACAGTTCTGTCGGTAGGTGGTGTTTGTGTACTTCAGTTTGCAGTTGTATTGCAGCTTCTGAAACCGCTATTGATTTTTTTTTCTTTTACTGTATGACATTCGATACAATATAGAGATATATATAAATAATTCAAAGATTTCCCGGTAGGGGCGTTAAGATCGTAACTATTTTTTGGATGTCTCTTCTTCCGAGAAATGTATTTGAAAACATAATTATAAATACATCACACTTTGAATACTCAAGAGACGCATATAGCATATTAAATCCGGCTATTTTTGTGGTGTAGTAAGCACAAAGATTCGCCAAGTTTTCGCACTCAACTGGGAGGCTTTTTCAAGGCAACTGTTGACATTACGTAGACATTTTTATGTATACCTTTATCTTAAAATAGCTTTCCAATGGAGTGCGAAGGCTTGGCGAATCTTTGTGCTTAGTACACCACTAAAATAAACGGATTTAATACGCTATATGCGTCTCTTGCGTATTTGAAAAGTTATTTTACCTTAGCATAGGTTTTTCCAGGAAGAATATTTTTCGCCTATTTTCAACTTTTCCATTATGTAAGATTCTTCGGCTGGCAGACGTAGACTTATATCATGTTTCCTTTCCTGTATTTCCTCTTTTAACTGTTCGATTTGAAAATTCCTTTGTCTCTGATATCTTCCTTGTGCTATCAGAAACTTTATGCGCTTTATTTGTTAATTTTCGTAACAGGCTTTTTAGCCGCTGGTGGAACTAAGTAGATGTTTCTATTCGTGAGTGTTTATCGATTGTAGGAAGCGGTGGATCGTTTTCCTAACCGGTTCCAATCAATTTGAATAGCTCTGATAAATTTAATTCCCGTCGAAACGGATTCAAAGTACGTGCTCATTAGAACCGAAATTTCGGTGTCATATTTCTTAATTAAATAACAAGGAACTATACACCAACTGTACTTAAATAGTATAACTATACTAGATATTCGATACTTCTTGGTGTAGAATAGAAATCAAATTTCCAAGCTTTCACACATCAACCAGATGGCTTCTTCAAGGAAGGTAGACATCAAACTGTATGCTGTCTACCTTCCTTGAAAAAGCAATCTGGTTTATGTGTGAAAGCTTGGAAATTTGATTTCTATTCTACACAAAGAAGTATTGGATATCTAGTATAGTTATACTATTTAAGTCATATGTCTTGTTTATTTTCCTTAATGTTATTTTCTTTTTGCATAGCTAATCAGATTGCTTCCTCTCTAAAAAAATTTTTTCCGTTCTATTCAAATGCATGTACATCATAAAGCAGCTCTTTATTTTTATAGCTGGTACAGTTCGGGCAGTTCAGATTTTTTTTTATTTTTCGTTTTTATGGTGCGGAAGGGAATAATGACGGTTTGCTATTAATCAGATTATCACTTTTTCCTATCGTAACACTATTAAATGAAACCACACCCACTCTAACTTTTATAAAGAGTTTCTTATCAGTTTGGCTAGAATTCCCTATATTTCTTATGCCACCTATTCTTATTACTTTTATTTTTAATTCTTTTGAGGTCAGTTATCAAGAGCTCATTTCCTTTCCTTTAAGTTAAGCAGGATAAGAACGTATTCTTATGCCATTATTTCCAGCTTTATCTTACCTTCTTTTTTTCCTATTCCACTGATATTTTGTCCCCGCAGCCTGTAATTACGTTTCATGTGATGATTAACTTTTTTTGAGTGTTAGATGTGTGACTCTTTTTTAAAAAAATCGTGTCTTTAGCTTTTCCATTCAACAACGGAATGTTTTGTATCTGCTTTTGACGTGCGTCTTCAAAGGAAAATCTTATATAAAAAAAGAAAAAATAACTTTCTTTCAATCAAGGATCGAGCCAGATAGAAATACTGTCTATGACATTCAACCTGTGACTTCATGCAGCACACTGAAATACCCAGATCAGCGTTCCGTTTGGGAATAATCTTTCTGCAACGTAATTAACATATATTATTTTTTTTACCACGTCTTTTGCAAAAACGATCGTGTTTATGTTATCGGTTTGTCCGTCCATCCGTCCGTCCGCCTGTAGACGCCATATCTCTGCAACTAATAGTCCGATTTTAAAAAATTCTTTTAGCGTCAGGAACCCTGAAATGTGCGAACGATGACACTTTATTTCGTTTTTTTATACAATGAAAAATGTTCCCGCTAAAGGGCGTAAATGCAGATGATGTCGAATTGAAAATACATTTTATTCAATATATTTGCTTCTGTACATCCGATTGAAAAAATCATTTTACCTTTCGATTGCACTTATGTCGAAGACTAGTTTAGGTATAGTTACGTTTTCAAGTTACGCATAGATTTTCCGCAAGGGGCGTAAAGTTAAATTGCGTTTTCTCGGATATCTCTGCTTCTAAAACTCAAATTTGCAAAATTTTTCTTGCAGCTGATACAGCTTTCTATGCGAAATATTTTGTGCATAATTTCTCATTTTTGATAAAAATGGTTTGGCCACCATGGGGTGTAAGTTTTAATTTTTGCTTCTGATGCATTTTGCGGCAAAGTCTGAGCTTCTAACATCTCGATTGAAAAACCTCTTTCGTGGACCAATACCAATCACATCGATAAATCTTTTCGGAATATTTTCTTCTTAAAATAATGCATGGTTTCTCCGCCAGGGGGCGTGAATATATATCTGATTTTTGTCAATATCTCTGCTTCTAGAAGTCCGATTTGAAAATGTTCTTCTTTGCTGGATAGCGCTTCCAGTGAGATGTTTTTCATGGAATTTCAAAATTTTCAAGTATTTCATAGACTTTCCGCCAGGGGCCGTAAAAGTAAATTACGTTTCCCCCGATATATCTGCTCCTAAAACTCCAGTTTAAACAAAAATATTCCTGTATCCGATACATCACCTGATGGGACATATTTTGCATGTAATTTCTAATATTTGGTAAGAATTCGTTTGCCCATCAGGGGGCGTAAGTGTTTATTTCTGCTTCTAACGCATTTGCAGCAAAATCTGAGTTCCTCAAACTCGATTTTAAAAATTATTTCGTGCACCATTACCGCTCACATCGAAAAACCTTTCGGGAATAGTTTCTTCTTAAAATAACGCCTTTTTCCGCCTGGGGGCGTACATGCATACCTTATTTTTGTCATTAGCTCTGCTTCTAAGAGTCCGATTTGAAAAAATCTTTCTTTGTTGGAGAGCGTTTACGCAGCGAAATGTTTCTCATATAATTTCAAAATTTTCTTAAAGCACAAGTTTGCCACCAGAGGGAGTAAGTTCACGTTTCCGTTGATAGCAATATTTGCGAGTCTGAAAACCCGATTGAAGATTGAAAAACTTCTTTCTTCCGTCAGATACTATTGTTTTCCATACAGGTTCCATTGCCTTTGAATAGCTTTGATAAATTTAATTCTCGTCAGAACGGATTCAAAAGACAGGCTCATTATACCCGAAAGTTCGGTGTCATCTTTCTTGTTTTTCTTTGTCTTTCGGTTTTAAACGGCTACTATGAGCAACTCATGGGGTTCTATGATTTTAAACCACAGGTTCCAGAGAAGAAACATAGCCTGCACTATCGGATAAAATCACCAGCCATGCTCAGTTGATCTGTAACTCGTGTTCTGGCCCATCTCGAGAGAATTGCTAGAAGGCAGCGCATTTGACCATTCAAATACCGGGCGATTGATACGTATTAATATAGAGCACACTATGCCAATGACTTTTGTTTAATAGCCGCAGTTAACGGACACATGACCTTTAAATTTTCTGCACTCCCAAAAGAGAAATGGTCACATAGCGACCGGGTTTTGCGAAAGCTGCTTGTTTTCACGACAAAGCAATTATTTTTCCTTTCTCATCTAATCAGTGTCTGTCACAGGCGATAACCGCTCTCTTCAAGTCCTTTTTCTTCTATTCCATGACCAAAGGCATGAATGGGTAAGACTAGTTCCTGTAATCGGGACATCATGGCGTTCATAGATCTTCTCTCTCCGTTCTTAGGTTCGTCGCCATTGTTAAAGACCTTAAGCAATAAATTAATCAGAAAGGATTAATGTGAAATATCCCCCTAAATGACTACTTTGTAGAAGCCTTTTGAGGCTCCTACTTCGTGAGCACTAAACATTCCTCGAATAAATTCGTTCCACCAGCGTTCGACAACCCACTTCTTAGACAGCGAATATGAATATATTCGGTAACCCTGAGTTTGCTAACCCTGAGTTAATTCCTACCCGCAGATTAAAGTGTTAAATACTTACCTCCTCTGGTGTTTTGGTATAATTCCAGACGTTTTAAATTGGCCCATATTCAAATACTATTAAATTTTAATACAACACGCATATTATTTTAACAGTTCATTGATAGATAAGCAAGAACTGCAACTTACAGCACTTTAATTGCTTCCTGCTTGTCGATATACACTTATAACAATGATTCCTATTTTCACAAAGATTATTTGATATTACAAGAGCACAGAAGACTACTTCAATGTATGTATACTACCAGAACAGCAAGATAGCGTGCATCCAAATACACTGGCGGAAAGTGAAAAAAGAACACCAAGAAGGAGACGTCTGATACCAACGAAATTTATACAGCATAATAACGGAATACAGAGGATAACGTGATCAAAACATTATGGCAAAATACAGCTGTATTTGCTGGTAAACTGAAAAATAACATTTCCCCGTAACATGGTTAGTACGAGGTTGAACCGCCATGAACTGCGTCACACTGTGCAATTCTGGCATGGAGTCTGTCGCACTGATGTTCAATGTAAGTTTGAGATATTGAGTTCCAAGCATCCTCAACCTGGACGCGTAAATCAGGGATAGTCTTGGCTGGCCGTGGAGACAGGATAAGTCGTTGTCCCATAAAATCCCACACGTGCTCAATGGGGGACAAATCCGGTGAACGTGCAGGTCATGGAAGTTGTCTCACACCCTGAAGGGCATGTTGCGTCGCACGTGCCGTGTGTGAGCGTGCGTTATTTTCTGGAAAACACCACGATGGACCGACCTTACAAATGGCACAACAACGGGCTGAATGATGATGTTGATGTAGGCGGTGCTGTTTAACGTACCCGGTACAAACACTAGTTGTGTACGGGAGCGATAGCTGATCGCTCCCCACACCAGGAGACCAGGTGTGGGCCCTGTGTGTCGCTGGTGGATGCAAGAAGGGTGGAGACGCTCCCCTGTGCGTCTGCGAACACGCATACGGCCATCGGAGGCTCCCAAGCAGAATCTGCTTTCATCGCTAAACACGACAGATCGCCATTGCGTTCTCCAGTGCAGACGTTGGCTACACCACTGCAGCCGTTCCTGACAGTGGGCTAGAGTAAGAGGTAAACATGCCAGAGGCACACGTGCACGTAGTCCTGCATCCAGTAGACGGTTGCGGATTGTTCGCACAATCACCTCAGGTGCAACGGCAGTTCGGATTTGCGTCGCAGTGGATGTTCTGCTTGACAACGCCGCTCTTCGTATGCGTTGATCGGTCCACTCATCAGTCCGTCTGTGACTCGCGGTTCCACGTCTTCTCGTGTGGGAATGTCCCTCGGCCCATCTACGCCACTATCGTACCACCACCGATACTTCCCATCCTATTCGCTCCGCAATATGAAGATACGACAACCCGGCCTCGCGGAGTCCGACTAGGCGACCTCGCTCAAAGTCCGATAACTTCTGAAATCGTACACGTCTTCCATGTCGAGGCATTGCAGCTTCTTCAGGTTCTTTGCACGTGTCCGTACGCCGACGACTGATTACATTCACTTTGCCGTGCTCCTTAAATACCACAGACGATAATTTGCATATTATGCCGTGCTGTGGCGTAAGCGCTCACCGGTTGGTCCCGAAATTAACATCACACCTACGTACACTTGACCCCATTAACATATGTAAATTTCATGATCGTCCGCCAATTCCTTCTTGGTGTATACACTCATTTATACATTATTTGTGCTACAACTAGCAAGCTCTCCATCACACCCATTCAGCTCTTCAGGTAATTTTTTATTTACTCTCTGTCCCACTGTTAGTGTTGCCAAAACGTTTAAGGCAATAAGAGAAAGTGATGAGACATTCAGAAGGAGAAATTTACTTGAGATAAATATGCCTAAGAATCGAAACCTGAAATAAAGGTTAAATTAGATACGTATATGTGTAACACTCCTTGCGCTTATGTAATTTGTATTTCCAGTGGTATATTTCAATCTAATTAACATTAGATTATCATCAGGATATCCTGGATTACCCCTTCAACACCCATACCACCCAAAGCGCCCGTACATGCAGACTAACACTGCCGCCCGAATTGCCCGTCTAAGGTGAGTAGAATTTCCCACCCCGACATGTTATTTGAATTTGCAGGGCCTCTGCTGGCCGTGAATGATATCGCTCACGAATAAACCAGAAGTTGGTTTATTCGTGAGCGAAATAATTCACTCTCTTTACATAACAACTCTTATCCGAAGAAACCTGTAGTGATTCCCCCTAGAAAACGCCTGAAGTTCAGTTGAAGTGTACATAATGGTGCTTTCGTGTGGTGGTGACCCAGCACTAATCTTTCCTTTTTTAACTTGTAAAATGGGAGGACAGAAATTCGGATACAGCAACAGTTTAGGGCGATACTGTATTTTGGGCGACATGTAATTATAGCATCCTGGTGGTTAAAGGGTTAAAATATTTGTAAAGTGAAATTTTCCTGGTTAAAACAGCTCAAGAAACATACGAGAGAACGTAATTACATTTCGAGTGACCAGTTTATTAGGATCAACGCCTTTAACTTATGTTGGCTTTCAGAACAGCTGCACTTCGTCTCAGCACTGATTCGACTAAGCTCTTTAACGTCCCTGCCATATATTATTTGAAGCGTGGTCCGCTGGTGGCGTAGTGGTCAGCGTTCGTGACTGCCATGGAGCTGATCTCAAGTTCGATCCCGCGCAGGTACGAACGCTCGATCCACTAAATACCCGCCTTGCGCCCGATGGGCACGTTAAGATGTCGGACCCTGGGTACTGGCCCCCCGGTAATAAATAAGGACGTCTTCCTCCCTCTTTCTACCTCGCTTCCGTGTCACTTTCTTATCGGGCACTCTAGCCCAAATCTCCTAGCTTCCTATTTCTAAGGGTTGTTTAAGACCTGGGGTCAGACACTCCCTTCCTAAAATCCTCTACATATGATCTGATCTGATTAGTTGAAGCGTGTGGTGTAGCATCTACCAATCTTCGAATACTGTATTGCAGTGGATTTTGATGCCGGATGTGCGACTTGAAATAAAAAAAATACTCCATGTTTATATCAGGGATTTAGGAGACCAACAAAGCTGGGAAACTTCATGTTTTGAAAACCATTCTGAGCCAATGTGTTGTATAAAATAACTGTAACTGGATGAACTTGGTCAACATTAAATGCACTTAGTCAATTCAGTCTGGTGTCCACTCGAATTAAGAGGCCAAAAGTCTCAGATGGAAACTATGTCCGACGCTTTTACACTGCTTTCTCCAGCTTCTCCATAGAGTCATGACCAGCTATGACCTCATGTAATGGTATCTAAATTCTTACGTTACTACTAAAATGGAATAGTTGGCAACGCAAATCATGAGACCACGTGACCCTTAGTGTCCACCTGTTGGGCTCCTGAACCCATTAGAGACGTTTTATCACGTTCTCTGTGAACCAATTGGAGACATTTCATCTTGTTCTCTGGAGACTACAGTGGTGGCTGTACAGAAGGACAGGTGGTCCATTATTTTAATGCACCAGGTGCAACGTACTTGCACTGGAATGACTTTCGGCATTCTTTCCAATTCCAATACGCTGCTTTTGAGCTCATTCTTGCGCGTCTATTGGTCCGCTAAACTCTGGCATTTCCCATTCACCTCTATAATCTTTTAATTGTTTTTGACCCGGTCATGCGGGCACTGTCGGTTATCGGCTGCTTCGACCACTCTCCGTATAATTTAACTACTTCTGCTGCTCTACATTCCACAACTGCAGCTGTTTTGCTGACAATCGCACCACTCTTTCAGGCATCCACTTTCCATTTAGACATTCAGTAATGTGTTCTTTTGAAATATCACTGCGCGTGCTATATAGCCGCTGGGATGTGACGAACGTGAACGAAGTATCAGCCCATTTTTGTAAATTGTTCTACTGGCCCTGATAAATTGGCTATTCGGTGTGGGTGTGTGTGTTTCGCGCGCACGCCTTTTTTTTTTTCTGCCAAAGAAAATTTTTCAGTTCCGCGTCATAAACCCAAACAGATTACGTATCTGTACCCCCTAGAGGGGAAACTGCGCATTATTTTGGGAAGGGAAAACACAAAAAGTATTTGCTTAGGTAAAAGTATCTCACCCAAAAAGAATTTTTTCAGTGGGGTTTTAGCCCAGCAGATATTCCTCCATATATGCTGTAAACTGATAAGTAAACTTACGCTCTGTAGCGGCCCACTTGTGCGGCAAAAAAAATGAAATTATATGCAAAATATTTCATACCAGAAATGCTGTCCCATAAAGAAAGGGTTTTCAAATAGAACTCTTATAAGCTGAATTATCGACAAAAATAAGATATATATTTACTCCCCTGGAGGGAAAATTATGCACTATTTTAAGCAGAAATTATTTCAAAGGTATTTTCGTGGTGACCCATGAAAGAATTTTGGAAATCGAATTTTCGGATGTGCAGTTTTCTGAAAATACATCAGAAAGAGAAAAATACGCTGACGCCCCATGGTGGCAAAAACGTTTTTTACGAAAATTCATACATTATATGCAGAACATTTCCCGCCAAGATCAGTCAGTCAGTCAGATAGATAGATAGATAGATAGATAGATAGATAGATAGATAGATAGATAGATAGATATAGAGAGAGATGGAGATATATATATATAGATATATATATACGTATCTAATATAGAATGAAAATATTACAGAACAAAAATTTCAAAACAAGTGAAAACTGAAACAGGTTGCCGTCATCAGGAGAGCATCAACCTGTGGGAGTAGCCTTTCTAGTACAGAAAAAAAAATGCTCTCCTGATGACGGCAACCTGTTTCAGTTTTCACTTGTTTTGAAATTTTTGTATTTTTGTTCTGTAATATTTTCATTCTATATAAGCTACTGCATGAGGTTTAGCTGCCTTCGGCGCTTCTCATGGTATTAGCCTTTTTTGTCTAATTTTGTGTTAAAATCATTTCTTTATAAAATATTTTTTTTGTTTTATTTATGTACTATTTATGTATATATATAGAAAGATATATATATATATAGGGATGTAAGGTCAGGTGATGCGTAACATCACAGCCTCTCCTTGACAAATGTCAACCCCGCCTTCTCGTGGTGCATCCTGTTCCTACTAAAGGGGCTCTGACGACCGCCAATAGCGGTATAACTATACCATCGGGATTAGAGGAAATTCTATCCCACGCTCACCAACCCGCTTGGCCAGCGTGGTGAGTTATGACCAAACCCCTCCAAAATGACTCCACAATTTAAATCTTGGCCCTCAGTCTCCGGCAGCTGGAATGTACCTGGCCAAGGCAGCGGCCAGTGCGACATGAAGGCAGAGGGTGCTAAGAATCCCCGGAGGACCGGACTAGGCTGCCATCTGATGCTGACCTTGGCAACGTAAAATGGACGCTCCCTATCTTCTGATTCAAGGCTTCTTGAATTGGAAGAGGAACTACAAAGGATCAAGTGGGACATCGTGGGGATAAGTGAGGTAAGGAGAAAAGGAGAAGATCTCATCGAACTGAAAAGTGGACATCTCTTCTACTATCGTGGGACAGATACTGGAAGAACTAGTGGTGTTGGATTTATAATAAACAAGAAACTGAAGGATAAAGTTGTAGAAGTTGAAAGTTCCTCTGACAGAGCTGCACGGCTTGTTATCCAACTCTCGAAAAGATACCAGGCTCAGATTATTCAAACTTATGCACCCACCACAAGTCATCCTGAAGAAGAAATTGAAGAATTTTATGAGGAAATTCGTCATCTAAATAACAAAGGTAAGCAGCACTTGAAGATAATTTTAGGAGATTTCAATGCAAAAATCGGGCAACGGCAACAGAATGAAACTTCAGTAGGTAAATTCGGTCACGGCAACAGAAACCAGCGTGGAAATACTCTCGTTGAGTTTGCAGAGGCAGAAGGGTTTTTCATCTTGAACTATTTCTTCAAGAAAAAGCCACACAGGAAATGGACATGGAGACATCCAAATGGGACGACAAGTGAAATTGATTTTATTATGTGTAACAAAAAATTCGTCATAGAAGACTGCAGTGTGCTAAACAAGTTCAACACAGGTAGTGACCATAGATTGGTGAGATGTAAGATGCACCTCAACACTAAACTTGAACGTGGCAAGCTCATAAGACAAACAAAATCTATTGACATAACCAACCTTAAAAAACACCATAATACCTTCAAGTTGGAACTGAAGAACAGGTTCTCAGCTTTAGAAGGCCTAACATCGGAAGAAGTGGTCATCTCTGAAGTTAACAGAAAAGTAACCAAAGCTCTTATGGAAACAGCAACAAAATTAGCTGGGTCTAAGAACAAGTTGCATGTAAATAAATTATCAGGAAAAACGAAAATGTTGATGCAAAAAAGAAGAGAGATGAGGACAACTAAAGAAGATGTGACTTCCAAAGTGGAATATATAGAGCTATGCAAGACAGTACGAAAAAGTATCACTGAAGACGTAAGAAAATTCAACTGTGAACTAGTGAGGAAAGCAATTGAAAACAACCAAAGCCTAAAGATAGCAAAGGGACATCTTAGTAAGGGAAGAAAACAGATTATGGCACTGAGAAAAGAAGATGGTTCTGTAACAAGAAATAGAGGCGAAATTTTGACAAGAGTGAAAGATTTCTACTCCAAATTATATGAAAGGGATGATACATGTACTCCAGACATCATGAAAGATACCAGTACCAGAGTTCCCCCAGTCCTTCCAGCAGAAGTTGCATATGCAATCAAGAACATGAAGCGGGGAAAAGCTCCAGGAGAAGATGGAATTACTGTAGACATCATACAAGAAGCAAGTGGAGAAATCGAAACAGTACTCGCCCAAATTTTCACTCGATGCCTTAATGAAGGGAAGATTCCTGAGGATTGGAACAACGCTATAATGATCCTGCTACATAAAAAAGGTGACATTGAGGATCTAAGGAACTACAGACCTATCAGCCTCCTATCAGTGGTTTATAAAATCTTCACTAAAGTTCTTTCACACCGCTTGAAGGTAACACTGGACATGGCTCAACCGAGAGAACAAGCTGGATTCAGGAGTGGCTACAGCACAATAGATCATATCCATGTGCTGAGAGAACTAATTGAAAGAGCGAGGGAATATGAACTTCTATTGTGCATGGCTTTTATCGATTATGAAAAAGCCTTTGATTCGGTGAAACCATCAGCAGTTACAATGGCTCTGAAAACCTGCGGTATTGAAGATGCATACATTAATATTATTAATAACATCTATGAAAATGCAAGTGCAAAGATTAGGCTGTTTGAAAATACAACACACATAAAAATTGGAAAGGGAGTGAGACAAGGTGACACCATATCTCCGAAGCTCTTTAATGCCACATTGGAGGGTGTTTTTCAGTCACTGAGCTGGGAAAACAAGGGGATAAAGATTAATGGAGATTATCTAACCCACCTTCGTTTTGCTGATGACGTAGTCATTTTTGCAACTAGCCCATCAGAGCTGCAGAGTATGATCCTTGAACTTGCTGACAAGAGTAAAGAAGTGGGATTAAAAATGAACTTTCAGAAGACAAAAGTGATGTTCAATGCTTTTACAAGAAATGAAGATTTATCGATTGATGGAGAAAACCTGGAGATAACAGACACGTACGTTTATCTTGGACAGCAGATATCAAGTGAGGGTCACATTGATGAAGAAATTAATCGGCGTACAAAACTTGCCTGGAGAGCTTTTGGAAGAAACAGCATAATTTTCAAGAGCAATATGCCATTATGTCTTAAAAGAAAAGTGTTTGATCAATGCATCCTTCCAGTGCTTACGTATGGTGCAGAGACGTGGACCTTAACTAAAAGAGACATACAAAGGCTGCAGACAACTCAAAGCAGCATGGAGAGGTGCATACTTGGTGTAACCAGGAGAGATAAGAAGAGGAACTCGTGGATCCGAAAAATGACAAGAGTGGAAGACATCATGATCAGAGTTAAATCCCTGAAATGGCAATGGGCTGGACATACTGCCAGAAGGACAGATCATCGATGGACAGCCGAAATTTTAGATTGGATTCCAAGGGACAGGAAAAGACCCAGAAGAAGACCACATGGGAGATGGGTGGATGAAATTCGAAAGTATGCAGGGGTGACATGGAGGAGACTGGCACAAGACAGACCGTTGTGGAGGAAACTTGAGGAGACCTTCGTCCAGCAGTGGATTGATAATGATTGACAATGATGATGATGATGATGATGATATATATATATATATATATATATATATATATATATATATATATATATATATATATATATATATATAAAATACAACACACATAAAAATTGGAAAGGGAGTGAGACAAGGTGACACCATATCTCCGAAGCTCTTTAATGCCACATTGGAAAATGTCTTTCAATCACTGAACTGGGAAAACAAAGGGATAAAGATTAATGGAGATTATCTAACCCACCTTCGTTTTGCTGATGACGTAGTCATTTTTGTAACTACCACATCAGAGCTGCAGAGTATGATCCAGGAACTTGCTGACAAGAGTAAAGAAGTGGGATTAAAAATGAACTTTCAGAAGACAAAAGTGATGTTCAATGCTTTTACAAGAAATGAAGATTTATCGATTGATGGAGAAAAAACGGGAGATAACAGATACGTATGTTTATCTTGGACAGCAGATATCAAGTGAGGGTCACATTGATGAAGAAATTAATCGGCGTACAAAACTTGCCTGGAGAGCTTTTGGAAGAAACAGCATAATTTTCAAGAGCAATATGCCATTATGTCTTAAAAGAAAAGTGTTTGATCAATGCATCCTTCCAGTGCTTACGTATGGTGCAGAGACGTGGACCTTAACTAAAAGAGACATACAAAGGCTGCAGACAACTCAAAGTAGCATGGAGAGGTGCATGCTTGGTATAACCAGGAGAGATAAGAAGAGGAACTCGTGGATCCGAAAAATGACGAGAGTGGAAGACATCATGATCAGAGTTAAATCCCTGAAATGGCAAGGGGCTGGACATACTGCCAGAAGGACAGACCATAGATGGACAGCCGAAATTTTAGATTGGATTCCAAGGGACAGGAAAAGACCCAGAAGAAGACCACATGGGAGATGGGTGGATGAAATTCGAAAGTATGCAGGGGTGACATGGAGGAGACTGGCACAAGACAGACCGTTGTGGAGGAAACTTGGGGAGACCTTCGTCCAGCAGTGGATTGATAATGGTTGACAATGATGATGATGATGATGATATATATATACTGAAGAGCAATGCTGAAAACTAAGGATAAACTTTAGAATTTAAAACGAAAGTTGCAAAATTAACCTGAAGATCGAAACGCGCAACGCAGCAGTTACGAAAATTCAGAATTCACATTCTATTAAGAAGAGACCTAAGCAAAAAAATTATATATTTTTGACTCATACCAAGTACAACATAGAAAGGGTTATATGTCTACCGGTGTGAGTAAAAGGAGAAAAAGATAAAAAATAAAATAAAACTACTGAATGTAGAAAGTGTCGAGAATACTGAGCCTTGGCTTTGACAGACAAGGCGGAGCATAGGAATGAAAAAGCAAGATTATTTCTCTTTTAGAAATATAGAGAAGTGGGATGGAAAAATAACGTATTGCTAGACAGATTCAGAAAGAAGAATATGAGATCACAAAAACCAAATAAAGGCAATTCCGTTTTCCTTAAGGAAAGCAGGGAGGTTTGAAACAGCAGGTTTGCGACACGGTCACAAAAAGGAGAGAGAGGCGGTTAAAGGTAAGTTTGCTTTCCTGCAGAACTGCAAAGATAAAGACAGAACAAGGGAAAAGTCAAAGTAAGTGACAGATACATAAGAAAAAAGAATGAGTAGAAGAAAGCACGTATTTATTTTTCCTCTATTAAGAATGGAAAGGAAGACCGAATGAAAGAAGGAATGCAACTGAAAGAGAGAAAGAGAGAGAGAGAGGCAGAAAAAGACGAAGTAAGGCTGTGATAAAAACAAAAATAAAAAGAGGGTATTTGTTGTTTTTCCGTTGTAGAAATGTAGACTAAAAAACCGAAGGCTCTGATTTATTTTGCCTCACGTTCCTTATATAGCATAGATGTGTTTATGTATCCACATTCCTATTACTAGTGTTTCTTCTAGAAGCCATTATTGCGATGCGTTTGTATATGTTTTGACTGATATTTTTTCTTATTTTTAGTGTATGTGCGCCAGGTCTTTCATTGATCATTTCCTGTAAAGTGACAAACGACTAGACTCAGATGAAAGGAAGATAAATTTTCTAATGTCGTCGGGAACGTAAATTGTACGTCTCCTTTTGTGAGAGTTTTTATAAGTTTGCTGCTGTTTCTCAGTTCGCTTTTATGCGACAATTGATCTTGCTTATTTTTCAGCAGCTCTTTTTTCATATGTTGCGGGTTTGCTTTTATCGACACCAAAGTACTTTTACATTAATGGAAATACTTTTTATTTTCACAAGCGGAAAGGTATTGTCAAAATTGCTATTACTTTTTTTAACTTAACCATATCCGCTTTCTCAATATTTTTTTTATCAAAGAAAATATTTTGGCAAATGTAAATTTAATTTAAGCACAAAAACCGCAACCGTCAACAGACATATGGATGTTAAACGAAGGTTTGAATGATTTAACAAGCAAAACGTGTCGTGTTGAGAAACCGAAAGTATGGAGACTGCCAGAACTCTTTGTACACTAATCGTTTACAAGATGCATAAAATTTGTCGTGCTCGAACCTTCTGGTGAAAAACGACATGTAACTGGGTTTTTCTGACTTCTATGACGCCGTGACTGGCACGTATTATGTAGACTCAGAAAGGAACGCGTGCAAAGATGTATTCACGACCATATGCAAACTGCAAAATGGTTACGTACGAAGAAAACACTTAATGCTTTTTCCATACCTCGCTTACGGTGCAGGGACATGACCATTAAAAGGCACAGGATGGTTTTGTTTAAAACTGTCTGTCGTTACTCAGGATAGTATGCCATAATACATAACTGGCAAGGAAAAACTATGCGTCATGCTAAGAAAGTAAAATCAAATACTGGGAGTCCTACATTGGGACTCCAATATTTTGAAAGTCTATTAATTTTTTCATTTCAGATTTTAGAGCTGAGATTCTGGGCAGAACGGAAGCAGAAAAATTCACGTGGAAAAGTCGTAGTACGCATCAAAGCCGCAGTGGCGCTACCGTCAATCATTTCCCAAAATGGCGACTCTCAGCAAGCGCGCATAGGTTGTGTAGTGATACGCGGAAACAAAATCGGTCACTCAAGTGCAACGAATTTCCGCCGTGTCTTCAACAGGGAACCTCTGACATTTAAGACTATCAAGAATTGCTGTGATTAGCTTTGGGAGACCGGTAGTTTATTAAAAGGACGGGGTAGCTGAAATTCCGACATCTCGGAAGAGGCTACAGAAAATGTACGGAGATCGTTCGAAAGAAGCTCCCGGAAATCACTCAGACAAGCAGCGAGAGAACTTGGAATAAAATCCGCGTGTAGTCGAAGAACACATGTGCGATAGTAGGAAAGTGAATGTGTGGTGTGATCTTCTGCACAATCAGACTGTTGGAATCGTTTTTCTTCGCTGAAAACACCATCAGTGGAGTAATATACCTAAATATGCTTCAGATCTTTGCCGCACCACAATTTGCAGACATGCAGTGAACAATAATTTTCCAGCAGGATGAATCCACACACCATTGGAACTGTCACGTCCGAGATGTTTTGAATGACACAATTCCCAACCGTCAGATATGCCTTGATGATCAAATTCCCTGACATCCGCGTTCCCCCTATACTACCCTATTAGAGTTCTTCTTTAGGGGATACGTCAAAGACAAAGTGTACTCTACAAAAGTTAACAGCATAATAGATTTGGAGCAGCGCATAACGGATGCCATAAGCTTTGTCACTAAAAACATGTTGCCTAACAAATGGCGGGAAATTAAGCACAGACTAGACATTCTTCGTGCCACCAAAGGCGGCATGTTGAGGTACACTGAATTGAACTGAAAACTTTGTGAGTATGACTTTCATTTTCATGTATAAATGGTTGTGTACATATTTTTCTTTAATCTGTATACGCTTAATATATCATGGTGAAACACACTGTATAATAAAAATATTCTGTGTTGCAAAGCATATTAACACTTTAATGTATTTTCTACTCAAGAATACAGGCGAATATCTCTTTCATGGTAACACAATGCTGCTAAATGTTGCTACCACGAAAATACCGACAAAGCCACACCACCGGTATTAAAAGACTTCCTCAATATTTCCACGAGAGAAATGAGGCCGAAGCCTGATTCATGACACCATAACGGTTTTCTTCAATATTTGTAATGAGAAAATGAGGATAAAGCCTTTATTCATAATATGACAAAGCTTCGTCATCGTTTCTAGAGTAACAGCTAGAACAAAGCTGCATTCCCCATATCACAAAACTTCTGCAATATTTCTTCCGCACAAATTATGTCACGGTGTTAAAAATTTCACCAGCATTTCCAGTGCAAAAGCCAATCTATGGCATCACGAAGCTTCATAAATGTTATCCGAGAAAGCGACATTTAGGTCACCGAGCGAAGTTAATCACTAAGTTGCTGTAGTGATTTTAAACCTTAAACGAAATAATTCTTCAAGCCAATTTAAAGCTTTTATTTATATACAGTATATGGAAAATTTCAGAAGTAACTGAAGACATTTAACTTGGACAACATATGCCAAGCGAGGGCCTTTTTTTAAAAAAAAACTAACCGTTTCGTTTTATTACCTTGGCATTCCACTAGGTTAAGATCAGATGAGTAGGAACGCCACTGTAGTAAGATAAGGGGTCATTGCTCTGATTCTGAAACAATTCTTGAATTACTGTAGCTTTGTGACATGGGCTATCATTCGTTTTCCAAGAGAACCCATTTACAGACAGGTACAATACTGTCATGAAGAAGAAACGCGTGTGATCGATAAAGTGATAAGATCTATTGTGAAATTCAAACGTCGTTCCGCTATCGTAAAGAGACTCAGTGTAGGCCCGTAACCTAGAGTACCTACTGCACCATAGCACCATCTACTGGCATTTTTACATACTGACTGGAAAAATGCATGGATTCAAAAGATTTATACTATGAACCGTTATTCCCATTAACGTCGGACGGCGAAACCAACGAACCAAGAGACAATTTTTCAGTATTGCGTTAAATGTACTTCTAGCTTACTGGAAAAAATAGGTTTTGCTTTTGCTAACAAGAATAGTCTGGTCGCTGATCGGTAACCGAGTGGCCAGGCAAACACAACCCGCGGCTACGCCTGATGAACTGTGGCAACCTATGGAAGCAGCCTGGACCGACATACCCAAAGCCTACATCCAAAGCCTCTTTCGTTGGATGCCGCAGCGTGTAGCGACCTTTATTGCCAGCCATAGGGGCCACACGAACTATTGATGTCTGCGTGTTCCGCAAGTCGCATGGGCCTGTAAGCTCAATCGTTTCATCTTTATATCTGTTGTTATGTGTCCAGTAAATCTGGCTTTGCTATCTCGTGTCCTTCTTGGTGTTGCATTTTGGGTGGCCAGCAGTGTTTATATTGGATAAATTTGTATGAAGAGGGATACACTTTGAGCCTAATGTTGCAGAGATTCAGTTGGTTGAAGTATTTTGAAGTAGTGTTGTTGAGACTCTTCAAGTACCTTGACGCACAATTTTGTTATTCTTGGAAGACTAAATAAAAATTATTTTTATGAGAACTAGAAGACTTTTCTCTTCTGGCCGTTAAGAAACTTAATATTACTCGTTGCATGATTAAGGATTTTGTACTAGTTATCCGGAGCATAACATTAAGAAACCCCGGTACTGCAAGAAAACCGACAGTAGACTAGGTAATGTTTAAGTGAAAAATTACTTTTAAAAAACATTGCAACATGAGAAAAACTCAAGATCTGGAAGTATTCGAAATGGTCTAGGTGTATTAGCAGGTTTAGCAGAAGCACGATTTATAAAACAAAAGTAATTACTGGCTTTTTTAAAGCAACCACTTAAAAACTGTTTGGTGATTGTGAGACCAGAGATTCTTAAATAACGAAGCGGAATAAATATGGCTGGAAATAGACTTAAAGAGTGTGATCTTGTTGCTATGAGGAAGATTCCACAGAAGAAGTCTTCCAATGCGCAGCAACTGATCATTGAATCCAACCAATGCCTGGAGCAGTCCATTTCAATACGAACCATGCATGGGCAGATGGGTCTTGATAGTCGTCGGCCCATTTGGAAGTCACTGGTCATGGGGTAAAAAAAGAAAATCCACTGACAGTGGTGCCAAAAGCTGTTTTACACTGAGAGATTGTGACTAGGATTTCATGAAGCGGTGCGTGTCTTGTGACAATCCAAGCTTCTCAAGGTTTCACTATGCTGTGAAAGATGTTCTGATGAATTAATATTGTAGCGTACCAAGTGCACTCTGCAATGTTACACTTTTTTACCCTGCGTTGCTTGCATCTTTATGAATGGCAAGGCAACAACACATCATCCCAGAACCGTGCAACAGTCGTTTGTTAAGCATGAGGAAGGAGACTTCTGTCATCACTTATAAATTCCATATTCCAACGATCTCAATCCTATTCAAAATGGACACGCTAGAAAGAGCTTCTCGGCATTGGTGTCCTCTTCTGTAGACACTGGCAACACTACGCAATATTTTGCTACAGCTACGGTTATCTTTTAACCGAAACGAGCTGTAGCAGCTAATACCATAGAATCCATGTCTCGTAGCATAATACCAGTCGTTCGCAACAGAGATAGCCGTAGTACTAAATTTATTTCGGTATTCTTTATTTTTTAGCCTTTTTAGTCAGTTTGTGTGCAATAGAAATCGTTTGTTGTATTTATTATCTTCGATATTTTCATATAAAAGGTCAGAAGAATTTGAAACCTGACTTCAATATCTCTTTGCATGGTGAGTGCTAAACAGATGTTCTACCCTTAATTTTTTTTTTAATTCAATAATTGCCTACCGCGAAAAAGCAACAACTTTTCGATGCTTTTGATCTAACGGTAATGTAAGTGTCTGCAGTTGTTAGAAAAGACACAGGATTTTGTACTGGTCTTTCAGGTGACACACCGAATGACGCAAAATGTGTTGCTTTGGAAATTACTTCCCAGATTTTATACTAGAAGAAAAAACTACAAAACAATCAAACCGCAGCTGATTGTACCAAAATAAAAATACTTCGATCCGAATTCATGTAATAAAAAGAGTTACGGAACATGAAATCATGTTTTGATAACGAAAATAAGAATCAACATAATTATTATACCAATACGTTTTGCGCAATGGAAATTATCACGCTGTTGCTACTTTAATATCGTACTTGCGTATGCAATTAATTTTTAATTTATCAACATGCCAAATAAATAAAAAACATAAGATTTTTTCCTTCTCTCTGTAGTTTCACATTTTTTTTCTTATTACTTCAAAAATGACAAATAACTCATTAAAACATGGATAACGAATCTCTTTGCAGGCAGACGAAGAAGAAAAAAATCTTTTCATCGATAATAGTTCCTTCATTACATTTTTTCCGGCTCTGATAGATACAGAAGCCATTAAATATTCTGGAATTTTTTCGTTAATTTGGAATTTCTTTGAATAGATTCGAGAAAAAAGTTGATATCAGTATTTCGTGAAGGCAACATATCCACGAACATTAATTTTAACGTCAACCTAAATTATATCCCATACCACAGAACCTAATTTCTTAGAAGAATTTAATGTCTTCATTTAAATACCATTTGTTTTGTTTTTTGAATTTAATATGATCACAGCTTGGAAGAAAAACGCTATTGTTCAGATGAAATAGCTGTTAGACATGATCGCACTTTAACGGTGAGATGTGATGCTCCAATTGAGTTACGTCACACCAAATCACGCTGCATCTCATGATCGAGATATAAGCCACCTCGTGTTTGATAAGTCCATAAAATGTCGTTATCAGTTTTGTTCAGTTAGTTGGTCACCAGTCTCGTGTCAGTGTATGATAGACGATTTTTGTGGTCTCAATTCGGATTGTTGCGCAGCTCGTTTCTAGTTTTAACACGACTTTCCATGAATTTTGCGTGATTGGTCGCAAAACAAAGGACCTGTAAGTGTGAGTTTACAGAGCCAGTGTATGGGTTGCTCTCCTGCGATCTGTATCGCCCTCTAGTATTGGACTGGCCTCTCAATCTAGTGTATTCTTGGCTAAATATTCTAACAAAGGCCATGGCTCCATTCGGCGCAAGAGATCGTGACGACATGTAGTCATATGAAGAAGTCTGCGCATGATAACTCAGCACAACCACCTCAAGATGATAAATAAAACAATTTTGAGCAACGTTTCCGGATTTCTATCTAGCTCGTGGAGTCTCAGCTTGGCAACTACTACACCGCAGTACACCCTCAAACGGTGTTCTTCCCCATGAGTTTCCATTCTATTTTGAAAGAACCAATGACTGGCTGGTCTCCCGTCTAACAGAAGGGATATGGCAGATTTAAAGATCAGCACGTCAATCAGGGGCATGTCAAATTACCGAGATATTGATCACATACTCTGAGATTTTATTAAGACCACCTCCTCTTCTTTAACAGATACCGAACACCAACAGCCTTATACACAGTCGAGTTACATTATTGTGACCACCTCCTACTTTTGAAGTCAACAACTCGTACCCAATGAGAGAAGGCACGTGTCGTGAGCTGACTTGGAGGGTATACACTTAGTGGCCACTTTATTATGACCACCCCCTCAGTACTTTGTTGAGCCATCCTATTGCCTTTAATACTACGTCGATTCTTCGTGGCATGGACTCCACGAGATGTTGATAAGTGATTTATGGAATCTGAGACCATGCTTGATGAATATCACTTTCCAGGAGTGTGAGATTGCAGGGTTGTGGATCCAGCTGTCTGATGGCCCGTTCAACTTCATCCCACAAATTCTCAATGGGGTTGAGACCTGGAGATTGTGGGGGCCACCTAAGCAAAGTAAACTCACCAGCATGTTCCTGAAACCAATCCTGTACAATACGAGCACTATGGCAGGACGCATTATCTTGTTGAAAATAGCCAGCGTCATTGGGATAAACCATCCAAATGACAGGATGCACTTGGTCCGCAACGATGTTTCGATATGATGTGCCAGTCAGACGTTGATCAACAAGAATTAAGGGGCCCAACGTATGCCAGGAAAACATTCCCCAAACCATAACGTTGCCTCCACCATCTTGAAGGGTTAAAGCAATGCATTTGGGGTCCATGCTTTCGTGCTGTTTCCGCCAAATTCTCACTCGGCCATCAGCATGGTACAACTGAAAAAGTGATTCATCGGACCAAATAATTTGTTTCCAATTATCGACTGTCCAATCCTTGTGCTCCTATGTGAACTGGAAACGTTTTCTCTTGTTAACTGCAGGCAGCAAAGGTGTTCGAATAGGCCTTCGACTGCCATATCCCATCCGATGCAGTGTACGGCGAACAGTGCGTGCAGAGGTCATTTGAGGGGATCCTTGATTAAGATGGTCTGTAATTTGCTGCACTGTTGCCCTTCTGTTGTCTGTTACAAGTCTGGACACTCTCTGTTCCGCCCGAGCTGTCACTGGTCGATGAAGACTACATGTTGCACGTTGAGTTTTTGGTTGACAGTCCAGTCTTTAAACACTTTAACAACAGCTGTTCTGGAACATTTCACGAATGCGGCGGTTTCGGTGATACTCGGTCCATGCGTCCGAGCTCCTATAACCATCCCACGTTGAAAGTCCTTTAAATCGCATTTTCTACCCATCTCGTCACCCAAAAATCACTTCTACTATTGTCGCAAGCACTAAGCTTTCCATTTTCATAATAGCCTCGCCTTCTGGCGGCAACAGCGTGCAGCCATAGCTCATTTGCTTAAAACTGTTAGGTGGTCATAATAAAGTGGCCACTCAGTGTATAAAGTTAGCTGTAGGCATTCTGAAAACATATCACCCGTTGCTTTCATGGATAAAATCGTTGCTTTTATATCACTCGTTGTTTTCATTTTCAAGAAGGGATGATTATCGGCTTTCGGGCCAAGGGTGGCAGTGTTTCTGAAACAGCGCAGTTTGTGAACTATTTGCGTGCTGCTGTGGTTAAAATGTATCGTGATTCGATAAATGGCACCATTGCGAATGAGCGACGTGAAAACTGCGGAGCACCACGTGCCATTGATGTGAGAGGTGAACGTCGGCTTCGAAGGTACGTGAGGGCCGATCGACACGCTACAGTGGAACAACTCACTGGCCGAATGAGCCTGGGGACTACTGGAATTTATATCTAAAACGACAGTTCAATGAACCCTGTTGCATATGGGACCGCTATGCACACGGATTGTCACTGCACCTATACTAACGAAGGTGAATCGGCAGAAAAGGCTTACATTTGCTCGGTAGTAGCGGAATCGGACTTCCGCTGATTGGGAAGGATTGCCTTCTCTGATTAGTCACGTGTTCTGTTTAATAGAACGGATGGACGTTGGCGTATAGGGCGAGAAACATCGCAGAGCAAACACTCTTCAACCACTGCTGGAAGAATACAAGCTGTTGGGGAGCAGCGTTATGGTCTGGGGAATGTTTTTGTGGCATGCGTTCTATGGGTCCACGCAAACCTGTGCAAGGCACTATGGACCGAATTCGTTATGAATCCATCCCTGCAAACCACGTACACCCATACATGCTGATTGTCTTTCCTGGGGCGGATGGGATCTTCCAGCCCAACAATGCGACGTGTCACATAGCTGGAGATGTTGGAAGAGCACAATGAACTCTTCAAGTTACTTTTCTGGCCCTTTAATTCCCCAGACTTAAATCCAATTGAGTATCTGTAGGACCAGCTTGGTCGTATTGTTCGCTCTATGGATCCTCCACCACGCACCCTACAGCAGATGTCAGATCCACTGCAGTCAGCACGGCTCCACATACTTTTGAACACCTTCCAGCACCTTATTGAGTTACTCCCAGCCCGTCAAGCTACTGTTCGCGCTGCACACGGCGGTTACTCTGTATATTAGCAGGTGGTCACAATAATGTGACTCGATCGTGTGTAAGCAACGCGTCAGTGGTATCCCCAAAAACATTTTTCGGGGCTGGGGGTAGTGTTACGAAATTTATTTTTTTATACAACTAAAAAAGTTATGAGTGAAGTTTTAAACCGTATGCAGCATCCGCGCAGAAATGTTCAAACAACTATTGCTGGAAATTATTATTAATATTCTTATGACCTTAATTCGTATCACCACATAATGGTTAACCAATTATATTTTGCTATTCATCTGTGCAGAAAACAAGAATACTACACTACTTACTGTTAAATAATTAAAAGATACAAGTAATTCTAGAACGAAATGAAAATTCACCTTCTAGTGAAGCATTCTTCATTTGTAGAAAGGCGCTGTTTTCATTGTACTGCAGACTAAGAATTCCTGACGTTGACGACACTCATTTCGACAAATATATGTTTTTTTTATTTATTTAACTGTTATGTTATTAAGTCGTATTTTTAGCCTTCTGGGTTTTTCTCTAAGTTTACCTGAAACTTCTTCGGCTTTCGGTGTTTAGTCTCGATGAATGTGAATCAATGCTAACCCTTTGAGTCTCAGTTTTGATGTGGTATTACATACACCATATTGACAAAAGCCATCGGACACCCCTTCAAAAGAATGAACGGATTTGCTGCGTTGTTAAGATGCGCGGTACAGCTGCAAACGGTATGAAAACAAGCCTGTGGCTGACCGTAATCCCATAGAGCAGCTATGGGATGAAATGAGCATTGCATAAGAAGTTTGGAACCAAGTTTGGAGCAGTTATCGGCAGGATTATGTACTTCATGGAAGCGCATACCTATTGCTGTGTTGTAAAACCTTGTTGAAAGCATGTCTCGAAGGGTCAGTGCATGCATTAAGGCCAAAGGTGGTTTCAAAATATCTTTATTCAAGGTAGAAATCAGGAGACGAACTAATAAGGACGTCTAAATACAAATAAAATACGATCAAAGATCGTTAAACTACTAAAACCTATATAAAAATATACAGCATAGTGCACAAGTTGAAAAATGGAGCAAAATTACAGCTCGTGATAAATGAACAGCGACAAGCATGTCTGGGCATCTAGGAAGGATTTTAACAAAAAAAAACTTATTGCTCATAAGTGCATTGCTGTGCGATTAACAAACTTGTTCAAGAAAATATTGAGAGCTTCAGGAGACAACATTTCTCTTGCAAAAAAAAAAAAAAAAAATACAATAAGACAGTAAGGTGTAACACATCATAGTTACAAGAATGTACAGTACAAAGCAATTGACAAACTGATCATAAGACAAATCAATGAAATGATGAATATCAGGAGAAGAACAAACTTGGACTTCCTGGTGTAAATATAATATATAACCTGTTCGGCAATATTCAGAAACAATGTACAGATATACAGCACAGTGTCAACATGTTACAAATCAAAATCGGACCATATACAGAAATGTAACACTATTCTGTTGACCAGATAGAAAATGTAAGTATAATAAGAAAACACACGATGAATAAAGCTTTAACATATTCTCACTATCCATATGTAGTAATAGAAGAATGATAGTACCAAGCATCACCTCACACAAAAGAACAAAATAGGTAAAATGTTTTTCAAAATATATTACTCATGAGTACAACACCATGCAATTGACTAACTTGTGCAAAAATAAATACAGTAAGAATCATTAGTCAACATGTCTCTTGAAAGAAGGTACGATATGACAGTGAGTTTTAACACAACATATTTACAAGGATGTACAGTACTATGCAATTTAAAAAACTGATTATCAGACAAATCATTGGAATGTTTAATAACAGGAAATAACTAAACTTGGACATCCTGATGCAAATAAGATGGATTACTTGTTCCGCAATATTTTTAAAACTATGTACAATTCTACAGCACAGTGCAAACATGTTCGGGAAACAAAATAGAATAAAATTACAAAAAACTACACTGCAGAAACAATTTCTATGTTTATACAGCACTATGCTAATGACTAACTGCAATATTTATACTCAAAAGGTAAACTAAAGACGAACTAACTTGAACGTCAATGTAAAAAAAAAAAAAAAAAAAAAAAAATACAAGATGAGTGTCACAAAAAACAATTTGCTGTGTAAACACGTACAGCCCTTTATAAAAAAAACCCCATGCGGTAAATTTCCAAGCTGTGCAAAGATCTTGAAAACAGATTGTTGATATTTACATATGCATTTCTGATTCAAAAAGGTCAAATACCAAATCTGCCGACCGTCAGGTACAATGACGCTGGCGAGCTGGTAAACCATGAGGCAGCCGGTGACCAGGTTGCAAGGAACTGGCTCTCCCGACGCTGAGTAACTGCAACAGAATACTCTAGCCGAAGTCGAGATGTCAGACGGTCGCGGAAATGGCATAATAATGCCGTAGAAGCTTCATGCACAGTCAGAGGAGTAGTCAAATATCTGCAGCGTTGATGAAACACGTAGATTACATGCTTCGCTAAAATAAAAATATAGGCACAGACTGATGGGAGCTTGACTGGGGGATAGTTTTGTAGCAGAAGAGTCCGATATGCATCAAATGTAAGATCTGCTGTAATGGAACATTGGGCGATAGTAAATGCCAAGTTCAGCATTGGGAGTAATATAACACAGTGTTGATAGACATGGGAGACATCAGCCTCCCGAGCACAGAAAGGGCAAAGAGGGGAATCGAGAAGAGACATTCGGAAAAGAACGGAGGGAACAGGAAGGCGGCGATGGAGGAAAAGCCAATGGGTATTAATTTCTAGAGGAGCAGAAAGAGGAGACAGGGCGGCTGACCACACCGTAGCAGTGGCAGCAGGGGGAACATCAGGAATGGGGAGAGGAGGAGAAGAATGGGACATAGAGAGGAACCGATAAAGAGCTGACACCGAGAGAGAAGAAATGGGATGAGCTGAGCAAGAAGTAAGCAAGAAAAGAGGAAATGGGAGAGAAGCAGAAGGAACAAAGGAAAGACCTGAGTGGGAAGCAAGATGAGGAAATTGAGAAATGATAGATGAAAGAATAGAGTCGTAGATGTCACGAGAGGAGGAGGAGAGGAGAAGAGAGGGAGGGAGGCTGGCGAAGGGTCGCCAAGAAAGGTCAGGGTTAGTGAGATCTTTAACTGTTACCACACCTGCTCGGAGCCAGGTAGGATAGGCAAAGTACGGAAGATGAGAGGGGTGAATAATCGAAGAATAAAAGAGGGGTTCAGCAAGGAGCTCAGTTGTGGAATCAGGTGGAGAACGAGAGAGAGGGAGGGAACGAAGGAAAGTTAGAGCTTCACGGTAAACAGGGGGAAGTCGAATGAGGGTGAGGGGTCGGTGGTCCATGAGTAGTAAGGAGAGAAAAGAAAAGTTAGGGTTGCTCGGGGAGGCGATGACGTCCCTAGCTAAAACGGCATCTGGTACTGGCGACGTGAAGAGACGGAGAAAAGTAGTAATTCTGACGGCCTTGTAGTACTCCTGTGTATCAAGGAGTGCGATGCCGCCGTGATCCAGAGGGAGGCAAAGCTTTGTGACACTGACCCAGTGGTGGCAGGTCCATATCAGAGAAGTAAGACATCGGGTAATTTCATGAAGGCGGAGTTGTAGAGACTTGACACCAAGCCAAGAGTGTGTGCACAAGGAAATCAGGTAAGTTCGAGAGAGGCGAGCTCTCTGGAAGAATGATGAGCAGAACTGGGCTCTCCTCCAGGAGGCAGTTGACCTGAGCAAGCGTGGGTGAATAGCATTCCACGTGTAGAGGGGGGCAGCTTGCAAGGAACCAAGATGAACTCCAAGGAAGCGCTGTGAGATGGACGACCAGCTTGCTCCCCAAGGGGTGTCTACACGATGTGCCCATGAGCCGCACCGTAAACCAGTGCTTTTAGATGAGTTGAGCGCTGCACCGGAGCATGAGGCATAAGCTGCGAATAGACGTTGGAGACACGGAAACTGTGAGTCATGACGGATGCAGATGGTGACATCATCTGCGTATGCAACAGAGGTAGTGGCATGATGTCTTGTGCAGGCAGAGAGTGGTGGCAGAACTGCTTTAAAGGATTGGTGTACAGAGCGGAGGAAGGGTTCAATTGCGATTGCAAAGAGTTGTCCGGAGAGTGGGCAACCCTGCCGCACTCCCCGGCGGAAGGGAATAGGCGCTGTGAGAAAGGTGGGCAGCTTGACCTGGAGAACGGCGTCTTGATAGAGTGAGAAAAGAAGAGAGACGAAGGAAGGAGGAAAACCGAAGTGAAGGAGTGTAGCCGATAGATAGGAATGTGAGATATTATCAAAAGCGGATTGTTGGTCAAGAGAGAGAAGGGCGAGGGGTTCAGAGCGAGATCGGGCAAGATGGATTAGAACATTTAGTAGATGGATGTTATGAGAAAGTGAACGGCCGGGAACTGTGTAAGTTTGATTTGGGGAGAGAATGTGAGTGAGAATGGGGTTAAGGCGTTGGGAAAGAAGTTTAGTATAAAGTTTATAATCTAGATTTAAGAGGGAGATAAGGCGCCAATTCCCCAGGTCAAGGAGATCACCTTTCTTAGGGAATAGTACAACATATGCTACTGTGAATCGCCTTGGTAGAGGGGAGTGATTGAAAGCAGCAGAAAATGCAGAAAAGAGAAATGGTAGAAGGAGAGGTAGAAAGGTTTTATATGAGAGGAAAGTGAGGCCGTCCGGACCCGGTGCGGCCCTAGAGTTTAAAGAAGAAAACGTAGAGGATAGTTCAGAGAACGTGGGAGGAAGGAGGAGGGAAGAGGCAAGATGGGGAGGAAATTGTGGTAGGTTAGAAAGAAGTGATGCCAAAGCTGAAGAGGATGGCGGAGGAGATTCACAGAACTTCTCTGTATAGAACTTTCGGACCTGGGAACATAGAGTGAGTGGATCATCAGACACCTCTCCAGATGCGAGGCGAAGGTGCCGAAGTGAATTCGATGCTGTTCGTGTTTTTCCCATGGATGTAAGGAAATCGTAATTGGATGCGTCTGGCGATAGATGTTGTAGCCGGAGACGTCGTAGAGCTTGTTGAGCCAGAGGAAGGAGGATTGATCGCAGTTCTTCTTGATAGTGGCAGAAGAGAGGATCACCTAGGCTTAGGATGGAGAGCATGGAATGGACATGGTTGAGACGCATGTTTTGAAGCGTTTTTGCTTTAAAAGAAAGTTTGCGAACGTGGAGAACGAGTTGCTGTTTAATGTCCAACCAAAAAGTCAGACCACAAGGAGCTGATTGAAGTTGAGGTCGTTTGTCCTCAAGGAAGGAGCGTACTGAAGTACGGAAGTCTGGATCTGTAAGAAGAGTGTCGTCAAGAGTCCATGGACGAATTGTACGGGGTTGTGCTGGAACTGCTTGAATAATAAGAACGATGGCACAATGGTCAGAAGAAGCTGTAGGAGTGATAATAGATTCTGTCACAGCTGTAAGCAGAGTAGATGAGGCGTAGTATCTGTCAAGGCGAGCTGTGTACGGATTTTGATTATGTTGCGAACACCAAGTATGTACAGTCGATGAAGGATGGAAGTGACGGTGAACATCAATGAATGAGTTGTCGGAGACCACTGACTGAAGAAGATTCACCAAGTTAACACGGCGTTCTCTGGTGGAAGGAGATCGGTTCAGGGTAGGATTCAGAGTGCAATTGAAATCTCCTCCAATTAAAACATGATCTATGGGAGGAATGCGAGACAAGGCACGACGAAGGCGAGTAAAAAGTATTGTCAAGTGGGTTGAAGAGCTTGGAATATAAATATTAAATATATGATAAGATGTGGAAGCTATGGTGAATGATGCACACTGTAATAGGTCTCGACATAAGTTTCGAACCGAAAAAGAGGTGATTATGGAGTTGAAAGTATGGCGGATACCTATAGCTAGACCACTATGGGATGATAGTTGGTAGGCGTGGTGAAATGTGTAATTCCACTGGCGCCATCGTGAGAATATCGTAGTGGATTGGCAATTCGTCTCTTGTAGTAAGAGAAGATCAGCTCCTAACGGAGTGAGGTCTTCATGTACCAAGGCATTAGAAAATGGGGATGCAAATCCCCTGCAATTAAGAGATACAATCTTGAAGACTTTTTTCCATTAATGCTTGCTGAAGAGCCTTCACAACAGGAGGAAATGATTTGAGTCGATTAAAATAGGTTTTAGCCCACGGATGTTCCTTGCGAAGGCGGGAGATGCATTGATTAAGGACTTGGATCTGATCATGCACTAGAGGGAGAAACGATGCATACTTTGAGAGTAAAGCATGCGTTGTGGAGTGGTCTGTCTTATGTGACAGGTATTGATGTAAATCTTCAAATGAAATCGGCCCAGTAGGAACCGAGTCATCCTTAAGGTATTCGACAAGATCCTCAAATTTAAGAGGAGGCTCTTTGTCGGCCTGGACAGAAGAGGTAGCAGCCTTTGATGGTGAATTCTTTCGAGAGGTACTACCAGTACGGGGAGAGGTGCGGGGTGATGCGGCAGTCGGCTTCTTCGGTGGGCGTCTTCGAGAAGAACCACGACGTTTCAGCGAAGGTTCAGTTGAGCTCTCATCAACTCGAGATTCGTGGCCAGAAAATCCGTCATCAGCAGATTTAGAAGTATCAATGATAAGGGCAGTGGAGAAACCCCTGAAGGGGACTCCGCTACAGAATGACGACGCATGGGAAGCGAACAATTAAGTGAGGGAAAATCCAGTTGCTGGTCGAAGGATAAAGGGTCCGTAGACACGCGTTGACCAACTCCTGCAGTCGACTTTTGTGAAAGTTTCGATTCTGAAGCTTTCTGTGCAGTGGAAGAAGGTGTTGCTCGGCTCAGAAGAGGGCCAGAAGTTGTAGGAGAATTATTAGGAGCCTGTGATGCTAGATGTGGGCAATGCACACGTAAATGATTCTCTCCGTGGCAAAAAGTGCAGTGGAGGAAGGTAGTCACTTCAATTCTCCTACGTTGCTGTCCACAACGAACGTTGAGCACCTTTGGGCAGGCGAGCAAATGTTCATCAGATGGAAAGATCACTCTTGCACTTCGGCGAAATCCTCCTATGGATTTATCGTCTGGATCTCTCGGCGCGGCTGAAAGAGTAGTAACTGGCCCAACAACTCGGCCGAACTTACTGAGTACAGTGCACAGCGCAACGTCTGACACCTCAGGTGGAACCGGATAAAATGTAACCTGGATTGGACGCTGAGAGACAGGTTCTGGTAGAAGATGGACGTCTTTGAGGGACAAACCTTCTGTCAAGACAAGATCCGCATGCTCTTTAAGAGCAAAGTACACCAACACAGCTCGAGGTTTTCGAGCCATGTGAGTAATACTGGCTCCAGCTGGAAGTATCTGCTTGAGAGCCATACTATATTCTTTCAACTTTGTGTCTGGGAGCGCATCAAAACACACTCCGAAGTCCATTCTAGAATAGAATTGTTTTCCCGCTGGGGAATCTTCGGGAATATCTATGGTGGCAGTAAGGCCATCAACAATGACGTACGAGTCTGGTAAGACTTCCGCAACAAACTTGGAAGGAGCTTTTGTTTCAGTAAGAGCGGCAGAGTATGCCCTAGGAGCAGGACTCGAGCGTGAGGGCTGCAACGCAACCGGCTGTTTGAACTGAGTTGAAGTAGAGGGTAAATTAGCAGCGCTGTCAGACACATCCATGTCTTCACTTAAAGCAACAGAGAGTTGCGCTGCACTGACGTCACTGGTCGAAGCAGGGCAAGAAGCTTGAGCTGTAGTTGAGGAGTCACTTTCCACTTCTAGTGGTTGGGTGACGTCACCTACAAGCATTGGAGGAGATTGGTCTCGTGTCGAGGAGGAGGAGGAGGCGGCAGGAAATGCCTCGCTGATATGGGCGTGGACATTGCTCTTATCAGCAGCAGCCGCCGCCATTGTTAGTGACGAGGGCTGCCTGAGAAATCGACCAGCTCGGTCGACAATTCAAATGATGATAACAGAAAAAATAAACTACTCACCAACTTGGGAGATGTATCAAAACAAAGCACGAACCTTCAGCTTGAAGGAACACGAAAGGAAAATGACGAACCACACGATAAAACACACTAAATAGGCACACAACACGGAGCTCAGAAAAACGTGACTTAGGCCAAAGGTGGACCGACACCGTATTAATGCATGTCAATAAATTTCTCTTCTTGGTGTTCGGTAACTTTTGTCAATATAGTGTAGATATTATATTAAGAAACGCAGTGTTGAAACCGAACGCTCACTTTCTGAAGTTGTTATTGATAGATTACTTAGCGTGTGAAACAATGATTTTATATTGGGTATCACCTCACTGTAACACAGTTTTAAAAATACTTAATGCATGTTTTGGCCAGTGCTCCTTTTCTTTGCCGGCGATCCTACGTTACCACAGTTTCAACTCTGCGATTAGTTCTTGCGAGCCATTGAAGTCACCTGTATAAAGTTCAGTAAAAGTTTTAAAACCATCAAGATCTTGAGAAGATGATCGCACCTTACTTTGGGATTCATTGGAAAAAGTGAATGGAATCCTGATAAGACGAATTTGTGTGCGAGAAATCTATTTTCAAAAGCATTAATAAACATGTCTAAAAATAGTACATAAACTTAAATCCTGTAATAGTCTTCTGGGTTATCTGTGTTTATGTTACAGCGTTGTTTTGATGTGATATTTGTTTTGTTTTGTGATTCTAAGTATTTTAATAAAAACTCCTTGCTTTTCAGCGTGCTTTAGAGTAATTTGAAATAAGTCATGGAACTCAAATTTGGCATTGCCTCGTCGCCACAGAAACTTTCCGTATAGCCAGGTATTGGCTTTCATTGCAATGGGATATTCTTGTCCTTGGCTCCTCGCCGTTCCCTCATGGAGAAAAACGCGTTCAGCTGCTGCCATGAGACATAAACACAATTTCAAATAATGAAAAAGCTTTTTCTTTAGAAAATCGTGTTTTTGAAATATCGAAGGGTTCCGATTTTTTGAAGGGGGGGAGGATGTTTACATCACAAACCTCCGTTGGCATACCACTGCAACGCGTTGTAACTCAATCTCACATTGTTCCTCCAAGACGACTAGAATTCGGATGAAGAGTAATGCGCATCCATACAGTACATGCACTTCCAAGAAAATCTTATGTTGCTGGAGGAACTTAGATGACTCTTGGAATGTTTACCAATGATCGAGCCTGGGACTGCATTAGACGACAACGAAAATACAGTCATGGTATAGAAGCTGCAAGGGTACTAGAGCAATGTGTCGAGGAAGTTCTTGCGTGACACGTTTTTGTTCATTGTGTGATAATTTTAATTTCGTGGGAACTTTGCTGCTAGATATATTTACTTTGAACCCCGCCTGAGAATTCATTGAACAGCTTGCTAAGGATGACAACAGACAAGGACGAGCGTGGTATAGTAATTTATTTACCCAGGATGAGTGCATTGGAATTGCTTTCTCACTATCTCGTTCCAAAAGTTTGAGATCTAATGGAGGTCAGATGATTGTGCAAGCAGTCGAAAATTAACCTTGCAAACTGAGATAAAAACACGCGATTAAAGAAATACAATAACGCTGTCATGCTAAAACTAGCGGTCTGCAATGGGTTGAAAATTATTTACCATTGAGATCATTTGGTAAACGAAGAAGTATATTTGTTCTCGTTTGTTCACAGGTAAACTCAGTTAAGGTCAGTTGCCAATGACAGCCCTCTCGTGTTCTGGGAGCATTCAGAAAGTGGAACTGGTATTTTTCTTGGGTTATTACATAGATTTTTAGTGGGGTTGTGGCGTGCAGAAAAAATGCAGACCATCCCATTTGCTGATCATTAAAATATGCGTCGGCGACGTTCAATATGTGGTGAAGTGCATTATCACGAATTTAGGTAAATCTAGGAAAACATTAGCATACAATTTTACGTAGGAATTATGAATCTCATCTTCGCATTTCACGGAAGCCACAATACCTCTAGAAAACGTGTGGAGGTCAGTACGGCCATAGAATGAAACACCAGCCCACAGATTCACACATTATTACCACGGAAATCTTTGCGTTCGATGACATTACGAGAAAAGCAGCTGGTTTCAGCTTCTTGCCTGATTAATTCCTGTTATAACGAAGTGAATTTCTCCGTCATTTTTGGTCTACGCCGGGATTCGAACCCGAGGCCGCTTATTCCGGAACAAGTCGCTCTACCAACTGAGCTACGCAGACATGTATTCTGATTCCTATCTGCCTTTATGTCATGTGCGTCCTGCTGGCAGGTACGTCACATCTCCCCCTCCCCCCGAAAGAGGGCCGGGGGCATGGCCCACGGATCAGCCGTGACCATGAATCGTTGCAGGCAGACAACCACTGAAGAACGTGCACTTGAGAACTCCCCGTCAATCTGGTGTGTGGAATGCAACGTCACACACATTTATTTTTCGAAGCACTGGAGAAGGGATTCTCTGATTTTTCCTATCTCGCGGTGTGGAAATAACATCACACCAATGCGAGATTTTGAACGGTCGGGTCATCCGGGTAGTTCGGGCGCCATTATAACGAAGTGAATTTCTCCGTCATTTTTGGTCTACGCTGGGATTTGAACCCGAGGCCGCTTATTCCGGAACAAGTCGCTCTACCAACTGAGCTACGCAGACGATTATTCTGATTCCTATCTGCCTTTATGTCGTGTGCGTCCTGCTGGCAGGTACGTCACACTGTGTGCTGTCCGATTTTAGAGAAAAATGTGACTCACCCCTTAAGAAAGCATTACGCAGCTATTCAATGATCTCCATAGAAAGAGAAAGCGCCTGCTGTTGGAACGTAACGGCCCATATACGCAGATCTACGGACATAGGACCTCTGAGAGACTGACAAATTTCATTGTTGGAGAGGGGAGGGTTTAACTACCATAATGCGTGCCACTGAATGGGCTAGCAGTAGCAGCAAGCCCTTAATTCAGGACCACTGGTTCCATTGAGGGGAGATATTTGCCTTCCTGTGGCTAAGTGCTATTACTCTTCTATACCATCTGCATAATAATGCTATACAATGGTCATTTTAAAGCACTGTTATCCTTGGATGGGTAGAAAAACGTTTTTCACGGGGTGTTGCTTAACCACCATCATGAGTAACCCTTATATCTATAAACAGTCCCCCTTCTCAAATTTGCTGTCACCGATTCCAAAGATGGGACTGGGGACCATCACCATCAAACTAGCACACAAACCACGTTGGAGGGGTGTTGTTTAACGACAACCATGTGGGACTCTTACGGCTACATGCAGTCGTCCGTCCCTAATTTGAGGCAAACTGTTCCAGAGAAAGTACATGACGCCACTGAACTAGCACACCACCGATTTGCGGGAGGGGGTCATTTAAGGACCACCATGAGTGACTTTATTGGTATAAGCAGTCTCCCGTCTTTCATTTGCTGCCACCGATTCCAGAGAAGGAGCAGAAGGAGCAACATCGAACTAACACACCACCAATTTTTGGTGGGAATGTTCTTTAACGACCACCATGAGTGCTAACCCACGGTTGAAAGCACTCGCCCATCCCTAACTTGAGGCCACCTGTTACAGAAATCGAACAAGACCAGCGCTATCGAACTAGCACAACAGCCATGCTACATCCGTGACTCGAATCAGCTCATCAGCACCACCTCGTGTGATTGGTTAGAAGCCATTACTTCAAATCATCCTCAGGATGAGTTTTACCAGTTTGAAATGTGATTTTGTTTGTTTGTTTCCGGAATGATGACCACCATGAGCAATTCTTTGGGAAATAAACAGTGTTTTCATAGAAAGGAGAGGCATCAGGCCCTACGACTGATACACAACCCGTGCCTCATCTGAGATTTTTACCTGCTGAAGTAAAAACATCAGCATCTGTGGCCAGTGGGCCACCGAAGCAGTTATTTGAAATTAGCTCTAGAGCCAAGAAATGGGAGACACCAACAAGCCGAGTCATCTGTGTGATTGATTGGCTGACCACTAACCTCCTAATTAATACGTACTTTGTGACACGACAAGCTAAATTAGTATCCCTTGTTTAAGCTGGAACTTTCAACATTGGAGTCCCTTATGTCAGAGGTACTGGCTTTTGACCATACGCCCAAGATGGGTCTGGGTTCGCGTGAGTGCTGGTTTTGTCTAATGGCTCTGGTTAAGTCCCGTGTTTGGAACCAGTGGCGCTAAATTAATTTAACAAGATATTGGAACACTGATTTCAAGAAAAAATTGTACTGTGTCCCATAATTCGCATATCATTAGGATACACATTCACACTCGGAGTGAACGTGCATACAGTTTTGTCACATAACTTGATTGTGACGTAGCATTTATGTATGTGTGCATCTTAAAAAGACATATCTTGCAGAATGTTTGTGATGTGAACCGACAACATAGAGCTGTGGTGGAGAGAACAGTCTCAACAAAAGTGAAATACTTTGCCTTGGATACACGTGCTGAATTAAGGACAAGCTGCGCAATCTTCATATTTTTCTGAAAAACGAATTTCATGGAGGATATTTTCATTCCGTAAACGTTTTTGTGGAACTAAGAACAACAACACGCAAAAATGGCTTTTATAAAAAGAATTTTGTTAGGTGAGTACAACAAAATCGATTTTTAAGTAGTATATTTTTTCATTACAAACGCAGCAAGTTCTCAAAATCTATATTTGAGGTCATTTGAGGACAAATATCAAAACTTGAGGGCAGTTTGTATCCCAAAGATATCTGATGTTTTTGTACGCAGTAAACTAAGTTCGTAGACTGTCCTGAAGAATTGGGGCCTCTGGTCATAATACGACAGAGTGACGGCTCATAGTCGAAAGAGTTGCTCATGGAGGTCATTAAACCCGGAAGCATTAGGCAAACGAAAAAACAGTCAACATTATACTGTTAGCCTTTGTAATAAAACACTTTTTCCATTGGGTGTTGTAATTTGCATACACTACCTAGGTATTTTATAGTTGTTTTTGTTTGTTTTATTAAGGAAAAAAGTTTAATGACTATCGTGCGCGCCATTCATTGTGCCTACAGCAACCGCTAGCACCTAATTCAGGGCCATTAGTTCCAGGGTGGGGAGAGATCCAGTGCCGTAAGACCCACACCACATCTATACCCCGCCTGAATTTCGAGCCCGGAGCCATCTCGATCGAATAACAGAAAAAAAAAATCTTTAGCCCACTCGGCCACTGAGGTGTCGCCTGTTACTTGCACTACTGTGTTTTTAACGGGCAATGTATATTGAACACTGTTTTCCAGAAAAGAAGTTAACTTGCATCAAGAAAAATGGGTTTTCTGAAAACAAATTTTTTTAGTACTGAATCTTTGGGTCTATATTAACAGAAAACCGTTATGCAGAAATTATTAATGTAATTTTGCATGGTGTACAGAGTTGTATAAATGCGCATATAATACTGATAAATGAAGCTGCTTTGAAAAGATTTTGCCAGATTTATATCTCTGCATAATAAGCAAAAGCTATTACTGACTGGAGATGATTTACATTCAAAAAGGGAGAGAAAGATGGCAAAAAAAAATAGGTTTAAAATTTTCCAAACGGATATGAAACTCCGTACCTGAAAAGTTAATATGGTGATTACGCCCACTGAATGAAAGTCAAGATAATCTGAAGACTTTATGCCGTAGTTTTAAATGCGCACATGTAATGTACATATATATTCGTGCATCGAAGGAAATCCAGGAACCGCAAACTTCCGAATATATGAAAGATTTTTAATGTTTTTCTTCCGCTTCCCTAGAGATTTTAATATTGATTATGCGACCATGAATGGAACATCAACGAAAGATGAAAGTTAAGCTTCGGTTCACATCTAACGAACTTTAAAAGTCCAACAAACCAAATCCTGAAAATCTAGAAGAAAAGAAAAACAGAACAGGGAGAAAAAAAGGGGGGGGGGGAGGACACAGGGTGGATGGAATGGGAGGGTGGGATTGGACAAGGGAAAGAGAGTAAGAACTGTTACTAACCTACGAACTGGCAAGCAATTGCAGCTGTATTAAATCCTTAGCAGAAACAACAACAAAGCTGTGGAGAGGCTTACTTTGAAATGAATAATTACCTCTCAGATTTTGGGCTGGAAAAACTGCAGCGAACTTTCCATTTCGATCTGCAAGAGGACCTTCCTTTCGATGGCGGATCACGCAGCGTGGAAAAAGAAGCACACTGACATAATGCTAATGAGAGTTAATAAAAAAAATTGCGTAGAAACGAAGAAAGAAAAGTAAAAAATGTCATCTGCGCTTTACCTCGAACAAAATCCCATTATTTGTGAACTACTCTTAACTTCTTTCTTTTCCACATATTTTTTTACTTCATCTCTCGGGACTGTTGCCTCAAAGAAAAGTTTAATGTTGGAAGTAAAACGACAAGAAATCTCTGTTTGTGCTGCGCATGTTGTTGTTTAATTCTCCGTAAAGCTGTAAAGAACCTGTTTAAGTTCAACTTAAGAACAACTTACCTTTTCTCATACTATGAGGACAAAATTTTTGGAAGCACAAAGTGTAAAAATAGATATTAAAAAGACATTTTTTTCCTACATTAGTAATGCCTTCAGCAGCTAAGTCATTTTAAAAGCAGTTGTGATTTTTGAAGTAAGCCAGTCACATTAAAGTGACTTCAACAATCCTTTTAAAAGTAGAATTTCTTACTGCAATAAAATAGTCACATTATTGTGATTTCCACACTCAAGAGAGCTGAATTTTTAATTTTCATAAAATAGCGACATTAAAGCGACTTCACCAATCAAGGGCGTTTAAAAGTTGAATTCCTCATTGCCATAAGCCAGTCAAATTGAAATGGCTTCAACAATCAAGAAATGTTAAAAGCAGAATTTCTTATTGCCACAAAAATGACTTCAAAAATCATATGATCTTAAAAGCAGAATTTCTCATTGCCATAAGTCAGTCGATTTTTAACAGTTTAGTGAATTTCAGGGAGAAGTCATTGCTACAAATCAGTAACTTTAAAATGTGTTAAACAATCAAATAACTTTAAAATCTGCAGTTTTCATTGCCTTAGGTCAACCGCAATAAATTGATCACAACAGTCAAGTAATTTTAAAAGCTGATGTTCTCATTAAAGTGATTTTAATTAGAGCCAGTCATGTAAAGGGACCTGCATAAAATGGTAATTTCATTGGATTGCTTTCAACTATTAATCAGCCGCATTAGCAGTTGGTGCTTTGATTGTTGAGATTCAAGAAGTCAGAAACATCTTACGAAGAAACTTCGAAAAAAATGCAGTCAGAACAAAAATAATTATATGAGGTACCGCACCGTAGCAGAGATTCAAAATACCCCGGCAAAAACACAAGTGTTGGGGAACTGCTGGCCACCAACTAGCAGTGATGGGTCACTGGTGGCTGAAATCTGCCGCTCACGGCCCGGTAGCGGTTCGTTGGTGGCAGCGCCATCAGTTTGCTGCCACTGATGGCCCTGCAGCATTGCCGTGAATTGCGGGCCTCAAAGCAAGGCCGGTAGCTGGCAACCGAAACAGCCCCAACACGAGGTAGAAGCAATGGGATTGCGCATGCGCAGAAGCAACACAGCACGTGTTGCTACCACGAGAGATACAGCACGTATCTCTCGTGGTACCAGTTAGTTGAAGACGACGCTATCGTGTTATTTTAGTGGATGCTAAGAAAAAAAAAGTCGTACGTACAGAGGCGAATTAATTTTCTAATAAAATGCCACGTCGATGAAGATTACCGTCGGAAGAAAAGTATATAATAATTATTAATGAACTGTAAGAAATGGTCAATTACTCTCATGTATTTATAGAAACTCAATTTGTAGCAAAATTCCTGCACTAACACACAAATAATCGAGAATATAGGCAGCCATGAAATACACCCACTCCATTTTCATGAATAACAAGAAATAATTTCTGTGTTATCTTTCGTTTTAACGTACATTAAACCGCTTCAAACAGAAGTTCCGGAAAAACGTAAAAAAATTGCTATGTTGCGAAAAAAATAGGAATTATAAACGCAGAAAGTTTATCAATTATTTGAAGAAAAAAAAACAAAAACGCTGGTTTGATATAATGTACTCATCCAAGGGTTGAATACACGAGATTGGAGCAATTCGCTGCTAAAAAATAACGACAAGCAAAATAAAATATCTTTCCTCTTTAGAACAAATGTGGCTTCGGACAGCGGAAAGGAAAGATACATCGTTAAAATTGTAACAGAATGTGAAATGAACGGGTAAATATATTAATTAAACTTATCGCCTTTCAAGACCATAAGGACAGCACAAAATATCGGAAAGCGCCTTTAAGTTGGTACACTCGTTGAAAATACATGAGTGAAGTTCCCTTAAGGTAAATTAAAACAATCCTTACATTTGAAAAAAGTAAATTTATGAATTATATGAAACTGACATTTATGAAAAATAACTCGCAACATTGTAAACAAGTTAGTAAAATCATGCAATGCATTGATTATCATAAACTTTCCAAAATACCAGAAATTATTACTCAAGTTATGAGGATAATGGCTGTGGAATAAATCTCGTTCCTGTGTTCTGACCTTTGACCCCATTTCGATGATATTCAACAGAACCGGTTCACTATACCTCCGGAAGAACATGATATAGTTTTGTTGCAATAGCAGCAGTTTTACGCAAGTTATAAGAATACTGGTTGTGGAATAAATCTGGCTTTTGTGCAATGACCTTTGACCCCATTTGGTTTATATTCAACAGAACCGGTTCACTATACCTCCGGAACAACATGATAAAGTTTTGTCGCAATCCAATCATTTTAGGTAAGTTATGATGCCCAAAGGCAATGGAATGTGTCCCACTCCAGTGTCCTGACCTTTGACCTCATTTCGCCCATTTTCAATCTGGTTTGTCCTCAGTGGCTCCTTTCCACATACTAAAATTTCATCGAAATCGAACCATTTTTACGCAAGTTATGACGCATAACGACAATGGAATATATCCCGCTCTTATGCCCTGCCTGACCTTTGACCCTGTGTCGCCTATTTTCAAAAGGGATCGTCCCCAGCTGGTTCCCTACCCCATACTAAAATTTCATCGAAATGGAAAAAAAATTACGCAAGTTATGGCGCATAAGAGCAATGGAATGGATCCCGCTCCTATGTCCTGACCTTTGACCCTGCTTCGCCCATTTTCCATAGGGTTCGTTTCCAGGTGGTTCCCTACCACATACTAAAATTTCGTCGAAATGGAACCATTTTCACGTGAGCGCGCGGACGGACGGACGGACAGACAAAGCTGGAACATATACGCTTCTTCAACCTACGGTTGGAAAGCGTAAAAAAGAAAACAACCTTTTTTCACATCGCGCTGGAAAGGAGCTCAGCTTCAAAAAAGGCCCGTCCGTGTCAAACCAGACCAATAGGTAGAGTGCTCTCTTCACACGCAGACTGACGTTGATTCATTTCTAGCCAGATCCAATCGGGCGTTTATCCGGACCAGTTGGAAAAGTTTCCCCGCCGTCATGCAGAAGTGTCACAGGAGTTAAAATAAAAAAAAGTAGTTATGGCTTTGGAAAATTGCGGTCATTTTTTTTATGGTACTACTGCGAAATTGGCGGACAAGATTCGGCAAGCCATCAGTAACGTCACGTGATTGCCGGCCGCCGCTGCCGGTAAACTAGCGGTCCACAATAGGCTAGCCATCATTTATGACACGTGCTTGCAAGGCCGCTGAAGGGCCGCTGTTGGCAGCCACTGCCAGTGCTAGATGACTGATGTTCTGGCATATGACAACTGAATGGGAGTGCCAAATGTTGGTCAGCTGCATGGCCCATGTGGTGGCCGCCGGGACATTTTATTAACGGTTGAGCAGCGGCAACATAGTACTGGACCACTGCTGGCTTGAGTGCTGGCCCAGCAAAACCATTTTTGCTGGGACATATATCTCGACATTGTTTCCGTTTTGATAAAAAATCCCATTAGAAATTATTAAAAAATACAACACAAATAAGATGTTGACATCTGCTAACAGACTTCGAATGAGATAACACAGCACCTAAATTCAAACTTATTCATATTTTGAACCGATAATAAATATATGGATTTTATTCATGTGGCAAAGTTCAAATGAACACGGTTATGAAGGTTATTCTAAAGAAATTATATACCTCGTATATACGAGGGTCATTTCAAACGTTATACACACTGTTGGTTATCTCTTAAAAAACAAATTTATTTCACAACATACCTTTACAGGCCTTCGAAATAATTTCCATGTGTCCTTATGTCAGCGGCCCAACGGTTGGGCAAGTCTTGTATTCCAATCAGGAGACTTCCATTGTTGAAGCGTCGGATTACTCAATTCACCTCATTAGAAACATCCTGAATCGTACTGAATCGTTTCCAGCGGAGTGGCTTCTTCAGTTTTGAGAACAAGGTGGGCTCATGTCAGGACTGTACGGCGCGTGGGGAAGGAATTCCCATCCATACTTTTCCAGAATGTCTATTACTGTACGGAAAACATGTGGCCTTGCGTTGTCGCGCAAAATTATGACACCAGCTTCGAGGATATCGGGCCACCTTTGGCAAATCTTTGGGCGCAAAACATTCTGCAGAAACTTTCTGTAGTATTTCGCTGTTACAGTGGTCCTCTCGGGCAATCTGCCTGTTGCTATCACTCCAACCTTGTCGCAGGTCATAATCATCATCAGCTTAACCTTCTATTGTTGATGGCGGATTTTTTTCTGGCGAGGTGATTCTGGAGGTTTCCACTGAGCGCGGACTGAGATTTCAGTTCTGGTTCAGAATCTCGTATCCAGGTTTCGTCTATAGCAACAATTCTGTCCAAAAACTGCTCGCCTTCCGTCTCATACCGCTGGAGCAATTCTTCTGCGATCTCTTTACGAACTGCTTCCTCCCCTTCACTCAGATTATGTCGAACTCAACCGGCAACCACTTTTCTTTTCTGTAATATTGCAGTTAGAATTCTGAAAACCGAAGCGGTAGACATGTTTGTTTCTTATGCAATCCCATGTTTTCCGTCGATCTTCTTCCAAAATGCTGTTGGCGATAGTCACAAAAGTGTCGTCCGTTGCATCTGATGACCGGCCGCTTCTTGGGTCGTCTTCGATGCTTTCCCGACCTTGGCGGAAACGAGAAGCCCACCGTGACACTGTGCTACGATTGCCTACAGTCACCCCACAAAATTCACACAAAGCTTCATGAATTTCGGTAGGGGAGTTTCCTCGCAAAGTTTCAATTTCAATGTAGGATCACTGGTCGCTACATGAGATCTGACCTGACTGGCTTCCTTCCTCCATTTGTAGGCAGAATTTTTCGGAACAAGAACACATTAGCCAGCAAACGTAGGCACAACTTTTTATGCTAAAGTATGACTCACAACTGGATCAAAGACTGGAGCGGTTCCCCTAGAAATGGAGGAAGAAAGTGACCTTCGGATATTCCTGACCTTAGCAGAAACAATTCGTATTTTTATATTTTGTCTTGTATAAACGTATATGTATATACACTGAAGTGCCAGAAAAACTGGTACACCAATCTAATACTTGGTAGGTCCCACACGGGAGCGCAGGACTGCAGACATATGACGGGGCATGGACTCCACTAGCTTCTGGAAATATGCTGTTGGCAATGCACACCATACTTCCGGTAGAGCGTTGCACAATTCGGGTGTATTCTGAGGTCTCGGACTCCTGTGTTCGATAGCGCGTTGCATGGCATCCCAAATGTGTTATATCACGTTCAGATCTGGGGACCTCGAGGGGATTGGCAACACCCCAAACTCAGATGAATGCTCCTCTAACCACAATGTGGCGTCCTGACACATATGTGGAGGTGAATTGTCCGGTTGGAACAGGCCCAACACATCAGCATGAATGCAGGACATGAACGGGTGTACCTCGTCAGAAAGGATGCGTACATAGCGTTGGCCGGTCACAGACGTTTGTAGACGTACCGGGGATCCCAGTGAAGTCCAGCTAAACACACCCCATACCATTACGGACCCCCTCCCCCATCAGCCGGTACAGTTCACTGTTGACAGGCGGGATCCATGGCTTCATGGGGTTTACGCCACACACGAATTCTTCCATCTGCCCGATACACTTGGAAATGCAACTCTTCAGACCAGGCTACTTCTTTCCAGTCGTCAAGTGTCCCGTGGCGGTGTTGCCGTGCCCAAGCGAGGCGCATAGCTCCGTGTCGTGCACCTATCAAGAGGACTCAAGTTGAACATCGGCTCTCAAAGCCCATATCGTGCAGGATACATTGCACAGTCCGGACGCTGATGCTTGTTGAGGCTCCAGCATTGAATTCGATGATACCTGCGAGAGTGTTGAACGCCTATCGCGTGAAACGATTCTTGACAGCCGACGATGGTCACGTTCACCCAATGTCTTTTTACGGCCACACTGGTATCGTAGGTTGGAGGTTTTGCCGGAATTCTTGTAGTCACGGTACACCCTTGCAATGGTCGTCTGTGAAAATCCAAACTTCGTTTCTACCTCCGAAACACTATGGCCCATCTCACGAGCGCCAACTATAAAACCGCGTTGAAAATTGCTTAAATCGTTATTAATTGTCATTCTCATGACGAAAACAGCTCTGGCAGCTGGCAAGGATGTCTATCGCTTTATATACGCACTGGCGGACGCAACCGAGTACGCGCATAGGTAACGTTGCTATGTATTCAGCATAAGCTCGTCTGTGCCAGTTTTTCTGGCACTTCATTGTATGATGCTGCCAGATTTCCAAATATTCTATCATGACTCACTTAAGTGTAAGTCATGTTAGAATATTTGCAAAAACATTTTAATAAAAACTGAAAACAATGGTATTTCCGAGAAAGTTACAGTGCTAAGTTTTAAAATTAAATTTCTGGTTTCTATTGGAAATATGTTTCATGTGTCTTTGTGGAAATACATTTGTATTAAGTACAGAACTCTGCTTTTATGTAACAAAGTCAGATGACTATCGAGAGGCGAAGTTCTTGCTCGATCGTTTGAATAATTTGCTTTTTGTAAATTTCGGTTGCGCGATGGGTGAAGAAAATTTTTGCTGGTACCAAGACTTTTACAGCTGCGTTAGATTCAATTCTGTAATGCAAATGTAATCTAAAGGAAAAAGTATGAGCCCTTCTTGTGTAGAGCTGCTTAAAGGACATCTCTCTGTTCCTTCTGACAGTCAGACCCATTTAACGATTCTGCAGCAGTTTTGACTTTGGGGAAAGCCTTGTTCCTGTCGACGACGTACATTTTCTGTGTGCTGAAACTGTGTCCAAAGTCCCTGCAGGATATTTTGTGGAACATTCAATGCTCTGGTAACTTCCGTCTGGTGACATGCTTCCGTCGTACCAATCGCTCTTTACTGCTAAAAATAATTCATACGATGTCTTTGTGGAATAATTAGCTCAACGGCCACTGCAGTGAAAGCAAGAGTTGCTTAGTACAGTTACAACATGCAAAGTAGACTTGAGCGTTTTCCCAGCGAAACCCTAATTTGCATATTCCGGCTTACCTGCGGCGCCGTTCCATAAAAACTGAGGGCAAAACCACACAAAAATGAAGACATATACGTACTGCAAAATATATGTTATTTTTTCTCAAAGTATCTTCCCTCGGATGATATGCAGCGGTCCCATCGTTCAGTCCCCTTTCCAAAGTATGTGGCGAAGGCATTTTGTGGAATCCGCTTTAGCGATCCCTGTACAGCTTGAATAACGTCAGCATCTGTGTTGAACGTTGCGCCACGGAACTTCTCCTTCATTGTTGGAAACAACCAGAAATCGCACGGGCCGAGGTCAGGACTGTAAGCAGGTTGTGGCATGATTTCAATACTGCATTTCGTAAGAAACTGTTGAACACAAGCAGCCAAAAGTGGGCAGGTGTTATGATGGTGTAGGGTCCACTTGGCCAGTAGTTCCGGCAGCTTAATCGATATGTGTGGAAGCAGACGCTTCAAGACTGAAACGTAATACTCAGCATGGACAGTAATTTGTGGAGGAACGGCATGCTATCAGACAACACCTTTATGAACAAAGAAAATTATCATCATCACCTTCCCAGCTGATTTCGTTTGGCGAACTTTTTTTGGAGAAGGCGAGCCTGTGTGTTTCCAGACATTCGTTGCGCGCTTCGTGAGGGGGCGAAATAGTGACCCATATTTCATCGGCAGTTATTACTCTGTTTAGAAAGTTTGCATACTTTGCAATCCTTTGTTTCCACTCATGACACACCCGAACTCTGCCTAACCATTTTTCTCTCGTCAGGTGATGAGGTATCCATCTGGAATACACATGATGCAGCAGTAATTTGTGTTTGTCGCGTAGAATGCGGCATACCGACGTTCTTGAAACACTAGTTGACGCCCATGTCTTCCCACGTCATTCGACGATCTTCTTGCAGGATTGCCTAAACAGTGTTAACAACACGCGCCGTAAAAATACGTTCAGATCGACCAGGCTTAGGGGCGAGTTCTGCCGACAAACGCCCCTTTGAAATCATGGCACCATCTAAAATCGTTGACACACCCAAATACTTATCTTTGTAAGATTTTTTTCATTAAAGCAACTATTTCTGAAGCCGTTTTACCCAAACGATTGCAAACCTTTATCGCACAACGTATTCACTTCTGAACTCTGAATCCCTCACTTCCTCATAGCTGTATGGGGATATGTGGACGTACCTTAAACAACTGCGCAATAACAAAACCAGAATCGTCATCTACGGCTAATTACTGTTGCCATAGACACTTCCTTAATTTAGTAGTCCGCGTAGTTATTTTCCCCTACGCACTGTTGCCCACCCGAAAAACATTTCTCTAAACTTTTACGGAAAGGCTTTTGTAAATACAGGATAGTTTTCTGCATAGAGAAATTTGCACGTTCGCTCATTTTCAGGGCATTATTATACATATATCTGTACCTAAATGCGTTTATGTAGATTCACCTTCAATTCTTTGCACCAGTGAAGATGGTCAAGAAATTAAAAGGACGCTAACGAACCACGTGGATACTTCTGCGCGTTTTTCAAAACGTCCCCTCAGTCAATTAAGGTTGTCATTTTACACTGAGAGCCACCCAAAATGCAACACCAAGAAGGACACGAGATAGCAAAGCCAGATTTACTGGACACATAACAACTGATATAAAGATGAAACGATTAAGCTTACAGGCCCGTGCGACTTGCGGAACACGCAGACATTAATAGTTCGTGTGGGCCCCCATGTCTGGCAATTACGGCCGCTACACGGCGCGGCATCGAAAGAAAGAGGCTTTGGATGTGAGCTTGGGGTATGTCGGTCCATGCTGCTTCCACACGTTGCCACAGTTCATCAGGCGTAGCCGCGGGTGGTGCTTACCTGGCCACTCGGTTCCTCATCAACGACCAGACATGTTCAATGGGCGACAAATCGGGCGAACAGGCGGGCCACGGCAGCAGTGACACGTGGTGGGCCGTGAAGAATTCTTGCACGATGCGTGCCACTTGCGGGCGCGCATTGTCCTGTTGAAACGTGGCCGCTGGCAGGTCCTGCAGGTAAGGGAGGACTACAGCCTTCAAAACGTCGGAGATGTAGCGGTGGCTGTAGATTGTGCCAGCAATGCGTACCAGAGGTGTGCGGTTGTCTTATCCCATTGCGCTCAAAACCATTACGGCTGGCGACGGACCGTTTTGGCGATGCATAATGCAGGCGTCATACAGTAACTCACCGCGGTGCCACCGCACGCACGCGGATCCGACCATCGTGCTGTTGCAGGCAGAAGCGGGATTCGTCGGAGAAGACAATGTCGTGCCATTCCGTAGTCCAGGTGCGGTGTTCAACGGCCCACTGCCGCCGCACTCGCCGGTGGTGTTACGTCAATGGTAATCGGAGAAGTGGGCGCCGTGCGACGTCCCCTCTGCAGACGACGTCAAACGGTACTTGATGACACAGGTTGTTGCGCAACACACCATAATTCCAGCGCCAACGTTCGGGATGTGGCGGTGCGAGCCGTCAATTCCCGCCGCACAACATGCTTGTCCTCTCGTACGGTGGTGTGCCGCGTCTGCGGCAATCGCTCACGTCGGTTCGTCCCTCCCTCCCGTACCCACCGAATCCATACTCGCCTCACTGTAACTGGATGTCGTCCCACAAGGGCGCCGATGTCTCGGTACGATATACCGTTGTCGCGATAAGCCACTATTCGTCCTCGGTCGAACTCCGGAACGTGCTGGAATGACTGCCGTATTCTGCGACGAGGCATCAGGAAGCTTCCCACGCACAGGTCCGGCAGCACAACACACTTCCACTACTTACAGTCCGCCTTCTGTGCACCCTTCTTATAGTGCTTCTCGGTGGCGTGCCGGGCGCATATGATTTGCATATGCCCTGCAATGCTAATCGTTTGCATGTCCTCTCACGGGCGACGCATGCTGCGAATTTCAGGCCAATCGGATGCTTCCTTCTTGGTGTTGCATTTTGGGTAGCCAGCAGTGTATATTGTGTGTTCATTCTCCTCCAAATTATAATGTGTCGAAATTCTATTGCTATGCTATCATATGAATGACCTGCCGCCCCGGTGGCGCAGTGGTCTAAGCGATGGCCTCTGATCATTCGTCCGAACGGGGTCCGGGTTCGAATCCCGGTGAGGCATGGATGTTGTGATTGTCTTACGGCACTGGCTCTCTCCCTTCCCTGGAACCAGTGACCCTAAATTAGGGACGGGCGACTGCTTATAGCCCATTGAGTTGCTCACGGTGGTCGTTAAACCTCCAACCAAAAAAAAAAAAAAATCATATGAATGACCATCTTATTAGAACCACCACTGTCTTTTATGACAGTGGTAATTCGCCTCAGAATTTATTTGACTAAGTTTTTGTTATATACCCATGAAATGCTGGCATACCGGCCACATGATCCGGCAGCACGGTTTAGAAAAAAATTGTATTCAGGGTGAAGTCAACAGCAAAAAAAAAAAACAAAAAAAAACGAGAATACGACCTTCAGACAGTTTCATCGATCAAATAAACACCTTCACATATCTATCAGTTGCAGAAATCATGAGAACTGTGGAGAATAGACGGAAATGGCGAACCTTGACTGCCAACAGGATGTGAATTTGGTCACGACGCTCGAATCATGCAACGAAGAGAGAGAATGTGCGCAAACTGGACAGCAGGGGATCCCGACTCTTGATGTACCATTAGAAAAATCCAAAATATCTCTATGGAATGAACATCTGGGAGCCATTGGCTATGAGAACTAGAGCGACTGCATAACAAGAGAAAAAGTTTCATCGTGCGATAGATCCTTACAAAACCAGCAGCCACGCTCTCAGCCATGAGAAGAGCGGTGATGTCGAGCATGAATTATACAGTTCACGGCAAACCATTTCAAACAATCTATAAGAAGGAAGCTAGAATGCACGGCGTTCATCGCGTCTCTCTCATCTACCCACAATTATCAGAGCTTGGAGTGGTGACACTCTTCAGCAAACTAATTTGAATATTGACACCGTCTTGTGTACTGCGATAAGTCTCACTTTTGTTTTCAATCAGGTACTTGTCGTAGTATTCCAGCGAATACCATCGAATTACCCGCCACCCAAACAGCGTCCATCATGGTTTGGAAAGCTATCTTCCATACTTCGTGCTGCAGTGCGATGCTTGTTACGGAACCACCGACTGCTCGTCTATCACGCTGAGTTACTTTTCGTGGCCGTGTTAAATAACTCATTGGTTCAGAATATTGCAAATACTTTCCTCATTTTGCAGATATATCAATGCAATGTTTACAAGGTGTCAACGTAACCTTTCCCAGCCCGATCCCGAGACTTGTTTCAGGTAAAAAATGACTGCGCATACTCTATCTAGGCTCTGCGTCAACCACCTATAACAATAATGCCCTGCGACACGGTCTCGATAAAGCGTGGTGATCAGCGCCTCAGCATCCTATAATACAAATTAGTTCCTAAAAGTACCAGGACTGATCGTATAACTGATATAACAGTAGTGGTATAAAATATCTCGTGTTTTTCAGAAGATAGCAGTCCTTGTCCAATCAGCGAACAGCTGGAAACCGGTTTATACCGGTACCGACAGGCAGCAGACAGACATTAAAGGTGTCACAGCAAGAGTTCTGATCCCATTTCATTTTGACGACGGAAGAGCAGAAAGTAAACATCCGTTTTTGTTGGGAATTAGCTACTGAAACTTACAGAATGTTAGAAGAAGGGTATGGAGACACAGCATTATCCCGCAATAGTGTTTTCGAATGTTATGCACTGTTTCGTGACAGGAGGGAATCGCTTTACGATGATCCGATATCTGGGCGTCCTCCCATTGTGCGGTGTACCAGTCTGGCATTAAGTTTTCATTTTCAACAGATCCTCACGTACAATTTCATGACAGATAATTAGACTTACTGATGCCCACCTACTCGGCCAAAAGTATCACTGTGATTAGGCGATCTTTCCTTTTCCGCACCTTTTTTATTCTTTCCAGTGCCCGCACACTGGAGGGACGACCAGATTTCGGATCATCATAAAAAAATTTCAGCCTTTCACGAAACCATGCATTTGATTCGAAAACTTTACTGTGAGATAATGCTGTATCTCCAAACGCTTATTTTAACATTCCGTAAGTTTCATTTACCAGATTTACAACAAAAACGGATGTTTACTCTTTGCTCTTCCATGGCTAAAATGAAATGGGATGAGAACGCTTACTGTGGCTCTCTTAATGCTCGTCTGCCGCCTGTTGGTGTCGGTATAAACCGGTTTCCAGTTGTTCACTAATTGGACAAGGACTGCTGTCTTCTGGCACACACGTGATATTTTTATCCCACTACTGTTCCTTCAGTTATGCGATCAGTCCTGGAGCTTTTTCGACGTAGGTTGTACAAATATATTCCATGGACGGCCGCCGAAGGTTGTTTTTTTTATTATTCAGGAGGATTTACATCGTTTTGGCACAATCACGTAAACCTTCTATTCCACCAATACTTTTACTTCTTTTCATTTGAAACTACACTGGTGAGCAATAATTAAGCACAAAGAAGAGAAACTAGCATAACAGCGGAACGAGCAGGCAGAACGGACCATCGGAGACGGCGGTGTTTGTGGTGCCAGGAACACAAGAACTGGACACATCAGCAATGGGGTCGAGTTCTCTATACGGATGAGAGCCAATTTAGTCTGACGAGCGATTCTGGACGTATACACATCTTGAGAGAGCTGGGAACATGCAATCTCACCTCCAACATCATCGAAAGGAACCGGCTTGGAGGTGGCGGAATTCTCGTTTGGGGCGGTATCATGCTTGGTAGCCGTACTCACCTCCACATCTTCCAAGGAGGTTCAATCACTGGTGTCCGCTATTGTACCGAGGTTCTCCTGCCTCACGTGCGTCTGTTTAGAGGTTCTGAGGGCCCTGAGTTCCTCTTCATGGACAACAACGCTACACCTCATCGTACAGTGGCTGTCACAGAGCTGTTGAAGAGTGAAGATATTCAACGCATGAATTAGCCCGCAAGGTCTCCGGACTTACATCCAATTGAGCACGTGACGGACCTTCTCGGGAGACGCTTGGCAGCACGTCACTAGCCGCCAGCAACGATTCTGCAGCTACGATTGGCGCTACAAGAGGAATGGGCCGCGATGCCTCAACAGCTCCTTGATAGCCTTGTCCTCAGCATGGACAGAGGTTGTAAATTCTGCAAAGCAGTCAGATGTGATCATATCCCCTAATAAAGACTGATTTTTTCTTGGCAGCCGCCTGTCACATGGACTTTTCTGTCTTCTGTCCAGTTGTGCTCGAAGCTACCTTTTTCAATAAAGTGCCTGGGTATCCTTTAGATTCCTTGTTTTGACGGTTTTACTCACTTGTCCCATATTATTATATCTTGGGGATCTTATGGTATGATTTGAGTCGATGTGGAGCACTTCTGCACGACGTTACATTCGAAAAACCGTCTCGTCCTTAATTTCTGCACGCCAGTGTATTACGATTTCTTCCATATTTAGTATATACTGAATTTAGTAAGGACTTACAAAATTCAGTAAGATGTTGCAATTGCCATTGTTTTATTTTGACAGAATATCGGATATACATTAGAAAAACAGTCCTACAAAAAACCCTGAAAATATTGAAAAATAACTTGTATGGATAAAGACGTTGTGAGAAACAGTGAAATACAATAACAACATTTTGGAGCAAAGGTATGCATCAATGACATTAAGCCCTTTTTTTCTTTGATTGAAGGTTTAGCGACCACCATGAACCACTCAATCGGCTATAAGCAGTTGCCCGTCCCTGATTTAGGGCCACTGCTTCCAGGCAAGGGAGAGAGCCAGTGCCGTAAGGCAAACAATATATCCATGCCTCACCGGGATTCGAACCCGAACTCTTGTCCGACGAATAGTCATAAGCCAGCGCTTAGACCACTGCGCTACCGGGCTGTCGACAATAGGTAAATATTAGGTTGCGTAAAGATGCTGTTCGCATTTGTTGACAAAAGTGAAGGGCAAAACGGTTACATAGCATTGGCACTTAGTAATGTGTACACCATCATTTTTCACTTCCTTTTACCATCTATCGGGTAGTTTGTGGGGTTTCATTATTCCGGAAGCTTGTAAGTTTTACGTCACAGTACTAGTCAATGTGATTTCTTCAGGTCTCCAAAGAAGCGAAGTTCTTTCCTTTGAGCAATTCAACAGAGATCGAAATAAATGAAAGGCTAAAGGCGCAAGATCTGGCGAGGTAGAATATCCCAGCCAAGCTCCAACATACTTTCCCCGGTGAACAAAGAAAGTTAATGACTCAGGTCGTCCTTACGGAAAACAACAGCCTTTCTGTACAATATTTTCGAACGTTTCTCATGAATCGCGGTGTTTTTATCTGGTCCAATCAAGAACAATACGTATCAGAATGGATCGATTTGTTTTTCGGAAATACTGTAGCTCATAGGAAAGAGTCTTCTTCAGTCACACGACACTCAGAGAAGTACCTTTTTAAGATCCAGAACTGCCCTTGAAGCGACTAATGGCGGATTATCTTACTTGATCCACGACATTTTCCTTTCATATAGCACACAATCTGTTTCTCATCGTCCGTCACCATTCGCTTCATACATGGACCGTTTTTTTGTCTGCATCATAATATATATATCGTCGAGAACAGTTTTCTCATTCAAATCATGAGGAATCCAAACATCGAGACGATTCATCTACCTAAGCTCTATCAAGTGCAATGACACTGTACAGTTCGATGTCTGCAATTTTTAAACAATTGTTCAAATTGTATTGGGTGAGTGGCTTTCGATTAATACCTTGATTTGGTCATCACAAACTTCAATTGGTCTTCTAATGGTTCATAGGTGAGTGAGTGATCTCCACCCAAGGAGGTTAGAAGTAAGAAATGATGGCAACAGCCCCTCTCCCAGTGCTTCTGGCGTGGCGCCATTTTTATCTGCTGACAACGCCAATGCGCCCAACCTAAGAATCGCCTGTATATCTTTATTGGGAAATCGCCATTTTGAACGGGTTTTTTGGACCCTTACTCTACTCATACAGGCATGAAAAAAATTGAGGCTGAAATATTCATTCCCATAATAAAAAATTTCCAGAAGAAACAGGAAACTATGTGTTGGCATTACTTTAAAAAATTGAACAAAATAATGATTTTTTGAGCGGAAGTGCATAGTGCGCATGGTTACTTACTGCCCATGTGCAAGTAACCATGCATACTGCCCATGTGCAAGTAACAATGTTTAAAATATAACCAAAAGCCTAATGTTAAAAAATAAGAAGTCCGAAATATTCCTTCTTTCCATCCTTGGTTTGCATGCGGTAAGCAAAACTGCTTAAGCCACAGGAAGTGACGTCACGTTCCTGAACTCTCGCAGCGGAGACTCCCACCACCTCAGAGAGAGGACAGAAACAGCTGATCTGTTTTGGTTTCACTCAAAACCGGTCCCTTCACCTCCTCTTCTTCTAACCTCCTTGTCTCCACCACGAAACTTTCCAAACCGTGCAATGTTTAAGTTAATATATCATTTCTAACATTACTTGTTCTATTGGTCGCTTGTTCGTAGCACTGGAGCTACTTAGTGTAATGCCTCGGATAACTAGCACCCAAAAATCCTTAATTGTACACTGAGCTAAATTAGGCGACCTAACGGCAAGAAAAAGAGTCTTGTTAACTTACGAAATCAATCTTTTATTGGCATCGAGTACTTAGGTTCATTGATGCATCGACGATAATCTTCAGCATCATACAACTTAGATAGCAGCTCTACTTCATACTAAAAGCCACAATCCGAACCTCTATCTTGAGGCTCTAAGAACCTCAGAGCAAATACAACTTTGTTTTATTTACCTACTCGTGAAAGTACTACGTACAGCAACGCTAATCTACCGATATCACATCACACGTTTCGCTGCTCGTTCCACCCATGAAAAAGGACATTCTTATCTAGTCAACACTCAAACGTCATTCACCCTGATCTGAACACTGCTGCCACAAAAACAATCGTGAGAAAAATATAATGATAAGGTTGAAATGCTGAAAGAGAAATTCAAAATTTATAAAGAAAGAATCTCAAAATGAAAGTTAAATTAGAGTATACGTCATAGCCGAAACTGAAATAGTTAAACCAAGGCCGTATAGAAAAATACAAGGCCATGACATTAGATAGATGTGTTCCTGCTTTTAGCGACGTCAAACCGAGGCGTCAGATTGGGTTCAAACTCTGCCATGTATGACGTCACAGACGACACCGACGTATCAGGCTTTGTAACATGAGCGTGACGTCGCAAATGGAGGGAACTTATTTCTCTAATGCCATGACCTCGTACTTTTTAGGAGGCCTTGGTCAAACGCATGCGCCGTACTCACCATACACAATACGTTCCTGTCTAGGCGTTTGTTTCGCGTTTTTTACCTTTGCGATAGAAAAAGAGCGATGAACGGCAAAAATGTAGCTTATTTTCAATACTGCGCCAGAGGAGCACAACTGAACCGATCACGCCAAACTCCTTTTATGTAAACGTGTCGGAACCTCAGCTTTCCAAATAGAAAAATATCATAATTGGTACCAACAGCATCCAACGATGAAATCGAAAAGAATTATTACACAACCCAGTACATACACAGAAGAGCAATTGAATTAGAGACAACTGGCGTTATGCAAATGTGGCGCTGTGGACGGCCCTGTAAACGGAAACGACATGACGTATGCAGCAATCCGACAATATAAGGAGTGATGCGACGGGAATAAGTAAGAGTCGGACGCAGTATGGGTAAGACGAATGATCTAAGAGCATTTGCTCGTGGGCAAATTGTTGGGGCCCGACGAATGGGTCACTCCATCTCGGACGTCGTGCAGGCACTGGGGTTTTTGCGTGCCACTGTGTCACGGGTGCACCGTGAGTACATCGAATCCGGTAAAACCACCCTGCAAGGGCCAACTGCCATGGACAACAGCGTGTAGATGAGCGGGGTCATCGTTGGCTAGCTCGCATTGTAACAGCGGATAGACAGTCACCAGTGCAAAAAATCACTTGGCAATTTAACGCTGATGCATAAAAACGTGTAAGCAGCAACACCATCCAGAACCATCCCCTCACTATAGAGTACAGAAGCCATCGTCCTACGAGGGTACCGCGGCTGACCGCACATCACAGGGTGCAAAGATTGGCATGGGCGCGGGAACATCGCTACTGGACCCTAGACATGTGGAAAAATGTTTCCTAGACTGACGAGTCGAGATTCACGTTGGTAAATGCGGATGGCAGGATACGAGTACGGCGCAAACCGCATGACGCGATGGATCCTTCTTGCCAGAAAGGTACTATTCAAGCTGGTGGTGGTGGCATTCTCCTCTGGGGGCTGTTTACATGTACTGAAATGGGACCCCTGGTACATGTGACATCGTCCCTCACAGGTCAACGTTACCGAGATATCGTGGACGACCATTTGCTCCCGTTTGTGCGTCTTCAACATCCCATTGGGGACCTCATCCTGTAACAAGACAGTGCACCGTGCCATCGCTCCCGAATTGTATCCGAATGGTTGGATGAACACTCCACCGACGTGACCTCGCATCCTTGGCCAGCTAAGTCACCTGACCTCAATCTCATCGAGCACATCTGGGGTGCCATCGAGAGAGATGTTCGAGGCTCTGACCCCCTCCATCAAGTCTTCGTGAACTGTGGGAGCTTGTTCAGGGGTCGTAGATCCGTATGGGTTCCCAACGCTTCCGGTGTCTTGTCGAGTCCATGCCGAAACGGATCGCCGCAGTCAGCAGAGTGAAAGGTGGTACTACACGTTACTATACAGGTATCTCTAATTCAATTGCTCTTCAGTGTATACACTAATTGTCATAAAAATCCGCGCAACAAGAATGAGGCGTTGAATTGGAATGAGATTTTATTAGTGAGATGGTACATACCAAGGAGAGAAGTGATTACAATATCAGAGCAGCAAGATGATTTCCCGCGAACATGCGGTACACATTCCGATAGCGTTAGTACCGCGTCGTGCTCCGATAATCCGGTGATACGGTCCGGCATGCAGTCAAAGAGGCGTCGTATGTCATCCTTGGACAGATTGGCCCACACTTCTTGCAACTGAAGCTCTATATCACGAACATTGAGACATAAAGAAAGCTTGCGTCCCATCTGCTTCCATACGTACTCGAGGGGCGAGAGATCAGGCGATCTGGCAGGCCACGGAAGCGTCGAATAATGACGTAGAAGTTCTGGGAGCCCCACGCCTTGTGCTAATGTGCGTTACCTTGTTGGAGAATGGCTCCGGACCGCGCCAACAAGAAAGGGTAGCACACGGGGCCGCAGAATCTCCTGTACGTAGCGCTGGGCTTTCAACGTCCCTCGGATCACTGCGAGGGAAGTACGGCTGCCGTACGCGATGTCTCCCCGGACCATCATGCCTGTAGTTCGGGAAGTTTGCCGCTGTAAAGTGATGTTGGGATTGTAGCACTCACCTGAAGTCCTCAACACACTGACACGGTGGTCAGAAGCGGGATTCGTCGCTGAATACTATGCGTCGCCAGTCCGTAGCATTTCACGTTGCTCGCTGCGGACACCATTGCAATCGACGCCGACGATGGTCAGGTGTTAATGGCTAAAAACGTAAGGCCCGTCGAGGGTGCAGATTTGCCTCCACCGGGCGTCTGAAAATGGTTCTGGCGGACACAGGAATCCCTTTAACAGTCGCCACATGTCTCTGGGTATTGGACAACAACGTCGTTGTATCTTTGCTTGCCTGTCTCACGATCCCACGGTCTTCTCTGCTGGTGGTGTGTTTAGGTCGTCCAGATCTAGCCCGCCGTATCTGGGTGCTTTCCCATTTCCATTGCTTCCACAACGATTGCACCGTACTGTCCGACCGGCCCAAATGGCAACCGATTTGGCTCACCGGCCACATTGCCTCTCTAATCCCGACGATACGGCCTCGTTCAAACTCGGTCTGTTGCCCGTACGCACATCTACGGTGTCTCATTGGCATGTCTATCGCTCAGGTATCTCATCTGACTCTTACCGTGCACTTCGGCACGAATGTGGAGTCCCCTGCGCAGCGCCTTATAAGCCCCAAGGATTGCGGTTGCAGCGCCGGTCTTGGACTTGCGGTCGTGCTGAATTGCACGAAACTTTAATCATTTGCACGTCTCCCCTCCTCGCAGCTGTTCGCCGAGTTTCGCGTTAATCGCACGGCTTTTTCTTCGTGCGCGGAATTTTATGACAATGAGTATATGAACTTTAACAAATTGTATGTCTATGGAAAACCACAGCGGATTTTTTTGAGACGCCTACTGGGAGTGGAGTTATAAATATTTGGATGCTATACATATTTCTCGACAGTAGTAAAGTAAACCGAAAGTAAACAAATTCGATATAACGAACATCGGATACGGAGGTAACCAAAACCTTATTGAAATCTGATCGTGCTGCATGCGTCCCCATGGAGTAACGAAACAATAATTTCATTGTTGCTCAACAATATATTTTACTATACTATCGCCGAACATTATTTCATCACGTTCCACATACACGTAGCAATATCTTATTGCAATCTGCGTAAATTACAAGAACCTAATGCTAAATGTGACAAAAGCCATTACAAAAATGTATTTTTTATGCTATGAAAACGGTGGGCCTTAGTGAAGTTTGCCTTCCTCTTGAGCCCTCCCGGATGAGGGAGGTTACCTACTATTGACAAGCGCTTTAAAATGATGTATACCACTATGAGGTGTACCCTGTAGATATGCTAGACTAAAAGTTACCAATCCTCCACCCTAACGCACTTGCGATTCAGCTTTCCTTTCTATCTGATCAGATTTTAGCATGCGCATGCGAAAATAAACTTTTGTAGTTATATCACATTTCATCGGTGTCAGTGTCATTTCTTACGTTCGTCTAAATCTGAATAACATATAATGATAATAACACTAATGAATATTGTTGGGTGTTTTTGAAAAAACTGTTGCCACCATAGTTTAGGAAATATTTACTTTTATTTATCACATATCTTCTTTCATTGGGTTTACTGCAATAACATTTATTAATCCACCGACCTACAGTAACTACCGCTTAATGTCAGAAATTAGTAAACCTTACTGTTTGTCATAACGGTTTAATTTCACTTAGCATCTACAGGTCAGTGGCTCGGTGTAGCCGTGGGTGAGGCGAATAAATGAGGAGCGCGCAAGCAAAATCAAACATGTACATCAGATCTAGATTTGCAGCAGACAGGAAAAACGTTCATTGAGTTATGCGCAATGAACTTCGTACTGTTGAACTATCAGCCACTTTCAATTTTGATGCTCTAAACACGTCTATGGATGTGATTCAGATCAAAAATGTTTTAAAATCAAAATATTAAACTTTTTGTTGTTGACATATTTGTTTTTGATCAGATGCCCTAATGACTTGTTGGATTTTGCTTGAACATATTCTGAATTTAATCTACCTATGTGTTCGGTTCGATAATCAACCTGCCTTTAATATGTAGAATACCTATTCTCTAACAAAAATTTTAAGTTTTAAAAGAAAAGGCTGATGGAGAAAGAGAAGCATTTTCACTTGCTTTTTTTTTTTTTTTTTTGTTCATTATTTACGAAAGTTGCTGTCACATGTTGCTATGCCTTTATTTTGCTCAATGTATTTCACATTAAGAAAAATGATAATAGGTGGTATAAAAAAATGATTGACTGAGAAGAGCGGATTTTTATGAAAATTAGAAAACAAGTACATTAATAAAAACAAATATGTAGACCACAGTCCTCCTCCAGGCAGACACATTGATCCTGATGTTCACATGAACGAATAAGGCATCACATGGATGAATTGTATAGCACAAGAACCGTGTGTTCTGATGTTTGCAACCCATGAAAACTTTGGAACCATCTAGTGCACCATAACGTTCTTTCTTAGATTTTTCTTTCACACTTCCTCTTTTGGTTCTTTTCCTTTGTCCTTCTGAACCTTCCATTACTAAACCATCTCCGACCTCTTCCATATCTGTAATACTATGCCAAACGCACGAAAATAATAATCATGTTTGAACAGAACACGTCGGCTGTCTGAAAACGTGAATGCCACTGCGTCATTTTTATCGGCTTTGTCACGTGACCGAATTTTGGAGCTCTTATTGGTTCACTCGACATGTTTGATTTTGCTTGAACCTGCAACTGGGATATATTCGTTTTTGCTTGAATCGCACATTTTTCACCTATAAAATGAGTAGGAGCTGTTTGGTTTGGGTCGGCTTATGATACAGAAACGGAATCAGACCATCATCCTTTATCATATCCAATGCTTACTTGATAATTCACATTTTTGTGACATGTTTGTTTGGTTTTGCTTGCGCGCTGCTCAAATGTAATGTACGTAAATAAACGCAGACTCTCGAATCAATCGTTATATTTCACACCCACAAATATCTTGACATGAGAAAGATGCATAGCATAGACAGGGTGTCCCATATAAAACGCAACCCTACAGTAAGAACAAGAATCACATCAATCAGTATTGTAACGTAAAAAACATGTAGGTAAGTATACAACATAAATGCATGAATGTATGTATACATATGTGAAATGTTGCAGTAGCTGCTGGAAGTGGCCATCATCTGCCTGAGTACAAGCATTCACCTTTTTCTCACACTGTTTCTTTCTACTTTTTAAAAGTTCTGGAAGGATATTAGTCACAGCTTGTTCAATGCTGTCCTTCAGTTATGTCAAGGTTCATGGTTTGGCTTTATAAACAGACTCCTTGAGGTAACCTCAGGGAGAAAAATTTTCTGATGTTATCTCAAGAAATCTGTATATAATATACTAACTACACCAAAGTTCGGAGCTCTGATTGGATGTAATTTTGAAGCTCTGATTGGATGTAATTTTGGGCTCTGATTGGATGTAATTTTAGTGCTCTGATTGGACGAAGCCGGTAGCAAATTAGAATTTACAGCGAATCTAAAGAGAGACGATTATTACGTTCAATAGGAGACTGTCTTTCTCTTTGTAAAGCCATTCTTTGTCTGTCATTTGTCAATCGAGATTTTGTTTCTTGGAAACTTTCATTATGACGGGATAAACAAATTATGTTAGCGTCCGATGTACTACGACCTATATTCGATTTTCGTCTGAGCATAATGTGAATACAATATTTAAATTTTAAATAAAGAGCTACTCAAAGTGATACATACGTGTGGACGAAAACAGCTACGCGTTTAGTCTGTGCGAGCGCCGATAAACCAATTCTTTCAGCATTCGATGCAACTACGCATTTAGTCTGTGGCCTTACATGCTGTCAGACCGACCACCGCGCATGCGCCTCGCGTCTTTTTCCCAGTGAGCAAACACGTTTCGTAAACCGGTCGCCGCGCATCGTTGTTTAGGCAGTGGAGGCCACGAAAGAAGGCGAACGGCGGTTTTTTTCTTTGACTTGTCACTAAAATCGTTATTGCTCGGCTCCCTTTCGTTATAGATTAATGTTTCATACACCTAAACCTTCATCGACAAATGCTCTATGGAATGGTGAAAACCGCATCAGAATCCGTCAGTGATGTGTGAAATGCGATCACTGAAATATTTCTTCAAAAAAGCGATGGTTGTGTTTGCGAAGTGTGATGCTGTTCTTCATGCTGTATCAAATAGTTTCGTTTGTCCACTTCCAAGAGTGCAATAAACTGCATCAACTGATGCTGGTATCATTCGGCATTAATGATATCCTCAAAGAAGAAAGGACCAGTAATTCTTTTACGAGACAATGCGCATCAAACAGCAACCATCTGAGGGTACAACGACATTTCATAATACACATGGAGAATTTTGGAGCACCAAATCCAGCTGTTTTGACTATTAACGTAGACGTTCAAATGAAAGCCTTGTCTGTGAAAAACAACAAGTCCAATGCATGAATCCATTCACGCACAGAACGACAGAACCAATGGTAATATTCTGTTATTTTTTCTTCATTGGGGCCAAGAAGCTGCTGCATAGATTGTATTCAATATCGCCGCAAGTTTTGCAGTTTTGTGGTTCGATGAGCCAAATATCTAAACAACCAAGTTCTCAGCTGATAAGCCCCATATTAACTTTCGTGGCGCGTTCTGCAGCCTATGCCCGATATCGCATGATGTTCCCTGCAGTCAACACTAGCATCGTTCTTTTGTGTTCCTCGTTGTTCACGGAAACCTGTCTCTCTGATTTCATCACCACCCAAAATATGGAAGTCTTATTTGAATCGCTTGGGGAAATAAGCCTCATCGATAAAAACACATTCCTCTTGTGAATAAACCATCTTGACGCTCGCACCGCCCCTGATACTCTGGTCGCGTCATAATGTCTGCAGTGATGGGTCCGTATTTTAAAAGTTTCGAATGACTTCTGAAATACGATGTTTAAACTTTAACTAAATTCATATAATTCCGTAATTCAGTTCTAACTTTAGAAAACGACTATTGTCCAATATGAAATGCAAATGAATTAGGTGTCGCTCCCTCACGAAAAGCACTGCTGAGAAAGGAATAATTAATCTTTGTAGCAGGAAGACAAATAGATGATCTCAAGAGGAAATCCAGTAGTCGCTCTAAGTGAAAATAATGATGTTTTAGTTGTTAACTGCAACAACAATAAAACACGTGTTTTGAATCTAAGAAACTAGAATAAACGGAGAGTATGTCACCAAATTAAAGCTGAAAGCTTTATTCATAATAAACAGAACTCATTACACTTGGTGCTTTTCTTTGCAAAATAATTGAAGAAATATAAGTGACAACCTCGTCTCACTAGATGCTAAAGAAAAGCGGTTGTTGTTACACAAAAGTTCAAACATTATTAAATATTCATACCGAACAAACGAGAACGGAAAATATTAATGTATTTCTAAATTCTGTGTCTTGTACAAATTAAATGAAATTGCCGTTCGGAAAGTAAATGAACACTCTGCCATAATTTCTGTAATAGCAAAACAACGATCAAAATATTTGAGTGATTTATTAGTAGTTCATCGCATTATTAATATAATGCATAAACTGTAGCTACTTCACGAACTTCATTAAAAGTATCAATGTCTGTGATTCGGAGATCGAAACCATTTGCTGTTGTACCGAATACCAGACATATGTATTTTGAAATGGAGAAACAGTTGAAATCGCATGGGTTCATATCCGGTGAATACGGTGTATGATGTAGCTATACTCAACAAATATGTTCACTGAATAGCGGAACAGTGCAGACCTTATGATGCCCTGCGTTGTCGTGTACAGGGTTTGTGAAGAAGACCGAGCCGCCCCTGTGGCGTAGTGGTACACTGCTGGACAATTGCTAAGAACGGATCATAAACGGCTATATAGCGCATAAAAAAGTAAGTGCGAATGGATGCCAAGTGAAATAAGATAATGTCAGAATGCCAGGACATTACAAGAAAGACAATTTATTGTGCTCTGAAATACAGAAGGCTTTGGAACGTGTTCAAGGGGCAAACAGGCCATTTTGTGCAGAATACGTAAACGTGAAAAAAAATGCAATTACCGTCCGTAGGCGTTCCGGCGTAAGATGTCAATACGGGATATGGCCACCATGGAGCGCGATGCAAGATTCCACACGTCGTGTCATGCTTTGCACAACATTATCAAGTAGATGTTGGGGTAATTTATCCCATTCCTCTCTGTCAGTGCACGGATGAGGGTGTCCTTGTTCATTGTAGGGCATTGGCGACCAGCAGGACTCCTCCCCAAAGCATCCCACACATTTTCAATGGGATTCAGATCTGGAGAACGTGCTGGCCATAAGAGGCGTTGAATATTCTCGCTCTCAAGACACTCCTGGACAGCGACTGTTCAGTGACATGTTGCGTTGTCGTCCATGAAAATGAATCTATCACCGACAGCACCACGGAACATGCGAACATGAGGTAGCAGAACATCATTAATGTATCGTTGGCCAGTCATATTCCCAGTAGGAAGCACATAGAGGGACGTACGGCTATTGATCATGATGCCAGCCCATACCATGACACTACATGTCGGATATCGGTCCCTTTCCTGTATGTTTACTGGACAATATGCAGTACCACTATCACGCCAGATCAGTTGTCGTCGACAATCAGACGATAGACTGTATCTACTCTCATCTAAGAACAGGACAGCAGACCAGTCGTTATCAGTCCAATTGCGATGTTGATGGCACCATTGCAAACGGGCAGTACGGTGACGTCTGGACAATGGGAAGCACACAACAGGACGGCGGGCGTATAGTCCTCCTTCATGCAAACGTCTGGCGACAGTTTTTCGGGAGATCCGCTTGCCAGTAGCAGCCATAAACTGATTTGCTACCTCACTAGCTGTGCTGCGCCGGGGTCTTTTTGTTGATAGCACTATGTACCGATCTTCTGCAGGTGTCGTACTGCGAACACGACCTCCCCCGTGACGTTTGCTACACTCTCCATTTGTTTGAAATGATTTCCAAAGCCTTGAAACAACACTGTGGCTGATGTCGAACTCCCTGGAAACATCAGTTTTTTTTCGCCCTTCTTCAATCTTGCCAATAATACGGCCACGCGTAAAATCATCTAGGTGATGTCAGGAAGACATACTGAAAATTGCAAGTTCGTCAATTGATTCTTTCCCTTTCAACTTTGCGTTTGAACAACAACGGTCAATACGCGTCAAATCCTTTATATCTCTTATCAGCGCTAGGACGTCACGAACAAGTTCGGCAATCCAAAATTTACATACGCACAACACGTCTTACTGTATCCCGCACATATACTAATTTCCACATTTTCCTGCCTTTCATTTTATGGTTGCTATCGTTGCTATTGTCATCCGTCCTTAGCAATTGTCCAACAGTGTATAAGTGCTGGCTTATGACCATTCGTCCGAGATGGAGTCGGGTTTCTGATCCCGGTTAGGCATGAATTTTATGTTTGTCTTACGGCATTGGCTCTCTCCCTTCCCTGGAACCAGTGGCTCTAAATTAGGAACGGGCGACTGCTAATAGTCCATTGAGTTGCTCACGTTAGTCTCCTAATAAAAAAAAGAAGACCGATTCTCCTTCATAAATGAACTTTCCCTTTGCCATCCATCAACTTAAATAAATAATTGTGAGCTGTGGAATTGATGAGTTTAAAAATGCAGCTCACATTGCTTATGGGGCATGTCCATCAATTTCAGTTCAACATGATTCTTCGCGAACTCTGTGCATCGCATCTTTACTGTTTACCAGAGACAGCGGGAAATCCTCGCGTATCAGGGTCTTCCTTAATTTTAAGTAGCTGCTGCCCCAAATTAATTATAAGCCCTCTTGAAAAGCCTTAGATTAGCAGTGACTTAGGAAATTATTTAGACTGGAATAGAAGCTACCAATAATCCCAACTAAAGCCTCTCCGAAAAACATGTAGTAAATTTCAACGTTTCGTGAAAATGAAGTCTTCGAACTTTTTAGTCACACTTCACATTAAAATGGTTCATCATTTTTCTGGTCTGTAAAATAACCAATTTTGCAATGGTTGAAAAACACATTCTCTTCAGGGCGTGCAAGTCCAAACCGACTTCAGATGAACGCGTGAATCATAAGTTATTATTCCTTATATGAATAACGTTTCTCAAATGGCAGCCTGAGCACTTTCAAGAGACAAGGCGAGTCCCAAAATTTTTAATTAGAAAACTGATAATTTTTTTTTTTTTTTTTTTTTTTGATTGGAGGTTTAACGACCACCGTGAGCAACTCAATGGGCTATAAGCAGTCGCCCGTCCCTAATTTAAGGTCACTGGTTCCAGGGAAGGGAGAGAGCCAGTGCCGTAAGACAAACACAACATCCATGCCTCACCGGGATTCGAACCCGGACCCCGTTCGGACGAATGATCAGAGGCCATCGCTTAGACCACTGCGCCACCGGGGCGGCGATAAATTTTCAAATTTACAGTTTCTTAGAACTGTTGCTAAAAGAACAGGTAATAAATTATTGACAGCTGAGAGTGTTACATAATCGGTTCCTATTGAGAATTTTTACTTTCGCTTGAGTAGAAAGACGATAGCCATAATGGCATGACATGTTTTACAGGTGAATGTAAATCAAGTCGTTTTCCGCCATAAAATGAGACCGCTTAAGGGCCTTCTGATATTTGAAATGCTGACTCTGAAAAATCAGGTCCTGTGGGGTGTCTAATTGATGATGAAAGCCAGCCCATATCCTAACACTCTGAACCTGGAAGCAATGCGAATTTATTTCGTTTCTTCAGTAAACAGGAGCGCATGTCACTCTTGATTCACAGAAGATTTATAGATAGCTGATATTGCCAACACAATCCAAGCAAGAAAAACATGACAAAGAAATACCGAAAAAGCGAAATAAGGTGAAAACGTGGTAAGAAGGAATAGCTTTACACCTTTCAGTTTCTGGCCACTTCTCACATCTATATTCAATTAGAGTGCTCGTCCGTACCATGAAGGAACGCACAAAATCAGACAAAACTTACGACATATGTAGACAAGTAAATAGGTGGGCAAGAAATAATTTTGTTCCTGAGGGTTTACATGAATGCGATGGTGTGGCCTGAGTGATTGATGGTCGTTTGACTGTCATGCTGGACTATACATTTGGTAACACCTAGTTCATTTGACTGTCATGCTAGACTATACCTATAGCAACACCTAGGTCGTTTGACTGTCATGCTGGACTATACATTTGGCAACACCTAGGTCATCTGACTGTCATGCTAGACTATACCTATAGCAACACCTTGGTCGTTTGACTGTCATGTTGGACTATACATTTGGCAACACCTAGGTCTTTTGACTGTCATGCTGGGACATACATTTGGCAACAGCTAGGTCGCTTGACTCTCATGCTGGGCTATATATGGCAACACCTATACTCGGGGCAAGCCTAACTTGACTATGGAATTTAAGTTACGGAGTGAGTACTTCCACTGTATAATATACATACAATAGATTTAGAATGATAAATCTCAAGAAACCTTATGACATCTCTTCGAAAGAGTGCACAGCAGATTCCGGGCGTGAACATTACGTGAGTGTGATGCCTCATGTTATTCTCAAAAACGCTAAAACTTTTCACTAATGCAACGAATTTGATTTATTGAAAATTTCTTCATTTACTTCTATGGTCATTGTTTTGCATTATCACCAACTGGGGATAATCAGATCCCCATTATTTGGTATTCCCATTTCCGTCTTCACAGTGTATGCACAAACGATCTTGTTGTGATGTTCGAAAATTTTAACACGCCTGTATAAATTTTATGCAAAATGATATCTCTTTTTTTCTTCAGCTAAAATGTTGTCATGATCATTTAATGCTAAGAGCAGTCTCCAGTCACTAATTCAGGTAAGGGAAAGAACAAAAAATCGAACACACTAATAGCATTTTCGTCCCAAATCTAGCCTAAAGGTACGAGAAGCCAGTGGACCAGACAACTCGAATACTATCGATTTATCTATCATAAATTTCGTCATTCTTTGAAATCGATGCAACACCAAAATCCTACAGTCGTCCTACTGCATGCTGTTCGACTAAAGATGTGGATTAATTTCTGAGGGATTATATGAATGTAATGAGCTAGGAGACAATGTAGTGCAGCCTGGGTCAGTAGGTCGTATGGATGCCATGCTGGTTTATGCATTCTGTAACACTGCGCAGCATCGAGTGGAATATCATCCCGGATGGTGTCTTGAGATGTTGGGGACCATGCGTCGTTGACCTGAGGCCAAAATTCTTCGACAATGCGAGGGGTTATATCATGTGCCAATGAAGTGCCACACGTTTTCTATTAGGAAGAAATCTGGAGATCGCGCTGCCTAAGGCAGCACCTTGTCTCCTTGTAGGAACTTTCTGCTGATGTTGGCAGTATGAGAGCTGGCGTTGTCTTGCTGAAACTGGGCATCAAGGATACCGCGGAGATCCGGCAACAAGATGGATTGCAGTACCTCATCGATGTATCGTCGAGCTGACGTTGTACCAAATATTACAGAACTGCAAGGGCCTCATTTGGTGAGCCCGGCCTCTCTCAAGCCCGTCTGTTTGAGGTCCCGCTCGACGCGGCCTGTTTTAGATATTAGACATTCAGCCCGCCGACGTATCAATTGCAGCTATTATTTAGTCCGGGCCCGACCCGTGATGTGCCATTTTGTATTATTCTGCCTTTTTATTGTATTTTATTAAATAGCGCAAATTAAATAATGAAATGAGACATTGTTAAAAATATTTAATTGACTGTAAGCTTAAAATATTAACTATTTGGCAATTATCAAAGAATATAACCATTGAAGAGAGAGAGAAAAACAAATAAGCGCGTTCAAAATGTCCCTCTTCCTGAAATAGCAAGTGGTAACAGGTAACACTACAAAAGTCAACCCCTGTACGGATTAGAGATAGAAGAAACAATCGATGTCGTCTCACTCTCTCATACAAACACACACCCACCCCCACCCCACTACAAACAATCACCGTCCCTCACTCCGCACAACACACCCTCTAGAACGGGATTTAATTGAATCTTATTGTTGTCAACAAGCCCCAAAATGTCTTTACCAACTTAATACCTGCAGATGGTAAAAACATTGTGAATGTCTGTCCTCACCTCTGTGATTAAGCCATGGGCTATGTCATGGAAGTAATTAAAACCAGCGAAATACTTAAACAGACCAGGAAATCCGGAAACACGTCTTTTTTTCTTTCTTTGTCATTGTGTTAAAAAGAATGGGTCGACTTGGCCCGGCCCTTCCCGTGCATACTCACTATGTCTACTAGCAGAGAACGACTGTTGAAACGCATGACGCTCGAAATATGATTCTAGACTGAACAGCTGTATGTGAAGCACGCGAATGACAGAAAGACCATCTCGAAAGGCACATCGTACCAAGACTTTCAAATGGCAATCATCGCAGCTTAGACAGAACGAAACTCCTCGCTGAATTCGACGTAGTCCCATTCATCCCGCCATGCATGTTCAATGTAACCTTGCGCAACCAGGTTCTGCCGTGAGTGGTTGTCGTCGCAATTTCTGTCGAGATAGCAAACCTGCCTCAGCCAATCTCCGATTCACAGTCCGTTTCGGTACGAGGATGTCCAGCACAGCTTCTTGTACACGAATGAGTCATTACATTATGACCGCCTACCTAATAATTGTAGGACCTCTTTTAGCCTGCAAAACAGCGGCCAATCGGCAAGGCATCGACTCGATGAGGTGGCGGTAGGTATCCTGAGGTATCTGGTACCATAATGTTAACAACAGGTCCTCCAGTTCTCGTACATTTCGGGGTGGTGGTGATTTAGCGCGAACCCGCTTTTCCAAGTCGAACCACAAATATTCGATTGTGCTCTTCCCAGATGAATTTTGAAAACAGGGCATTAACAGAAAGTCACCACAATATTCCTCGAACCACTCCTTGACGAGCCTGGCAGTGTGGCCCGGCCCAAGCCCGAGCGTTTAAGGTCCGGCCCGCTTCAAGTCCGTGTGATTATCCACTTCGTAATGGTCATCACCAGCAGCGAATACAGTTGCCATGAATGGGTGAACTTGATCCTCAACGATGTTCAGATACCTGACAGCTGTCACGAATTGTGTGCTACTGAGATAATAGCCCATAAAGTGTCCCAAAAAACATCGCCCACAGCGTAACACCACTGCTGCCGGCCTGTGTCCGCCCAACAGTGCATCCCTATGCCATAGCCTCCATTGGTAATCGGCGTATCCGCGCTCTCCCGTCTACGTGATGCACCAGGAATCTTAACTGGTCAGACCAAGCCACTTTCTTCCAATCATCCACTGTCCAATCTCGATGATCTTGAACCCAATTTCTGAGTTGTTGGCGATGCCGTGAGGTCAGCATGGGGAACCGGCTGGGTATTCGGCTACGCAGGCTCGTGCGCAGAAGGCTGCGATGAACTGTGTGCTGTGACCCATTGCCCTGATCATCACTGTTGTGTCTGCGGGTGATATGGCACACTGTTGCCCTGCGATTGCTGTGAACATTGCGCGACAGACTTCGCTCCCCCCTGGCTAATCAATAGGCTGCGGATGACACACGGCTGGATGGCGGTTCTTTGTTTGGTCATCTGTGCCCCACTTTTTTTACGTGCTCACAACAGCGGCACATGAACAACCCACAAACCACGCCATTTCCGACATCGTAGATCCAAGGAGCCGTGCCATCAGAATTTGTCATTTATCAAACTCCTGTAAATCGGCAGCTTTTCCCATTCTGACTCCTAACACTCCACTAACCGAAAGCTGGTTCTCGGGTTTGTATATATACTGTCCTGTGTACTTCACCTGCGCCACCGTTCGGTCTTCAGGCGCGCTCATTTCTCTGCCCTGGTGGTGGTCATAATGTAATAGCTGATCGGTGTACACTTCGTCGATAGTCGTCCGCTGTGGATTGTGTGGCTGTTACAGCTCGCTATCGAATGCGGCAATCGAGGCATTCGTACGTACGCCTCCTTGCACAAGTCCCACTACGGCGACCACTTTTGCCACATTTAGCTGACAGATGTTGCACCCCCGTTGCGTTTCTGTCGCGCTATAACACGATGCAGGGACCAACCAGCGGTACGTAGCCACATGATGAATCTTCTGATAAAACTGTCCGTATGATTGTAAGACACCCCATGACGTCGCCCAGACATTCTCACCCTTACACTTGCTTTCTCATCCGCGACCAGTCCGACGTAGTGGTCCACACGCCGAAATGAGGGTGATCAAACTGAGCTACGTGGAGCAGTTTTGTCTCCCTCGCCTATCACACGATTGGCCGGCAACTGCAATCATTTCTATAACCCAACTGTCGACACGTACTCACCAATCGGCATTGCGCTCGGACAAACACTTCCTGGTGTGGCGTTTACAATATCTAGCAGGGTTCATCGTAGTTTACCATCTCTCAATCTTGTGTGTCTTGATTATAAAACATTTAATTTATCCTGAACGTGAATCAGCTTATCTCCTTTCAAAGAAACTAACAAAAAAAGGAGAATAAAACGGAAAAGAAAATGCATTCTCGATGAATCTCCTCCAGATCTTCCAATTTCCTTAATATATGCAATGATGTGGATTCTGAAGCACAAAGTGTATTATAAGGAAACTGCTCTGAATATATTATATTAAAGATTAATAAGGTTTCGATTTATTACACTGCTCGTATGTAAATTGCAGTCCTTTGGAGATTTGATAGCGCAGTGTAATCAGTGGAACCCAATGCCACAGAAATAATGTGCTTCATCCCACGGAAATCGTGTTTCCGAAACATTCCGGATGATGCTATTTTTATGACTTAATTTCGTAGCGTATTCGTTTCTCTCGGACTCATCAAGATTTCCATGTTCATCGTTAAAACCGTGCGTTATAATTCTGAAGGAAGACAGATTCTAAAATTAATAATTTCTCATTACAACGGCGGAATACAATATCTCATTCGTCTAAACAATTTTTTTCAGTTTTCTAAAGTACCGAAATTATTTCCACTAATAAAAATTCAAATACAGTATTTATTTTCGGTGCAATAAACGTCAGTCTTTCAAAGTAAGATTTCTTTTTCTTTGTCAACACTTAGGAGAGTGCTAAAATTTTACAGATGCAGCTTATTTACAATAGAATAAATCATGCTTAACGAGTGAGAAAATGGTTCAGCTTCGTTTTGCTCATTGTACTGATCACTAGTGTTCGCAACCTTCAAGAAACTGAGAATTTGAGTTTCTTCATTCTCCCACTAAAGGTATTGAGGGAATTTACCGCGAATGCCGTATGTATGTTTTCGTTCTGGTTCTCTCGCTTCCTTAGCCACCAGTAATCATACGTAAATTGGGCTTATAATTCTCATATCGATACCTTAAAGCATAAAAATCCTCCAAAATACAGCTGGTTCATGGACTGTTCATAAATACCAAATAAATTACGTCATTAACTACATTATTTTATTTGTGTGCAACGTCACTCTGACATCACAAGATTTCACCGAACATGTTTTATCATGTAACTGACATCATATGAGATGTTTGAGGTGTGTCAGCATATAACTGACATCATATGCTGAAACATCTAAGGCATATAACGAAGGCTCTACACCAAATTTATACAAACGCCATTCCATAAAAACTGCGAGTAATTGTTTTTGAGTTGGCAATAGTGCGAAGAGGGAAAATGACCGAGCAGACGACTAGCCGTGGCAGACGGTTCTGGTTTTGTTATTCCGCAGTTGTTTAAGATACGTCTGCATTTCTCCATACAGCTATGGAGGTAAGTGATTCAGAGTTAAGAAGTGAATGCGTTGTGCGATAACATTTTGCTATCGTTTGGGCAAAACTGCTCTGGAAACAGTTTATTTAATGAAAAAAGCTTTACAAAGATACGGGTGAGTAAACGATTTTTAGATGGCACCATGATTTCAAAAAAGGGCGTTTGTCGGCAGAACTCAATCCTGGTTCTGGTTGACCTGAAAGTGTTTCTAAGAAGCATATTGTTAACACTGTTTGGGAAATACTGTAAGATCGATGAATGACGTGGGAAGACAGCGGTCTCAACTAGTATTTCAAAAATGTTGGCATTCCTCATTCTATGCAACAAATTACTCCTGTATCGTGTGTATTTAAGATACGTACCTCATCACCTGATGCCAAAACAATTGTTAGCCAGAGTTCAGTTGTGTCATGAGTGGAAACAAATGATTGCAAATGATTCAGACATTCTATGCACAGTAATAACTGCCAACGAAACATGGGTCCATTATCTCGACCCCCCTCACGAAGCGCGCAACGTGTGTCTAGAAACACACAGGCTCGCCTCCTCCAAAAAAAGTCCGCCAAACCAAATAAGCTGGCAAGTTGATGATGATAAATTTATTTGATCATAAAGGTGTAGTCTACCAGCGTGCCGTTCTTCCACGAATTACTTTCAATGCTGAGTATGACATTTCAGTCTTCAAGTGTCTGCAACGACATATATCGATTAAGCGACCGGAAGTGGTGGGCAAGTGGACTCTACATCATGATAACGCCCGCCCACGTGTGGCTGCTTGTGTTCAACAGGTCCTTACGAAATGCAGTTTTTAAATCATGCCACAACCTGTCTACACTCCTGAGCTCGCCCCGTGCGATTTCTGGTTGTTTCCAACAATGAAGGAGAAGTTCCGTGGAGCAACATCCAATAAAGATGTTCAAGCTGTACAGGGGTCGCTAAAGCAGCTTCTACGAAACGCCTCCGCCACATGTTATGAAAAGTGGACTGAACGATGGGACCGTTGCATATCATCCCAGGGAAGATATTTTGAGAAAGAATAACATTTATTTTGTTGTACCTATATTTCTTCAGTTTTGTGATTTTACTCTCCGTTTTTATGGAATGGCCCTTGTAATAATTTTGCACAATTGTGTTTATACGAAGCATGTGATGTATATAAAAATTGGATAACACTACTACTCGATATATGGTAAATAACAAATACACCGCAATAACTTTTCTCCACGATCAGATTTAACCTTAGTCAAGGCTAAAGTGGACACATGCACCTGTGATTACAAATAAGTATTTCACGTGTTAAAATAAATTCACTGTTTACACAAAGAGTTGCGTGCATTTACTTTTATGAGAAAATCAGGTGCATACACTAAGTTCCCTTTGGATTAGGAACACCTACCTAACAACGCATTAGTCCATATTTCTCTGCAGTTGCTGCTGCTCGAAGACGCCTATGAATAGATTCTACAAGGTGCCCAACACACTCAATGATTAAATGGACCAATGGGCGCTTCAGCAACTCCTTCATTTCTTGCTCGTTCCGTGGAGAAGGATCAGCAGTTCTCACACCTTGTTCTAACATATTCCACATATGTTCAATTGGATTACAGTTATGTGTGTTTTGGGGTAAAGATGATGTGGTGAATTCGTTGCCATGTTCCCATTCAGTAGTCTTACGAGCGCTCAACCAACGCACTGACCCTGGATGTAGGGGGAAATATGGCCTGCATCCGAATCCTGGATGTGAGAAAAAGGTCGTGAGATGTTACGATGGGGTAGGACTAGCTTCGACTAGCTCAAATCTGAAGGTTCTCAGATATCTATGTTCACTTGCTTGGGACGTCCTTGTCCTGGGTAGTGAAATGACTAGCATTCTAGCAGGAATAGCTTCGACTAGCGCAAATCTGAAGGTTCTCAGATTTCTATAATCAGTTGCTTGGAATTTCCTTGTCCTGGGTAGTGAAATGACTAGCATGCTGGCAGGAATAGCTTCGACTAGCGCAAATCCGAAAGTTCTCTGATATTAACGTTCAGTTGCTTGTAATTTCCTTGTCGTGGGAAGCATAATGACAAGCATGCTGGCAGGAATAGCTGCGACTAGCTTGAATCTTAAGGTTCTCTGATATCTATGTTCAGTTGCTTGGGACGTCCTTGTCCTGGGTAGTGAAATGACTAGCATGCTAGCAGGAATAGCTTCGACTAGCGCAAATCTGAAGGTTCTCAGATTTCTATGTTCAGTTGCTTGGAATTTCCTTGTCCTGGGTAGTGAAATGGCTAGCATGCTGGCAGGAATAGCTTCGACTAGGGCAAATCCGAAAGTTCTCTGATATTAACGTTCAGTTGCTTGGAATTTCCTTGTCCTGGGTAGCGTAATGACAAGCATGCTGGCAGGAATAGCTGCGACTAGCGCGAATCTTAAGGTTCTCAGATTTCTATGTTCAGTTGCTTGGAATTTCCTTGTCCTGGGTATGTCATGCTGGCAGGAATAGCTTCGACTAGCGCAAATCTGAAGGTTCTCAGATATCTACGTTCAGTTGCTTGGAATTTCCTTGTCCTGGGTAGTGTAATGACTAGCATGCTCGACCGGAAATCGAGAGGTGCGGCTTCGATTCCCGCTCAAAGACGATGTTTTCAAGTTTTCGGAAGGAAGTGGTTACATGGAATACAGTGAAAAATAAATAGTTACATGAATACAGTGAAAATACTAAATCTACATAGGAAAACAGAGATTCAAAATGAAAGTACAATAGGGGTATACGTCACACGATAATTTTTCTGTGGATGACTTTATCATGCCCTATTTTTGTAGCATTTTGCAAAGTATGTAATTTTTTTCATTATGAATTTTTATCCTACTGATAAATACACTTTCACCGATAAAGGCAGAAGACTTCCGAACGGCTTCAGCGGTATCCTTTTAGTTGTGTGCACACCGTGTGGGTGTAAAAGGGTGGTTTTAAGAGTTGAGCTTCGTAAAGTGGTCTCTTCTTAAAAAGAACTGCATTTTACATCTTGTTTCAACAACAAAAAATTGAGCACATCTCAAAGTTTCTTCCCTTCCCGTAATTAATTTACTTGGTATCAACGGTAGTGTTAACGATGCAGTTTGAAAGAAGTGCCCAACAATGACTAATATACAACAACATACCACTGATCCTTCCTGGGAGCAATTTTTTATACGTCAAGTGTTCTGTCGCGGGATTGTTTTCTTGTGAATTTGAGAAAACCTGATCAATTTTCTCGAAATTGGACAGAGGAAAAAATCTCCACTCCAGAACACGCTTTCCTTCTGGGGAAGGATTAAATGGAGAATGCGCGCAGTTCTGTCATTTTATCTGATCCCAAAACAGCAAAATTTCATTTGAAGAAAAATAATAAGTAACTAAATGATTTTTGATAGATTTTAAACAATTTTTTTCCTCCTCTCAGAAAATGGCGAGCAAGATTATAGCAATTTTCTTTCGTAGTATAAATTATTGCTTTTATTTTCATTTGCAGCGGTTTTTCGTGTCACGGAAGGAGGGAATTTCATTTCGCATATGGGAGGCTAATTTCTTGTATTGTGAACTGGACGGATATATACAGGGTGCATAGGAAAGTTCCTTAAGCCTGGAATAACTTGCAAACGGAGAGAGGTACAGTTGTACAAGTGAGATAACGGTATAGTAAAGCGATGACGCCCGATCGAATGCAACCAATAGCAGCTCCCCTAGTGGCGAAATGCGGAAGTTAGCTATTGCAAATCGAAAACGAAAAGATATAGAGCAAAATTTTCAATTACAAATTTGTACAGCATCAATTAATTAGTACAAAACGTCATTTGGTTCATACGGATAAGAAAACTATGGCCTGAATACCCTAAAATGTCCGAAATCGATGCGCGACATTTTGTGTGAACGTTTGAAGGGAACAGTCTACGTATGAGCAAATACACACAATTTATTTCATAAATGCGTACTTAGGTCAACACAGTTTGATGACGTCAGACAAAACAATAACAAAAAAGGCAAACTGGCGCACAGTAATAAAAAGTTAATGTCGAGTATGTTCGAAGACGTCGTCATTGCTCGTGATACACATTTGTATTCGTGAAAGTAACTCTGCATGCACATTCCTCAGCATGGTAAGTGTCACACACACATGGAAAGCATCTGTAACACGACAACGTATATCCAGCAGACTTGTAGGCGCTGTTGCATACACCTGATTTCTTACGTAACCTCAGAAATCCAAGCTCGCCATTCTCACACAGCTTACGTAGACCTAAACTTCTGATCAAGGTACATCCTGCTACTGGTTTTTATATCGTAGGTACGGTACAACGTCACAATCTGCATTTGCATACGGCAACATTTGCGAAATGTGAATATGCAGATTCGAATCGTCGCGCATCGATTTCGGACATTACAGGGTATTAAGGCGAAAATTTATCTTATCCGTGTGAAACAAATGTCGGTTTGTGCTAATTAAGTAATGCTCTACAAATTTGTGATTGAAAATTTTGCTCTATATCTTATCGTTTTCGATTTGCAATGGCTAACTTCCGCATTTCACCACTAGGGGCTCTGCTATTGCTTGCATTCGATTGGGCGTAGTCGTTTTACTATGCCGTTATCTCACTTGCATAACTATGCCTCTCTCATTTCGCAAGTTATTCCAGGCTAAAGGGACTTTCCTATGCACCCTGTATATATTTTTTCCTTCTTTTGCATTCGCCATTTTTTCGAATTCAGTCTGTAGTGATTTACCTCAAAAAGCACATCTTTTGTTTGCACGAGAGTCAATGGAGAGGTATTTTTAGAAGCAGGACAGGAAACATTTCATAGCCCCCCCCCCTTTCGACAAGGTTAGTGGGAGCAATGTGTTTATCTTCACTTTCGGCGCGAAAGAGCTAATCCTCTTGGTTGGTTGACACTCTCGTTGCTATGGGGAAGTTTTGCCTAATGGGGCAGTTGAGGTCAGAGGTCGAAAACAAGTTATTAGGATTACCGAGCAAATTCACTTTCTTCTGGGCTCGGGGTCAAGGAATTAAAGTCGCACGGAACTTGGGTCCCGTGCCAGGCCGGTAAAGCAAACTAGAGAGAGAGAGATAAGGAGGAATATTTGAATTATGGCAGCGAAGTGTGAAAAATCCAACATTGATTAATTTATTTAAATCCAAGTACGATGGTGGTCGAAAGATGGACCGAAACCTTGCGGTTGGTTATTTGCCCGGATAATTTGCATAGATACTTCTGCTGTTTTATTAGGCCCAGTTGACCAGGTACGTCTCTCGAGAGGGAGCCTAGGAAACTTCTACAATATGTGAGATGTAGGCCCCGTGAGAGGTTATTCCACATAAGAGGCCCATTTGCCAATTCTTGAAGAGTGCACCCTTGCCATCTTCAATTAGAAATGAGGAGCTACACAGTCCCGGAAGCCATGCCTATTATGAACAGTTTCGTAAACGACATCTTTCAGCGCATTGCGTCAGACTAGACGCGCCTGGCCCACTACAACAAGCAGTCCACCAGTAAGGAAATCCAACCTGCTGTCCGACTTCTGCTGCCTGGGGAGATAGCCAAGACTGCAGTGTGAGAACCAAGGCTACGAAGTACACCAGCTTTAAGAAAGAGGGGAAAAAGGTCAACACACACTTTCTTTGAAAGAAAAAGGGACAATTGTGTTCTCAAAGAAAGGCTGATTTTTTTGGAGTTTTTATGGGCGATGAACTCGGTTGAGTGTGCTCAAGAGTTTTGCTGTTCCCAGTCCTAAAGGTAAATCTTTTTTTTTATTTCTTTTTTTTTTTGGCATTTTAAATATTATGTTGTGGCTCCTTTGAAATTATTTAACGAGTGGGCTTTGCAGTGGGGCAGTCCAGTTCAATCATATATTTCTGCTATGGTTTGATCGAGGTTAGCTGGGTATAGAAAGGATGTCAATATTAATTTTTTCAGGTCTTGTATTTTATCTCCAGGTAACATGTTAGAATGGGAAACTTCCTGTCATTTTTTAAGAGCCTAAATTAGGAAAATAATATTTTTACATGTGTTAAGATGGTGGTATTTTATTTTGTATTTTTGGAGCTTGTGTGTGGAATGTTATTAATGAAATTTAGGGTTTAAGTATTATTTTGCGAAAGAAACGTCATGTCATTTTCTATAAGCAAAAGGAAAAAATGTAATTTTGCATGTGTATTTTTGTAATTTTGCATGTGTATGTTTGTAATTTTGCATGTGTATTTTTGTAATTTTGCATATATAATTGCAGGGGTATATGTTTCATCATTTTGGTACGAGCTATCTTGGGCAAGCACAACCTCTCAGACCAGTATTTCTTACGTATAATTTAACTTTTTATGTGACTTGTGATTTATTGTACATTCGTTAGTTAGTATTTGTATTGTATTTGCATATATGAGTAAAATGTGCGTTTGTATTTATGAGTATAATAAAAATTTGAAGTACATGGTGCAATGTACTTCAAATGTTTCTTAGAGGCAGTTTCATTATGGTTTGGGGAATTTAGGTGTCAAAATATTCTTTAAAAATTTTGTAATACTGTGGGCTAGTTTCCAATATCAGCCAGTGGATTTGAAAAACAAATTTTCATGAGGGGGAGACATTAAAATGGGCATGCATGCTGACTAGAGTGTTTATAAAGTGTTGGGCTGGATATTACTCTGTATGCTGTTTGAATTCTCCGAGAGGTGATGATTTCTGAAAATAGACAATTCTTCGATAGTTAGGTGTAATTTATCGGAAATAAATGGATATGCAATATAGTGTATTTTTCTGAGAAACAAGTGGTATAGTGTATTTTTCTGGAAATGATGAGGTAGTGCATTTTCTGGGAAATATTGATACGGTGTAGTTTCTGGAAAAAAGTGATACAGTGGAGCTTTCTGGAAATGATGATGTTAGTGTATGTTTCTGGAAAATTGTATTATTTTCCTACGAAGCTGTGTGCCTAGGGATGACAAGATAAGAGTATTTCTCGAAATAATGTGAGTCTTCCTGTGATGTTTCTCTGGAACTTGTATGCCCGGGGAAAATAATTTGGGACAAATATTCTTGTAGGGTGCTTTTAATATGTGGAACATACTACGTGACTGAAAGGATATACACTGAGTGGCCACTTAATTATGACCACCTGACAGCTTTAAGCAAATGAGCTATGGCTGCACGCTGTTGCCGCCAGAGGGCGAGGCTAGTATAAAAAGAGAAAGCTTAGTGCTTGCGACAGTAGTAAAGTGATTTCTGGGTGACGATATGGGTAAAAAATGCGATTTGAAAGAATTTCAACGTGGGATGATTGTAGGAGCTCGGACCCATGGACCGAGTATCACCGAAACCGCCGCATTCGTGAAATGTTCCAGAGCAGCTGTTGTTAAAGTGTTTAAAGACTGGACTGTCAACCAAAAAACTGGGTCTCTACGTGCAACGTGTGGTCATCATCGACTAGTGACTGTTCGGGCGGAACGAAGAGTGTCTAGACTGGTAACAGACAACAGAAGGGCAAGAGTGCAGCAAATTTCAGAACATCTTAATCAAGGATTCCCTCAAATGATCTCTGTACGCACTGTTCGCCGTACCCTACATCGGATGGGATATGGCAGCCGAAGGCCTGCTCGAACACCTTTGCTGTCTGCAGTTAACAAGAGAAAACGTTTCCAGTTCGCACAGGTGCACAAGGATTGGACAGTCGATAATTTGAAACAAATTATGTGGTCCGATGAATCACGTTTTCAGTTGCACCATGCCGATGGCCGAGTGAGAATTTGGCGGAAACAGCACACAGCATGGACCCCAAACGCATCGCTACAACCCTTCAAGCTGGTGGAGGCAATGTTATGGTTAGGGAAATGTTTTTCTATCATGCTTTGGGCCCTTACATTCGTGTTGATCAACATCTGACTGGCACATCATATCTAAACATCGTTGCGGAACAAGTGCATCCTGTCATGTAGATAGTTTATCCCAATGGCGGTGGCTACTTTCAACAATATAATGCGTCCTGCCATAGTGCTCGTATTGTTCAGCATTGGTTTCAGGAACATGCCGGTGTGTTTACTTTGCTTATGTGGCCCCCACAATCTCCAGATCTCAACCCCATTGAGAATTTGTGGATGAAATTGAACGAGCCATCAGACAGCTGGATCCACAACACTGCAAGCTCACACTCCTGGAAAGTGCTGTTTATCAAGCATGGTCTCAGATTCCACAAACCACCTATCAACATCTCGTGGAGTCCATGCCACAAAGAATCGACGCAGTATTAAAGGCAAAAGGTGGCCCAACGAAGTACTGAGCGGGTGGTCATAATAAAGTGGCCACTAAGTGTATATGGAAACAATTGGGGGGATCGTCTTCTACCCCCAGTAAGCCGAAGACCCGTAGGAAACTACTCCGAGCAAGGTGAGTTGATTAGTGTTGTCCCAAAATAGTAAGTGAAGAGAACAGTATAGAGAGTGATATGTCACACTTATACTTCCATTTCGGTGCATAGGCCAGATTTGATGCACGACCAAATCTCATCTTCAGCCTTAACAATGATATTCCCTCAGAGTGAAATTTTGTTTTCAGAGAGAGCGGATCTGATTTAAATGAGATGTTTGTCTGGCCAGTGTATGAGTTATTAACGTCATGGATCTTTTGAATTAGGTAAAGAACTGCATTCGGTACTTTTGAAAATGTAGATTAAGTTGTGTCATGGGTTACCTGCCAGTGAAAGTTGTGTATTTGAAATTTTAAATATCTGTCCAAATTCAGGAGTGCTGTGAGTTAGTATTTGCCCTTTTATTTGCATTGAAAAGTGTGGAGCAGCTGGAGCAAACTGGTGTTATGAAGGTTGTAGGAATTCCTTGTTGGTAGTGTAATATTTGTTGTCAGCGTTGCAAGTTAGTGATATATTTTGAGTTAATTTAGTAAGATACTAGGTGCAGTATGTTCAGTACAGTGTCTAGAAGTTATTTTTCATCAGTAAATGCTGGCGTTCAGTGCTATGAGGGATTAAGGCAATTTTTTCATGATCGTGTGGTGTTGTGTACTAAAGTAGGTTTTGGTTATTTACAAATCTTTGCTCTGTTATTGTAATTTTAAAACTAATGTTCGCTAAGGAAACTGGTTTGAGGAGGTTGTTCGGAAGATAAAATTAAATCTGTATTGTATACACATTGAGCTATAAATTTATAACTAGAGGGAATGAAATTACACTTCAGCTATCAGAACCAATCCACAATGTTAAGTCTTACTGTGCCATCAGTCAAGTGTTTGTGTTTCGCAAAACAATATTTTTTTTAAATGATGTGCGTTGAGCTACCCGAAAGGGACAAGTTTGATTTTTTTTTCTTTTTTTTTTGCGTTATGGTAGTGTGCTACAAGCTAAATGTTGCATAATGTGTGAACTTCAAATATGTGAGATATTATGCTAATACAAAGTAATGTAGTTAAAATTTGACAGTTGTGAAGGCCAAATTGCTATCCTATTACTGTTCCAGCTGTAATTAAGCTTCGTTAAATTTTCAGCCTGCCACGCTAATTTAAAATGTTAATGCCACAACTTGTTACGCAGAAAATTGAAAAAATTCACATTTTGTGTGCAGAATTGCTTGTTTCTTTTGAAGCACCTAAACTGTGTGTTGCTTGATATTTTATAAGGCCTAGTTGCCAAAGTTAAAAGAAATTTTGAAAATTTAAAAAGCTGATGGTGTAAAACAGAAAATATTTGTAAATATGGGTATTCCCTGACTTCTTGAGTACTTTGCTTTTCTTTTAAATGGTTAAGTTCTACAAATAAATACAGGCTAAGTGGCTTTTCAAAAATCCATCCTTTGTGCAGTGAAAAATTATGTGTTCAGGTTGAATTTCATCCCTAGGTCTCATGTATCCACCTAAGCGTGCCTAAGGAAAGGTAAGTAACCAGGGTTGTTAATGATTTAACCATGCATTTTGTCCTAACCACTATGACAAACCCTCACCGCCTCCAAAAGTTATTTACACGTGTACCAGTGGCGGCGGAACCGTCCGGGCCGCCGGAGCCCGGACCCGGTCAATGATTTCAACAATTTTAGCCAAGATTTTTACTTTTTAATTTTTTATTTGGCATATGTACAATTTTTTGTTGTGATGTGCCTTAGAAAGTTCCTCTAGGTAAGTGGTCAGGTGGTCCTAATCCCTAACAACGCACCTTAGCCATTGTTTTTTTTCTGTTTGTTCCGGGAAGTGGGAAAGGATAGGGGTACACCACGATTCGAAATTTGGGGCCCGGTCAACGAACTTTACTTTCCGCCGCCCCTGCCGTAGATAAATCGAAATGGGTCGAATGGATTGATGAATCCAGACACGCGATCCATCAGTCTGATGGCAGCCGGGAGAACGCTATTTACCACAGTGTACTGTTCCTACGGTCAAGTTTGGAGCTGGCAGTGTATTCGATTGTGGGTATATTTCGTGGTATCGTCTCGGCCCATTGGTTATCGTGAACAAACCTGTTAACCAGCACATCTACCTCGATATTCTGGACAATTATGCCCTACCAACTCTGTGGCAATACTATGGAACCGATCCTTGTTTGTACCAGCAGGATAATGCACCGAGCCATAAAGCAAGGACTATTACGGCATGGTTTGACATAACTCCGTATCGTGTGTAGACTGGCCGATACAGAGGCCTGATCTCAATCCCATGGAGCACCTATGGAATGAATTAGAGCGCCGCATAAGAAGTTTGGTACCAAGGCCTACTGCTAAGCAACACTTAGCTGCAGCATTATGTACTAAATGGAAGCGCATGCCTATCGCTGTGTTCCAAAGCCTTTTCGAAAGCATGTCCCGAAGTGTCAGTGCATTCATTAAGGCCAAAGGTGGACCGACACTGTACTAATGTATATTAATAAATTTTATGTTGTGTTTCTCTTCTAGGCGTCCGGTGACTTTTGTCAATATAGTGTATACCCATGTATGATGTTCTCCTCCGAAGAAAGAGCTGCACGTCAAAAGGAAGCTTCAGGTTTTCCTCGGTGAGGGCAAATGTCTCTGGAACCTCTTCGCCCTTTGCTATGGAAATTCGAACTCTGACAACAACTTTCGTTCTTATTTCCCGCACTCGCTTCGATGATCAAGTTGAGATATCAACAGTGGACTCTAGATACTTTCAGGCGTTTGTCCCCTGTTTCACTCTTCGAGAGTATATGTGTCGATATATGAGGACGCGGCTACGTAACCCTTTCTCTCGTGGTCCACAGAAACAACTGACTTTCTCTTCCTTCCTTTGATTTCAACTCATACTCTAGATCTTGCCAAAGCTTCCTCTCCGTACACACTAAAGCGATGGTTTTTGACCATTCGTCCGAGTTGAAACTCGGATGAGGCATTGGTGGTGTGTTTGTCTGATTGCCCTGGATCTGCTTTTTCTTGGAACCAGGGGGCCCAATTTAGGGACGGGCTACCGCTAATAGCACCATGAGCTGCTATGGCCATTAAACCTCGGAACAAACTAAAGCAAAAATGCAGAGATTTTACAGCTTTACAGTCTTTTTACCTGTTGTCTAATACATAATGTGTGTCCACAACCAAATCTTCGCTTTTTCTTTTTGTTCTTATAGCCCGTGAAAGTTTTCACCCCATCATTAAACTCCTAGATCGTGTCCTCAATCTCGTTCTTCACACTGCTTAAAAATTTTCTTCCCTCGTCTTTTCTATATCATATGTACACTGTAAACCATTTTCTGAAATTCACAGATATTTAAAGTGATTTCTTTCGTGTATTATCGAAGTATATTTCTGATACTACCTTTTACGTGAAATAACGGGGAAAACACCGAATTTCAAATTTTTCATACGCCAGAAAAAAATCTGAATTTTCAGAAACCTTGCCTCAATTCTTTTTTTTTTATTGACGATACAATACATAGTTTTCGAAATGTGTTAATGGCAAATTCTGAATTTCCAGATACCTTTCCGCAATTCCTTTCTTTTATTGACGGTACAATATATAGTTTCAAGATGTGTTAAAAAAAAGTTCTGAATTTTCAGAAATCTTGCCGCAATCATTTTCTTTTATTGACGATACAATATTTAGTTTTCCAGATGTGTTAATCGAAAATTCTGATTTTTCAGAAACCTTTCCGCAATTATTTTCTTTTATTGACAATACAATATATAGCTTTCAAAATGTGTTAATGGCAAATTCTGAATTTTCAGATACTTTTCCGCAATTCCTTTCTTTTATTGACGGTACAATATATAGTTTTCAAGATGTGTTAATAAAAAGTTCTGAATTTTTAGAAACCTTTCCGCAATTTCATTGTCTTATGGACAGTCCAATATATAGTTTACAAGATGTGATAATGGAAAATTCTGAATTTTCAGATACCTTTCCGCAATTCCTTTCTTTTATGGACGGTACAATATATAGTTTTCAAGATGTGATAATAGAAAATTCTGAATTTTCAGAAACCTTTCCGCAATTTCTTTCTTTTATGGACGGTCCAATATACAGTTTTCAAGATGTGTTAATGGGAAATTTTGAATTTTCAGAAACCTTTTAGTAATTCCTTTTTAATATTAACGGAAAAGCTCCGTTCTCACTTTTTCTTTATCCATATGACGAAAAATCTCCGGTATGGGAGAGATTCACGGGAATACTTGGAGGTTTGGTTAACTGTTAAAATTCAATAATCTGCTGAAGTAATTGATTTTGAAGTTCTGTAAGGAGATCGGATATTATGGGTAATATATCGCATGAATTTTGGTTATTGTGGTATAGGATATTTCTTCTCCTCTTCCCGACTTTGTGCACTAGCTATTATAGTGAGTTACTGTAAGAAACATGGTACTTAATTTTATTGTACAGGTGATTCTACGATGTATATGAGTTTAGTCTGTGGAATCCTTAAGACAAGAGATATATAGCTATCAAAAGCAATTTTTTTTATATTTAGAAGTTTTGTTAAATAATATTATAAAACAGTACTTATAAAAAAATAATAATATTATAAAAATAATAATAATATATTATTATTAAATTATAGTAATAGTATATTAATTTATAATAATAGTATATTAATTTATAATAATAGTATATTAATTTATAATAATAGTATATTAATTTATAATAATAGTATATTAATTTATAATAATTTATAATAATTAATTTATAATAATTAATAACTTATAATAATGTTATATTAAATTATAATAATATTATATACGTAATAATATTATAAAACAATACTATCTTCTCTTAAAGATAAGTGAAAGTTATTGTCAGTTAAAAAAATATTTCGAACTCCAAGTCAGTCTGTTGTTTCGAAAAATCAGGATGAAAAAAATACGTAATTTGTAATAAGATCTCGTACATAAAAAAATATTACACAAGTGTTTAAAAAATAAGATCCGATGGGAAATAAAATGACTTAGTCACTCATTAATAAAACAAAATATCGCCGAATTGGTTTTTCATTGAACGTGAGTCTCATTTCTCTGATTTTCTGGCTCTGTAGTTAAGACGCGCAGCTTCAACCCAAGCGAACTGGGCTCGATCCCCACTACCGGCGCAAAAGGATTCTCTCGCGTAAAGGCTGAAATATAGAGGGTGTTGGGTTCTGCGCAATTCTTGTCTCAATACGGAAAAACTTGAAACGGTCTTTTCTGAAATAAACGGAATTACTGACAACGGAAAACCTGTGAAAATACTTCTTCTTCTCTTCTTGGCTACTCAGTCCAAGGACTGGTTGTTCAGTAGATGTACTCTGTCTCTCCATTCCTCTCTATTCTCTGCCGTTCTCTTCAACTCATAGTAAAATGGTGTGCAAAAATTAAGGACAAAGAGGAGAAATTAGCATAACTGCGGAACGGGCAGGAAGAACGGACCTAAAGACCACTCAGTAGATAGGGCATGCGCATATATGCAGCATGACGTAGGAGGAAGGGGGGTGTCGGAAGGGTATAAAGCACACGGGCGGTGTGCGCTCAGCAATTCGGTGAAAGCTATTGCACGGTGTACATCGGTTTGAACGACATCGAGTTGCTGCCACCGTGTGATATGGCCAACAGGCAATCCTGTAGACGACATCTGAATGACTTTACCCGAAGTCGCGTCATTGGGAAGTTGGAAGAAGGTCGAAGTGTGACTAGTGCGGCCGAGGAGTTCACAATCGTTCACAGCATCGTTTCACGAGCTTGGAGAGCTTTTCAAACGATAGGAACAGCTGTCCGAGAGTTTAGCAGAGGTCGTCCACGAGCAACCACGGTGGCGGACGACCGGTATATTGTCCTACAGGCGAAAAGAGACAGACGGCAGACAGCGGGAGAAATCGCAAGGCACATGCAACCGACAACTGGACGTCCGTTATCGCGTTTTACCGTGGCCACGAGGCTGCACAAAGGTAGTCTATTTGCACGACGACCAGTACGGTGTGTGTGCCATTACCGCCTGCTAATCGGAGATGGCGGTTTCTGTGGTGCCAGGAACACAAGAACTGGACACATTAGCAATGGGTTCGAGTTCTCTTTACGGATGAGAGCCGATTTAGTCTGATGAGCGATTCTGAACGCATACACATCTGGAGAGAGCAGGAAACACGCAATCACACCTCCAACATCATCTAAAGGGACCGGTTTGGAGGTGACGGAGTTCTCGTTTGGAGCGGTATCATGCCTGGTAGCCTTACCGACATCCACATCGTCCAAGGAGGTTCAGTCACTGGTGTCCGCTATTGTACCGAGGTTCTCCTGCCTCAGGTGCGTCTGTTCAGAGGTGCTGTGGGTCCTGAGTTCCTCTTCATGGACGACAACGGTACACCTCATCAAACAATGGCTGTCGCAGAGCTGTTGGAGAATGAAGATAATCAACGCATGGATTTGCCCGCAAGGTCCCCGGACCTAAATCCAATCGAATACGTGTGGGACCTTCTCGGGAGGCGCTTGGCAGCACATCACCAGCAACGATTCCGCAGCAGCGATTGGCGCTACAAGCGGAATGGGCCGCGATGCCTCAACAGCTCCTGGACAACCTCGTCCTCAGCATGGACAGACGTTGTAAATCCTGCAACGAAGTCAGGGGTGAACATATCTCCTACTAAAGACTGGGTTTTTCTTGGAAGCCGCCAGTCACGTGAACGTTTCTGTCTTCTGTCCAGTTGTGCTCGAAGCTACCTTTTCAATAAAGTGCCCTTATATCCTTTGGATTCCTTGTATGGACGGTTTTGCTCACTTGTCCCATATTCTTACATCTTGGGGATCTTATGGTATGATTTGAGTCGATGTGGAGCACTTCTGCACGACGTTACATTCGAAAAACCGTTTCATCCTTAATTTTTGCACACAAGTGTATGTCCTAGTATTGGTGCCTTAGAGTAATTGTGCCACAAAACTATTCCTTTGACCGTCCTCTTCCTCTCTTGCCTTGTATTTTCCCTTCGAAAAACTTTCAGAATCGGGCCTCCATGGCGCAATGTATGTCCCATCCATAACATTATTTTTATTTTTATCATGTTGATAAGATTCCTGGGTTCTCCCCCTTTCTCCAGGAGCACCTCATTAGTCTGTTTTTCAAGCCAGCTTATTCTCTCCATTCTTCTGTGGCTCCACATCTCAAATGGCTCCAGCCATTTCACTTCCCTCTTGGTCAATGTCCATGTCTCAAAACCGTAGAGAGCTACTGGCCAAACATATGCCTTTAAAATTATCTTCCTCAGTTTTCGATCTATATTTTTGGCTGTCAGTAGTCTTTGATTCTCTCTAAAAGCCGTGTTTGCCATCCCCAGTCTCATTCTAATTTCCTTTTCACATCTCGCATCTTCAGTAATAATTTGACCCAAATAGCGAAACGATTTAACTTGTTCGATGCATTGTCCATCAATTTCAAGGAAAGCCTGTTTCGGATCCTTCCCTATTACCATTAGTTTTGTCTTATTTTTATTTATCTTCATTCCATAGATATCGGCATTTTTGTGTATTTTTGATATCATTCGCTGCACTGATTTGGCTGATCCTGCAACAATTGCCTGGTCATCAGCAAACTTAATGGCCTTAATTCTCTTCCCATTAACCCAAACTCCTTCAATGGCTTTCCCCAAGGCCTGATCCATCATAACTTCGGCATAATTACCAAAAAGGCCAAGGTGACAGCAAGCATCCCTGTCTTACACCTTTCTTTATTGGGACTGGATCAGTCATTCCTCTCTTGAATTGAAATCAATGTTTCCTGATTTACATAGAGATTTTTGTGAAAATACGGGTTTAAAAAAACGGGCAATTTTAAAAACAGAAATTCGGTCAAAAGACGGGCACTTACCGACAATTTTGCTGCACGTGATTTTCAGAACTTTTCCCTTTATTGCACCTTCAGAGTAAATTTTCTTCTTCCAATGGAGCCCTTTTTTCTGTTCACCTTGTCTCTCCTCCTCTTTGCAGGTACTCTGAAAAACAGTATTTTTTCAAATAAAGAACGATATTATCCGTTTATTGGCATATCTAGTTTATCTAATTATTTTTTCAGTTGGGGGTTTAACAACCACAGCGCAATTCGATGGCTATATGCAGTCACCCGTCCCTAACTTACAGCCATTGATCCAGGACAGCAAGACAGCTAGTGTATTTTAAGCCAAACACAACATCTATGCCACACCGGGATTCGAAACCAGACACATCTTGGACGAATGGTCCTACCCTTGTGTGTTAGACCACTGCTCGCACCGGGGCGGTTTTGTGAGGAACTTGTTTTGCTGCTTCCAACTTTTCAGAGCGATATTTATTCTAAGCTATTTTACCTTTCAAACTCCCGAGTAATGCGTCAATTTTCTTCTTTACAGCTTCTGTAATATCATTGTTCCACCAATTCCACAAAACTCTTAAGCCACAGTGACAACACATATTAAAACATGCTCATTTTACATGATGCCTCCAGTTAATACTACCACTTCGAATGTGTAAGAGTCAGTCACAGAATATTTTATAATACATTATAGTAACGATCACACATTTAATGTAAGCAATAAATCACACTGATGTCTTTTCCACAACAACTTGAAATTTTTCATGCGTATCGAACATTCATCTATTCTTAAACTATTCACGATTCGTTTAGTATTCAAACTATTACAACGATAAAGCTATCAATTCGGAACAACTCGGAACTGGATTTAAATTGCTCGAAAGAGCTCAAATCAGGGATTCATGGTCTTCGCGTTTCCAAGTGTTGAGCATTCGAGCGGTTCCTTGATTAAAATAAGGGAACGCATAAGTACGTTAGGGAGAAACAAACATTGTCTTGATTAGAAAGGAGAATTTTAAGCGCCACGAGACAGTCGCAAGAGACGCAAAACAAAACCTTATTGGCCCTTCTTCCAAGGAGGTGTTCGGTCGTCGTTATGGTGACCAGTCTGACAGATCTTAATGACTCAGGGGCATAGAGTAATGGCAACAGAGGCAGAGTGTTGTCTGTCCATCGCCCTTCCTCCATCAGCTTCCTTGACAACGTCGGGTCCCCCTTCGGAATGTCCTTGCAGCTCATGGGCCAGTCGTGATTAATGGCTTCCTCGCTACCAGCGCACCCGTTGCATCATACCATCCCCACAAATGTAATATATTAGACCAAGCTGCTGAAAGCTTTCCTCTCTTCTGAATCTCGGCAACGAATTGCTTTATCTTGAGTCTGACGAGGATTTAGATCGTTTCAAGAGAAGAGGCAAAGATAAAAATGGCATCGCGATGAGCTCTTCTCAGTTGCTATTGCGCAGAGTAAAACATTTCATCAGATGCTCTCCACTAAATGAAGACTGGTACGCAGAAACAGAACGACGCTGGTAACGCAATCAACAGATTTTTGGGGAAAAATCAATTTCAAAAAGATACTAACTGAAACTGATAAATGACTGCAGCAGATGTTTAAATTTCGTGTAGCGCATCGTAGAATATTGGGAAATACCGTACGTAAAGGAAGTATCCTGGATTTACTCCGATTAAAGTAGATCCAGGTCGAAATATCTTCAGTGTTATTTGAGTTTTGAGAAGGATTTAAAACAAAATACTAATAAACCCATTCGATGCAGAAATTCGAGTTTAGACTTTGGGTTATGCATTAGGTACCATTGAAGTACTTGTGTTATATTGGAATTAATGGTCTTGGTGATTATGGGTATTTAGAGAGGAATTTATGTAAACATTAAATTAAAGGTAAACATTGAAATATAGTAAAACATTAAAATTTGGGAGATGAGGGGCATGCATTTGGAAACAAAAAGAAAATTCTATCTAAGGCCAATATGAATAAAAATTAAACACTGAGTTTTGAAATGCAGAAGCTATTATTTCCTGTTGGTGTTGTTTGCGTTTTAGGCTAGTTGAAAAGCCTGAGTGACAGAAAGGTATTTATTGTTGCATGTGTACCAATGTGTGACACTGAATACGCATGGCAGGCACTGTATACGATTCTACGGTCCACGATAAATGTTCTTTACACCATGCTAAACGACAAGTAGCACTCCGAGTGGAGATGAAAGGCTTATGAGCAGTCGCACGACCATGGTAACCCATGGAATGAAGTTCTCAGAAAATGGTACGTGTACATTACGAGGTTCCAGCATTTTTATTCACCTGTACATTGAATTGAGGTCGTGTGCAGTAAGTACTCCGTCGATTAGCTGTAACGACTCTCCTGAGGCTTCGACGTCTTCTGTCACTGATTTTCTTTGGTCTGATAGTACATTTTGCTGCTTCAGGCACGCCATGAGTCTTCCACGTATTCATTACATCCAAAACAGTTGACTCGGGTATATTTAAGTATTTCTCGGTGTCTCTTATGGCGAGCTCACTAATATAACACCCAACAATCTTTCCTTACTCAAAGCCAGTTCTGTCCCGCCGCGACATTTTCACTCAACCTCACAGTGCGATATGATCGCGTTCACCTGCAGGCTTGTTTTTATACCGTTTACAGCTGTACCGCGGATCTTAACAACGCAGCGGATCCGTTCATTTGCTTTTGAAGGGGTGTCCGGTGACTTTTGTCAATACAGTTGTATAGTGTTACCACCACGATGCTGCAGCTGCGTCAATGAATGTGTGTGTGTGTGTGTGTGAGAGAGAGAGAGAGAGAAAGAAAACGGCATGTAGCCATGTCCTTCTCAAATTGATAGCGAGTTACTTGGTATCGCTCACTGGAACAGCCGGCACGGAGATTACCATATTCACCTAATAGTGTTTAAGTACATGTCTTCCTGAAACGGGCTTGGCATTGTTGAAGCATATATCATAAGAAGAACAGTAAGTAACAGTTTCTTTGTTTTTCAAGTATCAGATGTTTATCGCGTGGAACTGTGGCCTATCAGAAGAGAAACATCTAATCAGTACACCTCTAACAAGACATTTAAATAACTCTCTCTAAATAGATGATTGGACTGTTCACTCTGTTAAAGTTTGTCAAGTTGGTCGTAGTGATCTGTCCATAGCTATGATTCGGCATAATTCATCACCATAAATTATGTAAAAATGAATTTCTTAATTAAAATGTATTTATATGCCGACAATCCTCGCAGCTGATTGGTGGAGCTCTGGGTATAGTAATGTTAATTTTAAGTATGGGCTCCCTCATTACAGAAGCCTTCAAGACAGAACATATTCAATATTTGTCGAAGAATCATGCTCGGTTCGTATCAAATTGGTGGATTATCATTAGGGGTATCGTGCTCTGGGTTCCAAGTATTTCGCCTGACGGGCCCGGTGTTTGGGGTTCGTTTTATCCTTTAGGATGGATGCCCTGATTGACAGTAAGCCATATAACTTGGAAACATTTATTTAGCAAGACGCATATCTATATACAATATGTTTACATTTTAACGCTTAAGGGTGACAATCAGCAGAACATGAAAAGATATATTTTTCGTGCTCAGCAACTACAGTTTCTCTCTTTGTCGTCTTTCCTCGTCTCGCGAGCACCTCAACCATTTGGGGGTCGAATTCCTGACACCTCGAAACGAATGTCATTTCGGTTTCGCCTCCAAGCATTTAAGAAAGCCAACAGAACATCACCACTGTATTCAAAAACGGCTCTCTTAAACAGTCCGAACAAACGCGGTCCTTTAGAAAAATTCTCTCGCAAAAATGGCCAGTAATGTTATATTAGAATAAATTGTCCGTTCTCATACAACATATCTTACTCTGTCGTTACTCGAACATACATACAGATTTTGACTTGGTTTGACACAACGTGCGCCATTCACAATTTGAAATTTGATCGTGCTGCTTATTGTACGTATTAGACTTTCCTATGTATTACGGGTCCTACCGCCATTGTTGCTGGGGATTTGTTTACGGTTGCAGATCAGGGCTTCGACTGTGTTTCTATGCAATACAAATAGTTCCGTAATTCTTTTAGAGAAGAAATACATTTCAGTCAAGTGCAAATAGGATGCAAGAAATCACATGCGGGAGAAAAATGAACTTTCTCGCATTTTATCTGGCCATCAAGGAGCTCAATGTCATCATGACTGGCATGCTGCAAGAGACTATATTTTTATCCCACTCATTACAATCATCTCATCTAACCTTCCATTTAAGGTAAACCCCTAAAGTTTTCCGTATGTCTTAATCTTACGATGATTATAAAAAAGCACAGGACTAAGCGTTAAAAGTTATTGGACCTTCAAAACACTTATTTTCTCACGGCCAGTTCAACCATAGTTTGCCCACAGTTAACGAAATTGAAACCGAGTTTATCTTGGCCCCAAATGAAAGAACACTCAACGTCGTCTAATCAGAGGCACTTCAAGGAAAAATTTACTTGCACTTCAGAAGAGCTGCACTTGTTTGTACATAGTACCATGGTGTTTGTGTCAGGGGTACTACGGTGCTGGCCACCCAAAATGCAACACCAAGAAGGAAGCATCCGATTGGCCTGAAATTCGCAGCATGCGTCGCCCGCGAGAGGACATGCAAACGATTAGCATTGCAGAGCATATGCAAATCATATGCGCCTGGAACGCCGCCGAGAAGCACTATAAGAAGGGCGCACAGAAGGCGGGGTGTAAGTAGTGGAAGTGTGTAGTGCTGCCGGACCTGTGCGTGGAAAGCTTCTTAATGCCTCGTCGCAGAATACGGCAGTCATTCCAGCACGTTTCGGAGTTCGACAGAGGAACGAATAGTGGCTTTTCGCGACAGCGGTTTATCGTACCGAGACATCGGCACCCGTGTTGGGTGACATCCAGCCACAGTGAGGTGAGTAGAGATTTCGGTCTGTGCAAGAGGGACGGACGGACCGACGTGAGCGGTTGTCGCGGCCTTCGGCCCTCCACCGAACGAGAGGACCGGCATGTTGTGCGGCGGGTATTGACGGCTCGCACCGCCACATCACGAACGTTAGCGCAGGAATAAGGGTGTATTGCGCAATAACCTGTGTCAGCACGTACCGTCCGACGACGTCTGCAAGAGCCGTGGACTTGTCGCACGGTGCCAATTGCTCCGATTACCATTGACGTTACACCACCGGCGAGTGCGGCGGCAGTAGGCCGTTGAACGCCGCACCTCGACTACGGAATGGCACGTCATTGTCTTTTCCGACGAATTCCGCTTCTGCCTGCAACACCACGATGGTCGGATTCGCGTGTGGCGGCACCGCGGCGAGAGACTGTATGACGCCTACATTATGCATCGCCATACCGGTCCGTCGCCTGGCATTATGGTTTGGGGCGTAATTGGAATATGACACCCGCACCGCTCTGGTACGCATCGCCGATACACTCAACAGCCACCGCAGCATCTCCGACGTTTTGGAGCCTATAGTCCTCCCTTACCTGCAGGACCTGCCAGCAGCCACGTTTCAACAGGACAATGCGTGCCTGCACGTGGCACGCATTGTGCAACAATTCTTCACGGCCCACCATGTTTAACTGCTGCCGTGGCCTGCGTGTTCTCCCGATATGTAAACACGTCTGGTTGCAGATCGAATCATCGAACACGTCTGGTTGCAGATCGGCAACCAAGTGGCCCGGTAAGCACCACCCGCGGCTGCGCCTGATGAACTGTGGCAACGTGAGGAAGCAGCCTGGACCGACATACCCCAAGCCCACATCCAAAGCCTCTTTAGTTCGATACCGCGGCGTGTAGCGGTCGTTATTGCCAGCCATGGGGACCACACGAACTATTGATGCCTGCGTGTTCCGCAAGTAGCACGTGCCTGTAAGCTCAATCGTTTCATCTTTGTATCTGTTGTTATGTGTCCAGTAAATCTGGCTTTGCTATCTCGTGTCCTTGTTGGTGTTGCATTTTGAGTGGCCAGCAGTGTAGTTTTTCTCATTATGCCTTGCAACATATAGGGATGAGAATAAAGGATCAGAAGCGAGTTCTTATCAGCCAGAACAGGTTTATTGCCGGTACAGCTGAGATGCGGGGCGGAAAGAAATGTTTTGTCGTAAAATCTGGCCGCCTTCTGAACATTTATGTTTGGGGAGGGCAGAAGATTTCGGACAGCATTTCTTTCAGCTACATCGGCTGTTGAAAGTGTTAAAATACCCATGAGATAGCAGCTCAGAACAGTTATTATGTTTTGGTTTAACGTTTTGTTAATTAATGGATTTCTCTGAAGAAAAGATGAGCTTAAGGAGGCCTGTTGAAAGTGTACTAATTCGGTTTTTTTTTCATTGTAGGTTTAACGACCACCGTGTGAAACTCAGTGGGCTATATGCAGTCGCACGTCCCGAATCTAGAGCCACTGGTTCCAGGGTAGGACAGAGCCAATGCCGGAAGATAAACATAGCATCTATGGCTCACCGGGATGCGAATCCTTACCCATCTCCGACAAATGATCAGAAACCAACGCTTAAACCACTGCGCAGCCGGGAGGCCTAATTAGTTAATACCTTAACTACAATAGTTAAGGTACTAAATAAATTACCTCAATTAAAGTTTCTCTACTTTAAAAGCTAATAACGATTCGACAACTTTTTTCTAGACTTGTTAGATTATCAGCTACTTTCCATTAAGCAAACTTTTGCCGTAAGATCCTGCGCATCTAAACCCCTACAGCAATTCAGTAACATCTTTCTTTTATCCTGATTATAAGGTGCTATGACGCAATGCGTATTGGTGTATCAATCATGAGGAATTAATTATGTATTGCGGTATAATTATGCGGAAAGATAAAAACCATTGTGAGTTAACCTGAGTTTATCAGAAGATAAGTGCCTGTTACAACAAGCACACACACATTGGAAGCAGTAGATACTGAAGCTCATTCCTCAGGTGGTATCTATTGATTAACATTCTTGGAGAAATTTAACAGAAAACCTTTCATTTCATCTGAAGAAATCAATTTTGATCTCATTTCGTTAAAACCACGTGTGTAATTTATTTATCGTCCCATTTAAGCAGAATAAAAAACCCCAGCGAAATGTTAAAAAAAAAAAAAGCTCGGAGTACAGGATTAAGCAAAGAGCAAAATAAGTGATAAATAAGCCAAAATAATGGCATCAAATTTTTTTTTTTTTTTAGAAAAAAGGGAGAAGATTACGAGTGGTTAATTTTTTTCTCGAAAAGTGAGAAAAGAAAAAGGGAATTATCAGATGGCAATGAATACAGGTTAATTAATTCTCCTTCCTTTGCTTCCGTCCACATGTTTTAAGTACTCCAACTTCCCGAAGATAATTACCCTTACAACTGCAGCTGACTTTTAAGCTCTAAAATCAGTTTTTATAAAATAAAATCATCTGCAGATGGATTCATCGCGAAGGTTGCAGATGAACTGTGTTAGTCATGAACACCATTAAAATGGAAATGGAAAATAAAAGAAAAGGGGGGGGAAGATGGTTTAAACCGGAAAGAAAGAAAGGCAGCTTTAGTTGGGTGGAACGATTAGTCCTACTCTAAAAAATTTTCAAAAATTCCCTTACTTTTTATAATAACTTAACTATTATAATCTCAATTAAGAAATTTCTCCATCTTTTCAAAATTCATTAAACCGTCCTGGAATGATTAGTCGAATGTCGAATTGCCAGTGTACAACAACCAAAGACAGTGTGTGTGTGTGTGTGTGTGTGTGTGTGTGTGTGTGTGTGTGTGTGTGAACACCATTTGTCGAAAGCCATACATCTTGAGTTCTTCAAATCAGTACGCATCCGCAGAAAAGAGACCTTGAGGAATCGAAACTACTTTATATCTCTGCAAGGGTGTGAAATCAGTGCATGTACTTAAGAAGACCTTGTAGACGTGAAAATAGCTGTTATTATGTCTATATATGCACAACAGTGCAAAAGCAGGAAGATACTTAAAGGGACCTTGAAAATATGAACATAGTTGTTACTTTTTCGATATAGTTTCCATAAATTAAAGAAAAAAACAGAAAATTTTATATTATCTACATGCTGTATATAAAGCAAAAGGGGAAATTGGAAATTGAGAGTGTTTCTGTCCGCGAATCGTCCGACCACTTCTAAGCGACCTTGAGATCTGAAAAGTGGTATGCTGATAGGTCTTAATGTCCGTATCCGTAGGAAAGTCTGAAAACCAAATAATCAAAATGGCGGCTTTTTTTTTTTTTTTATTAGAGGTTTAACGACCACCGTGAGCAACTCGATGGGCTATAAGCAGTCACACCTCCCTAATTTAGGGACACTGGTTCCAGAGAAGGGAGAAAGCCAGTGGCGTAAAACAAATACAACACAACATCTATGTCTCACCGGGATTCAAACCTGGACCCTTCATGGACGAATGGTCAAAAGCCAGCGCTTAGACCACTGCGCCACCGAGGCGGCATGGCAGTTTTGGAACACTGATTTCTTCCGCGAATAGTTCGACCACTTCTAAATGACCTAGAAATCTGACAATTGGCATGCTGACAGGTCTTAAGGTCCTGATACCTAGAAAAATCCGAAAATCAAAAATCCAGATGACAGCGTTGGAGCATTGTCTGATTGAAGTTTTCGCGATTTGTTCTATCACTTATAACTGACCTTGAGATCTGAAAACTGGCCTGCTGCCCTTGAGGTCCGTATAACCTAATACAATCCGAAAACCTAAAAAAAAGATTCAAAATGGCGGCATTGGAAAATGTTCTGCTTTAATATTTCGCGAATTTTTTTATCACTTTTAAATGACCTGCAGATTTGAAAATAGTCATACAGATAGACCTTAAGATCCATATACGCAGAACTGTCAGGAAACCAAAATTCAAACTGACGGCTTTGGAATATTGTCTGCTTGAACTTTTCACGATTTGTTCGACCACTTCGAACTTTTTACGATTTGTTCGAGAGATCTGAAAATTGGCATGATGGTAGGTCTTAAAGTCCAGATACCTAGAAAAGTCCGAAAACCAAAAAATCAATATGGCGGCTTTGGATATTGTCTGCTTGAATTTTTATGCCACTTCTACACCTAGAAAAGTCTGAAAACCAAAAATTTCAAAATGGTGGCTCAGCTTTACTGCTCAAAGTGCTGATAGGTTTAAAGATAATTTTGACAGAAACGTTGAAATACTGTAAAAATTCCATGGAATTTTGATTTAAAATTAAGGGGCGCCAAAGCCTGCAACTGTTCTACTTTTTTTTTTTTTTTTTTTTTTGATTGGAGGTTTAACGACCACCGTGAGCAACTCAATGGGCTATAAGCAGTCGCCCGTCCCTAATTTAGGGTCACTGGTTCCAGGGAAGGGAGAGAGCCAGTGCCGTAAGACAAACACAACATCCATGCCTGAGCAACTGTTCTACGTCAAACCGCATGCAATGATTTTATCACCCTGTTTTAAATCGTAAAACAGTTAAGATCTGAAATTACTTTTCTCTTTCTTTAATTCCATGTTCAAAAAATGACTTTATAGATTCACCGTTCGTAGAACGGGCATGACTGCTAGTTTGTAAAAAAAGAGTTAGAAATACACGAAACTTGGGTACATGACGTGAAATGTAACGAGTCCGGGAGTTTTATGCAAACGAATGGCAATGGCATGGGATTATGCAAATCAGCCGCAGCATCAAAGGGCTGTTGCGTAGTTGAACATCTCATTGTTTGCGGAAGTTAAAGAAATGATTTTTACATAGCGCATTTGTTGTAATGGTTGCGAGACATCATTTAACAGATGAACTGAGGAGGAGAGCAACCGGAAGACTAGAGGCCGGAAGAAGTCAGGTGGTAGTTGCAAGATGGCTGTATACAAGTCCTGTAGCCCACAGATTTTGTAACAGATTTGTTGCAATTTCCGCCGAGATATAATATACCAGATGAACTGAGGCGGAGAGCGATAGGAAAACAAGAGGCTGCTCAAAGTCAGGTGGAAGTTGCAAGATGGCTGCATGTGAGTATTTCTGTGGTCCACAGATTGTGGAATATATTTGTTGTAGTGGCTGCGAGACATCATTTAACAGATGAACTGAAGTGGAGAGCGATCGGAAGACTAGAGGCAGGCCAACGTCAGGTGGAAGTTGCAAGGTGGCTGCATGTGTGCCCTTCTGTGGTCCACAGATTGTGGAATATATTTGTTGTAATGGCTGCGAGACATCATTTAACAGATTAACTGAAGTGGAGAGCGATCGGAAGACTAGAGGCAGGCCAAAGTCCGGCAGTAGTTGCAAGGTGGCTGCATGTGTGTTCTTCTGTTGTCCACAGACTGTGGAATATATTTGTTGTAATGGCTGCGAGACATCATTTAACAGATTAACTGAAGTGGAGAGCGATCGGAAGACTAGAGGCAGGCCAAAGTCCGGGGAAGTTGCAAGGTGGCTGCATGTGTGTCCTTCTGTGGTCCACAGATTTTGGAATATATTTGTTGTAATGGCTGAGAGACATCATTTAACAGATTAACTGAAGTAGAGAGCGATCGGAAGACTAGAGGCAGGCCAAAGTCCGGGGGAAGTTGCAAGGTGGCTGCATGTGTGTCCTTCTGTTGTCCACATACTGTGGAATATATTTGTTGTAATGGCTGCGAGACATCATTTAACAGATTAACTGAAGTGGAGAGCGATCGGAATCCTTGAGGCAGGCCAAAGTCAGGTGGAAGTTGCAAGGTGGCTGCATGTGTGTCCTTCTGTTGTCCACAGACTGTGGAATATATTTGTTGTAATGGCTGCGAGACATCATTTAACAGATTAACTGAAGTGGAGAGCGATCGGAAGACTAGAGGCTGGCCAAAGTCAGGTGGAAGTTGCAAGGTGGCTGCATGTGTGTCCTTCTGTGGTCAACAGATTGTGGAATATATTTGTTGTAATGGCTGCGAGACATCATTTAACAGATTAACTGAAGTGGAGAGCGATCGGAAGACTAGAAGCAGGCCAAAGTCAGGTGGAAGTTGCAAGGTGGCTGCATGTGTGTCCTTCTGTTGTCCACAGACTGTGGAATATATTTGTTGTAATGGCTGCGAGACATCATTTAACAGATGAACTGAAGTGGAGAGCGATCGGAAGACTAGAGGCAGGCCAAAGTCAGGTGGAAGTTGCAAGGTGGCTGCATGTGTGTTCCTCTGTGGTCCACAGATTGTGGAATATATTTGTTGTAATGGCTGAGAGACATCATTTAACAGATGAACTGAAGTGGAGAGCGATCGGAAGACTAGAGGCAGGCCAAAGTCAGGTGGAAGTTGCAAGGTCGCTGCATGTGTGTCCTTCTGTTGTCCACATACTGTGGAATATATTTGTTGTAATGGCTGCGAGACATCATTTAACAGATTAACTGAAGTGGAGAGCGATCGGAATCCTTGAGGCAGGCCAAAGTCAGGTGGATGTTGCAAGGTGGCTGCATGTGTGTTCTTCTGTTGTCCACAGACTGTTGAATATATTTGTTGTAATGGCTGCGAGACATCATTTAACAGATTAACTGAAGTGGAGAGCGATCGGAATACTAGAAGCCGGCCAAAGTCAGGTGGAAGTTGCAAGGTGGCTGCATGTGTATCCCTTCTGTGGTCCACAGATTGTGGAATATATTTGTTGTAATGCCTGCGAGACATCATTTAACAGATTAACTGAAGTGGAGAGCGATCGGAAGACTAGAGGCAGGCCAAAGTCAGGTGGAAGTTGCAAGGTGGCTGCATGTGTGTCCTTCTGTGGTCAACAGATTGTGGAATATATTTGTTGTAATGGCTGCGAGACATCATTTAAGAGATTAACTGAAGTGGAGAGCGATCGGAAGACTAGAAGCAGGCCAAAGTCAGGTGGAAGTTGCAAGGTGGCTGCATGTGTGTCCCTCTGTTGTCCACAGACTGTGGAATATATTTGTTGTAATGGCTGCGAGACATCATTTAACGGATGAACTGAAGTAGAGAGCGATCGGAAGACTAGAGGGAGGAAAAAGTCTGGTGGGAGCTTCAAGATGGCTGTATGTGAGTCCTGTTGTCCACAGATTGTGGAACAGATTTGTTGCAAGTTCCGCGAGATATAATTTACAAGATGAACTGAGGCGGGGAGCGATAGGAAAACTAGAGGCAGGCCAAAGTCAGGTGGAAGTTGCAAGGTGGCTGCATGTGAGTCCCTCTGTGGGCCATAGACTGTGGAATATATTTGTTGTAATGGCTGCGAGACATCATTTAACAGATGAACTGGGGTGGAGAGCTATCGGAAGTTTATTTCTTAGAAATTTTGAATACTTGTAGGTTTAATTCGTAAAGTTAATCGCTTAGCGAAAGTTGTTGAATTATCTGGTGCGATAAAATTGTACTGGTATTTGTGTATGTTTAATAATTAATAGAACTTGGATATCAGGTGAATGAATTATTTGATTCAAAGAATTTTATTTCGTGGCTACAAAATGTTTGTTCATACTTATGTATATACCTTGAATTTAAATTGGGTTTAATACAATCTTTTTGAATATCAATTTCCAGGTTTTTATCGTATGACTTTTGACTATCAATTTCCGGGTTTTTATCATATGTCTTTTGAATATCAATTACCAGTTTTAATCAAAAGGGCTATCTCTTAGAAATGTAAATCAATTTGATTCGAAATGTGTGTTGTACTATGCAGTAGCGTACCGGAAAAATTCGAGGCATCCCCGCAAAAAAGGACTTCAAAGCTCTCTTGCAAAAATCTATTAGATTTCAATTATTGAAATCTCTTGATTTCATATTATTCACAACCTTTTATAAGCGGTTTAATAATGCAATTTCTTTGAATCCTACAGGTATTTTTTGTAAAACCAAAGTTTTTGCACTTTATTGCGTGTAGTACAAATGTGAATGTTTTAGTTAAAATGATTGCCGCAATTTTGTACCAGTACAAAGTACTACAAAACACTTTTACCAACTCTAATAATATCATACAAATTTCATTGTTTTAGAGAACAAAGGTCAGCTTCTTTGAAATGTCTTACGATCACTTACACAAAAGACGTGACTACCGTGTAATAGCGTCTGATGGCATTTTCCGATTTATACGAAAATACAGAATATGAGTAGGAAAGTGAATAAGTAACACTTCAGAATTGTGGTAAGAAAACAGCAGTTACTTAAATTATTTACTCTTGAATATGAAAAAAAAACACTTAACATAATGTTACAATGTTTTGCATAGAGCAAAATATTTTTTCTTCACTCTGTTATAAAAACATGACACAAGTCTCTGTTTAATTATCCCGCGAAGGACATCTTTTATTTAAATACATTCTGAAAGATGTGTGTTTATATGGAAAAAATGTAATACGTAACACCTTTTCCTCATTGGTACAAAATTTCATTCATTGAATTGGTATTTCTTTCACATTCTCTTGATAATACGATGTCCGATCAAACGGTTCTGTGACTAGGCCGATATACAACAAAGTACTTACGTTATTTAAGTCTAGCTATGATCTCCCTCAAAGTAGACTCCTTGGGCAGCGATACACCGCTGCTAGCGTTTTTGCCACTGTTGGAACAATCTCTGGAAGTCCTGTTCACGAATCCTGTCAAGCACCGTCTGAGATTCGCACTGGATCTCGTCCACGGTTTAAAAACGGCGACCCTTGATCTTTAGCTTAGGGAACAGAAAGAAGTCTTCAGGGGCCAAATCCGGCGAGTAAGGTGGGTGAGGAAGGTTAGTCATGCTGTTGCGGCTGCAAAACTGGCGTGTTGCTAACGCTCTGAGAGCTGCTGCTGCATTGTCGTGATGGAGCAGAAAATCGCCCCTGCGCCACATTTCAGGTCGTTTGCTGCGAATGTCCACCCTAAGACGCTGCAGAACATCGTAGTGAAAAAAGGGCGGTGACGGCTTGGCCCTGAGGGACGAATTCACAGGGCACAACCCCACGAATGTCGAAGAACACGACGAGCATGCTTTTCGTTGCGGTCGGGCTTTCTTCGGTCGGGGAGATGCCGGGATCTTTCACTGCGGCGACTGTTGTTTGGTCTCGGGGTTGTAACCGTAGACCCAAGTCTCGTACCCAGTGATGATCCGCGACGGGAACTTTGGTTCATTCACCACCTGATGACGAAGATGACAGAGTTCGACCCGGAGCGCCTTCTCTTCGGGGTTGAGAATCTTTGGGCACAAACTTTGCAGCAATGGGGTGCATGTTTAAAACCGACGTCAGAATTTCTTGCACTGTTCCGTATTACACATTGACGATGGTAGCAATGTCTTGAATGGTTCTCCGATAATCCTCTTGCACCAGTTCCTTAATTTTGTCCACATTTTCGGGGGTTTTGCACGTGGACGGTCGCCCTGACCTCTCGTCGTCTTCCAGTGCCGTTCTGCTGCTCTTGAAGCGCGAGTACCACTCAAAACACCTCTCACGACTCGTTGCTTCATTTGCATAAGCCTGCCGCAACATTTCATGCGTCACCGTTCCCGATTTGCCGAGTTAGACGTAGAATTTGATGTTCTCTCGCTGCTCTAGTTTGCAGTCCGCACCGAAATCGCAGCTGTGTTCTGCACGTGATCACCAAATATTGTGTAGCACAGCTCTCGTTGTTCACAGAACGACGCCACTCGGCACAATGACTCATGAAGGTCCCTGACCTAGACCGCTGCTCGCGCATCCGTGTACTGCCGTCTGTTGACGCTCTACGTACCTAGTCGTATGAATATATATGGCTGTGAAAAGGTCGCCACAAGTCCTCTGGAAAAACTGGATGCCTTCCCGTTACCCAATTTTTATAAACTAAAACCAAGATATTTGATTTTTAAATATTTGACTTATTTATTTAAACAAATGCCAAAAATTACCTTTTTTTTTAATACTTCATTCAAATTAGCAGTCAAAATTTACTTACTATTTCTTTAATCTCCTTCAAATGAAAATATTTGTGGAAATCGCTCTTCAGGAAGTATGGTGTGTACTGTCTCTATAGTAGTACATAGAGCTCGTGTAGCCCATGCTCCGTCACGTTGCTGCCGTTACCTGATCCCGAGGAGAATCAGTGTTTAAATGCGGTACATTATATTTTCGTTACATAAAATGTAACACACTTACAATTAATTGAACCATATACTAAACAAGCGTGGTGTTCACAGAAAGCTGGGAGACACGACGAGTCCGAGACTAAATTAAATGGTAATGGATAAACAAAAAATTTAAAATTAGAGAATACATGCACTCTGGAAGAATAGGGAAGCTATCGAACTGTTAGTTTCGTAATGAGAAAACAATAAATGTGTAATAAACACGGAACAGTCCAAACATAATAACCAGCGCCGTCTTTATGAAAATCGAGGCCGCGCTGAGGTTATCACAAGGTGTAAATAACACCTGATACTGACCTTTGTTAATAGGTGTTATTCTTGTTCTTCAGATGGGAGAGGCAGAGGAATTAAGCGAGAACGACATACGCCAAATCGTATTGGTCAGGCGACTGGGTTAGAGCATTTCCAAGACGGGAAGCCTTGTGGCACTGCCCTCTTAACACTTTTGGGGGCTTCTATCATTTCTGAATTCCTGTTTCTTCGTTTCTTTAAATAAAAAAACTGCTACTGAGTGCGGAACGAGTTGGACTTCCTGTAAACCCAAAAGACACTTGGGGCATTAAGTGTCCCAGTTCAAGGTGGGGGCTGGGCACTGGCCCCGTTGGCCCATCCCTTAAGACGGCCCTGACTTGTGGGGTACTCACGGCCAGGCAAGATTATTAGTATCTCCAAAAAGTGATCCGAGAAAAGAAACCACACACCTGCGGCAAGGTATGGACCGATCACGGCTCATGGATGCTGGAGGTAAGGGAAGGCTATTACGTATGATGCAAACCAACAGAAGGGATACCGTGGCGCAGTCCGTCGGTAATTTGAATGATGGTGACGGGAGTAATGGGTCACAATACATAGTACATCGAACTCTACTGAAAAATGGGGCTACGTAGCCGATGGTCGCTCCGAGTGTCCATGCAACCCTCGGTTCGTCGTCGAAAACACCCGCAATCGGAATATGAGCATCAAAACTGGACCTTGAATGGTTCTCAGGTCCGATTAATCTCGCTTCCTCTTGAACCACGTGGAAGGTGAGGTAGGTGCGCGCCGTTTTCCTACAATGGGAATATGAGCATCAAAACTGGACCTTGAATGGTTGTCAGGTCCAATGAATCTTGCTTCCTCTTGAACCACGTAGAAGGTGAGGTAGGTGCGCGTCGTTTTCCTACAATGGGAATATGAACATTAAAACTGGACCTTAAATGGTTGTCAGGTCCGATGAATCTGGCTTCTTCTTGAACCACGTGGAAGGCGAGGTACGTGTGCGTCGTTTTCCTACAATGGGAATATGAGCATCAAACTGGACCTTGAATGGTTGTCAGGTCCGATGAATCTCGCTTCCTCTTCCTCTTGAACCACGTGGAAGGCAAGGTACGTGTGCGGCGTTTTCCTACAATGGGAATATGAGCATCAAAACTGGACCTTGAATGGTTGTCAGGTCCGCTGAATCTTGCTTCCTGTTGAACCAGGTGAAAGGCGAGGTACGTGTGCGTCGTTTTCCTACAACAGGAATATGAGCATCAAAACTGGACCTTGAATGGTTGTCAGGTCCGATGAATCTTGCTTCCTGTTAAACCACTTGGAAGGCGAGGTAGGTGTGCCCCGTTTTCCTACAATGGGAATATGAGCATCAAAACTGGACCTTGAATTGTTGTCAGGTTCGATGAATCTCGCTTCCTCTTGAACCACGTGGAAGGCGAGGTACGTGTGCGTTGTTTTCCTCGAGAAGTGTTATCAGCAGGATGCACCGTGGCCCGAAAACAAGACGGTGGAGAAAGTGTAATGCATTGGGTAACGTTCTGCTGAGAAACCCTGATATCAGTCGTTCATATGCAGGGAACTATGGCGTGTACCCTCTACCTAAAGATAATTGTAAACCAGAGACATGTTAGGTAGTGACTTTTTTATAAGAATAACGCGCCATACCACTCTTATCGGGCTGTTCAAAAATGGATTGAGCAACATGAGAAGCATTTCCAGATATTGCAATGGCCTCCAAATTCCCCAGAAATTAATCCAATCGAGCAACTGTGTGATGACGTGAGAAAAGTTGGGAGATTTTAGGGTCGGAAAGGTGAAAAATAAATACAAGCTGGGAGATGGGACGCCACGTCTTGTAAGCTAGAGGGGATGGCGAAGGATCGGCCATGTCGTATGTGCCAATGGAAGGAAAACAAATAATTTCCTCAGTGAATTCTGCGGGGAAGAAGGGCTCCACAAATGCGCGACCCTGGGATGTCACGGAAAGATTTGCTGAGCGCTGAACATTGAAAGAAACCACATGGCCCAGCCGTTCAGCATTCTTGCACGCCATTGGACGCGAGCACTCTCCGGGGGATGGAAAAAAGTTAAAATAGGCGCGGAAATTTACAACGGACTTTCGCTCTCTTAGGTCTCTGAACGTGATCGAGTAAGACGGTTCTTTTTTCGATCGTAGCTGCTTCGAATATGGAAACCAGCCGTTAATAACGCTGTTCCACCGAGGTGGAATAGCGATGTAGCAACACCAACCTGAGGGCTTGGTTATACGAATGATGATATAATAACTGAGGGTTATTTAGGTACATATCTGCATTCAGGCTGCGGTCTGATTGATCAAAGTTCACCCCTCCTCTGTGTTTCCTAAATGTTGTGTTGCTGTGGCATCTCAACAAGAACTGTGACTGTGTATCTCAACAAGAACTGTGACTGTGTATCTCAACAAGAACTGTGACTGTGTATCTCAACAAGAACTGTGACTGTGTATCTCAACAAGAACAACCCCAGGGTATGCACATGCTGGTAATGCAACTGTCTGCTGAAACCGCTCCAGAATACGGTACAAATATTCGGAAGTGAAAAATCTCACTCAAGCCAAGATGTACTAAAATTTGAATATTCTCACTCAAACCAGAGAATGTAAATAAAACCGTGTACATTTCAAAATTGCCTTTATTCTTCAGTAAAATAACATTTCTATGTACATGACAATGGAATTCTGCCAATAAATACAGCGGTATATACATCAGCTGGAAGGTTCCAGTGAAACGTAAAACAAAATATTGTTAAAATCATAAAAAAAAATTATTTCGCCGCGTAGGGCGAAGGAGAGGCAGACAATAAAGCACGAGCGATACAAACGAAAATGTTTACCTACAGTATTGTAGACAGGGCAAGACATGATTCTATACTATGCACAAATTCCAATTAAAGCACTACTACCATACTAAAGATTAAACATTAGGTACTAATTCACAGAAATGCATCAGTGATGCTACATTCAAAATTTACAACATATGTACAGAAGTATTCAGTGACAAGGGGAAATAACGCTAAATGTACTCAGAAGGGCATCTTGTTACATTATATTATACACACAGTGACTAAGATTTAAAAAAAATATTCAACATAATGAAGGGGACATTGCGTGGGCAGTAAACTGTGCAGAAGGAAGAATTATATACAACAACATAAAACCCAACATTATCGAAGAGAACATGGGAAACATGGTGAGCTATCTTCAATGACACATTAAAACAGAAAAATCACAAATAGCGAAGCACCAAAATTAATACGTAAAAACATGATTTGTTACAGTGAAAGTGGGCGACAACAAAAATCCCACTTATAGGTTGAGATGTAACTGCAAATTGTGGATATGGAACCACCCAGCCGATTGGGCCCAAGTGGATTGAAAAACGCTATCGGTGTTTGTTGAGGCAGCACGAGAGTGCTCCATTTGGAGGCGAGTGGTTAACCGTGCTAGGAAGCGTCTCCGAATGATAGCACTTGCCTCCTGAGAAGGTGGAATAAGAGCAGGGAAGCGTTGTTGAAGATGGAAAGCATAGACAGTGAACTTCACAAGAAGAAAAATATAACGGCACACAGGAGGCAAGTGAGTAGGTGGATGCTTAGTTTGGAGTAGCCAAGCATATGCAAGAAATGGTAACGATCGAGCACAAATTCGATCAGCAAAACGAAATGCTGTGTTTAGGACTGGCAGGAGAACGGGGCAGAATAGGTATTGATGTTGGACGTCGCTGACTTCAGGGCAAAAGGAGCACTGCGGAGAGGTGAGAAGGGTCATGCGAAACAGTACTGATGGGGCGGGGAGACGAAGGTGAAGAAATTGCCAATGGACATTGAGTTCAAGAGGGGAGGAAAGGGCAGAGGTAGATGCTGTCCAGATGGCGGGGAGAAGAGAAGGAGGAGCAGAATGAACAGAAAGTGGAAGTGCGGTAGGGGAAAGAAGAAGCCAATAAAGAGAAGAGGAGGAGAGAGAAGTAACTAGAACCAGGGAGCTACGAATGAGGAGAAAGAACGGTAGGGAAAGAGGAGCAGAGGGGACCGAGAAGAGACCATCAGGTGAAGCGAGGAGTGGAAAGAAGGCTCCAAAGCGCTGTGCGAAGAAGAAGATATTCGTTAGCAAGAGTAATGGTTGGAGATAGAAACAGGGAAGAAAGACCCAAGTAGCACGTGACGTTTAAAAGACGTCTCATTTCGGTTGCAAAAGTTGATACTTGGTCTTCCGTACAAAGACTACGTTTGATAAACGTTTGTTAAATGTTTCATCCGTTACCGTTGCGATTTTGTCACATTCATTACGTTTGCTAAACGTTGCATTTTCGTCATGTTAGCAAGGTCACAGCTAATCTTTGGCGTGACATTACATTCAGGCAAAAAAGAACAAAATTATACTGTTGATAAAACAGTAAGCTTGTGTATAATTGATAAAGATTATTGAATTCCTCCTTTTTTTTTTTTTTTGCTTATACGACTAGAAGATTTTATTCCATTAGTTTTCAAGCAGCTTCTGGTCTGCGGCTGCGTCGTTCTCTAACCTGCTGTTACGTCACTTGTACTACGGACGGTGAGTTATGGCAAGGCTGAGCTCGATCGTCCAGAGCTGCATGCCTAATCGATGGATTTTATCGTTCTTAAAAGGTAAGTTCTTTTCCTGTTTCAATTCATAGGCTTCGATTTCGAAAACAATTCATGTATTCGCTTCGTAACTCGTGGAGATTCCCGTAACACGTGAAGACATTCATGTATTCGTTTCGTAGCACGTGGAGGTAGGCTTAACACGTGAACACATTCATGTATTTTCTTAACAGGTATATATATCATCGACTGCATTTTAAACTAGGAGTAGTAAAGAATTTGTTAGATTTTCGGATCTAAACACAGCTGATTCGTTTTTAATTTTGTATTTTCGTGAAAGAGTAACAAAAATATATTTCAAGGAAATGAAATTTTAGACCTTTTCATTTTTATGAGCTACTGAATATTTGGTTAGATTTTTAAATAACAAATGCAGCTAGTTGTAAAAGAAATTCTAATTCTTCAAATGTTTAGAGAGTATTGAATTTATACTTAATTACTCAAATGTGCTTCCGTGTAGCAAACATTGTTACAAACGCAGCTTATTGGTATGTTAGTTATAAAGGATACTCTATATTACTGTTATCATATATTAGATCAGCATTTCTTAGGGCTCATTCAGCCAGTTTTTTTGCAAGAAATATATTGTGTGTAGAGTAACAAACGGAATAAGCTGTTGGAGAGATACTTATTAAATCCAGAAAGCTTCAAGGTTGAAAAAAATTCAAAACCCACCCTGTACAGAGTCCTGTGGCCAAGAAGTATATTGTCAGTCACAATTCAAAGTCTACGTAAGGCACGCAAATTTTTTTTTTTTTTTTTTTTTTTTGAAAATGCACGTTTTATACCAGATGTGAATTAAGCTTACTGAAATCATAATGTATCTGTATCCAAATGGAATATATACAAATATCCAATGCAACATTTTGTTAGACTGTGGGAGTACACACTTACATTCAAATGTGCCCATCTCCCCCTTCCACATATCAGAGTTGTGCCTATCAAATAATGAAGCAGAGGAATGCTATTGAACCTGTCACAGGCAAGGTGGCCAGTTGCTTTGCTTTTCCAGTTACAGTTTACTAAATTTTTGTTCAAATTTCAGGAATGCATTGGTGGGAGAAGTTGGAAGCAGAGTTGTATAAAAATAAAATGTATCTGTGAACACAACCATTGAAACAAAACTTGCTGCAAACCTGCATATCACGATGACAATATAAGATAATTTAAAGAAACAATTAAAAAATAATTATTAGGACATTACGAATTCCGATGACGGCAAAATACAATTGAATATGTGTGTGAAATTGACCTTTATGGCAAAATATTGGATTATGAACCTCATAAAAACAAGAGAATTAAAAGAAACATTTTATACCCAGAAAACAGTTCCATTAATGAACCTTTAAAAATTATAAATAGTATTTTCAACAGCTTAGTTCAAAAATTACTGTGCTGCCCCCAGTGGCGCAGTGGTCTAAGCGATGGCCTCTGATCATTCGTCCGAACGGGGTCCGGGTTCGAATCTCGGTGAGGCATGGATGTTGTGTTTGTCTTACAGCACTGGGTCCCTCCCTTCCCTGGAACCAGTGACCCTAAATTAGGGACGGGCGACTGCTTATAGCCCATTGAGTTGCTCACGGTGGTCGTTAAACCTCCAATAAAAAAAATACTGTCGACTTACAAATTACTTAAGGAAAAGATTTTAATTTAATAACTAGTTGCTGCAAGAGGAACCTGGCAATAAAATTTAAATTCCTTCTGTGTAAAGGAAACTTTTGATACAGTTCCTATGTACTGAGAAACAGGCCTTGATAAAATCTAGAGGCCACAAACGTCCAAATGTGCCCATATTAGCAAAATCTGCTAATAATTTGAAAACTATCGGCGTGCGCACATACTTTTACATTCTACTACTTTGGTTGGAAGTATAGTTTTATGAGGATTTTTTCTAATTTGAATTAATTTTTCTCTCAACAATATTATTTTTGAACACATATCATTGCTCCTTTGTTTCTGTAATGCTTCAAAACCATCTTGATAGCTGTTTACTTTTGGTGCTACTGGTTTTGAATTTAATGTTCACTTTGAATTTTGTAGCTGTTTGTTCCCAAATGGCAAGAGTAATAGACCAATTTTTGTATTTGCTAGTTGAGTCTGTATCTTCAGATTTCTCTGAATGAATAATCTTTTCTAAGCAATTAAATTAAAGAGCCACAAACCAATATTTCTATTCACTGTCGGATTAATACTTTTCTGACTAGGCCAGTGCTTCCTAATTAGCCTTTCTCTGAATTATGGATCTCTTCTATTATCAGATCGTTAAGGGCAACAGATTAAAGGCTGGATCATGTAGCTACGCTGTGTAGAAAAGCCGTACAAACTGTCACAGTTTGATTGTACACATTTTTTTCAGCAATGTATGTATGTATATATATATACTGGTCACAAAAAGTTAGGGATATTGCATGAAGTGAAGCCACGTAACAAACGCCAGAGTGTGTTTGCAAAAACAATTCAATGGGCAATTTCTGCTCACAACAAGTAGTACCACAATATAGACAAAAGTGTATATTCAGAGAATGTCCAAACCTCTGGATTTCAGTATCCAGTAACACTACCTATGTGTCGAAGAACGTCTTGACACCTACGAAGCATACTTGCAGTGACATTATTGATTAGTGTTTGGTGCAGTTAGTCCCATATTAGTCAACACATTACAGAGGTCTGCCAGTATACTGGGGTATGGAATGCGGTTATCTAAACGTTGCTGTATAGATTCCCAAATTTTCTTAGTAGTATTAAGGTCAGACCTGAGGTAGCTGTAAGGATTCGATCTTGTGGTTTTCCAGCCAGGGCCGGTCCAAGGGGTAGGTAGGCCAGGTGGTAAATGTGTAGATTAGCGTCCTAAATTATTTCATTGAAAAAATTTTAGTACCTGGAAAAAGTGCGATGTACAGATTTTAGTGTATGGAAATTAATGTCAAATGGTGCAAAAATTGAATATTTTAAATGTGTTTTAAAGATATATTTTTTTCGTAATATTGACCTGTGAGTCTGACGCTGTGAAGAGAAGCTGCGGTAGGCCTAATGTATTGCTACGGCAAAGAATGTGAAGCTTTGGTCCTTTAAAAGGAAGGTTTCTTGCTGTACCAAAATGATGGGCGGAAGAGTACAAGAGAAAGAGGTTATGTTGTTGGCAGGAGAGCAATAAATGTAGTGATACGCTACAGAAAATAGGTCCACAGCATCCACCCTTTATTTTGTTGTATCCTGTATGTTGTTGGCAGGAAAAACTGGGGAAAAAAACTCTTCGATTTGCAAAAGATATGTATGAGTAAGATAGAAACTGACCTGCGAACAAGCTATTAACACAGGAGAACCAAAGGTGCAGTGACACAGCAAATCAGCTATGAATGGAAGCTGTTCAAACCAGAACCGAAAGTTATAGTTCCCCAGTTTCCTATACAACATAGAAAAGCATGTTAGTACTTTCTAACATGCTTTTCTACGTTCTTTCGCATACCATGAGTATGCGAAAGAACGAAAAATTTCTCAACATCGCTTTAAAAACAATGACAAAACATGAACGAACTATATTGTGTAGCGTATGAGTATAACACGGCTCGCTCTCGTGGTAACAAAATACGCGCTTGGACTTGTAGTCGTCCGAGCGTGAATTAAACGCTGCAGCGAATCTTCCTTTCAATGAAGCTAAGCTTCACATCGTCGCCGTAGTGATGCACAGAGTCGCACAATATAGACGTACACGTGTACGCCATACGTGGATAGTTTGCAAATTATTAGCAGATTTTGCAGATAGTTTTTGCTTGTAGATTAAAAAAATAAAAATGTTATTACAGCAATTAAAACACTTAAGGTTTTACTAAGATTAATATATTTAATTCTATCCTAACATGAGAATGTTCAACTATTTTTCACATCTTCCGATAGTTATTTTGTTTTTGCAGAAGTTTCTGGCCTCTTGATTTTATCAAGGCCTGTTCTCAATATATAGGAACTGTAACAAAAGTTTCATTTACACAGAAAGATTTTTTTTATTTTATTGCCAGGTTACTCTTGCAGTTGCCAGTTATTAAAATAAAATATTTTCCTTATATATTTTATAAGTACTATTTTTGAATTAAGTTGTTAAAGATGCTATATATAATTTTTGAAGGTTCATTAACAGAACTGCTTTTCTTGATATAAAAATTAGTCTCTTGTTTTTATGAGGTTCATAGTCCAAAAATTTTTAAGTTTTGGCCTTAAGGTCCATTTTACACACATTTTTGCGGATTCAGTCGTAATGTCCTTTTGCCCTCTCTGGAATCTGTAATGTTCTAATAATTATTTACTGTTATATTAATTTTTCTTTAAATTATCTCGTTCCATTGTTATCGTGATTTGCGGGTTTGCAGCAAGTTTTCTGTTTCAATGGTTGTGTATGCAGTCACATTTTATTTGAATGCACCTCTGGCGATGCATTAGGCCTACCGCAGCGTCTCTTCACAGCATCACTCACAGTTCAATATTATGATAGAAAATCTTTAAAACACATTTAAAATATGAAATTTCTGCACCATTTGCCATTAATTTCCATACTCTAAAATCTTTAAGTCACACTTTTTCGAGGTACTGACATTTTTCCGACGAAATAATTTAGGACAGCTAATGTACATATTTACCGGCCAGGTAGGCAGCCACCAAATAGAAGGGATGCCCATAAATTTTCTTACATAGTAAAATTATCCGCTAACTTTTTTTTCTTTTTCTTTTATGAGCTAGTCTGTATTTGCCACAAAAATGAAAGCTGAATACTCCTTTGTTGTTTCTCTGACACATGCAGAGTTCTTATATATATACCACCAACAACAAGAAGCATTTTCAATTCTTGTGCGTTTTTTTCTGAGAATTCTTCTCTGCTGCTTTTTTACGCATTTGGGTTTTCAGGGGAGGGAAAAATGAACCTTTTTTTTTTTTTTTTTTTTTTGTTCGTTCCTGATGTTTGTTGACATTTTTATATACACTGAGTGGCCACTTTATTATGACTACCTGACAGTTTTAAGCAAATGAGCTATGGCTGCACGCTGTTGCCGCCAGAGGGTGAGGCCAGTATGAAAAGAGAAAGCTTAGTGCTTGCCACAGTAGTAGAAGTGATTTTTGGGTGACGAGATGGGTAAAAAATGCAATTTGACGGACTTTCAACGTGGGACGATTGTAAGAGCTCGGAGCCATGGAGCGAGTATCACTGAAACCGCCGTATTCATGAAATGTTCCAGAGCCACTGTTGTTAAAGTGTTTAAAGACTGGACTGTCAGCCAAAAAACTGGGTCTCTACGTGCAACGTGTGGTCGTCTAGTGACTACTCTCTCCGGGCGGACCGGAGTGTCCAGACTGGTAATAGGCAACAGTGCAGCAATTACAGACCGTCTTAATCAAGGATCCCTCAAATGATCTGTGCACACACTGTTCGCCGTACACGGCACGGATGGGATATGGCAGAAGGAGGCCTGTTCGAACACCTTTGCTGTCTGCAGTTAACAAGAGAAAATGTCTCCACTTCGCACAGGAGCATAAGGATTGGACAGTCGATAATTGGAAAAAAATTATTTGGTCCGATGAATCACGTTTTCAGTTGCACCATGCCTATGGCCGAGTGAAAATTTAGGCGGAAACAGCACGAAAGCATGGACCCCAAATGCATTGCTACAACCCTTCAAGCTGGTGGAGGCAACGTTATGGTTTGGGGAATGTTTTTCTGGCATGATTTGGGCCCTTTAATTCATGTTGATCAACGTCTGACTGGCACATCATATCTAAACATCGTTGCAGACCAAGTACATCCTGTCATGTGGATGGTTTATCCCAATGGCGATGGCTACTTTCAACGAGATAATGCGTCTTGCCATAGTGCTCGTATTGTACAGGATTGGTTTCAGGAAAATGCCGGTTAGTTTACTTTGCTTAGCTGGCCCCCACAATCTCCAGATCTCAACCCCATTGAGAATTTGTGGGATGAAGTTGAACAAGCCATCAAACAGCTGGATACACAACCCTGCAATTTCACACTCCTGGAAAGTGCTATTCATCAAGCATGGTCTTAGATTCCAAAAACCACCTATCAACATCTCGTGGAGTCCATGCCACGAAGAATCTACATCGACGTAGTATTAAAGGCAAAAGATGGCCCAACGAAGTACTGAGGGGTGGTAATAATAAAGTGGCAACTCAGTGTATAACAATAAGGCTTGAGTGACAAGCCTTATTGTTACGTACATCTTGGAAATAAATCCCAAATTCCCACAGCCTAGGGTAAAGCGGGAAAAAAACACTTTTTACTATGAAAACTGCAACACAAAGCTCCTACAGATTGCGAACCATATATATATCAATGGTTTTCTATCCACTCACTGATAGCGCATTGTTTGCCATTCAGGAAAGATTTACTCAGTTGCAAAAACTTTTCAACGCTTCGGGTTTCCTTTATAATTTGAAGAAATTGCCTGACAGGGGATTCTTTAAAAGAAAAGTGTATTCAGTTAGAAAAATTCCTTAAGGATGCTGACAGTGAAGAAAAAGATATTGATGGGGAGCAACTGTTTTAAGAGCTGAGGCATTTGCAAGCACTTATGAGCAAATGCAGCTCAGCTACTACAATAGAAGCTCTAAACTTCATATTCCGGTATGATATGGTTCATTGTTATCCTAACAGTAGGATTTGCTTTCGAATATTGCAATTCCTGTCTGTAGAAAGCGGGAAAAGAAGTTTTAATAAATTAAAGCTGATAAAGACTTATTTGAGATCTACAACGATGCAGGAACAGCTATCGGCTTTATCCATCATTTCTATTGAAAACGATATTGCACCAAAAAAATTTCTGAAGCAAAGAGGTTTTTGCAAAGTAAAGCCAGACATGAAAGTTTCATGTAAATAACACAAACAACTATGTATGATTCAGTCATTTTGTGAGTAAAATTATCATTATTATATTGGACTATTTATTTGTAGCATAGCATATAATAGTGAGTTAGTGACATATCTACTGAGCATGCGAAGTTGAGATTAGAGCTATTTGCTGTGTTTGGGTCCATACTGCAAAAAAAAAAAAAAATGGGGGGATCAAAGGAGTCTTTCTGGCTGTCGGGAAAAAAACCAGAAAAAGTTGAATGCCATGATGACAGCACTTTCAATAGGTTTCTTCAGTGGTTTAGCTTTTTTTCTCTTCCTTTTTTTTTTTTTTTAATAATTTTCATTCCAGTTAATTGTAACTGCAGCTTGTGCTCATTTTGGCTTTTCACTTTACTAGTAACTTGTTTTTCAGTGTTTACTTCCCTTTTTGTTTCTTCTTGCTGGATTCTTAATATATATAAAGATAAATTAAAATTTGGGGGTATATCATAATTCATAATAAAATTTTATAAACATAATTTACCAGCACTAATGAGGGCAAACTTTTGAATGTGATTTACATTAAGAAATAATAGGGCATTCAAAACAGTTGAATTATATAAAGAAATTGCATAAATGATTTTTTTTTCTTTTTAAATTTTACTCAGGTATGGTTATTCATGGCTCTAGTTAGGAAAGTTAGGGATGTTATGCAAAACACAGATGAGTGTAAATTAAGTACAACCTCCTGTAGCTTTAAAACTTGAGCTTATATCCCTCAGATCAGTATTTCCCCTCCTACCAGTAGATCTTTCTGTAGAGTACAACTGGATCACCCTGTGAAAGTAAACCAAGTTGGTGACTTCACCAAGTTGGTAAATATAATATTAGTGGAATTAAAGGATTAAACCATGTGTGAAATTATAGAATAAATAAGCAACATTTATTCACAATTAAATAATTTATTTTAAGATCTATAGTTTTGTTGAGCCTTTAGCTCGGCTTCATCAGGACAAAGGGAGCATAAACATTCATATGTGACATCATCAGGTAGTTGATGATCATGGATTTTGGTGAATTGTCTCCATGCAATTGAAAGAAATCGAGTAGGTGTCATGTTGTTGACAAGTCATAAAGAAAAGTCATGGAAACAAATTGGTGTTTTCTACCCATGTATATCGTGCAGTACATCTATGCGTTACAGAGGATTCCTTGCAGAAAAAGCTAGATTTTTGCCGCCGCAGTGGTCTAAGCACTGGCTTATGACTGTTCGATTCTTCCAAGTGGGTTGGGTTCGAATCCCGGTGAGGCATGGATGTTGTGTTTGTCTTACGGCAGTGGGTCTCTTCCTTCTCTGGAACCAGTGACCCTAAATTAGGGACAGGCGACTGCTTATAGCCCATTGAATTGCTCACCATGGTCAGTAAACACAAAAACAAAAAAATAAAAAAAGTTATGATTTTTTTTTAAAGAAATTGTGGCACACACAGGATATAGATTGATATAGATTGTCCTTTTGTTGTAGACAAAGCTGTCCAGAAATTTAGGAACTTTCAAATGTTTAAATTTCAAAGTTATTTTGAAATCTATAAACAAGGCAAATTTTTGTGGATCAAAAGACTACGGTGAAGACATAACTGGGGAATTTATCACATCGCTTGTGAATGTGGACTTTCATGTATAGGACAGATCCGTAGAGCTTTTAAGTTTTCATGTGAAGGAACACATGACTTACATATGGAACTGAAGAAGTCGTCTATAGCCCAACATTGTCATGAAAATAACCAGATTTTTTTTTAAAATGCTACGCTTATTGATAAACCTGATTTGACTATCAAGCTTAATATATTAGAAGCTTTCCACATCTAGTGCAACTGCTCATGGCTTGTCAACGACATGACATCTACTAGATTTCTTTCGAACACGTGGAAACAACTTGCCAAAAGCAGTGACTGTCAGAATGCTGATGATGTCACGATGATTTGAACGTTTGCACTCCATTTGTCCTAATGAAGCCAAGCCAAATGCTCAGTGAAACTACAGTAGATTTAAAATCTTAAAATAAAATATTTAATTGTGAATAAACATTGCTTATTTAAAGTATTCTATCTCTACAGCCCAACTATTGAAGTCATAAAATATATTTGGGAATTACTTGGAGCAAAAACATAACGTACAAGAGCATTAACCAGAAAAGAAATCATGTGTTTCTTTGGAAAAAAAATAAACTAACCGTTTGCAGTGGGTGGTTTTTTTTTTGGGTTTTTTTTTAAGTAACCCCCCCCACACACACACACCTGTTTATTGGGGGGGGGTAAAAATCCTGCTTGATCTGCAGCATTTCCATTCGGTAGAAATTTTGTGTGTAGCTAGCTTGCAAAACTCCTAAAGCAGCAACTGCATCAATCTGCCGTACACCTGCATGTAACATGTCAACAGCCCTATTTCTGATGTCAATACTTAAACGTCGTCTGGACATCTTTTCAAGTTAATCCTACTCTGAAGGAAATGCATTCAGCAAACTTGTAGTCCAAGCAGTGAAACGACCTGTTTTCTACTTCTCGGAAGCTACTTTTATCGGAGCTTGCACACACACACACACACACACACACACACACATGATGTGTCATCATGATGCTAATTTATGCTGATAACCTATCTCCTGTAGTCACTAAATATGCATATCACCATGTTTCCCTTTTGAAACCATAATATCCCAAACTTTTTGTGAGTACTGTATATATATATATTTTTTTTCTTATGATTCAGAATACATGAAGTGTGTTTGAAGCCTATGAAAATAATGAAATGAATGCCTGAATTGTTCATTTGTTTCATTATAACTTTTTGTGACCACCTATGAATTGAAACAGAAAAAGAAAAAGAACTTATACATTTTAGGAACTTGAAGTTAATGTTATGTACAGAAATAAAGAGAAGAGCACAGCACAATGTCAGAGTACAACAACAAATGGCATTAATGAACAACCAATAGAAGAAAATATTTTTTCTGGTTGGCCAAACAATGCAAAGAGTTACTCGTGAAATGAGTATACATGAGTAGCAACAGAATTTAACCCAAGACAGAACAAACTAGATTGGGTGGCTGTTTTCATATCTTATTTGCATACAAATTTTTGAAAAAGGTGTTTCAACATGCATAATCAATTGATTCTTACAATTATTTATATGCTACGTACTGTTTGTTACACAATAGGACCCTCAAGCGGAAACTAAGAATTGCAATTTCTAAGCACAAGATATAAACTAGGGACATTACACTAAACAAACTTCCTGAAATACTAAGACATAACCAACCAAAAATTAAGTCTAAATTCGCAAACTAGTGAAAAAAAAAGATTAAGAACCAAATACACATGGGTTGAAAAAATACAAAGCAACTAACATACCAAAATAAAAGGCTCCTCTGTAAAAATACAGAAAAAATGATAAAGAAACGTAAACTGAGATATAAATACACAGATCTGCAGCAGAAACACAGATAGCCTTTAGCTACACTTAAAAGAAAAATTAAAAACAAAGCTGTGAAAGTACTACTTGATTTATCTCCCAGCATTATTTCACCTCACATTTCTAATAATCTATCAGCTAAATTTCAGATGTGTCCAAAAAACTCTTAAATGAACAACACAACTGACTCAGTTTTATGTTGCAATAACTTAGATGTTAGTGGTATTAAAATGTCTACTTTATGTTCAGTTAAATATGAGCAACTGAATTTTCAAGAAAATTGCAACAGCCACAACGAAGCCAGTGAAATGGACTTGAGTCAAAACATAGTTTGTGAAGTCGTATACCTTGTGAACAATAAATATACAGGGTGTCTGAGAATTATTGGACACAGTACAAAATTATGTAAAACAAAACATTAAACAGATAGAAAGAAACTGATTGTACTAACTTACAATGTAACTACACATGTTAATAAATTTCGATGTAAGATCCCTTGGTTGCTCGTAGTACGTCCAAGCGATACTCGATTTCATGCCATGTATTGCCAAGCATCTGAAAAGATATGGAATTAATAGCAGCTGTGATATGCTGCTTCAGTTCCTGCAAATCAGTACAAGGTGTCTGATAGGCAGGATCCTTCACATAACCCCACATGAAATAATCCAATGGAGTTAGATCTGGGGAGCGAGGAGCTACGGAATGGGACCACCATGCCCAATCCATCTGTTGGGGAAATGCTCATTTAGGCACTTACGTACACACATTGACCAATGCGAAGGCATGCCGTCTTGTTGGAAAACGACGTCATATCTTTTGATCTGGGGTATAGGGAAATTTTCTAACATATCCAAGTAAATGTCACCATTTATGGTTTTTTCACAGAAGAAAGGGCCAATCACTTCTCTTTTTTATAGGGCGCACCACACATTAACTTTTGGAGAATCACGTTCCAGTTCAATAGCAGCATGAGGCGGTTAACTGCCCCATATCCAAACAAAACATAGTTTACGAAGTGAAACAATACCTCATACATGAAATGTGGATTAATCACTAAAAATTACAGTACTTAGAAAGTTTTTATCGTTTCCCACTTGATTCAGCATATCCACAGCAAAATCGTATTGCAGAGTGTGATTATTTGCATGCATCTTTTGCACTATTTGAATTTTATAAGCATGAAACTAATTTCTTGTGCAAGATATCATGAACTGTCTATTTTGGAATGCACAGTTCTCTGCTTGCTTTATGAACGGATTTCCTGGGGCTTCGTCGGAAACTTTCATAGCTTGGTCAACCATCTCACCTCTGACGCTAGGCCTACCGGTTCCTCCACGATGTTCCACATTGCCAGTTTCTTTAAACTGTTTCATTCACCGCTTAGTTGAATTTGTTGACGGAGGATTACAACCATACTCTAAACGGTACCGTCTTTTAACTTTAATGACAGACTTTAATTCCGCAAACCATAACACACACATCGCCTTCTGCTGTATGGATGACATGACTACTGATTGCGCATTTCTCATAAATTCCTCATCAGGCCACACCTAGCGCCATCTATTGGATTCTGGGAGTAACAATTCTGCAATACAAAAATATAGGAACCGTGTTAGTAATATGTGACATAGAAAAACAGACAATGCTCATAGTTTTTTTTTTTTTTTGTACATAATTTTGTAATGTGTTTAATAATTCTTGGACACTCTGTATAATGGTGAGAGATTGTGTTGCACTAGTAACTGTGATAGAAATGCTTTCTTTTTTATAACATTACTTTCCTGACAAAGTCATCCCTTATAAAGCTTCAACAAAAATAAGTGATAGTAAAATAACTATTAGGAACAAGAAAAGTTTTGTGAAGGGGCATTCATATGATGAAAATGATATTTTATGATATGATGAAAATGATTTTTTAGGTTAGCTAAGAACTTCATTTATTTACCTCCAAATTTTTGTAGACTAGGTAACAAGACTGTATACAACAGATTATCATGGCAGCTTTAAGATAAGTATTACCGTACGTCCCTCTTACAGAGCACAAATGTTACTAAAACGGTTTTGCTACGTTATGGAAACGTCGTTTAAACGGTTTTGCTACGTTATGGAAAAGTTTGTTTTCAATGTAATATGCAAAGTAAAAGATTTGAAGAGTGATTCCATATCAACTCAACACAATTTGAAGGCATTTTTTATCTCACCATCTCAGATTTTAATGAAATTTGGTACATAGGTGGCCTCTGTATAGATTAAGAAAAATATCAAATTTCATCGTCATATAGCCACCGGTTTTGAAAATACAGCTATATAAAATGTCCAAAAACACCCCAAAATCAGAAGATTGATATGTTTTTAAATTATGATTGCAGCTTCCCTAATTAAGATAGAGATGGGAAAGGTATCTTTTTGTAGTATTTTTTATGCTCTTTTATTTGATGTACAACAAACACCATAGGGGTTAAGATTTAAAAAAAAATTAAAATTAAAATTTTGAATTTTTTCAAAATGCGACACCAAAAAATTTGAAATTTTTTAAAAACAATCTATGTGTTTGGTATTTGATTACGTGAGTTGTAACTTGGGATGATAATGGGTTTACTTAAAAAGCTATATTCAAATTTAGCCTAACACAAGAGTTTAATGAAAAAAAAAAGGAAAAAAACATGTAAACTGAAAATAAATTTGGGCTAAATCTCAAAAAAGTTTCATTAATAACAATAGATATAGTACTTTTGTTATTTAAAACTATTTATTTAATCAATGTTTTATTTTTAATTGATTTGTTTAAAATCTGAGACTACATGGGTTTAAAAATTTTATTAATTTCATTATTCAGAATTTGTAATAATTCACAATTCAATACAAAAAAAATAAACAGACTTTAAAAAGTAATTTCAATTACTGCTCAAGAAACACATCAAAATAATAATAACATATGGCATTGAATTGTTTACATTTATGCAAATTATATTCCTAATCTTAAACTTAGATCGTCACTTAAAGCAGAATCTTCTAAAATTAAAAAAAAAGTTGCATCATTGTTTTGAAGTGAAATCACACGTGTAGATCCTTGATATAGTCTTTAAAAGCTTCAATAGTTTGGTGTATTTCTGTTTCAGAGAGATTGTAGAGTCTTCCTGTCGGAGTCAAAGGATTTACTTTACACAAGAGGTAACTTACAGGAAGCTATAATACATCTTGTGGGCTAGGGTAGGAAAAGGATGTAGATGGACCAGCTGGATGTAAAAATGAGACCTTAACTTCATTCTCACTCTCTTCTTTTGGTAGAACATACACTACCCACCAGTTGTTTTCATAGATTATGGTTATGTAACCACTCATTTCTGTTATTTGCAGTCTGTCTTGTAATGCTGATACTTTTTCAGTAGCTGACTCGTTTGATTCCGAGAACATCTTCACTTTTATTTTTGAATTACTCAATGGGATAGGAATAAAAGCATGAAGTTTCTGGGTACCTTGTATTGTTAGAGACTTGCTTAGGCGATTTTCCAAAAGTTGGTCTGTTTCTATGTATTCTTCTTGACTTACATATGTAAAGTTTGCCACAAAAATGTTCTGAATTGCCCATTCGTACAACTGTGAAATGGTGTTTGAATTTGATTCTCGTAAGGGCGTTGTAAGCTGGCTTGGGCAGCTAACCTTTTCACCGTTCCACCAAGTCCATCACATGGCCCCTTCCCGTGTGCTGTTGCTGAAAAATGCCATTCAGCATAAATGTTGAAGTCATCTTGATGGAAACATAAAAGTTTGTGAAAAAATTTCCGATTTTTGCACTGGGCTGCAGACCCGTCAGAGAAATAGTACATTTTTTTGACGCTGTTGTCACCAAACTTACTTTTCAAGAAGTTAATAAGGTTTTTTTTTTTTTTTTGGAAGCAGTACAGTGTAATTGTGTTGTGCTCTAAACATTCAGAAATTACTACAAAACTTGCATGTTCAGTCTTTTCTGTTTCGTAATAGATGACCAATGGGTGGACTGTGGCTTGCCCACTGGTCCAGTGATAGCTCTGGGCTTCATCTTGAAGAAGAAAACTATAATTTTTAGCAAAATCACAAATGATGAGAAATTCTGAGTCCTTGAGGTTTTCCTTAGTACTACTATTCATAAAAGAGCTTTGCTGCTTAGCAATGAAGTAATGTCTGACCAAAGCAGACAGTTTTTCGCAAAACAAATCAATAAAATTTGAAGTTGATTTTTTTAATGTCTCCAAGTTGCATCTATCAACTGTAATCCATTGGCGAAAAGTTAGTTTTTCAACCAAGTTCTCAAAACCGTGTTCCCAGAACAGGTGGGACACTTCCCCAAATGACAATCTATGGAAGTAGGGTTGCATAATACTCTTGCAAGACAATGTTTGTAGGAAGATAATTGTCCATTCGTTAGTGAACCAATTCTTGCATTTTCCATCATCAGTTTTACATTTTGGTGTGTGGTGCAAACACATACCGTATGAGTACCACTAGACCCTACCAGGACACGGTTTTTTGGTCTGAGCTCTGCAAATTTGGAAAAACTGACTTTCGTGCTTGCAAATTGTCAAATTACATAAAATCAGCCTGTTTGACAAACTTTATCTCCGTTTTCAGTCCTAACAGAAACACAATCTTTCATTCCAGGTAAAACCCGACTAATTTCATCACTTTGGTAAAACGATCATACTACAACTACTTCAGAAGAAGAGAGACTTACCTGGTTTTCTATTAAGGCTTTCCAAAATTCCTTTCTCCTTCAGAATTTTTTTTTATTGTCTTACCATATAATTAGGAGCATTGAATTCTTACATGATTTTCCTAACACTCCATGACTCTGGTAAGCAAGTCAAAATCATCAACTGTTTATCTCTAGTGCAGTTAGAAAAATTACTTTTAAGATTGTCCATAAGAGAGTCGTGAAGTATTTCATCCTCATCATCAGATGATTCTTGAATATTTGTAAAAAGCTTCCGTTTCATAGCAGAACTGATTTTTTGAATTTTGGTTGAAGCATAACATTTAGATTTTAGCTTTTTCTTATTGACAGCTGATTCACCCAATTCATGGAGCGAAGTATTCAGTGTTTCAATTACTTCTGACATAGATGCAAAATTTTCGTCCATTTTCTCATCAGCACAGGTTTCATTTGCTTCTTGACTAATTATTAAAGTTTTCAACTGCTTTCTGCAAGAATCACAAATTTTAGTCTCCTTTGATAAGTCATCAAAATTTTCCAACATCCAGTCTGTCACATTTCTATATGGATTGAAACATTGTATTAATGCATATCTTGTACTTTCCATTGTTGATTATTTGTGCATAAAATGTAAAATTAAAATAGTAAAATAATTGCCTCCCATTACCTGTTCTTTTTATTTTTCTTAAAAAAATCCTGCACAGCTTCAATTTATAAAAGTCTAGTTTCAAAACTGAAAAGGATGTACTTTATTCAATTAAAGTTTTCAACCACAAAAGTTTTCAAACACATATCACTTTCACTGCAAAAACACATGATCACCATCAAAACCTAAAGCAGACTGAGAAACACATCTGATCACCATCAAAACCTAAAGCAGACAGGTCTGCAAGGTAGGAATGCAAGTTGCTGCTTGTTGGGTCTTGTTACCAATGATCTAAACAACAGAATCAGTTTTTTAAGTCTGAACATGCAGAGTTTTGTCCAAACAAAATGTAGCCTACAGTATAACTGCACAGTCTTTATTTTTATATTGTATTGGGAATTATTACAAATTCTGAATAATGAAATTAATAAAATTTTTAAGCCCATGTGACTCAGATTTTAAACAAATTAATTAAAAATAAACCATTGTTTAAATAAATGGTTTTAAATAACAAAAATACTATATTGTTATTAATGAAACTTTTTAAAGATTTAGCCCAAATTTATTTTCAGATTACATGTTTTTTTATTTATTTATTTTTTTCATTAAACTCTTGTGTTAGGCTAAATTTGATTAGCTTTTTAGGTAAACCCATTATCATCCCAAGTTACAACTCATGTAATCAAATGCCAAACATATAAAGATTGTTTTAAAAAAATTTCGAATTTTTTGGAGCGTCACATTTTGAAAAATTTTAATTTTAATTTTAAAATTTGAATTTTTTTTTAAATATTAACCCCTATGGTGTTGTACATCAAATAAAATAGCATAAACAATACTACAAAAAGATACCTTTCCCATCTCTCTATCTTAATTAGGGGAGCTGCAATCACAATTTAAAAACCCATCAATCTTCCGATTGTGGGGTGTTTTTAATACTTTTTATAGCTGTATTTTCAAAACCGGTGGATATATGACGATGAAATTTGGTATTTTTCTTAATCTATATAGAGGCCACCTATGTACCAAATTTCATTAAAATCTGAGATGGTCAAGTCGTTGTGTTGAGTCGATACGGAATGACCCAAGAACGAAATAGAAACGTTCTAACGTTTTGCAACGGCACACGTAAAGCCAAAAAAAAAAAAAAAAAAGTCTTGAAACGAATATAACCTTCGATAAAAGGTTGTGGTAACATTTTTTGCGACGTTTGACGTAATACACAAAGGACAGCAATGTTTAATAGAGGAAATTTAGACGTTGATTAACCGTTGCTGTTACATTTACTAAACGTAATACAGAAAGGAAAAATACGTTGTAAAATCGAAAAGAAAACGTCGCTAAACGGCGGTTAAAACCGTTTCTCAACGTAATAAAGAGGGAATATGACGTTTAAATAACGTCATTTAAACGTTGCTAACATTCTTAAAAACGTTTCTCAACGTCATAATGGAAGGAATATGACGTTAAATAACGTCATTCAAACGTTGCTAAACTGTTGTTAAAACCGTTTCTCAACGTCATAATGGAAGGAATATGACGTTTAAGTAACGTCATTCAAACGTTGCTAAACGGTTGTTAAAACCGTTTCTAAACGTAATAAGGGAAGGAATATGACGGTTAAATAACGTCATTCAAACGTTGCTAAACGGTTGTTAGAACCGTTTCTAAACGTCATAATGAAAGGAATATGACGTTTAAATAACGTCATCTAAACGTCTTAAAAACAGTGCTATAACGTTATAACAACGGTTGAAAAACCATTGAATCAACGAGACGTATTAGCGTTTTATAAACGTAATATTGTGACGTTTTTTCAACGTCTCGCCGAACTGGTTTTAAAACGTTTTACAAACGTTTTTGTGCTACTTGGGGAGGTCTCCAGGTTAGATCAGAAGTTACGAGAGAACGGACAGTTATCACACCAGAGCGGATCCAATGAGGAAAGTAAAAGTAAGGGAGGTTAGGAGGGTGAATAAGAGAAGAGAAGAAGAGAGGTTCATCTAGGAGATCAAGAGTTGAAGAAGGAAAAGAACGGAGAAGAGGAAGCGAACGAAAGAGAGAAAGGCCCTCTCGCAGGACAGGAGGGAGGTGGGACGGGAGAAGAGAGTATGCATCCATCTTCAGAAACAGTAGGAAGGTGAAAGATGGGTCACGGAAAGAAGCTAGAACATTCAAGGTAGTGGTAAGGGACGGAACAGTTGAAGTGGCAAGGCGAATGAAATGAATAATGCGATGTGTTTTATAAAGGAAAGCTGGATCGGGAAGCTGGATGCCACCCAAAGAGGCTGGCAGATGAAGCGTGGCAGGTTTAACCCAGTGATGTGAAGACCAGATGACGGAAGTTGAGAGGCGAGTGATGGTCATCATTTGTGACACGGGCACAACCGTCGACATCCAAGAGTATTCGCATAGAGAGATAAGTTGTCGACGAACAACGGCTGCTCGTTGACGGAACGATGTGAAAGGGCGGGCCTTACTCCAGTAGGCAGCAGTCCGTTGTATCCGGGGAAGAAGAGCAGTCCAGGTGGCAGATGCAGAAGCCAAGGGCAATCCGACATACGCACCGAGGATCTTCTGTGTAGTGGCTGTCCACTGCGCACCCCAAGGAGCATCGGTGCGGGCAGCCCATGCCCCGCACCATAAGCCAGTACTTTTAGTGGCATTCAGCGCTGCTCCAGATAATGCAACATACTGTTGATATACAGAATACAGGCGATCAAATTGAGATTCATCCCGGACGCAAAAGGTCACATCATCAGCATAGGCGGTGAAATTTATTCGATGATGACGAGTACTAGCCACTGTCGGCGGTAGGACATCCAGGAGTGATCTTCGGGCTGCTAACAGGAAAGGCTCAAAAGCGAGAGCGAATAGCTGGCCGGAGAGCGGACATCCTTGCCGGATGCCTCGCTTAAACGGAATTGGAGCGGTTAGAAATGTGGCCGCTCGAACATGGAAACTGGCGCCCTGATAAAGGGCCAAGAGTGCGGAAGAAAAGGTAGGAGGAAAGCCAAATTGTGAAAGGACAGCAGAGAGATAAAAATGAGAAACGTTATCAAAAGCGGACTTTTGATCCAGATTGAGAAAGAAAAGGCAAGAGGTTCAGAAAAAAGAACGAGCGAGGAAGTGAAGATGAAGGAGAAGAGAAACGTTAGTGGAAATAGTCCGACCAGGCACAGTGTATGTCTGGTCAGGAGAAATAACGAAAGAGAGAACAGAATTAAGGCGACGGGATAAGAGTTTTGTATAGAACTTATAGTCAGTGTTTAGGATGGAGATAGGGCGCCAGTTTCCAAGATCCAAGAGGTCACCCTTCTTAGGAAGGAGGATGGTGTGTGCCAAAGTAAAGTCGGGCGGTAACGCAGGAGAGGAAAAAGCAGACGAGAAACACGCAGACAGAAAAGGCAGAAGGCACGGTAAAAAAGCACGATAAAAGGACAGAGGAAGGCCGTCAGGTCCAGGAGCGGCATGAGGATTGAGAGTAGCGAACGCCTCGCGGAGTTCGCGAAGAGAGAAAGGAGAGAGTAAAGAAGTAGATAAAGTAGAGGGGACCTGAGGAAGAGAGGAGAGAAGAGGAGAAGCTAATGAGGATGAAGACTGCGTTACCGCACTGTACTTGGCGATGAAATACTGTCTGGTGAAAGTGCATAGCTTCGATGGGTTCGAAGTGATGGAACCATCCTGGAGGCGAAGATGACGCAAAGATGTAGCAGAACGATGTTGAGATTCCAAGGCGGTTAAGTAATCGTGAGAATCAGCTGTAGGGGAGAGATGCAAGAAATGCATCCTGCAGGCTGCATCGGATGCGCGAGGAAGAAGCAAAGCGTGGAGATCTGCCAGATAGCCGGGGTATTGCGGATCATCAAGAGAGAGCATCGACAATAGAGCACGTAGATTCGCAATTTTCATATCGCTCTCATTCCGAGAGGCATGGGAGTAGCGCCGTACAAAAAGGACCAAGTCATGTTTGACACTGAGCCACAGTTGCATCGCGTCGGACGTAGTATCAAGAAGGGGCTGACGACTTCGGAGGAACTCACGCACAGCAACACAAAATTGTTGATCATCCAGGAGCGAGTCCGGAAAAGTCCATACTCGTTGAGTCCTTGAAGGTGAAGGCGAAACACACACCGACAGACTGACAATACTGTGGTCTGAAGCGGCGGAAGGATGATGGGAAGCAGCTGCGATCGACGGGAGAAGAGCAGTCGAAACATAAAATTTATCCAACCGTGCTGCCGTAGTGCTGCCATGGATGGAAGAGCGCCAGGTAAAAGAGATTTCCGACGGGTGTAGATGCCGGAACGCATCAACCAATTGAAAATCATCAACTAGCTGGGAAATCTGTAATACACGTTGTCTGCGGTATTCTCCAACGGTTGAATTGCGGTCAAGGGCCGGCAACAACGTACAATTGAAATCTCCGCCGATGAGAATATATTCAGACGGTGGGATGCATGACAGCTCTGTACGGAGTGTGGAGAGAAGATCAGGTAACAGACGTTCATCACAGGGGACATATATGTTAAAAGCATGATAGGTCACGTTTTCAATGCAAAAGACAGCGACCTGGAGTTTGTCCACATGTAAGGCACGAATCACTGGCGTCGAAATCAGAGGGAGTAGGCGGTGATGGATCCCAAGTGCAAGGCCACCATTCCGTCCAACTCGATAAGCATGGTGAAAATCGTAGGGCCAAGCCCGCCAACGAGAGAACAAAGTGGTAGCAGAGCAATTGGTCTCTTGGAGCAAGAGAAGATCTGCGTGTAGAGGCGCCAAGTCCTCATACACTAGAGCATTTCTAGGAGAAGCAGAGAACCCTCTGCAGTTAAGTGTGACCACCTTGAATCGGTAGGTCCTTCCCAGGTCGACACGCACGTGCGCTGGAATCTGTTATTTTCTTCGCTTGCTTCTTCATTCTGTCAACACTAAATTTGAGATCGGGATAGGAAAGCACAAGATTTCGATACACAGATATCACACTAGAAACTTGGGTTAGAACAGTAGGAAGATCAAGCAAATGACGTGCAACAAACTGATTAAAGAATCTAGGATGTTTATGAGAGCATAATACTTCATATATTTTATGAAGAGAAAGCGGACCTACCGGTATATCCGCCTTCGCTTCAGCTAGGTATCGGAGAAAAGAATCTAGGGAAAGCACTGGGGGTGGAGTCTTAGAACCTGGAATCACAGCAGGGTGTCGACTTGTTCGTGGCGAAGTACGACGTTGAGAGGAGGAGCGGGAAGATGAGTCAACAGAACGACCTCTTGCAGCACCGATGCGAGGAGGGAGCGGAGTCTGCGGAGCACTCCAGGACTCCCGTCGAGCAGGCTTGCTGGTAGTTGTAGGGTCAGAGTGATTGCCAGAAGTGTCACTAGCAGTAGGGCAGTCCATGTCAGTAACTGTACTTGGAGTGTCTTCATCCGATGGAAGATGAAGGTCAGCAGTCAGGTCAGCTGGAGCTGCAAGGAACGTGGGCGGAGCTGTCGGTACCAGATGAGGAAAGTCCTCTGTCAACAATTGTGGGGCAGGACCCCGTGGAGGAAGGCCCGATGGCAGAGCAGGTTGATGAAGTTCTGAAGACACCTCCTTAGAAACGGTAGGGGTGGACGACACAGGGCTGTCACGAGTGACTTTTGGTCCCGAAGACTGAGGTACAGCAGGGCGGCGGAAGCACTCACTACGTTGATGGCCATACGCCTTGCAAGTCTGACAATGAAAGGAGGTTAAAACGTCGATGCGTCGGATTTGATCTCCGCATTTTACAGTGAAGAGAGTAGGAAAAGACTTGATATGTTCATCCGAAGAGAATACTACTCGCGCAACTCGTCGGGCACTTTCAATCGAACGATCATCCTCGTCCTTTGGAGCAGCGGAGTGTGTGGTAATGTTACCCACAACACAACCGGATTGCATAAGAAAAGCACAAAGCATAGCATCTGTGACTTCAGGATGTACTGGGTACATCGAGACCGTTACTGGTCTCTGGGCGACAGGCTCAGGAAATAATTGGTGATCACCAACAACCAGCCCAGTCTGTAAGACAGAGGTAGCATCTGCCGCATGAAAAAAATAAACAATGACACTCGGCCCTCTGCGCGACATATGACGTATCGCTGACGGAGAGAACTTTTGTTTTAGAGCAGTTGAGTACATTTTGAGTGGTGTGTCTGGCAGCGCCTCAAACCACACACCCAACTCAGTAGCCGTGGTGAAAGAGGTACCTGCTGGAGAATCCACTGGAATTTCGAGCACAACCTCATTACCAGAGCGACGGACATGAGGTTTTAAAGCTGCGGCTTCCGCTCGCATGGAATTAGACTTGGGCTGAAGCCTTTGGGAAGTTACCGCTGAAGAATAGGAACGAGGAGCAGTAGAAGTGGAGGTTGAAGGCAGAGGAGCACCGCCATCCATTGAAGGCAGAGGAGCATCGCCATCCATTGAAGGCAGAGGAGCAACGTCATCCATAGTGTCCATGACGTCAACTGTCACTATATGAGAAGCAGCTGGGGCAAGAGCTGTAATAGTGACGTCAGGGGAGGAAAACGATACGCCGCCAACGGTTGACGTCGACCCGGAGGGCAACGTGACAACGCCACCGCTGGGCAAAGTGCCGTGATCACCGGAAGTGATGTCAGGGTTGACAACACCACCGGATGACGCCATTTTAATGGCGCCGAGATAACTAGGCTTCTACCAGCTCGGTAGGAATTTTAAACACGACGATAAGAAACGAAAAAAGGCACTCACCACTTCGGGAGATGTCCGAAACGAATCACCAAACCTTTATAGTGGAGGTAAGCACAAACCTAGTTATCCTAGTAGCCTAAATACTTGAAATACAAACAAAACTCACGGAGCACAATCTACAGTTTTCAATTCAGAACCACCGTGTACAGATTGTAATTGTTTCGTTGCTCTGTATCATATCACTCACAGATTCTTCACCATGCCTCGGACGAGCGGTTAAGTAAGGTAAGGTGACCGGTTCATGTAAGTAAAGGAATTGGTCTGGTGGCAGCTACTAAGAAATCTGTAGTAGAAAGGAAAAGTCATCTACTCACACACTATCCTCTTACGTGTACAAAAAATATTACGTAAATTGCAATTCAACCGATGGACACCCGAAAACCAAAACACCACAATCTGTGGTTTGTCTTAGAACAGCTAATCCGATCTGCGGCGGCTCAGCCATCTAACGTACAATAGCTAAAGCATATGCTATTATTGTGCTTGTTGCAGATACCCCCAAGACACTTTTGAAAATCTTGTCCCTCGTCGGGTAAGAGGTGTTTTGGCGACATGTGGAGGACCAACATCATATTAGGCAGCTGGTAACAATGTATTGGCTCTTTATTGTACACCGATGAGCCACTACATTATGACCACCCCTAGCCTAGAGAAATGAGCGCCCCTGGTGACGCAGGTGATGTTCACAGAGCAGTTATAGTATATACAACCCGAGGACCGGCTTTTGGTTAGTAGAGCGTTCGGAGTCAGAGTGGGGAAAAGCTTCCGAATTATCGGAGTTTGATAAAGGACAAATTGTGATGGCACGGCACATCGAAACTACGATCTCGGAAATGGCGTGGCTTGTGGGTTGTTCATGTGAAGTTCTAGTGAGTACGTATCAAAGGTGGTGCACAGATGGCCAAACGACGAACCGTCATCCAGCCGTGTCGTCCGCAGCTCCTTGATGCCGGAGGAAAGCGGAGACTGTCGCGCCTTGTTCACGGCGAACACAGGGTCACAGTGCAACAAATCAAGCGCAGCTACAACAGTGGTGATCAGGGCAATATGTTACAGCACACAGTTAATCGTAGCCATCCGCTCATCGGCCTGCTTAGCCGAAGACACAGCAGGGTTCCCATGCTCACTGAACGTCATCGCAAGAACTCATGAAATGGACCCAAGATCATCTAGATTGGACCGTGGATGATTGAAAGAAAGTGGCCCTGTCTGACGCATTAGTATTCCTGGTGCATCACGTAGACGGCCGAGATCGAATACTCCGATTACCAACGGAGGCTATGGCACTTGGATGCACTGTTGGGTGGAAGGAGTTCGGCGGCGGCGGTGTTATGCTGTGGGTGGCGTTTTCTTGAGGCACGTTAGGTCCTCTTATAGCGCAACCCTTGACAGCTCTTTGATATCTGAACATCGTTGCGAACGAAGTTCAGCCATTCATGGCAACTGTGTTCCCTGCTGGTGATGGCCATTACTAACAGGTTAATACGCAATGTCACACTGCCAGAACCGTCAAGGAGTGATTCGAGGAACATGTTGGTGACTTTCTGTTAACGCCCTGTCTGCCAAATTCACCTGACATGAACCCAATCGAACATTTGTGGTTCTACTTCGAAAAGAGGGTTCGCGCTAAATCACCACAATCCCGAAATGTACGGGAACTAGTGGACCTGCTGTTGACATTATGGTACCAGATAACCCGGGATACCTCTTACCGCGTCATCGAATCGATGCCTTGCCGAGTATTCTCTGTTTTGCGAGCGAAAGGGGGGTCCTACATTTACTAGGTAGGTGGTCATAATGTAATGGCATGTTAGAATGAATAAACACTTAGGTCAGCAAATGGAGAAAACAGAAATGTGAGTATATTCACCAGTCGCTCGGAAGTAATGGAGCAATTGAATGAAAAGATGAGGCATTATGAAGTCTAATAGAAAACAGATCTCAGTTATAGCCTTCTATAGCAGAAGGCTACCAATACGGAGGCAATGCAAACTGGAGTAATTGCAACCCTTTTCACGTGAAATTTATGTCCTTTTAAGAAATATTCAATTTCCCATTTTAGGGTTTCCCATCGTTATGTGCAACATTTGTATTTTCGGTAATAAAGAAGTATACACTGAAATGCCAGAAAAACTGGTACAGACGAGCTTATGAAAAATACATAGCAACGTCGCCTATGCGCGTACTTGGTTGCGTTTGCCAGTTCGTATATAAAGCAATAGACATCCTTCCGAGCTGTCAAAGCTGTTTTCGGCATGAGAATGACAAGTTATAACAATTTAAGCGATTTTCAACGCGGTGTCATTGTTAGCGCTCGTGAGATGGGCCATAGTATTTTGGAGGTAGAAACGAAGTTCGGATTTTCACGGACGACCATTGCAAGGATGTACCGTGACTACAAGAATGTTGGCAAAACCTCTAACCTACGATACCAGTGTGGCCGTAAAAAGACATTGGGTGAACGTGACCATCATCGGCTGTCAAGAATCGTTTCACGCGATAGGCCTGCAACACTCTCGCAGGTATAATCGGAATTCAGTGCTGGAGCCTCAACAAATATCAGCGTCCGGACTGTGCAACGTACCCTGCACGATATGGGCTTTGAGAGAAGACGCCCAACACGAGAACCCTAGATGGGTGCACGACATAGAGCTATGCGCCTCGCTTCGGCACGGCAACACCGCCACTGGACTTTTGATGACTGGGAACAAGCAGCCTGGTCTGACGAGTCGCGTTTCCAACTGTATCGAGCACATGGAAAGATTTGTGTGTGGCGCAAACCCCATGAAGCCATGGATCCCGCCTGTCAACAGGGAACTGTACCGGCTAGAGGGTGGTCCGTAATAGTATGGAGTGTGTTTAGCCGGACTTCACTGGAACCCCTGGTACGTCTACAAACGTCTGTGACCAGCCAACGCTATGTGCCCATTCTTTCTGACAAGGTACACCAGATCATGTTCTGCAGTCATGCTGATGGGTTGCCCCCTGTTCCAACAGGACAATGCACCTCCACACAAGTGTCGGGACGGTTAGAGGAACATTCATCTGAGTTTGGGCTGTTGCCATTCCCACCCAAGTCCCGAGATCTGAACGTGATAGAACACATTTGGGATGCCATGCAACGCGCTATCGAACACAGGAATACGAGACCTCGGAATACACCGAAATTGTGGAACTCTCTGCAGGAAGTATGGTGCTTATTGCACAGCATATTTCCAGAAGCTAGTGGAGTCCATGCCCGTCGTATTTCTGCAGTCCTGCCCTCCCGTGGAGGACCTACCAAGTATTAGACTGGTGTACCAGTTTTTCTGGCACTTCAGTATATGTGCACAGAAATGTTTCGACACATTTGAACAATGCCCTCTCTTTTTTCAAAAAGAAGTTTCCAACATTATGTCTCTACAAGCACTTGCCAAAATTAGAGTGGTTAAGCTCGAGGTAAGAGATAGTTATTCTCGCGTTCAGTTAGATAACCTAAAAAAACACGACTGTCAAAAACATCCTGCAAGAAATCCAATTTTGTATTAGTGGTATGAGGGTTTGCTACATCCTACGAGAAACAAAGGATGTTTTTCTTGGGGTGACCAAGTGCACATAAACTGAAACATGAACTCGTTTAGAATTATGTTCGTATACAGTTGCGATCAGGCTCAACTTTGGGTTTTGTGATGGAAATGCAGCTACATTAGCCTACTAATTAACTACGCAGACAAACGAATATAGCAAAATTTGTCAAGTGGATTTTCATTTGAGAAAAGTTATTTGGCAAAATCCCGTGCGGCACACCTTAAAATTGACACCAGAATTTTTTGTTTGGATGTTTAACGACTACTATGAGCAACTTGTCATGCAATAGACAGTCGCTTGTCCTTAATTTGGGTTGGTTGGTTGTTTGGTTGGTTGATTGATTTTATTGGCGCAAGGGCCATGGTTGGCCAAAGAGCGCCAAACAAAGGACATCAAAAGAGAACAAAATCAATAAAACACGTACACAAGGCTAAAAACAGGATGAAGCGGTAAAAGTGAAAGATGGAAATGAATACGGTAAAAACTACAAGACAGACAGACAAACAAACAGTATTAAAAACGTGCGATGAAGCTTAAAATATGACTGATCAAATAAAACTGAAGAATGAGAACGATGAAAGGGCTAAAAAAGGTAATGAAACAAACAGTACTAAAAACTTGATAGAAAGATTAAAATCTAGATGATTCAGTAAAACTGAAAAATGAGTATAATGATAGGGCTAAAATCTGGATACGTTTAAAATAGTCAATTTGTTTAAAAAATGAAAAAACAACAACAGTATTGCAGTGGTCATTGAGGAGCCGCTGCAGTGTAGCGGCGTCCTCGTTCAACAAATGAGAATGAAAGAAATGAAAACGTACATCACGAAAACGAACACAGGTACACAAAAGATGAGTGCCGGTGAGTCGGCAGTTGCACGTCTCACACATCGGCGCAGTGTCGCCACACAGCAAAAAGCGGTGAGTGAAACGGCAATGCCCAATGCGGAGACGCGCAAGCACCACTTCCTCCCTGCGATTCCGACGAGATGAGGAGTTCCAGATTTCGAGAATAGGTTTTATACGATGCAATTTATTTTCCACCTGTTGGTCCCACAGACACCTGCCACGTTCGTTTGATATGATCACGAACAAGAAATCGAAAATCGCGATGAAAGAGTGGCAAGGGTGTGACGACCAAAGAGGAAGCAGATCTAGCGGCCGCATCAGAACACTCGTTACCCGAGATTCCAACATGCCCAGGAATCCAGACGAATTGAATCTGGACACCGGCCTCGAGCAAGGAACGAAGAAGCCCTCGTACGTTCAAAAGAAAAGGATGATTACAATAGTCCAACGATGACAAAGACTGCAGGACACTTAAGGAATCCGTATAGGCCATAGCACTATGATGAGAACTCGACTGAACATGAAGAAGTGCAAGATACACAGCATGCATCTCCGCCGAAAACACCGTGGCCTCAGCTGGGATCCGCACTACTGACACGTCATCAACACAGACAGCTGCGGATCCAACGACTCCATGCATCTTGGAGCCATCAGTGAAAATGGGAGTGTATTCAGTTTTGAGGGCACGGTGCTCAGCGAAGAGCTGCTGGTACACTGATGCAGGGGTTGAGGATTTGTCGAAAGACGTAAAGGTGGTATCAACCATGACACCAAGTGGGTGCCATGGAGGATCCCCAAAGCCCCTGGTCACTGCAACAAGCGACAAGTCGAGCCCTGCATCACGAGCTACGGCCGCCATACGAAGACCGAAGGTTGGAACCCACGAGGGCCGGTTCGCAAATAAACGAGCATGCTGAGGATGGAAAACTGCACCGTACAAAGGATGGTCTGGAAGAGACCGAAGTTTTAAGTAAAAGTGGACAGACAGCTGCAGACGGCGTAATTCAAGCGATGGTTCGTTCGCATCAGCGTAAAGGCTGGGAATCGGAGATGTTCGAAATGCTCCCGTACAAAGACGCAGCGCCTGATGATGAACAGCGTCCAAAGGCCGGAGAACGGAAGGACGAGCCGAGCCATACACGATACAGCCGTAATCCAGTTTCGACCGAATTAAGGAGTGGTAAATGCGAAACAAAGAGATCCTGTCTGCGCCCCACGAAACTCTCGAAAGGATTTTTAGAATAGAAAGAACACGCACACAGGAAATCTTGAGCCGCCGAACGTGCACACGGAACGTAAGCGCACGGTCGATGGTCAGTCCAAGGAACTTGGTCTCCGGCAAAACTGGAATGGCTGCACGGTCCAAATACAGCTCGGGGTCAGGATGGAGGCCACGCCTCCGGCAGAAAATGAACACACGCTGTCTTGTCGGGAGAAAGAACGAAACCATTGCTATTCGCCGCTTTAAAAATCTGATTAATAGTAGACTGCAACTGCCTTTCAATGAAACGCATGCTCGATGACGAGCAGAAGATGTGCAAGTCATCAACATACACAGTAGCCGAAACCTCAGGAGGAAGATTTGTGAGGAGACAATTAATGCGAAGGATGAACAATGTGACAGATAAAATGCAACCTTGAGGAACACCTTGTTCTTGATGGAATGTTGCAGATAGCGTCGTACCCAGGCGCACCTGGAACACCCGACTGCGAAGAAACTTTACAATAAAGGTCGGAAGATTCCCTCGCAATCCGCATGCGTGGAGGTCACGGATAATCCCGTGCCGCCACGCACGATCATAGGCTTTCTCGATGTCAAAGAATACAGAAACCAGGTGCTGCCCACGCACGAACGCCTCGCGCACAGATGTCTCAAGGTGCAGGAGATGATCGTGAGGTGAACGATGACGCCGAAAACCGCTTTGTGATGGTGAAAGTAATTGATGATGTTCTAAAAAATGAATTAATCGTGAGTTAACCATGCGTTCGAGAACTTTACACAGACAGCTAGTGAGAGCAATTGGGCGATAACTAGAGGGAGACTTAGGATCCTTGCCAGGCTTCGGAAAAGGTAGAACAAAAGCCTTTCGCCAAGACTCCGGGAAACTGTGTTCTAACCAGATGCGGTTGTATAAGATTAAAAGGTTTTCGAGAGACGACTGGGAGAGATGACGGAGCATGTCGTAGTGGATGTCATCGGTACCGACAGAAGTAGCCCCGGACCGATGCAGAGCCAACCGAAGTTCACACATGCTGAAGGGGGAGTTATAACCAGTGTCGGTATACGGCGCAAAAGAGATTCTCTGGCGTTCCGCGGAGGATTGAATCCTATGAAAGGAGGCCGGATACGCCAGATCACTCGAAACGGAGGCAAACGCCTCCCCCAAATAATCTGCAATCTCCCCGACGTCAGCATATATGCAGCCGTTACTCTCGAGAATGGCAATCTGGTGTGAACTGTAGGTACCCCGGATCTTACGAATCCTTTCCCACACAGTTATCGAATTGGCACATGAGGTAAGAGATGATACATACTGGATCCAAGACTCCCTCTTGCTACGTCGACGCACCAACCGAGCATAGGATTTAGCACGTTTAAAAGCAACGAGATTAGCCTCGGTTGGATAACGCCGAAAAGTAGACCAGTTCTTGTGTTGAGCTCCCCTAGCTGCTGCGCATTTAGGGTTCCACCAAGGTTTCGGAATTCTGGGGAGCTTCGTAGATGTTTTACGAATTGAAAGATCAGCTGCCTGAAGAATACAAGTTGTGACTTTAAGTACAGCTGCGTCGATTGACTCTTGGGTCACCATTTCAGAAGATATCACCGCGGACGATGTGAAGACCTCCCATCTGGCACAATCCATCCTCCATCGAGGTGGGCGGGAGGCAGAATATGGCACATTTGCATGGTGCCAGAGGACAATTGGGAAGTGGTCGCTCCCGTGGAGATCCTTACACACCGTCCACGACCAGTCAGCAATGATCGATGGTGAACCCAAGGTCAAATCGATCGCACTGAAAGATCTTGTCGGCTCATGGAAGTAAGTGTCAGCACCGGTGTTTAAAAGGCACACAGAGGCCGAGCACAGAAGAGACTCTATGCGACGACCTCTAGCGCTGGCGCTGACACTACCCCACAAAGGATGATGAGCATTAAAGTCACCCAAAAGAAGGAAGGGTGAGGGCAGCTGATCAATCAAGCTCTCCAGAACAGAGACGCTAACATCCTCATCCGGTGGTAGATAAACACTGCAAACAGTAAGAGGCACAGGCATAGAAATACGAACCGCCACGGCCTGCACAGTTGTGGAAACAGCGACGGAAGATACCGGAACCCTGTGAGGGACGAGAATAGCGACACCCCCACAGGCTATATTTCCAGACGAGTGGTCTGTCCGAAATGCACTGTAGCCTCGAAATGAGAGCAGGTCCGATGGTTTAAGCTTTGTCTCCTGAAGACAAAGGCACACCGGAGAGTACAAATAAAGCAGATGTTTCACGTCATCAAAACTGGTGCGAAAACCTCGGCAGTTCCACTGAATTATTGAACCCATGGGTAAAAATGAAATGAAAAAGGAAATGGTTAAACTTGGTCAGCCTCCATTTCCTCTGGTGAGCGTTCCCCCAGATTTGGGGGGGTGTGTGTGACCAGGGGCCAAGATTGGTGAATGCTTTGTCCCAAGTGTCTTAGCGGGATTTGCTCGCCGTTGATTGTTTGGCTGAGACTTTGAAGGAGAAGAAATGCTCTTCTTATCCTTGACCTTGGTGTTGGTGTTAGTGTTGGCGTTTTTGCCAGAAGAAGTGGCCTGAGTTCCCTTGCTGGTGTTGGAGTGAGTCTGCTTCGGTGAAGTGGCGGGTGCCGCTTTCAGACCTCTAGCTCGCGACTGGAGTGCCTCCAGTCCGGCTGCGATGATTTCCTCCAGATTGAATGGACATTTAGGGGAGATCTGAACGTCGGTCTGAATGCCAACCGTAGATTTGGCAACCACCACTGAAGCGTATGATCGCTGATCAGATGTAACGGGAACCACTCTTCTTCTGGCCTCAGGATAGGAAATATTTTCCACCGTTTTGAGCCTTTGGATTTCCTTCTCCTCCTTCCACTTGGGACAATCTTTGGCTGATGCTGGGTGTGAACCCTTCAGTTCACACAAAACTCGGCCTCGGCCACACATTCTGAGAGGAGATGCTCTGTGGCACCACAGCGTCCACACCTAGGTGAACTTCTACATGACTGCTGAGAGTGGCCGTACGACTGGCACCTAAAACATCTCAACGGGTTGGGAATGTACGGGCGTACCTCGAGGTGGAGATACCCTGCCTTGATGGATGTAGGCAGGGAAGGGCAGTTGAAAGTCAAGATAATGTTCCAGGATGGGACAAACTGCCCATTCCTCCTAAAAGAAATGCGTCGCACACCCGTAACATGTTGGCTCCTCAGTTCTTCGAGAAGCTCATCCTCAGAGCAATCAATAAGATCCCGAGAGGAGACAACACCTCGAGATGAATTTAGGTAACCGTGTGGTGTTATTTTGACAGGCGTCTCGAGCAGCATGCTGGTGTTGATAAGTGTGGAACTGTAGGCCACAGTAAACATCTCAACAAGAAGATCTCCAGACTGGAGCTTCTTGACGCTCTTAGGAGAGCTTGCAATTGATTGCAGTGCTTTGTGGATCCAAAATGGACTTTTGGCACTCAAAGGCTTTGAAGGGTCCAATGAGTGCACAAAAAAGAATCTAGCATTGGAAACATCTGCGACAAATTTTTTGGCGGAAGGACCTGAACCTTCCTCCATACCTCTTTTAGTTTTGGGTTCATGGGAAATTTCATTGAGAGCCATGAAAATTTTAAAGGATTCATCCGCCAACTTCCCCACCCACAATCGAGCCCAACAAGGGAGAACCGGAGGTCCGGAAGCCCAAGTGGACGCAGGAAACGGCTCTAGGGATAGCAAGCGGGTATAGCAAGTTGATAGGGCAGACATACGCTCGGCGAGCACCCAGACTTTCCCATGCCTGGGGAACACCCATTTGGCATGCCCACCCTATCCCCAGACTCACCCTGTCGTACGAGACGACAAGCCGTTAGAGGTCTGGGCTCCACTCGGCCACAGACCTCATTGACTAGGAGTGGGTTAGTTCCCAGCCGCCCGTTTAGGGTGAAGCAGGGGGCAAAGAGGAGTGTTGGCAACTGGCGACAACAACACCCAGGCCTCCAGCATCCCCTTTTCCACCTTACGGGTCACCGCACACGGCAAACGTGCAGGCAGGTCTAGCTAACCAGCTCGGAAAAACAAAGAAAGAAACATGAAATGGAGAAGACAGGAAAGAAAACGAGAAACTAAAATCCTGAGCTGGCGCATAATCACAACCTCAGCAACCTACAACTGAGGCGGGTTCATGTAAAGTGAAAAAACATAAAAAATGTGAAATTCATCACATGTAGTACATGTTGGCTCGGGCCTTGGGGACGCCATCCCCCATCAGCTGGATGAACAGCTGTCCCTTCGGTGATGTAATCGTTCAAGACGAAATAACAAAATGATCCGTCACAAGGTCAGCTCGGGCTGTGGGGGCGCCGCTCCCCAAATAACTGGAAAACCAGTTATCCCCGTGCGGGGCCTTAATTTGGGACCACTGGTTCCAGGGAAATATGAGATCCAGTTCCGTAGTACAACCCATGCCTCATTGGGGCTTGAACTCGGGGAAATCTCGGTGGAAGAGTTGTGATGTACTACGGAGGTGAAAACATGTGTCAAGACGACAAATCTGCAGAGAGACATTCTGTCCGCGAAGCTCAGTTGGGAGAGCGACTTAATCCGTAGTGAGGGGACACGAGATTGATAACCGTCGCGGACAAACTTCTGTTTTCACACAGTAAGAAGCCTGCGCTTAGGTAACTACGCTACTATTTTTTTTCGTTTGTTTTTGTTTTTTGTTTTAAAGATATTGGACTTCAAACAAAGATCTTCGCTGTTTCCACGTTTATAAGTGAGTCATGGAAAAATTCTCATTGGCCGCTACACCGGGAGTCGAACCCAGGGTCTTCCAGTTACGCGCCGGATATGCTTCCGGTACACCACAGCGGCCTCGGATTCCTCTAGATTCACACACGCTAACTGCCAGCCAATTTGGCAGGTTCCTTCTTAGAGCCCCGCACAATGCTGGAGATTCACCAAAGATGGTAAGCAGCAACAGAAGAAATAATTAGAAGGCGAATGAACAATTAATACAGACATTTAACGTGGAGCAGGAACATCAAACAAAGATCTTCGCTCTTTCCACGTTTATAAGTGAGTCACGGAAAAATTCCCATGTACCAGGCCAATGAGATGTTCCTGGTACACGTTAAATGTCTGTATTAATTATTCATTCGCCTTCTAATTATTTCTTTAGTTCCTGCTTACCATCTTTGGAGAATCTCAAGCATTGTGCGGGGCTGCAAGAAGCAACCTGCCAAATTGGCTTGGCAGTTAGCGTGTGTGAATCTAGAGGAATTCGAGGCCGCTGTGGTGTAGCGGAAGCACATCCGGCGCGTAACTGGAAGACCCTGGGTTCGACTCCCGGTGGCGGCCAATGATAATTTTTCCCGTGACTCACTTATAAACGTGGAAAGGGCGAAGATCTTTGTTTGATGTTCTTGGTCCACGTTAAATGTCTATATTAATTAGATATTGGACTGTCCAAGACATTTCATATGTATAAATACCTTTCTTTAACTGATAGATCACCTTACAGCAATGACAAAACTAGTTATATCTCATAGTTCAACTTACTGAAACGTCAAAATGAGCCACTGATTCCCGAGGAAGTGAAAGAAAACCAGCATCAAGCAAAATAATACCAACATTTTTCTCGCGATTCGAATTCAAATATTCGAGAAGTCAGATGCCCGTGTACCTAAACCGTTAGAGGACATCAATTTTTTTGTTGCGGATGAATTTCCCCCTAGGTTATGATCAAGTACATTTAACATTTGTCACAACAGCGCTATTTATGAAAGAGGAATTCGGAAAGCAAAACAAAATGACCTCACTGAAAGACGCGTGGCAAAATAATAACCATAGACTTTTCCTCTGTGTGATGCGCATATACACTGATGGAAAAAAAATCCCAACACCAAGAAGGGGATGTGTTAGATAAACGACAGTTGGTAGGCGGTGAGAGTACATCTATCTGTAAGATGACGTCTATGCAAATTTCGCGTTCGGCGCAACATGCAAAGCAGGTTTGCTGTAAATACGCGCTGTAACGCTCGTGAGCGTTAGTTATTGTTGAGATTCGACGTAGTGTGTTGATGTTAGTCAAGAATGCCTTTAAGAAGCCGAAGAAGCCATTATCAACAGCTCACGGAGTTTGAACGAGGTCGTGTAATAGGACTACGAGAAGGTGGATGTTCTTTCCGCAATATTGCAGAACGACTTGGCACGAATGTAGCCATTGTGCATGATTGTTTGCAGCGGTGGTTAAGGGAAGGTACTGTCTCAAGAAGACCGGGTTCCGGCCGGCCACGTGGCACTATTGAAAGGGAAGACCTCCGTGTACGGCGTATGGCCGTGGCGCATGGTACCACGTCAGCGTCAGCAATTCGAGCTGCAGTTGCCACCACAGTGACACAACGAACTGTTACAAATCGGTTACTTGAAGGACAGCTCCGAGCCAGACGCTCTGTAGCGTGCATTCCACTTACTCCAAACCACTGCCGTTTGTGACGTCAGTGCTGTCAAGCTAGAGCTCATTGGAGGACGGAGTAGAGATCTGTTGTGTTTTCTGATGAAAGCCGGTTCTGCCTGGGTGCCAGTGATGGCCGTGTGTTGGTTAGAAGGAGGCCATGTGAGCGCATGCAACCAACCTGTCTGCGGCCGAGACACACCGGACCTACACCTGGAGTTATGGTCTGGGGAACAATTTCCTATGACAGCAGGAGCACTCTCGTGGTTATCCCACGCACCCTAACGGCACAGTTGTACGTCGGTCTGGTGATTCAACCTGTTGTGCTGCCATTCATGAACGGCATTCCAGGGGTTTTTTCCAACAGGATAACGCTAGCCCGCAAACCGCTGTTGCAACCAAACATGCCATACAGAGTGTCGACATGTTGCCGTGGCCTGCTAGATCACCAGATATTTCACCAATCGAGCACGTATGGGACATCATTGGACGACAACTCCAGCGTCACCCCCAACCAGCATTACCCGTCCCTGTATTGACCGACCAAGTGCAACAGGCATGGAACTCCATCCCACAAACTGACATCCAGCACCTTTACGACACAATGCATGAACGCTTGCGTGCTTACATTCAACAGTCTGGCGGTTACACCGGTTATTAATGTACCAGCATTTCATATTTAAAATGGTTCTTCTCGTGCTTACAATAAGCTGTGATCTTGAAACCTTAATCGATTAAATATGTTACCTATACAAATGTATTGCCGCCATTTCATTCCTCTACAGCTATTTTCTCGTGGTGTTGGGATATTTTTTTCCGTCAGTGTATATTTTTATTTTTACTTTTTTGCTTTTTCCATGCCATCTCTGTTTCTACAATAGGGATTCGATAATTAATATTATCCACAGGAATGCTTTTCGAGGTTATTATTGTTTTTGATTAAGTTTCCTCCAAGTTGACAGCAGTGCATAGTGTAGTTGGGAACACCACACTGCATTACTGTTATTAAAAGTTGAAACACAAAAAAAAGGACGCGCGCTATTCAGATGAAATTTATATTGCAGATTTCTCATGTTACAGGAGATAACTTATTAGATTTGTAGAGCTATACAAGATTTGTTCCCTTCAAAACTCAGTATCGTGTGACGCCACCTCGAACAACAATAACAGCCTTTACATCACGTGACATTGAATGAATTAGGTTTTTGATATCATTTTGGGGAATAGTCTACCAGGCTGCATCTATGCGAGACCTGCGTTCGTTCGTTTTGACTGGCGGAGGCGCTTGACGGGAGGGTCCTTCACACAAACATGTTCGATCGAGGACATATCTGGTAGACATGCAAACTAGGGAAGAAGCGGTACCACAAAAAAGGTCTTGGACATTCCGTGGTTGAGCATTGCCCTGCTGTAATACAGTATATCGCCAGAACAACTCTTAAGGAAAGGTATCACCTCTGCATCTCAAACATCATTGACGTATAGCTGTTGAGAGTTCCCTCAATTCGTACGAGGCGAGAACGCGAATTGAACCCAATGGCGCCCCTAACAATGGCGCTTTGTGTTAGGGCAGTATGACGCTGCAAGGTTCCATTCTCCAAGATATCTTGTGAAAACATAGTTTCGTCCAATTAGGACATCGAATTCGGGTCCCCTCACTCCGGTGTAAGTCTCTCTCCCAACTGAGCTACGCGGACATGTGCTCTCATTGCTATCTGCCTTTATCTCATGTGCTTCCTGCGGTGCAGGCACGTCACAATCTTCGAACGCGTATGAGACCATCATGGTCCATCTGAATTGTGGCTCGTCGCAAAACACGACCTGCTGCCAATCAGCGTGGCAGTCTCTATGTTCGTGACTCCAATATAGACTGAGGCGTCTGTGGTTGAGGGTCGAAGGAATGCGCAGCAATTGGCTGCTAGAGACTTGATCTCTGTTAAGGAGACGACGTCGAGTTAATCTTACATGCAGCTGTCTCGGTACGATGTAGAACATTTCCATCTAATACACGCACGCCACAGAAGTATAAAATATTTATTTACATCTAAAACCAGTATGTCTAAAAGCAACTTTAAACAAGTTTGTAAAATCATGCAAAGCATTGATTATAATATGCTTTCCAACATATCAGAAATCATTACTCAAGTTATAAGAATAATGGGTGTGGAATAAATATGGGTCCTGTGCCCTGACCTTTGATTCCATTTCGATGATATTCAACAGAACCGGTTTGGTATACCTCCGAAATAACATGATAAAGTTTTGTCGCAATCGACGCATTTTACGTAAGTTATGATGTATAAGGGCTATGGAATAGATCCCGCTCCTGTGTCCTAACCTTTGACCTCATTTCGCCCATTTTCAATAGAATTCGTCCACAGGGAGGTTCTTACAACATACTAACATTTCATCCAAATCGAAGCATTTTTACCTAAGTTATGACGCATAATGGCGATGGAAGTGATTCCGCTCCTATGTCCTGACCATTGACCCATTTCGCTCATTTTCAATAGGGTTTGTCGCCAGGTGGTCCCCTATCACATACTAAAATTTCATCGAAATCGAACCATTTTTACGCACGTTATGACGCATAAGGACAATGGAATGCATCCCGCTCCTACGTCCTGATCTTTGACTCCACATCACCCATTTTCAATAAGGTTCGTCCCCAGGTGGTCCCCTACCACATACTAAAATTTCATTGAAATCGAACCATATTTACGCAAGTTATGACGCTGAAGGCAATTGAATGGATCCCGCTCTTATGTCGTGACCTTTAACCCCACTTCACCCATTTTCAATAGGGTTTGTCCCCAGGTGGTCCCCTACCATATACTAAAATTTCATCGAAATGGAACCATTTTTACGTGAGTTATCGTGCCAACAGACGGACGGACGGACAGACGAACGGAAAAATCTGGAGCATATACGCTTCTTCAACCTACGGTTGGAAAGCGTAAAAAACAGGCAAGATCTTTTGAGTCCTCACAAGACTCAATATCAAGCCAAAGTGCAGCCTAATGGGCAGTGAACAAAATCGTATATGTACAAGTAATCTTTAACTATAGCAGCATCTAGGTGTGCATGTGCTGTAAACATAGAAATGAACTTTCCCAACATTTAATCTAAGTATCCGGTGGTTTTAATGTCCTAACACAGAGGTTCCCAATCTGTGCGTCGCGACGCCACAGGGCGTCGCCGGTCTTGGTCCGGGGCGTCGCAACTATAAGGAAAAAATAAAACTTATAATTTATAGTGAAACGCATCGTACAATTTTTCAAGACCTGTACATATTTTAAAGAATGAATTGTAAGAAAGAAAGTTCGAGGAAAAGAAAACGCATCATTTTTCTTCTTGTGAGAGCGCTCCGCTCATCTGAGTTCCGGACTGTAACGCTCTTTGAAAACTTGGCGTGACGTCGTGAGGATCTCGCTCCCTCTGCAGTCTGAAAATGGACTGATCCAGGCAAGGTCAAGCAATAACGTTCTGCCACCGCATTGTTAGGTGCTTAGTTTACTACACAGTCCTTATTCGATACATATGTAGCGTGTATAAACATTTCGTTAGAACTGAGCTGCTGTGTTTCAATAACTGTGAACGTAGTTATTTTTATGTGAGTGTGTGTTGGTTTATGATAATGGAAAATAAATTAAATAAAAAATGTGGTGTAGAAGTTGCAAGTAGATATAAACAGGCGAGAAGGAACAAGTCCAGAAATTATTATGACACTTACTTAGATTTCGATTGCACGTGCACTGTTGTAAAGAACTAAGAACATCCTCAATGTGTAATTTGTGTTTAATCTGCCTAAATACAAGCTCAAAAAATAACTAATTTCTTGATTATTTTCTTTTAAAAAAAATACCACAAACTCGAATTTGGACAACTTTTTTTTTAATTTTGGGTACAGGGGCGTAGCACAGAAAATGTGACATATTAAAGGCGGCGCGATCTGAAAAAAGGTTCGGAACCCCTGTCCTAACATATTGACGCCAAGGTAATGGTAAGCTACTGGGTAGGTCTTCATTGCAACATAGATCATCAAACTATGTGATAAATGATGAATCCGTGAAAAATGTATCTCGCTTATGTTTGGTAATAGCCAGATGATTCACGTTTTCCCAATGTGGGGTATTTTTGCCTTCGGCTACCAAACGTGCAATGGCTGTAGTCGTTGCGCCCGTTTTGATATCGTACTTGTGTTCCGAAACCAGAACACCTATCGTCCGAAGTGTGGAGCCAATATATGTCCCAGGTTGGTCATTGGGAAGCTCAGCTTGTAATAGTATTATACAGTATATAGCATGTTTGTGTTCCATTCACACCCGATCACGGTCTTGTTTTATCGTTTTGAAGATGTTTGATGTCCGTATTCCAAAACTAATACACTGGTGTGCAAAGATTAAGGACGAAGAGGAGAAATTAGCATAACAGCGAAACAAGCAGGCAAAACGGACCGAAAGACCACTCAGGAGATAGGCTAGGGTCCGGTACGGTAGGGTATGCGCATATATGCAGCATGACGTAGGGGAGGGGAGTGTCGGAAGGGTATAAATCACACGGGCGGTGTACGCTCGGCAATTCGGTGAAAGCTATTGCACGGTGGACATCGGTTTGAACGACGTCCAGTTGCTGCCACCGTGTGGTATGGCCAACAGGCAATCCAGTAGACGACATCTGGATGACTTTATCTGAGGTCGCGTCATTGGAAAGTTGGAAGAAAGGCGAAGTGTGACTAGTGTGGCCAAGGAGTTCGGAAACGTTCACACCATCGTTTCACGAACTTGGAGAGCATTTTAAACGACAGGAACAGCTGTCCGAGAGTTTAGCAGTTGTCGTCCACGAGCAACCACGGCGGCGGACGACCGGTATATTGTCCTACAGGCAAGGAGAAACAGACGGCAGACAGCGGGAGAAATCGCAAGGCACATGCAACAGACAACTGGACGTCCGTTATCCGGTTTTACCATAGCCTTAAGGCTGCACAAAGGTGGTGGTCTAGTTGCACGACGACCAGTACGGTGTGTGCCATTAACGCCTGCTCATTGGAGACGGCGGCTTCTGTGGTGCCAGGAACACAAGAACTGGACACATCAGCAATGGGGTGGAGTTCTCTTTACGGATGAGAGTGGATTTAGTCTGACGAGCGATTCTGGACGTATACACATCTGGGGAGAGCAGGAACACGCAATCACACCTCCAACATCATCGAAATGGACCGGTTTGGAGGTTCCTGAGTTCTCGTTTGGGGCGGTATCATGCTTGGTAGCCGTACTGACCTCCACATTTTCCACGGAGGTTCAGTGACTGGTGTCCGCTGTTGTACCGAGGTTCTCCTGCCTCTCGTGCGTCTGTTTAGAGGTGTTGTGGGCCCTGAGTTCCCCTTCATGGACGACAACTCTGCACCTCATCGTACAGTGGCTGTCGCAGAGCTGTTGGTGAGTGAAGATATTCAACGCATGAATAGGCCTGCAAAGTCCCCGGACCTACATCCAATCGAACACGTGTGGGACCTTCTAGGGAGACGCTTGGCAGCACGTTACCAGCCGCCAGCAACGATTCCGCATCTGCGATTGGCGTTACAAAAGGAATGGGCCTCAACAACTCTTTGACAATCTCGTGCTCAGCATGGGCAGACGTTGTAAATCCTGCAACGCAGTCAGAGGTGATCATATCCCCTACTAAAGACTCGATTTTTCTTGGCAACCGCTTGTCACATGGACGTTTCTGTCCAGTTGTGCTCGAAGCTACCTTCTCAATAAAGTGCCTTTGTATCCTTTGGATTCCTTGGTTGGACGGTTTTGCTCACTTGTTCCATATTCTTACATCTTGGGGATCTTATGGTATGATTTGAGTCGATGCGGAGCACTTCTGCACGACGTTACATTCGAAAAACCGTCTCGTCCTTAATTTTTGTACGCCAGTGTATGATTTTTATTACAGAATCGGTTCAAATTGTTAATGATGGTTGGGTGGTAATCCACTGAACTAACGAAGCGTCTGTTAAGTTCCTCTAGACGACGTCGAGCTGTGCTGGAAGGCGAAGCTTAATCTGCGGCATTAGCGTGGATGTCTCTGTGCGATCGGTCACTCCTATGTGGTAGAAGTGTCTGTCATCCTGCGCAGTGGTGCAATTTTGCGGTTCATTTCCCAGATTTCTGTGTGCCGGAGCCTCATCTGTACACTGACGCCACGTATTCATCACTGTACTGGCGTTTGGTCCCGTTCGGGTGGCTATTTCGCGGTAAGAAATTCCAGCTTCTGTCAGCTAAACAATCATTCTTCGCTCGAAGTCCGTCAGGTGTTCATAATGCGACCTTCTTTCGCGACGGGGCATAATAAGACACAAAAACACAGTTTCTACTCAATGTCGGCTCTTCACTGATGCACACATCTCATTTGATCCAGCTCTTTATACTGAAGAACAGAAAGTTCACACAGCACTGCTCTGAAACGGAATGAGTATTGTCACTGACATTTCAATCATTTACATGACCAATCTGTTGTACACATCCTGTAAATTTCAAGCTAATACCAGTAGTCCTTTATAGTGTTGCAATTTTCACAAACCGTAGTATACATTGTCTGCCTGCTAGCATAATTTCACAGATGCCCTTCAGTATCCTACTAAAAGCTCCGTTAATGCATATTAGTTCCTTGTCATTAGCTGAATCTGAGATCTCCCATCTTGTTTAAGTATCCACAAGTCAAATTCCAAACTTTATTTTTACATCCATTTGCAACCTTCACACCCTGTTTTAAACATTCTTCGTTATTTTAATTTCTTCTTTTCTTTTAATGGAACTACTTTTTCTAAAGTAATCGAGGTACGTATGCGTCTTCTCAGGGATGAAGCTTACGGATGTGTGAACACGTTTATTTGCAATATTACGTACTAGATTTCAAAAAACGCTTTTTGTTTTAACGTCCATTTGGCTTAAAGAGGAACCCATGCTCGCTTGTGATCCTGTCCTTTTTAATCTTCAAGACTCACGCACAAAATGTGAGATTTTCCGAAAGGTTTACGCATCATAACTGCGTTGAGAAGATTTCATCCCTCTCGAGGGTTTGCTCAAGTTTTTCTTCCTTAAATATCTTAAAATTATAATGAAACATGGCTAATTTACCCAGCGCTAGAGGCGTGCCAGTTCTTTTCGTATTACAGTGGCTGACGTATTGATCAGTATTCTAAGTGCAGTCTCGTTTCTCCCACCACCGCATATGCGATTAATTTTTTCTTCCCGCGTGGTCTTTAGTAAATAAGTTTTGCGTTATTATAAAACAGCATAGTGATTGTTCGATAAATTATTCCTCCGCCCCCTCTCCTTTGTAAATATGGTGGCTAATGATGATTTGTTTTAATTTTCATCTTCGCAGAGGTGCTTCTCTCGCATCTTAATGCACCTCATTTATCACACGTTTCGGTGATCATGCTGAGCGTACGTAGTTTCTTTGGATGCTATTTATATTATAATTTTCTAGAAGAAGGTAATAAACGGTTCGCGAGAATTACCATGTTATTTAGCTTTGATCGACACATAGGCTGGGTTGGGTTGCTTTGATGAGAATTTTAAACCACAGTAATCGATGAATTTAAACCGCAGTAATCGATGAATTCTACCGGGCGTAGCATGCACGATGTCATAGGAGCTTTCCACAGAGAGGCAGTATCCCGTAGTTCCACGATATATTGAACCTATATTTGAATTAACACCCTGCCTTCGCGCATATGTTAACAGTTACGCCATGCAGGCGAACAAATTTGCTGATCAGAAAATTTTTAGCTGATGAAGGAAACTTTTTGTTTCGATGCTCATCCATCTGATAAGAGGTTTACAGAACATTAATCTGTTTACTAACGAGTGATTTATTCTATGCGTCATAAAACAGCACGTTAACCAGTTATTCGTTAATTCCGTAACCACGTAGTAGTAACTGAACGCGCGTTTTTTCATATATAGCAGTCCCTTCAGTAGCAAGCATGTAGTTCAACTTACAAAAAAATAGATTCGGAAAAATTGCTGAAGAGCATATTCCGTCGAACCAGTTTTAATGCGTACTTTAGGAATACTTCGGGCACTCCATCTAACTAGGCCACCAGAAAAGTAGTAAGTACCATTCGCGCACCACTCACGCACAAGTATTTGCTTCAGAGATGCGCATGCGCAATTTTGTTGCCTCATCCATTGTCTACGGCCTGATATTAAATATTTTGTGAGGTTGTGTTTCTGTTGAATGTTTGTGCTATGCATTAATAATATTTAAGTTAATAGAACGGCAAACGGCCCGCCGACGGCAAAGTCCGGCCTGTGGTAAGCTTTCTAAATGCGAGAAGGGTCAGACTAACAGCAAGTTACATTCATTGGCAAATTTGTGAAATTTACCTACGAAACGCAATGAGTGAAGGAATGGTGCGGAAGTGGGTTAGAATGTTTAACGAAGGACGACAGAGGGTTCATGGCAAATCGCGCAGTGGCCATATCTCGTGGGGATATTTCTTTAATATGCAAGTATAAACATTTACCAGTTGTGGTAAAAACATGATCGTTTGTTCCCGACATAACTCTATTTATCTCGCTGCTTTGTGTTGTAGATAAGACACTCTTTTTGGATGGAGCAATTTTTCTTATAAGAATTATAATTCATAGGTAATAAATGAAGTTTTTTTTTACTGAAATCCTGCATTTTTAAGAAAGAGAAGTAGTGTAAGGTTATGTGAAAATTAGAGTGGTATACATTCTAACACACCTCTGATAATCGAAAAAAAAATGTTTTTTTAACGGATGGACATATAATATGTGACCCTACAACAGAAACACAACCTCACAAAATATTTAATATCAGGCCGTAGACAATGGATGAGGCAACAAAATTGCGCATGCGCATCTCTGAAGCAAATACTTGTGCGTGAGTGATGCGCGAATGGTACTTACTTACATCCCCTCGTGACATAAATGGCTCACTTCAACCCGTAACACAACAAGTGAGCGAGGTGTGCGGTATACATCTAGCAGACCAGCTCATTGAGCATCAGTCAACATTCGATTGAGAGTAGAATGGGCAAAACGAGTGATCTGAACTTTCAGAATGTCTTCATGTAAAAGCGAACATTCTGTACAAGCACAGTGCAATCAAACACATATTTTCAATGTTTTATTAATGTACGTTGGAGGCTATGCTCCACAAAACACGAGAATTACACGAAGGAATAATAACAGTAGAAGCTTTACTATCACAATATCAACAGGATATCATAATGAGAGTCAATTACACAAATGGAGAAATGTCAGCAAAAGTTCATTCTTGGAGACAAACACAATCATTAATCACGGTGTACCATCCTCTAACAGGTACAGTGGAATCTTTCAACTGACAAAGTCCGGAGGTCTTCATTGCATTCATTTTGTAACTGGTAGCGTTTTCAAGCAAGAAGCTGAGCTTTCAGAGATGCCTGAGGCACAGACAAGGCAATATAGCACCACGACAGGAATTTTTAAGGCTACATACAGAATAGGAATTGCATATTTTGTTAACTGTTCAACATGTAACTTTATTTCAGGAAAACTTGTTAAAAATGCTGATGATTAAATAATAATAATACGAGGAAGCTCTGTTTGCTTCGACTGGAGAAAAATCTAAGTTTATTCAGACTCTTACTCATCAGGTTCTTGAGACTTCGTCGTCCTGAGTGGTGTAAAAATAACACTACGAGGAAGCATCTGGTTGCTTCGAGTTGAGTAAAATCTAAGGTTGTTCACAGTATTATTCATCAGATACTTGAGACTTCGTCGTCCTGAGTAATGAAATGGATAGCATGCTCGAACCTAAATCGGGAGATCCGCGTTTGATTCCCGAACCAGGGAGATGTAGTTTTTAAGTTTCTCAAGTATAGTTACATGATAAACAGTAAACACAGCAGTGGCTATTCTGTTTGCGGTCTTGTAAGATAACCCTGTATTCGTTCCATGTATTTGTGAAAAACATTTCTTTACAATACCCTGGTAACAGGATTTTGAGCGTAGCATGAAGGATGGCGCGAGGGTTTGTCATGTATGGTGCAACAAACAAAATACTACCAGGAATCGACCATGCTGTCGAAAGAAGCAACTGCTGTATCACAGGGTTCAAAGGAGAACAACTGGGTGTCGGCTGTTGCAGCTCATTCGCGACGTTGTCCTATGTGTGGTGCGTTCGGGTATGGTCATGGGCACATCAGTGTTGAATTTTGCAATGATTTGCAAGGTTATTGTCTACGTGTCTCCTTTCACCTTTTTCATACACAGTCCGCTTTTGTCCACAGGATCACTGATTGTCAGAAGCATTTTACGTATCGCACAGTTTACGGTAAATAGTTTATGTGGCTGAGCTTGAAAAGCCCAGAATAAGGGCCGTTTGGGAGATCCTCCAACTGGCACGCCTGGCACCAACTATCACGTCCATCAGAATGTTTTGCCTATCCCGATTCTCAGTCGGGCTTTAATTGATGCTGGAAGAACTGCTCTGTCTGACTTATACCGCACACAATGCTTGAGGGCAGACTTTTGTACTGGAGTGATCCATTTGTGTGACAAGAGCAGGTGTGACTACGTAATAATCTGGAATCTTAATGTTTATCAATTTGTTCCACTAAACATTTTCTTGGAACAGGATTCATCATACTAATGGAAGAAGGCAGTTACACTGAAGAGAGCTGAAACATTTTGACCAACTGCTTAATAAGATTGTGGTCATCAACGTACCGCCGAAACAGCTCTTACCCGACGAGGCCCCGATACTACAAGATTTCTAAACGTGTATTGTGGTATCTGGTACCAACACCTTACCAGCAGGTCTTGTAAGTCACGTGGTTAATCCGATACAGATTTGATTATTTGTTACACCAAAAACCCCAGATGTTCCATTGGATTAGTGTCTGGAGAATTTGGCAGCTAGGACAATACCAGGAAGTCTTCCTCATTTTTCGCGAGCCATTTTCGAACAATCTAGGCAATGTAGCATCATATATTATTCTGTTGAAAGATAACACTACTAGAGAGGAATACCGTTGCCAGGATAGGATGTACCTGGTCTGATGTTTAGGTAGGTGGTAGACGTAATAGTTCCCTTGTATATGAATGACTGGACACAGGATTTCCCAGATGAACATTGCCCAAAGCATTACCCTTCCTCCACAGCCTTGTTTTCGTCTCACGGCGCATCCTGGTGCAAACACTTATCCAGGAAAACGACGCACACGTTCTGCGTGGTCCACATGGTCCAACAGGAAACGAGATTCATCGGATCAAATGACTTTCTGCTAACCATTCAGGGTCCATTTTTGTGCCTGCGTGTACATTTTAGGCGCTTTCGATCATGAACCGAAGTTAGCATGGGCACTTGTAGCGGCTTGCGGCCATTAACCCCCTTTTTCAGCAATGTTCGATGTACACTGAAGTGCCAGAGAAACTGATACACCAGTCCAATACTTGGTAGGTCCCCCACGGGAGCCGCAGGACTGCAGAAATACGACGGGGCATGGACTCCACTACCTTCTGGAAATGTGCTGTAGGCAATGCACACCATACTTCCTGCAGAGCTTTCCACAATTCGGGTGTATTCCGAGTTCTCGGATTCTTGTGTTCGATAGCGCGTTGCATGGCATCCCAAATGTGTTCTATCACGTTCAGATCTGGGGACTTGGGTGGGAATGGCAACACCCCAAACTCAGATGAATGCTCCTCTAACCATAATGTGGCGTCCCGACACTTGTGTGGAGGTGCATTGTCCTGTTAAAACACACCCAACCCATCAGCATGAATGCAAGACATGAACGGGTGTACCTCGTCAGAAAGGATGCGTACATAGCGTTGGCGGTCACAGACGTTTGTAGACGTACCAGGGGTTCCAGTGAAGTCCGGCTAAACACACCCCATACTATTACGGACCCCCCCAACAAGCCGGTACAATTCCCTGTTGACAGGCGGGATCCATGGCTTCATGGGGTTTGCGCCACACACGAATCCTTCCATTTGCCCGATACAGTTGGAAACGCGACTCGTCAGACCAGGCTACTTGTTTCCAGTCATCAAGTGTCCAGTGGCGGTGTTGCCGTGCCCAAGCGAGGCGCATAGCTCTGTGTCGTGCACCCATTAAGGGGACTCGAGTTGGTCGTCGGCTCCCAAACCCATATCGTGCACGGTACATTGCACATGCCGGACTCTGATGCTTGTTGAGGCTCCAGCATTGAATTCCGATGATACCTGCGAGAGTGGTGCACGCCCATCGCGTGAAACGATTCTTGATAGTCACGCTCCCCCAATGTCTTTTTACGGCCACTCTAGTATCGTAGGTTGGAGGTTTTGCCGGAATTCTAGTAGTCACGGTACACCCTTGCAATGGTCGTCCGTGAAAATCCGAACTTCGTTTCTACCTCCGAAATACTATGTCCCATCTCACGAGCGCCAACTATGACACCGCGTTGAAAATCGTTTAAATCGTTATTACTTGTCATTCTCATGCCGTAAACAGGTGGCAAGGATGTCTATCGCTTTATATACGCACTGGCGGAAACAACCTAGTACGCGCATAGGTGACGTTGCTATGTACTTTGCATAAGCGCGTCTGCATCAGTTTTTCTGGCATTTCAGTGTACTTTGTGTTATGACCCATTACTCCTTCCACCAGCATTAAAATTACAGGCGAGTTGTGCCACCGTATCCATTCTGTTGACTGGTACCATATTGGATAGCGTACGCTCACCTCTAGCGTAGGTCCACTTCTAGCCGGCGGTTCGTGGTTTTTTTCCACCTCTGACCACTTTATGAAGGTAATAAACTTTGCTGACCATGAGCACTCCACACGCTTTTCCATCTCGGAAATGCTCTGACTCAGTCGTCTGACTATTACCATTTATCATTTGTCGAAATCGCTTAAGGGCTTCTGCCTTTCCGGTATGAAGTACAAGAATAGCACTGATGAATAATTCTCAGTACAAGTGATGTTTGTACTGTAGCGTTTGTATGTAACCGACTTACTAAAACACTACATAAATAAAAACTTCACCTACAGTGAAATGTAAGTCACCCAAATAAAGTTCAAGAAGTTTACTTGCAACTAATCCTTTATTGCTGTTCACTTCAACACGGTAAAATCAACTCAACGTGGTTTAGTATCCACAATTATAATTAACTACGAAACATAACACTGGAACTTGGCTTAATAACCACCATAATACTTAACCACGAAACACAACACTTTCATTAAATTAGAACACGCAGCCTTCAACAATGCTATAACGATAATTAAGCAGTCGCGTATCAAAAAGGATTATTAACATTCACATACAAAAAAGCAACCACTGCATTTCATTTTTATCTATCTTTCTTATCCGGAAGCACATACGTCACTCTTGTTCAGACCTCAGTATGTTGCCTACATTATTCTCGTTTGAGGGAAAAGATATAACGTTAAGTTTGGAAAGTGTAAAAGAGAACAAACTCAAATTTACATATGAAAAGGTACTAAAAAGGAAAGTTAAATTAGATTATACGTCACAAAACGTTACATGACCTTCACACGCACCGTCGTCTACCTGAAGTGGCTTCGGTTTGAACAAAGGAGCGCTAGTCATAATATTCAAATGGAGTTGCCAGTTCTGATGCATTGGGGTTTTTTTTTCTTGTGTGATGGAATTGGAAAATTCAAAATAAATGCATTCCGACCATAACCACTGTAAAAGAAGGTTAAACGTTTTCCTTTAAAACATGAAACACAGGATCCTGGTTGAGTAGTTTGTAGAGTTCTTTGGTTTATATCCGTAAATCTTCTGGGAAGAGCTATACCATAAGTTAGTTCTAGGAGAGAAAACCAGAAAGTAAAAGAGGTATTTTGGATCCCCTATGTATGTGTTGTGAGGAACAGTCGAAAGATGGTGAAATTTGCTATTTATAGTCTTACAAAAAGGGTGGGCCGCCCGGTGGTGCAGTGGTCTAAGCGATGGCTTCTGATCACTCGTCCGAAGGGGGCCCGGGTTCGAATCCCGGTGAGGCATGCATGCATGTTGTGTTTGTCTCAAATACCTTTAAGATACATAGACTGGACGTTCTTGTGTAAACGAGTGGGAGCAGCTGGCAATATTTTGATCGCAGAGCTTGTACAGCAAACCGGCATGTGTCCTGTGTAAACAACGTTAATTAAGCTCTTTTACCTGCGCGAAAGAAAGAATTTCACGTTGTTATAATACTGCATATTAATTTTTTTTTCAATGGGGGATAAATTAGACATTGCACCTTTTAACTGACGATTAAAGAAAACATCATTATCGTAATTTTGGGGGATATAAAACAACTGAAGGGAAACATATATTTCGACTTCAGTTGCTTGCAAACTGCGAGATCTAGTTGCATGAAATTCGTATTTCACACTCTAAATAACGTCCAAAATCGTTTTAATGTCGACATTTGTTTATTCTTATGAGCAATTGCCGAGAACAAAACTTTTAATTTTGGAAGTTTTTCCCACAGAATTAAAAATATTATTATTACATCTGGCTGTATTATTTTCTGAAATACATTACAATATATATACACCATTTATAAAAACAAAAAATAATAAATCTTACTGGTTATACGCATAAAAATTGGATACAACTGATATAAGCACGCGAACGCATATAGTAAACAACGAGATGTGATAGATTCTTGCCATACAGCGCCGAACTTCAAATGTCGCATGCTTAACTTACGGGTTTGCAGTCTATGTAACTTTAAGGTCTTTGGTTTGTCTTACGGCCATGGCTCTGTCCCTTCCCTGGAATCAGTGGCCCTAGATTAGGGACGGCGACTGCTTATAGCCCATTGAGTAGCTAACGGTGGTCGTTAAACCTTCAATCTTGATAAACTACATCTTGAAAACCTGTCCTCTGTGTTCGATGCAACTGGAGAAGTTAATGCCATTGCAGTTACAATCAAAGACTCTCGAGAAGTGATTTCTGATTATAATCACCTATTCCGCCAAACACAGCATGTCAGGGATTAACGAAACTTGATTAATGGAATTTAAGATTGTTGCGACAGCATCCCCAAACCTCAGGCCGCAATGACAGGGAGAAACCAACCAATGCATTTTGGCTGATGTTAATGTGAACAAAGCGGTGTCAACAGGAGGATTACTAGAAGCTGTAGCAGGTAGTGAAGAAATGCTGCATGGAATAATGCATAATAAAATGCACGAAGAGGATGACTATGAACAGTGTAACGAATTTTAAAGAAAACATTAATTTAACTGCTAATCACCTTACACTGTTTGCAATGTGCTTTTCAAAAAAGACACGAGTGTCGAAGGCAAAACGTTTGAGAGGGTTTGTTGCTTTAATCTGGAGGACGTGTTTATCAAAGAGAACAAATGGCAAGACAAAAAAAACTCAAAGTAGCTCCGGAAAGCTTGTAGCAGGATTCGGAAACAATTAATTCAAAAACTTTGTGATCCAACCGGCAAAAAGGGAAGGAAATTTCTGATAACCTTTACGACAAAAAAACAATATCCATTGTCAATTTTTTTTTAATCTGCGTATAACTTTTATTGAACTATCGGTTATTACACAAGGAAGGAAAACTATCACTTCGGCAGTGATAAACATAATTTCAAATCATGAAAAAGTTTAGTTTCTCTATTCTAAAATAAGTGGAATGTGGTTTTTCTTTTTCTTTTTTTTTTTTTTTGTTTTGATCAGAGGAAAATTTTCCGAATTTTTAGAACGAAATTATTCTGTCAAACATACGCATAGATAAGAAAAGCTAGTTCACGAGCTTTTTTTCGTTTGCCCTTTGGCCATTTATACGAGTTATAGATAAAGTTGCTCCAATTTACTGACAATGATTCTTTCTTTATTATGACACACATGTAAATTCTGCTGCATCTTACTAAACTTTTACCTGCGAAAGTCTTCTATTTCTATTCTTTTTTAATTCCAACTTTTCCAACAGGTATTATGTTACTGAACAACAAGCCTTTATCTACAGAAAAAATATGAAAAAAAAAAGAAAAAAGAAGTATTTCTTTACTTTTCATTTGGATCCAAGATAGAAAACGTTCTTACTCTCTCTCCGTTTTTACATATCTTTTTTGAGATTGCCAAAGGGCTGCGAGCGTTTATTTCTCTCCCAGATATGAACTTGAAGAGTGGCTGCACAAGCCGTTTAAAATAAATTACCTTATTAATTACTTAGAGCTATTCAAACTGCTTCTCAAATTAAAAGAAAACAAAAGAAAAGGCGCACAATGAAAACAATTCCTTCTTCATGTGAGACAAGAACTTGTTGCCAAAAAATTAATTGAAGTAATATAAAAATAACGTATCTTATTATTTCAAGAAATTACATTGTTCAGTTATTTATTTGAACTCATAACAAGGAAGGAAAAAGCACAAAAGCGACATCAATACGAAGTACGCATTAATTTTTTTAATCTCGGGAACACACGATGTTATGTTCACTAATTACGCTTCCACAAGAATTGCATAATCAATTTGTCCAGCTCTCATTAAAATCGCATTGCTGTTCACATTTTTGTTTGCTGCAGCCGTGCCTTTTATGCGCGCGTTATAAATGATAATTATTGTGCTTTGTTTTGAGTGAAAGTGTTCTGTGTTCTCCTCCATGCAATATTTGTCAAAAATGCGTAATAATAATCTGTTTTGCGAGTTGCTCGTTTTTATTTTTTTCATTACCCTTTTGTCTCAAGCTTTATAATAAGCAATGTGCACAAACCGACGTTCATCTTAAGATTTCTTTGCAATTTAATCATAGTACTTGACCGTTTCCACGTTGCTTGTTGAAAGTTCGCTGCAGCTGGGTTAAAGCTCTGAAGATTCGGTAGATTTTCAAGTAGCTGGAAAATGCCAAGCGGGAATATTATACAAATAAAATCACTGGTTTGATTTTTGAGTCAAAGCTACAAAACTTTTTCGGTTGAATTTATGTACATGTGGCTAATGACTATTAAAAAAAACCACTGGCTATCAAAAATGAAATTTTGGTTTCTCTCTTTTTTTTAGTATTTTGGTGAACAGACAGTTTATTTTGTGCAGTGTTATTGCTCTCACAGTTTGACAATTGCTGCCAGGGTTATGTGATGTGAATTATCACGTCAGAACATTTTCATTTCGCATCTAATTTAACACATAAAGGAATTCATACTTTGGTAACTTGGGTTACCTATGCGAATAAAACGTCTCCCCTTTTCGCAACAAAAATGGCATGTTTCTCGTGGTACTGACTCGAACTATTGGTGGCTGTGGATGGAAACATGAACGATACGAAGTACCGGGACATTCTCGACATCGCCGCACAGTCTACAGTTTAGCAGTTTTACAGAGACGGCCCATTCTTGTTTCAGTAATACGACGTGCCGTGCAATAAATTTCGACATGGTTTGAGGATAACGGTGTACAGAATGTGCTCCGACCTCAATCCAATAGAGGACCTTTAGGATGAACTTGAACGTCGGATTCGGGCTAAAACGACACGTCCAAAGTCTGTATCTGAACTGATAACTGCTTTGAGGGAGAGGATTGGAGCAATATACTCGCACCTGCGACTACTTGCCAGAATCGCATTGAAAGTGTGCAAAGGAGAGTGCACAATGCAATGGTGATCGACGGTTGGTGAACTCCTTCTTGGCCGCCCCGGTGGCGCAGTGGTCTAAGCGATGGCCTCTGATCATTCGTCTGAACGGGGTCCGGGTTCGAATCCCGGTGAGGCATGGATGTTGTGTTTGTCTTACGGCACTGGCTCTCTCCCTTCCCTGGAGCCAGTGACCCTAAATTAGGGACGGGCGACAGCTTATGGCCCATTGAGTTGCTCACGGTGGTCGTTAAACCTCCGATAAAAAAAAAACTCCTTGATTTTGCCATAAAATGCCGTAGTGTAAGCACACCAGGCAAACAATTAGTCACCTCTAACAGAAATGAGAGTAGGAAGTTACCGGTTGCACAGAGGGCGCCGTGATAGAATTGTTGGGAGATACATAGCATTGACGTGGTCTACAGGATCATTTATGTCTCGTGCAGTGGTGAAGAGCAACGTGTGTGTTGAATTTCGTCTGCAATATGGGTCGTAAGACAGACGTTACTGAGTGGCAAAAAGTTGCCATCGTGTTTGGCCGTGCTTATGGACACAAAGGGAATGAAGTCGCCAAATTTGTTAGTGTGTTAAAGCGTACTACCAAGCGGGTCTACAAACAGTGCTGTAGTTTGCAGTCAACTGAAAATCAGCGACGTAACTGTGGACGGAAAACGATTTTCAACAACATGGAGAAGCGTGATCCGTTGGAGAACGTGTTTCAACTGCTCCAGAGTCTAATGGTGCTGATCTTTACACCACTCCAAGAAATGCTTGCGTTGATCTTGTTGATGTTAGGCTTGTGTGCCGCTGCGTGGCCATGGAAACCCATTCCCGTAAACTTTCAACGAACCACTCTGCTGTTGGCCTTGCTTCCAGAAGCATTTTGTGACTCGGTGGTACGTGTTGCAATCCAGGACAGGCGATTTTGTCGCACCGCCCGCATCAACACTCGAGAGTCCCGCTTTTTTATTTTCTTAAGGTCGCAGTTGCGCTGTTGTTTCTCCTAGGCGTTTCCTCTTCACAATGGTACGACTTACAGTTGATCGACGAAGGTGAAGCAGAGTAGACATTTCCCAAACTGAACTGTTGGTAAGATGGCATCCTATGATCGTGACAAGTTAAAAGTCACTGACCTCTGCCGTATGACACATTCTACTGTTCATGCTTGTCTACGATGTTTACCTGGCCACGTCCGTCTTTATTGTACATATATGGCCCATGGCTGTGACATACACTATATTGACAAAAGTCACCGGACACCCCTTCAAAATACAATGAACGGATCCTCTGCATTGTTAAGATGCGTGGTACAGCTGCAAAGGGTATAAAAACAAGCCTGCAGCTGACCGCGATCATATCGCACTGTGAGGTGGAGTGAAAATATCGCGAAGGGGGATAACTGACTTTGAGAAAGGAAAGATTGTTGGGTGTTATATTAGTGAGTTGTCCATAAGAGAAACCGAGAGACGTTTAAACATACCCAAGTCAACTGTTTTGGATGTACTGAATAAGTTGAAGACACATGGCGTGTCTGAAGCAGCAAAACGTTCAAGCAGACCAAAGAAAATCAGTTATGCACGACGTCGAAGTCTCAGGAGAGTCGTTACAGCTAATCGACGGAGTACTGCACAAGACCTCAGCTTACAGGTGAGTAAAAATCCTGGAACCTCGGTATGTACACGTACCATTCGCAGTGAACTTTATTCCATGGATTACCGTGGTCGAGCGGTTGCTCATAAACCTTTCATCTCCACTCGAAATGCTACTGGTCGTTCAGCACGGTGTTAAGAACTTTTATCGTGGACGTAGATTAAAGGAAACGTGTTATATGGACTGATGAATCCAGATACACGATCCATCAGTCTGATGGCCGTGTGTGGGTACGCTGCAGTTGGAGGAACGCTATTTACCACCGTGTACTCTTCCTACGGTCAAGTTTGGAGATGGCAGTGTGCTCGTGTGAGGGTGTTTTTCGTGGTATGGTCCCGGCTCATTGGTTACCGCGGACAAACCTGTTAACCAGCACGTCTACCTCGATATTCTGGACAACTATGCCCTACCAACTCTGTGGCAATACTATGGAGCCGAACCTTGTTTGTACCAGCAAGATAGTGTACCCAGCCAAAAACCAAAAGCTGTTACGTCGTGGTTTGACGATAATTCGGTATCGTGTGTGGACTGGCCAGCACAGAGCCCTGATCTTAATCCCATTGAGCACCTATGGGATGAATTAGAGTGCCGCATAAGAAGTTTGGAACCAAGGCCTGCTACTAAGCAACAGTTAGCAATGGAAGCGTATAGCTATCGCTGTGTTCCAAAACTTTGTCGAAAGCATGTCTCGAAGGGTCAGTGCATGGATACAAACTTATAAACCTTTCATCTCCACTCGCTATCAGGACTCTGGAGTGCTGCCAAAAGTGGACTTACACCATACTAATATATGTCAATAAATGCTCTGTTGTGTTTCTCTTCCAATATAATGTATATGAGCAATGGCTGTGACGTATATGGGCAAATCCATTACTAAAAATGTGTATCCTGATGCTTTTGATCTTGTGCATTTTCTTACTAAACAGCACTTTACTTACTCAGCAGCCTGTACATTTTTGCAAAGCTGCCAGTAAAAGCAAAATAAATGATAAAGTTAACTGTGGATAACATTTGGAGTGTGTAGAGAGATAGTTTCCGAAATACTGATATAGCGAAAGAGCTTGAGGCCTACCGGAATAAGTATTGTTGGTATATGATTGAGATCTATATTGATACAGGTAATATTTGGTTTCACTCGACACATCACAATGTGACGATTACACTGATGACCTCTAAACTTCAACTGAGTGGGCAAATAAAGAAACAAGTTGTCGTTACGCGTAAATGTTTATTCTTTTACCCTGGCCGTTTTTTACGCTTTCCAACCGTAGGTTGAAGAAGCGTATATGCTCCAACTTTGTCCGTCCGTCTGTCCGCACGATAACTCACGTGAAAATAGTTCGATTTCGACGAAATTTTAGTATGTGGTACGGAACCACCTGGGGACAAACCCTATTGAAAATGGGCGAAACAGGGTCAAAGGTCAGGACACTGGTGTGGGATCCATTCCATTGCCGTTGTGCATCATAACTTACCTAAAAATGTTTCGATTGCGACAAAACGTTATCATTTTGTTCCGGAGGTATAGTGAACCGGTTCTGTTGAATATCAACCAAATAGGTTCAAAGGTCATTGAACAAAAGTCAGATTTATTCCACAGCCATTATTCTCATAACTTCCGTAAAAGTGCTTCTATTCCGACAAAACTTTAGTATGTTATTCTTGAGGTATACTGAACCGGTTCTTTTGAATATCATCGAAATGGGGTCAAAGGTCAGGACACAGGAGCGAGATTTATTCCACAGCCATTCTCCTCATAACTTGAGTAATAATTTCTGGTATGTTGGAAAGCGTATCATAATCAATGCATTGCTCGATTTTAATAACTTGTTGTTATAACTATTAATTATTCATTTATTTATTGCAGAAGTGAGATCTATATTCAAAGAAGTTTTCTAGGAACATTAAGTAAATAGTTAATTACATAAACTACTTCACAAAAATTTAAAAACCCTGCAAGAGGGATATATATTATTTTGGAAATGTGGATGAAAAAAGGTTTGTACACCCGGGTGAAGGTAGAAAATGTCCGTTTGATTTTCATTCCAAATCACTAGATTTTTATGTCGCCTGATGAAGCCTAGTATGCAATAATCTTTATTATCATTTCAGGTAGGAAATTAGATATTAATTTGTTTCAAAGATATATAAATTTATCTTTAAAATAAATTATTCAGATTTCCCAACTGCGTCTTCACGTAAGTTAAAGTAATGCTAAAAATAGAAGTATTATAGTGGTTATTATAGATTATTACATCGAGTTATGGGATTGCCACAGAAGGAATGCGGAAATGACAAATCGTTTAAAAAGGCATCTGAGTCCTTTATTGTGTCCGTAATTTAAGGATTACAACTTCTCTAAGTTCGCTTTTTTCTGATATTCCGGGCTGCATAAAATTAAAAAAAATAGTGTTACGAATGATAAGTCGCTAACAAATTGTGTATTGCAGATATAGCATTTTTATCCAGTTTGAAAAATTCAAGTAACGAAGTGGGATTAATGCGCTCTTCTCATGTCCCACAGACCTAGTTTCGAATCGTAGTTTAGACGCGAATAACGTGTGGATCGTAAAATTAAACAGTCTCCTGCTCGAAAGATGTTTACTTGCAATTTTTTTCGGTGTCTCAGCAGGAATGCTCATAGCGCTAATAATAAACATCAATATCAACAAAATGACACAAACAACATACTGAAACTACTAAGTAATACTAAGTAAATGTTCATTTCGTGTTTACGTTGACATTCTATGTTGATTACCGCCGTCTTTACCCGATCATTATTTTAGATTATTTAATGTGATGAATTTGATTATTAAATTCATATAGAATACATTAGAACTTTCAGGCCCGCAACGGACCCATTTTCAGATGTTATTAGCAGAATGGAACTGAGATTGATTTAAATACATTAATGTTATGTGGTTTTCTTGATATTGTGACCTGCTCGTGATGGACATCATATCTCGTGAAAGGTTTGTTAACATCAATAAATATATTACGTGTCAAGCAACGTATTAAAAACTATGTTTGAAGGAAATAATTGGTGAAGGTCTATACATGTTATAACTCATTAAGCACCGTTTTCCAAGGTAAAGGGATGTGACAAAGAGTATCATCATTGCAGCATACTTCACCATATTTGTGAATAAGTAGACTTTCTCGTAGTAGGATTGATGCTTTTGAGTAGGGCGTGAATTTAATAATTATTCTATATGAATTTAATAATTACACTCATCACATTAAATAATCTAAACAGTCAAATGTGTTATTTTGAATCTGTTATTAGAATAATGATTGTGTAAAGACGGCGGTAATCAACATAGAAACATACTGAAAGACGTTTCTTTTCATTGGGATTCTTTTGTAATTACTACTTTACGAGTTAGTAAATTATAAAAGAACCCCAATGAGTATTTTTGAGAACTTAACCACTTAAAGGTGACACCGTAAAAAACAGCACAACAGCCCAAACTGTTTTCACTTCAAGAAATAGTTCATAGTTTACAAACTGTATTTGACAGTGACGTCTAAATACAACGGACTGAGTGGCTAAAGCGGAAACCAAATTGCTTCCTGCTTTTCAACACAGTGCAGTTCATAAAACTGGTGTACTTTGAACTACAGAGAAATAAAATAAGTAATATGAATTTTAGCGAGTGTTATCACGAACGAGATAATAATATACAGAGGAATAGTACTTCGAAATAATATTCATACGAGTCCTATTTGTCCGAGATGTGCCAGGGTTTGAGCTACGGATGAGATAAAAGTGGTGAGCTAGTCTGATGGCGCTGATTTTGCCTAGAACCAGTGGCCCTAAATTAGGGACAGGATACTGATTATAGTCATAAAAAATGCTCACGAAGATCGCCCCCTCCCCTCCCCCCAAAAAGGAAAGTTCTCAAGAGTACAGAGAGTCAGAAAATGGGCAGGCAATGTGATTTCTACTTGATATTCTCAAAAGAGGACAGACAAAATATGAGGAAAGAAAAATAAGGTATAAAAGAAAGCTTTATGATATTAACTTGATGTTCTCAAGAGAGTGAGGAAAAGGCAAATAATATACTCCGATTTGATATTCTAACGAGAGATATTTAGAAAGAAAAAAAAAAGAAAACGGAGATATATAGAGAGACGGTTATCAAGAACGATGTACAGTGTGTCCGAAATGAAGGTATCCAAAATAACAAATTTATATCTCGGAAAGTACCTTATATACACTTCAGGTTAAGGTCATTATGTATCCAAAATAAAACAAAATATATATCTCGAGAATATTAATTACATAGATTCTGGTTTGCGCCGTTGTAAAGCAAAAATGAGTTTTTTTTACCAATTATAATTATCTCAATGAAATTCATGAGGACACCCTCGGTGGCCCAACAAACATCCGGACGATAGTCGACCTCATTCTTCGTTGCTTGAAAAAGGTTCAGTGTAACGGTAGCCACGGCGTCTGCTATGCGGACTTTCAGGTGCTGACTTTGGGGCGACCTTCATGTGCTATAACAATGTTTTTGACATTATCCCACAGGAAGAAATATAATGAGGTTAAATCTGGCGACTGAGGAGGCCAAGCAATTGGTCCGCCTCTGCCGATCCATCTCTCAGGCATCTAGCGATCCAGGTGATCCCTAACGATGAGGCTGGAATGTGGCGGCTCTCCGTGGTGTTGAAAGACGGTTTGAGGTGACAGCTGGGGTAGCGCAAACAGTTCCAGCCTGTCCAGTTCTTCCGAAAACAATAAAGGTCCGATTAGCTAATCGTGCATCAAGCCGACACGGATGTTAAGTTTAGCGTTACCTTTCTCTAGCTGACATGTGGACTTTTATTACCTCAAATCCTGCAGTTGTGCCGATTTACATGAAGTCCCACTGACGTGAGTGGTCGCCTCATCCGAGAACCACACTTGCTGGAGAAAATCGGGTGTTGTGCCAATTCTTTCCAGCATGTCTACAGGGAAGTTTGTGCGTGCGATAGGGTCATTCAGTTTCAGTGCCTCGAGCATATGAATCTTGCACGTCCTTAGACGAAGCTCTTTGTGTTCTACGTCGTGTATCGTTGAACGTGGAAGGTTTAGCTGCGAGTTAGCAGCGCCAATTGATTTGCGCAAACTTCATAGGAATGCCTCTCTGATGCATTTGTCATTCTCCTCAGGTATCCGTGGTTTTCTAATAGACTTCTCGCATAACAGACTTCCAGTAGGTCCTGAGTTTGTCGTCCCAGAAGCGGGTGGTTTTCCGTGTTGGAGGTTTTGGTCCGTATTGTGTTCTAAAACGATGCTGAACTGCAGCACCAGACTTTAGTTCGGCAAACCACAACACGCATGCAAACTTTTCCTGCGGTGTCGACATTATGACTGAGCTCTTCTGCGGTCGGTCGGGTTGCTGACATTAGTTGGCATATGTGCGTGATAACATTCGTCTCACGAACGTGAGTTGCACGTGGAAAAATGTTTTTAACGATTCCCTCTGCATTTGTACAGACCAGATGTAAATATAATGCATGCTTTTCGAGAGTTAATTTTTTTATTTTAATTTACTTTATTATTAAGTTTTTATACCTTTTATCCGGACACCCTGTATATAGAGAACAGCAGAAGGAGGCTGCAACAATAATGTTTTTCACTGATATCATAAAGACATTTGTATATCTGAGAGAGAGAGAGATGAGGATATATGATTATAATACGGTTTATAAATTCAAAAAGGATTGAAAGGGTGGCAGAAAGTTAATAGAGTTAATCTGAATTTATACCTTCAAGAGATATCAAAACAAAAAGGGAAAGAGAGGAAAACGAAATAATTTGATACGTATTAGAATTAATATCCTCGAAAGAAATGCAAAGACAGGGAAATTAGTGAGGGAGAGATAGAGGAGACGAAGAAATACTGAGTTTTAAGATGACGCTTGAAGATGGAAAGATAAATTTAGCAAGAAGCAATGTTATCACAAGGAAATTATTTAACATGACATTGAACTAGTATTCATAAAAGCAGAAGTGATTGAGTACAATTTCATGATTTTATCAAAGAAATTTATCAGAACTCCGAAACTTATTTTTTTAAAGTTTGACATGTAACAAATTAACAAAACTGGAAATAATTGAACGTAACTTTAAAGAGATTTTCCTAAGAAAGATAAAGTTAAGCGATCATTCAAAATGACTTTGAGTAGACATTTGTAAGGAAGACATAATAATTTAGCGTCATCAGGAATAGATGTTCTTGACTTAAAACTGTGAATATTATCTCTCTCCAAAAAAGAGGGCACGATTTAACAAATGTTCTGAATACCGAAGAAGGCATTAGTGTGATTTTAGACTAGTCTTCTGAAGAGACAGAGAGATAGAGGATCTAATTCGCTATTGTTTCGAAATTTTCCTTGACGTTAAAATTTTAAGAAGTACAAAAAAGCCTTTCAAAATCTAATTTTCATATCACAAAAATGAGAGAAACAATGATACCCCAGTCATCAATCATCTTAAAGGGAAGGGCCAACCCACTCGGTAAAAAATCACGGAGCACCTATCGAAGCAAAGACGTCTGACGGTAAAGATTTTCCCCCATTCCTGTCAAAATCAAGTAACCCAATGGCGATCAAAGAATCAATCAGTCAATCTTTTTAAAAGGAACACACAAAAAGACCTTAAACAAGACACTAAATGTTTTTTCTTTAAAAATATGAAGAAAAAAGTTCAACATAATTTAGAGGAGAACCAGAAAACCAGCATGCTACACGTCTCCTAAAAGAAGCCAAACATCCAAAAAGAAGAAAGAAGAGACATATAAAAAGGATAAGGAAACGAGCAAGCAGCTTTACAAGAGTATTTCCCTTTCTGATTTATTTAGCGGATTCATTCAAAGGTAAAACACCAGTGATGGTTTTGGTAAGTATTTTAGGTTTACTTATACCTTTTCTTACCTAACGAGAAACAGTATACCTTCTAACACAATTTTTTCAGTACATTTACGTTTTTGCTTTCCTATCAGAGCGACATCTTCCGTCTTCAAATTTTGTTCCTTTTTCCTTCGCATCAGGCTCAGAGAGTCTTAGAAATGAGAGGAATGAACCTTGTTTGGAACCATCGAATCGAAACTTGAAACTTATATGACTACCAGCACATTGCGCTTACAGTAACTATTATTAATTAAGTGATCACTAGCAATATTGTGGCGAAAAAGAAGTTTTTTTTTTTGCTGATGGTGAATTTCGATTATCTCTTAAAGGTTGGATGTGATTTCTTTTTCCATTAATTTCGGTTATCTCTTAAAGATAGGATATGATTTTTGTACTTTAACATCAATACAATACCACTAGCAGTTTTACTTTTTTCCTTGATTAACTTAACTTGTTAACGTTTTTGAGCAAACGAAAAATTTTTCACTCTCTTCAGGAGAGTTTAAATGTTCTGAATTGAAATGGAGACATCTCTAAGGACGGGAGCACTATCATATCACCTGAGGAAAAAGTTTTAAATATGTCAGAATCTGGGATTAGATTTTTGGAAGGTGTTATTAAACGCAATTTATTCCTTGCAGGCATGTTCCTTTAGACACAAGGATTATTTCAAAATAATCTTCCAGTTGAGAAGTATTTCTGAGTTGAGCGCAGTACACAAGGGTAGCTGCTTGAGTTCTTGCACTCTTTAACCTGCTGGAAGGAATTAACCCTGAGTTAGGAAAATCGGCTGAAATCAGGTCGAAAAAATATATTTGGTATCTAAGTGAGTAAAACGAGGCTTAAAAGAATGAATCTGAGCATCAAAAAGGGCTGCTTTCCGCTTTGCTTTGTTATTCAAAATGGTCATTAAGCGGGAGGACTGGCATTAATCCTTTCTGACTGATTACCTGCTAAATAAGCTATAACAAGTGTAAATCTTTGAAGGAGAGAGAAGTTTGGAGTAATTTGTTTCCCCCAGTGGTATGATGTCCGCGTCAGAGGGACTAACGCTTATTCCCCATTACAGAGTAGAGCATAAGGGACTAGAAGGGAGAGCCTGCCACCAGTTACAGGATTATGATCGGTACGGTGCAGATTAGAGGGGGAAACGAATTGTTCTGCAGTAGCTTACATTTAACCCTCCCGCTGTGTGAACATTTCTGTTTGGGGAAAGCACGAAATTCTGGATACCATTTCTTTCAGGTACATGGGCCACTTAAAAGATCAATTTTCCACGAAGTCCCCATTACGATTTGCATAAATGTCCCATCCTGACTGTAAGGCTCGTACGCCAGCAGAAAATAAATAAAGGTCTCGTTAGTGCCGATACATTTTTACTATGTATTGCGCATCGGCGGTTGTTAGAAATTGCTTGAAGACCAAGTGTCTCTTGAGAGTGAGAAATATAATAGACAGAAATCGCAAGGTGAGATGCTTGGTCTGTGGCATTGATGCTCCAATACTTCCCAGCCATATCGCCGGAACCACTCAGTCGTACTTTGGGCAGCATGTCAATCATCTGATAATTCTCTTTGACAGTAATCCTTGCACCGTGGTGCATGAAACCAATCAGAAGCGAATTCTGACAGTCCTAAATGACGGTTGCCATATTTTTCTACTCGATAGACACCTCTTGACCTTTTTGGCAGATGGAGATGATGGGTGCTTCCAGTTCATGGATACTAGTCTGCCTTCTGGTGTCGAATGATACTCCCAAGTTTTGTCTCCCGTGACCATGTGCTGCACGAAGACCTCTCTTTGCTGATGATGATGTATCAAATATGTTAGGGAGAGAAACATTCGTTTCGCTTTATGTTCTTCTATGAGATCCATAATTACCTATCTCGCTCACAGTTTCCGATTAGACAGTTGGTCATGCAGACCACTGTGGACACTACCGAATGATATTTCAAGTTTTCGGGAGCGTTCTCTCACAGCAATGCTTTGTCACGAGTCTCAGCACCAGCGTTTAATGCTTCTTGTCTTCAGAGGCTGTCGTTGGGAGACCGTGTCGCGGTTTGTCGTCAAAGTCTGTCCTGCCTTTCACAAAGACATTGCACCGTTTCCACACCTGCTACAGTGAGATTGCAACATGACATTCACTTCCACCTAGCAGCAAAAGATATTCACTGGAGCGGCACCGTTTACATTAAGAAAACAGAATGTGCTCCGTACTTCTCATGTTGACAATAACGCAGTTATCTTTCAGTAGTCGAACCTGGTGAACAAATGGGCGCAGAGCCAAATGGTGGCAAAGTGATGGATGTTTAATGTACGGTACATCTTTTGCTGGGATAAACTTTGGCATTGTCCGTCATCCAAATCCTCTGTTAATTAGCTTATTATTGCGCGTCCGTTTCACCGTAAAAATTGTTGGAAAAACGCCGTGAACAATACGAATGGCTGCAGATGTCAGGCAACGTGCCACGTTCTTCCGACACGAGAATGTATCGAACGATATATGAGCACACGTGAGAGAGCAGACAATGAGATATTTTAGCAGTGTTGTGAGTGCAATGAAGAAAAACAGTTCGTCGAAAATGTACATCGGAATGACGAAGAGCTCGATTGTATTAAGATCTAAGGAGCACATGAGAGACATCAGATTGGGAAAGACCTTAACAGCCTTGTCTGTTAGCAAATATGTTTTTAGTTGCTTTCGAAAATAATTATAATTATTAATATGTGTTAATTGACAAGGTAGGTTATTCCATAACATCAATCCCTGGTAATCAATAAATCTTTATTAGGTTAAAGTGTTAGGCATTGGTAACAAAAATGGATTTCTATCTCTTGTTTGATAGTCGTGACATACAGTGCTCAGTTGAATTAAATGTTGATACTTATTCTCTTTTATTCTTTTATACATGAATCCTAATAATCTAAATTGCCATAAATTTTTAATATCTAAACATCCATAAGAATTTATCCGTACCCCCATATTCAAGTTAATTCCCCTAAAATTATTTAAAATTCTGACAATCCTATTTTGCAATTATTGTAATTTATACAAATTTGTCTTAGTAGTTTGCCCCATACTAATAAACAATAAGTCAAACATAGATAAATCAGACTGTACAACATTTTTTTTTGTTTTAATTGTTAAATTAGTTGAAATTCTAGTAATTAAATCCAATACCCCCGAAATTTTGATAACAATATTTTGAATATTTATATTCCATTTTAGATTATCCTCCATTATTATTCCCAAATATTGAATATTATTTACTATTTCAAGGGTACACTTCTCCACACAAATAGATGGTGGCTCAACAATCTGTCTATCTCCCTGTTTAAAAATCATAATTTTAGTTTTTTCAATATTTAAACACAGAAAATTTGTGTCCAGCCATTCCATCAATTTTTCAATAAATTTATTACATTTTATTTTTGCCTCATTTATATCTGCACCCGTAATCAGAACCGTGGCATCATCCGCAAATAAAATAAAATCCTCATCAGGTTCAATGTTAATAATGTCATTTATAAAAATTAAAAAAAGTAAAGGTTCCAGGACTGAACCCTGCGGCACTCCCATTTCATTAAGCAACCCGTGCGATTTTATTTATTAATCTGCACATACTGTTTCCTGTTATGTAAGTAGTCCTCTAATAAATTGCAATTATGATTTCTTACTCCATTATCATAGAGCTTATCCAAAAGTATTTCATGATCGACAGTATCAAATGCCTTTGTGAGTTCCAGGAAAATCGCAATAGTTACTAATCCACTTTTTCTATTATTAATTATGATATTCTGAAATGTTAAAATGAGTATTTCTGCTGATTTTTCCTTTTGAAACCCATACTGATTTTTATTGATAACATAATATTTCTCAAAAAGTTTCTTAGTCTTGTATATAATAGTTATCCTAGTTAAAAATTGATCTGTAATTATTTATATTATCTCTGGACCCAGTCTTATGTTTTGAAATTATTTTTGTTATTTTTAATTCAGGTATTTTGCCAAATTCAATAATCACATTAAATATATGACTGAGAGGTTTAGAAATTATTTTAGAAATCCTTTCAATAGCCCTTGGATGTATGTCATCTGGTCCCACAGACGTTGATTTAATATTTCTTATGCTCAACTTCTGCTGTTGTGAAATATTCAAAATTACGCGATTTTTTTCATATTTTTTGTTGGTAAGTAGTTTCCGATTTTTTTATTAATAATTTTAATTTTATCTTGTATTTCTTTAGGGGCATTTATAAAATAGTAATTGAATTCATTAGCTATAGACAGAGCATCAGAAACCCTCTGACCACTTATACTTAATATAATTGTTTCAGTTGTATTTTTTTCCTTCCCAACATCTCATTTATATTTTCCAAATAAGTTCAGTCGATTGTGTATTGAATAGATTGTTATAGTACAATTTTGTTTTATATTTAATTTCTTTATTAAGCAAATTTCTAATTTTTTTTAATATTTGATAAATCAGTTGGTTGTCGAGTTTAAAGAATTGTTTTAAACATTTTTTTTATTAATTTTTCTCAATATTATTTTATTAATCAGAGGTGGGTTTTCTTGCCCTTTTGGGCTGTGTTACATATTTTATTGGAAAATATTCATTATAGACCTGTAAATTGATCAAGAAATATACTATATAATTTTTCTGGAGAATCATGTGTTGTAATACTATCCCAATTTATTTTTTTGAATTAATTCATAAAATTTACCCATCTTAACCTCACTCAGATCTCTGATTTCATATTTTACTTTAGTTTGGAAAGATATTGTTTTTTTATTATGAAATAAATAAGTAGGTAAATGATTACTTATATCATAATTTAAAACACCAGCATATATATAATTAGTATTCAATGTTAGTTATGCATAAATCCAAAATAGAACTGGAGATGTCAGTGAGTCTAGTAGGCGAGTCGATATAATTCTTAAATCCATAAGTAGTTATAAATGTTAATAATCTTTGAGTATTTGTATTTATTGAAGCAAGATCTATATTAAGATCCCCATAATTATGACTTGTTTATTTGATAATATTGTGTATTCAAGATAGTTAGTCAACAATGCCAAAAAACTAGAGATATTTCCTCTAGACGGTCTGTAACAGACAGTAATGATAAAAATATCATTTTCAATAGTTAATATTTCCATATCATGATTGATGTAAGTGCATTCCTGTATTTCTGAGAAAAGACCATAGTTATTTTTAAGGTAAATAGCCACTACCCTCCCCCCAAACCTATAAAATCTATTCATATTATACAATCTATAGTTATTTAAATGTATTTGTTTTAGATGGAAACCAAGCCTCAGTAACAGAAAAAATATTTATATTTGAATTTAATGATATAATTAAAATTTCCAACAATGTGAATTTATTTATCAAACTTCTAGCATTAACATGAATCAGTTATAATCCACTATGTTAAAAATTTTCGAAAGCATGTATTCAAAGAATCTATTTCAGTGTAAGAATGTGTATTAATTTTCCTGCTCCTAGGTTACCACAAATAAGAGTTAGTTAGTAAGTAATATTGTCAATTAGTTTCAAGACCTCTTCATAAGTTGTAATAACATGAACTCTGTCAGAGTCTGTTTTCTTAATAAGAATTTTCCCATGTGAAAACCAAACATATCTAATGGAATGTTCAACTGCTAAATGCTTTACCCTCCAGAATAGTTCTCTGTTAAATGTTGACATGTCTTCATTGATGTAGATCCTGGAAAAACTATGAGACATTCCAACCGCTGAATTTGTAATGATTTTTTCCTTTCCATAAGCCACTTGTCACGATTTATTTTTTGCCCTCCTGTTTTGACGGTATCTCATGAACAACATCAGCATCTGAAGGTTTATAATCATGAATTTCCAATTTTTGTGCTAATAAGGTAACAATCTCTCTAAGCCTTCCTTCAGTAGTTTTGGGCTTCAAATCCAATCCATGTAGTTCAATATTTCTATTTCTATTATATTGATTTAATTGATTTTGATTTTGTATTATATTATTAATTTTCTCATGAAGCTCAGAGTTCACTTTCTCAACTTTTTCAATTTTAGAACTCAAAATTTTCCTTTTCATTTTCTAGCTCAGTATTGTTTTTAATCAAGTCATCATACTTAGCATTTAAAACTTCCATAGCACATTTCAAGTCATTCAATTCTTTTTTTATTTATGGTATGATATCTAGTTTTTTATTTATTTGTATAAGTGCCATATTAATATCTTCATGGTCAATATTTCTTTCTATTTCCTTATTATCAGACTGAGGTCCAGAAAACTGCAAAATCTGATCTCCACCCTTCTGTCGAATTTCATCTTCCTTATCATTGTTATCAGATGTTTGAACTTGCTTGTTTATACATTTGAAACATTTATATTTCTTTTTCTTAGCATTAGATTAGGCATAAGTCTAAAAAAAATTTCTAGTACACCAAGACATTGAGGATGATATTTACTATCACATTCAGAACATTTTAAATGCTCTGGGCCATATGCTGGGACTCAAGAATCCCAGAAGCACACACATCACATTTACTTGTTGAAGACATATTATTTCTGTCCTTATTTCAATGAGCAATATATTATAATTCAAGTTAGGTAATCAAAGATATATAATACTACCAAGAAACAGAAGAAGAGTTCACAAGTTTCAAACATTTCTCATCAATAACACCTCCAAGCCATATTCAACCAATAAATTACTCCTTGTCATATAGATATTTAGTAAACAGTTTATCCATTATACTGTATATTATCCATAACCAACAGGCATGTAATGTTATCACATATCATAAGTTCTCAATGGCAATTTTTCATAATCACAGTCAATAATAAATACAAGTCTAAGTGTTTTACCTTGACATATTATCCTGTAGATCCTGTAGAGCAATGCTCTGTAAAAACCCAGCAATTATGTGACACTGTTCTAATCTATATATATATATATATGTGAAGCACAGTTCTGTTTGCACACAATATTCACATATCCCGTTATATTAGCTTGACCCACAGGAACAGTATCCAGTTGTAGTATCAGTACCACACATGAAATCACACAGTTTGTCCCATCACTCCCATTTTATAAGCAAACCAGTGCGATATTCCTGCAGATATTCACCATTGAGTAATTTCGAACTGCATTCCATTTGATTTAGGTGAGATATATATTTCTTAGTACACACCAATGATAAATTTAATAGAGAGAAGGTCAACAAACGGCATCCATTTGTAATAGCTTGACTTGCCTTTTCCAAGCATTCCGTGGTATCTCACGCTTGTCTGTTAAAGACGGAACTTTCTCGTTATACTGTAGCTTCAGTAAGGTATTCCCAACTGCATCAGTTCAATTCATGACGCAGCCGTAGTGAGGTAATGACGAAGGATGACGTATCGGTCGATTTCATAAAGAGTTTATGCTGGAGTTTACTAGTCCTAATAAACAAGCCACTCGGTGAGCGTATGTGTATACATGCTCTACATATGTACTTAAATCATCATCTACCATTTAATACAGACATTTAACGTGGACCAGGAACTTCAAACAAAGATCTTCGCTCTTTCCACGTTTATAAGTGAGTCACGCAAAATTATCATTGGCCGCCACCGGGAGTCCAACCCAGAGTCTTCCAGTTACGCGCCAGATATGCTTCCGCTACACCACAGCGGCCTCGAAACTCCTCCAGACTCACACACGCTAACCGCCAAGCCAAGTTGACAGGTTGCTTCTTGGAGCCCAGCACAATGCTGGAGATTCACCAAAGATGGTAAGCAGCAACTGAAGAAATAATTAGAAGGCGAATGAATAAAGACATTTAACGTGGACCAGGAATATTGAACGCAGATCTTCGCTCTTTCCACGTTTATAAGTGAGTCACGGAAAAAGTTTCATTGGCAGCCACCGGGAGTCGAACCCAGGGTCTTCCAGTTACGCGCCGGATATGCTCCCGCTACACCACAGCGGCTGCGAATTCCTCCAGACTCACACACGCTAACCGCCAAGCCAATTTGGCAGGTTGCTTCTTGGAGCCCCGCACAATGCTGGGATTCACCAAAGATGGTAACCAGCAACTGAAGAAATAATTAGAAGGCGAATGAATAATTAATACAGACATTTAACGTGGACCAGGAACATCAAACAAAGGTCTTCGCTTTTCCACGTTTATAAGTGAGTCACGGAAAAATTCTCATTGGCCGCCACCGGGAGTCGAACTGCGGTCTTCCAGTTACGCGCCGCATATGCTTCCGCTACAAAACAGCGGCCTGGAATTCCTCTAGATTCACAAACGCTAACTGCCAAGCCAATTTGGCAGGTTGCTTTCGCTACACCACAGCGGCAGTTAGCGTGTGTGAGTCCGGGGGAATTCGAGGCCACTGTGGTGTAGCGGAAGCATATCCGGCGCGTAACTGGAAGACCCTGGGTTCGACTCCCGGTGGCGGCCAATGAGAATTCTTCCGTGACTCACTTATAAACGTGGAAAGAGCGAAAATCTTTGTTTGATGCATCTACCATTTGCAATCCATTGCTGGATGAAGATTCCCTAAATCTTTTTCATTACTCTTTGTCTTAGGCAATTCTCTTCCAAATATCAAGTTTGAGGTCTTCTTTCAGGTATGCTTTAGAATTTCATCCGACCATGACACGCATTGTCTTCTTTTTGGTCATTTCCTCTCTCTTGGTATATAATGTAATTCTCCAATAGTCCAACAGTGGTCAGTTCTTCTAGCAATATAACAAACCCAATGTCATTTTTTTTATTGAAGGTTTAACGACCACCGTGAGCAACTCAATGGGCTATAAGCAGTCGCCCGTCCCTAATTTAGGGTCACTGGTTCCAGGGAAGGGAGAGAGCCAGTGCCGTAAGACAAACACAACATCCATGCCTCACCGTGATTCAAACCCGGACCCCTTTCGGACGAATGATCAGAGGCCATCGCTTAGACCACTGCGCCACCGGGGCGGCCAATGTCATTTGACGGTCTTTATTTTAATCTTGATGTCATCCGTTCTTGTTGTTTTTCTGATCTATGAGTTCATTTTTCTTCTCTTTTTTGCTTACACCAAGCACGCATCTCTCCATGCTCTTTTTTAAATTCACCGTAGCCTTCCTATTTTTCTTTATTTATGCTTCATATATCTGATCCACAAGTGAAAACTGGGTGGATGCAATTAATAAACAATTATCTTTTAAGACATAATGTTAAATTGCTCCAAAAATTGCACTGTTTCTTCTAAATGCACTCAATATTATTTCTATACATTTTGTAATTTATTTCTCGACGTGGCTTTCGCATGATATCTGTTGTTCAAGATACATTATTTTTCATCTACCTTGAACAACAGATATCAAGCAAGGGCCTAATCGAAGAAGAAATTAATAGTCGTATAAATAAATGTTGCTATACTTTGTATGATCAGGAACTGGAATTTGCTCTAACATCAGCTGCAACCTCAATATATAAAATTGTATCGTACAGTTGTCAATACACGTGACGGATAAAATATATAAAGCAAAACCTTTTGAAGTTCATGGTACCTTACTGCGTGATGTAAGGCTTAATTTGGCATGACGGATAAATTTATTCCTATAGATCTTTTCAGAGGAAACATTTCGGCTGATTGTGAATGTAGAAATTCGAAATAAAGGATAATAACGTACCTGATAATTTTAAAAATGAAAAACTTTCGAATCCACCAGAGAATTTCCTGCGCAATGATAAATTTATATCCATTTTTATCTAAATGGTATAGAGTGCACTTATAAGAAAGTTAATTTCACTTATCAGAGTATCGCCTAACGATAATGCCTCAGATCGTGGCAATATCTGTTTTAGGGTGTGGTCCTATATGTATCTTAGTTGTATGGGAATTATTCGTGCATGCGATTTAGTAACAGACGGCATCAGATATATGTCACGAATCAAATTCTTCGCAGAATGACACAAAAGGAAACGAAATTATGCCCTTTGTTCCCAGAGGACTAAAGAATTAACAATTATGGTGGTGAAAGTACTGTATGGAAGATGCTCATTACATTTTCCCGTTTCTCTGGGCAAACAATGGCTCTCGCATCTCGTCACGCAATATCGTACCATCTAGTGTCAGATAAAGGGCTTCACTTTTCCTGTGAACTATTTCGTTTTCGGTTTTATAAACACCTGCGCCTCTCATATGTTTATTATAACCGTATCTTGTTAGAAACAAATTGAAGGAGCAACTGGTAAGGACGTTACCATATTTTAGAAAACTACGAGAGTCTGCTTGTTTATTGAATATAATTGGACACTTAACACTCGCTCTCACTAATTGCTATTCTCAACGAACAAAACTAAGAAACTGTCAATACCTATGTTGCGGCTGAAGACATGCAACGTTTTTGGAAACCTGTACCTACTTAACGTTTCATAAGATGATACTTTATTTTTTCTCACTTTGCCTCATCACAAATTACTTTTCGAAAAAGTATACTGTTAAAAATGTTGTGTTAGGTTCCACCAAAAACGTGGTGCTACACCAACTGCACCACTTTCCAAGAAAAGATACACCATCGTGTGGTGCAAACAAAACCCAACAACATGGTGCAAACTTGCACCATAATGTGGTGCAAACTTGCACTACAACATGACGAACAGTTGAATCATGTTTTTAGGTTTTGTTTGCACCACACAATGATGGTTCTTTTCCCAGAAAGTGGTGCAGCTCGTGTAGCATCACATTTTGGTGCAACCTACCACGAAATTTTTAACAGTGTAGTTAGCATTGAAACTAATACTTGATTTCCTGAGAGAGTTACGTAACCTAAACGAAACGGGATGGGTTAAAAGAATTTCAAGTTTTTATAATTATTACATTCCAGAAATTTTGTGTTAAAAGCACTCCTTTTGAAATGAAATAGTAGATCGTGTTTTGTTTCCAAAATGGCGAAGCTTGACGTTTTCTACATATATAACTTTCCGTCTTTGTTTACTTTGTCTGATGTAAATTTCAGTTACCTCTTGTAATATTTTCCTTACACTAAATGTGACATGTGAACTCCCAAGATATTATATCTTTATGTTGCACTGGAAGGCCGTCAAGGAAAGATGAGGCAGATGTAAACAGGATTGGTAACCTTAACAAGGGCTAGAGGATCAAATGATTCGCTGTCATGGAATGGATTGCTATTAATTAAACTAAATCTGCGAGCCAGTTTCCCATCAAGTCGTTCTAGTGCTGACTTTTTTATTCAAGTTGAGTTTTTTCTCTTAATTTTTTTAAATGTTGTTAATTGTTATCTGTTATCTGTGTCTACACAGACTTGTTATCTGTTTCCACACATACGGGCCTCTGAGTTAGAAACTTTTATTCAATATCCGGCTGGATTTCCTTTAGCTCGAATTATGTCGCATATGCGGTTTGGCATAGATTCTGCAAGGTGTTGAATTACATCTACGTGCACAGCATACCAGGTGTTCACAAATCATCAGTACGCAGTAAGGTTCTACAAGGTGTTGGATTGCATCTACGTCCACAGCATACCAGGCGTTCAGAAGGCATCAGCACGGAGTAAGATTCTACAAGATGCTGGATTGCATCTATGTCCACAGAATACGAGGCGTTCAGAAGTCAGTCGTTTAGCTGGATTAGATTTAGAAGAGGACTTTGCTCCCGCATCTTGTAACGTACCAGGAGATGTGACGTACCTGCCAGAAGGACGCACACGACATAAAGGCAGAAAGAAATCAGAATGAAATGTCCGCGTAGCTCAATTGGTAGAGCAACTTATTCCGGAATGAGTGGACCCGGGTTAGAATCCTGGCGCGGATAAAAATGACTGAGAAATTCACTTCGTTATAATCTGCTTTTCTAACATGCCTGATAAATTCTCAGCGCTGTCCTGATCCGATCTTTCTGGTGGCCAGGGAAGATGGAAGTGGCTGTCATGCTCGCAAAACAACTGCTGAATACATCTTGAGCGATGGTCAGTAGTATTGTTGTCCGTGACAGAGTCGTCACCTGCTAGATGAAAACGTCAAAACTGCAGGATGGACGTGATTGGCTACGACGTTCAGATAATCCTTTTAGGGCACCCGACCTTACAGCAGTATCAGGGTACACTTTCCATACCAACAAAACTACACCATAACACCACCTTCAGAACCTTTAGCTGTTTACAAGGTAAGCTGGGTTCAATGCTTCACGGCGATCCCACCAAACTCTCTCCCTGCCGTCGATAGAGAACAAGCCGTATCGCAACTCATCAGACCTCATGACTTTTCCGTGTCTTCCAGTGTCTAGCCACGGTGTTCCTGACACCACGTAGACAAACTTTCCAGCTTTTGTCCGTAATCAGTAGTTTCCGTACAGACCTGCGACGGCCAATATCAATCTGCTCCAATTCCCTGCGCATAATTCGCTAACATATGGGACAAGAACAGCCTTCCTTGAACGCTTCGGTCAATTGCTGCATACATAATGTCCTGTTCTTCCGGACAAGCCTTCTCAGACAACGGCGATCTCGTTCTTGACAGACTGTCGCCGCGCCACAGTTACGCTTCTTAGGCAAGAAATGTGGGGTGATTTTTTCACTTTTGAAAGACCCGGAATATCACCCTTTTTAAGAAATCAGTCAGCTCTGCTGTTTTCAGAATCGTCGCTCCAGCCAGACGAGCACCCACAATAAGCCCTTCTTTATCGAACTCTGAAATATCCTTCATTTTTCCGATTGTGATGAATACTACTGACGACTACTGACAACTGACAAATAACATTCTTAAATAGTTTTATGTATGTATGTATATATATATATATATATATGTATATATAGAATAATTACAGAACAAAAATACAAAAATTTCAAAACAAGTGAAAACTGGAACAGGTTGCCGTCATCAGGAGAGCATCAACCTGTGATAATGGCCTTTCTAGTACCAACAAAACGACAAGGCAAGCCAAAACTGTCGGTTGGTCATGCTCCCTAGGTCACAAACCCAAATTCTAATAAGCACAAAAATTCAAGAATCAAATTTATAAAATTTAAAAAAGGGAATTACAAAGCTTACCGGCAGAACAAAACCCGCCATGACAAAAAGTCAAAAAAGACTGACCAGAACACCCACAAGAACCCAAATATATACACTGATAAAAAAGGTGGTCACGGTTAATCAATTACCTGGTAAGCCAAAAAATGTGTGAATTGACATGATGCAAAACCGTGTGTGTAGATAAGATCTTCAGCTATTAGGGACCACCCAAATAGCACTTTATGTTACCTATATATTTAAAATTGTTAGGTCCGGTTAATAAAGCATGTCAATGTGTAATTTGAAACTCTTGGACACCGAATTATAGTTCAAAATTAAATGGTTAAAATGATGTTTTAAGAAATTTTTAGGAAAATTGTTAGATTGCAATTTAGAAAGAAGAGCTTTCAGATTTTTTATAAGTAAGAACTGTGTAGAGCAAATTTTAGCTATTCTATGAAGATGAGAGATGAGTAGATTGCGATGTATAACTTTTGAAATATTGGATGACCAGTGAGTGTAGTGAATGATATCAAACTCAAAAGAGTTTCTTTTATCAAATAAATTCACTACACCTCTTCCCTCCTTGTCCACCTGAACCTCTAAATCGAGGTAACAAACACAAGTAGACGAACTGTTGGTTTTTCTAGGGTAAGGTCTTTAGGATACAAGTCAGTGGCGCAACGCAAAAGTCCGGAATGTTAACGACAATGATGTCATCAACATATCTTAGAGCAATCCCAGGTAAAGAATGATTGGCAAAATATCTATCCTCAAAAAAATGTAGATAGAGATTAGCCAAACTGCTAGAAAAGCGACTGCCCATCGGGATACCACGAGTTTGGAGGTAAAGCGCATCGCCCACGGTAACGAAATTGTTATTAATACAGAAATCCACTAGGAAATGCCAATACTGTTCTGTTGTCGCGTGCTCGAACTTCGTATGTATGTTTAGGGCTACCTGCCACAGACTCTTCAATGAAATTGAGGTGAAAAGGTTTTTAAACATATAATCTTTGTAGTTTATATATACACTATCTACCAACAAGTAATTGGACACCTGTGATAGCAAAGGAAATCGAAGTGTATTCACCTTCAATAGTTGGTGGAGCCTCCAGGAGCGGCGATTACAGCTGCGACCCTCCGGGACATACTCTCAACCAGGCGTTGTACAACGGCTAGCGGTATTTTCTTCCACTCGGCTTGGAGAAGACAGGTCAGTTCCTTCACCGATTTCGGACGGTGGGTCACCCCTTAAGTCGACGCTCAAACTCGTCCCAGAGGTGCTCGATAGGGTTAAGGTCCGGACTCTGCGAGGGCCGGTCCATTCGATTAACCCCATTGTCACCATACCAAGCCATGGTGGACCTCGCAACATCACAGGTGGCACTGTCATCCTGAAAGTAACATGGGTCCACCCCGTGAAACTGCCACAACGTAGGAAGCGCATGGTCATCCGAAATGGTGCAGTAGATCAGGGCGTTGAGTCTACCAGGAATTGCGACCAAGGGTCCCATGCCATACCAGGAGAAACACCCCCATAGCATAATTAAACCGCTGCCGAGCTTCACAGTTGGCAAAATACATTCCGGCAGGAGGCGTTCTCCAGGCAGACGACAAACCCAAACCCTGCCATCCAAACGGTAGAGGGTGAACCTAGATTCGTCGCTCCAGAGAACCTGTTTCCACTGTTCAACGGTCCGCTGTCGACGTTCTTTGCACCACGTTAGTCCAGCAGCGCTATTGGACTTGGTGATCAAAGGCTTGTGGGTGGCAGCACGTCCATGATAACCGAGCAGATGGGCTTCCTTACGGATGGTATTCATCGAAAGAACACACCCGGATGCCTGTTGAAACTCCTCGCGGATGTGGCCCATCGATTTGGTGAGGTTCTTCTGAATTTCTCTGGCCAGCCCCCGTCGGTCTCTAACTTCCAGTTTTGTGGGTCTGCCGGGTCGGGGCACATTCCGACAGTCACCTCTCACCTTCCACTTGCGAATCACGTAGGCCACTGTCGATTTTGGGTAATTCAACTAGCTGGATATGTCACGTATGGATCGGCGATTTCTGTGATACCCGACGATTACACCTTTCTCGAAATCAGAGAGCTCCGAATTGCGTGGCATCTTGCAGGCGACTGGTTGCATTGTTGTTTCTCACACGATATTTAACGGCGGCGGCCGTGATGTGTATCAGGACCGCAGATATCGTCGATTGCAGGGGTGTCCAATTACTTGTTGGTAGATAGTGTATATATATCATCATCATCATCATTGTCAACCATTATCAATCCACTGCTGGACGAAGGTCTCCCCAAGTTTCCTCCACAACGGTCTGTCTTGTGCCAGTCTCCTCCATGTCACCCCTGCATACTTTCGAATTTCATCCACCCATCTCCCATGTGGTCTTCTTCTGGGTCTTTTCCTGTCCCTTGGAATCCAATCTAAAATTTCGGCTGTCCATCGATGATCTGTCCTTCTGGCAGTATGTCCAGCCCATTGCCATTTTAGGGATTTAACTCTGATCAGTGATGTCGTCCACTCTTGTCATTATTCGGATCCACGAGTTCCTCTTCTTATCTCTCCTGGTTACACCAAGTATGCACCTCTCCATGCTTCTTTGAGTTGTCTGCAGCCTTTGTATGTCTCTTTTAGTTAAGGTCCACGTCTCTGCACCATACGTAAGCACTGGAAGGATGCATTGATCAAACACTTTTCTTTTAAGACATAATGGCATATTGCTCTTGAAAATTATGCTGTTTCTTCAAAAGCTCTCCAGGCAAGTTTTGTACGCAGATTAATTTCTTCATCAATGTGACCCTCACTTGATATCTGCTGACCAAGATAAACGTACGTGTCTGTTATCTCCAGCTTTTCTCCATCAATCGATAAATCTTCATTTCTTGTAAAAGCATTGAACATCACTTTTGTCTTCTGAAAGTTCATTTTTAATCCCACCTCTTTACTCTTGTCAGCAAGTTCCTGGATCATACTCTGCAGCTCTGATGGGGTAGTTGCAAAAATGACTACGTCATCAGCAAAACGAAGGTGGGTTAGATAATCTCCATTAATCTTTATCCCCTTGTTTTCCCAGCTCAGCGACTGAAAAACACCCTCCAATGTAGCATTGAAGAGCTTCGGAGATATGGTGTCACCTTGTCTCACTCCCTTTCCAATTTTTACGTGTGTTGTATTTTCAAACAGCCTAATCTTTGCACTAGCATTTTTATAGATGTTATTAATAATATTAATGTATGCATCTTCAATACCGCAGGTTTTCAGAGCCATTGTAACTGCTGATGATTTCACCGAATCAAAGGCTTTTTCATAATCGATAAAAGCCATGCACAATGGAAGTTCAAATTCCCTCGCTCTTTCAATTAGTTCTCTCAGCACGTGGATATGATCTATTGTGCTGTAGCCACTCCTGAATCCAGCTTGTTCTCTCGGTTGAGCCATGTCCAGTGTTACCTTCAAGCGGTGTGAAAGAACTTTAGTGAAGATTTTATAAACTACTGATAGGAGGCTGATAGGTCTGTAGATTCCGAGATCCTCAATGTCACCTTTCTTATGTAGCAGGATCATTGTAGCGGTGTTCCAATCCTCAGGAATCTTTCCTTCATTAAGGCATCGAGTGAAAATTTGGGCGAGTACTATTTCGATATCTCCACTTGCTTCTTGTATGATGTCTACAGTAATTCCATCTTCTCCTGGAGCTTTTCCCCGCTTCATGTTCTTGATTGCACGTGCAACTTCTGCTGGAAGGACTGGAGGAACTCTGGTACTGGTATCTTTCATGATGTCTGGAGTGCATGTATCATCCCTTTCATATAATTTGGAGTAGAAATCTTTCACTCTTGTCAAAATTTCGCCTCTATTTCTTGTTACAGAACCATCTTCTTTTCTCAGTGCCATAATCTGTTTTCTTCCCTTACTGAGATGTCCCTTTGCTATCTTTAGGCTTTGGTTGTTTTCAATTGCTTTCCTCACTAGTTCACAGTTGAATTTTCTTACGTCTTCAGTGATACTTTTTCTTACTGTCTTGCATAGCTCTATATATTCCACTTTGGAAGTCACATCTTCTTTAGTTGTCCTCATCTCTCTTCTTTTTTGCATAAAAATTTTCGTTTTTCCTGATAATTTATTTACATGCAACTTGTTCTTAGACCCAGCTAATTTTGTTGCTGTTTCCATAAGAGCTTTGGTTACTTTTCTCTTAACTTCAGAGATGTCCACTTCTTCTGATGCTAGGCCTTCTAAAGCAGAGAACCTGTTCTTCAGTTCCAACTTGAAGGTATTATGGTGTTTTTTAAGGTTGGTTATGTCAATACATTTTGTTTGTCTTATGAGCTTGCCACGTTCAAGTTTAGTGTTGAGGTGCATCTTACATCTCACCAATCTATGGTCACTACCTGTGTTGAACTTGTTTAGCACACTGCAGTCTTCTATGACGAATTTTTTGTTACACATAATAAAATCAATTTCACTTGTCGTCCCATTTGGATGTCTCCATGTCCATTTCCTGTGTGGCTTTTTCTTGAAGAAGGAGTTCAAGATGAAAAACCCTTCTGCCTCTGCAAACTCAACGAGAGTATTTCCACGCTGGTTTCTGTTGCCGTGACCGAATTTACCTACTGAAGTTTCATTCTGTTGCCGTTGCCCTATTTTTGCATTGAAATCTCCCATAAATATTTTCAAGTGCTGCTTACCTTTATTATTTAGATGACAAATTTCCTCATAAAGTTCTTCAATTTCTTCTTCAGGATGACTTGTGGTGGGTGCATAAGTTTGAATAATCTGAGCCTGGTATCTTTTCGAGAGTTGGATAACAAGTCGTGCAGCTCTGTCAGAGGAACTTTCAACTTCTACAACTTTATCCTTCAGTTTCTTGTTTATTATAAATCCAACACCACTAGTTCTGCCAGTATCTGTCCCACAATAGTAGAAGAGATGTCCACTTTTCAGTTCGATGAGATCTTCTTCTTTTCTCCTTACCTCACTTAGCCCCACGATGTCCCACTTGATCCTTTGTGATTTCCTCTTCCAATTCAAGAAGCCTTGAATCAGAAGATAGGGAGCGTCCATTTTACGTTGCCAAGGTCAGCATCAGATGGCAGCCTAGTCCGGTCCTCCGGGGATTCTTAGCACCCTCTGCCTTCATGTCGCACTGGCCGCTGCCTTGGCCAGGTACATTCCAGCTGCCGGAGACTGAGGGCCAAGATTTAAGTTGTGGAATCATTTTGGAGGGTTTGGCCATAACTCACCACGCTGGCCAAGCGGGTTGGTGAGTGTGGGATAGAATTTCCTCTAATCCCGATGGTATAGTTATACCGCTATTGGCGGTCGTCAGATCCCTTTGGTGGGAACAGGATGCACCAGGAGAAGGCGGGGTTGACATTTGTCAACTAGAGGCTGTGATGTTACGCATCACCTGACCTTACATCCCGGTGTCTATATATATATATATATATATATCGTGATCTAAATAATAAAGGTAAGCAGCACTTGAAGATAATTATGGGAGATTTCAATGCAAAAATAGGGCAACGACAACAGAATGAAACTTCAGTAGGTAAATTCGGTCACGGCAACGGAAACCAGCGTGGAAATACTCTCGTAGAGTTTGCAGAGGCAGAAGGGTTTTTCATCTTGAACTAATTTTTCAAGAAAAAGCCACACAGGAAATGGACATGGAGACATCCAAATGGGACGACAAGTGAAATTGATTTTATTATGTGTAACAAAAAATTCGTCATAGAAGACTGCAGTGTGCTAAACAAGTTCAACACAGGCAGTGACCATAGATTGGTGAGATGTAAGATGCACCTCAACACTAAACTCGAACGTAGCAAGCTCATAAGACAAACAAAATGTATTGACATAACCAACCTTAAAAAACACCATAATACCTTCAAATTGGAACTGAAGAACAGATTCTCTGCTTTAGAAGGCCTAACATCAGAAGTGGATATTTCTGAAGTTAACAGAAAAGTAACCAAAGCTCTTATGGAAACAGCAACAAAATTAGCTGGGTCTAGAACAAATTGCATGTGAACAAATTTTCAGGAAAAACAAAAATGTTGATGCAAAATAGAAGAGAGATGAGGACAACTAAAGAGATGTGACTTCCAAAGTGGAATATATAGAGCTATGCAAGACAAGTACGAAAAAATATCACTGAAGACGTAAGGAAATTCAACTGTGAACTAGTAAGGAAAACAATTGAAAACAACCAAATCCTAAACATAGCAAAGGGACATCTCAATGTAAGGGAAAAAACAGATTATGGCACTGAAAAGAAGATGGTTCTGTAACAAGAAATAGAGGCGAAATGTTGACAAGAGTGAAAGATTTCTACTCCAAATTATATGAAAGGGATGATACATGTACTCCAGGCATCATGAAAGGTACCAGAAGTTCTTCCAGTCCTTCAGCAGAAGTTGCACGTGCAATCAAGAACATGAAGCGGGGAAAAGCTCCAGGAGAAGATGAAATTACTGTAGACATCATGCAAGAAAGCAAGTGGAGAAATCGAAACAGTACTCGCCCATATTTTCACTCGATGCCCTAATGAAGGGAAAATTCCTGAGGATTGGAACAACGCTACAATGATCTTGCTACATAAAAAAGGGGACATTGAAGATCACAGGAACTACAGACCTATCAGCCTCCTATCAGTGGTTTATAAAATCTTCACTAAAGTTCTTTCACACCGCTTGAAGGTAACACTGGACATGGCTCCAACCGAGAGAACAAGCTGGATTCAGGAGTGGCTACAGCACAATAGATCATATCCACGTACTGAGAGAACTAATTGAAAGAGCGAGGAATATGAACTTCTATTGTGCATGGCTTTTATCGATTATGAAAAAAGCCTTTGATTCAGCGAAACCATCAGCAGTTGCAATGGCTCTGAAATCCTGCGGTATTGAAGATGCATACATTAATATTATTAATAACATCTATGAAAATGCAAGTGCAAAGATTCTGCTATTTGAAAATACAACACACATAAAAATTGGAAAGAGTGAGACAAGGTGACACCATCTCCGAAGCTCTTTAATGCCACATTGGAAAATGTGTTTCAATCACTGAACTGGGAAAACAAAGGCATAAAGATTAATGGAGATTATCTAACCCACCTTCGTTTTGCTGATGACATAGTCATTTTTGCAACTACCCCATCAGAGCTACAGAGTATGATGCAGGAACTTGCTGACAAGAGTAAAGAAGTGGGATTAAAAATGAACTTTCAGAAGACAAAAATGATGTTCAATGCTTTTACAAGAAATGAAGATTTATCGATTGATGGAAAAGCTGGAGATAACAGACACGTACGTTTATCTTGGACAGCAGATATCAAGCGAGGGTCACATTGGTGAAGAAATTAATCGGCGTACAAAACTTGCCTAGAGAGCTTTTGGAAGAAACAGCATAATTTTCAAGAGCAATAAGCCATTATGTCTTAAAAGAAAAGTGTTTGATCAATGCATCCTTCCAGTGCTTACGTATGGTGCAGAGACGTATAGTTTAGCTAAAGAGACATACAAAGGCTGCAGACAACTCAAAGTAGCATGGAGAGGTGCATGCTTGGTGTAACCAGTAGAGATAAGAAGAGGAACACGTGGATTCGAAAAATGACAAGAGTGGAAGACATCATGATCAGAGTTAAATCCCTGAAATGGCAATGGGCTGGACATACTGCCAGAAGAACAGACCATCGATGGACAGCCAATTTTAGATTGGATTCCAAGGGACATGAAAAGACCCAGAAGAAGACCACATGGAAGATGGGTGGATGAAATTCGAAAGTATGCAGGGAGTGACATGGAGGAGACTGGCACAAGACAGACCGTTGTGGAGGAAACTTGGGGAGACCTTCGTCCAACAGTGGATTGATAATGGTTGACAATGATGATGATGATGATATATATATATAAACTAAAGAGCAGAGACTGAAACGAAAAAGGTTATATAACGAGGACAAAAAATACGAATTAAAACTCAAAACCCAACAGGCAAGAGTAAAAATAATAATACATAATATCAAAACCAGAATGCAGAAAGTTTCAAGAATGCCGAGCCTTGGCTTTATTAAGGACCAGCAAAACTCTGTATTTTCTCACTTCCACAAAGACCTAGTTGAAAATGGGTTTCTGCAAAGCCATAGATGCAAGTATAAGTCCCCCCCCCAAAGAAAATTTATTTAACATAACCGCCCTTAATGGTGCGGAAAAAAATAATTTAGCAAGCGTTTTAGCATACATCTATCACTTTCCTGGCCCAACCCATACTCATCATCTCCCACAAAAAAACAGAAAAACGTTGTCAAAAAAAAAACTCACAAAAATGTGAGAAGGCTTAACTGTATTTTTCTGTTGGTTTGTTCAAGTCTTTCACATTTTGTGAGTTTTTTTTTTGACAACGTTTTTCTGTTTTTTGTGGGAGATGATGGGTATGGGTCGGGCCAGGAAAATAATAGATGTATGCTAAAACTCTTGCTAAATTATTTTTTTCCGCACCATCGAGGGCGATTATGTTAAATGATTTTTTGGCGGGACTTAGACTTGTATCTACGGCTTTGCAGAAACCCATTTTCAACTAGGTCTTTGTGGAAGTGAGAAAATGCAGAGTTTTGCTGGTCCTTGGTAAAGCCAAGGCTCGGCATTCTCGACACTTTTTGCATTCTGGTTTTGATATTATGTATTATTTTTTTACTCTTGCCTGTTGGGTTTTGAGTTTTAATTCGTATTTTTTGTCCTCATTAAACAACCTTTTTGTTTCAGTCTCTACTTTGTAGTTTGTTCGTTCTGAATATTCGTCACTGCTGCGTTGCTCGTCATGATCTTCAGAATGTAAGTTCAAAAAATTTTGTTTTTAAATTTTGTCTTTAACTCTGCTTTTTGGATATATATATATATATATATATATATATATAATAAATGAAATTAAAATAATAATTACATTATACAAACCAGATGTCGCCACTGTAATTAGGGATTGCTGAGTTGTTCAGTTTGTCGTGCATTTTGGTTTGTGTAGTTATAGAGTTATAGTGCTGTGACTCTATTTGGATTTTTTACTTTGCTTTGACTATTGCTGAGGCTTTTGTTAAGTCTTGTTTTATTTTATAAGTCCCTCTTTAGGTAAGAAAGACTGGGTGAACTGAATTTTTTTCCTAAATTTACTAACTTTTATGTTGGCCAGGATTTTTAATCACCCACATGACACCTGAATTTGGGTGCGGTCAGTGATCGGTGACGTTTTACTGAACGCAGGTGATAAATAAGCGGACAACAGAGCTTTCCAACAGTGTATCGCAATCGATGAACATGGGTGAATGTGGTGATCTGAGAGACTTTGATCTTGGACGCACTGTCGGCGCAAGACAGATGGGTTATTCTATCACCCATGTGGTAAAAACCTAGGGTTCTACCACTAAACGATAATATTATTTTTTTTTATTTTACCATAGGCTGCTCATCACCTCAACTGCCCATCACCCCTATCGCTAATGTTTTGTCTACTGAGTGTATGCACTGAGAAACCAGTTCATTAGGCATGCTTTCTCTCCTGACATAAATGGGGAACTCCATCGTGCTAGACGACACGAAATGTTCAAACAAGATATACATCGGGTAAACCAGTTCGTCGATCATCATTTAGCATTCGATTGAGGGTCAGTACGGAAAACATGAGTGATCTTAAAACCTTTGAACATAGCATGATAGTTAGTGCGATGCGTGCCGTTTTCAGCATCTCCAAAGCAACCGTACTTCTGTGATTTTCACGAACAACCGTAGCAAGTGTTTCCCAGGAAGGGCAAGATAAGGAAAAAAACTTCCAGCAATCGGCGATTCTGTGGAAGAAAACAGTTGATGGATCAGAGGAGTCAAATGAGACTGTCTACCTGGTCGTCGGCTGTTTCAGCCCACTCGTAACGTGGTTCAATATATGGTTCGTTCGGTGGTGACGCTCGTTACAACAATGTTGAATTCTGTAGTGATCTACGGGGTTGTACCTCGGTTCTTCGCTTACACGATTCTCGCCAATTTCCTTCCACAACTGTGATCCATTAGCTGTTTTCGTTCACAGGAACCCCGGCGATGGAATTATGCTTGGTGATCCTACCATTCACGGAAACCCTTTTCTTTGTTGTACGTGAAAAGTCCAGGTTAACGATCTTCTGGCAGGTGCTCGAACCTGCAGGCCATGCAATCGAACGTTAACTCATGATCCACTAGCTCGTTTGTCAGATTTTTCCCGCGCACTGTCGTCTTTCATGTTGGAGTGAGCCATTTGTGTGATGACCCAAGGTATACCAAACAAACTGGTACCTCAAAGTATATTGTTACATTAGTGACTTAAAGACCGTCTTCACTCTTCGCCACTGTATTTCCTAGTCAGGCTGCCTGTGTCTTATTACAATAACTGAAACTTTTTTCCTTGATAAGTGGAGAAGCCCAAAAGAGAGCTAGGTTCTGACCCGTACGTTCACCGAAAAGAAGTTTTCTCATCTTCTCTTAATATTCCAGGAAATATGTGTTTGTTAACCGGAAACCTACTGGCAGACGAAATCATTTACCAATGCAGGAAGCCGTTAGGAAACCTGTGAATAAGTCAAATGCGTATCAATAACGTGTCATCTTTTTTGGCGCTCTAAAATTGAGACAGAAATAACCTTAGATACAAAATATTTGAATGTCTCTCTACCTGAGCTTGCCTCCAGATTTTATTTGCTTCCGTCAGGATCTTTCGAAAAAACGGAGTTAACAGAAATACATTCAAGACATTTCTTTGAGCATTCTGTAGCTTCTGACATTTCTTTGAGCTTCTCAGGGAAGGAAGAGAGCAAATGCTGTAAGACAAACACAACATTCATACCACACTGGGATTCGAACCCGTACCCTTTTTGGACGAATAGTCATAAGCCATCGCTTAGACCAATGCGCCACCGGGGCGGCGCACATGTTTGCTAAAGAACGCGGGGAAACCCTTAATATATGTACAATGCCACTTATTCTAAAAATTGTAGATCACCACTTCAGACATACCTTTTCATGACCAAAGTCTCAAGCAGATATGTAAGCATTAGCTAATTTTTGTCCTGCATATTTTCAAACTCTACAAGACGTATCAGCAGATATCATATCTCTATTCTAAAAAAGTAACTGCCGTCGCTACTGCTGCTGTTGCTGTTTTAGAAATTTCGCGACACTCTTGCTTTCCTAGCTGGCAACGCAAAACGTATTGAACACAAAAATATGAAATTTACATCGTTTGTAGAGAATTATTTGGATAACACGCTGAATTAAACCGTTTCTCGATTCCAGCGAAACTTCAAGAGCTATTGTATTTCAAAGTTAAAGTAAGCAAAAAAGTGTTATCAGGTCGCGTTCTGGAAACACTAACAGCAACAGAACCACGAAACTTTGTAGGCATGTAGTGCCATGACCGAATTTTTGCACGCCGTCGCCCTTTTTTTAATTTCGATTTAGTTTACGAGAAATTAAATTTCTAAATTTCACAGTTGTTTAAGGTGGACGTCAAGTAATTTTGCTTCCTATACTTCCAATGGAAAAACTTCTGTACACATTTTCTTCACAATTAATGCATTCCCATGGATGAAAATTTAAACATCGATTAAAATAGCTTAATTTTATAACTTGGAATACTTAATACTTTTTAAAACATAACCATAATTATGCAATCCAAAATTTGTTTGTCCACTGACGTCATCAAAGAGCAGGTCGCGCCATGCCGCCCGGTGGCGCAGTGGTCTAGGCGATGGCCTCTGATCATTCGTCCGAACGGGGTCCGGGTTCGAATCCCGGTTAGGCATGGATGTTGTGTTTGTCTTACGGCACTGGCTCTCTCCCTTCCCTGGAACCAGTGACCCTAAATTAGGGACAGGCGACTGCTTATAGCCCATTGAGTTGCTCACGGTGGTCGTTAAACCTCTAATAAAAAAAAAAAAAGGTCGCGCCATCTTTTTTCTGGACAATTAATGCGTTCCCAAGGATGGAAATTTGAACAGCGATTAAAATAGCTTCATTTTATAACCTGAAGTACTTAATGTTTTCTAACACATAACCGTATTTATGTAATCCAACATTTGTTTGTCTACTGACGTCATGAAAGTACAGGTCGCGCCATCTTTTTTCTGGTTCCAGCACCACCAAAGGAAAAGTTATTGATTTTTAATATAATTATGGTTATGTTTTAGAAAATATTAAGTAATACAAGGTATAATATGAAGTTATTTTAATCGATGTTCAAATTTTCATCCTTGGGAACACAATAATTGTGAAGGAAATGTGTAGAAAAGTTTTTCCATCTGAATTATAGGAAGCAAAATTACTTGACGTCCACCTTAACGGTTTACGCTTTACGGAAATGCTTTTTGGACCGCTTTTGTTTTTCTTGGTAAATTTAGTAAGCGCCATAAGTTCAAACGACAAAAGTCCGACCTTCCAAATATTAACGACAATAAAAAAAACTCTGAAATTTCGGATAATAAGCCTTATTTGCTTAGACATGCAATAAAAATTGAAATTTATATGGATTTTCCAGTTTGTATTTCATGTGATATACTTGGAGATCGGGCTGCAGGCCCCGAGCGCTACTCTGGAAACGAGAGTAGCGAGCCTACAGGCTCAGCCCCTAGTAACACAAAAAAATATAAATATAAAACATTTTGCAGCCGCTCCAGTTTTTGAGAGGTCTGAACCGAGGGCATTGGATATCTTGAGTTCAGCTAAGGCGGTCTAGAAAACAAAAAGCCATGACATTAGAGAAGCTAGTTGTCTCTTTTCGTGACGTCACGCAGACTACAAGGCTTCCGATTGGTTCTCAACGTTGTCATGTGTGACGTCTAACACGATGCTGACGTTTCAGTCCGTGTAACATGAGAGTGACGTCACAAACGGAGAGAACTCCCCTCTATAGTATCACTCCCTTGTGCTTTCTAAACGGCATTGGTTGAGCCCGGAGCTGAATCCCTATGTAGTCTCAGGTGGTGTGCTTACGGAACTCATTCTGTAACGTGTGCCTAGAACTACAATTGCGTGCATCTCTATTAAAAGGACATCACGAAGCAACCCGACAGCGAAGAAAGCTTACGGCAACACCCGCTGGATCCCATAGTATGGAAATCGAAGAAATATCTTGCATAATGTGCACAAAGTAGTTTTTTTTTTATTAATCTGTTTAATGGACAGTTTTATAAAGAGCATGAATAGGTCTGAAATTCATTATCTATACTCGGGGCAAGCTTAACCTGTCATTGGAAGGAAGGCTACAGAGTGTATACTTCCACTGCATAAAATAGTTCCGGTCTAAAAGCTCGTACTCCAGCTTCAACTGGCACTTAGAAATGACACAGATGTTCAATACGTTGTGTGTGTGTGCATTTAAAAAATTCAGATCTCAGTTTCAGCGGCATTTCTAAAAAATACATATATTCGTGCTTTGGTGACGTCACTGATGGTTCTCTGTCACAGCATTCTTGTTTGGGTCAGAGTTAAGCTGTCAACCCAGGGGATATTTATTGCTGTGGGGGGTGGGGGGTCATTAGTGGAAGGATGAGGGCGAAAAAAGTGTTTCCGAGGGCATTTCGCGTTTCTCCTTCTTGATTGTTGTTTTAAAACACTCTTCTGTCTTTTCGGTTTTTTCGAATGGCATCTGCCGGTCACTCGAGTGTATTTCAGCCGCATAAACGTGGGAAATCACTACGAAGCTCTGCTAAGGTGATCGTTATGAATGTTTTCACTAAATTGATGGAAAAACATTCGCCGAATAAATCAAATGAATTAACAGTTCTTACGGCAGAACTCACTGGCGTTTCAAGTCGCACCATTGCGAGAATGAAGGTTGAATTTAGTACTGAAGTACCTCAGATCCATTGGCAATTTATTTCTTCAAATTAAAATACAATTCTCGCTTGGCTTACATAGAACGTTTTCTCGAAATTAGTTTGGAGTTCCCAATTCAGTTCTCAATATAGGCCAAGAAACGGCCATCTTTTCCTTTTGAACTTTTGTGCGCAGTTGCCTTAAACGCGCATGAACCGGCATGAAAATTCAGACAAATGAAAGAGTTCCTTCCCCAGCCACACATAATTCGGAAACTTGGAAAACTGCCACACATTCAAAGTGTTCCTCGGAGGAACAGCAATTTGTGCCCGGCCCATCAATGAAAAACATGTGGCAATTTTCCAATGTGTAACAATTTTCCAAGTTGCTGAAAGATGTGTGGCAGTTTACAGTGAACCCTAAAATATCATTTACCACAGAGACGGGCTCTTGTCCAGTACTTATGGCAACACGGGGTAGTTAAAAATGCATACACATTTAACGGATGTCTGTTATAAAAAAAAAATCTAATCAAGGCAAAATTTTTGAAAGAACGAAATTTTACGCATAACTGATGACATGGAAAAATTACTTTTAATTAAATCCCGCAGTTGGTAATCTTCAAGCAATAAGTATAAATATATGAAATATATAAACAAAAAATGGAAAAATATGTGAAAACAAAATTAGGCCACTTAAGACTGCTTCCCGTGTTTAGCAAAGATAATTTCATTTTAAAAGTAAGAAAGAAAGAAACGTTACACGTTCTGTAACATCTCCAAAAAAAAAAAAAAGATAAGAGAGGGAGAAATAAACTGCTTGTCTACCGGTCTGCAAAGCGCGCGGCGGTGGGGAGGGGGTTAAAATAGAGGGGTTTGGTAAGGGATCACGGTGACAGACAGCCAGCCCTGAGGGCTTGTGGGAGAAGTTTTCCGAGTGAAGGTTAATTACACACCATTAGTGCGGAGTAATACTGGGAGTGAAAAGGTCACCGTAGCTTTGGCCCCATTGCCAGGATAGCTTTGCCCCGAGTATAGAGTTAATCTCAACGGTACGCTTTAATATTCTTAGCCTGCATATTCCATAAATGTGTCGCGCTATGTAAAAGTAAGTGAAACATAGTTTATAGTACATAAAGAACTTTCTGCTGATTATATTATATGTGCATTGGAGTAATTGAGAACATTTTTATTATAATTTGATGGATGCTTTCTCTATGTATAGGGAGGACGGTCGCGAAACATCGCTGGAGTTCAAAATTTCCTCATGTGTGCATGTAATCAGTCACTATGGTAATTATACGTTCATTATTCGAACTGCGAGTAATCTGTTAATGAAGCCGAAGAGCTTATTTTTCTTTTTATTTATTTTTCTCCCTGGTGTATTAGAATTTCATTTCCGTCTCAATCATGCTGAAAAATTTTCCGTGAAATCAATGATGATGACAAAACGACGTATAATCCTCCAGTTCTCGAGACCCTACGGATGACGTTCCTCCAACGCTTGATTAATCGGAGGGAAAATTCATTGAGTTCCCCCACTAATCCTGATGTCTTTCTAATCTACATTTGACAAAGATTTACTGTGGCTTTTATTGCTTAATAAGAATCTCGGCAAAATTTTTATAGTTTCTTGAAAATGCTGAAAGTGGCAATCCGATTAAGTTAACTGCGAACACGTAGTTTCTCTCGTGAAGTTGCTTGTCGCAATTTGGAACTGAAAGGCTTGTTGATAAGATACACTCAGAGAGAAGAATTATTGGTAATGAGGATTACTTTCTATTTTTCCACGTTTTGATGGGAAAGTAAAGCACATGAAGCTTGGTCTAAGCTTCAGTACGAACACTGGAAAACGAATCTATGCTTTTGCAAAACTTAATAAGACCAGAAATTCACAAACGTTTGTCAGTCAGCTTTCAACTTACGTATTTTTTTTAAACTGAAGCGTAGTCCTACTTTATACGGAGTTTATCGAGAAGAGCAAAGCCGATGATCCTTCTATTTCTAATCGCACAAAAATCGTCCGTAGATATCAGTTTAATGAAAATATAGCTAATTAATTATGTGAACAAGCTGCACCGGAGAAATTCTTAATCTCTCTCAGCAGAGGAGCGATTAGATCATTAGAGTTTGATAATTTCTGCGGAATAAGTCAAATAATTTTTTCATACTACCTTGAAGGCTGTAATGATTACGGGTTTGCAAGTAGTAAAGGGAAACAAACAACTAATAATTTGATTTGCAATCAGCTCTTCGAAGTCAGCGGTTTATTTTTTTATATAAGTTAGAAGAATTAATTCCACTATAACTAGTAGTACACTCGAAAATATAGTAATACAGTGTGATCGGAAAGTTACCGAACCCTAATCTGAACAATTTTTATTCGCATTATACAGGTACATAAAGTTTACTTGCAGCTATGATACATCTTTTATCGACTTTTGATCAACTGATGTTGACCTAAAGGTGCTGGAAATGACCTCCTTGTTGCTAAAGGCAAATATCCACACGGCGGCCCATGTTTTTCGTAACGCATTTCAGCATAGATGGCGTGATTACCGCTATAGCCTGAATAATGTTTGTTTTCAAGGACTGCAGGTCATGCCGGTTCTTTGCATAAACACGGTCCTTTAAATATCCCCACAGGAAAAAAAAACATTATTCCGAAAAGAAAATATTGTTCAATAAGTCCTTGTTGTATCGAGTAAATTCACAAAAACCAAGGGCAATACAGCAGGCGCTTATGCGTATCAGGTGCTCTTAGTTCATGGACAAATTTCACTTTGTGTGCATGAAGTTGCAAGCTTTTAGTCGCTTTCTGTACTGAGCCGTAAGAAAGTTTCACTTGCTAAGATAAGAGACGAAGCGATTTTGTAGATGACTGTTGCAAACGTTTTTCAACATCGTTTATCACTTCCGTAGTCCGGCCATTTCTAGGCATATCATCAACATTTCCAGTTTTCCGAAATCGTACGAGTAAACTGTGTATCGTTCATTAACTTACCACAGTATGCTGCCGAATGTTTTTCTTCAATTCTTCTATACACTGTTTGTAAGACTGCGCATGCAAATAAGCTTCAAGTAAACAAATTCCCTGCTCTCTCGACAAACCCATGCTTCTGTGCAAATGGCGACACTAAAGTGAGCAGACTGCATAGCCCACTTTAGGGTCACATGAAACCGGTTATTAATTTCTGGCATTCTGCCAATTTCCTTCAGGCATTCGACAAGCGCATTATTTGATCTCAACGAGTTTCTGCCTCGTGTTGCCGCATCAATTGGTTGAACTTTTGTTTACAGCATACGCAATAATTTTTATTATATTCAGGGTTCGGGAACTTTACGACCACTGTATATAACCCACGCCTACATTTATCTTAGAAAACGGATATCAGTCAAATGCTACGTCGTTATACACTGAGTGGCCACTTTATTATGACCACCCCCTCAGTACTTCGTTGGGCCACGTTTTGCCTTTAATACTGCGTCGATTCTTCGTGGCATGGACTCCACGAGATGGTAATACTTGGTTTGTGGAATCTGAGACCATGCTTGATGAATAACACTTTCCAGGAGTGTGAGATTGCTGGGTTGTGGATCCAGCTGTCTGATGGCTCGTTCAACTTCATCCCATAAATTCTCAATGGGGTTGAGATGTGGAGATTGTGGAGGCCACCTAAGAAAAGTAAACTCACCGGGATGTTCTTCAAACCAATCCTGTACAACACGAGCACTATGGCAGGACGCATTATCTTGTTGAAAGCAGCCATCGGCATTTGGATAAACCGTCCACATGACAGGATGCACTTAATCCGCAACGGTGTTTTGATATGATGTGCCAGTTAGACGTTGATCAACACGAATTAAAGGGCCCAAAGCATGCCAGGAAAACATTTCCCAAACCACAACGTTGCCTCCACCAGCTTGAAGGGTTGTGGCAATGCATTTGGGGTCCATGCTTTCGTGCTGTTCGTGCTGTTTCCGCCAAATTCTCACACGTCCATCGGCATGGTGCAACGGAAAACGTGATTCATCGGACCACATAATTTGTTTCCAATTATCGACTGTTCAATCCTTGTGCTCTGCTCCTGTGCGAACTGGAGACGTTTTCTCTTGCTAACTGCAGACATATTGTGCGGCGAACAGTGCGTGCAGAGATCATTTGAGGGGATCCTTGATTAAGATGGTCTATAATTTGCTGCACTGTTGCCCTTCTGTTGCCTGTTACCAGTCTGGACACTCCGTTCCGTCCGATGACGACCACACGTTTCACGTAGAGACCCAGTTTTTTGGATGACAGTCCAGTCTTTAAGCACTTTAACAACAGCTGCTCTGGAACATTTCACGAATGCGACGGTTTCGGTGATACTCGCTCCATGGCTCCGAGCTGCTATAATCATCCCACGTTGAAAGTTCGTCAAATCGCGTTATTTACCCATCTCATCACCCGAAAATCACTTCTACTACTGTTGCAAGCACTAAGCTTTCTCTTCTTATACTAGCCTCGCCCTCTGGCGGCAACAGCGTGCAGCCATAGCTCATTTGCTTAAAACTGTCAGGTGGTAATAATAAAGTGGCCACTCAGTGTATTAATAGGAGTATAAAACTTAGTTGGAGCATTTGGAAGAAAAATACAATTTTATACAGCAATTTACCGTTATATCTTGAAAGAAGGGTGTTTAAACAATGCGTCTTTCCAGTTATTATGAATCAGAGACGCGGACTTTAGCTAAAGAAGACATCCAAAGGCTACGAACTTGCGAAAGGAGCATGCAGAGGTGCATGCTTGGCATAACCAGAAAGGATAGGAAAAGGAACCCAGGGAACAAGAAAATGACAGGAGTTGGTGACACCATAGTCAAAGTAAAATTCCATGGACATTTGTCGAGGAACTGACCACCGTTGGGTAACTGAAGTACTAAACTGGATTCCAAGGAACAGGAAAAGATCCAGAAGAACATCATGTGAGAGATGGGTGCATAAAATTCGGAAGCATGTCGGAGTGTCATGGAAGAGACTGGCTGAAGTTAGAAATTTGTGGAAGAAACTTGGGGAGACCTTCATCTAGCAGTGGACTAATAATGGTTGATAATGATGATACACACACATACATATTTATAGATGGATTCAACTCCAGCACGAGTGAAGTGAATAATCACAGCACTTATGATCGTACATGACTAAAACAAATTCTGCTCAACATTTATATTGCACCACCCTGCAGGAACCCTGCGTATCAGCTGCAACTTGGCTGGTGCATGCTGGCTGGTGGCGGTGTCGCACGATTGGTCGAATAACGATTGTCGTCATAACGATTGGTCGACAGTAACGATTGGTCGGCAGCACCATTGGTCAACATAACGATCAATCGACCGTAATGACTAGTCGACAGTAACGATTGGTCGACAGCACGATTGGTCGACCATAACGATCAGTCGACCGTAACGAATGGTCGACAGCAAGATTGGTCGACACAATGATTGGTCGAGATAGCCATTGGTTTACAGGATTATGGTTTACATTCGCAGCGGTACCTCTCAGAACGTACTGACCTCTCAAAGCGTAACGTTCCTTTTTGTAAATAATATCTTTTAGAATGTAGTCCTCAGAACGTACAGTATTATAACATATTATTTCCAAATAGGCCCCGTGTCATGTTTTGTACTCTAAGTGAAACCTATAAAGAGGGCCTTCTGAACGATGTTATTTCCGAAAGTGCCCCGGGGCACTTTAGGTATAGGTACCTTGGGGAAACTGCCACACATAATTCGAAAATTCGGAAATTTGCACCACCGGAAAATTGTCATACATTCAAAGCGTTTCTCCGACGAACGGCGATTTATGCTCGTCCCCATAATGAAAACCATGTGGCAATTTTCCACTGGGGCATTTTTTTTGTGAGTCAATTTTCCACTGGGGCAATTTTTTTTTGTTTGGCAATTTTCCGGGTTGCTGAAAGATGTGTGGCAATCTTCCGGTGGGGCAATTTGCCGCCAAACTGTTTGCACTTATGCAAATTTTTTTCCAAATTCCGTTGACCATTTTATGTCGACCAACCGTTATATCGACCAGTCGTTACTGTCGAGCAATCGTTATGTCAATCAAACGTGCTGTCGACCAATCGTTACTGTCGACTAATCATTACTGTCGACCAATCGTTATGTCAACTAATCATTTCTGTAGACCAATTGTTATGTCGACCAATATTTACTGTTGGCCAATCGTGTGTCGACCAATCGTTATGTCGACCAACCGTTTGTCGGCCAATCGTTATGTCGACCAACCGTTTGTCGACCAATCGTTAGATATCCGGCTGGTGGGATATGTAAATCATTAGAGTATGCAATCAATCGCGTGAGAGATAAAAGGGCATAGATGAGTACCTGAAGCCATGCCGTGTCTTGTGTTCCAAGTTTTACTGAACAAAGCAACAGGGTGCTGAGGTTAGCTACACATATCAAATAACGTTAGATACTTTGTAAACATCGTCGCGCCCCAAGTGAGAAGGCTTGTAAGCCACCATAAAGCTAGTTTGTCGATTCAATCAATCGCGGTCCAAGTGCATCGGAATAAAAAAACAGGTGGACGTTGTTAGCAACAGCGTTTGCAAGAAGGCACCGTACGTCGCCGTAGAGGAACAGACGCAGCCAGGTGATCATCAGCATGCATTATTCAGTGTATTCCTAGCTAGACAATTGCGGAACCGCATGCTACTGAATTTATTATGAACTTCCCCGCCATATGAATCGAAGAGTGAACCGAAGGCTGACGGAGGCAGGTCTGGCAGATACTGAGTCAACTGCCAGCGACCGCAGGACATCACCTGCTCGGCTAGAGAATTGGGTGGTGGTAAAGCTGCGTTGAGACAGGAATGGCACCATGTCGGGTTCAGCGATGAGAAAATATTCCGCCTCGGTGTCGACAATCGTCGATTCCGCATTTAGAGACGGTATAGCCACCAGGAGGCTACATCTGTTCTCCACTAGCATCACACAACTCGCCATCCGAGCATCCTCGTATGGGGTGTGATTAGTTATGATAGGAGATCACCTATGATACACATAAAAGGAAAGGTTACAACCCGGCGGAGCGTGGATGATGCGTCGTATACCGGGTAGTTGCCACTTTTGGAGGTCATTTTCCAACAAGGCAATGCTTGGTCACACACTGACAGCACTCCCGAGCGTGCATACAGGGGTTCCATGTCTTCTGACCGCCAACGAGATCTCCGAGCCTATCACCCACCATGCATGTATGGAACCTCTTAGACGACTGTTGCAAGCCTCAACTCATCAGACCTGGACTCCCGCGGAATCATGGCACCAGGTCAGTGTTATGTAGTCCAAGATACCACAAGATACCATTAAAGGGTTGTATCACTCCCTGTCTCAGCGTGTATCTGAGTGCATTGCATAACACTGTGGTCACACAATGCTATCACGTGATCATATGACACTCGGTTGGCGCAGTGGTCTAAGCACTGGATTATGATCTTTCGTTCGAGATGGTTCCCGGTTCGAATCTCAGTGAGGCATGATATTTTGTTTGTCTTACGGCACTCGCTCTGTTTTTTCCTGAAACCAGTGTCCCTGAATTAGGTACGAGTAACTGCTTATAGCCCATCGAGGTTGTTTAACCCAAACACAAAAGCACGTAATCATATCTTAAACTTATCAAATTGATGTACTCTGCCCTCTGCTGTTATTTTCTTTTTTAGCTCATTTGGCTTACATTTTCTGGATGAGGCAGTTTCAACATCAAGCTATGCATTTAGAACATCGCACATTAAAGAATTTTTGTTTTATTTCTTATTTGAAAAAACTGCTGATTTCTGGGCAGTTTTACTCTCGCACCAGAGTGTATGTCATTCCAGCTTTCTGCACACTGACTTAACTTAAGGTGCATGAAATGTGCAGAAATGCCGTTTTCTGAGAGGAGAGGGAATTAGCAAACTTAGATGAAACTCGAAAGATTTGAATTCTGTTCCCGCTTTTGGACGGTACAATTTTCAAGGTTTGCAGTACTATTCTCGCCACCGCAGTGTCCGTCTCTGGAGGCCTTTTCATCTAAAACAACATAATTTCTTTTCTTTGAACGTAAATCCCAATGTTGTGGCGCAGCGGAAAGTCGTCACCATGGTTACAACCGAGAAAGAAATACTTGTGATGCCACGGGTAGGTTTTGCGTGCAGGCCACGACATCACTTACACGCGCACAGCGCATGCGTGTACCGCTTTGTTTTGTTGTCATAGTAACACAGACCGATTTTTCACAGCTGCTGGTGTGACGTCATCTCATCCAAATCACTCTGACATGAAGTCAGGGATTCGTTACGTCACACGATAAACTCTTTAGAAACAGGGAAACGTCACGCCAGGAATTTCTGTTCTAATTTGTCGCTCATAAACAATATACATAATTCTTCATTTAGAATCCCATCGTAGAAAATTTAATTTAATTTCTGGATTCCTTTTTTGAACCTAAAATGATTATTTTAGATTGTCAAACCAGTTTTTATTCGCATTTAAGTCTACAAATTGAGAGTTCCAATACAGTAGGTAACAGTGTATTATTATTTCATGTGCATGCTGAAAAAATATGATATGGGATCTTTCTTTTCCTTAAACCACGAAATTCTCAGAATGTAACTAAAGTTTTTTCGCAGAATATAACCGGGTATTCTTTTATTTGTATCTGTGTAAATAATTAAAAAAAAAAAAAAAATAATGTTTATGCTTCTGCACGTGAACTACCATTACATTTTAGAAATTGCATTGCAACTGCGCAATTCTTAGTTCACAAAAAAAAAAAAAAAAAAAAAAAAAAAAAAGGAATTGAATTGAATGTATTGTAATTTTTTGCTCTACAACACCAAACAGCATTAAATACATCAAACACCATAACAACACAAACTGGAAAGTGTCCAAAATATAATGTGAATACATCAAGATATCCAGGTCATTTACGACACATATTAGTGAAGGAAATTCCAAAAAGTAAATGATAATACGAATTAACTATAAGTAAAAAAAATGAAGGTAGTTGGTTCATTTGTACCACAATCATAATATAAGGGAAGAATCTATTAAAGTCAACAAATGCTCACAATAATATTAATAGAGGTACGATCAGAAGCGCAGTAATACATAATACAAAAGGAATGATACAGTATAGCAAAGGGCCAGGGGAAAAGGCTAAATTATTTAGCCTGACGAGCCCCTGAATATCAACGGATAATTAATATGCCAAGTCAAGGCATCCTAATGCAGTGGCGTCGTTAGACCAAATTTTCGGGTCTCAAGCGCGCGCCTTCGCCCCATAGAAGCGCAAAGCCCTCCGAATCAAAATAAACCTTTTCTTGTATTAGCTTACCTTTACCTATGTAATATTTTTCCACTTAAAAGAAGGCAGATGGGAATTTTCTTAAATTATTTGTTGTCAAAGCAAGAAAAACTCTTTCGTATGATAGATTCTTTTTTACAGAACAGTGTTGCTTCGAATTCTTCTCAATTAAGTGCAGTTGATGTTTTTTGTCCACTGCAAGCTATACTTTTAGAATGGAATTTTTTTCTAAAATACACTGACGGAAAAAAATCCCAACACCACGAAAAAATAGTTGTAGAGAAATGAAATGGCGGCAATACATTTCTTTAGGTAACATATTTAATCGATTAAGGTTTCAATATCACAGCTTAATGTAAGTGCGAGAAGAGCCATTTTAAATGTGAAATACTGGTACATTATTAACCGGTGTAACCGCCAGAATGTCGAATGCAAGCACGCAAACGTTCATGCATTGTGTCGTACAGGTGCTGGATGTCAGTTTGTGGGATGGAGTTCCACGCCTGTTGCTCTTGGTCGGTCAATACATGGACAGTTAATGCTATTTGGGGTGACGCTGGAGTTGTCGTCAATTGATGTCCCATACGTGCTTGATTGGTGAAAGATCTGGTGATCTACCAGGCCACGGCAACATGTCGACACTCTGAAGAGCATGTTGGGTTACAACAGCGGTATGCAGGCGAGCGTTATCCTGTTGGAAAACACCCCTGGAATGCTGTTCATGAATGGCAGCACAACAGGTTGAATCACCAGACCGACGTACAACTGTGCCGTCAGGGTGCGTGGGATAACCACGATAGTGCTCCTGCTGTCATAGGAAATTGCTCCCCAGACCATAACTCCAGGTGTAGGTCCAGTGTGTCTCGGCCGCAGACAGGTTGGTTGCAGGCGCTCACCTGGCCTCCTTCTAACCAACACACGGCCATCATTGGCACCCAGGCAGAACCGGCTTTCATCAGAAAACACACAAGATCTCCACTCCACCCTCCAATGAGCTCTAGCTTGACACCACTGACGTCATAAACGGCAGTGGTTTGGAGTAAGTGGAATGCACGCTACAGGGCGTCTGGCTCGGAGCTGTCCTTCAAGTAACCAATTTGTAACAGTTCGTTGTGTCACTGTGGTGGCAACTGCAGCTCAAATTACTAACGCAGACGCGGTACGATGCGCCACAGCCATGCGCGGTACACGGCAGTCTTCCCTCTCAGTAGTGCCACGTGGCCGGCCGGAACCCGATCTACTTGAGGCAGTACCTTCCCTTGCCCACCGCTGCCAACAATCATGCACAGTGGCTACATTCCTGCCAAGTCGTTCTGCAATATTGCGGAACGAAAATCCACCTTCTCGTAGCCCTATTACACGACCTCGTTCAAACTCCGTGAGCTGTTGATACTGGCTTCTTCGTCTTCTTAAAGGTATTCTTGACTAACATCAACACACTACGTCGAATCTCAACGATAACTAACGCTCACGAACGTTACAGCGCGTATCTACAGAAAACCTGCTTTGCATATTCCGAGGGGCGCTACTAGCGCCACACGTATGCGCCGAGCACGAAATTTGCATAGACGTCATCTTACAGATGTACTCTCACCGCCTAGCGACTGTCGTTTATCTAACACAACCCCTTCTTGGTGTTGGGATTTTTTTCCGTCAGTGTAGCACCGCGAAATTCTTCTCTTGGAAAACAGTGTCAAACAACGGTCTTTAACCCAAGTAGTCGCTGTGTGCACGAGCTCGCTAACACACAAAAAATGCATTCCAGACAAAAGTGCTCTCTTGCTTGTCGATTTTATTCAAATTGAGTTTCAGACAGTTGTCCTGTGATACAGAAGAAAAATCTGGTATGTATAAGGTCCGACATTATTCCAGTTTTATAAATAACTGAGGTAAATCAGGGTGCTTTGGATAGCTTATTCCTGTGGTCGCTACTGTCCTCATGTTCAGTTTAACTGCCAACAGTGTAAAAATTTACATTTCTGTTGTATCAAAACAATATCTAACCAAGCAATAAGATACCCCCCAACACTATTTTAGAAGCTGTCTAGTTTATTATAGATCTAATATGTTACGGCAACTCGTTCCACAAACGAAGGCAGGCTGCGCAAATATTATTAACAAATTTGTGTGTGTTCTAGGCATCACAAACTTAGTGTATCCTCGAGTACCGTATACAGTACATAATAATACCTGGTTATAAATGACTCTACCTGTCTTATTTTTTCCCGTCATTGTTGACGGGCTTTCATCTAGTACTGAAATAATGATCTATAAAGTATTTAGTGACTGGACAGAAACACATTTACTTATCTGGACGATATTTTATGGATCTGGAATTTTTTTTTTTTAAAGTAATATCGTTCAGCGTACAATTGAAAGATCCTCTCTCTCTCTCTCTCGCTAAGTTTTTTAGTTCTTCTTCCAGAACCAACAGCAAACTATTATTTATGCTTCTGCTCTCCCTCGAAAGCAAAGCGTCCGAACGAAATTTTCGTTTACAGAAATGCAATCAGCAGTGAAATGAAATTATAAATGTGAATAAAAAAAAGAGTAGGAAGAGTTAAAATAGAATTTAAGGATGCTGATATTATTTTTCCTAGCGACATCCATTATAGTGATTACTAGGAGAAGAAAAAAATACTTATTTTAACACTAACGTAAATTAGAAAAAACAGAATACGAATTAGTTCGTGCATTTGTATCAAAGCAGAACTATTTCCTAATTTCCGTTCGCGTTAAAATAAGTGCTTTCTTTATCGCACAAAGGAAAATTAAATTCGACAAAATGAAAGACGAGGCAAAAGAGAGATGAATCATAACCATTCTAACGTGGTCGACTTATAATTATTGTTTCTAGTAATAATTATGAGCATCACTCAGTGGGACAGAAAAAAAGTTAAATTAAAAATGTTACTTTTGAATGAAAACATCGTTTTTTCTACGATGCGATATATGAAAACAATGGCTGAAATATTTTAGTTTTGAAGCAAGAGAAGGGTTTCGGAAGAAGATACGTTTTTTATTCCTTCTATATGATTTGGTAAACTAAATTATGATGACAATAGCGAAACGAACGGAAGACGCTTATTTATAATGTGTTCTAATATAAAGCGTTATAGATTCCTAAGCTTTTACACAATTACGTGAGTATTTTTCTTCCCTTTTGAGTTATAAAAATAGGTAACGTACTTCTAATTAATTTTAGGAGTATTCATCTTTGTCGCAATGATTTCCTTTCATTAGTTGCGCTAGGTCGGACGTTTTCGTAGTAAATTTACAATATTTCTGAGCAACTTTCACAAAACCCAATAACCATCAGATTTCATAAGCATCATACTACACGTACAGTTGGCTTTCGGTTTACCAATTTCAACTTTACTAGAATGTTAGCTTAAAATGTTCTATGACAACAAAACTTGTGCAGTTCAGGTAGAATAAAATAACAATGTTTATTCACAATTAAATGTTTATTTCAACATCTTCTATAGTTTATTTTGACATCTACCAACAAAAATGACAGCAACATTTAATAACTGAAAATACCGGTTTAATATTATAAGATACCACACAGTCACTTTGAATGAATAGTGAATAACTCATATGCAAATCACTATGTCGTACTATCACTAAATGCAAGCAAACGATTCTTTAGTACTACTGGCAGTAATTTAGGCTCTCCAACTCTTTGCTTTAAATCAATAAACACCTCGATTGTCGCTTACATAAATAATCTCCTTATCTTCATATAGCGAAAGCGGAATCCAACTGGATTCCGCTTTTCTTCACCACACACAGAGAGACTTTTCTTCACCACACACAGAGAGGCACTAGTTTTAGATAAGCACAATGACGACGTCTGTCACTGAAACACGAGCATCCTCTTTCACTGTCATAAAATCACTGAATCTCAGCGCGTTGCCTCACCTCCGATGCACACACAGTGTCATCACGTGGCCAACACAGGTCGAAGTTCAGTGTTTGAAACGTTTTTCCACGGTAAGAGAAACGAAAGATAGCAGCACACTCTCCCTTGTGACAGTTACAATCGCTTGATTGCGAAACGACACGTTTTTTACCAAATCACCAACATAGCACTTACGATTACCTTTCGTGCTTAGTGATAAGAACAAGGAATTAATTATGCTACCTAGCATTACATATTTTTGTTTCAATTCAGTCTTCCTTTCAAATAACACTTGGAATAGCGTTTTTATTCTAACAGTAAAGGGAGAACTATAACCAGTTGGATCAAATATTCCTCCTAGTGCTCAAATAGCGGAACATTTCGTTTTTTTTTTCTCAATTACGAAACATATACAAAACAGCAGTAACATGAAATCGGAACAAGTCCTATTCAGGGTTTCAACCTTGTCCGCTGCCCTGGTGAAGAAGTGGTCTAATAGCTAGCTGTCTTGGGCGCATTTCTTCGATGGTGGCACGGATTCGAAACCCAGAGAGATATGGTTGATTATTCGGCTTATTTGAAATGCGAAATACCCTCTTCTACTGCTTCAGCAGTTGTAAGCAATTCATCTATATAGGGGGTGTCCAAAAATATACCTACCAAGAGTAAGGAGATATGACTGAGGAATGAAGAATATCAGAAAGAGGAATCTGAGTGTGCAGGAATCTTTAATGCCAAGAATTTGCATGGTAACATGTTCTGCCATCTGCCATCGACTGCAATGACATTACGTAACAGTTGTACAAAATTGGAAACTACACGGTCCACGAGGTCAGTGGAAACGGAGGTCAGTCCACGAGGTCAGAGGAATGGAGGTCAGTCCACGAGGTCAGAGGAATGAAGAAGATCAGAAAGAGGAATTTGAGTGTGCATGAATCGTTAATGCCAAGAACTTACATGGTAACATGTTCTGCCATCTGCCATCGACTGCAATGACATTACGTACCAGTAGTACAAAATTGGAAACCACACGGTCCACGAGGTCAGTGGAAATGGAGGTCTGTCCACGAGGTCAGAGGAATGAAGAAGATCAGAAAGAGGAATCTGAGTGTGCAGGATTCTTTAATGCCGATGGCTTGACATGGTAACATGTTATGCCATCGGCATCTGAGTGTGCAGGATGCTTTATGGCAGACGGCATTACGTAACAGTAGTACAAAATTAGAAACTACACGGTCCACGAGGTCAGTGGAAACGGGGGTCAGTCCACGAGGTCAGAGGAATGAAGAAGATCAGAAAGAGGAATCTGAGTGTGCAGGATTATTTAATGCCGAGAATTTACATGGTAACATGTTATGCCATCTGCCATCAACTGCAATGGCATTACGTAACAGTAGTACAAAATTGGAAACTACACGGTCCACGAGGTCAGTGGAAACGGGGGTCAGTCCACGAGGTCAGAGGAATGAAGAAGATCAGAAAGAGGAATCTGAGTGTGCAGAAATCTTTTAATGGCGAGAATTTACATGGTAACATGTTCTGCCATCTGCCATTGACTGCAATGGCATTACGTAACAGTTGTACCAAACTGGAAACTACACGGTCCACGAGGTCAGTGGAAATGGAGGTCAGTGCACGAGGTCAGAAGAATGAAGAAGATTAGAAAGAGGAATCTGACTGTGCAGGATTCTGTAATGCCGAGAATTTACATGGTAACATGTTATGTCATCTGCCATCGACTGCAATGGCATTACGTAACAGTAGTACAAAATTGGAAACTACACGGTCCACGGGGTCAGTAGAAACGGAGGTCAGTCCACGAAGTCAGAGAAATGAAGAAGATCAGAAAGAAGAATCTGACTGTGCAAGATTTTTTAATGCCGAGAATTTACATGGTAACATGTTCTGCCATCTGCCATCGACTGCAATGACATTACGTAACAGTTGTACAAAATTGGAAACTACACGGTCCACGAGGTCAGTGGAAACGGGGGTCAGTCCACGAAGTCAGAGGGATGAAGAAGATCAGAAAGAGGAATCTGAGTGTGCAGGATTTTTTAATGCCGAGAATTTACATGGTAACATGTTCTGCCATCTGCCATCGACTGCAATGACATTACGTAACAGTTGTACAAAATTGGAAACTACACGGTCCACGAGGTCAGTGGACACGGGGGTCAGTACACGAAGTCAGAGGAATGAAGAAGATCAGAAAGAGGAATCTGAGTGTGCAGAAATCTTTAATGCCGAGAATTTACATGGTAACATGTTCTGCCATCTGCCATCGACTGCAATGGCATTACGTAACGGTAGTACAAAACTGGAAACTACACGGCCCACGAGGTCAGTGGAAATGGCCCAGATTTCCTGTTCAATAACTGTTCGGATCTCCTCCAATCTCCATGGGTTGGACTGGTACGCTTAGTCTTTACAATAACCCCATAAGAAATAATCGCATGGATTTAGCACCGGTGAATATGGTGGCCAATCCACTCCGATGCCATAGAATTTGCGATAGTGCGAGGTAATGACACGTTCTCCGAAACGTTTGTGGAGCAATTCAAATGCCAGTGCTGCATGATGCGGACGTGCACTGTTTTGCATGAGAAAGTTACCTGCAGTCACCACCAGTGACACCCTGCAGACATGGAATCAAATGCGTTTCCAATAGTGCCCTATACTTTGCGAATGTTAGAGTTTCATTGATGAAGATGGGTCCGAAGATTCCACATCGTGACAAGGAACACCACACAGTCGCATGCTGTAGGCGAAAGGGTGCAGAAATAGCAAGATGTGGGTTTGTGGACCCCACAAAACCACCAATTCTGTTTTTTGACAAAGTGGTCAAGTTGGAAATGAACCTAATGAAAAAACCAGATGAGCCCTGTGTCGATGTTTTTTGTCTCAGTTCTGTTGAGCATTGTTTCGGCAAATTCCATAATTGCACCTGTATTCTGCGCTGTTAGAAGTTGTTGTGTCTGGATCTTGCATGGGAACATATGTAAATCTATTTTGAGAATGCGATGAACGCTGTTGCAAATCAGCCCCGACTGTTGCTCAGCCCGTCGGATAGACTTTTTCGGGCTTCTGTCAAATGTTCCTCGCACCTTTACAACGTTGGTTTGCGTCCTTGATGTGGAGGGCCTGCCACTTTGGATTAGATCGTTCAACAGCGACCCCGTTGCAGGGGCAGAACCAGAGGAGGGCGCACGCCCACCCCTCAGTACCTAAGAAAAGCTTCGATTTGTTAGGTTTTGATAGCAAATTGAATAGATTTTTGTGAAAGAAAGTGTTACTTAAAGGTACATTACTTTCCTTAATTAATTGAAAGAATTTATAGACATACAAAGAACACCTTTGCATTTTGAGAAACATTATAAGAAACGCCCCTGGTTATTTCCGACATTTGCGCCCCTTCCCCTCACGGAAATCCTGGATCCGGCCCTGCCCCGTTGTGTGAAATTCATTGACGATGTTCCTCATTGTATGTTTTTCAAGTCAGGCTTTGACACTCAACTTTATCTGAAATGGCCTTTTCACCTTTTCCGGACTCTCCGATGAACGATAATACTCTTCCCCGATGCAGATACGCTGCTTTGTGGCATACGTTGTTATTTTCTCGTCGATCCTTGCAAAGAAACAGAAACGCTTGTGTGTCACAAATTCCAACTACCTCTGAGTACAATATCAACATTTCTTTACAGCAGTTAAAATTTTCTGTTTAATATTTGTCTGCAGCCGCTGTTATGTTATTTCCGTTTAAACTTGGTAGGTATCAGTTGCGCCACCCGGTATATATACTAATTTCAGAAAGATGATCCCGAAACGCGTGCTGTCTTAATTAGGTACATGTAGGAATTTAAGGCAGCACAGGTTTCTGGATCATCTTCTTCATTCTTTGTTACATAGAATTTATTTATAGCTGTTGACAGAATGGAACTGTATGTTGCCCTGAAAAGTGCTCGTGTGACAAACAAAATTTTCGACATTATTTGCTTTGTAAAATTTGTCCTTCCGTAGGAAACGTACAGCATTCCAATCGTTTTCAGTCCAATTGCGCAATAAAGGCTATTTTATTGCTTGGAAACATCATAAGTAATGTTACCAAATCTGTGTCTAAATTTGGCCTAGTATGTTACATTGCACCGTCACGTGATGAGGCATCATACACTTCTCTTAATTTCGTTTTTCCCTTTTCTTACCTTGTCTGAGAAGGATTAATAGGAGTTCGATAAACGCCTTATTGTGGAGCCCGTCTGGTTGGAGCGATGACTTTGAAAACAGCAGAGGGATCTAGTTTCTCAAAAGGAGAGATATCGCGGTTTTTTAATTACTGGAAAAATAATCCACATTTCTTGTATTAGAGGCGAAACTGTGGCGCAACGACAACATGTCAGAAACGAAACCGCAGTCGTCTGAGAATTCTTGTACGGCGAAATAGGACTTCTTGTGTACAGCAGTGATCCAAGCTTTCAATAAGGATGTTCTCGACGCATATCTCAGCAACGTATGCGCTAGGAATTGAACAGGATAGTTATTGGAATTCGCATGCCTATTGTGACGGGCCTGTCCCGCAGGACGCACACGACATAAAGGCAGATAGCACCGAAAACGAACGTCTGCGTAGCTCAGTTGGTAGAGCAACTTGTTCCGGAATAAGAGGACTCGGGTTCGATCCCCGGCGTGGAACAAAATGACGGAGACATTTACTTCGTTATAATGGCGCCCGAACTTCCCGGGTGACGCGGCCGTTAAAGATCTCGCAATGGTGTGAAGTTCTTTCCACACTGTGAAACAGGTAAAATAAGAGAATTCCTTCTTCAGCGCTTCGAAAAATAAAATGTGTGTGATGTTGCATTGACTGGGAGTTCTCAAGTGCACGTTCTTCAACGGATGACTGCCTACAGCGACACATGGTCCCGGCTGAACCGTGCGCCATGCCCCCGGCCCTTTTTCGGGGAGGGGGAGATGCGAGGTACTTGCCCCGCAGGACGCACACGACATAAAGGCAGATAGCAGCGAGAACAAACGTCTGCGTAGCTCAGTTGGTAGAGTGACTTGTTCCGGAATAAGAAGACTCGGGTTCAATCCCCGGCGTGGACCAAAATGCCGGAGAAATTTACTTCGTTATACTATGCCCAATCCCCTGATTGCTGCAAAGAACCGAAATGTTCGTCTACAGTGGAGTCAGGGACACCGTGACAGGACAATGGAAGACTAGAAAAAAAGTCATGACGTCCGACGAGTCGCTCTACACTTTGTTCTGTATCGACGGTAGACAGAAAGTTTGGCAGGATTCCCATGAAGCACAGCTTTCCTTGTAAACACATCAAATGGTTATGAGGGTGATGTCATGGTGTGGAGCACATTCTGTTAGTACGGAACGGGTAGCCCCTGATATTCCTTGAGTGTCGGGTGTCCTCCAAGGATTATCTGAACATTGTTACCAATGAAGTTTATCTTTTATCCAACGGATTTGTATCAGACGACTGTTTCATGGACGACAATGCTACTCCGCACCGCGCAAGATGTGTTCAGCAGTGGTTCAGCGAGCATGAAAGTAACTTCCGCCATCTTCCCTGGACACCACAAAGCCCTGATTTGGAAACTTATTGAGAATGTATGAGACATGTTAGAAAAACAGACCCGGGAGCAAAATCCTGCTCCGTCAAATCTGAGCCAGTTAAAGGATTGTCTGGTAAACACCCGGTATCCTGTAATCGTAGGTGCACTGGAGCATTTTTTTTTTGGAATATGTGCAAAACGGCATGCGTGCTGTAATTTGGGATAAAGGAGATCCACAGGCCTGTATTAAAAAAAAGTTTCAAATTCAGTGGCTGGTATGTGTATATGCCTTTCATGCAGTTATGAAGAATTAGTTCTTCAGTGTGTTAACTTCGCATTGATTTCTATCAGGTGACTGGAGTGGCGTTTTTCTCCTATTTATCTTTCGTCTATCATATCAAATATGAAAACTATGCACCAATTTGTGCGTCAATGCCTCTCAAATTAAAGAAATGAAAATCATTCTTAGTGAATGTAGACATTTGGTTTCTACAAAAGATACCTAACGGAAGTAGAATTCTGTTTCTATTGCATTTCTTTCACAGAATATATTTTCGTCTGTGCTGTGCTTGGGTGAGTAAATAGTTTTATGAGGCACAGATTAAACGGGTAGAAAATATTAAATTTGCAACGCTTCTTCTCGCGTACAATATAACAGGCAAGCGAAAAAAAATGTAAGTAATCATCAGCTTTTGATATCGAAATATTCTGTGGGAAACTTTTAATTTTCAACATGTTCTTTGAGCGGAATTTCTTCCCTTTCTGATCTTAAACTCGCTTTACTTAAATGCTTGCTCTTTAAAGGAAATCGAAAGAGTGTTTTGCGTAAAACTGCCTTTCTCTTTTCTTTTGGTAATTGCTACAGCCACAAGTAGCACAGGTTTCCCTTGTTGTAATATTGGAAACAGAAAAGAAACCTAAGAAAATGAAAACCAATATAAAAACTGTGCAAGACGAACAACTTACCATACACTTTACAGAAAACAAAGAAGGAACTCCTGCTTGCTGCTATATGAGTGATTTCATTACTTGCTATGTGCTCTGATGACTAATGAATTGATCCCACCTGTAAAAAATACCTTTCACAGCGATTCACTGTTCATGTTCGAGGTACATACATAAATTTCGCTTTTAAGTGAAAGTTTTATTCTTATTTGATTCATTTATCCAAAATATGGATTTTCCACAGTTCAATTATTCTTTTAAGACGTCCACTGAGGAAATTTCTTTTATTCAAGGGATTGTAAGTTTTAAGTATGCGAATGTGTGTGTATTTATCTCACTTTGTAAATAAACCACAAGAAAACCTAGCGGTAGGATCCTATGAATAAAACAATGATGAAAAACACTCATGTTTGATTTTGCTCCCTATACTTCCAATGGAAAATATTTGGACCCTATTTCTTAAAGGAAGAAAGATTTCCCATGCATCAGAATTGGCCCACTGATTAAAAAAACATCCCAACTTAGATTGTGCAATCTGTGTTTTTTGCAAAAAACTTTCCTGAACTATTAGGGGTATGCAAAAGTTTCTGCCGTTTTAAGGAGAAAGGAGACAGGAAGAATCAGGAAACCAGTACACTTTTATTTAACAAAATATTGGCCGTTAGCATCAATGACATTTTGCCATTTTTCAGGCAACAAATGAATGCCTATGTGATAGAAGGACTCGGGTTTTGAGCTGAAGAACGCAGTGACGAAATTTTCCACCTCTGGAACTGTGGTGAACCGCTGTTGTGATAGGCATGCTGCATAGAGGGAAACAGATGAAAGTCTGAGGGTGCAATGTCCGGGGAGTAAGCAGGGTGCAATAAAGCCTCCCAGTGTAACTGCTCAAGGGTTGATTTCGTGGTGGCACCGACATGTGGTCGGGCATTATCGTGTAACAGGATGACTGGGCGGCGTCCTTTACGTGTCCATGGGCGATTTTGCTCGATTGCAGAGTTCAGTTTCATCAACTGATAGCTATGCTATCTACCAACAAGTAATTGGACACCCCTGCAATCGACGATATCTGCGGTCCTGTACACGTCACGGCCGCCGCCGTTAAATATCGTGTGGGAAACAACAACGCAACCAGTCGCATGCAAGATGCCACGCATTTCGGAGCTCTCTGATTTTGAGAAAGGTGTAATCGTCGGGTATCACAGAAATGGCCGATCCATACGTGCCACATCCAGCTAGTTGAAGTACCCAAAATCGACAGTGGCCTACGTGATTGGTAAGTGGAGGATGAGAGGTGATTGTCGGAAGGTGCCCCAACCCGGCAGACCCACAAAACTAGGAGTTAGAGACCGACGGGTGCTGGCCAGAGAAATTCGGAAGAACCGCACCAAATCGATGGCCACATCAGCGAGGAGTTTCAACAGGCATCCAGGAGTGTTCTTTCGATGAATACCATCCGTAAAAAAGTCCATCTGCTTGGTTATCGTGGACGTGCTGCCGCCCACAAGCCTTTGATCGCCAAGTACAATAGCGCTGCTCGACTAACGTGTTGCAAAGAACGTCGACAGCGGACCGCTGAACAGTGGAAACAAGTTCTCTGGAGCGACGAATCTAGGTTCACCCTCTACCGTTCGGATGGCAGGGTTTGGGTTTGGCGTCTGCCTGGAGAACGCCTCCTGCCGGAATGTATTGTGCCAACTGTTAAGTTCGGCGGCGGTGGAATTATGATATGGGGGTGTTTCTCCTGGTATGGCACGGGACCCTTGGTCGCAATTCCTGGTAGACTCAACGCCGAGACCTACTGCATCATTTTGGATCACCATGCGCTTCCTACATTGTGGCAGTTTTACGGGGTGGACCCATGTTACTTTCAGGATGACAATGCCACCTGTCATGCTGCGAGGTCCACCATGGCTTCGTATGGTGACAATGAGGTTAATCGAATGGACTGGCCTGCGCAGAGTCCGGACCTTAACCCTATCGAGCACCTCTGGGACGAGTTCGAGCGTCGACTTAAGGGGTGCCCCCACCGTCCAAAATCGGTGAAGGAACTGACCTGTCTTCTCCAAGCCGAGTGGAAAAAAGTACCGCTAGCCGTCGTACAACGCCTGGTTGAAAGTATGCCCCGGAGAGCCGCAGCTGTGATCGCAGCTCGTGGTGGCTCCACCAACTATTGAAGGTGAATAAACTTCGTTTTCCTTTGCTATTATAGTTGTCCAATTACTTGTTGGTAGATAGTGTATATCCTTGTGCAATGATTGTTTCGCCCGGTTGCAACATTCGAAGTACAGCACTCCATGTATGTCCCACCACACACGCAACAGCACATTTTTACAGTGAATATCCTGTATTGCAGTGGATGTTGATGTCTGTCCTGGGTAAACCCAGGGTCAGTTTCATACGGGGTTGTCACAATGGACCCATTTGTTATTCCTGGCGGCAACCTTCCAAAAGAAATTCGTCCCTTGGAACCTTTTCAGCAACGGCATGCAGATGCCCCATTGTTGACCAATATTGCGCTCTGTTAAAGTACGCGGAACGCACTTACCTACCTTCCCAAGACCTATAGACGCCGTACCACCGTCGATTGGGCGAATTTCAAACGTTTCGCCAGTTGCGTGGTCGATTGTGTGGCATCCTCTTGCAACAGCAATTCCAACTCCTCGTCTGCGAGTTCCTTCAGTCTACCTGCACGTGGTTTGTCTTCCAAGCTTAGGTCACCTTTCTTAAACCTGGCAAACAATTCTCGACACGTCCACTCACCCATAACCGTTTCACCATACGTCTGGCATATTGAACCGTATGCTTCACTTGCACGTTTCCCTAAATTAAACATGTATAACAAATAATGTCGCAAATGAACTTTAGCGGCCGCCATGCTTGGCTTCATGTACGAACTGACAGCACGGGTCGCCGGAAACTTTTGCATACCGCTAATATATTAAAAATCAATAATTTACTTCGGTGTAGTTGTGATACTTGCTTACAGGTTGCGCCACTCTTCTGATTTTTAATATACGTAGTTCGGGCAAGTTTTTTGCAAAAAATAATAACACCGTTTGTACAATCTCTGTTAGGATGTTTTTTTCTATCAGTGGGTCAATTTTGATGAATAGGAAATCTTTCTTTATTTAAGAACTAAGGTCGAAATTTCTTCCATTGGAAATATAGGGAGCAAAATTTCTAGACGTCCACATTACGTTAAACAGGTGCCTAACATCTCGAACCCGACAGAGGTCAGTTATTTGTCATATTAATTGAACACAGAGATTACCTTCTTGAGAAGGAATATGAATTGAAGAGGACATGTTTTCTCTATATATGTATAAAACATTACTATCAGCTAAAAATGTCAGTCCACTGCTGGATGAAGTATCCCTTATTATCCACCATAACTTTTTGTCAGCCAGTCTGTTTCAAGTCACTCCAGGGTGCTTTGAATTTCATCAACCTATATCATTCATGTGGTCTTCTTCTGAGTCTTTCCCTGTTTCCTGTAACGCAGTCCAGTATCACTCTTATCCAACGGCGGTCAGTTCTTCTAGCAATATGTCCAGCTCATTACCACCTCAAGGACTTTACTTTGGTTACAATGTCATGAATTCGTGTCTGTTATTTTCATGAACAATGTTTTCCTCTTCCTATCTTTCCTAGTTATACGAAACATGCAGCTCTGCATGCTTCTTCCAGTGGTATGGAAGCTGTGTATGTCTCTCTTAGTAAAGTACATGTCTCTGACCCATAAGTAAGAACTGGAAGGGTGCATTTACATACTTTTAGGATGTAATTGTAAATTGCTCTTCCAATTTGTACTGTTTCTTCCGAAAGCTCTTCAGCCAAGTTTTATACGCCTATTTATTTCTTCTTCGACATGCCCCTCGCTTGATCTCTGTTGAATAAAGTAAATGTTATGCATTGGTTACTTTTCGATTAGTCGGATCAACTTCCGAAATTTTATTTCTTGCAAACGCATTGTGCATCAACTTTGTTTTCTGCAAAATTCATTTGTAAGTTAACTTCTTTACTTTTGTCGAGAAATTCTTGGATTATACTCTGCAATATATGTAACTACACAAACGCGCCCAGCTCTGAACGTGGAAATTTCAGTTTCTAATAATCTGGAGCAGTCAACTGACTACGTGAAATATTTTGGTTAGCCTTAAAAATTTAAAATTCCACTCTATAAAAACCACCGGCTGGGACACAAGTGGCGATGAAAGCAGAAGTTATAAAAGAAAGAGGAAATCAAAAGACAGATGCTTTATGCGCATATCGTCCCCCATTTAAAGACGTGTAGAACCACAAGTGAGCTTTTACAAAGACTATTTTTTTAATTGGAAGTTTAATGACCACCGTGAGCAACTCAATGGGCTATATGCAGTCACCTGTCCCTAATTTAGGGTCACTGGTTCCAGGGAAGGACGAGAGCCAGTGCCGTAAGACAAACACAGCATCCATGCCTCACCGGGACTCGAACCCGGACCCCTTTCGGACGAATGATCAGAGACCATCGCTTAGTTTCAATATTCGCTTTTATTAACTTAAAATAATTACAACAGAACATCCCCAACCTCACACGCAGTGTGAGAGAAGGGGAGAAATAAAACACAATGTAGATATTTACAATGCAATGATAATTGTACAAATGAGCAATGACAGGCTATTATTATTCGCTGTAAACAGCAGTAGCTCTGGGTTAATTGTTCATTGAAGTCTTGGAACATCACTGGAGCGAAACAATTTACAAAAAAAAATTCGCGCAGTTCTAGTGACATGGGAATCACTGGTGGCAGAGAGTCACTGTGAGGATGGAGAGAACTGCGTACAAAAGGTGACATCAGCAGGAAGCAAACACAATCCAGTTCCACGAGGAAACATGGTGAGTGAACAGTAAAAATTGAAAGTTCCGACGTAGGTTTATTAAAACAGCAGATGAACAGTCTGGGCACTAGAAAACCGAAACCAGGGACGACACGGCGTTCATGTTTTGAAGAAGGCAGGTAACCGTGCCGTGTCATTCGCCAAGGAGTATTCCAGGGTGAGTCTGGCTTTAACCCTGTTGCGGTAGTGTGCAACCAAGGAGGTAGAGAATGTGATAGGATCTGGATCTTGTAACTGTAGCAGGTGAGAGAAAATAATATATTAAGCTACGATAAATAAATACGAACAAACTGTTAAAATAGAGGAGAAACTTGTAGAACTGTGGCCGAGGAAACGATAATCTTCTAGGGTGAGATCACTGGCACAAGAAGGATGTGCAAGTTGGAACATACTGTGAAATAGTGGGAGCAGCGTCGGACAGTAAACAAACATGTGTAAGACGTCTCCAACGACGTTACAAAAAGGACAAAGATCTGATGATACTATATTTCTCCGGAACAAAGTCGAAGGGACAGGCAGTCGATTGTGCAAAAACCTCCAGTGCACATTAAGTTCTGAGGAGAGGGCCGGTGAATGTTGGGCAGTAGACCAGATCGAGGTTAGTGCAAAAGAAGGAACAAAGGGAATAGGACAAGGTACCGCAGAAGAAGAACGGAGAAAACGGTACAGGGTGCGGGTGGAAAGACTGTGTAGAGGAAGGAGATCACCGGAAAAGGGAAGGAAGAACGGAAAAGGGAGAGAGGCAGAGGAAACGGAAAGGAGGCCAGAGGAATCGACTAGGGAACGAAAAAGTGATTTAAGAGCATGTTTAAGTTGAAGGAAGTTATCAGAGAGTTCGGGCGAGGGTGGAATGGTGAGAAAAAGGTCGGGAACGGGTTTCCATGAAAATTCGGGGAGGACCATTTGGGAAACGGAGACTACACCAGCGTGTAGCCATGCGGGGAAAAAGATAAAGTTGGCAGTAGGGGGATGGAGGACGGAGGAGAAAAAAGAGGCTCGGAAAGAAGATCAAGAGTGGAAGAGGGGGGTTGACGAATGAGCGGTAAAGAACGAAGGAACTGACCAGCTTCATGGTTGACTAGAGGAAAACGGGGGGGATGACAGTGTGAATATCCATCTTGAGAAGAAGATGGACGGTAAGGCAGGGATTAAGGGGGGAAGTCAGAACATTAAGCAGAAGATTGGAAGCGGAATTGCCTATTTGAACTGTCAAACGGAGGAAATTGAAAATTCTTACAGCTTCATAACGTATGGTAATCTCTGGCATATTGAGGCCACCACAAGTCGAAGGTAGAGATAATACTGAGGAAGATAACCAATGAGTAGATGACCAAACAATGCTGAGCATTGCTGATGTTGTTGCAGTGTGAACGTAGGCTGGTGGCGGTTGTGCAATCCAGGAATGATAAACTAACAAGAGGATGCGGGTGCCAGCAAGCCGTGCACGACTGTGGTAGGTGAAACAGCACTTGAGCTTGGACCAGTAAGCAGCGGTGTGACGTAGTTTCCTGACGAGGGGTCTCCAGGTGGCAGCCGCTGCTGAGACCCGGCTGCCAATGTGCACCCCAAGTATCTTTTGGCTGGTGGAAGTCCAATGAGCGCCCCACGGAGCATCGGGGTAATGTCTCCAGGAGCCACACCACAAGCCTGTACACTTTGAAAGGTTTAACGAAGAGCCGGAAGCCGCAGCATGCACTTGATACCATGCAAGAACAATTGTGAATTGCCATTCTTCTCGGATGAGAACTGTGAGATCATCGGCGTAGGCAGTAAGAACGATAGAATGGTGCCTGGTGCTATGCTGAATGGTGGAGGGGGAGGTTGTAGAAGAGAACGGATAGAGCAAAGAAAAGGCTCAAAGAGTAGAGAGAAAAGTTGTCCGGAAAGAGGACATCCTTGATGGGTGCCCTTAAGAAACGGAATGGGGGCTGTAAGGAAGGAGGCCGTCTGGATATGGACAACTGAGTCCTGGTACAGGGCAAGGAGGGCTGTGATGAAGACAGATGGGAAACCGAAGGCAGAGAGCACAGAGGCAAGCCACTGATGACTCACGTTATAAAAAGCCTGCCTCTGATCAAGATTTAGGAAGGGTAAAGGTTCGGAGGAAAGGTGGGCAAGGCAATATGAGTCACGGAGGAGATTAATATTAGTATGAATGCTTCGGCCAGGGATGGTGTACGTTTGCTCGGGATGTATGACGGTGGGAAGGACAGGGTTCAATCGAAGGGAGAGTATTTTAGTATAAATCTTGTAGTCAACATTAAGGATGGATATAGGACGCCAGTTATTAGACTCCAGCAGACACCCCTTCTTTGGAAGAGGAATGATGTGAGCTAGAGTAAAAGCGGAGGGAGGAACAGATAAGAAAAAAGCAGCAGTAAAGCAAGGCAATAGAAGAGGGTGTAGGAAAGAGGAAAACGTACGAAAGAAATTAACTGTCAACCCGTCAGGACCAGGTGACGAGTGACAGTTAAGTAAGGCAAGTGACTGTACTACTTCTGCTGGGGTGATAAGCATAGAAAGAGATGTAACAAGATGCGATGGAATATGTGGTAAGGCACGAAGAATCAAATCAGCATGCGGGGAACTTGACTGGAACTGAGCAAACCATGACTGGAAATATGTTCTAACACCGGAGCAAAACAGAATGGGGTCATTAGTAACAGTTCCATCAGGTAACTTCAGTTTACGGAGGTGATGAGCAGAACGTTTGTGGAATTCCACTTGTTGAACCTGTTCACATAGATAGTCATTTGGCTGGAGATAAAGGAGCTTGAGGCGGTGAAGAGCTTGTTGGGAGACAGGAAGTAGCAAGGCACGAAGTTTAGCTTGGTAATGAGAAAATAGCGGAGAATCAAGATCTAGGGTGGAAAAAAATCGAGCGCGCAGCATCAATCTTCATACAGGCGGTAGTACGTTTTCGTGGGAATATTGTTTGGTATAAAGAAGAATTTGGGATTTGACATTTAACCAGTGTTGCAAGGGACAAGAAGCAAAAGGGAGCGTATATAAGGCTTGTTGGAGCTGCGATTGGGTGGAATTTACGTAAGTTAAATCAAGTAAAAGCTCATCATCAAGGGTCCAAGTACGGTAGTATTGCCCAGGATATGGACAGGTGTTAAGACACATTACGACACAGCTGTGGTCGGAAGAAACTGTCGGTGTGTTAGAAAGGGAGATAACTGAAGGAAGAAGAATTGAAGAAACATAAAACTGGTCAAATCGGGCAGTTGTAGGGGAGAAAGGGGAGTAGGAGCGCCAGGTGTACGAACGAAGAAATGGGTGCAGGTGTCGAAAAGAATCTTGGAGTTGTAGCTGGTTGATGGCTGTAGAAAGTGCTCTGGTAAGAAAATACCTGGTATCCGTGGAACCGTCCGATCTGTCGAGGGATGGGTCAAGGGTGCAGTTAAAATCGCCACCTAAGATGACAATATCAGTGGCCGGAAGACCTTGAACACAGGAAACAAAATGCTCAAAAAGACAGTCTGCACACTGTTGATTGTTGGAAACATAGATGTTGAAGATATGGTATCGAAAGTTGTGAACTCGGAAGGACAGAAGCTGCAGGAGGTCACGATAAATCGGTTTGACCGTGATATCAGTAATGAAGGATCGAAGACGAAAATGGATGGCCACCGCAAGATCTGCGTGAAGACTAAGTCGATGGACATGGCTAAATTGAAATGGCCAAATTCGCCAACGGTGGTATGGGGTGTTGGGATGACAGTTGCTCTATGTAGCAATAATATATCCGCATCATGCGGTGTAATATCCTCAAACACTAACGCATTGGTAGGAGGAACGGAGCATTCCTTACAGTTGAAAGAAAGTAATTTTAACTTGAAAGAGGTTGTAGTGGTTTAATATTACTATCAGCACTTCTGTGAAGACTCGTTACACGTTTCTTTAGGTTAGATGTCTGCGCATTAGTGACTGTGTCAATTTTCGGCAAAAGGGCAAGTAGATTCAGAGTTGCGTGATAATACACTGACGGGAAAAAAATCCCAACACCAAGAAGGAGTTGTGTTAGATAAACGACAGTTGGTAGGCGGTGAGAGTACATCTGTAAGATGACGTCTATGCAAATTTCGCGCTCGGCGCATACGTGTGGCGCTGGTGGCGCCCTCGGAACATGCAAAGTAGGTTTGCTGTAAATACGCGCTGTAACGTTCGTGAGCGTTAGTTATAGTTCAGATTCTACGTAGTGTGTTGATGTTAGTCAAGAATGCCTTTAAAAAGACGAAGAAGCCATTATCAACAGCTCACGGAGTTTGAACGAGGTCGTGTAATAGGACTACGAGAAGGTGGATTTTCTTTCCGCAATATTACAGAACGACTTGGCAGGAATGTAGCCACTGTGCATGATTGTTGGTAGCGGTGGGCAAGGGAAGGTACTGCCTCAAGAATACCGGGTCCCGGCCGGTCACGTGGCACTACTGAGAGGAAAGACCGCCGTGTACGGCGTATGGCCGTGGCGCATCGTACCGCGTCTGTGGCAGCAATTCGAGCTGCAGTTGCCACCACAGTGACCCAACGAACTGTTACAAATCGGTTACTTAAAGGACAGCTCCGAGCCAGACGCCCTGTAGCGTGCATTCCACTTACTTCCAAACCACTGCCGTTTGCGACGTCAGTGGTGTCAAGCTAAAGCTCATTGGGGAACGGAGTGGAGATCTGTTGTGTTTTCTGATGAAATCCGGTTCTGCCTGGGTGCCAGTGATGGCCGTGTGTCGGTTAGAAGGAGGCCAGGTGAGCGCTTGCAACCAACCTGTCTGCGGCCGAGGCACACTGGACCTACACCTGGAGTTTTGGTCTGGGGAGCAATTTCCTATGACAGCAGGAGCACTCTCGTGGTTATCGCAAGCACCCAGACGGCACAGTTGTACGTCGGTCTGGTGATTCAACCTGTTGTGCTGCCATTCATGAACGGCATTCCAGGGGGTGTTTTCTAACAGGATAACGCTCGCCCGCATACCGCTGTTGTAACCCAACATGCTCTACAGAGTGTCGACATGTTGCCGTGGCCTGGTAGATCACCAGCTCTTTCACCAATCGAGCACGTATGGGACATCATTGGACGACAACTCTAGCGTCACCTCCAACCAGCATTAACCGTCCCTGTATTGACCGACCAAGTGCAACAGGCATGGAACTCCATCCCACAAACTGACATCCAGCACCTGTACGACACAATGCATGAACGTTTGCGTGCTTGCATTCAACATTCTGGCGGTTACACCGGTTATTAATGTACCAACATTTCACATTTAAAATGGCTCTTCTCGCGCTTACATTAAGCTGTGATCTTGAACCTCAATCGATGAAATATGTTACCTATACAAATGTATTGCCGCCATTTCATCCCTCTACAACTATTTTTTCGTGGTGTTGGGATTTTTTTCCCATCAGTGTAGTAGGAAGCTGAGCAATACGTGATTGAACGCAGTCTAGCTGCTTGAGAGGACATGACGGTTGATTGAGTATGATGAGAGCAAGATCAGACGGCGCCAGCGGCCCGTCTAATGCAAGGAAAGTTTCCAGATATTCTGTGAAAGCTTGTTGATCTAACAATTTTGGAACAGCTGGGGACTTAAGAGATGCAGGAACTGCTGTTGGAGAGAAGGACAGTCGAATTGGAGAACGGGAACGATAGCAGCGTGGAGAAGACGTCACCGGCGAGATTGAACTCTGTCTGGTACGTTTCAACGTGGGAACGCCGGGAGAAGCTGGTGGGTGTAGGACAGTTAGATCTGACTCCACATTAGGGGATCCAAGGGAAGAAGATGAAGCAAAACGACGGAGGGGTTGCCATTCCTTTTCTGATATTATACCCTCCGAAGAACGTAGAGGTTCCACAGCAGCAAGTGGGTCCAACGATGGAGAGGTGCCCAAAGTTCCCGTAGTAGAGAACGAAGACTTGGAGACTGATGATGAATCATTATTTGCTGGGGGAGAAGCCTCTGGAACAGTAGCAGGGATCAAGTATGTCTGTGGAGCCGAACTTGGTGTGGCCAGAGAAACTAGAGTTGAGGGTGGGGTGTTGACTTCGGGCGGTATTTTAAGAAGTGGCTTGGAAGACACATGTGGACAACGTGATTGCATGTGACCATATGCCTTGCATTTAAAACAATGCAAGGCAGTAACGATATCGATCCGGAAAATCTGCTTCCCTACAACCACAGTGACGTCAGTAGGGCAATAAGCAATGGCATCTTCAGTAGGAAACAGGATCCTTGCTTGGCGACGCAGACCTAAGATGTTCCTGTCATCGGGGTCTGTTGGTGCGGAAGACAGAGTGGAAATGGAACCAACTACTTTTCCACATAGGGAAAGGGCCACCTTTAAGTAATGGTCCTTGATTTCTGGTGGTACGGGGTAGCACGTAACAAGTACGGGGCGCTGCGTGAGCGGGACTTTTTTTTTTTGATTGGAGGTTTAACGACCACCGTGAGCAACTCAAATGGGCTATAAGCAGTCGCCCGTCGCTAATTTAGGGTCACTGGTTCCAGGGAAGGGAGAGAGCCAGTGCCGTAAGACAAACACAACATCCATGCCTCACCGGGATTCGAACCCGGACCCCTTACGGACGAATGATCAGAGGCCAACGCCTTAGACCACTGCGCCACCGGGGCGGCTGTGAGCGGGACTCCCTGTAAGGTATGATCCCCAACATGCAGTCCGTCAGATAAGACGCGCTCCACAAACTCTGGCTTCGCAAAATAGATGAGAACAGTTCTAGGTTTCCTCGCCATATAAGTTATCGCTCCCTTAGGGAGGATTTGGCGGACGGCTAAGGAGTATTTCTTAAGGCTGGTGTCCGGGAGGGCATCAAAACATATGATAAGTTTCTGTGTACGTAAAACCTCTTACCCAGCAGCTGAAGTTTCCGGAATTTCGATGCGTAATTTCTTGTTGTCTCTAGTGACAATCATATCAAGAGGCGTTGTACATGGATTCTTCGCTGTAGAGGAAGATGAACTGGTACCCTTCACAACGGAAATATAAGGTAGAGTTTCCGTAGTAATGGGCGGAGATGGGGAAGGTCGGGACGCAGTGCTCGCAGGAGCAGATGAAGTACCAGAGGCAACGGATACTGAAGAAGTTAATGACGTCACTGTGGTGGAAAGTGTCGGGATATCAACCATAAAGTTGGAAGAAGAGGTGGTAACATCAGATAACGCGGCTTGGAAACCAGCTGCGTGTGGTAGTGACGATGATCGAACGTGGCCAGGGGGCGGAGCTTTGCTATCAAGCTTCAGACCTGGCCTATCAGATGCGGTCGCCGCCATTCGCAATGGCTGGCCTGCTAAACCCGACCCTGGGCAAAGCCAGGACAGAAAAACAGTTAGTACAAGTAAAGTTTTACTTACAGGACGTCAAGGTCGGACTCAATCGACACAGAAGACGTTCACAACACAGGAGATAAACAAAATGACGGCACACACACCAATAAACGCAGGTCAAACACGCAGCACAGGTCAACACAACCTTTTTTTTTTTTTTTTTTTTGATTGGAGGTTTAACGACCACCGTGAGCAACTCAATGGGCTATGAGCAGTGGCCCGTCCCTAATTTAGGGTCACTGGTTCCAGGGAAGGGAGAGAGCCAGCGCCGTAAGACAAACACAACATCCATGCCTCACCGGGATTCGAACTCGGACCCCTTTCGGACGAATGATCAGAGGCTATCGCCTTAGACCACTGCGCCACCGGGGCGGCACACAACCTTTACAAAGCCATCGCTTAGACCACTGCGCCACCGGGAAGGATATACCCTTGCCACTGAAACTGGTATCCATTCATTTTTTTAACGGTACATTGTATGTTACCTGGTTGAAAACATTGGACCTTGGTGTAAGTGTTATGGTGATTGCCCCATGAGGATGATACTGCGTGCATGTTGAAAAAGAGTAGTTTCCATGAAGCCACTTTGCTTCGAGATATTTTGAACCGAGGTTAGAAATATAGAGGAACTGCATAATCCTTTTATTCCAGAGCTCTTATACATGAAGATCACACACACGTTTTGCAAGCTGTGTGATACAAGAGGCAGTCTGTGTTGAACTCAGAATACGACAAGGTTGTCAGATATGTTCTTTAATTCTCAATAAAAGTCATGTAACGGAGATGTCAAGTTGCTGTTGAATTCAAATACAATTTTTCCCGTAAATTACAATGTAAAGGGAGTTCGGCTTTGAGAATCATACAAGGTTGATTTTCAACTCGAGCTCAGAAATCAACTAATACGTCGTCAAGCTCCTAATTAAAACACTTACTTTTTCGTGTACAGATCAGAAAATAATAACTGAGTCAGACAACTATTTCATGCTAAGATGACTCAATATATAGGTCACGCAGTCGCATAATGTCATTTTCCTCATCCAAATTTCTACATCATGTTTGAAATGTAAAGGATATGTCATTAAGGTCTTGCAGAAGAAAACGGTTTATCAAGGAGGTCAGGATATAATGGTTGTCAGGAGCCCACCTCAGAAGAATGCAATTGTGAACGAAGGCTCAGTGAGTATTTCCTGAAAGAAGGTGATTCTGACATATACAAATATGAACTTGTGTCAACAGTAGAGTTTCCTGATCATCTTTCCATTTCCGATTCACTTCACAATTACTTTTATGTGGTAAAAACGTTGTACCTGTATTTCTTACATTTTTTCATGCTACAGACGTTTTCGAAATAAAGTTTTTCTTGAGTAGGCTGTAAATCCCTGATGGGCAAGTATGTAATGTTTCAGTATCATTTGGATCAAGAGCAATCTTCTTGCAGGACCAAAACTAATTAGAGTGCAAACAAATTTACAAAACAAATTCTGCTAAAATGTTATATTAATCCTAATGTGCAATAAAATAAATAGTTCAACATTCCATCTACAATGAAACTCTTTACAATACATTTCATTTACAACCAAGACAAGAAAGGGGAAAGCGGAAACATACTCCTACAACCACAAAGCAATAGTTGAACTACTGGACCGTTGCTAAGCGACGAAATGGAACATCACAACCTAGTTTCATTGCTATTGGATGAGCTTAATGAATCACTCGTGTTAGTTTCCTACATGGCTATATATACACTGGCGGAAAAAAATCCCAACACCAAAAAGGGGTTGTGTTAGATAAACGACAGTTGGTAGGCGGTGAGAGTACATCTGTAAGATGACGTCTATGCAAATTCCGCGCTCGGCGCATACGTGTAGCGCTAGTAGCGCCCTCGGAACATGCAAAGCAGGTTTGCTGTAAATACGCGCTGTAACGTTCGTGAACGTTAGTTATCGTTGAGATTCGACGTAGTGTGTTGATGTTAGTCAAGAATGCATTTAAGAAGACGAAGAAGCCATTATCAACAGCTCACGGAGTTTGAACGAGGTCGTGTAATAGGGCTACGAGAAGGTGGATTTTCTTTCCACAATATTGCAGAACGACTGGGCAGGAATGTAGCCACTGTGCATGATTGTTGGCAGCGGTGGTCAAGAGAAGGTACTGCCTCAAGAAGACCGGGTTCCGGCCGGCCACGTGGCACTACTGAGAGGGAAGACCGCCGTGTACGGCGTATGGCCGTGGCGCATCGTACTGCTTCTGCAGCCGCAATTCGAGCTGCAGTTGCCATCACAGTGACACAACGAACTGTTACAAATCGGTTACTTGAAGGACAGCTCCGAGCCAGACGTCCTGTAGCGTGCAATCCACTTACTCCGAACCACTGCCGTTTGCGACGTCAGTGGTGTCAAGCTAGAGCTCATTGGAGGATGGAGTGGAGATCTGTTGTGTTTTCTGATAAACGCCGGTTCTGCCTGGGTGCCAGGGATGGCCGTGTGTTGGTTAGAAGGAGGCCAGGTGAGCGCCTGCAACCAACCTGTCTGCGGCCAAGACACACTGGACCTACACTTGGAGTTATGGTCTGGAGGAGCAATTTCCTATGACAGCAGGAGCATTCTCGTGGTTATCCCACGCACCCAGACGGCACAGTTGTACGTCAGTCTGGTGATTCAACCTGTTGTGCTGCCATTCATGAACAGCATTCCAGGGGTGATTTCCAACAGGATAACGCTCGCCCGCATACCGCTCTTGTAACCCACCATGCTCTACAGAGTGTCGACATGTTGCCGTGGCCTGCTAGATCACCAGATCTTTCACCAATCGAGCACGTATGGGACATCATTGTACAACAACTCCAGCGTCACCCCCAACCAGCATTAACCGTCCCTGTATTGACCGACCAAGTGCAACAGGCATGGAACTCCATCCCACAAACTGACATCCAGCACCTGTACGACACAATGCATGAACGTTTGCGTGCTTGCATTCAACATTCTGGCGGTTACACCGGTTATTAATGTACCAGCATTTCACATTTAAAATGGCTCTTCTCGCGCTCACATTACCCTGTGATCTTGAAACCTTAATCGATTAAATATGTTACCTATACAAATGTATTGCCGCCATTTCATTCCTCTACAACTATTTTTTCGTGGTGTTGGGATTTTTTTCCGTCAGTGTATATATTTAATACATTGTGTTTCGTTTCATTAATCCGGATTTCATAATGATTTCTAATGTGAATTGAAGAAGTCAATAAAAATTGAGGAGCAACGAGGTAACATTTGCCGTGCCTAAGAATTTAAAATTTGCAAACCAAGTAGGTGGGGATATTCGAAATGGAACCATGAAAGAATTTTAAGCTGGAACAATAATAATTTACGACATAACAAACTGCAAATATGTTACCAAACGGGAGGTACCTGAAGATGCTAATAAAAGATAGCACTAAGAATAACACAAAATTGTTCGCATTTGATATTATTTTGTAGAAGTGCTTTACAGAAAAGATATGGTGCCCACAGACGGACATTGTGCACTGACCTTTCTTTTCTTTTTAATTTTTTTGCAAAAGACGTGGTAAGAATCCTGTTTCTGTCATGTACTACTCAAGACGGAAACGTTTTTGCGCATGTTTCCTGTACATATGAAATTCATAGTTCTTCCGCCATGAGAGCGTAGATGAATATCTTATGTTTCTCGATATCTCTGTCTCTTTTATTCGATTTGGAAAAATTGTTTCATCGCCTGACAGAAATCCTATCGAGAAATATTTTGCACATAATTTGTGATTTTTCTTAACGATTAATTTTGCCATTAGAGGGCGAGAAAGTATATTGCGTGCAACATTTTTTTTTTTTAATTCGGGGTTTAACGACAGTGAGGAACTCGGTGGGCTATAAGCAGTGGCCCGTCCTTAATTTAGGGCCACTTGTTCCTGGAAAGGGAGAGAGCCAGTTCCGAAAGAAAAAACACAACATTCATGCCTCACCGGGATTCGAACCTGGACCCGTCTCGGAAAAATGGTCAGAAGTCACGGCTTAGACCACTTCGTCACCGCGGCGGTAGCAGCATGCCTGCAATGTGTATACACGTCTAAGAGCCTGATAGAAATATTTCATTTTCCGTTACACACCGCTCTCTACAAAAGTACCTGATACCTGCACAATACGTCAAAAGAACCCGCCGCCCCGGTGGCGCAGTGGTCTAAGGCGCTGGCCTCTGATCATTCGTCCGTAAGGGGTCCGGGTTCGAATCCCGGTGAGGCATGGATGTTGTGTTTGTCTTACGGCACTGGCTCTCTCCCTTCCCTGCAACCAGTGGCCCTAAATTAGGGACGGGCGACTGCTTATAGCCCATTGAGTTGCTCACGGTGGTCGTTAAACCTCAAAAAAAAAAAAAAAAACCGTGCTCATTTTGGTAGCAGTCCCTCGTCGCCGCTTCTCAGGCATAACTGAGTGGCGTCGTCTACTACCCCTGCTAAGGGTGCACCAGAGCTTCGCTTGCACGAGAACTTAAAAACCTAATACAGACATTTGACGTGGACTAGGAACACCAAACAGAATTCATCGCTCTTTCCACGTTTATAAGTGAGTCACCTAAAAATTCTCATTGGCCACCACCGGGAATCGAACGCAGGGTCTTCCAGTTACGCGCCAGATATGCTTCCACTGCACCTCAGCCGCCTCGAATTCCTCCAGATTCACATACACTAACTGCCAAGCCAATTGGCAGATTGCTTCCTGGAGCCCCGCACAATGCTGGGGATTCACCAAAGATGGTAAGCAGCAACTGAACAAATAATTAGAAGGCGAATGAATAATTAATACAGACATTTGACGTGGACTAGGAACATCAAACAGAAGTCATCGCTCTTTCCACGTTTATAAGTGAGTCACGGAAAAATTCTCATTGGCCTCCACCGGATATCAAACCGAGGGTCTTCCAGTTACGCAGTGAAAGCATATCCGGCGCGTAACTGGAAGACCCTTGGTTTGATTCCCGGTGGAGGCCAATGAAAATTTTTCCGTGACTCACTTATAAACGTGGAAAGAGCGATGTTTTCTGTTTGATGAACTTAAAAACTGTTTTGCGCGGAACGAACGAACTACTGTACGTAGTCTTGTCGAGCCAATTTGTTTTCAATTCAATTGTAACGTCATAAATGTTGCTAGTAACGTGAGCTTACTTTCCGTTCTTTCATTTTCTGCTATTCTTAAGATAAGTTACCTTTTGTTTGGGTTTCGTTATACGTTCGTTCGTAAACAATGAATTCAAAGTAACACGCTTTAAAGTGCGTTGGAGAACCATATTGCACTAATGATGAAACAATTTTATGTGATTATGGTTCTGATTTTAGGTAAAAACTGAACTTAAACCATTTCTTTACAATTTTTTGTAAAGGTTCAAAAAATTGCAAAAAAAGGTTTAGGTTCGGAAGGAAACCTGGGTATATTGTGCGGATTGTGATGCTACACGTTACGTAGTTACATGCTCCTGAATGTTTCATACACAGAGAAAGTGATGAATCGTTTTGAACTTCTAATCGTACAAATTTACAGATATGTAGCAGTTCATGTTACTTAAACATTGCAAATGTTACATTATACTCACATTTATTATGCTCATTCGTCGATTTTTCATTCAACTGATCTGATATTTTATTAATTGTTAAATTTATTGCATTACTTCTCTTTTCCTATTAATTTTTTGTAAACTATAGCAGCTATAAATGCAACTAACATAGAGCTGTAAATTCAATCAAATTGTGTCTTGTTTTATTGCCACCAAACTAGCTTCCAATGTGTTTTTTTATTGGAGGTTTAACGACCACCGTGCGCAACGCAATGGGCTATAAGCACTCCCCTGTCCCTAGGCAGCTGGTTCCAGGAAAGAGAGAGAGAGAGAGAGAGAGAGATCCAGTGCCGTAAGACAAACACAACATGCATGCCTCATGGGGATTCGAACTCGGACCCATTCCTGGACGAATGGTCCTAAGCCAGCGCTTAGACCGCAGCTCCGCCGTAGCTGCGGTCGAATGTTTACATTTACCGGTATGAATCAGAATGCCTTGTCCCATGATGGACAGGCAATTTCTTAACGCACTCTCCCTATAGAAGAAATTGGTTCTCTGTTCGCGTCCCCTCACGCGGAGCCCATGGAAATGGACGTGGATGCTTAAAGTCTTTTAATATATGACAATGCTCGTCCCCACAGTAATTGACCTTGATTGTTCCACCAAGCGAAAGAAGCCTAACATAGACGTTTCATAAAACGTTTTCGTGAGCACATACACACAAAGAATGAGATCATTATTATATCCCAAATTACATTTCAAAAGACCATAATGCTCAACTCAACAGAACACGCCTTCGAAAGTAATAAGTTTTAGGTGGAGCCACGGGTGAGAAATCTCTATATTTTTTTCTCAGATTTCTTCTTTGTACTCCTTTAAGCGATCTGTGTACCTGAACAAACTGTACTCAAAATTTTCTGTGCTCCTCAAATAGGAATGTTCACACCACGGCAGCCAAAACAATTAATTTAGCCCCTCTCATTTCAGCAATACAAAACACAAACCTACCACAAATTATCAGTACTACTTTCAAGTCTTCTATTCTCTGCTCTATGACCCAAGGCATGATGGGATTTTGTTTGTCCCCCTGACATGAATATCACGCCACCGGGTGGAAGCAAATGATTCAAACATGTACTCTTCATTTCTTAGGTTTCTTCGCTGTTGTCGTAGGTCTTTTAGCTGGTAATCAGTCACAAAGGATAAGTGTCAATCATCCCCATAAATGGCTACTTCGACTAAAGAAGTTTGGGGGAAAGCAAAGATTTCTGATGCGCAGGTTCACTCGTTACAGTCGCGTTCGACCCACGTCTTAGACAGCGAATATCTTCGTTCCAGCTGATTTCATCCGATCTTCCTCACCCCGTGTAAATTCGTTCCAGCCATAATGGTTAATGGTTGTGGAATAAATCTCGCTCCTGTGCCCTGACCTTTGACCCAATTCTATAATATTAAACAGAATTGGTTTAGTATACCTCCGGAACAGTATACTAAAGTTTTGTCGCAGTAGAAGCATTTTTAGTCAAGTTATGAGAATAATGGCTGTGGAATAAATCTCGCTCCTGTGCCCTGATCTTTGACCCCATTTCGATGATATTCAACAGAACTGGTTCGGTATACCGCCGGAAAAAGATGATAAAGTTTTGTCGCAATCGAAACATTTTTATGTTATGACGCATAACGGCGATGGAATGGATGCCGCTCCTATGTCCTGACCTTTGACTAAATTTCGTCTATTTTCCATAGGGTTCGTCCCCAGGTTATTCCCCACCACATACTAAACTTTCATCGATATCGAATCATTCTTACGCGAGCTATCATTCGGACAGGCAGACAGACAGAGGGACAAAGTTGGAGGATATACGCTTCTTCAACCTACGGTTGAAAAGCTTAAAAAAGCATAGTTTAATTTTAATAAAACCGAAGAAAAATTACTAGCCTTTTTTTTCTGTTATGCATAAATGTTACAAGTATGAGAAATATTAATCAAATTAGTTTCATTTTAAAATAAATGAAAAGTGGTACAGAAACAAATTATGCGAAACTGCGGTGAACACTGTCCTCTTTTCTTTTGTGGCCTAGGGCTTAGAAATAAGATATCTGCATTAGTCATTTAATTCCGTGGCGCTTCAGGAAATATAAAAAGTTTAATGGAGGAAAGCATTGTTCTAACGCGATGTGAACGAAATTTCTAAGCACAAAAACAACCGAGACATGATGTGCTTTTCAGATTGACAAGTATTCCTTCAAGGTATTTCCCTCCGCAATGAAAACAATTTAACAACAAAAAAATTAAAAATCCACATTATGCGCCTCTTTTATCGAACAAAGCTTTCAGTTGTTTGATGTGTCCTATTGTCCTTCATCTTGGCTGCTTTAGCTCTTTGCACAATATTTTTCAATGATATGCTGTGCACTAAAAGGTTGCATTCACAAAAGAAAACCGTCGAAACACAAGTGAATGGCCTCAATACCTACGCACAAAACTCTCTGTTTCAGGAATATCAGGCACTGCAATTAATTTTTAACGAGATAATTATAATCCCATCTCGCTCACGATAGATTATTTAAATAAACGCAAAAAAAGTGTTGATCACGTGAAACAGAAGGCTGTTTAAGCCACTTATAATATTCGGTTTATTAAGATTGTATCGTCTTCTGAATTACCGCGAACTAATTATAAGTAAATCCGTATTAGTAACGAACTTAATTGCATCAACGGGATGTTCGAAACATGACAACCACCAAAAGAAAACACGGTCTCTGTAATAATTAAATTAAAACAGAAGCCTTAATTCGCACCAAGCTCAGCGGAGTTTCCGTTTCCGTCAATTTGTAATATACACCGACGAGCCATTACATTATGACCACCCCTAGCCTAAGGGAATTAGCCCGCCTGGAGATCGAACGGTGATGCAGGTGAAGTTCCCAGAGCAGTATGTCATCAATATATACAACGCGAGGACCGCCTTTCAGTTAATAGAGCGTTCGGAGCCAGAATGGAAAAAACAACCGATTTATCGGAGTTTGACGAAAGACAAATTGTGATGGCACGGTACCTCGGAACTTCAATCTCGGAAACGACGCGGATGTGGGTTGTTCACGTCCCGCTGTAGCAATTAATTATCAAAAGTTGTGCACAGATGGCCAAACGATGAACCGTCGTCCATCTTTGTGTCGTGCGCAGACACAACGATGGACGACGATTCCACAGGGAAGCGGACACGGTGCGCATTGTTCCCAGCGACCACAGAGCCACAGTGCGGAAAATCATCCGCAGCAACAACACTGGTGATCAGGGCAACGTGTCATGGCACACAGTTCATCGCAGCCTTCTGCGCATGAGCCTGCATAGCCGAAGACACAGCCGGGTCTCCATGCTCACTGCACGTCATAGCCAACAACGCATGAAATGGGCACAAGATCATCGAGATTGGATCGTGGATTGGAAGAGAGTGGCCTGGTCTGACGAATCAAGATTTCTGGAGCATCACGTAGACGGCCGAGCGCCGGATACGCCGATTACGAACGGAAGCTATGGCATATGGATGCGCTATTAGGCGGAAGCAGGCTGGAGGCAGTGGTGTTATCCTCTGGGCAATGTTTTTTTTTTTTGGGGGGGACACTTTAGGCCGAATTATCTCAATAGCACAATCCCTGAGAGCTGTCAGGTATCTGAACATCGTTACGCACCAAGTTCACCCATTCACAGCAATTGTGTTCCCTGCTGGTGATGGCCATTACCAACAGGATAATGCGGCATGCATCATTGCCAGAATCGTCCAGGATTGGTTCGAGGAACATGCTGGGAACTTTTCGTTAGTGACCTGGGCCTCCAAATTCACCTGACATCGACCCAATCCATTATTTGTGGTTCGACTTGGAAAAGATGGTTTGCGCTAAATCACCACCACCTCGAAATGTACGGGAACCAGTGGCGGCTCGTGGAATAAAATGTCGGTGAGGCAAAGACGCAGACCATAACATACATGTTATGAAAAATAACTAAAACAAAATTTTGTAGAGAAGGATTTGATGAATATATGTACTTATGTATATTTTATATCTATATATATTGTAACGGTCTCGGCCGCTATCTCACCGCGGACCACCAATATAACAACCATGGCCGAGTACAGTTTTTCTCCACGAAAGACAGGTCCTTCTATAAACAAGGCATTCTGCAGCTCACTGAAAGATGGCAAAAGGTTATCGAACAAAACGGGCATTATATCATTAATTGTTCTTTGTTCTTTCTATCAATAAATGACCTTTGCAAAACATGGCTAGAATACGTCATGACTTTTCCGACAACCCAATAGAAGGAAAACTATTTTTCATACTATGCTATTTCTACTGGAACCACATACAGATAGCTAAGAACGTAATGAAACGTTGAGTGTTTGCGCATGATCTCTGCCATGGGCAGTTTAAAATATTTCTCTCAGGCAAGCATCACACTAAGCAAAATCTCATTTCAGCAATAAATTCTATCGGCTGTCATAAAATGTCCTGGCCAATAAGGTACCTTGCTTTCCCGATGCATGTTGTGCTTCATTACCTATCTCTCGAGGTGGGTAAATAATTTTAACAGGTCATAGAACATTGTTATTACGTTTCTTCTGAAGGTGGAAATTCACGTCTGTAGCTCAGGAGCGACTCTTGGTGTTTATGATGTATAGGATGTAAAGAGACATACTGCAGGGAACAAGGTTTGGGAGAGAATGTATGAAAATCTTAAAAATACCGTATAACTTAAATCTGAACGTATGAAAACCAAACACTGAAATAGATAAAAAAAATAACAATAAAAATGTACCTTACTGACGGTCGTTATTTGTACTCGAGGACAATTTTTATGTCCTTCATGGAGACAAAGACATCGGTGAGTGCATCATTAAAATTGCGACAATTTTTTAGCTCCTTGAAAATAGTTCTTTCTATGACTATTGAAAGTAATCCATTGAGGCGATCTTCAACTCCTGAATTTCGACAGCAGGTCTTGATACATTTCAATGCAGAAAAGCTCCATCCTTTACCAGACCACAACAACACAATAGTAAATATATTGAATAGTAAATTAAAACACAAAATAGAAAACACATTGAAACTTCAAAACACGTAGCGGAACATAAACACGGAAGATGTAAATCCGTTTATTGGTGCATATATGGCATGGTTGTTAAGTCAGATAATATCCAAAATCTTGAAAATTTTGTCGTCCTGGAACGGAAATCGAATCCGAGTCTCCCGGATGGCGTCTGAGTATGGTAACCACTACACCACTCAAAAGGACGATGTTTCAAGTTTCCGATTAATATGAATATAAAAATCACAAGATTCATATATAGCATGTCGACATTCATATATAGCTAATCTGAAGGTTTGGAATTCATTCCCGTGATTGTCCGGAGGCGCAGAATAGCATACTCGGGCGCAATCCGGGAGACGCGGGTTAGAATACCGCTCCAGGACGACAAGTTTTTCAAGTTTTCTGATATTATCTGATTTAACATCCATGTCATATTTGTACCAATAAACGGATTCACATCTTCGAAATTTGTATTGCACAATGGTGTAATCCCGTATTTCATTCATTGAACACTTTCTTTACAGAGCTGTCTAACTTGATCTACGCCTTGGTCAGTAGGCATCACGTGACACCAGCAAATGTGTATTCCGAAGGCGCCATCGAACATGGGAACGAGAGTAAGCGACGGGTAGCAGCTCGTAGGATGACTCAAGACGTTCTCAGCATGCCGTTCAGTTCTGTGGCTGAACCGCATGCTGAGAACGAACAGCATGCTGTATAGCAAATAATATTCAGTTATGTGACTTAACGGCATACTGTATAACCTCGAACCAGCCACCGGTGTATTCAATGGGCAGTGAAATGTTAAGTGAGGACGGTTGAACGAAATCCTCAGTCTCTGTTCATAGCTTCCAAACACGACCATCATGCGCCATTTTGTACTCATGTAAAGGCCTCCAGGATATTTCGCGACTACAGTTATAGTCAGTTATGCTTCATTTGCGTAAAGACCTCCAGGATGATTCGCGACTGCAGTTATGTTTCATTTTCGTTTTTTCTTCCATGTTTATAAAATGAATCCTCTCAAATATGTCATTATGAGTGCGATTATCTAAACTTATATTGTAGGAGGATCCTCACGTCCTGTATGGAGGATTCGCCACTGCTGTAGCTATGGCAACAAACAAGCGAAATGGCCTAGAAATGATACATTTCGGCATCTAATGGAAAGACTATTAATTAACATTCTACGTGCATAAAAACAAAGTTTTTTTAACGAGTAACTCCTATGTTTTACGTATTCATGTACTACAAATGTACTGCTGCTGTACTGTCAATATGATTCAGACAAAAAGAGTGAATTAAAGCGATACTTTCGTCGATCGGGGGTTAAGGAGGTGGTACTCACAACACAATTATTCACTGCAGTAAAAATCAGAATAAACAGATTGCTTCGTAAACCTTATACCTGTACAACACAGAGCATAGTTCAACTACACTATATGGACAAAAGTGATTGGACACTGTAAGTCAATAGATGGAAAAACAGTATCGTATTTTCGTCAGTAGCAAGTCGGTCCTCCATTTGCAATTATTACAGCAGCCACCCGTCAAGGCAAACTGTCCACAAGTGAATGAAGTACGGAGGGCGGAATGTTCCTCCATTCTGCTTTGAGTACATCGGCCAACTCTGTCAGTGAAGAAGATCGTGTTAGTCTAGAACTCATTCGTCGTTTAAGATCATCCCATAGGTGTTCAATGGGATTAAGCTTTGTGCTCTGAGCAGGCCAGTCCATCCGCAAGACTTGATTTTCCTCATACCACTCCCTTGTAGCTCTGGAAACATGACAAGTTGCATAGTCGTCCTGGGAGAAACAGTCGTCGTGTCCGTAGAATTACCACAACGTTGGGATCATTCAGTTATCCAGGATATCTTCATACAGCACAAAGTTCATGTTGCATTGAATACCAACCAGTGAACCCACACCGTGCCAGCTGAAACAGCTACGTACTACAATTCCACTTCCTCCATACTTAACAGTCGGCACTGTACACTTCGGAAGCAGACGCTCTTCGGGTAACTTCCAAACCCAGGCACGTCCATCTGATCGGAATAAATGAAGATGGATTCGTCGCTTCATATCACCGGCCACCATTGCTCCAATGTTCAGTTTTTGTGCTGTTGACACCATCATAGCCGTGTGACGTTTTTGGTCTTTGTGATGAGAGGCTTATGGACAGCTGCTCGGCCATTGTACTCGAGTGTATGGGCCCCTCTTCGAAGTATCATGGTGGAGACCATAACACTTGTGGCCATCTGGAATTCATGTGCTATGCCGTGCATTGGTCAGGACCTTGTTTTCTGCGGTCCCGGACGATTCGTCCAACGACGATTGGTCCAATGCCGATTCGTCCAAAGGGACAATTGGTCCAATGCCGATTGGTCCAATGTCTGATTCGTCCAATGTCCGATTCGTCCAATGCCGATTCGTCCAATGGTACGATTGGTCCAATGCCGATTCGTCTAATGGTACGATTGGTCCAACGCCGATTCGTCCAATGGTATCATCTTACCAACGGTAAACTGTTTTATTTTCCAGAAAGGAATAATGATTTAAATTATTCTGCTCATTATATCCGTTTGAAAGATCATAAGATCATTTCCGTATATTTGGTAATTGTAAACATTTTACATAAACCTGGTAAAAGGCACTCAATGGAGCATTTCTCAGCTGTTTGCAAAGCACCTAGGCGCGGGCCTTTTTGAAGATTTTAAGTTACAACCTAGATATTTGGTATTTGTAAATATGTTATAAAACCTAGTAAAAAGGACTCATCGTATCATTTCTCAGGTCTTTACAAGGCACCTATATAGGCGTCCAAGACCTATATAGGCAGAGGGCCTTTTTAGAAGATTTTGAGTTACAACCTAGATATTTGGTATTTGTAAAACTTTTATAAAACCTTATAAAAGGCACTCATCGTATCATTTCTCATGTCTTTACAAGGCACCTAGGCCGTAGGCCTTTTTAGAAGATTTTGAGTTACAACCTAGATATTTGGTATTTGTAAAACTTTTATAAAACCTTATAAAAGGCACTCATCGTATCATTTCTCATGTCTTTACAAGGCACCTAGGCCGTAGGCCTTTTTAGAAGATTTTAAGTTACAACCTAGATGCTCTTTTACTTAAGAACGAAATATTAATTCCTAAGGCCTAGGCCTTTTTTAATATTTTTACTCTACCAATGTCATATTCATAACGTTTGCACATCAAATCAAGTTAATAGCACTGCTCTTTTACTTAGGCACTAAATATTAATTCATAAGACCTAGGCCTAGGCTTTTAACACTTTTTATTCTACTGATGTCATATTCTAAAGTTTACATATTAAGTAAAGTTAAAAATACTAGCATAACATCAGTAAGTTTTCTTGATAGTTAAACGTTATGAATCTGACATCGGTAGGATAAAAACTGTCAAAAAGGCATAGGTCTAGGGCCTGTGAATTAATATTTCATGCTTAAGTAAAAACGCAATATTAACTTGATTTAATATGTAAACGTTATGAATATGACATCGGTAGAATATAAACTGTTAAAAAGGCATAGGCCTTACGAATTAATATTTCGTGCCTAAGTAAAGCTCAATATTATTAACTTAATTTCATATGTAAACGTAATGAATCGGACATCGGTAGAATTAAAACTGTTATAAAAGCCTAGGTCTAGGGCCTATAAATTAATATTTCGTGCTTAAGTAAAAGCGCAATATTATTAACTTGATTTAATGTGTAAACATTGCTAATCTAACATCGGTAGAATAAAAACTGTTAAGAAGACCTTGGCCTAGGCCTTAGGAATGGATATTTCGTGCTTAAGTAAAAGCGCAATATTATTAATTTGATTTGATATGTTAACGTTATGAATATGACATTGTTAGATTAAAAGCTGTTGAAAAGGCCTCTGTCCGAACCCGACCAGAACGTTTCCATTGGCCAGTTGGCGGAACCCCACTGCATGCTACAAACAGAAACGGAAAACTAGTATTTTATATTATTTCATGCAAAAGAGAAACATTGAAGTTGATTGAACGGCTTGTACATCAGTAACTATAAAAAAAAAAAAAACGCGATTCCGAAAAAAAAAAAAAAAAAAAAAAAAATCTGTAGCCACAATATTACGCATGAAATGTAACATTTTTTACATTCTTTGTACTACCGTCACTTTCGTATAGCATCGGTGATAAAATCAGAACAGCTGAGATTTTTATAACACGAGTAGCACTTTGGACAGATAGGACGGAATTGGACCAATCGTCCATTGGACGAATCGGCATTCGACCAATCGTCCTATTGGACAAACTGACATTGGACGAATCGGCATTGGACCAATCGTACCATTGGACGAATCGTGCCTTTGGACCAATTGTCCATTGGACGAATCGTCCCTTCGGACGAATCGGCATTGGACCAATCGTCGTTGGACGAATCGTACCAGACCCGGTTTTCTGGGACTCCCTCTGCTGCACCCTCCAGTCCCTGGGTTGCAGATTCGTGGGGCTTCCAGGGAGAGGTGAACTCCTGCAATGCCCCGTCTTTTTTTACTTGTTGATGACAAAGGCCACAGTCGATTTAGCTACCGGTCTGACATCAGCAATGCTTCTTATGCTCATACCTCCAGTTGAGCAGCCTATTGTAACTCCCTTTTTCCAATTCGAGAGCTCTCTCCTGCTAAACATTTTATCAACGATTGATCTGAGAGTACATCTGTTGTCGCATTTATACCTTATCTACCACGTGACTGCTGCGGGAGCATATCATTGCGCTTGCGTGCCCAACCATTTTTGTCCATATATTGTAGTACATACTACGAGCGTAACACTGTGTAACCCAAAAATGTTTATGTTGATCTTTAATGTTTCTTTTACAATTCAGAGGCGCTGATTCCAACGGTCGTTTTTGGTTTTCTTGTATCATTAAAACGTTTTAGTTATCTTCTAAATATTGTGTTTTTATCAATACACTACCATTCGCCCTTTGTTGCAAGGTAAATATGGCCACGACAAGAGGTTGTAAGCTCTCTCCGGAATCCTTATGTTATGTTTTTGGGTACTGTATTAGTCCTAAACAAGTCACGCAAAATTACCACAGGGACTAATATTTTTCAATTTCACATCAACCTTACTTTGGAATGCCTGTTGGAGAACAAAACAAAGTTTAGGCACCACATTTTGCAGTTGTAGTTGCAGCTGAACTTTGGAAGATTCGCTTCGTGGTGCAAGGAAATTTGCCATTCATTTACCATTCTTTGAATTTGGAGGGAACCAAAGAGTCATCTTGATGACTCTTTCTTTTGTGTGGTGCATATTTCTAAGCACAAGAAGCCTAGAGACTAGAATGTCATTAAATACCCCAACATAGCATTATCTACTGCATCATTTCCACATTGCAACGAACTTCCTATTACACAACTACCAAAAAGTTTAGGGACAAAAGAGGATAATATCCAGACTGGTGGTGATTGTGCGGACGAAAAAGACATGCACTACGAAGGTGCATCTTGCTGTGCTCAGCTACATTTTCCAAATCAACAAGAACCAGATGATTTAATAAGAGACTTGGGGCTAACAAAACCAAATGCAGAACTTTTGACTTTTCGTTTCAAAGAGTGGAACTTATTTGATCACAGCTACAAATCGACCACATACAGAAAAAACATGAAACATATGCACAGTATTATGCTATGACTGATATTCTTCTCCACTGCTTCAATAAAAATGGGCTCTTTGAAAATATTGGCATTTCTCACATACCTGAAGAATGCAGACTCTTTATAGATATAGATAGTTCGGTTAGAAGTTTGAAGGCAGTACTATTGCACAATAGTAGTACACTGCTGGCCATTCAAAATGCAACACCAAGAAGGAAGCATCCGATTGGTCTGAAATTCGCAGCATGCGTCGCCCGCGAGAGGACATGCAAACGATTAGCATTGCAGGACATATGCAAATCATGTGCACCCGCAACGTCACCGAGAAGCACTATAAGAAGGGTGCACAGAAAGCGGGGTGTAAGTAGTGGAAGTGTGTTGTGCTGCCGGACCTGTGCGTGGAAAGCTTCCTGATGCCTCGTCGCAGAATACGGCAGTCATTCCAGCACGTTGCGGAGTTCGACAGAGGACCAATAGTGGCTTATCGCGACAGCGGTTTATCGTACCGAAACTAAAGCGCCTGTGTGGGACGACATCCAGCCACAGTGAAGCAAGTATGGATTCGGTGTGTGAAGGAAGGACGTACGGACCGACGTGAGCGATTGCTGCAGCCGCGGCATACCACCGAACGCGAGGACCGGCATGTTGTGCGGCGGGCATTGACGGCTCGCACCGCCACATCACGAACGTTAGCGCAGGAATTAGGGTGTGTTGCGCAACAACCTGTGTCAGCACGTACCGTTCGACGTCGTCTGCGGGAGCGGGGACTTGTCGCACCGTACCATTGACGTTACACCACCGGCGAGTGCGGCGGCAGTGGGCCGTTGAACGCCGTACCTGGACTACGGAATGGCACGACATTGTCTTCTCCGACGAATCCCGCTTCCGCCTGCAACACCACGATGTTCGGGTCCGTGTGTGGCGGCACCGCGGCGAGAGACTTTTTTTGATTGGAGGTTTAACGACCACCGTGAGCAACTCAATGGGCTATAAGCAGTCGCTCGTCCCTAATTTAGGGTAACTGGTTACAGGGAAGGGAGAGAGCCAGTGCCGTAAGACAAACACAACATCCATGCCTCACCGGGATTCGAACCCGGACGCCGTTCGGACGAATGATCAGAGGCTATCGCTTAGACCACTGCGCCACCAGGTCTGGGCGTCGAGAGACTGTATGACGCCTGCATTATGCATCGCCATATCGGTCCGTCGCCTGGCGTTATGGTTTTGGGCGCAATTGGGTATGACATCCGCACCTCTCTGGTAGGCATTGCCGGTACACTCAACAGCCACCGCTACATCTCCGACGTTTTGGAGCCTGTAGTCTTCTCTTACCTGCAGGATCTGCCAGCGGCCACGTTTCAACAGGACAATGCGCGCCCGCACGTGGCACGCATCGTGCAACAATTCTTCACGGCCCACCAGGTTTAACTGCTGCCGTGGCCCGCCGGTACTCTCGATATAGCGCCCATCGAACACGTCTGATCGCTGATCGGCAACCGAGTGGCCCAGCAAGCACCATCCGCGGCAACGCCTGATGAACTGTGACAACGTGTGGAAGCAGCCTGGACCGACATACCCCAAGCCCACATACGAAACCTGTTTCGTTCGATGCCGCGGCGTGTAGCGGCCGTTATTGCCAGCCATGGGGGCCACACGAACTATTGATGTCTGCGTGCTCCGCAAGTCGCACGGACCTGTAAGCTCAATCGTTTCACCTTTGTATCTGTTGTTGTGTGTCCAGTAAATCTGGCTTTGCTATCTCGTGTCCTTTTTGGTGTTGCACTTTGGGTGGCCAGTAATGTATATACCCTTCAATTCCAATAGCATACTCCAACCACATGAAAGAATACTACACCAATGTAAAGCTTCTTCTAGAAAAAGTCAAGTGTCGTGAATACAATTGGGATGTCTGTGCTGAATTTAAGATGATTGAGTTCCCTTAAGCAGCAACCTTGCTTAACAAATTATCCGTTTTTCCTTTGCTTGTGGTAGAGCAGAACACTCAGCGGACATTACAAACCAAAATAAGGGTTTCCCAGATTTGAGTTGCAAGCCGGTGCACAGAATGCCACACACAACGCCGTTGTTCCAGTACAGAAAATCATATTAGCCCTGCTGCATATCAAGTTGGGAGTGGCAAGAAAGTTTGTAAAAGCATTATTGAATCCTGATGGACAAACATTCAAGTTCACGCGCTCCATATTTCCATATCTCTCGGATGTCAAAGTAAAAGGGGATATGTGATATGTATATTTGTAGGGTCACAAATAAAGGCAAAGCTGACGTCAGAAGAACTAGAGAACAAAATGACTGATGTTGAAATGGATGCCTGGAAATCATTACATCTTGTTGTGACTGAATTTCGTAGGAATTGGAAGAGAATCAGCTACAAATAGCTTGTGGAGAATTTAGTTGACAATTTTGGAAGAATGGAGTGTCAAATGTTAGTGAAAATTCATTACTTGCACTGACATCTAAAGTTTTTTTCAGAGGAAATTTGGAAGCACTGAGTGATTAACGTAGTAAGAGATTTCATCAAGACATGCAAAATATGGAAAAGAGATATCAAGAAAGATGGAATGAAGCCATGATAGTAGACGACATCTGGAATATGGAGAGCAATGCTAGTAGTGTTCATAAAAGACAAAGACAATCCAGAGTTATTTACTTTTTAGGAAAGATATACGTATTATCTTTAATTATTTCCATTCGTACTGTGTATTGATATATTCATGATTTCTACTCTCTTATACTCCCGTCCTATTACCTAATGCATTGTGATAAACGTAGTACATTATACAACTGCCTAGATTTGGAGTAGCGTAAATTGTAGCTAAACTATTGATGCTTTGCCAAAATAGCTGCAATTTTGAAATCCTGGCATCAAAATTAATACAGAAATATCAAATAAACATGTAAGTGTTCAGATTTTGTTGCACAGTGTAGTCAATTAATGCTGAGTAAGTAATTTGGGTAGAAACAACTATTACACAAACCAGGAATTTTTAATCTGATTTCTGTTTCAGCGATGATTGTTTACACTACAGACGGTGATTTACTACAAAGGTAAAGCACATACCAAGACGACAAATCTGCAGCGATACATTCCATCCGTGTAGCTTAGTTGGAAGAGCAACCTACTTCAGTGTGACTGGGAGCTGATTAGATCTCCGTCACGGACAAACTTCTGTATTGTGACTGGGAGCGGATTCGATCTTCGTCACGGACAAACTTGTGTTTTGTGACTGGGAGCGGATTCGATCTCCGTCACGGACAAACTTGTGTTTTGTGACTGGGAGCGAATTCCATCTCCGTCACGGACAAACTTGTGTTTTGTGACTGGGAGCGGATTCGATCTCCGTCACGGACAAACTTGTGTTTTGTGACTATGAGCGGATTCCATCTCCGTCACGAACAAACTTGTGTTTTCACAAGACATTTTATTTCAATGACTTTTATACTACAGTTACTTATACATCATTGATTAGCTAGTGTTAGATAATTGTGCGGTTAGAGCTGTATTAGTGTTTTAGGTACAAACAGTCAATGTTGAATGAATAATGTAGGTACTACTAATCATTGCAGAACAGATCATTTTAATATTCTATTATAAACTGTTAAAACACAGTCACACAAGTTAAACGTGTAGCAATGAAGTTCTTAGATAATATACGTAAGTGTATTGCTGGAAATTATAACTCTATACACGTTGTGCATTTGGAGCTACCTGACTGCACTTCGCTGGCTTGCGAATTCGTAGACTCGCATTTCTTCTCCCGGCTCATTGATTTAACTTTGTTAGGGTGACATGAGATAGTGTTAAAATACTTGGTTTATTGAAGTTTAAAATAAGATCAGTGAGTTTCAAGCATTTAAAAGAACAGGTTGATATTGTTTCACAATTCCAATAAATACCATCATTTAGTGAAAAGGAAGGATGTTGTGGTTATTTTGGTCTATACCGAGACTATTGTTGAGAACAAATGCAAAGGTTTTTACATAGGTGAAGGTGAAGGTTTCCATGTCTTGGAACACGTCAACCCTTGCCTTCAGCTATGTGAGAAACTTCGCATTCGTTCTCAACAATACACTGAGTATAGACCAAAATAACCTCATCCTTCCTCTTCAATAAATGATAGTATTTATTGGAACTATGAAACAACATCTACCTGTTCTTTTAAATGTTTTAAATGTTTGCAAACTCACTGATCTTATTTTAAACTTCAATAAACGTTTTAACACTACCTCATGTCACACCAACAAACTACTCATTCGTATAGTTTAAATCAATGAGCCGAGAGAGGAAATGCGAGACTACGAATTCGCAGCACAGCGAAGAGAAGACAGGAAGCTCCAAATGCACAACGTGTATAGAGTTATAATTTTCAGCAATACACTTACATATTTCATCTAAGAACAGACAATTTCAATACAGTTATCTTTTTTTTTTTGGTAGGGAGGGGTGGAAGTCTAAGCAACTCTTTTGATTATAAGCAGTCGCCCGTGGTTAAAAGCAGTTGTCCGTCGCGTATTTAGGACCACTGGTTCCAGGGAAGGGGAGAGCCAGAGGACAAACACAACATCCATGCCTCACAGGTGCCTAATAAAGTTTAAGCACAAAATTTCTGCGTAATATACTGTTATAACCTCTTAACAATATGATACATATGGCCTAAGAGTTTTCTTTCCCTCCTGAGGGATGCACGCTCATTATATACTCGGCTCGTAAATAAATGTTTGAATCAGAAACAAAGGGATATACAAGTAAACATCTTAAGCTCATGCAAAATATCGACGAAACCCAGAAAAACATCTTTGGCTTAAAAGATAAAATAAAGGAAACCCCAAAGATTTGAACACAGGTTCTCTCAAAGCAAGAAAACCTAATAGAAAGCGTGAGACAGAGACTTAATGTGGAATCTTTGTCTAAGAAAACAATGTTTGTGCTTTCAATTAAAAGTAAATTAATTGATCTGCTTAATATGCGGTGTTTTATACATGGCGTGGACATGTAATTAAAAGGATTAATCCCTAAGAATCAATACCTCCACGGTAAAGTTGTTAATTACAGATGACAGGATTGAGGGAATATGACAAAAGCAGGAAAACATTTTGTGTGCTGCAGAAGAATTGCACCATATAAAAAAAGGATGATGAAAAAAATGTGGAACAGATGAAGATGAAGTAACAAGTTTCGGTACATGGTAATCAAGTAACCTTATTAGTGCTAAAGTAAAAAAACAACAATCTAAGGTCAAATAAAAAATACTTAAAACAAGGCAGAACATTTAGAAGCACGTACGGCAAAAGGAGCTTGGTATTATTAATTACATTCTTATGATTCCTTACATGGATGAGATGTTCGTTTATGTAGTAGAATTACATCTGTACACTGCTTAATTCATCAACTTACAACGCAGTCGTTCCAAACAGAAATGGAGCACTGAAATGTTGAGCCTGCCAAAAGAAAAAGAGATTAAACAATTAGGATTTTCTATTCTACGTACCATAATTTTAGTCATATAAAAAATTCCTTTTGCTTTGTATATCCTTCGCTATGAGCAACATTTTTGTTGCTCATAGCGGAAAATATCCAAAGCAAATATTAAAATTTTTAAATAGCGGAGGATATCCAAAGCAAATATTAATTTTTTTATTAAAAAATGTGCAGTATTTTTCTACTATGGGAGGTAAATGCATTTTCTTTTTTGGCTGATTTTATCGTTTTCTTAAATTCCGATAAAAAAAAAATTCCTATTGTCGGTGACAACTCAAAAGTCGTGTTCACAACACTCGAAAAATCGGCATTGCCTTCTTGCGTTATCTCAGAGTTGAAGTAATGTAAGATTTTTGTGTAAAAATCCTATCTTCAGAATTGTTTTATGTAAAATGTAAATTTTGAGTGTTTATGAAATAGAATGACCACTATCCTGTTCCATTTTGAGCAAATAATATTTTTTGAAATCTTAAAAAGATGTAAGCTCAAAAGTAGAATAACCAATCATCTGAAGATGTCATGAATTTATAAAGATTGCGGAAGGGCAATTATTTGTTTTAACACCATGTTAAATTACTTTCCGCATAACATGTTGAAAGGGTGTAGATGGTTTACCAATTAATCTTTGCGTAACCTTAAGTGAAATTCATTCCTTAACGTCCTGAAAAAGAAAGCAGAAGAGCCATTTGACAAACCACACTGTGAAAAAGAACCTTTTTTCAAAAAAAAAAAAAAATAATAATATTTATGGAATATATTTCCCAGAAACAAAGATGAGTTAAAAATCACCTCTTTTCATTTACGGTACTAACAATTTGTGTTTCTGAAACAATTGCTGCTGATGAAGATTAAAGATAGGAAAAGTAAGAGCGTTAAAATTAGTTTCTTAAACAATATCTGAATAACACCACCGTTAGTGGAAAGAGAGCTGATTTCCTTTTTTATGTAAACCATCTCAGCTTCGCATACTAAACCAACGAAAGCGCTTCGTTCACTGCCTGAGGGCCTATCAACTATTGTGATTCTAATATCTTTACATTTCTAATGCTACGGAGCCCGCTTTTAAAGCTCAGTGGGGCTATACGTCTTCAAGAATTATCATTACGTTCAATGAAGGATGAACAAAACTTGCACTTTTTTTCTCGAACATTATGCAGAATAGCGATTAGCGTCGAAGAACAATTTATATGTCTAAAGGCTAGCATTTCACTCGTTTTAGAAGTGCCCGAGTCACCCTTTTAAGAGCTAACAAGATAAGAACGTGGGCATACTCGGAATACCCCCATGGGTCAAATCTTTGTTTCTTGCCCATCTGTGATCCATCTTATTAAAATCGGTGTAAACACGGCCAACACAATTCCGGCAACTTCCCCCAAGGCTTGCCTGGTATCATTTGAAATGCAAATGCCACCTATTCGTCTGAAACAAAACTCTGTCTGATGAAAAAGAAGAGAGGGAAAGGCTCTGGAGGGGGGAAGGAAGGAGCAGCCAGAAAAAGGGGGGGGAGTTTCGCCTCGCAGGAAAAACCGCCCGTTACGATAGGTATGTAGCTCTGGCTGCGGATGGGAGAGCTGTGGAATGTGGAGCTCATTTGACTTGCAAAGTTCTACCGCTGACTGATGACTGCTGTTTCAGCTCCAGAAACAAAGGTGGAAAAGAATACAACGCCACGACGTGCTTTTAACGCGCAGCCTTTGGGAATGGATATGCTTTGAAATATGAGGGAAAAGACGAATTACATAAACGCAAGAGTGATATCGAAAACATTAAACACAAAACTAATGACAACCGAAGAAAAGCCGTGAGAATAAAATAGGTTTTGCCGAAATCATTTCAAATATTGATCTGATGAAAAAGCTGTTTTGTAGAAAACTTAAATCTTCTTAGAACATGTAGCCTAAAATGCGCACTTCACATACACGTTCTGCAGGTAAAAGAATAATTATTTATTTCGTCAAGCAAGTGGTAATCCATTAAGCTATATTAAGCATACGCATGCCTTCAGGAAATCGTGTATCCAACTTAAACGTCTTAGAAATCTTGAAGGAAGAGCTCAAAACTCACCCTCCCGCTTTCGAGTTCTGCGTCACTTTAGTCCAGATAACGTGTACCAAAGTAAATGAAGTACTTAACAGTGAATTACTAGTTGACCTGTCTCGATTAATACATACATACATTCTACCTCTCTACACATCAGCCAGTGAGCATCTAAATAAATGAAACACTTAAATAGTGAATCATCAGTTGGTCCTTCTTAATACAGACATTTAACGTGAACCAGGATCATCAAACAAAGATCTTCGCTTATTCCACGTTTATAAGTGAGTCATGGAAAAAATTTTCATTGGCCGCCACCGGGAGCCGAACCCACGGTCCTCCAGTTACACGCCGGATATGCTTCCGCTACACCACAGCGGCCTCGAATTCCTCCAGACTCACGCACGCTAACTGCCGAGCCAATTTGGCAGGTTGCTTCTTGGAACCCCGCACAATGCTGGGGATGTACCAAAGACGGTAAGCAGCTAGCGTGTGTGAGTCTGGAGAAATTCGAGGCCACTGTGGTGTAGCGGAAGCATATCCTGCGTGTAACTGGAAGATCCTGGGTTCGACTCCCGGTGGCGGCCAATGATAATTTTTTCCGTCACTCACTTGTAAACGTGGAAAGAGCGAAGATCTTTGTTTGATGGTCCTTCTTGATTAACAGATTCTTACATTCAGCCTGCTAACAGGTAGGTAACGGTCTAATCACCAGCTCAAATAGATTTCAAAACGTCTATCTATCTACAACTGCTCAATATGGAAATTCCAACGTGGAAGGTTTGATGTATAGTCGAAAAAAATCTTAGGACGTAAAGATCTGGCGGAGATATATAAACAGACAGAGAAATAAATCATCTGAGAAAGTAGTACATATACCTGCTTTAATTCAGAATTGATCAAAACGGTGTCCATCCAACTTGGGAAATTGTAGCAGACGACAATGCAAGTCATGAATGAAATCAACTGTGTGTGCTCGGCGGTACGGTAGTCCAAGCAGCAAATAACTAAGTGCGCAACTGTTGCAGGTATACCGCCCAAAGAAGCATATGGATGCCTGGCTTCCCTCAACGTCTCACACATCGAAATGTCCGGTATTTTTTTTTATTGGAGGTTTAACGACCACCGTGAAATGTCCGGTATGTCTGGCGACAATGGCAGAGTTCTCACGTCCCGCAGACCAGCCCTTGTGACACAAGCAGTGTAGGAATTGGCGTTGTTCTGTCGCATCATCATTCCCGGCTTATCGGCAAGAATATGTCGTACGACGGGATGGACAGCGACATGGACGTTTTGTCTCGCCGTCACAGTGTTCAAGACTATGAAAAAATTGTCCTGTTGCCGTATCGGATTTAAACCCATACCAAATCACCAAGCATCATTGTACAGAGGATGTAAATTCCTCCAGATTGCTACTCATCCGTAGGATATCATACGGGTGAGCAGTCATTCTGCAAGCCCAATCACACCGTAGACTCGTTAGTGAATAGAATGTTCCTCTATTTCACGATCTATTGTTGTCTTTCTACGCAGCATTTCCGATGACGAGTACGGAGATGCTGTAGCAAAGCAAAGCTCTTAGAAGAGCACATCTCTTATAGTTGCACTTTTTTGCAAATATTATCGTATAAACTCTCTTCCCGTAGAAGCTTGCTGGTCGTCTTACAGAGCTGCTAGTTTTATGGTCAACCAGTCATCAACAATTCCTCTGTAGTCTGGCATTTTTGTCCACTTCCTTTCCGTCGCGTAGTTCTGTGTTCTGGGATATGCCGTGACACGTAACGTTATTAAAACGTAATTTTTTTACTGTAACGTTACAAAGCGTGACGTTTTTACTGTAACGTTACAAAGCGTAACTTTTTTTATTGTAGCGTTACAAACCGTAACATTTTTTACTGTAAAGTTACAAAGCGTCACGTTTTTTACTGTAACGTTACAAAGCGTCACGTGTTTTTACTGTAACGTTACAAAGCGTAACTTTTTTTACTGTAACGTTATAAAGCGTAACGTTACAAAGCGCCCACTCGTGAGGAAACAAACTGTAATCTGATACCTAGATGTCGTATAGCGGCGATTCTCTACTGCTCTGCGACAGTCAATTGAACATAAGTGTCAGTCAACGTATCAGCAGCATATTCGCAATGTTGTCAAGGAACGTACTCATCTGTAAATGTCTGCTTAATTCTGAGGCAAGCCCACACATCAGGGGTGATAGAAAGGACATTGTTTTCCAAAGTTGTGGTACGTTAGTGCAGAAAAAGTAGTATTAGGTAATCCTAATTAGTTGTAAAAATTCTAGGTCATGTGGGTCAAAATCCTGCAGTCTCCTAGGGGGTCAAAGTGTCACAACTTTCGGAATTTTGCTTTAGCATTTCTGAGACCACTTAACCGCCCAAAAAATGAAAAAGTAGGATCGTTTGTGTCCGACTTTTGTTTTGTTATTTTCTCCGTGTCGTTTTTTAGTTATGAAATATGAGCGCAACCCGATAGTTGAAACACATGCTCACCAGGACAGTACACCTAATGTCTCAAAGGTCGTCTCAAAATTCAATCTTACGCAGCTCTTATCTGGTTTTGTCCTCTCCTTTGGCTAAAAGAATTACCAGATCTCGCCAGGAGGAGGCGGCTCCTATTTTCCGGTGCCCAAATTAACCACCTTACCATATTTATGTAACATAAGCTCATTTGCTTTGCAGTCCACAAAACATTTGTACCGATGTGCATCGACATTGACATAGCAGTGCATTTTGAAATATGATCATAGCGTACAACGACGACAAATTTGTTGTTTTGAATTAAGCGTAGGAAAAATACTGGAGCAGAGAAATTGAAGAAAATTACAGATCATACGTTAAGCACAGTGCTTGATATCTGCAGTTTGTGACGTGCCTGTCCCGCAGGACGCACATGACATAAAGGCAGATAGCAGCAAGAACGAACGACTGCGTAGCTCAGTTGGTAGAGCGACTTGTTCCGGAATAAGTGGACTCGGGTTTGATGCCCGCCGTGGACCAAAAATGACGGAGAAATTTACTTCGTTATAATGGCGCCCGAACTTCCCGGATGACCCGGCCGTTCAAGATCTCGCAATGGTGTGATGTTCTTTCCACACCACGAGAGAGGAAAAATAAGAGAATCCCTTCTTCAGCGCTTCGAAAAATAAATGTGTGTGACGTTGCATTCCACCCATCAGATTCACTGGGAGTTCTCGAGTGCACGTTCTGCAGCGAATGGCTGCCTACAACGATTCATGGCTACGGCTGACCCGTGTGCCATGCCCCCGGCCCTCTTCCGGGGGATGTGACGTGCCTGCCCCGCAGGATGCTCACAACATAAAGGCAGACAGCAGCACGAGCGAACGTCTGCGTAGCTCAGTTTGTAGAGCGACTTGTTCCGGAATAAGTGGACTCGAGTTCGATCCCCGGCGTGGACCAAAAATGACGGAGAAATTTACATCGTTATAAGTTCTTATTGCAAGAAAACTGCAAGAGTGAGGTGTCCCGGAAAGTGCCTGCAATTAAGTGGCCCTTCCTGTATGTGCAATAACTGTAAGTGCGAAGAGTCCCGGAAAGTGTCAGCAATTACGTGTCTCTTCCTGTATGTGAGAGAACTGCAAGTGCGAAGCGACCCGGAAAGTGCTTGAAATTTAGTGGCCCTTCCTGTGCGATCACCGTAGGAAGATGATAATTGGACGTGTTGATCCCCTTACTCGGAAGAGGAAGCAGAAGAGGAAGGAAAGAAACGATTATTAAAGTCAGAAAAACACCCAGTGCACTGAAAGGGTGAATACTATTAGCCAAACAGAATTATCAAGTTCTTTTATAAGAAATAGCTCAGGTGGAATAACAGGCAGTGCACTTGAAGCGGGCATGCGTTTGAAAGGTCAGCGCTCTCGCAAAGTCCTGCTTTTACACAGAGGTGTCAGGCAGCGCGAAAACTACTATAGCTACTGCTACCGTGGAAAGGGCCTGCTGCTGAATTAATCGGATGCGTCCAAGGCAGTCTATAGGGATATAATAACAAGGCGAAAAAGAGGTAGAGCTTTGATCTACACTCATCGTCAAAAAAGTAGTTGCACTCAGAAGGACGTGTCGGATTGCAATGCTATTCGGGAGGAAGGTAAAGTTTACCAGGAGCAATAAATGATTAAACATTGAGAACACTACAGACAATATTTATTGAGCTACACGCCAATAAGTAGTGTCTCTCAGTATGGCGTTGGGCCGCCATGTTAGCTCACACAGCATTCCAGATAACTCGGCATGGAGTTGTACAGGTTCCTAATGGTGTCCTCCGATAAGCCATCCCATGCATCTTGAATCTTCTCACGCAGTTCCTGCAGATTGTGCGGTGGGGGTTGAGTGTGGATAGCCCGTCCAACAGAATCCATACATTTTCAATCGGCGATGGGTCTGGCGATGCGGCTGGCCATGGCAGAGTGTCAGTGCCTTGAAGGAAAGCTCTCGAGACAACAGAAGTATGCGGGCGAGGGTTGTTCTATTGGAAAATTTCACCGGAGAGAGTGTTCAGAAAAGGTAGACCCTTTAGTTGCCGGACCTCTTTAACGTAATGTTGGTCTGTCAAAGTGCTTGTATTGAACAAATCTGATTTGGCATCGTAAGCAATTGTACCCCACACCGTGACACCAAGCCCTCTAGAAGTGTGGTGCTCGACAAAAAAACGTTCGTCTTGGCGCTGACCACGATGCCTCCACACAAGGATTCGGTGATCGTCTTCTCCAAGACAAAAGCGGGATTTGTCACTTAAGATCATCCACTACCATTCTGAGTGAGTTCATGACAGTCATTGCAGTCTTTGGCAATGATGCAATGGTGTTAAGGGCAGTCGTCGTAACCGTCTAGGTTTGTGTAGTCCTACGTCGTGAAGCCAATGGTGCTCGCACTAACCGGACGATGCATAGAGGGCACCACTGCTCACTGGATATTCGCAAACGTGGCTATTGGGTCACTCCACGCACGTCGAACAACCCGTCGGTCCTCTCTCTTCGTGGTTCGTCTAAGTCTTCCAGACCCTTCCTGTCGCTGTTGCGTGCTTTGTTCTATCTACTGTCGCCAACAGCGTGCTATGGTGATATCTATGTTTATATCTATGTATATATCATAGGTACGTATATATGCATATTTGTGATATGTATGTTTATATTTATGTTTTATATCTGTGTATATACTGTATTATATTTTGATGTTTGATGTTCCTGGTACACGTTAAATGTCTGTATTAATTATTCATTCGCCTTCTAATTATTTCTTCAGTTGCTGCTTACCATCTTTGGTGAATCTCCAGCATTGTGCGGGGTTCCAAGAAGCAACCTGCCAAATTGGCTTGGCAGTTAGCGTGTGTGAGTCTGGAGGAATTCGAGGCCGCTGTGGTGTAGCGGAAGCATATCCGGCGCGTAACTGGAATACCCTGGGTTCAACTCCCGGTGGCGGCTAATGAGAATTTTTCCGTGACTCACTTATAAACGTGGAAAGAGCGAAGATTTTTGTTTGATATTCCTGGTCCACGTTAAATGTCTGTATTAATTATTCATTCGCCTTCTAATTATTTCTTCAGTTGCTGCTTACCATCTTCGGTGAATCCCCAGCATTGTGCGGGGCTCCAATAAGCAACCTGTCAAATTGGCTTGGCAGTTAGCGTGTGTACGGGAGACTAGAGTTAAGCCGGCGGAAGAGAAGTTTAGTATAGAGTTTGTAGTCTAGGTTAAGGAGAGAGATAGGAAGCCAATTCCCCAAGTAAAGAGGATCTCCTTTCTTGGAAAAAAGAACAATATGTGAATCTGTGAAAATCCTCGAGAGAGTAGAATAGTGAAAAGCAGCAGTTACAGCACACAGGAGAAAAGGCAAGAGCGCGAAGAAGAAAGTACGGTAGAAGAGAAAAGGGAGGCCGTCCGGACCCGGAACAGCGTGAGGGTTAAGAGAAGAAAAAGAATCGGAGAGCTCACAAGAAGTAGGAGGGAGAAGAAGAGAGGCAGGAAGATGATGGGGGACCTGAGGTAGATTGGAGAGAAGATGAGCAGAAGCAGAGGAGGAAGGAGGAGGAGTTTCACAGACATTATCTGCGAAATACTAGTGTACCTGAGAGCAAATAACATCTGGATCGGAGGTGATGGTGCCAGACGGAAGACGAAGGTGACGGAGCGAAGTAGAGATACTGCGATCTGACTACATAGATGTGAGGAAGTCGTATGAGCAATCCACTGGGTTGAGATGTTGTAGACGAAGGCTAGTGAGGGCTCGCTGTGCGAGGGTTTCCAGTAGCGGCTTGAGCTCAGCTTGGTATACAGGGAAGGTTGGATCAACTAAACTGATGAGGGATAGTAGCTGTCGAGCATGATCGAGTTGTATCAATTGAAGGGTCTTCGCTGTAAAATATAGCTGGCGGATGTGGAGAATGAACTATTGTTTGGTCTCCAAACCAATACAAAAGAGCACAGGGAAGCAGACTGCAGCCCCTCCCGACGGGCATCGAGGAAGGCATGTATGGAAGAACAGAACTCAGAATCACCAAGCAAGGTAGTATCAAAGGTCCATGGGCGGACTGTTCGAGAAGCCGGCGACGCATCCAACACGATCACGCAGTGGTCGGAAAACGCTGTGGAGTGATGGAGAGAATCTGTCAATGCCGGAATGAGCGATGGCAAAGCATAATAACGATCCAAGCGAGCGGTCAGGGGAGCTCGCTTCCCAGACGAACGCCAGGCGTGGGAGGTTTCCGCAGGATGAAGGTGCCGGTGGAAGTCAACTAGAGGAGAAAAATCCGAGACAAGGTCTTGGAGGAGGGCAACTAGGTCTGTGCGGCGCTCACGAGACACTGGCAGGCGATCAAGAGACGGGTTAAGAGTGCAGTTGAAATCACCCAGAGAAGCACTTGATCAGAAGTAGGAACCTGAGAGAGGGCTCTTCAGTGGCTCATGAACAACAAAAATAGGTGCGTAGAAGAACATGGTACATAGATGTTGAAGACATGAAAACGAATTCCAGCTAGAGTGAAGGAGATTTGCTGTAGAAGATCTCGGCAGAAATTGCGGACGGAGAGTGAAGACAGAGTGGTTCGAAACTGATGAAGAACACCAATAGCGAGACCACCGTGCACAGAGTAACGGAAAGCATGGTGAAAGGTGAAGTCCTAAGTGGGCCATCTATGAAAAAGTGTCGAGGAGTGGCAGTTCATCTCTTGCAAAAGGAGTAGGTCGGCCCCAAGAGGCGAGCGATCTTCCAGAACGAGAGCGTTAGCGAGGGGGGTCAGCAAATCCCCTACAATTCACAGCGGCGACCTTAAATGGGTAAGTCCGACGTCGGATGAAGGGCAGCTGTGGCAGCTTTCTGAAATATGTCCAGGAGATTGATGATACCACGACACCACAAGACGTAGTCGGGTTGCTTGGCATTATGCCGGAGGAATTTGAGGATGGAGGTTGCTTGGTCGAAGACCTCGGGAAGAACTGCTTCAAACTGCTGTAAAAAGATGAGAGAAGCCTCCCGATTTGTTTTATGAGTGAGAAACTCGTAAAGATCTTCAAAGGAGACAGGTTCTGAAGGAAGAGAAGCATTGGTAAGCAGAGTCGAGAAATCTTCAAACGTCGGCAGAGGACCCTTGGACTTTGAAGAGGAAGAGCTAGAACATGGCAGGAGAGACTTGGATCTTGGATCTTGCTAGACGGGTGGAACGATGTGGGCGACCAGTCGGAGTAGGTGACTTCTTCTTTTTCCTCCGGACCTCGGTATTGGTAGTAGAGCGACGTTTGCCGTGGATCGATGACACACGAGATGTGGAATCAGAGAAAAGGTTCACCTCATCGCCTGTAGCAAAAGTTCCGACGGTGAATGAAGCTTGAGGATCAGCCAGTGATGTCCTCTGTTGGAGAGAGAACACGGGAAGTCTAGGAGGAGTCAGGCGGAGGAAAATCCGACAGAGTGGAGAAAGCAACATCGGAAGACGCGTGTTGATTGAAGGCTTTAATCAGATTTTCGGCTGAACTGGGTACAGGAGGTGCATACGCAGGAGGAGGCATGGCATCACAAACGGAGGAAGAGGTAGAATGTTGCTTTGGAGCTGCAGGAGTCAGTGGTTCTGCATGGGAGCAATGAGCCTGCGGATGGCCGTACGCCTTGCATGCGTAAGCAATGAGCAGAGGTGAGGAGCTCAATCCGGCGGCGCTCGTTACGGCAAGGAACATCGAGGAACCGTGGGAAACTTTATGAAATGCTCTTCCGACGGCAAGATGATGCGAGCAGTTCTACGGAAGCCACATATATTTTTATCATCGGGGTAGATTGAGAAGAGGGGAGAGTGTTCACTGGGCCGACTACTCTGCCGCATCGACTAAGTGCAGCACACAGCATATCATCAGAGATCTCTAGGGGTACTGGATGTAGAGAGACCAGAACAGGACGCTGGGCGATGGATTCGGCTAAGAAGTGACGATCGCCAATTGATAGGCTACGAGCAAGACAAGCTCGGCATATTCTTTCTTCGAAAAATAAACAATCACAGTTCGTGGCTTTCGGGTGAGGTGGGTGATGGCACCAGAAGGAAGCATCTTCTTTAGAGCGGACCTGTACTGCTTCAAAGGAGTGTTGGGCAGCGCATCAAAACAAACCCCCAAATCTAGGGTCGAATGAAGACGTCGACTAGCAGAAGAGTTCTCGGCAATGTCTAATAAGATGGTGTCACCGTTGAGAGTAACGTAAGAATCCATAGGTGGCAGTCGAGACGAGGAGGAAGCCGGTGGAATACCAGATGCAGCCGCAGAATACGTGCGTGCAGAAGCGCCTGCTCGGGAAGGCATTGAAGCAGCATGAAACAATGTACAGGACACAGAGGCAGTAGAAACTGTAGAGGGCAGATTAGCGACGCCATCAGAGTCGTCCATCAACTCATCATCGTCAGCAGAGGCCAGGGACGTCCCATCCACGTTCTGAATGGCAGAGTCGGAGACCCGGGCAGGAGAAAAGGTGCACATTTCATGAGGAAAATTAAGAGGCTTTCCACGAGCAAGCGAAGATGATTGGTCGGCTGCGACTGACGTTAAGGAGGCGACACGAGGAGCTGAAGCGATGCGGGCGGGAACAGCGCCCTCATCGGCAGATGCCATAATCAATGGCAAGGGTTAACGAAGAAAACAACAAGCTCAGTGTAGAAATTAAAACACTGATAATGAAACAAAAAATTAAGCACTCACCAACTCGTGCGGGATCTTAAACGAAAGCACAGACCCTTAACTTCGGCACACACACAGAAGAACAACGATGGGACATAAAAAACACGTACGTGAAGCACTCAAACACGGAGCTCGTGAAAACACGTGTAGACCAAAGATGAACCAACACCGTAATAATGTATGTCAATAAATGCTACGTTGTGTTTCTCTTCTAGGTGTCCAGTGACTTTTGTCAATATAGTGAATATACAGTATACTCATTATATATATATACACACACACACACACACACACACACACACATACACTGTGGAAACGTTTGGCGTTTTCTCTCAAATCACGTAGAAAAGTTATCCCTACTTATGTCAGAAAAGTGCAGTCCCAGCAAGTATGCTGTTATGATTTCATTAAGATAACGCCAACTACAACTTCGACGTAGATCAATAGATTTGGAAGTCAAGTTTATTGGTAGGATCTAAAATCTTTTTTAGATGTTGAAGGCGGCTTTGTCACTTATTGTGTTGACCCATCATCCACATCCCCTTATCTACATACAGTCTGACATAGAATAAAGCTATTCTGCCGCGGAGACATTCCGAAATTCGTTTCCCATCCACATTTATCTTAAAGAAAACAATGATTTTGCTAGTGCTAGTTCATGGTACAAAATGATGAGGTAGACTTTGAAAAGGCGTCTACTCAAGAAGGAAATACTTATATCGTTATGAATGAAGACCAAAAGGAGGCTCGTTCATCGATCTGCTCCGATCTTCTGGGCACTGCAGCTGAGGATTCTGATATTTTTCAAGAATTATGCAGGAGATGAAACATGATGCCCGCAGTATGATTCATATGCCAAGCAACAAGGTGCTGTATGGAGAAGCACCCACTTACCATCGACCAAGAAAGTACCCATGCAACCATCAAAGACAAACATCATGCTGATATCCTTTTTCGATTCGAAAGGTATTGTGCACAAGGGATCCGTATCAGTGGGTTAAAGTGTAATTTAAAAATTCTACAAGCAAATTTTATGACCTTTACGCAGCAGTATTCGTCGCCGTCGTCTCCAGTTATGGGAATCCGGATATTGTTTCTTGCTTCATGATAATGTAAGACCACGTATCACGTTGTTAGTCCAACAGTTCCTGGCTCACCATCAAATCACTCTGTTTCCACATGCGCCGTGTGCCCCTGATTTATTGAACTGCGACTTCTTCTTTTTGCTAAGGATAAAACCGTCACAAAAAGGACACTATCATATCAATTGTCAAGCATCCGTGACAGAACAACTTGCGGACATCCAAGAAACTACCTTCCAGAACTGTTTTCATGGTATTCGAAAACGTTGGAAACTCTTTGTTCATTCAGAAGGGCGGTATTTTCAAGGTTTCCGGCATTTATTGTGTGTATGGTACATTTTTATATTCTTTATTCCGTCAGTCTTGGAACTTATTTGCACGTACGTTGTGTTAATACGGAAATAGTTGAGTTATAGAAAGGAAAAGATATGGCTTCATTGGCGTATGCATAACGAAGTATACATTGCGTCAACTTGCATATACATTTTAATGGAAAAATCTAAAGAAAAGTTTGCTGGGGTTTTTTTCACAGCATTTCATTTGAATTTTCTGTTTCAAGAAGTGGTAACCATATTACGCCATAAGTAGTTTTTTTAACTGTTAAAGAAACAGTACTGACGGAATAGTTTTTACGGTAATCTTTCGCAATGCAGGCTCGCTCTTTTTTACGATTTTTAAGCAGCTCAGTGCATTCGTTTTGCCATTTTACTTAACTTCTCTACTTAAAAAAAGAAATCCGGTAAGAGCAATGGCATTCTACCAGTTCTACTTTCGTTTAAAACACTTCGTTTTTTCTTTCCCTTTTAAAGATATTTACATCTACGTACCTCAGTGATCACTAAAAATGAAGGGTCTCTATTGCGTTAATAAAACAAAATTACATAGCTACCACATCTTACTTTAATTTCAAATTGTGTGTCATTTACAGAATTTACTTCTGATTAGAATGTGAATTTGCTTCATTTTAAACATTGTATTTATTGACAAAATCACAATCTGCTATCACGCATTGTTAACATTTTTAGTTACGATCTCTGTTTCCATCTAGCGGTCAAAACTTTCGACTGCGTGGACACGTTTTCACGTGGAGATCTCCCTCTTCGGCAGCTCATACCTATTACGTGGGTCTCGCTTTCAGTCATGCAGTCAAAACTCTCCGATGTATCAAGTTTTCAAGAATTTGCACCGTTGGACGTTTGTTTTCTATTTCTTGCGATTGCTTCATTTGGTCTTGGCGTACAATAAGATTATTTACCACATCTAGCCAAATGCAATGCGCAAGTGGTTACAAGGCTCAAAGAATTTCTTTGGACAAAGCCATTGATTCTATCAAAGCACGTTACGGTCATGATCTTCCTCGGCAAACCATGATGCTGGAACTTCGGAAGCTTTGTCAAGATTTAAAAATGACTGTGTCCCCAAGGTTGTTTGAAAAACAGCTTCGAGAAATAATTGAATTTTTGAAAACACTGCCTTGGCACCATCTTTATTTCAGTGTTTGGGCAGTTATTCCTGGTGTGCTGGCAGAATGTTATCTGCGACAGTTCAGTGACAGCTCTATGATCACAGACATTTTGAAATTTGTCAGAAACATTGGACCCTTGTTTCTATCTCATTTTGAGTTACTTGAAATAGTGTGTTTTTCTGAGGTAGAAAAGCCAGTTGCGGTTCAGAAACACAGGAATAGGAAAGACCTTAGATCATATTGCTTCATGTCTTACATCTTGCATCATGCAAATGAAGGTAGGCTGCTTCTCAAGAATAGGAGATTTGTGACACACCCGTTGATCTGGCGAAGCTGGAGTCTAGAAAGAACCGGAATGGCACGCGTCTTGCTCATTCTTCGTTATGGTGGCATATTGTCTGACCAAAACAATAGACCTTACTACTTGCCTCATTTCATTCTGCTTAGTTTAATCTATATAGGATACAAAAGCAGTATGTGGGATAGAGATACACTGACATTTCAAGCAGAGCCATCAGAGATGGACTATGAAATGAAAAACGTGTGTGCGTGTTTCGTTGTTGCCCTAAGAGAAGCAGCGAATCCACACGAAGTGACATTTTCCCTGGCTGGTAAAGATTTAGGATTTACAAGGATTCCTTCCCTGGAAAAGTTACTGCCTTTTTATGACAAACTGTTTCCGAATCGACTGTATGGTCGCAGGATACCTTCGTCACTACAGCACTCGTGCAAGTATGTCATCCGACGAATCCTGTACGAGAAATGGAAGCTCCCCGATGGAATTAAAAGTTTGCCTCTTCCTCAGTTGCTCAAAGATTACCTGGATCTGCTATGCGATTAAGACTTCAGTATAGGATAAATAATTCTATTGTATAACATGTTCTTTATTCTCTTAGAACATTTCGTGGCACGCAAGTAATTGATAGAGCGAGCATAAAGAACGTTCAGTTGTTAATAAATAATGTATTCCACAGCAGTACTGTCGATACTTAATTTATTTTTTTCCGCTACTTAATTTCATATTAGGCCTTTTTACATTTGCTCACTTGGTAACAGATATATTTTTGATCTAACGGAAAATCCTGCTGCTTGAACTGATTACTGAAAGTTGCACACAAAAACAAAACTCCAGTTTCAAACAGTTATTCTGTTCTTCATGTAACAGTATTTTCGTCTCTATTGATAAGAGTTTTTGCCTGGACGTCCAAATCATATCGCTTCTAAGTCGTTCCCGGTTTCGAGTATATCGTTCCGCTTTGTTTACATACAAATGTAGAACCTGATCACACCCAACGTGAAATAAATTATACAATAAGGAAATATTACTATTTTCATCAAAATAAATCATATGGGAATGGAAATAATTACAGGCGTTATTTTAATTATGGAAGTTAATAATACATTCATTTCATTTTACAGATTTTTACATAATAATTTCATGAGGAATCCCAATGCATCGCACTTTTACATGTAGTGTAATAGCACGAAATTAAAGTGCCTGGCATTCTCTTTTTTCTCGGTAGAACGAAGTACTTCAATGAGCTTTTCAAATGGATCTAAAATTTTTTTACAAAATATTCGGAATAAATATTCCCTGAGTCTGTCGGCCAATAGTTCTCCTGATTTGGAAATGTAGTTTCTGAAATTTTGCTTGAGACCTCTCAATACTTATATATATAAATATACTCCACTGTCAGGGTATATATAAAAAATTTTACGTGATTGGCTGTTAAACGCGTAAAAAACTGACTTTCCGAACAAAAGTTGTGGTCAGCTTCGTATAAAAAACTAGCTACCTCCTGATTAAAAACAAAACAAAAAAGAACCGTGGTGTTATCATTCAGTATATTTCCTCCATAAAACAGATTTACAATAAAATTCATTAAGTTGTCTATTGTAACTAAATTCGGCTATTCTTCTTTCGGCAGGCGTACGGCTCATTTCTCACAGCTAAGACAGCAGAATGCTAGCACAGCTTCGCGAGCATGTACCGGAAGCATCAAGCTACTGGTTTAGATGTGGCAACGGATCTGTTGTTGTTTATATTCGAACACAAACAGCATGTTTTTGGAGACATTTAAAAAGTAGCATAATGAAACAAGGTGTACACGAAGACAATCTAGGTGATCGATTGATGGAATTCATATTCCGAAGGGAATGTAGTGCCAAAAGCATCGACTTGTTCGAAGAAATTCTTCAAATAACTTCGATGCTTTTTTTCAAAATTGTTTTTTCTATATATTTGTAGTACGAATTAAAATACTACTTGTATATACGAAAGTAATTTTTTTTACCAGTATCCGAACGTACATAGTCGTAGGTTCATTCTTTTTTTCTTAAGTTCTTTTTCAGTATCTCTGTTATTGTTTCTCACGTAGTCCATGAAATATTTGCTTTGATGGAAGCAACGTCGTCATCATGATGAAATAAAACAAGTAAGCACAGAATGCAAAGTAAACCACTTTTCCACTTCCCATGCTATTTGAGTTCGAATGTAAACACCAACAGATCCATACAAAACAAATACCACCGTCTATGTAAGATAATTTTTTAAAAGATGAAAGCTATTTACAATTTAGAACCTCCACTAGCATTTTCGTGGTAACACCTAACCCATCATCAGGTGGAACGGAGGTTAATGCAATACTCACGTAGACCTTTATAGGAGCGCAGCAATGCACCATGGTATAGTTCTCAAGCGTCACAAGGTTAAGGTGTTGCCATCGCAGCCGAGCAATACATACAATTTCCGACTTTAGTTACACATAACACAAAATGTGTTGCACTGTTAAAATTATCAAATTCACATGTTTTTGTTCTATGAAATTTATTTAATAATTATAATTTAAAGTTGAAATCGATGACGCGGTTTTTCCAAACTTTTGGTATGTCCACTGGCGTGTTATCATTACAGCACCTGTCCCCAAAGCTTCAATGTACAGGCTTTCAGCAAGGTGCAGTGAGTGTACGTACGCTGATGAACACTCCTGCGTACGTACACTCACTGCACCTTGCTGAAAGCCTGTACATTGAAGCTTTGGGGGACAGGTGCTGTAATGATAACACGCCAGTGGACATACCAAAAGTTTGGAAAAACCGCGTCATCGATTTCAACTTTAAATTATAATTATTAAATAAATTTCATAGAACAATAACATGTGAATTTGATATTTTTAACAGTGCAACACATTTTTTTATGTGTAACTAAAGTCGGAAATTGTATGTATTGCTCGGCTGCGATGGCAACACCTTAACCTTGTGACTCTTGAGAACTATACCATGGTGCATTGCTGCGCTCCTATAAAGGTCTACGCAAGTACTGCATTAACCTCTGTTCCACCTGATGATGGGGTAAGTGTTACCCCGAAAGTGCTAGTGGAGGTTTTAATTTATAAATAGCTTTCATCGTTTAATTAAATATCGTACATAGACGGTAGTATTTGTTTTGTATGGCATATTGTACCAATTGTGCTTTTATCTACCAACAGATCCGTTGCCACATAAGAAAAACAGTAGCTTGATGCTTCCGATACATGCTCGCGAAGTTGTGCTAGTGTTCCGGTGTCTTAGCTTTGAGAAATGAGCCGCGCGCCCGTCTGCGGAAGAATAGTCCTAAATTCTAACAAACCCCGCATAAAATTTATCGTGAACTACTTTCTTTCACGTTGGGTGGGGTCAGGTTCAATGTAAACAAATATGAACGATACACTCGGAAACGGGGAAAAACCTGAAAGCATTCTGATTCGGAAGTTCAGCTGAGTTTTTACAGCATGCTTTGCAAAGTCTATAGACCTAAGACTGAAGTGATAATTTGTTTTAACTGCGTAAGAAATCAAAATTAGAATTCGCCAAGCTTTCGCTCATCAACGGATGGCTTTCTCAAAACTAATATTGTAAAACAAACTGAAATGCTAGAATGGTTACAATTTTAAATATGAGAATGGTAACACGTGACATATAAAGAATAAATAAATACGCAGTTGTGGTGTGGTTGTGGGTTTATAGACTGTTGTGAGCAACTCGATGGGCTAGAAGCAGTCGCCCATCCCTAATTTAGGGTCACTCGTCCTAGGTAAAAATACGCAGTTCAGAGTGTTCTGAATGTGACGTTATGAGATGTGTCAATTTGTCCCGTGGCACTTTGGAGGAGAAAATAATTTAGGCACTGGATCCACATTGTTGTCATTTCCAAGGAGATGCTTTCGCTGCAGGCTTCAGGGCTGGTTATAATTTCCACAGTTTCTCGGAATGCTGTTGCTTTTGTGTTAAAGTATGGGGCTAGTTTTCTAATGCTTTCCCATATAGGAAACGCGGACTTGAAACACACTTCTCTACCGTGAGCTGTAGATGGTCTTCCTTCCTTTGTGTCTGTGCTGTGTTCTCTGATTCTGGTTCCGATGTAGCGGTTACTCCTTCCGATGTAACATCTTTGTGTACCGTCATGGTATGATAGCGGAATTATCACCAGCTGTGAAACCTGCAACGATAGCGTCTTCCTGGAGTTTCCAAGGATTTGGATCCAGTGCGTAAATGATTTTTCCACTTCAAAGAGCAACGTGACAAATTCACCCATCTTGCGGCTTCCCATTCTTAACATTGAACTACGTATGTAATCGCTCTTTATGTGTCTCGTGGAACAATTCTCATATTTAAAATTGTAATCGTTGTAGTATTTCAGTTGTTTTTTACAACTGAAATACTACAACGCTTTGGGAAAGCCATCCGTCGATGAGCGAAAGCTTGGAAAATTCTAATTTTGATTTCTTACGCCGATACAACAGATTATCACTTCAGTCTTATATATTTGGTGTAATAATCAGTTATTCGGCTCCATTAAAAACGTTCGGTTGCCCAAATGGTTAGTGGTACGGCATTGTGACTAGTCGGCCGAGTTCAACACGTGCTCGAGCACAAAAAAAGGAAACTTTTTTCTTCCAACAAAGCTCAATTGTTAGCAATGTTTTTAGTTTCGAAATTTGAAGACCAAAGTGAGCAACTCGAAGAGCTAGTAGCAGTCGCCCGTCCTTAATTTGCGGTCGCTAGCTCCAGGTCAGCGACACATCCAGCACCATGGTATAGGCCACATCCGAGACCCAACTCAGAGGACTGGACAAAAAGTTATGCCTCTGACCACTCTGTCATATGAGAGGCCTTGGACCAATGACGTAGTTGAGATTGAATTCATATTTATATGATTCAGATATTTTGCGGCTATAGTGTCAATGGCTGGAAACAGGAGGATTTTACTGCACAGGCCGGAAGACATCCGGAGAATAAAAACGCAAAACCGAAAAAGAAGAACTGAGACCGGCACACATTAGCTCGACTGAGCATGCGTTATTTTTGTCTCAAGGGAGGACCTATCCTCCTTAGGAAGGACACAACAAGAACAGAAAATGAAACAGCGCATATTGAAATAAGAAATAAAGCATGTTTCGACGTCTCCTTGCCCGAATCCCAAACATTTTTTAAGGAGTCCTCATATTTAAGACAAATGTTGGAGTTAAATCTATAAGACCTGTTTTTACTGTTTTGATGTCTGTAGAGGTCACTTCGGTGTTCCTTTGCGAGGGCGCGGGTCAAACCTGGAACTCTTCTGCTGTAGACTTTATGCTGGCACTTTTGAAGAAGATTCTAAGTATCCAATTTTAATCGCAATTTGTTTTGTTAAATTTATTCAGTTAGTTAACTTCAGTTTCCTTTAAACAAAGCTTATTTGCTTTTGCGCGTTTCAATCACAAGCCAGCGTGCCGTTTTATTTAGGAGTTGTGTTCGTGTTTTCTTAGTCTGTGCCAAAGCAATAGTTTATGAGTAATAGGGAGCTTTTTAAAATTTAATGAAACTTTATACGGACTTGCGAGATCATTTCCTTGTGCAGAGCTGAATTGCAGACTTGGAGTTTAGCTTCAACTATGATATGGTTGTAATGTAATTCCTTGGATTTATGGGAGATAAGCCAAATTGACATTTTCTTGAACGGTGAGTACACAAAGCAGCTAGAAAGAGCGGAAAGAAAGAGAGTACGAGTACTTATAAGAACACCTGCGGCAAAAATATTAACTGAAATACAAAAGGAACTCCACTAAACTGAGATTCTCTCTGATACTTTAACAGAAAATTTGTCTACCTCTTCGATGATAGATACAGAGAATGTAGTCGGTGATACACATCAATTTGACAAAGAAAGCAGTAGAAGAGAAGTGCATAAACGATGTATTATTCTAAAAATGTGTAGAAACAGATGTTCGAAATTAAAGAACGCTTCCACAGAAAATCGCGGAAACTCGAAAGCGAACGTGTACCCTGTAAACGATAGTGTAGCAACGAGACCATAAATTAAAGTTTCCACGACTGACGTTCGATAACTTTAATGTGGGTTCTTGTGATTGACCAAAATTTGAGGCACAATTGAAGACTCAAATTAATATCCCCCAAGCCTTCATTAAAGACAACTATATATAATAATGATAGAATGTCCGATCATCGTCCTTACGTACAGGTAGACTGTGAATGACGTCACAATTTGTGGCTCCAACATCAGGAATGGAAATGTCACGTGATCTTAGTCAAAAATGTTAAAGGAAAGTTCTATAACGTATAACCAGTGTGAAACGAATTAAATTATTAAGCAGATTCTATGCGTGTATGGTGATAACATGATTTCAATCTCCAGTAAATTATTATTACGGTTAATATGGGCCAGCATTCCACCTAAGTTTTCCATATTTGCAGTAAAGATTATCAAATACGGGAAAAAATAAACAATACTGAAGGTCAATTCCCAATCTAGAAAACGTGTGCCTATTAAAGAAATAATATAGTCATTTGCGTTAACAAATGAATCTACGAGTTTTATATTGTTCACAAATATTCATCGCAATATTCTAATCATGGCCTAAAACAAGTCTACCTATGCAAATAGGTACATATTTTAAGTAAACTTACTAACTCTTGAGTACGGCAATATCATTTCCGTGTATTTTACGTAGTATTTAACTGTGCACTTCTGGATTTTTCACATTGTAATACACTGGAAATATTGCAGCTCTGTATCAAAAATAATTAATGGGAACTCCACTTTACATAAAGCACAAACGGTCCCCTTTCATACAAGAATACATACTAAATAAATGAACTTCGTCCAAACGACTTATCTTGTAACTCCGAAATTGTTGCAATTAAATTTTTATAAGTGAAAATTTCTGAATGAATATATCATTAGGTTAATTATTCCTAAAAAACGCACATGTTACCTACAAGATTTACTAAATAGGAATATTTAAAAGTAGCCTATCAGGTCATAAGAAGGCATTGAAACTGGATAGCACAAAATCACTTAAGCATAATTTCACGTGATCTGACTGCTCTCATGTTGGGACCACGACGGCTCAGTGGCAGACACTATCAATGCGCGGTCTATCACTATACGTGGTCGAAGCGTCCGATGTTGAAAAATTCGTATATCTGAAGCCCTTTCTTGGTAACGAGGCACTGACGGTTTACTGGTTTACCGATAAGTGACAATAAATATGTTTAACCAGTCAGGTAAGTTTGGGCAGAGACAAATATTACTTAACGCCCATATGAATGAATTACTGGACCTATCGATAATAAAGAGATCCCGAGATTTAGTTGAAATGGAAAGCTTTATAAATATACCGCTTAAAAATGCTTAGTCTCGAAACTACGTTTCTCTTGAAGGCTAGTGTTGTTTGTCGTGTCAACTCCTATTAAAACGATAAAAGATCTGACCTTTGTCTTGAACAGGTAGATGTACGTATAAGAGTCGAAATACAGTGACAGATTTAGTAGATTTCATCAGAAAAGAAGCAGAATTCAGGAAGCAAATGCAAATGCTGACCATCTCGCAGTTTCGGAAGAACGGAAATAGAAATATCCCTTTTCCAAAGATTGTGAAAACAAATATCCAAATGGATTTAACACTAAAAAGAAATTAAATTGCGAGTCATTAGCAGCTTTAAAAATCATCTTTGATGATCTCTACATTATTTGTGAAAAAACGGAACATAAAACAGACAACTGTTGAACTTTCAACAGTTCTCATAAAAAGGATTTACAGGCAGATGGTATGCCTTTTTGAGAAAACGTCATACGGCAAAACATTATAATGTGATAATAAGTGTTTGTTCTGTAAGGAACTACATTGAAAGTCAGTATGTGATCAAGATTTGCCTACGAAAAGATCTGTCAGTCGAAGCTATTTCCAGCTCACGAGTTGCTTTTAAAAGTAAAATAAAAGCTGTAAGTAATCGATTCTTCTTCAGACGGTAAGTGCTGTGTAGCTTCTGGAACTACATCGAATTTGAAGATTAGATTCTGTTCGGACGGTGGGAGTCGACGAACATTTACTCGTATGGATGTATCGAAAAAGTTAGCATTGACCTTTATTGGAAAAGAGGTCTTGAATCTGCTCACATTTAAAATAAAATGCAATATAGTTAAGCGTAAATTGTAAAATCATTTAAATCAAATACACTGGTGTGCAAACATTAAGGACGAAGAGGAGAAATTAGCATAACAGCGGAATGAGCAGGCAGAACGGACCGAAAGACCACTCAGGAGATAGACTAAGGTTCGGTACTGTAGGGCATGCGCATATATGCAGCATGACGTAGGGTGGAAGGAGTGTCGGAAGGGTATAAAGCACACGGGCGGTGTGCGCTCAGGAATTCGGTGGAAGCTATTGCACGGTGGACATCGGTTTGAACGACGTCGAGTTGCTGCCACCGTGTGATATGGCCAACAAGCAGTCCAGTAGACGACATCTGGATGACTGTACCCGAGGTCGCGTCATTGGGAAGTTGTAAGAAGGTCGAAGTGTGACTAGTGTGGCCGAGGAGTTCGGGATCGCTCACAGCATCGTTTCACGAACTTGGAGAGCATTTCAAATGACAGGAACAGCTGTCCGAGAGTTTAGCGGTGGTCGTCCACGAGCAACCACGGCGGCGGATGACCGGTACATTGTCCTACAGGCGAGAAGAGACAGACGGCAGACAGTGGAGAAATCGCAAGGCACATGCAACAGACAACTGGACGTCCGTTATCGCGTTTTACCGTGGCCAGGAGGCTGCACAAAGGTGGTCTATTTGCACGACGACCAGTACGGTGTGTGCCATTAACGCCTGCTCATCGGAGACAGCGGTTTCTGTAGTGCCAGGAACACAAGAACTGGACACATCAGCACATCAGCAACGGGGTCGAGTTCTCTTTACAGATGAGAGCCGAATTAGTCTGACGAGCGATTCAGGACGTATACACATTTGGAGAGAGCAGGGAACACGCAATCACACCTCCAACATCATCGAAAGGGACAGGTTTTGAGGTGGCGGAGTTCTCGTTTGGGGCGGTATCATGCTTGGTAGCCGTACTGACCTCCACATCTTCCAAGGAGGTTTAGTCACTGGTGTCCGCTATTGTATCGAGGTTCTCCTGCCTCACGTGCGTCTGTTTAGAGGTGCTGTGGGTCCTGAGTTCGTCTTCATGGACGACAACGCTACATCTCATCGTACATTGGCAGTCGCAGAGCTGTTGGAGAGTGAAGGTATTCAACGCATGGATTGAACCGCAAAGGTCCCCGGACCTAAATCCAATCGAACACGTGTAGGACCTTCTCGTGAGACGCTTGGCAGCACGTCACCAGCCGCCAGCAACGATTTCGCAGCAGCGATCGGCGCTACAAGAGGAATGGGCCGCGATGCCTCAACAGCTCCTTGACAACCTCGTCCTCAGCATGGACAGACGTTGTAAATCCGGCAACGCAGTCAGGGGTGATCATATCAGCCACTAAAGATTGGATTTTTCTTGGTAACCGTCTGTCACATGGACGTTTCTGTCTTCTGTCCAGTTGTGCTCGAAGCTACGTTTTCAATGAAGTGCCTTTGTATCCTTTGGATACCTTGTTTGGACGGTTTTGCTCACTTGTCCCATATTTGTACATCTTGCGGATCTTATGGTATGATTTAAGTCGATGTGGAGCAGTTCTGCACGACGTTACATTTGAAAAACCGTCTCGTCCTTAATTTTTCCATGCCAGTGTATTACCATAATGTTGGGAGCACAGAATTATCAGGAATATCATTATGGGCCGCAGCATTAATATTACCGAGTACTGAAAGCCCGGGGCACAATGTAAACCGTGAAAGATAACCCCAAAGCATGATGCATCCTCCATGAAATTTCACAGCTGGCACAACATAGTCTGGCTGGCAGCGTTCACCTGGCATCACCCACACCCAGACTCTATCCTCGGTCTTCCAGATGGAGAAGCCTCGATTCATCAATCCCAGAAAACGCGTCTCCATTGCTGAAATATTCTTACATCTTGGGTATCTGCTGTCCCATATTCTTACATCCTGGGGATCGTATGGTATGATTTGGGTCGATGTGAAGCACTGCTGCACGACGTTACATTAGAAAAACCGTCTATGTATCCTTTGGATTCCTTAATTTTTGCACGCCAGTGTAGAAAAAGTGGTAATAGAAACTTTTGAGACCCGTGAGACTTGTATGTCTGCCATCCAGTTTCCAAACTACGATCTGTGGAAAAATCTGGCTAACTTAAGCATTTAACAGTCGGATTGTTTTTGATAAAGATAGTTGCAGAGACCAAAAATCGATATTTTGATTGGATATTATTGTTACTATTACTGGGCAATTGCATTTAGGGGGGGTCTGATAGTTTATCATCGGTGTTAATTGAAACTATTTTTGGTTGGTCGATCCGTGGACCAGTGTTACATGCCTCCAAAGTTGATTAAAATGCACAGCTGTAATTTTGGATGAGTTATCTGGAATAAAGAAATTGAGGGCAAGTTGGCTTCAGGAACGTTCTGCTAACTCAATTCATAGGGAATCGCCGATGTTAATCTATTAATCTAACGGGAAGATATACCAGCTGGCCATAATTAAACTTCCCCTATTCAGAGCCTTCTGCGGCTCGATCTATCAACCAGAATAGCACCAAATTCGGTAGGGAGACTATTCAAGACATGAGAAAAAGGATTCCCTGAAACGAAAAAAGCTAAGTTCAAAATGTCGCCGATAGGGGAAATATGGTGCTCCGGTAGCCCAGGAAACGAAAAATTTGAATAAAATGTAGGTGAATACCTGTGTTGCTGGCAGCATAGAGATTCAAATTAAAGGGACAACTTCACATACGCATTCGTATTGATCATTGTGCTCAACATGCGCGTACGTTACCTCGGCGCGCGTTACTTGTAAAATAATTTTACCTGAAGGAGTGGAATGAAGCAGTCGTTCTTCGTGAGTTTAGAACCTCCAAACTTGCGTAGAGGTCCACTGTCAGCTTCTGCGTTTAGATCGATGATTCTGAAATTGGATTGTTAGACGTCAGACCTAGAAGACGACAGAAACCATTGCTACCACGGATAATTGAAGAAGTTGCAATAGGTATTGTCGAAAGATCACACGATAACCTTAATGGTAGTAGAATCGTCCAGGGACTACAACGGCGATTGGATATAACTTATGGAATGTCTTCGGAAAAATCATCCACTTTTATCCATACAAGATTAGCTGCGAACAACACCTACTGCACGGTGATTGTGATTAGCGACTGACATTTGCTCTGACTGTAACGTACCAGGAGATGTGACGTACCTGCCAGAAGGACGCACACGACATAAAGGCAAATAGGAATCAGAATAAAATGTCCGCGTAGCTTAATTGGTAGAGCAACTTATTCCGGAATGAGTGGACCCGGGTTCGAACCCCGGCGCGGATAGAAATGACGGAGAAATTTACTTCGTTATAATGGCGCCCGAACTATCCGGATGACCCGACCGTTCAAAATCTCGCATTGGTGTGATGTTATTTCCACACCGCGAGATAGGAAAAATATGAGCAGCACTTTGAAAGAAGAAAAATAAGGGGGAGATGATGTAACGTACCAGGAGATGTGACGTACCTGCCAGAAGGACGCACACGACATAAAGGCAAATAGGAATCAGAATAAAATGTCCGCGTAGCTTAATTGGTAGAGCAACTTATTCCGGAATGAGTGGACCCGGGTTCGAACCCCGGCGCGGATAAAAATGACGGAGAAATTCACTTCGTTATATGACGCTTATGGACAGAATGGAAGCCGGCGATGCTTTGCCTTGGAAAATTCTGTGGGGAGATGCAGCCTACTTTTATCTGGACGTAATCTAAACAGCAAAAATTGCTGAATTTTGGCTGGCCAATCACCTCATCCGATTCAGGGACTCCCATTACATTCACTAAAAACTGCAGTGTGGTGTGGCTTCACGGCAGAGTTTGTAACAGGGCCATTCTGTTTTGGGAATATCACTCGGATAGGACCAGTACCCCGTTCCATTACCAAAAGGAAATATCGCAATATGCTGAAAACTTTCGTCATCCCACAGCTTCAGCAATGATGATGAGCTTTGAACAAAACCATTTTTATATAAGATGGAGCACCTCCCAACATTTTAGGATCAGTAGAGCAGCTTCTACGACATCACTACGCAGATTAGTCCCTTCTTCCCAGTTGCATGTCCACCGCGCTGTCCTGACATTATTCCATGAGATTTTTGGCTGTGGGGTTTCATGAAGGCCAGTATCTATCGTGACAGTGTCTCGCACTTAGCAGCCTTAAAGGACAGCTATCATGGAATATTTGCGGAACATTCCTCCAGGCATTGTTCCTTGTGTTGTGGATGCGCGGCTTGCATGATGCAAAGTCCGGTCTACAACAACGGTGGCCAAATTGAACCAGGTATTCATCCGCACGCGTAAAGGCAATGTGCTCGAGTTGTGCAACACATTTGTGACAAGCCTTACGCTCTGGTAACTGTAATAATTACTGTTATAAATTAAATTGATGTGATATGTTTTCTTTCTGTGTTATCCTAAGTGCAATACCTAAAAGTTTCATTTCAGTTTCGTCTTTTTTTATTCCTTTTTCCGTCAATTTTAACGCGTCTTTTACATCGTACAGCCCCGTATTCACCCCATCGACGACTTCTCAAACAATATACAGTATATCATAATCAACATCATCATTGTCAACTATTAGCAATCCACTGCAGAATGAAGATGTCCTCAAGTTTCTTCCACAACTGTCTGTCTTGAGCCAGTCTCCACCATGTCACTCCCACATGCTTCGGAATTTCATCCACCCATCTCCCATGCATTCTTCTTTTGGGTCTTTTCCTGTCCCTTGGAGTCCAGTCTAAAACTGCGGTTGTCCATCGGTGATTCGCCCTTCTGGAAATTCGTCCAGCCCATTGTCATTTCAGGGATTTCATTCGGATCATGATGTCATCCATTCTTGTCTTTTTCCTGATCCACAAGTTCCTCTTCTTATCTTTCCTGGTTGCACCAAACATTCGTCTCTCCATGCTGCTTTCAGTTGTATGCAGTCTTTGTATGTTTTTTAGTTACTATCGTCTTTGCCCCGTACGTAAGCAGTGGAAGAATGCACTGATTAAACACTTTTGTTATAAGACATAATGGTATGTAATAACACAAGATATTGTACACCAACCATACATAAAATAGTATAACTATACTAGTTATCCGAATTTATTGAAGGACGAAATCAAAGTTTCCAAGCATTTGCACATCAACCATATGCCTTTTTCAAGGAAGGTAGACAGCAAACTGCAAACTGTATATTAGAACTTTTCAACAATTTGAACGCGGTGACTTGACTTGACCATAAACGAAGAGATGCGAATGTAATTATACAATAAAAACACGAAGCATCATGTTCGTTTTGCAAGCGGAATACTTGGAGAAAAACAAAATCACTAACTATTTGATGAATTGGTTCCAAATTCGTGGCAACTCCAGGGAGACACTATCATTGCAGGCCACTTTTCTGGTAATGATCACCAATGTCTCCCGAAAGGCTGTAGATTTAGGAGTAGAGTAGGGAGCTAATTTCTCTATGTTCTCCTACATCGGATCGGCGGACTTGAACTGGAAGTATCTGGATAGGGCCGTGGTTAATTTGCCGTTCTTTATGTCCCCTTCTGATCGTTGACTCTAATTCTAAATGAACGTTTGGTCATCTCAATGTATTATAGTTTGGAGCCATCCAGATATTGTAGAGCAATGGCTTAAACACCTCCTTCGTTCGAAAGTGGGAGCTTGTCAGTATTTTGCTTAAGCATAGCATACAAATATGTCGAAGATCTTAGGCCGACACCGAGGTTCATCTTTCTCAGCGCGTTTCTAAATTTATAGGAAACATTTGGTACGTAAGGAATAGAGCCCAGATAGCGTAGTGGCAGCTTAGAAAGATTGGCATGCCATTTTCTGTTTCTTTCTATATATCTATGTACCATGTTCGGATCATGTGCTGCCTCAGTGGTCTATTCGATAACGCTTTTTCATTCGCTTAACCTAGAAGGAAAATCGGAGAAGATGGCGAAGGATCTTCTGATTCGAAGACGGAAGAAACCTATCTTGTAATGAACGGGGCAGAATGAGCTGCGGAGCAATCAGGTTGGGAACGGAAGTGGGTTTATAATAGACGTGTGTACCGAAACGATTTTCAGGCGATTTACTCAGTAAAATATCCAATAAGGCAATGTATTATTGTGTTCTAGCTCCATAGGGAAATCGATCGTATGGTGTAAATCATTGGTTTTATCCAGGAAAAAGCGGGAGAGTCTCCTTTCCATGATGCCATATGAAAAAACACGCCGTCAGAATATCGCAGCCAAGTGGTAGGTCTTAGGGTAATGCTGGTGAATATGTTTTGCCTCGATTAGGCGAAGGATTGCTTCAGCGAGAATTGCTGAAAGTGATAATCCCTTTGGAGGGCCATTTGTCGGTTTATAGTTTTCCTCGGAAGCTAAGTAGCTAGAATTTGAGACTAAGTCCATTAATTTGAAGTTGCTGAGGCAAGACTCTTGCAATAATGTGATGAGGTATATATGGCCTCTTTTAACGTTCTGAAGGCTTCCGCCACAGAGACCGAAGGTTAAAGAGAAACCACGTCGAAACTACTGATAACGTCACGTTGATGGACAGAAATTTGCTTGATTTTCGTGATGAAATCTTGAGTGGAAGTTACTATAATGTCCTATTAAGGGAGGTCATTAGCCAGAAATTTGCAGAGTGCCTTCTCTAAATGATACGTCGGTACGAATCTCCCTGACACGATGGATCTCAATGGATTAGGAGGCTTGTGGTGCATAATTCTTCCGAAGAGCTTAGGGATCTCCGGAACCGATGGTGACTTTGCGGTTTTCTTGAGATCCTCCGGGGTAGCGGTCAACTTGGCAGCTCTTTGTACTTGTGCAATCCAACAATTTAGAGGGTTCGTTCGTAGTACTGTAGATCCAGAAGGGCAAAAATTAATAATATTAACGCTAACGGACAAACCCGGCCAGATAACTATTATGGATGCTGCGGACTACAATAAGAAACTCGAAGACTTCATCTCCGCTTCTGGATCTATATTACTACGAACGAACCCTCTAAATTGTTGGATTGCACAGCTGTTTATGTATATACAGATAGGTGTGAAGTTCATCTCCACTGGTCTATACGCTGAGCCCTGACAGCTCGTCTGTGTGGGTCCTGTTCGAGTTCGGGGTGAGGAATGTATCTCAGTTACGCTTTATTGGATTAAAAGTAACGTTTACAAAATCTTATAAGTGACGAAGCTGAAGTCAATATTAAAGACGCTGGTTTCCATTTATTAAGGAAAAAAACAGAAAAATCGCTATTATTAAAAATGCGTGGAATTTGGGTATGTGACATGAAATGTAATGCGGAGTAAAGGTATCGTATGCAAACTTGTGGCAATTGCATTGGTTTATGCAAATGAGCCGCAACATAAACAGGGCTGGTGGGCAGATGTGCGTCATATCGTTTGTGGAGTGTAAAGAAAGGTCTTTGAGACAGCAGATTTGTTGTAATGACTGCGAGGCATCGATTAACAGATGAGCCGAGGTGAAGAGCGTTAGGAAGACGTTAGCGGAAGATGAAATGAAAAGAAGGATAATGACTACGGCCCAGAATCCTTACCGCAGCACCAGCCCAAGTGCTATAGGTTTGTATCATGCTCATCCGTAGCTGTAAATATCATTTTCAGTATTATTCCATCTTTGTGAGACGTCTCGTGAAAATAAAGGATGAATATCCCAGACACATGAGAACCTCAGTGTCTTTTTAATATGAATGTATCATTTTAGCTTAGACACCAATAAAGGATGTTTGCCTCCATTTCAATCGCGATGGCGTATGCATCGCTCAGCCAGTCGTAAAATTAAGAACCCAGACCCAATAGCACGAGGGCTTAAGTAAGAGGGGTGGGAAGTGGTGATTCCGCGGAGGTAGCGGAGCTCAGTCGATTGCCGACTGATCCTGCCTGTGTGAAAGACCTGTCGGATACTGGCGGGATTGTTCGCGCAACACCTTAGAAAATCTTGAGAAAGTTCATTTTATACCTGCAGGTTCGACACTTTGACGGAGCAGGTAAAGTCATCATATGGTTAGAAACAGGCCAAATTCAGGTGAAAGTTTCTAGATGGCTTCACGTGATTCCTTCTGTGGTCCACAGACATTTCAGAATACACAATTTGCTTCTCTACGGTACAGCAAAGGACGTTCTAGTGCTACAAGATCCGTGGATAATCTTCGATTAACTGTGCGGAGGAACGAGGTTAATACTCCGACACAGCTACGATCTGCCCTTGCTACCGCTATATTTTCCTAGTCCTAGGGCCAAAACTTACAAGGATAACAGGAAGTCCCAGGGCAAAAGCTTCTGTGGATAACCTGGAGTCCTAAGGCTACAACATCAGTGGATAACCGATATCTTCTATTACATGAGCGGTGGAACGGGGCTGATACAGCGACTCAGCTGCAATTTGCCGCTGCTACGGCCATATTGTAAAAGTGGAATTTGCTTCCATGTATGGGCAGATGGCTTCACGAAGCAGGTTTTTATGCGTGGCGACCAGCACTCTGCGTGCTCCTTATCCCCCTCACAGGAGGTAACGTTTGAATTGTTTAAGTCAATTGGTTTTCAGTCCAACTGAATTAATGTGAATTGGACTCAAAACCAATGCTTGTCAGTAAACTTCACAGATGAGTTCACATTCAATGTAGAGCAATTCCAAGTTCTGGAGATCACGAGGGACACACTATCAACCCTCCATGAACTATGAAAGAGAAACTTATAAAGGTGGTGGCGTGCTGGTTTGGAACGGCATCTCGTCAGGAGAACGCACAGACCTTAATGTGCTTCCAAGGGGAACCACAAATGCTCGAAGCTATAGGAATGATTTCCTCATTCCCTATGTTCGCTTTTATGCAAGTACCATAGGAGGTACGTTTCTCCTACAAGGCGATAAAGTTTATCCCCGACTGAGCGAGGCTGGTAGTACAATATCTTCAAGAGGAGACCTTTGTCCTTGTGAATTAACCAGCAAGGTGTCTTGTCCCTAATCCGATTAAGCAAGTCTGGAATGTTCTAGGAAGAGAGTGTTACAGCCCAGAACTCCCCCCTTCCGTAAGACCTGGACAAACAATGATCGTTTTAACCAACTGAGCTCCCAGACACCGCTCTCAAAAACATGGAACGTCGCTCTAAGGGATGACCCCACTTTGTATTGGGCTACTTTGGCTATTTCAACTTGACATCTCATTTTTCACCTGGTTCTGGGGCTGCGGGTGGCCTAGTGGGCAACGTTCGTGACTGCCACGGAAAGGACCTCAGGTTCGATCCCAGGTCGGTACGAACGCTCGATCCACTAAATATCCGCTGTGCGTCGGATGAGCACGTTAAGCCGTCGGACCCCGAGAACTGTCCCCCCGTAATAAATAAGGGCGTCTTCCTCCCCCTTTGTACTTCGCTTCCGTGTCACTTTCCTATCGGGCACTCTAGCCCAGATCTCATAGCTTCCTATTTCTAAGGGTTGTTTAAGAGCTGGGGTCAGACACTCCCTTCCTAAAATCCTATACATAGGATCGGATCTGATCTTTCACCTGGTTCTGTATGTGTGGTTTTTTTCATTAATTTGTGGAAATAAGTGTTGGTAAGTGTGGTGCCTATTCACTGCTGTGTTTTAAGAGTGGGTTTAGCACCAAAATTGAACTGGCACCCCTTTCAATAAATCCATTGTGTTTCTGGTATTAAGTCTTGGAATCTTCGCACGGACATCTACGCATCATGACTAATTCCATCTGCGAATATTTTTGGAGCTGATTGTTCTCAAGCACGTCGTTACATTTTTAGCACGTCTTTCGTAAAAAAAGGATCGTGCTTATGTTATCCGTTTGTACGTCCGTCCGTCCGTCTGTAGACACGATATCTCTTCAACTAATGGTCCGATTCGAAAAACTATTTTTGCATTAGAAAGCTTGAAATGTGCAAATGCTGATCATTATTTCGTTTGTTTGTTTTTTACGATGCAAAACTTCGCCACTAGACGGCGTAAATGCAGATGATATCGAATTCAAAACACATTGTAATCCATATATTTGCTTCTAAACATCCAATTCAAAAAAATATTTTATTTTTCGATTCCATTCAGATCGAAGATTATTTTAGGCATAGCCAATTTTCCACGTTACGCATATATTCTCCACTAGGGGGCGTAAGAGTAAATTGCTTTTTCCCAGATATCTCTGCTTCTAAAATTCCGATTTGAAAAATGTTTCCTGCAACGAACACAGCTCGTAGTGGGAAACATTTTGCATGTAATTCCTAATTTTTGGTATAAAATCGTTTGGCCACCAGGAGGCGTAAGTAATGATTTCTGCTTCTAATGTATTTGCAGCAAAATCTGAGCTTCTAAGATCTGGAGTTGAAAAATTCTTTCGTAGATTGATACTACTCACGTAGACAAACCTTTTCGGAATATGTTCTTCTTAATATAATACACGGTTTCTCCGCCAGAGGGGTGGATGTATATCTTGTTTTTGGCATTAACTCTTCTTCTAATGATGCGATTTGAAAAATGTCTTCTTTGCTGGTCAGAGTTTCCGGTGCGACATGTTTCTAATATAATTTCAAAATTTTCAAATTATTTATTGACTTTCTGCTAGGAGGAGTAAAGGTAAATTGCGCCTTCCTCAATATCTCTGCTTCTAAAACTCCGATTTGTAAAATTCTTCCAGCACCGGATACAGCTCCTGATGGGAAATTTTTTTTATTGTAATTTCTAATTTTTTATAAAATAAGCTTTGGCCACCAGGGGGCGCAAGTGTTAAATTTCTGCTTCGTAGGTATTTGCAGCAAAATCTCAGCTTATAAGAGCCCGATTGAAAAAATTCTTTCGTGGATCGATACCGCACCTGTCGATAAACATTTGAGAATATTTTCATCTTAAAATAATGCATGGTTTCTTCACTACTGAGCGTAGATGTCTATTTTATTTATGTCAATATCTCTGCCTCTAAAAGTCGGATTTGAAAAATTCCTTCTTTGTTAGATAGCGTATCCAGTGTAAAATGTTTCTCATATAAGTTCAAAAATTTCAAGTAAAGCATAGACTAGGAACGTAAAAGTAAATTGCGTTTTCCACAATATCTCTGCTTCTAAAACTCCGATTTGAAAAATTCTTTCTGCGTCGGATACAGCTCCTTGTAGGAAATTCTCAGCATATAATTTCTAATATTTGATAAAGAATGGTTTGGCCACCAGGCGGCGTAAGAGTTAATTTCTGCGTCTGATGTAAAATCTGAGCTCCTGGAAACTCGATTGAAAAAAATTATTTCATGGATAATAAAAAATTATTTCACATCGAAAAACCTTTTGAAAATACTTTCTTTTTAAAATAATGCATGTTTTTTTCGCAGGTGGGGGTGTGTGTAAATAAGGAACTTATATTTGTCGATATCCCTGCTTCTAAGAGCCCGATTTGAAAAATTATTTCTTTGTACGAGAGTGTTTCCGTTACGAAATGTTTCTCATATAAATTCAATTTTTTTAACGCACAAGTCTATCATCAGAAGGCGTAAGTTGACGTTTCCGTTTACAGCAATATCTGCGAGATTAAAAACCCGATTGAAGAAAACGTTTCTTCTGTCAGATACTACCGTTTTCCATACCGATTGCATTGATTTGGAATTTTAAAGATGTGACTTCCAAAGTGGAATATATAAAGCTGTGCAAGACAGTACGAAAAAGTATCACTGAACACGTAAGTAAATTCAACTGTGAACTAGTGAGGAAAGCAATTAAAAACAACCAAAGCCTAAAGATAGCAAACGGACATCTCAGTAAGGGAAGAAAACAGATTATGGCACTGAGAAAAGAAGATGGTTCTGTAACAAGAAATAGAGGCGAAATTTTGACAAGAGTGAAAGATTGCTACTCCAAATTATATGAAAGGGGTGATACATGTACTCCACATATCATGAAAGGTACCAATACGAGAGTTCTTCTAGTCCTCCCAGCAGACGTTGCACATGCAATCAAGAACATGAAGTGGGGAAAAGCTCCAGGAGAAGATGGAATTACTATAGACATCATACAAGAAGCAAATGGAGAAATTGAAACAGTATTCGCGCAAGTTTTTACTCGATGCCTTAATGAAGGGAAGATTCCTGAGGATTGTAACAATAATGCAATGATTCTGCTGCATACAAAAGGAGGCATTGAGGATCTCAGGAAAGACATACCTATCAGCCTCTTATCAGTGGTTTATAAAATCTTCACTAAAGTTCTTTCACATCGCTTGAAGGTAACACTGGATATGGCTCAACCGAGAAGACAAGCTGGATTCAGGAGTGGCTACAGCACAATAGATCATATCCACGTACTGAGATAACTGATTGAAAGAGCGACGGAACATTAACTTCCATTCTTTTATCGATTATGAAAAGGCCTTTGATTCGGTGAAACCATCAGCAGTTACAATGGCTTTGAAATCCTGCGGTATTGAAGATGCATACATTAATGTTATTAATAACATCTATGAAAATACAAGTGCAAAGATTCGGCTGTTTGAGAATACAGCACACATAAAAGTTGGAAAGGAAGTAGTACAAGGTGACACCATATCTCCCAAGCTCTTTAATGCGACATTGGAAAATGTCTTTCAATCACTGAACTGGGAAAACAAAGGGATAAAGATTAATGAAGATTATCTAACTCACCTTCGTTTTACTGATGACGTAGTCATATATGCAACTACCCCATCAGAGCTGCAGAGTATGATCCAGAAACTTGCTGACAAGAGTAAAGATGTGGGAATAAAAATGAACTTTCAGAAAACAAAAGTGATGTACAATGCTTTTACAAGAAATGAAAATTTATCGATTGTTAGAGAAAAGCTGGAGATAACAGACACGTACGTTTATCTTGGACAGCAGATATCAAGTGAGGGTCACATTCCTGAAGAAATTAATCAGCGTACAAAACTTGCCTGGAGAGCTTTTGGTAAAAACAGCATAATTTTCAAGAGCAATATACCATTATGTCTTAAAAGAAAAGTGTTTGATCAATGCATCCTTCCAGTGCTTACATATGGTTCAGAGACGTGGACCTTAACTAAAAGAGACATACAAAGGCTGCAGACAACTCAAAGTAGCATGGAGAGGTGCATGCTTGGTGTAACCAGGAGAATATAAATATATATATATATATATATATATATAGAGAGAGAGAGAGAGAGAGAGAGAGAGAGAGAGAGAGCTGGCGGTCGTAGTGAGCGATGGGTTTGCCTCCTCGGGGCGCTCCGTGGTAACAATGGCACACACAACAGCAACTAGGGCATCTGTGAATCTTGGAGAGGTGCAAGCTAGCTCGGTGTTACATTGGCGAAAAGACCCCAACTCACTGGGTTTTGTTCCAGAATCCTTAGGTTGAATGACCAACTGGAACCCACAGCTGTAGGCTAATCCCCAACACTGATGTACTTACCTGATTAAAAAGACAAAAAGAAATATTAAGAATGACTCAAGTGTGGGATATGGTGGACCTACCACACTTGAGAAGGACGGTCCACCACGGAATCGACCTGGACTTTCTAAACGGCGTATGAGAAAGCGATCGCGGCTGAGTGAATGTAAGATTGGTGTATGGAACACTAGAGATATAAATGGCAAGTTGAGTGAGGTGATTGAGGAGATGAATAAGTATAGACTGGATGTGCTGTGTGTAAGTCAAACCAAAAGAAGGAAATTGGGGTAGAAGAAGTGAATGGCACGGTGAGTGTGTGGTCTGGAGTATTGGATAATATGAGAGGATAGGCTGGTGTAGGTGTGATTTTAAGTGAAATGATGAAGAACAACTTGATTCACTATAGCTGCATAAGTGACAGAATTCTCTGGATTTGTTTGAAAGTGAAACTTCAGAGAATTGTAATTGTTGTAGTGTATGCTCCTTGTGACTCGGAACCGTATGATAAGAAAGAAGATTTCTGGAATGAGCCAAAAGCTGTTTTGAGCCAGTTTGGTGCTAAAGAAAAATTTATAATAGCAGGGGATTTCAATGCAAGAGTAGGTGTGCATAATGCAATTTCTGACCATGTTCTGGGTTAGTTTAATGATCCTTGTGTGAATGATAATGGTGAAAGATTAATTGAACTCTGCATTGAGAATGATTTGTGTGTATCTAATACATTTTTCAACCACAAGTATATATACACACACACATATACTTGGGAAAATCGTACTCTTGGTCAAAAGAGTGTGATAAATTTTGTTGTTTACGATCAGCGTTTGAAACACTTAGTTGTTGACACCCGTGTGATGAGAGGTGCGGATGTTGGTTCTGATCATTACTTGGTAGTGTCACGAGTGAAACTTAATGTTGGTTGAAGGAAAAGGAATAGGAAGAGACCCAGGATAGAAAGAATAAAGGTTGATAGGCTCCTTGAAGATCATCATCGGTATTCTGACTTACTCAGAGAACGACTGAAGGATATGAAATCTTGTGAGAGAGATGTAGAAAAGAAGTGGGAATGTTTTAAGAACTGTGTTGTTACTGCTGCTGAAGAGGTCTGTGACACCACAATAGTGGGTAACAGTAGAGGTGATGCTTGGTGGAATAATGAGATTGATGAGGCAGTAAAGAAAAAGAAGGAAGCCTATTTGGGGATGTTGCAAGGTAGAGTCTCTGTGGATGAATATCGCTGTAAGAAGCGTGAAGCTGCTAAGCTGGTTCACCACAGTAAGGCAAAAGATAGGAAAGAGAAAGTGGAAAGGCATGAACTGGCTTTTTGGAAAGATAGAAAGTCCTTCTGGAAGTACACGAGACTCAGGAAAAATAGGGGAAACAAAGTTGTAAATTGTGTGAAGAATGAGATTGGGGAAATGATATTGGAGCCCAATGAGTTAAGTGACAGATGGGGCGAATACGTCTGTGAGATATTACATCAGGAGAGGAAAAATGATTCTGAGACAGATGCAGATGATGTCACAATGAGGGATGAAAGCACAGGAGGGATCTCAAGAGAAGAAGTGTGTAAAGCTCTAAAATCTCTTCAGAATGGTAAGGCTCCAAGAGTTAATGGCATAACTGCAGAGATGTTGAAGTATGGTGGTGACTCTATAATTGACTGGTTAACTGAAATTTGCCAGTTGTGCTGGGAGTTAGGAATGGTCCCTCGGGATAGGAAGGACGCTATCATTGTTCCTTTGTATAAGGGAAAAGGTGATCAGACTGAATGCAAGAACTATCGTCGTATTAGCCTACTGACTGTGCTAGGGAAAGTGTTTGGTAAGGTTTTTATTGAAAAAGTCCGGGGTCTTACATCAGAGAAAGTGTGGGATGTTCAGAGTGGTTTTATGCCTGGTAAAGGCTGCACTAACCAGATTTTTGCATTACACATGATGATTGAAAAGTATCTGGCTGTTGGGAAGAAAGTTTTTACTGCCTTCATAGATTTAGAGAAAGCTTACGACCGAGTCAACAGGACAATTTTGTGGAAGGTATTGAATGAATATGGTGTTACTGGGAATCTACTTAATAGTGTAAAAGCCATGTACGCTGGTAGTATAGCTTGTGTACGAGTGAATGGTGTTTTATCAAAATGGTTTTCCATTGGTGCAGGAGTTAGACAAGGTTGTGTAATGTCACCCTGGCTGTTTAATATATTTATGGACGCATGCATGCGTGAGGCCAAAAGAGATAATAGTGGTTTATGTCTTGGTGATATCCGTGTGTGCAGATTGCTGTATGCTGATGACACTGTCCTGTTGGCAGAGAGCAAAAGTGAGTTGCAGAGTATGTTGACTCGGATGCACGAAGTTTGCATGAAATTCAAACTGAGTATAAATAAGGGAAAAACCAAAGTTATGGTTTTTGAGAGTGGAATGGGTAGCACTGAATGTAATGTAAGTATAAATGGCACTGTGATTGACCAGGTGAGTGAGTTTGTGTATTTAGGAAGCATGTTTGACAGAGAGAACAAGTGAAAAGGTGAGATCAGTAGGCGAGTGAATTCTTCTTTGAAAGTCATAGCTGCTCTGGGAGGTTTTCACAGGAATGATGGGTTCTCTAGAGAGTCCCGCATGGCTGTGTATGAAACAGTAATTGTTCCTACTCTGATGTATGGCAGTGAAACCTGGGTACTGCAGAAGGAACATAGGAGTCGTTTGTGTGCTGGAGAAATGCGTTACTTACGTGGGGTTTGTGATAAGACACGATCTGATTGTGTGAGGAATGAAGATGTATTGCAGTTGTGTGATGTAAAGCAAAATGTTGTTAGCAAGGTGTAGACCAATATGCTTCAGTGGTTTGGCCATGTTGAAAGAATGAGTGATGAATTGCTTACTAAGAAAATATTTTCAGCCCAAGTGGCAGGAAGGAAAGCCAGAGGAAGGCCAAGGAAGACATGGGTGGATCAGATTCAGGAGTGTCTGCATGAGAAAAAGATTATGAGTATGAAGTGTAAAAGCTCTTGTGTACGGCGTGTAATGAATATCAGTGAAGCACGAGTTATATGTCAAGATCGCTGTAAATGGCGAAGTTTGATACGTCAACGTTAGGTAAAAATATCTGGAAGTTTGTATTTCTTTTCGGAGCTAACCTCTAAATCTCAGAGAACAGCTTAGTGATATGTATATATGTATGTATATATATATGTAGAATAAAAACATTATAGAACAATAACACAAAATTTAAAAAACGGAACTTCAAAACAAGTGAAAACTAAAAACAGGTGGCCGTCATCAGGAGAGCATCAACCTGCGGAAGTGGCCTTTCTAGTACCAACAATACGACAACGCAAGCCAAAATTGTCGGTTGGTCATGCTCCTTACGCTACAAAACCAAATTCTAATAAGCACAAGAATTCCAAGAATCAATTTTATACAACTGAAAAAAAAAGTAGTTAAGAGCTTACCGGCAGAACAAATCCACCATGACAAGGCAACAAACAAAACTGAACGGAGCACCCAAAATTTCCCAAATATATACACTGATATAAAAGGTGGTCATGGTTAATCAACTACCTGGTAAGCCAAAAATGTGTGAATTGACAAGATGCAAAACTGTGTATGTAGATAGGATCTTCAGCTATTAGGAACCCACCAAATAGCACCTTATGTTGCTTATATACTTAAAATTGTTAGGTCCTAGGTTAATAAAGCATGTCAATGTGCAATTTGAAACTCTTGGACACCGAATTATAGTTCAAAATTAAATGGTTAGAATGATGTCTTAAGAGATGTTTAAAAAGTTGTTAGATTGCAGTTTAGAAAGAAGAGCTTTCAGCTATTCTATGAAACTGAGAGATGAGTAGATTTCGATGTATAACTTTTGAAATGTTGGATGACCAGTGAGTGTAGTGGATGATATCAAGCTCAAAAGAGTTTCTTTTATCAAATACGTTCACCACAACTCTTCCTCCTCGTCCACCTGAACCTCTAAATCGAGGTAACAAACACAAGTAGACGATCTGTTGGTTTTTCTAGGGTAAGGTCGTCAGGATACAAGTCAGTGGCGCAACGCAAAAAGTCCGGAATGTTAATGACAATTATGTCATCAACATATCTTAGAGCAATCCCAGGTAAAGGATGATTGGCAACAAATCTATCCTCAAAGAAATGTAGATAGAGATTATCCAAACTATATATAGTAACGGAAAATATATACAGTAACGGAAAAATTAATAGCAACTTTGGAAATTTCTGACGTTTTGGGGTTTTCAGTGTTGCTATAAAAGTAAATATGCAGGTAATACTGAAAAAATATATATATAATTTTAACGCACATTTCATGTAGAAGCCAACTCACTTTATAGAATGGGATTATCTTTAACAAAACTGAAGTTATGACTAGAAATGTGCTGCAAAAGAAGCACACTTCGTTATGAGAACTGTCATCGTTGTTGCTACAAGCCGACGGAGCTTGCTTGTGCATCCGCGCACAGACGATATAAAGATCAGGCGATGTGCAAAGAGTTTTTCCGGACTTTTCGCAGTACGCGTAGGTAGTTCGTTTGCTTTTGTGAGTGTGCAGTCGGTACTCCTGTGGACTGCAATGGAAATCTGAAGTTTGGAGTGAATTTCCTTTATTCTGTGCAAACTGTGTTTCAGTTATGTGAAGATTATGTGATATTTCACCACGAAAAGTTTCGCGAATGGTGACTTTAAGTGAATCCTGCAAAAGCAATGCATAAATTGCCCGGATAACAGCGGTGCACAAGAGTACAGTTGGATTGCAGCTGGCGAAAATCTGTGATATATGTGGAATCAAGAATGGCAGACTGGGTAAATGTGGACAAAAAATGAAAACATCTCCTAGAAGTAACAACGCGTCGAAACGGTTATTACTGCGAAACAGGTTCATCTCGTCAGCAGATCTTGCGAAAGAATTGCTGGATAGCTGTGGTACTGTTGTTTGTCCTCGAACAGTAAGGAACAGGTTACATTCTACGGGTCTGACGTCTCATAGGGCGGTAAAGATGCCATTGCTAACCAATGTGCAATGCAAGAAACGTTTAGAATGCGCGAAGGAACATAGGGAGAGGAACACTGATAGGTGGCGTCGTTGTGATTTGGGTATGTTTTGCTGCTGCTGGAGTGGGCAGAATACATGTGTGTGAGAGCACTGTTAGTGCACAGATGTACAAAAGTTTCCTCCTGGACAAAATAGTGCCTTCAGGATGTGATTTATTCCAGGGTCAGCCATACATCTTCCAGAACGATTCGGTCCCACGTCACCGTGCGAAAATCAGTAAAGTTTATGTGAAGTCTTTAAGCAATGTTATGCCTGTTCCTTGGTTTGGTGATTCGCCAGACTTGAAGCCGATTAAGAATTTGTAGCGCATTATGAAAAGAAAAGTACACGAATGTCACCCCACAAATTAAGCGAAATTGATTAACGCAATTACTGACGTTTGGCACAACTGCATTTCATCCGATATGTTGCGTAAGTTACGTTGACTCCATGCCCAACAGGTATGCAGCCGTTGTTAAATCAAAACGTCACCCAACGAAATATTAGGTACGTGATTGCATTTGAATTTGAATATGTTATTTTGCCATGACTTCTGTTTCGCAGCACATTTCTGTTCAAAATTTCAGTTCTATTAAAGATATTCCCATTCTGTAAACTGATTCGGCTTCTTCATGAAATGTGCTTTAAAATGGTACATATACTGTATATTGTGAGTATTATCTTCATATTTACTTTTGTAGCAACACTGAAAACCCAAAAACGTAAGAAATTTCCAGAGTTGTTATTAATTTTTCCGTAACTGTGTATATATATATAATCATCATCGTCGTCATTGTCAACCATTATTAATCCACTCCTGGACGAAGGTCTCCCCAAGTTTCTTCCACAACGGTCTGACTTCTGCCAGTCTCCTTCATGTTACTCCCGCATATTTTCGAATTTCATCCACCTATCTCCCACGTGGTCTTCTTCTGAGTCTTTTCCTGTGCCTTGGAATCCAGTCTAAATTTCGACTGTACATCGATAGTCTGTGCTTCTAGCAATATGTCCAGTCCATTGCCATTTCAGGGTTTTTATTCTGATCAAGATGTCTTCCACTCTTGTCGTTTTTCCAAATGTTACGAGTTCCTCTTTTTATCTCTCCTGGTTACACCAAGCATGCACCTCTCCATGCTTCTTTGAGCTCTCTGCAGTCTTTGTATGTATCTTTTAGTTAAAGCCTACGTCTCTGCACCATATGTAAGCACTGGAAGGATGCATTGATCAAACACTTTTCTTTTAAGACATGATGGCATATTACTCTTGAAAATTATACTGTTTCTTCCAAAAGCTCTCCATTCAAATTTTATACGCCGATTAATTTCTCCATCGATGTGACTTTCACTTGATATCTGCTGTCCAAGATAAATGTAGTATTGATCTTCAGCTTTTCCCCATCAATCGATAAATCTTCATTTCTTGTAAAGGCATTGTACTTCACTTTTGTCTTCTGAAAGTTCATTTTTAATCCCACTTTTGTACTCTTATCAGCAAGTTCCTGTATTAAACTCTGCATGGGGTAGTTGCAAAAATGACTACGTTATCAACAAACCGAATATGAGTTAGATAATCTCCATTAATCTTTATCCCTTTGTTGTCCCAGTTCAGTGATTGAAAGACATTTTCTAAAGTGGCATTAAAGAGTTTGGGAGATATAGTGTCGCCTTATCTCCCTCCCTTTTCAATTTTGATGGGTGCTGTATCCTCAAATAGCCGAACCTTTGCACTTGCATTTTCATATATGTTATTAATAATATTAATGTATGCATCATCAATACCGCAGGATTTCAACGCCATTGTAACTGCTGATGGTTTCACCGAATCAAAGGTATTATCATAATCGATAAAAGCCATGCATAACGGAAGTTCATATTCCCTCCATCTTTCAATTAGTTCCCTCAGTACGTGGATATGATCTATAGTGCTGTAGTAACTCCTGAATCCAGCTTGTTCTCTCGGTTGAGCCATGTCCAGTGTCACCTTCAAGCGGTGTGAAAGAACTTTAGTGAAGATTTTATAAACCACTGATAGGAGGCTGATAGGTCTGTAGTTCCTGAGATCCTCAATGTCACCTTTTTTATGTAGCAGGATCATTGTATTATTTTTCCAATACTCAAGAATCTTCCCTTCATTAAAGCATCGAGTAAAAACTTGGGCGAGCACTGTTTCAATTTCTCCACTAGCTTCCTGTATGATGTCTACGGTAATTCTATCTTCTCCTGGAGTTTTTCCCCGTTTCATGTTCTTGATTGCATGTGCAACTTCTGCTGGGAAGCATGGAAGAACTCTGGTACTGGTACCTTTCGTAATGTTTGGAGTACATGTATCATCTCTTTCATATATGTTGAGAAGAAATCTTTCACTCTTGTCAACATGTCGCCGCTATTTCTTGTTACAGGACCATCTTTTTTCTCAGAGCCATAATCTGTTTTCTACTCTTACTCAGATGTCCTTTTGCTGTCTTCAAGCTTTGGTTGTTTTCAATTGCTTTCTTCACTAGTTCACAGTTGAATTTCTTTACGTCTTCAGTTATACCTTTTCGTACTGTCTTGCGTAACTCTATATATTCCACTTTGGGAGTTATATCTCCTTTAGTTGTCCTCAGCTCTCTTCTTTTTTGCATGAGAATATTGTTTTTTCATGAGAATATTGTTTTCTTACCAGCTTATTGTTGTTGCATTTTCCATAGGAGCCTTGGTTAGTTTTCTACTACTACTACTAATAATAATAACAGATGCGCGATACTGAATATAAAGAAAGAAAAATGGCTTAAAATTCATCCGTTAGAAAATGCATTGATTGCCAACTTTGAAGGTGAACAAACTTATAAGTATCTAGGAATATAGCAAAATGGAATGTTAAATGACAGCACACTTAAAACGTAATTTGCAACAAAATACACCAATCACCTTTAAAAAATTCTGAACACTAGATAACATTCCAAAAATAATATTATTGTTATCAACTCTTGACCAATTTCTATTGTAACCTATGTGACGTACCTGCCAGCAGGACGCACATGACATAAAGGCAGATAGGAATCAGAATACATGTCTGCGTAGCTCAGTTGGTAGAGCTGCTTGTTCCGGAATAAGCGTACTCGGGTTCGAATCCCGGCGTAGACCGAAAATGACGGAGAAATTTACTTCGTTATAATGGCGCCCGAACTACCCGGATGACCCGACCGTTCAAAATCTCGCATTGGTGTGATGTTATTTCCACACCGCGAGATAGGAAAAATCAGAGAATCCCTTCTCCAGTGCTTCGAAAAATAAATGTGTGTGACGTTGCATTCCACATACCAGATTGACTGGGAGTTCTCAAGTGCACGTTCTACAGTGGTTGTCTGCCTGCAGCGATTCATGGTCACGGCTGATCCGTGGGCCATGCCCCCGGCCCTCTTTCGGGGGGGGAGATGTGACGTACCTGCCAGCAGGACGCACATGACATAAAGGCAGATAGGAATCAGAATACATGTCTGCGTAGCTCAGTTGGTAGAGCTGCTTGTTCCGGAATAAGCGTACTCGGGTTCGAATCCCGGCGTAGACCAAAAATGACGGAGAAATTCACTTCGTTATACCTACTCCTTTGGATCCTTAAACGAATCAATACGGATTTACAGGAACTTCAACGACACACTAGGATTTTAATCAAAACAGATGCAACCATCCTAAATCTACAGTTGGAAGACCCTACCTGAAAAGAAAAGAAGGAAGCTAATCAATATAATACATATCTACAGAAAACAAAAGGCAAAAGAAAAGAAGGAAACTAATCAATATAGTACATCTCTACAGAAGGCAAAAGAAAAGAAGGAAGCTAATCAATATAGCACATCTCTACAGAAAACAAAAGGCAAAAGAAAAAAAGGAAGCTGATCAATATAGTGCATCTCTACAGAAAACAAAAGGCAAAAGAAAAGAAGGAAGCTAATCAATATAGTGCATCTCTACAGAAAACAAAAGGCAAAAGAAAAGAAGGAAGCTAATCAATATAGTACATCTCTACAGAAAACAAAAGGCAACTAAAACCGTACTTCTTAGGGAAAAACATGTCATCACTATTGTGGTGGCTACAGCTGACGAAGGCTTTACCCGATAGAACCTGAATACTTCTCAGTTCTTTACTCAATCAGAAAGCAATTCAGACCCACTGCAAATTTGGAAAAGCAAAATTTTGCACGGTAAATATCCAAAGAGCATAGATCTGAGAAACATTGGCACAAACTCCTCACTACAATGATTACAAAAAAGGTCACCTTTATCCAGATACCGATGGATTATTAATTGGGATTCAATACCGAGTGATCGCAACCGAGGATCACAAGAAACACATAATGAAAGCTGCAAATGATGACACCTGAAGAATATGTGCAAAACCAATGAAACCGTGGAACACATTTTAGCCAGATGCTCTCTCCTTCTTAAAAAGCAATATAGTAACAGACACGACCAGGCAGCCAAGATCCTACATCAAGAGCTTGGCTTTAAATATGGCCTTATCCAATGCTATACTCCATCTTAACACAAGTAACAGACAGAACCCATTATCGAAAATCTGAATTACATAATGTTCTCGGACAAATCAATAATCAATGACAAGACAATTGATCACAATCGACCTAGCATTGTAATTGTAAAAACAAAAAAACTGAAGAAGAGGCAATTGATGGATGTAGTGGTTCTATTTACGGAAAACATCAAAAGAACAATATCTAAGAAAATCCCGAAATAGTAGAACCTGCGAATGCAATCTTATTGTAAAATCCCAGTTTCACAGTAAAATTTTCCCGAGATTCCCAATAACGTGGAATTATGAAAAAACCTGAATTTTCAACATCACAAAGAAAGATAATTTGAAATTTCAGCACGCCATAAATTTACTTTTAAGTCAAAATATATTGCCAGTGTCCAAATTATTTCCAGGACAGACCGCAGTAGTGGAGTAGAAATGTTACGTATATGCCACAGGGCAACAGACCTTGGAATGTCAGCAAACATCTGGAAACCAGTTTATACCGGTACCGACGGCGGCAGACGGGCATTAAAAAGTTGTAGCAAGCGTTCTGGTCCCATTTCATTTTAGCCGTGGAAAGGCAGAGAGTAATCATGAGTTTTTCCTGAAAACTTGGCAAATCATCTACTGAAACTTACAGAATACTTAAAGAAGAGCATGCACACAAAGCATTATTCCGCAGAAGAGTGTTTGAATGGCATGCACATTTTCATGGCGGGCGGAAACCCTTCGGTGGTGACCAAGATCTGAGCGTTTCTCCAACGTGCGGACAGTGCAAGGAATTGAAGAGGTGCGGAATCACTTGAAGAAAGATCTTCGAATTACAGTGAGACTTTTGGCTGGGTCGGTGAGCGTCCGTAAGTCTATCTGAGATGTAACTGTACTAGAAGATCTGAGAAATCGAAATCTTAATGAGAGATTGGTACCCTGCATCATGAATAATGACCAAAAGAAGGCCCGTTCATCGATCCTTTCCGGTCTTCTGGGCACTGTAGCTGAGGAACCTGATTTTTGCTCCAGAATTATGCCTCGATGGTTCCTGTAGTTAGATTCAAAAGCCAAGCGATAAATCGCTGAATGGGAAGGCACCCACTTCCCATCGAAAAAGAAAGTTCGCTAGCAACCGTCAAAGACAAAGATGATGCTCATAGAGTTTTTGGATTCGAAGGCATTGTCCACAACGGTCTCGTATCAGTGGGTCAAACGGTAAATTAAGAATTCTACAAGCAGGTCTTACGACGTTTACGCAGCAGTATTCGTCGCCGTCGTCTGCAGTAATGGGAAACCGGATATTGGTTCTTGTTCCATGGTAATTTAAGACTACATACCGCGTTGTTAGTCCAACGGCTCCTGGCTCACCATCAAATCCCTCAGTTGCCAAATGATTTATTACCCCGTGAGTTCTTTCTGTTCCCAAGGATAAAACAGACACTAAAAGGACAGTACTATGCAGACATTACATCTATCCAAGCAGACGTGACAATACAACTTGCGGACCTCCAAGAAACTGCATTCCAAAACGGTTTTCACGATCTTCAAAAACTCTGGTAACTGTTGAGTCAGAAAGACGGCATTTTAAAGGTTTCCGGCATTAATTATGAGTCAGGTACATTTCTGTATTCTTTATTTCTTCAGGAACTTTTTGCACGTAGATTGTTTTAATACCGAAACAGTTAAGTTATAGAAATGAAAAGATATGGCTTCATTGGCGTATACATGACAAAGTAAACATTGCGTCTACTTGCACGTACATTTTAATGAAAAAAGCTAAAATGAATTTTGCTATTCTACTTTTTCACAGCATTTCATTTGAATTTTCTGTTTCAAGAAATGTTAATCATATTTCGTCGTAAGTAGTTCTTCTTAACTGATAAAGAAACAGTCCTCATGGAATATTTTTACGATAAATCTTTTAGAATACGGACTCACTCGTATTTCTTTTATTTCCAAGCAATTCAGTGCATTCGTTTTGCTATTTCTTCACGTCTCTACTTAACTAAAGACCTCCGGTAAGAAATAGCATTCCCCGAGTTCTACTTTTGTAGACGATACTTGATTTTATCTTTTCCTTTATAAGATATTTACATATACGTACTTTAGGGATCACTAAAAATAAAAGGTCTCGATTGAGCTTATAACCAAAATTAAACAGATACCACATTTTATTTTAATTTCAAATCGTGTGTTACTTACAGATTTCAAATTGGATTAGGGTATGGGTTAACTAAATTTTAAACATCGTACTCATTCACGAAACCACAATCTGCTATCATTGCTTACATTTCTAGTTACGGTCGCTACTGCCATCTATCGGTCAAATTTTTGACTGCGAGGACAGGTTTTCTCGTAGAGATCTCCCGCTGAGGTAGGTCATATCTATTACGTGGGTCTCGCGCTTTCAGTCATGCAATCTAAACTTTATAATGTATTATGAAACCTTGGTATTAGGATTAGAGACATTTTCACCGTTTAACGTTTGTTTTCTATAGCTTACGACTAATTCATTTGATCTTCGCGTAGAATAGGATTATTTACCACATTTGGCAAAATGAGATGCTCAAGAGATTCTAAGCCTCAAAAAATTTCGTTGGAAAAAGCCATTGATTCTATCAAGGTACACATCTTGAGGGTTAATCGACCAACCATGGCGCTGGATCTTCGGAAGCTCTGTCAAGATTTAAAAATGACTGTGTCCCCAAGATTGTTTGAAACACGACTTCGAGAAATAATTGAATTTTTGAAAACACTGGAATTGTACAATATTTATTACAGTCTTTTGCCAGTTATCCCTGGTCTGCTGGCAGAATGTTTTCTCCGACAGTTCGGTGACAGCTCTATGGTCACAGACATTTTGAAATGTTTCATAAGCCTTACACGCGTGTCTAGTATTCGATGGGAGTTACATGATATGGTACGTCATTCTGAGGTAGAAAAGCCACTTCCGGTTCTGAAACACAGGAACAGGGAAGACCTTAGCTCATTCTTCTTTATGTCTTACATCTTGCATCATGCAAATGAAGGCAGGCTGCTTTACGAAAATGAGAGATTTGCGTCACTAGTGGCGTTCATGAAATGCTCACATCTAGAAAGTATCCGAACGCCAACCTTCTTGTTGCGTCTTCGTTATGGTGCCATATTGTCGGACAAAAACAATAGATATTTCGAAGTGTCTTATGTCATTCTGTCTGATATAATCTGGAACGGATGCAATAGGAGTATGTGGGATGGAGATACACTGAAATTTCAAGCAGAGCCATCAGAGATGGACTATAAAATGAAAGACCTGTGTGCCTGCTTCATTGCTACCCTAAGAGACACAGCGAATCCACACGAAGTGACATTTTCCCTGGATGGTACAAATAGATATCCATTGCTTTCGTCAGGGATTCCTTTCCTGGAAAAGTTACAGCTTTTCTATGAAAAACTTTTTCAGAATCGACTGTATATCCGCAGGATTCCTTCGTCACTAAAGCACTCGTGCAAGTATGTCATCCGACGAATCCTGTGCGAGAAATGGAAGCTTCCCGATGGAATTCAAAGTTTGCCTCTTCCTCAGTTGCTCAAAGATTACCTGGATCTGCTGTTCGATTAATACTTCGGTTTAAGATAGATAATTCTGTTATATAACATATTGCTAAATTCTCTTAGATAACTTCATGGCACGCAAGCAGTTGTCAGAGCGAACATAAAGAACGTTAAATTTACAGAAGTAGCGTCGACACCTAATTTTTTTCCGCAGCTAAATATTTCAAATTAGGCCTTTTTACTTCTATTCCCTTGGAAACAGGCATATTTTAAATCTAACGGACAATCCTTCTGCTTCAATTTATTATTGAAAGTTGAACACAAAAACATGCCTCCTGAATGAAACGGTTAATCAATATTCATTTTTCATGTAGCAGTGTTTTCGTCTCTATTAATGAAAGTTTTTGGCTGGACTTTCGAATCAGATCACCTTCAAGTAGTTCCCTTGTTTCGAGTGTATCGTTCCGCTTCTTTTACATAGAGCCTAATCACACCCAATGTGAAAGAAAGTAGTTCACCATACAATACGGAAATATTACTATTTTCATCAAATTAAATCTTATCGTAATGGAAAAACTTACAGGCATTATTTTAATTATGGAAAATAATAACATGTTCACTTCATATTACAGATTTATTCATCATAATTTCATAAAGAATTCCAATGCAACGGATTTTGTGATGTAGTGTAATAGCATGAAATTAATGTGCCCAACAATATATTTTTCTTGGTAGCGAGAAGTTCATCAATGAGTTGTTCAAATGGATTTAAGTTTTTTTTTTTTTTTTTTGTAACAAATATTTCCTGCTGAGCCCATTGCCCAATAGTTCTGTTGATTTGGAAGTATAGCTTCTTACATTCTGTTGCGACCTCTCAATACTTATATATATACTCCACTGTAAGGTTATATATAAAAACAATTATGTGATTGACTGTTAAATGCGTGAAAAACTTTGACTTCTTTTTTTTTTTTTTTTTTTTTTGATTGGAGGTTTAACGACCATCGTGAGCAATTCAATGGGCTATAAGCAGTCGCCTGTCCCTAATTTAAGGTCACTGGTTCCAGGGAAGGGAGAGAGCCAGTGCCGTAAAACAAACACAACATCCATGCCTGACCGGGATTCGAACCCGGACCCCTTACGGACGAATAATCAGAGGCCAGCGCCACCGGGGCGGCAAAACTTTGACTTCCCGAGCAAAAGGTAGAAATAGCAAAATCGTGCTAGAAAATAAAATAAAAACATGCTAGCTCCTGATTAAAATAAAAGAAAAAAGACCGTAGTATTATTATTCGATATACTGTATTTCCTCCATAAAATAGATTTACAAAGAAATTCATTAAGGTGTCTCTGTAACCAAATATAAGAAAATCCCCATAAACTTTAGCGTGAACTACTTTCTTTTAGATTGAGTGGGGTCAAGGCTCTATGTAAATAAAGCGGAACGATACATTCAAAATCGGGAAATACCTGAAACCGTTCTAATTTGGAGTTTTTAGCTCGTCTTTTGTAAAAAAATGGTCGTGCTTATGTTATCGGTTTGTCCGTCCGTCCGTCCGTCTGTACCCACGGTATCTCTGCAACTATTAGTCCGATTTAAGAAATTCTTTTGCATTCGAAAGCTTGAAATATAGCGAATGATGATCCTACATTTCGTTTTTTTTTTTACGATGTACAATTTTCGCCGCTAGAGGGCGTAAACGTAGATGATGTCGAATTCAAAAACACGTTTTACTCCACATATTTGCTTCTAAACATCCGATTGAAAAAAATCGTTTATCTTTCGATTCCATTTATGTCGAAGAGTATTTTGGATATAGTTTCTTATTCAAATTACGCATAGATTTTCCAATAGGGTGCGTAAAAGTAAATTGCATTTTTTCCGATAACTCTTCTTCTAAAACTCCGATTTGCATTTTTTTCTGCGGATACATCTCCTGATGCACAATCTTTTGCATATAATTTCGAATTTTTGGTAAAGAATACTTTGGCCACCAGAGGGCGTAAGCGTTAATTTTCGCTTCTGATGTATTTGCCATAAAATCTGAGCTTCTAAAATATTGATTGAAAACATTCTTTCGTGCACTGATGCCACTTACATCGATAAACCTTTTCGGAATATTTTCTTCCTAAAATATTCCACAGTTTCTCCGCCTGCGGGCGTAGATGTATATCCTATTTGTGGCAATATCTCGACTTCTAGGAGTGCGATTTGAAAAATTCCTTCTTTGTTGGATAGTGTTTTCCGTGTCGCATGTTTTGCATATAATTTCAAAATTTTCAAGTAATTCATAGACTTTCCGTTAGGGTGCGTAATGGTAAATTGCGTTTTCCCCTATATCTCTGCTTCTAAATCTCCGATCTGAAAAATTCTTTCTGCACCGGATACAGCTCCTGATGGGAAATCGTTTGCACGTAATTTCAAATTTTTGTAAAAAAAATTTTTGGCCACCAGGTGGCGTAAGCCTTAATTTCTGCTTCGGATGTATTTGCAGCAAAATATGAGCTTCTGAAATTTCTATTGAAAAAAGTCTTTTGTGGACCGATACTACTCATGTCGACAAACATTTTAGGAACATTTTCTTCTTAAAATAATGCATGGTTTCTACGCCAGGGGTGTAGATGTATATCTTATTTCTCTCAATATCTCTACTTCTAAGAGTGCGATTTGAAGAATTCCTCGCCGCCCCGGTGGCGCAGTGGTCTAAGGCGCTGGACTCTGATCATTCACCCTGTAAGGGGTCCGGGTTCGAATCCCGGTAAGGCATGGATGTTGTGTTTGTCTTACGGCACTGGCTCTCTCCCTTCCCTGGAACCAGTGACCCTAAATTAGGGACAGGCGACTGCTTATAGCCCGTTGAGTTGCTCACGGTGGTCGTTAAACCTCCAATAAAAAAAAAAAAAAAAAAAAAAGAATTCCTTCTTTGTTGGATAGTGTTTCTGATGCGAAATATTTTTCCTATAAATTCAAAATTTTCAAGTAAATCATAGACTTTCCGCTAGGGCGCACAATGGTAAATTGCGTTTTCTGCTCCTAAAACTCAGATTTGAAAAATTCTTCCTGTATCGCATACAAGACTTGACGGAAAATATTTCTCACGTCATTCCTAATGTTTGGTAAAGAATGGTTTGGCCACCAATGGTCATAAGTGTTAATTTCTACTTGTGATGTATTTGTAGCAAAATCTGGGCTCCTGAAAACTCGACTAAAATTTTTTTCTTGGACCGATACCGCTCATAAGGATGAACCTTTTTCTGAATACTTTCTTCCTAAAATAATGCATGGTTTTCCCACCAAGGGACGTAAAGTCACATCTTATTTTTGTCTATAACTCTGTCTCTAAGAGTTCGTAAGCTCACGATTCCGTTTACAGCAATATCTGAGGGATTAAAAACCCGATTGAAAAACTTCTTTCTTCCGTCAGATACTATTGTTTTCCATACCGGTTCTATTGATTTTGAATAGCTTTGATAAATTTAATTTGCGTCGGAATGGATTCAAAAGACGTGCGTATTACACCCGAAAATCCGGTGTCATCTTTCTTGTTACATCATGCTTTGCAAAGTTTATAGACATGAGACTGAAGTGTTAATCCGTTTTATCGACCTAAGAAATCAAAATTATAAGTTGCCGAGCTTTCGCTCATCAACAAATGGCTTTTTGCACGTCTTTTGTAAAAAGAGATCGTGCTTATGTTATCGGTTTGTCCGTCCGTCTGTCTGTACCCACGGTATCTCTGCAACTATTAGTCCGATTTGAAAAATAATTTTTGCATTCGAAAGCTTTAAATATGCGAATGATGATCCTACATTTCGTTCTTTTTTTACGATGTACAATTTCGCCGCTAGAGGGCCTAAATGCAGATGAGGTCCAATTCAAAAATACGTTTTATTCCACATATTTGCTTCTAAACATCTGATTGAAATTTTTTTTTATCTTTCGATTCCATTTATGTTGAAGAGTATTTTGGATATAGTTCCTTTTTCAAATTACGCATAGATTTTCCGCTAGGGGGCGTAAAAGTAAATTTCATTTTTTCCGATAACACTTCTTCTAAAACTCCGATTTGAAATTTTTTTATTCATCGGATACATCTCCCGATGCACAATCTTTTGCATATAATTTCGAATTTTTGGTAAATAATACTTTGGCCACCAGGGGGCGTAAGTGTTAATTTCCCTTCTGATGTATTTGCCATAAAATCTGAGCTTCTAAAATATCGATTGATAAAATTCTTCCGTGGACTGATGCCACTCACATCGATAAACCTTTTCGGAATATTTTCTTCCTAAAATATTTTACAGTTTTTCTGCCAGGGGCGTAGATGTATATCTTATTTTTGTTAAAATCTCGACTTCTAGGAGTCCGATTTGAAAAATTCCTTCTTTGTTAGATAGTGTTTTCCGTGTGACATGTTTTTCATATGATTTGAGAATTTTCAAGTAATTCATATACTTTCCGCTAGGGGGCGTAATGGTAAATTGCGTTTTCCCATATATCTCTGCTTCTAAACCTCCCATCTGAAAAATTCTTTCTGCACCGGATACAGCTCCTGATGGGAAATCGTTTGCACATAATTTCCAATTTTTGTAAAAAATGGTTTGGCCACCAAAGGGCGTAAACCTTAATTTCCGCTTCTGACGCATTTGCAGCAAAATATGAGCTTCTAAATTCTTGATTGAAAATAACGTCGTTTGTAGACCGATACTACTCATGTCGACAAACGTTTTGCAAACATCTTCTTCTTATAATAGTGCACGGTTTCTACGCCAGGGGGCGTAGATATATATCTTATTTTTGTCAATATCTCGAATTTTAGGAGTCCGATTTGAAAAATTCTTTCTTTGTTGGAAAGTGTTTTCCTTGGCGCATGTTTTTCATATAATTTCAAAATTTTCATGTAATTCATAGACTTTCCGCTAGGGTGCGAAATGATAAATTGCGTTTTTCCCTATATCTCTGATTTTAAATCTCCGATCGAAAAATTCTTTCTGCACCGGATACAACTCCTGATGGGAAATCGTTTGCACATAATTTCTAATCTTTGTAAAAAAATGGTTTGGCCACTAGGGGGCGTAAATTTTAATTTCCGCTTCTGATGTATTTGCAACAAAATAGGAGCTTCTAAATTCCCGATGGAAAATAACATTGATTGTAGACCGATACTACTCATGTCGACAAACCTTTTAGAAACATTTTCTTCTTAAAATAGAGCACGGTTTCTACGCCAGGGGTGGTACATGTATATCTTATTTTTGTCAATATCTCGACTTCTAAGCGTCAGATTTAAAAAATTCCTTTTTGTTGGATAGTGTTTCTAGTGTGACATGTGGTTCATGTAGTTTGAAAAATTTCAAGTACTTCATAGACTTTCCACTAGGAGGGGTAAATGTAAAATGCGTTTCCCCCTATATCTCTGCTTCTAAATCTCCGATTTGAAAAATTCTTTCTGCACCGCATACAGCTCCTGATGGGAAATTGTTTGCACACAATTTCTAATTTTTGTAAGAAATGGTTTGGCCACCAGGTGGCGTAAGCCTTAATTTCCGCTTCTCTTGTATTTGCAGCAAACTATGAGCTTCTAAAATCTTGATTGAAATAAAGTCGTTTGTTGACCGATACTACTTATGTCGACAAACCTTTTAGGAAAATTTTCTTCTTGAAAAAATGCATGGTTCCTACGACAGGCGTCGTAGATGTATATCTTATTTCTCTCAATATCTCTACATCTAAGAGTGCGATTTGAAAAATTCCTTCTTTGTTGGATAGTGTTTCCGATGCGAAATGTTTTTCCTGTAAATTCAGAATTTTCAAGTAAATCATACACTTTCCGCTAGGGGACACAAAGGTAAATTGCGTTTTCTGTGTTATTTCTGCTTCTAAAGCTCTGATTTGAAAAATTCTTCCTGTATCGCATACAAGACCTGACGGAAAATATTTTTCACATAATTTCTAATGTTTGGTAAAGAATGGTTTAGCCAGCATGGGTCATAAGTGTTAATTTCTTCTTCTGAAGTATTTGTTGCAAAATCTGGGCTCCTGAAAACTCGACTAATTTTTTTTTTCTTGGACCTATACCGCTTATATGGATAAATCTATTTAGAATACTTTCTTCCTTAAATAATGCATGTTTTTCTCACCAGGGGACGTAAAGTGACATCTTATTTTTGTCGATATCTCTGTTTCTTAGAGTTCGTAAGCTCACGATTCCGTTTATAGCAATATCTGAGGGATTAAAAACCCGATTGAAAATCTTCTTTCTTTAGTCAGATCTATTGTTTTCCATACCGGTTCCATTGATCTTGAATGGCTTTGATAAATTTAATTTACGTCAGAACGGATTCAAAAGACATGCTTATTGCACCCGAAAATTCGGTGTCATCTTTCTTGTTTAAGGCTAATATCGTAAAACAAACTGAAATACTGCAATGATTACAATTTCAAATATGACATTGGTTGTACCAGACACATAAAGAATGATTAAATACGCAATTCAGATTGTACTGCATTTGAAATCACTAGATATGTTAAATTTGCACCTCGCACTTGGGAAGGGAAAATAATTTAGGAACTGATTACAAATTCTGGGCAACTCGTTGTCGTCTTCACAGCTGGTGATGATTTCCAGAGTTTCTCGGAATGCTGTTGCCTTTGGGTTAGTCTAGGGCTAATTTTTTCACACTTTCCATTGTAGTAACCGCGGACTTGAAACACAGTTCTCCAGATATAGCTTTAGATAGTCTTTCTACTTTTGCGTCTCCTTTGTGTTCTCTGATTCTGGTTCGGAAGGAGCGTTTAGTCATTCCAATGGAATATCTTTGTGTACACTGCTGGTCATCCAAAATGCAACACCAAGAAGGAAGCATCCGATTGGCCTAAAATTCGCAGCATGCGTCGCCCGCGGGAGGGCATGCAAACGATTAGCATTGCAGGGCATATGCAAATCATGTGCGCCCTGCACGCCACCGAGAAACACTATGAGATAGGTGCACAGAAGGCGAGGTGTAAGTAGTAGAAGTGTGTTGTGCTGCCGGACCTGTGCGTGGGAAGCTTCCTGATGCCTCTTCGCAAAATACGGCAGTCATTCCAGCACGTTTCGGAGTTCGACAGAGGACGAATGGTGGCTTATCGCGACAGCGGTTCATCGCACCGAGACATCAACGCCCGTGTGAACGATATCCAGCCAAAATGAGGCGAATATGGATTCGGTGGGTGCAGGAGGGGCGGACGGACCGAAGTGAGCGATTGCCGCAGGAGGGGCGGACGGACCGAAGTGAGCGATTGCCGCAGGAGGGGCGGACGGACCGAAGTGAGCGATTGCCGCAGGAGGGGCGGACGGACCGAAGTGAGCGATTGCCGTAGCCGCGGCACACCACCGAACGACAGGACTGGCATGTTGTGCGGCGGACATTGACGGCTCGCACCACCACATCACGAACGTTAGCGCAGGAATTAGGGTGTATTGCTCCACAACCTGTATCAGCACGTACCGTTCGACGTCGTCGGCAGAACCGGGGACTTGTCGCACAGCGCCCATTGCTCATTGACGTTACACCACCGGCGAGTGCGACAGCAGTGGGCCGTTGAACGCCGCACCTAGACTATGGAATGGCACGGCATTGTCTTCTCCGACGAATCCCGCTTCTGCCTGCAACACCATGATGGTCGGATCCGCGTGTGGCGGCACCGCGGCGAGAGACTGTATGACGCCTGCATTATGCATCGCGATATCGGTGCGCCGCCTGGCGTTATGGTTTGGGGCACAATTTTATATGGCTCCTGAACCCCTGTGGTACACATCGCCGACGTTTTGGAGCCTGTAGTCCTCCTTTACCTGCAGGACCTGCCAGCGGCTAAGTTTCAACAGGGCAATGCGCGCCCGCACGTGGTACGCATCGTGCAGCAATTCTTCACGGACCACCAGGTGTCACTGCTGCCGTTGCCCGCCTGTTCTCCCGATATGTCGCCCATAGAACACGTCTGGTCGCTGATCGGCAACCGAGTGGCCCGGCAAGCACCACCCGCGGCTACGCGTGATGAAGTGTGGCAACGTGTGGATGCAGCCTGGACCCCAAGCCCACATCCAAAGCCTCTTTCGTTCGATGCCGCGGCGTATAGCGGCCGTTATTGCCAGCCATGGGTGCCACACGAACTATTGATGTCTGCGTGTTCCGCAAGTCGCACGGGCTTGTAAGCTCAATCGTTTAATCTTTGTATCTGTTGTTATGTGTCCAGTCAATCTGGCTTTGCTATATCGTGTCCTTCTTGGTGTTGCATATTGGGTGGCCAGCAGTGTTTAATCAGAGTATGACAGCGGAATTATCACCAAATGTGAAGCCCGCAACGACAGCGTCTCCTTGGAGTTGCCAAGAATTTGGATTAAGTGCCTTAATGATTTTGCCCTCCAGAGCGTCACGTGCCAAATTAACACAACTCGTGACTTCACATTTAGAACCTTCTGAACTGCTTATTTTATTATTCTTTATGTGTCTCGTGTAACCATTCTCACATTTAAAATTGTAGTTGTTCGAATATTTCAGTTTGTTTTACTATATTAAGCTTGAAAAATGTATCCTTCGATGAGCGAAAGCTTAACAAATTGTAATTTTGATTTCTTAGGCCGACAAAACGGATTATCATTTTAGTCTTATATAATTGGTTATTAATCAGTTTTTATGCTTTAAGACCTGTTCAGCTCCCATAGAAAACGTTCCCTTGCCGAACTGGGTAGTGGTAGAGCATTCTGGCTAATCGGCCCGAGTTTAACACGTGCCCAAGTACGAAACAAGTTAGTAAAATCATGCAATGCATTGATTATATTACGCTTTCCAACATACCAGAAATCATTACTCAAGTTATGAGAATAATAGCTGTGGAATAAATCTCGGTCATGTGCCCTGACCTTTGATCCCATTTCGATGATATTCTACAGAACCGGTTTGCTATACCTCCGAAATAACATGATAAAATTTTGTCGCAATCGAAGCAATTTTACGTAAGTTATGATGCATAAGGGCTATGGAATAGATCCCGCTCCTGTGTCCTAACCTTTTACCCCATTTTGCCCATTTTCAATAGAATTCGTCCCCAGGCAAGACCCTACAACATACTAACATTTCATCCAAATCGAAGCATTTTTACGTAAGTTATGACGCATAATGACGATGGAAGTGATTCCGCTTCTATACCCTGACCTTTGACCCCATTTCTCCCATTTTCAATAAGGTTTGTCGCCAGGTGGTCCTCTAACACATACTAAAAGTTCATCGAAATCGAACCTTTCTTACATTAGTTATGACGCATAACAGCAGTGGAATCAATCCCACTCCTATGTACTGACCTTTGACCCCATTTCGCTCACTTTAAATAGGGTTTCTTCCCAGGTGATCCCCTACCAGATACTAAAATTTCATCGAAATCGAACGATTGTTACGCGAGTTATCCTGCGGACCGACATACGTACACATCGCGTGACGTAATGAGGCAGATGGGAATCGGATCCTTCTGCTTGCCGCAAGTGTGACGTCATAAAACTTTAATAGGATCCACACACAATGCGTGACGTAATGAGACAGATGGCGTGACCGCGCGCCAACATTCTCAAAGGCGAGATTATGACGTCATAAGATTTCTAACATTGGTAACATTAATGGAACAACGCCATCACTAAAAACGTTATAATTCGGGGTGGTTATTTAACCCACTAAACGAATTCTCCTAAAGTCGAGATCAAGTTAAATCGATTTCTAGTACCAGAAAACGGTAGGTTAACGACTTTCATCAAAATTCTTAGAGCCGTTTTCATAATAAAATGTACATACAAACATACATACAACAATTGCTACTTTAAAGGTGGACGCCAAGTAATTTTGCTTCCTATACTTCCAATGGAAAAACTTCTGTACATATTTTCTTCACAAGTAATGCGTTCCCAAGGATGAAAATTTGAACATCGATTAAAATATCTTCATTTTATAACATGCAATACTTAATATTTTCTAAAACATAACCATAATTATGCAATTCAACATTTGTTTGTCTACTGACGTCATGAAAATACAGGTCACGCCATCTTTTTCTGGACAATTAATGCGTTCACAAGGATGAAAATTTGAACATCGATTAAAATAGCTTCATTTCATAACTTGGAATACTTAATATTTTCTAAACCATAACCGTAATTATGCAATCCAACATTTTTTTGTCCACTGACGTAATCAAAGTACAGGTCTTTCTAAGCGCCTTGATACTTTTTGAAATGTCATAAGTGGGTGTGTTATGTAGCACTGAGGCCTTGCTTTCAAACTTATCAAACACAATGCACATGCTCTCGCCAAAAGCCTGAAATGGGGTCTGATATTTGCCTGATATTGAGTAAACATATTGCAAAAGTCATTAAGAAAAGGAATAAAATATCCATTTACTGACGTACAAAAATTATTATTAAAGCGTAAGCTTTTAACACCAACGGGTGCCTTCTTTATACCTTTGCGCGGTTAGGCAAAGACACGAAGGCACCAGTTGGTGCTGAAAGCTTACGTTTTAATAACAATATTTGAACGTGAATAAATGGATATTTTATTCATTTTCTTACTGATTTTTTTGGCGTAATCTACCCGAACCTTAGTTTTACATATTGCAAAAAATTTGCTTTAAATATATTAAGGATGAAATGTAATTTTAATTTTCTGGTAAGTCTGAAGTTTGCACCCATTTTTCATGCGATGTCTAAGATTTCTGTCCTGTATATTATCCATATCACCTATAATGATATGTCCATGATGATTGTCCGCAAGGTTATGAAAGCCTGGTAAATCACAGAAACAAGGCAAGTTGTCTTCTTGTGTGGTTCCATAAATATTGGGCACCTCCTTATAGTTTAATATTTTCATGCAAAGGGTAAGGCCATATTTAAAGCAAAATGTTGTTTCTACCTTGTCAGTGGGCAAAATTTCATGTTCCTCTTGAAATAATTTACCGAAGTTGATCTTATCGTAATATGTGCTTGCAAAGTCCAAAACACAGTAGTTTATTTCGAGAGCTTGAAATTTTGATAAGTGGTAGCTTTAGTTTTATATAGAACTAAATTAGCAACTAGTCTCATGGTGTTGTCATTTTGAAAGCAGTAATTTTGAATCGTTTTTGCCAGAATCTTATTTACCATAGGGGTCATAAGTTTTAATTTCGGCTTCTGATGTATTTGTAGCAAAATCTGGGCTCCTGAAAACTCGACTAATATTTTTTTCTTGAGCCGATGCCGCTCATATGAAAAATACCTTTTGAGAATACTTTCTTCCTAAAATAATGCATGGTTTTCCCACCAGGGGACGTAAAGTCATATCTTATTTTTGTCGATATCTCTGTTTCCAATGGTCCGACTTGAAAAATTATTTCGGTGTTGGAGAGCGTTTCCGGTGCGAAATGTTTCTCATATAAATTCATGTTTTTCTTAACGCACAGGTCTGCAACCAGAGGGCGTTAGATGACGATTCCGTTTACAGCAATATCTGAGGGATTAAAATCTTGATTGAAAAACTTCTTTCTTCCGTCAGATACTGTTGTTTTCCATACCGGTTCCATTGACTTTGAATAGTTTTGATGAATTTAATTTGCTTCAGAACGGATTCAAAAGACGTGCTTATTACATTCGAAAATTTGGTGTCATCTTTCTTGTTTAAGATTTTTCTCGAAAGCCAATATTCATATGAAAATGTTTTGAAAATTGTATTTTTGAAATTGTATTTCCAAGTCTCCAGAATTTCTACCACATTTTATATTTGAGCGGTGTCCGATTAGCGTAATATTCAAAGTGTCAGAGGTTTGGCCAATATACCTTAAACTGCTCTGTTACAAGTAAGTTTTTAGACTTACAAAATTTCAGTGATATAGGTGGTTCATGATTTCACGGGTCCATTGTCAAACATTTTTTGCTACGTGAGTCAGTAAATGCGGTGAAAACCAAATTACGTAGCATGGTGTGAACTCATTCATGAACTTCCAGACAGCTTAGGGAACACCTTGACCGGCCTCTTTTACCAAAGCAAGGTTTTTTAGGTCAAGTTTGAAAAAGCTACCTTATGTACAGGTGTTTCCTCTGATGAGAACTGTACATTCCTTGATGAGACTATCTTGTTCTTGATCGTTTGTAATTTCAGTGACATTTCGAGACCTGATCGTTGGCACCAGATTTGTGTTCTGAATTATTCTTGTTAAATTCTTTGTTGTATGAATAGTTTGACCGAAGGTACGGTCTTTCTCATTTTTAAGTATACATTTTTACCCTTTACACATACTGCTTTTTGTAATTTCTTAATATTTACAATTTTTACTATCTGGAGTCTGGGTCTCGGAGATATAGTGATCCATGTTACTTCTTGTAACCCAGCGGTGCGGACAGCTTTAATTTTCATACATATATTTACACCTACATACTTCAGCGATCACTAAAAAGAAAGGGTCTCGATTGCGGTAACAACCAAAATCTTATTTTAATTTCAAATCGTGTGTCACTTACAGATTTCACTTCTGATTACAGTGTGGGTTTACTTAATTTTAAACATCGTGCTTATTGACGAAACCACAATGTGTTTTCTTTGCTTACATTTTTAGTTACGGTCGCTACAGCAATTCGGCGGTCAAAAATGTCGGGTGGGCGGACACCTTTTCTCGTAAAGATCTCCCTCTGAGGCAGGTCATATCTATTACGTGGGCCTCACGCTTTCAGTCATGCATTCAAAACTCTCCGATGTATTATAATTTGAAGAAATTTCACCCTTTAACGTTTGTTTTATTCTTTGCGATTGATTCATATGATCCAGGCGTAGAATAAGATCATTTACCACATTTGGTGGAATAGGATACGAAAGTGGTTCTAAGCCTCAAAAAATATCGTTGGAAAAAGCCATTGATTCTGTCAAGGTTAATCGACTAACCATCTTCGGAAGTTCTGTCAAGATTTAAAAATGACTGTGTCCCCAAGGTTGTTTGAAAGACGACTTCGAGAAATAATTGAATTTTTTGAAAACACTGGAATCGCACGACTTTTCTTACAGTCTTTGTCCAGTTATCCCCGGTCTGCTAGCAGAATGTTTTCTGCGATAGTTCAGTGACAGCTCTATGATCACAGACATTTTGAAATGTGTCGTAAACCTGACATACGTGGGGATTATTCGACATAACTTCTACGAAATGGTATGTCATTCTGAGGTAGAAAAGCCACTTCCGGTTCTAAAGCACAGGAAGAGGGAAGACCTTACATCATTCTGCTTTATGTCTTACATCTTCCATCATGCAAATGAAGGTAGGGTGCTTTAAAAGAATAAGAGATTTGTGTCGGTAACCGGGAACCTGCGATGCTATCATTGCGAAAGTACCCGAATGTCAGGCTTCTTGCTCATTCTTCGTTGTGGTGGCATATTTTCAAATGAAAACGATAGACCTTTATTCATGCTTTACCGCATTCTGCGTGACATCATCTGGCATGGAAGCATTACGAGTATGTGGGACAGAGATACACTGACATTTCATGCAGAGCCATCAGAGATGGACTGTAAAATGATAGACCTGTGTGCCTGTTTCATTGCTGCCCTAAGAGATACAGCAAATCCACACGAAGTGACATTTTTCCTGCCTGGTACTGGTAGCAGATTCGGATATTTCGAGATTCCTTCCCTGGACAAGTTACTGCCTTTTTATGACAAACTTTTTCCGGATCGACTGTATGGTCGCAGGATACCTTAGTCACTACAGCACTCGTGCAAGTATGTCATCCCACGAATCCTGTACGAGAATTGGAAGCTTCCCGATGGAATTAAAAGTTTGCCTCTTCCTCAGTTGCTGAAAAATTACCTGGATCTGCTGTGCGATTAAGACTTCGTAACATGTTGCTATATTCTCTTAAATAATATCATGGCACGAAAGCAGTTGTTAGAGCCAATATGAAAAACGTTAAATTTCTAATAAAGTATTCCATAGAAATAGTGTCGAAACCTAGTTTTCCCGCTGCTTAATATTTCATATTAGGCCTTTTTACCACTACTCACCTGGAAACAGGTATATTTTTTATCTAACGGAAAATCCTGCTGCTTGAATTGATTATTGAAAGTTGAACACAAAAACGAAAGTCTTGTATGGAACGTTGATCAGTTTCCATTTTTCATGTAGCAGTATTTTCGTCTCTGTTAAGTCTTTTTGGTTGAACTTTCGAATGACGTCGCTTCAAGTAGTTCCCGGTTTCCAGTGTATTGTTCCGCTTTGTTTACATAGACCCTGATCACACCCAACGTGAAGGAAAGTAGTTCGGGATACAATACGGAAATATTACTATTCTCATCAAAATAAATCTTATCCTAATGCAAATAATTGCAGGAATTATTTTAATTATGGGATATAATAATAAATTTATTTCATAATACAGATTTTACACATCATAATTTCATAAAGAATCACAGTGCAACGCATGTTTTCATGTAATGTAATAGCACGAAACTAATGTTCCTAGCATTCTTTTTTTCTCGATATCACGAAGTACTTCAGTGAGCTGTTCAAATGGATCTAATTCCTTTTTTTCTTTTTAACATAAATTTTTAAGCAATTATTCCCTGAATCTATCGGCAAATAGTTCTGTCGATTTGGAAGTATAGCTTCTTAAATGTTGATTGAGACACCTCACTACTTATGTATACACTGATTGGCCACTTTATTATGAGCACCCCCTCAGTACTTCGTTGGGCCACATTTTTCCTTTAATACTGCGTCGGTTCTTCGAGGCATGGACTCCACGAGATGTTGATAGGTGGTTCGTGGAATCTGAGATCGTGCTTGATGAATAACGCTTTACAGGAGTGTGAGATTGCAGGGTTGTGGATCCAGCTGTCTGATGACTTGTTCAACTTCATCCCACAAATTCTCAATGGGGTTGATATCTGGAGATTGTGGATGCCACCTAAGCAAAGTAAACTCACCGGCATGTTCCTGAAACCAATCCAGTTCAATACGAGCCCTATGGCAGGACGCATTATATGGTTGAAAATAGCCATCGCCATTAGGATAAACCATCCACATGACAGGATGCACTTGGTCCGCAACGATGTTTAAATATGATGTGCTAGTCAGACGTTGATTAAGTCGAATTAAAGGGCCCAAAACATTCGAGGAAAACATTCCCCAAACCATAGCTTAGCCTCCACCAGCTTGAAGGGTTGTAGTAAAGCATTTGGGGTCCATGCTTTCGTGCTGTTTCCGCCAAATTCTCACTTGGCCATCGGCATGCTGCAACTGAAAACGTGATTTATTTATCGTACCACATAATTTGTTTCCAATCATCGACTGTCCAATCCTTGTGCTACTGTGCGAACTGGAGACGTTTTCTCTTCTTAACTGAAGACAACAAAGGTGTTCGAACAGGCCTTCGGCTGCCATATTCCATCCGATGCAGTGTACGGCGAACAGTGCGTGCAGAGGTCATTTGAGTTGATCATTGATTAAGATGGTATGTAATTTGCTGCACTGTTGCCCTTCTGATATCTGTTATCAGTCTGGGCACTCTCCGTTCCGCCTGAGTAGTCACTAGTTGATGATGATCACACGTTGCACGTAGAGACCCAGTTTTTTGGCTGACAGTCCAGTCTTTAAACACTTTAACAACAGCTGCTCTAAAACATTTCACGAATGCGGCGGTGTCGGTGATACTCGCTCCTTGGCTGCGAGCTCCTACAATCATCTCACGTTGAAAGTCCGTCAAATCGCATTTTTTACCCATCTCGTCACACAAAAATCCTTTCTACTGTCGCAAGCACTAAGCTTTCCCTTTTTATACTAGCCTCGCCCTCTGGCGGCAACAGCTTGTAGTCATAGCTTATTTGTTTAAATTTACCAGGTGGTCATGGTAAAGTGGCCACTCAGTGTATATTCCACTGTCAAGGTACGAATATATACACTGCTGGCCACCCGAAATGCGACATTAAGGAGGAAGCAACCGATTGGCCTGAAATTCGCAGCATGCGTCTCCCGCAAAAGGACATGCAAACACCCGCGAAAAAACATACATGATTTGCATTGCAGGGCATATGCAAATCATGTGCGCCCGCCACGCCACTAAAAAGCACTATAAGAAGGGTGCACAGAAAGCGAGCTGTAAGTAGTGGAACTGTGTTCTGCTGCCGTACCTGTGCGTGGGAAGCTTTCTGATGCTCGGCCGCAGAAAACGGCAGTCATTACAGCACGCTTCGGAGTTCGACAGAGGACGAATAGTGGCTTATCGCGACTGCGGTTTATCGTACCGAGACATCGGCGCCCGTGTGGGACGAAATCCAGCCACGTGAGGCGAGTATAGATTCGGTGGGTGTAGGAGGGACAAACGGACCGACGTGAGCGATTGCCGTAGGCGGGGCACACCACCGAACGAGAGGACTGGCATGATGTGCGGCGGGTATAGAAGGCTCTCACCGCCACATCCCCAACGTTAGCGCACGAATTAGGGTTTGTTGCGCAACAACCTGTGTCAGCAGGTACCGTTCGACGTCGTCTGCAGGAGCGGGTACTTGTCGCGTGGTGCCCATTGCTCGATTACGATTGACGTTACACCACCGGCAAGTGCGGCGGCAGTGGGCCGTTGAACGCCGCGCCTGGACTACAGAATGGCACGACATTGTCTTCTCCGACGAATCCCGCTTCTGACTGCAACACCACGATGGTCGGATCCGCGTGTGGCGGCACTGCGTTGAGAGACTGCATGACGCCTGCATTATGCATCGCCATACCGGTCCGTCGCCAGGCGTTATGCTTTGGAGCCCAATTGGATATGGCACCCGCACAGTTCTGGTATGCATCGCCGGTGCACTCAGCAGCCATGGCTGCATCTCCGACGTTTTGGAGCCTGTAGTCCTCCGTTACTTGATGGACCTGCCAGCGGCCACGTTTCAACATGACAATGCGTGCCCCTACGTGGAACGCATCGTGCAACAATTCTTTACGGCCCACCAGGTGTCACTGCCGCCGTTACCCACCTGTTCTCCCGATATGTCGCCCATCGAACACGTCTGGTCGGTAATCGGGAACCGAGTTGCCCGGCAAGCACCACCCTTGGCTACGCCTGATGAACTGTGGCAATGTGTGGAAGCAGCCTGGACCGACATTCCCCAAGCCCACATTCAAAGCCTCTTTCGTTCGATGCCGCGGCGTGTAGCGGCCGTTATTGCCAGCCGTGGGAGCCACACGAACTATCCATGTCTGCGTGTTCCGCAAGTCGCACGTGCCTGTAAGCTCGATCGTTTCATTTTTGTATCTTTTGTTATGTGTCCAGTAAATCTGGCTTTGCTATCTCGTGTCCTTCTTGGTGTTGCATTTTGGGTGGCCAGTAGTGTATATATATGTAGTAAAATTACCGCAACACCAATGCAATCATCACGCTCCACACAGAGGAACCCTGCGCAAGAGCCCTGCACGAGAACCCTGCAAGAGCTAGTTGTGTGTTAAATACTAAAAATAAAAAGCAGCAAGCATTTAAATCATACTATCATGGAACACCCAAATCATGCAAAACTAGAACACTGAAGCCAACGAACACAACGAGTGAACCAAACCAATGAAATTGACTCCGGAACCTACTTTCCTAATTGCACATATAAACTAACAAAACAAATGAAACTCGATAACCAAAGTACCTGTTACCTGAACATGTAAACCAACGAAAGAAATGAAATGAAACTACGCAACCGAAATACCTGTCCCCAGTCTTCTCTCAAAAATGTAAACAAATGGAAGAGGTCACGATTGAGAGATATATCCTGTTACAAAATATACCTCATGGCGTGTTCGTAAAGTTTGAAAAGCAGTCATATGGATACCTTCAGAAACTCAACCCAAGAACGACGTCAAGAAATTCTGTTGGATGTAAGTAATGTAGGTTAAAGGTCTCCGGAGCTACTCCGAGAAAACCCAATCTGATTGTGGCCCTAGAAAATGGTTAAATAATAGATTGAGGCGGTGTAATATTGCAAAAACGAATTTTAAAAGGTGAAGATATATTGAAATGAGATAAAAAACCTGCAAAATGTAATTTACAAAATCCAAAAGTAACCTGATTTTTCAATAAAATTGCAAACAAGTGTTTTAAATCCTTGGTGGTATTTTCTCTATCACTACATATTCCTGTAACACGCAAAAATTGAGAAATTATTATACTTCTAAATGGATTTAGGAATTTTGAAGGTCCAATAGCTTAACAATTCCGGCCTGAAATTGAAGCCTGCTCTCTTATCAAAAACACCTACTGATAGTCTTCTATATTGCATTTTGATCTCAAGATCCAAAAATGTAATTCCCGTATTTCCATTTGTCTTTATCAGAAGCAGTTCACTCGGGTAAAATTTCGCCAACTCAATTTCTCTATGTGAAACGTTAAAGCAAACAAGATCATCTACATATCTGAAGTTATAAACATCTTCAACATCAAATACTCTTTCGTAAAAAGGTAGATACATATTGGCCAACAGACTAGAAAAAGATGTTCCCATTGGGATACCTTGCTTCTGAACCAAGAGATGTTTTTTATCAGGAACATAATTATGGAAGATGCAAAACTTACACAAAGTCACCCAGTAGTCTCTACAAACTTTTAAAGAAATCTCAAATTCTTCATAATATTGTAGTAGAACTCTGTTTAGATCCTGAAGATTAATCGAAGTAAATAGATTATTAAACTCAAATGCATCTATCTTACCTTTATAAGGATTGTTGTCCCTAATAAACTGAATAACTTTGGTATTATCAGCAATAATCCATGTAGAGTTTGAAATATTATCATAAATGACCTGTAGTAAATTCTGGAAAATTTTACCAATTTTTTTGTTATTAACAATTGGCACCACATGTTATAAATCTGTAAGTCACTGGGTTTTTATGGAACGATGAAATTGAGAATATATAAGGGAACTCAATTTTGAACTCCTTGATTTTTAAGAGTTTAAAAAACTCAATATTATCTTCGGCACAGATTTAGAATCCAAAACACCAACTTCTTAATATATACTCTCTCATTACTTAATTCCTTCATGAGGATGCTGTAATGAGAGGGCCTACGAAAATGTAACATCTCAACATTTTAATAATGATGTAAGTGGCTTGGCATTTCTTTTTAAATTAGGGCACTCTCGTGAAACCTGAACTTTCCGACTCAGAGGCTCCGGGTGCCTTTCTCTGATGAGGGGCCACGGGCTCCGGAGTCAATTTCATTGGTTTGGTTCACTTGTTGGATTTGTTGGCTTGAGGGTTCTAGTTTTGCATGGTTTGGGTGTCCCATGATGGTATGATTTGTATGCTTGCTGCTTTTCATTTTTAGTATATGTCATCATCATAATCATTGTAAACCATTATCAATGCAATGCTGGACGAAATTCTCCCCAAGTTTCTTCCACAACAGTCTGCCTTGTGCCAGTATCCTCCATGTTACTCCTCCATATTTTCGAATTCATTAACCCATCTCCCATGTGGTCTTCCTCTGGGTCTTTTCCTGTCCCTTGGATTCCAGTAATACATTTCTGCTGTCCATCGGTGGTCTGTCCTTCTGGCAATATGTCTAGCCCATTGCCATTTCAGGGATTTTACTCTAATCATGATGTCTTCCACTCTTGTCACTTTTCTGATCCATGAGTTCCTCTTCCTATTTCTCCTAGTTAAACCAAGCATGTGCCTCTTCATGCTTCTTTGAGTTGTCTGCAGTCTTTGTATGTCTCTTTTAGGTAAAGTCCACGTCTCTGCACCATACGTAAGCACTGGCAGGATGCATTGATAAAACACTTTTCTTTTGAGACATAAGGGCATACTGCTCTTAAAAATTGTACTGTTTCTACCAAAAGCTCTTCATCCAAGTTTTTTACGCCGATTAATTTCTTCATCAATGTGACCCTCACTTGATATCTGCTGCCCAAGATAAATGTTCGTATTGGTTATCTCCAGCTTTTCCTCATCAATCGATAAATCGTTATTTCTTGTAAAAGCATTGTACATCACTTTTGTCTTCTGAAAGTTCATTTTTAATTCCACTCCTTTACTCTTGTCTGCAAGTTCTTGGATCATACTCTGCAGCTCTAAAAGGGTAGTTGCAAAGATGACTACGTCATCAGCAAAACGAAGGTGAGTTAAGTAATCTCCATTAGTCTTTATCCTTTTGTTTTCCCAGTTTAATGATTGGGAAAACAAAGGGATAAAGATTAATGGAGATTGCTTAACTCACTTTCGTTTTGCTGATGACGTAGTATATATACACTGAAGTGCCATAAAAACTGGTACAGACGAAATTATGCAAAATACATAGGTACGTCACCTATGCGCGCACTCGATTGCGTCCGCCAGTGCGTATACACTGAGTGGCCACTTTATTGTGACCACCCCCTCAGTACTTCTTTGGGCCACCTTTTGCTTTTAATACTGGGTCGATTCTTCGTGGCATGAACTCCACGAGATGTTGATAGGTGGTTTGTGGAATCTGAGACAATGCTTGATGAATAGCACTTTCCAGGAGTGTGAGATTGCAGGGTTGTGGAGCCAGCTGTCTGATGGTTCGTTCAACTTCATCCCACAAATTCTCAATGGGGTTGATATCTGGAGACTGTGGGGGCCACCTAAGCAAAGTAAACTCACCGGCATGTTCCTGAAACCAATTTCTGTACAATACGAGCCCTATGGCAGGACGCATTATCTTGTTGAAAGTAGCCATCGACATTGGGATAAACCATCCACATGACAGGATGCACTTACTTGGTCCGTAACGGTATTTAGATATGATTTGCCAATCAGACGCTGATCAGCACGAATGAAAGGGCCCAAAGCATGCCAGGAAAACATTCCCCAAAGCATAACGTTGCCTCCACAAGCTTGAAGGGTTGTGCAATGCATTTGGGATCCATGCTTTCGTGCTGTTTCCGCCAAATTCTCACTCGGCCATCGGCATGGTGCAACTGAAAACGTGATTCATCGGACCAAACAATTTGTTTCCAGTTACCGACTGTCCAATTCTTGTGCTCCTGCGCGAACTGGAGAAGTGTTATCTTGTTAACTGCAGACAGCAAATGTGTTCGAACACACCTTCGGCTGCCATATGCCATCCGATGCAGTGTACGGTGAACAGTGCGGGCAGAGATCATTTGAGGGGATCCGTGATTAAGATGGTATGTAATTTTCTGCACTGTTACCCTTCTGTTGTCTTTTACCAGTCTGGACACTCTCCGTTCCGCCCGAGCAGTCACTAGTCGATGACGACCACACGTTGCACGTAGAGACTCAGATTTTTGGCTGACAGTCCAGTTTTTAAACACTTTAACAACAGCTGCACTGGAACATTTCATGAATATGGCGGTTTCGGTGATACTCGCACCATTGCTCCGAGCTCCTACAATCGTCTCACATTGAAAGTCCGTCAAATCGCATTTTTTAAATTTCTCGTCACCAAAAAATTACTTCTACTGTCGCAAGCACTAAGCCCTTTCCCTTTTTATACTAGCCCCTCCATCTGGTGGTAACAGCGTGCAGCCATAGCTCATTTGCTTAAAACTTTCAGGTGGTCATTATAATGTGGTCACTCAGAGTATAAAGCGATAGACATCCTTGGCAGCTATTAGAGCTGTTTTTGGCATGAGAATGACAAGTAATAAGGATTTCAACGATTTTCAAAGCTGTGTCATAAGTGGCGCTCGTGAGATGGGCCATAGTATTTCGGAGGTAGAAACGAAGTTAGGATTTTCATGGATCACCATTGCAAGGGTGTACCGTGACTATAAGAATCCCGACCAAACCTCCAACCTGCTGTTGTTGTACGATAACAGTGTGGCCGTAAAAAGACATTGGTTGAACGTGACCATCGTCTGCTGTCAAGAATCGTTTCACGCAATAGGCGTGCAACACTCTCGCAGGTATAATCGGAATTCAATGCTGGAGCCTCAACAAGCGTCAGCGTCCGGACTATGCAACGTACCCTGCACGATATGGGCTTTGGGAGCCGACGCTAAACTCGAGACCCCTTGATGAGTGCACGACACAGAGCTATGCGTCTCGCTTGGGCACGGCAACACTGCCACTGGACACTTGATGACTGGAAACAAGTAGCCTGGTCTGACGAGTCGCGTTTCCAACTGTATTGGGCAGACGGAAGGATTCGTGTGGGGCGCAAACCCCATGAAGCCATGGAACCCGGCTGTCAACAGGGAACTTTACCGGCTGGTGGGGGATCCGTAATGATATGGGGTGTATTTAGATGGACTTTTCTGGGACCCGTGGTACGTCTACAAACATCTGCGACAGGCCAACGCTATGTGCGCTTCCTTTCTGATGAGGTACACCCGTTCATGTCCTACATTCATGCTGATGGGTTGGGCCTGTTCCAAGAGGACAATGCACTTCCCCACAAGTGTCGGGACGCCACATTATGGTTAGAGGAGCATTCATCTGAGTTTGAGGTGTTGGCATTCCCACCCAAGTCCCCAGAACTGAACGTGATAGAACACAATTGGGATGCCATGCAACGTGCTATCGAACACAGGAATCAGAGACCTCGGAATACACCCGAATTGTGGAACGCGCTGCAGGAAAAATGGTGTGCATTGCCTACAGCATATTTCCAGAAGCTAGTGGAGCCCATGCCCCGTCGTATTTCTGCGGTCCTGCGCTCCCGTGTATTACCTACCAAGAATTAGATTGGTGTACCAGTTTTACTGGCACTTCAGTGCATATATATATATTATCCAACCAGTGTCGCCATAATCTAGCCGGGTTTGTCTTATGCTAACACAAGGACAAAAATTGTGTATATACTTGTGTGTGCGCGCGCGCGCGCGTGTGTGTGTGTGTGTGTGACGGCTTCAGAAAAAAAAACACTCACGCACACACAAAAAAACCCTACTCATCAAATGTTGTTTTGAGCTCAACACTGTTTTTGATACACCTCTTCCTCTTTCGCGACTTTCAAATTTGATCCCCGTCCCTATCGGATGACATCCTCTACCTTATACTGCTTTTCCAATTGCAATTGGATAATCCATAGAATTTAATCAAATATCTATCTATAATCTAGGACAGGAACACAAAATCCTTTTATTACTTTCATGCATTGAGGTTCCTCTACTGTAAATATTTTAGGGTTGCTGCGTTTTATATGTATACACTGTATGGCCACTTTATTATAACCACCTGACAGTTTTAAGCAAATGAGCTATGGCTGCACGATGTTGCTGCTAGAGGGCGAGGCTAGTTTAAACAGGGAAAGCTTAGTGCTTACGACAGTAGAAGTGGTTTTTGGGTGACGAGTTGGTTAAAAAAGCGATTTGACGGACTTTCAACATGGGATGATAGTAGAAGCTTGGAGCCATGGAGCGAGTATCATCGAAACCGCCGCATTCGGGAGATGTTCCAGAGCAGCTGTTGTTAAAGTGTTTAAAGACTGGACTGTTAGCAAAAAAACGGGTCTCTACGTGCAACATGTGGTTGTCATTGACTAGTGACTGCTCGGGCGGAAGGGAGAGTGTCCAGACTGGTAACAGACAACAGAAGGGCAACAGTGCAGCAAATTACATAGCATGTTAATCATGGATCTCCTCAAATGATCTCTGCACGCACTGTTTGCCGTATACTGCATCGGATGGGATATTGCAGCCGAAGGCCTGTTCGAACACCTTTGCTGTCTGCAGTAAACAAGATAAAACGTCTCCAGTTCGCACAGGTGCTCAAGGGTTGGATAGTCGATAATTGGAAACAAATTATGTGGTCCGATGAATCACGTTTTCAGTTGCCCATGACGATGGCCGAGTGAGAATTTGGCGGAAACAGCACGAGAGCATGGAGCCCAAATGCATTGCTACAATCCTTCAAGCTGGTGCATATTTCGTGTATTCTTCTTTAATAGTTATAGAAAGGAAAACATATGGCTTCATTGGCGTATACATGACAAATTAAACATTGCGACAACATACACGTACAGCATTTCATTTGAATTTTCTGTATCAAGAAGCGTTAAACACATTTCGCAGGAAATGGTGTTTTTTAACTGGTAAAGAAACAGTGTTCATGCAAAATTTTTACGGTAATCTTTTAGAATATACTCTCGCTCGGTTTTACGATTTTTAAGCAATTCAGGACATTTGCTTTGCCATTCTTCTTCACTTCTTTACTTAATTAAAGAAATCCGGTAAGAGAAATGGCATTACACCAGTTCTACTTTCGTTGAAAGCACTTCGTTTTTTCTTTCCCTTTTAGGGATATTTACATTTACGTGCTGACTAAAAATAAAGGGTCTCGATTGCGGTAACAACCAAAATTAAACAGATACCACACCTTATTTTAATTTCGAATCGTGTGTCACTTAAACATTTCATTTATGATTACAGTGTGGGTTTACTTATTTTTAAACATAGTGCTCATTGACGAAACCACAATCTGCTATCATTGCTTACATTTTTAGTTACGGTCTCTACAGCCATCTAGCGGTTAAAACTTTCTTCTGCGTGGACACGTTTTCTTGTTGAGATCTCCCGCTGAGGCAGGTCATATCTATTACGTAAGCCTCGCACTTTCAGTCATGCAATCAAAACTTTCTAATGTATTATGAAACTTTGGTATTAGGATTAGAGGCATTTTCACCTTTTAACGTTTGTTTTCTATTTTTTGTGATTGATTCATATGATCTTGGAGTAGAATAAGAATATTTACCATGTTTGGCCAAATGGAATACGAAAGTGGTTCTAAGCCTCAAAAGATTTCGTTGAAAAAAGTTATTGATTCTATCGAAGGACGCAGCAGTTACGATCTTTCTCGACCAACCATGGTGTAGGAACTTCAGAAGCTTTGTCAAGATTTAAAAATGACTGTGTCCCCAAGTTGTTTGAAAGACAGCTTCGAGAAACAATTGAGTTTTTGAAAACACTGACGGTGCACCATTTTTATTACAGTGTTTGGCCAGTTGTCCTTGGTGTGCTGGCAGAATGTTTCCTGCAACAGATCAATGACAGCTCTATGATCACAGATATTTTGAAATGTGTCGTAAACCTTCCATACGTGGGCAGTATTCGACATAATTTCCATGAAATGGTATGTCATTCTGAAGTAGAAAAGCCACTTCCGTTTCTAAAACACAGGAATAGGGAAGACCTTAGATCATTCTGCTTTATGTCTTACATATTGCATCATGCAAATGAAGGTAAGCTGCTTTATGTCTTACATATTGCATCATGCAAATGAAGGTAGGCTGCTTTCCGAGAATGCGAGATTTGTGTCAGTAACAGGGATCCTGCGATGCTGTTGTTGGGAAAGAACGCAACTACCAGGCTTCTTACTCATTCTCCGTTATGATGGCATGTTTTTTCGTAAAAACCAGAGACTTTTCTGCATGCATAACTACATTTTATCTGACATCCTCCATCATGGGTACCATACGCGTATGTGGGACAGAGATACACTGACATTTCATTCAGAGCCATCAGATATGGACTATAAAATGATAGACCTGTGTGCCTGTTTCATTGTTGCCATGAGAGATACAGCGAATCCACACAAAGTGATATTTTCCCTGTCCGGAACTGGTAGCAGATTCGAATATTTGGTGATTCCTTCCCTGGACAAGTTACTGCCTTTTTATGACAAACTTTTTCCGGGACAACTTTATTATCGCAAGATACCTTTGTCACTAAAGCACTCGTGCAAGTATGTCATCCGACGAATCCTGTACGAGAATTGGAAGCTTCCCGATGGAATTAAAAGTTTGCTTCTTCCTCAATTGCTCAAAGATTACTTGGATCTGCTGCGCGATTAAAACCTCGGTATTAGATAGATAAGTCTATTATATACCATGTTGTTATATTCTCTTAAATAATTTCACGGCAACAAGAAGTTTTAGAGCCAACACAAAGAACGCTAAATTTCTAATAACAAATAAAATATTCCACAGAAATTGTGTCCAAACCTAGTTTTTTCCGTTGCTTAATATTTCATATTAGACCTTTTTCCCAGTATTCACCTAGAAACAGGTATATTTTTAATCTAACAGAACATCCTGCTGCTTGAATTGATTATTGAAAGTTGAACACAAAAACGATACTCCTGTGTGAAACAGTTAAACAATTTTCATTCTTCATGTAGCAGTATTTTCGTTTCTATTGATAAGTTTTTTTGGTTGGACTTTAGAATCACTACGCTTTCAAGTAGTTCCCGGTTTCGAGTGTATCGTTCAGCTTTGTTTACATAGAACCTGATAACACCCAACGTGGAAGAAAGTAGTTCGCGATACAATATGGAAATGTTGCTATTCTGATCAAAATAAATATTATCGTAATGGAAATAACTACAGGAATTAGTTTAATTATGGGAAATAATATTTATTTCATAATACATATTTTACACATCATGATTTCATAAAGAATCACAGTGCAACGCACTTTCTCATGTAGTGTAATGGCACGAAATTAATGTGCCTAACATTCTTTTTTTCCTTGGTATCACAAAGTACTTCAATGAGCTGTTCAAATAGATCTAGTAAATTTTGTTTTTCTTTTTTACATAATCTTCGAAACAATTATTCCCTGAGTCTGTCGGCCAATAGTTCTGTCGATTTTGAAGTATAACTTCCTAAATTTTGCTTGAGACCTCTCAATACTTATATACAGTATATACTCCTCTGTCAGGGTATACATGTATATAAAAAATTTTGTGTGATTGACTGTTAAATGCATGAAAAGCTTTGACTTCCCGAACAGGAGTTGGAAACAGCTTCGTAAAAAAAACATGCTAGCTACTGATTAAAGAAAAACAAGAAAAACGTGATATTATAATTCGTTATACATGGTCGAGTCACATTATAGTGACTACCTGCTAATACTCAGAGTAAGCGCCGTGTGCGGTGCGGTCAGCAGCTACACCGGCTGAGAATGACTCAATAAGGTGCTGGAAGGTGTTCACAGGTATGTGGAGTCATGCTGACTGCAGTGAATCTGACAGCTGCTGGAGGGTGCGCGGTGGAGGATCCATAGAGCGAAGAACACGATCGTGGTGGTCCCACAGATAACCATTTGGGTTTAAGTCTGGTTAATTACGGGGCCAGGGAAGTTCTTTGAAGTCTTCATCGTGCTCTTCCAACCACTCTCGGACATTTCTAACTCTGTAACACGGCGCATTGCGGTACTGGAAGATCCCATCCGCCCCAGGGAGGACAATCAGCATGTATGGGTGTACGTGGTCTGCAATGCTGGATTCATAACGAATTCGGTCCATAGTGCCTTCCACAGGTATGAGTGGACCAAGGGAATGACACGAAAACATCCCTCAGACCATAACGCTGCGACCACCAGCTGGTGTTCTTCCACCAACATTTGAAGAGTGTTTGTTCTCCGATATTTCTCGCCTTATACACCAACATCCATCCGTTCGATGAAGCAGAAAAGGTGACTCATCGGAGAAGGAAATACATGAAAATCAGCGGAGGTCCAATTCCGATACTGCCCTGAAAATATTAACCTTTTCCACCGATGCAACTTCGTTAGCATTTGTGAAGTGACCATTCGTCTGCATCGGAGCCACATACGCAGCAGGGTTCACTGAACTGTTGTTTTAGACACATTTACGGTAGTCCCCTGGTTCATTCGTCCAGTGAGTTGTAGCGTATCGATCGGCCCTCACGCAGCTTCAAGGCCGACGTTCACCTCTCACATCAACAGCACGCGCTGCTCAGCAGTTTCCATGTCGCTTATTCGCAATGGTGCCATTTCTCCAGTTACGAAACACTTTAACCAGAGCAGCACGCGAACAGTTCACAAATTGCGGTGTTTCATTATTACTGTCACCCTTGGACAGAAATCCGATAATCATCCCTTTTTGCAAATCTGATAAATCGCATCTTTTATCCATGAAAGCAACGAGTGAAATGTTTTCAGAATGCCTACAGCACACCTTATATACCGTCCAAGCCAGCCCACGACACGTGCTTTTTTCATTGGCTACGCGCGGTTGACGTCAAAAGTTTAGGTGGTAACAACAATGTGACTTGACTGTGTATTTCTCCCATAAAAGAGATTTACATTAAAATTCATTAAGGTGTCCATTGCAACTAAATTCTAACAAAATCCGGATAAAATTAATCGTGAACTGCTTTCTATCACATTGGGTGGGGTTTGTTAATTTGGCACCTGGCGCTTTGAAGGGGAAATCATTTAGCCACTGAATTAAAATTCTTCGCATCCCCAGGAAGACGCTGGCGTTGTAGGCTTCAAGACTGGTAGTAATTTCCAGAGTTTCTCGGAATGCTCTTTCTTTTGGGTTAGACTAGGGGCTAGTTTTCTTTATACCTTCCCAAATCGGAACCGCGGACTTGAAACAAACTTCTCTAGATAGAGCTGTAGAGGGTCTTTGTTTCTTTGCGTCTCTTTTGTGTTCTTTGATTCTGGTTCCGAAGGAACGTTTAGTCAACCCAATGTAATATCTTTGTGTACCGTCAGGGTATGATAGCGGAATTATCACCAGCCGTGAAGCCTACAACGATAGCGTTACCATGAAGTTGACAAGAATTTGGATCCAGTGACTAAATGATTTTCCCCTCCAAAGCGCCACGAGCCAAATTCACACACCTCGTGAATTCCCTTTCAGAACAATCTGAACTGCTTATTTAATCATTCTTTATGTGTCTCGTGTAAACACTGTCATATTTAAAATTTTAATCGTTGTAGTACTTCAGTTTGTTTTATGACATTAGCCTTGCGAAAGCATTCCGTCGATGAGCGAAAGCTTGCAAATTGTAATTTTGATTTCTTATGCAGACAAAACGGTATCACTTCAGTCTTATATACATTTGGTGTGCTAATTAGTTCTGCTGTTTATAGATCTGCTGAGCTCCAATGAAAATCGTTCCGTTGCACAAATGGGTAGTGGTACGGGATTGTTGCTACTCGGCCAATTTCGACATGTGTCTAGTACTAAAAACGTCATTCGTGATATGGCAGTCCGACGGGGCAGGACTTCTGGTGGAAAAAGTGCTATGAGTTATTTGAAGAATTCGAACTTTTTTCCTCCAACAAAGCTGAATTGTTAGCATTCTTTTTAGTTTCGAAAATTGAAGACCAAAGACACATCCAACGTGGCTTAGCTCGGACGACTAAGCAAAACGTTATGCCACTGACCACTCGGTCACCGTGACGTCACTAGATGGATGACGTAGTTGAGATTCAATTTACCTTGTTGAGTTATCTCCCGACTATACTGGAAATGGCTGGAAACAGAAGTGCTCACTGCGTAGGCAGGAAGACATCTGGAGAATAAAACCGCAAAAACGAAAATGAAGAACTGAGACCTGCACACATTAGTTCAACTGAGCATGCGTTAGCTATGTTCCGAGGGAGGAAGCAATAGGAAGAGAAAATGAAGCAGCGCGTATTGAAATAAAAAATAAAGATTGTTTCGAAGTCTCCTTGCACAAATTCCAAGCATTTTTTTAAGATTCTTTATGACGTTCAAAGACATCTTGTGAAATAATTCCGTTACTCCATGTAAAACAGCACTGCGGACAAACACGAAATGCAAGTCTTTCACACTTGCTGAGGGAAACAATTAGCCCTAATGCAGTGATGTCATAAAGTGCGAAGGACACATGACAGACGGGTGATCGAAACAAGCGTAAATACACTGAAGATCATATGAATTAGAGACAGCGTTATGCAAATGTGGCGCTGTGGGCGGCCCCATGAACAGAAACGACATGACGTATGCAGCGATTCGACAATATAAGGAGTGATCAGACGGAAATCCGCAAGAGTCGGCCACAGTATGGGTAAGACGAAGGATCTAAGCGCATTTGATTGACGAAGGATCTGCACCTTTCGGCCTGAAGACGGTGGCGATTCGTCTCGAGATGGACTCTACAAGACACCGGTAGCGTTGGGAAGCCATACGGATTCCACGACACCTGAACCAGCTCCCACAGTTCACGAAAATTTGATGGAGGAGGGTCAGAGCCTCAAACGTTTCTCTCGATGGCATCCCAAATGTGCTCGATGGGATAAAGGTCAGGGGACCTAGCTGGCCAAGGAAGCGAGGTCACGTTGGTGGAGTGTTCATCCAACCATTCTGATACAATTCGGGAGGTGCATTTTCTTGTTTCAGGATGAGGTCCCCAGTGGGATATTGAAGACGCACAAATGGGAGCAAACGGTCGTTCAGGATATCCTGGTAACGTTGACCTGTGAGGGACGATGTCACATGTACCAGGGGTCCCATTTCAACCCACGTAAACAGTCTCCAGACGATAATGCTACCCACACCAGCTTGAAGAGTACCCTGCTGGCCAGAAGGATCCATCGCTTCATGTGGTTTGCGCCATACTCGTATCCTTCCATCCGCATGTACCAACACGAATCTCGATTCATCAGTCCAGGCAACATTTTTCCACATGTCTAAGGTCCAGTGGCGATGTTCCCGCGATCATGCTAATCTTTGTACCCTGTGATGTGCGGTCAGCAGCGGTAACCTCGTGGGACGATGGCTTCTGTACCCCATAGCGAGGAGATAGTTCTGGATGGTGTGGCTGCTTACACGTTTTTGTGCACCAGCGTTAAATTGCCGAGTGATTTCTTGCACTGTGGCCCGTCTATTCGCTGTTACAATGCGAGCTAGCCGACGATGACCCCGCTCATCCACACGCTGCTGTCCACGGCAGTTGGCCCTTGCAGGGATGGTTTTACAGGATTATATTTACTCACGGTGCACCGGTGACACAGCGGCTCGTGAAAGTCCAAGTGCCTGCACGACTTCCGAGATGGAGTGACCCATTCGTCGGGCCCCGACAACTTGCCCACGATCAAACGCGCTTAGATCCTTCGTTTTACCCATACTGCGTCCGGCTCTTACTGATTCCAGTCGCATCACTCCTTATATTTTCGGATCGCTGCATACGTTATGTCGTTTCCGTTTGCATGGCCGCCCACAGCGCCACATTTGCATAACGCCATCTGTCTCTAATCCGATTGCTCTTCAGTGTATTATGTCAGACTCTCACGTGTTGGTTGAAAATAAAACCCGCAAACTACAAAACTTTGAGATACATATATAAAGGATGAATCCAAAGTTTTGCGATATTTGGATCACTTTATATCTTCATACGTACCTTTACGACGAAAGCTGAGTAGCATTCAAGGTATAGACCATCGCGTTGCACTGATTTTAGCCCTCTGTATGCCAGTTCTTCGATTTTGCGGCGGGGTTACGCAGTGGTCTGAACCCTGGCTTCTGACCTTTCGTCCGAGAAAGGTCCAGACTCGAATCCCAGTGATGCATGGATGTTGTGTTTGTCTCTCTTTCCCTTCCCTGCAACCAGTAGCCCTAAATTAGAGAAGGGCGACGGCTTATTGACCAATGAGTTGCTCACGGTGGTCGTTAAACGTCAAATCAAGAAAAAAGAAGAACTTCTTTTCATCCCACCTGCCACCTTCCGGTCGTTGAAGTGCCGCCCGCGTAGGAAGTGGGCCATGGCCTGGAACAAGTAATAATCCGACGGAGAAAGGTCCGGACTATGTGCTGGGTGCAGCATCAGTTCGATGCACTCAAGTTCCTGGAGTTTTGCCCGGGTCGTCCGCTCCATATGAGGCCGAGCGTTGTCCTGCTGTAGAAGAGCGCGCTTTCTGTTCATCAGTGCCGGGAACTTCTCCTCCAAAACGGCATACATCCACTCCAGCTGTTCAAAGTAGAGGTTGGCGTTGATGGTCTGACCGTCTCGAACAAATTCGTAATGGATTATCCCCTCGAAATTCCACAAGACGAAGTGCATCACATTGTTCTCGGAGCGCCCACGTTTAGCAACAATTTCAGGAATATGACCCAGGCTCAACCACTGCCGTTGTGTGTTACGATTACGGCAATAGATCCACTTTTCATCGCACGTAACAATTCTCTTGATGAAACGTACATCGAGCTGGTTTTCTAGGAGTTTCGTGCACACTTCGATCCCACAGTTTGCTTCAGCTGTCCTCAATGCGTGAGGAACAATGCGGCAGCTCCTGTAGACCTTGCCAAGCTCCTGAAGGTGACGATTCACGGTGGTCTTGGATATGCCCAGCTCACCTGATAATCTTCGAGTGCTGGTTGTCGGATTTTCCTCGAAGGCCCGGCGCACGTTATTCCCAATCCGCAGTTCACGGCCTACCTGACCTTGGCTGATCGCCCAGGTATCTGTCACCTGAACGAAATTTCTTAAAACATCTGGTTGCCACGAAACATTTCTACTTTCACATGACAAAGGTTTCATGTTGTTTGAGCAGCGTCATCGCCGAGATCAAATTCGTAAAGCAAAAGTTCCCTAATTAGCGGGTTGTGGATGTTCAACTTTTAGACGTCCCAACCACAGACATAACTACGACGTGGAATGCCGTTCACAGCAACGACTACCACTTTATATCTTTAACATATCCTCCGCAACACATACGTTTATGCAAATATTGCAAAACTTTAGACTAACCCTCTGTAATTTAGAATAAACGGGTGAAATCCTACGTGTAAAAAATTCTCGTTCGATGCTTCAACAGATAGGAAGCTTTACTGAATTTTTAAACTCCGAGATCATGCTCTGTATTAGGCATTTGGAATAAAAGAGAAAAAATATATATACATTAATTTCATGTTTTTTTTATATGAACCCTTTTTAAACTTAAACGCCACCCGGACTACCGCCACTTGAGCGTTTATAGAAAAGTGGGTGCCGTTATACCGCGTACTTTGCAACTGTGTTGTCATTTTCACACTAACTACACTACCACATCAACTAACTACACTAACACATCAACTAACTACACTACCACATCAACTAACTACACGAACACATCAACTAACTACACTACCACAGTACCCTCTGTTTTTGATTGGATGTTGAGAAACAATTACATTGAATGAAATGCATTTTGAAGTCCATATCATCTGGATTTACGCCCTGTGGGGAGGAAATTGTGCGTCATAAAAAAAACCGGAAAGCAAGGATCCTTGTTTTCACATTTCAAGCTTCACACAGCAAAACATACTTTTTCAAATCAAACTAATTGTTTCATAAATATGATGTCCAGACAGCAGGACAGACGGACAAAGTGATAACATTAACACTATATTTTGTTTCAGAATAGACGAGCTAAAAGCAGCGGATCTTCTGCAGAAATGAACAGAGATCAAACTATGCTAAAAACCGATTTGCAAATTTGTGAAATACAGAGCTCTGACAATTTATGCAAAACAGAGAAATATGGACTCAAATGTTTTCTAAGAGCCACTTTCTTATGTGAAGAACATAAATTTCCTGGCGCATGGAAGCATATTCCGCTGCTATAAGAACCAACGCCAGAATACCATCCGTTTTTATTTATTTTTTTGATTGGAGGTTTAACGACCACTGTGGGCAACTCAGTGGGTTATAAGTAGTCGCTTGTCCCTAATTTAGGACCACTGGTTCCAGGGAATGGAAACAGTAAGACAAACAGAACACCATGCCTCACCGGGATTCGAACCAGGACCCATTTCTGAAGAATGATCAGAAGCTATCGGTTAGACCACTGCGCCACCGGGGCTGCACATCCATTTTTATCTGGAGAAAGAAAATATTAATCGATTAGTAGAGAAAACTGGTGGATTGTAAATTTCTCTTCCAGAGCACAAACTCACACAACATGAGAAGAATGTTGTTTTGCGCATACCGCAAAATCGGAATGTTTATTCTTTTGTGAAAAATTACACCAAAATAGAATAACGTAGGAGAGAAGAATCAATATAAACGAGCAGACAATACAGAGAAATATCTTTTTTAAGTGTGCACCTTTCAAAAGCCCTACTCAGAGTACTCATTCATAGTACTCTCTGTATCATGACTTTAACAGCTGCTCGTGAGATGCATGAATAAGAGACGATAAAGATTCAAGAATGGGACTTTTGAGACGTCATGATATTTGAAATCTCCGATAAAAAATTAATTCTGTATTTATGTGCTTCAGTGTGTAATAAATATACTAGTTTTCTAAACTACAGATGCTTAATTGAATATTTGGAAATACCACTGAAAGCTTAGAATAATGTACACCGAACGGCCATGATCATCGTCCTCTATGCTAGTGGGAAAAAAACTAACAGGCAGTGCTCTATTTTAAAAAGCAGTTTCATGAGGGGTGTAATTCATTGGGAATAAATTAAACTTGGCACAACCAATCTAACCCACCGAAATATTAAACTGTTATTTTTTTAACTACATAATATTAGAAAAAATAACCCCTTGGTAGAATCGTGTAGTGTTAGTGGTAAGTGTTTGTACAGTGCCTGTACAGTGTCGGTGTAATATTCGTGGAATGTGTATAGTAAATAATGGTTAATGAAAGAATTTTTGGTATCGTGTACTTGTAGTAATATATTAGAAAAAATAACCCCTTAGTAGAATCGTGTAGTGTTAGTGGAATTTGGTGTAGTAACAATTTAATTTACCGTGTAGTGTATGTATCAAATAGTGTGGTATCGGGGATGGCTCCGGAACAGAAGTGAGCAATATAATGTATGCAAATATGCCAGGTATGCGGGGATAGCAGGGGATACCCCAATGAAATCAGTGAGGCGGCCCCAGAAACTTTGGGAGGGCCAATAGAGGTTTCTCGTATGCTAGGCATAGATAAGGATTGGTCAGGAGTCCCAAACAAGTAAAAGGCGAACGCTCGGGATTAGCTTTTTGGTAAGGAGGGGGCAATGATGCGAAAATTGGGTCTAAATTAATTACTATTAAAAAAGGACGGACTTTTTTTCTTTTTTTTTTTTGGATTGGAGGTTTAACAACCACCGTGAGCAACTCAATGGGCTATAAGCAGTCGCCCGTCCCTAATTTAGGGTCACTGGTTCTAGGGAAGGGAGAGAGCCAGTGCCGAAAGACAAACACAACACCCATGCCTCACCGGGATTCGAACCCGGACCCCTTCGGACGAATGATCAGAAGCTATCGCTTAGACCACTGCGCCACTGGGGCGGCAAGGACGGACTTAATGGGCGTATTTAAATTATGTTGATAATTAAATTAAATATTTGGCCTATCGCAAAATAATTGGGAAATTAACTTATTTTAGTTGGGGATGTGCTGTATTCCCTTTGTCTGAATGAGAACAAGGGAATTAGTGGATCATCTCTGGGGGTCTGTGAGCATCATAGGATCAACCCAGACGGCAATTGAGAAGCCCTGAGACTCTCATAAAGACGGTTTCAAGTGTGCCATTAGTGCCAAAAATCGGTATTGAACGCGAAAAATTACGATTATGAGGTGCAAGAGGCAACGACGCTTCGTGGGAGAGGCACCAGAGAAATCTCAAGTGTCTGGTGAAGAGAAACAGATGAAGCCTACGTGAAGACGAATGGCCAAAAGTAGGAAAACGAAGACAGTGATCTCGGTACGCTGGCAGAAGGACAGACGGGAAAACTCGCCAGGAATCTTCTCCGAACGCATTTGTAAGACGAGCCGAGAGATTGCCATGAGAGAAAAAGCTCGCAAGGAGGGACTACGCAGCGGTCAGCCGTAGTGAGCCCGCTAGGTACAAAACCTGAAGTCCGACTCACACGGATGATAGCACGGTATTTTAAGTGCAGGATAAGCCGCAAAAGTACGATGGGAAAAGAGAGAGCTTAGTTAATACTTGGTGGCTGGAGGTAAGCCCGCCAGGTATGGTAAAATTCGTGAACTTAAGAGGAAGGTTCAACTACCGCAGAAAAGAGCTGCGATATTTGCGTATAGAGGGCCGTACTCTGATGACAGACCGACCAGGACGTCGCGAAAGTTTCTCTTGCTAGAGATACTATTCCAGCTCATCTTCGCCCGACTGGGAAATAAGCATTGGTAAAGCCACGAAGAGCGAATCCGCCGCTTAAGACGCCGTCTCATTCCACAGTGGGAGGTCACCAACCTTTCCGGAGCATTGCTTAACGTTGTTTCTTTCCTGCAGAAGAACTTTCTTGACGGATATGAGGGAGAAATTCCCCTGCCGCCTTCGCCAGAGTCCCCTCCGCCAAGTTCGGGGGCCGAATCCGCATGGACTGAGCTCTGGTGACGAGGAGTCAATCAACCCTTGGTGTTTCTCTAAGACGCGGAAAGAAGGAGGGGAAAACCAACACATTACTGATGACCCTCTGTTACACACAAGTGAAAATACCACTGTTTTGGCAGTCAAGGAAGGAAGTAAAAAAGGATCATCCGGGCGCTTAAATCATACAGGTAAAAAGGATCCTCCAACAAAAATAAAGTGTGTGAGTGAGAGTGCTACAGAAAAATAGTGCTTCGAAAAACACCTGGATTATATATAGCACAACAGTCAACCATACGTGAGTATTTATATTTGTCTGTGTTATCCTATCACTGAGCGGAGGAACTGCAATCTTTAATAGATACCGGACTCTAAATTTAGAACCGTTAAACGCCCCTTTTTGAGGCGAAAAATCTGATCTCGGAATCCCGAGTAGAAATTATTTTGGCTCATAATAGAGAACATTACTGTATTTATATCTCCGTAGGTCAGACCCCGGGACAGAGTCTCCTCATAAAATAAAGAAATTCAATGGTTAATCTTGCTCTGTTCATTATATAGGCTCTGGTGTTTTACTTACCTGTATTTCAGCAAGCATAACCTTCTCGTCCATTTATGCCAGCTCCCGAATTAAAAGAACCTTCAAATCTCACTTTTATTGATTGGTGACGAGTGCTACTAAATTATACCGCTCGGCACGTTCAGATCAATTGGTGGCGAGCGGGGGAATGCATAACCTAGCTCGGCCCCGTATCACATCTATGGTGGCAACAATTCTGATCCATTGGAGACAGCAAAAATTAGATCAATACATTTACAATTAAAAGTCATTAGCACTTTCGGAGAGCCGTTCACTCCATCCTCAGATGATCTAAGTTGCTGTATTATGCAGCTATATATATATATATATAGACTCATAAGACAAACAAAATGTATTGACATAACCAACCTTAAAAAACACCATAATACCTTCAAGTTGGAACTGAAGAACAGATTCTCTGCTTTAGAAGGCATAACATCGGAAGAAGTGAATATTTCTGAAGTTAACAGAAAAGTAACCAAAGCTCTTATGGAAACAGCAACAAAATTAGCTGGGTCTAAGAACAAGTTGCATGTGAACAAATTATCAGGAAAAACCAAAATGTTGATGCAAAAAAGAAGAGAGATGAGGACAACTAAAGAAGATGTGACTTCCAAAGTGGAATATATAGACTTATGCAAGACAGTACGAAAAAGTATCACTGAAGACGTAAGGAAATTCAACTGTGAACTAGTAAGGAAAGCAATTGAAAACAACCAGAGCCTAAAGATAGCAAAGGGACATCTCAGTAAGGGAAGAAAACAGAGTATGGCACTGAGAAAAGACGATGGTTCTGTAACAAGAAATAGAGGCGAAATTTTGACAAGAGTGAAAGATTTCTACTCCAAATTATATGAAAGGATAATACATGTACTCCAGAGATTATGAAAGGTACCAGTACCAGAGTTCTTCCAATCCTCCCAGCAAAAGTTGCACATGCAATCAAAAACATGAAGCGAGGAAAAGCTCCAGGAGAAGATGGAATTACTGTAGACATCATACAAGAAGCAAGTGGAGAAATCGAAACAGTACTCACCCAAATTTTCACTCGATGCCTAAATGAAAGGAAGATTCCTGAGGATTAGAACAACGCTACAATGATCCTGCTACATAAAAAAGGTGACGTTGAGGATCTCAGGAACTACAGACCTATCAGCCTCCTATCAGTGGTTTATAAAATCTTCACTAAAGTTCTTTCACGCCGCATGAAGGTGACACTGGACATGGCTCAACCGAGAGAACAAGCTGGATTCAGGAGTGGCTACAGCACAATAGATTATATCCACGTACTGAGAGAACTAATTGAAAGAGCGAGGGAATATGAACTTCAATTGTGCATGGCTTTTATCGATTATGAAAAAGCCTTTGATTCGGTGAAACCATCAGCAGATACAATGGCTCTGAAATCCTGCGGTATTGAAGATGCGTACATTAATATTATTAATAACATCTATGAAAATGCAAGTGCAAAGATTCGGCTGTTCGAAAATACAACACACATAAAAATTGGAAAGGGAGTGAGACAAGGTGATACCATATCTCCGAAGCTCTTTAATGCCACATTGGAAAATGTCTTTCAATCACTGAACTGGGAAAACAAAGGGATAAAGATTAATGGAGATTATCTAACCCAACTTCGTTTTGCTGAAGACATAGTCATTTTTTGCAACTACCCCATCAGAGCTGCAGAGTATGATACAGGAACTTGCTGACAAGAGTAGAGAAGTGGGATTAAAAATGACGGAAAAAAATCCCAACACCAAGAAGGGGTTGTGTTAGAACAGTTAGATAAACGACAGTTGGTAGGCGGTGAGAGTACATCTGTAAGATGACGTCTATGCAAATTTCGCGCTCGGCGCATACGTGTGGAGCTAGTAGCGCCCCTCTGAACATGCAAAGCAGGTTAGCTGTAAATACGCGCTGTAACGTTCGTGAGCGTTAGTTATCGTCAAGATTCGACGTAGTGTGTTGATATTTGTCAAGAATGCCTTTAAGAATACGAAGAAGCGATTATCAACAGCTCACGGAGTTTGAACGAGGTCGTGTAATAGGGCTCCGAGAAGGTGGATTTTCGTTCCGCAATATTGCAGAACGACTTGGCAGGAATGTAGCCACTGTGCATAATTGTTGGCAGCGGTGGTCAAGGGAAGGTACTGCCTCAAGAAGACCGGGTTCCGGCGGTCCACGTGGCACTACTGAGATGGAAGACCGCCGTGTACGACGTATAGACGTGGCGCATCGTACCGCATCTGCGGCAGCAATTCGAGCTGCAGTTGCCACCACAGTGTCACAACGAACTGTTACGAATCGGTTACTTGAAGGACAGCTCCGAGCCAGATGCCCTGTAGCGTGCATTCCACTTACTCCAAACCACTGCCGTTTGCGACGTCAGTGGTGTAAAACTAGAGCTCATTGGAGGATGGAGTGGAGATCTGTTGTGTTTTCTGATTAAATCCGGTTCTGCCTGGGTGTCAGTGATGACCGTGTGTTGGTCAGAAGGAGGCCAGATGAGCACCTGCAAACAACCTGTCTGCGGCCGAGACACACTGGACCTACACCTGGAGTTATGGTCTGGGGAGCAATTTCCTATGACAGCAGGAGCACTCTCGCGGTTATCTCACGCGCCCTGACGGCACAGTTGTACGTCGGTCTGGTGATTCAACCTGTTGTGCTGCCATTCATGAACAGCATTCCAGGGGGTGTTTTCCAACAGGATAACGCTCGCCCGCATACCGCTGTTGTAACCCAACATGCTCTACAGAGTGTCGACATGTTGCCGTGGCCTGCTATATCACCAGATTTTCACCAATCGAGCACGTATGGGACATCATTGGACGACAACTCCAGCGTCACCCCAACCAGCATTAACCGTCCCTGTATTGAACGACCAAGTGCAACAGGCATGGAACTCCATCCCACAAACTGACATCCAGCGCCTATACGACACAATGCATGAACGTTTGCGTGCTTGCATTCAACATTCTAACGGTTACACCGGTTATGAATGTACCAGAATTTCACATTTAAAATGGTTCTTCTCGCGCTTACATTAAGCTGTGATCTTGAAACCTTAATCGATTAAATATGTTACCTATACAAATATATTGCCGACATTTCATTCCCCTACAACTATTTTTTCGTGGTGTTGGAATTTTGTTTCCCGTCAGTGTGTAAACAACAGTTGGTAGGCAGTGAGAGTACAACTGTAAGATGACGTCTATGCAAATTTCGCGCTTGGCGCATACGTGTGGCGCTAGTAGCGCCCCTCGGAACATGCAAAGTAGGTTTGCTGTAAATACGCGCTGTAACCTTCGTGAGCGTTAGTTATCGTTGAGATTGGACGTAGTGTGTTGATGTTAGTCAAGAATGCCTTTAAGAAGACGAAGAAGCCATTATCAACAGCACACGGAGTTTGAACGAGGTCGTGTAATAGGACTACGAGAAGGTGGATTTTCTTTCCGCAATATTGCAGAACGACTTGGCAGGAATGTAGCCACTGTGCATGATTGTTGGTAGCGGTGGTCAAGGGAAGGTACTGCCTCAAGAAAACCGCGGTCCGGCCGGCCACGTGGCACTACTGAGAGGGAAGACCGCCGTGTACGGCGTATGGCCGTGGCGCATGGTACCGCGTCTGCGGCAGCAGTTCGAGCAGCAGTTGCCACCACAGTGACACAAGGAACTGTTACAAATCGGTTACTTGAAGGACAGCTCCGAGCCAGACGCCATGTAGCATGCATTCCACTTACTCCAAACCACTGCTGTTTGCGACGTCAGTGGTGTCAAGCTAGAGCTCATTGGAGGACGGAGTAGAGATCTGTTGTGTTTTCTGATGAATGCCGGTTCTGCCTGGGTGCCAGTGATGGCCGTGTGTTGGTTGGAAGGAGGTTAGGTGAGCACCTCAAACCAACCTGTCTGTGGCCGAGACACACTGGACCTACACCTGGAGTTATGGTCTGGGGAGCAATTTCCTATGAAAGCAGGAGTACTCTCGCGGTTATCCCACGAGCCCTGACGGCACAGTTGTACGTCGGTCTGGTGATTCAACCTGCTGTGCTGCCATTCATGAACAGCATTCCAGGGGATGTTTTCCAACAGGATAACGCTCGCCCGCATACCGCTGTTGTAACCCAACATGCTCTACAGAGTGTCGACATGTTGCCGTGGCCTGCTAGATCACCAGATCTTTCACCAATCGAGCACGTATAGGACATCATTGGACGACAACTCCAGCGTCCCCCCCAACCAGCATTAACCGTCCCTGTATTGACCGACCAAGTGCAGCAGGCATGGAACTCCATCCCACAAACTGACATCCAGCACCTGTACGACACAATGCATGAACGTTTGCGTGCTTGCATTCAACATTCTGGCGGTTACACCGGTTATTAATGTACCAGCATTTCACATTTAAAATGGCTCTTCTCGCGCTTATACATACTACAAGTACACGATACCAAAAAATCTTTCACTAAACCATTATTTACTATACACATTCCACGAATATTACACCGACACTGTACAGGCACTGTACAAACACTTACCACTAGTACTACCCGAATACTAACCGAATAATGCACACATTCTACACAAGTACTGCGTTAAACCTATAAAAATAAATCTACATGCCGTGAATTCCACGAACATTTCACATTCCATGATGACAACATCAACAATCTGGTAATGCATACAATAAGAAAAATCAGACCAATCGAATCTCGTTATTCTCTTAATTCACGCCCTCCACGCTAGCAACTGATACCAATCATCAGCCTACATCGGAACCTGAATTTCAAACACACAGAAATTTATATCAATCAGACTTCCACAAGACTCACTAATCAGAGCTCACCTCCCGCGGCTCCCCAAATTTCATAGGCTCCTTCTATTCCAGGTCGGCCGCCTGAAATCCGTACTTTTCTCAGTCTACAAACTTTCTTAAACTTTTCACATTTTCCGTGCCTTCGTTACCATTGCCGGCCTAACAGTCTCATTAACATCCCGGTAACCACGTAGTCAGCCAAAAACAATTCAAGCATTCAGTTTCTCAAAATTCCAGAAGTTTCATAATTTCCCACATTTTCATAAATTCCAAACTCATGCAATTTCACTCGAACAAAAACACATCACTGAATTGGATTCCGAGACAACGCATTTCGACTTAACAGAAAAATTTGGAGATCGTTAGGTGCGCCACCCATATACCTTTTGTCGTAACCTTAACCTCATTGCTTACAGTCACCAGGAAAAGATACGCAAACATTTTTATTTTCACTCAGCCAATGTTCAAAAAACCACAGGGAATCAATCCGTCCCTGATACGCAGATATTTTATTATCTGAAATTTCACTTCAGGGCGACGTAGCCCTCCGTGCATCCCTTGCACGCGCACACCAGAAAACTCTTTGCTGAGAAATGATTCAGACACTGAGTTCTGAGGCGGGAAGGAAAATTTAGTAGTACGCTCTGTCGCGTCGCCAATGTTCCTTTAATTTCACCCCGCGTCGGAATGCTGAAACCAAAACTCCGGAGATACGTGCTTATCTCCACCTTAGCTCACCGTCGGATGTTCAGGGAGAAATAGCCCCTCGTTCGTCTGACCACTGCAAATCGAGTGCCCTCGCTTCCATCTCCTTTCCATACCGACCGGACTTTCGTAGCTACCGGTATTGGCGTCCAACCATTCCCACGGAAAGAAAAATCTCAAGCACATTTGCATTAGCGGGGCAACGAATCAGCAATCTTTGCATACGGGACACGAATTTCCAACGCGTGAAAATTTCTTTCGAACAGTGACTATGGCACGGGGCGCATAACTGTTCGTTACGTGTCGAAACCGAAACAAATTCTCACCACATAACTGCAATGACCTCATGCATTCCACAACAAATTCTTTCAGTTCATAACTGGTAAGTCGAACAACTAACAACAGCGCTTAGCAACTATACCAATTATCGTTTTTCCTCGAATAGGCTTAGCACTGCTATTCAGTTTGGGAACTACGTTCTCTCTCGGACTGACGTCTGCCAAGATGAAGAACTGTTCTCTTTCTGCCTAACTCACACACATTTTCTCGAATAGGCTTACCACCGCTATTCAGTACATTTGCTCGAATAGACTGACAACTGCTACTCAGTACTTTTGCTCGAATAGACTGACCACTGCTATACTCAGTACATTTCCTCGAATAGACTGACCACTGCTACTCAGTACTTTTGCTCGAATAGACTGACCACTGCTACTCAGTACATTATCTCGAATAGTCTGACCACTGCTACTCAGTACATCCGGATTATACACTCAAAAATATAATCCCAGCCCCTGCGTCATCTTTTCCGGAATTTAATCTTTTTACCTACGCTCCGTGACAGACGTGAAATTTTGCCTACACAACACATGCAACACATTTTCATACAAAGTCAAAATGCAATTTACAATTCCAAAATCATAAATCCTTTTTCCTGGTCCGCATCAGTTCCGAATGATAAAGACACACTTTACCTGTCATTAGCTTCTTCGTTTAAAACATTTTTTTCCGACGGACCCTTTTCACGTTCCATTGCATGAACTGATCGAACGCTAATCCCGTTGCATATCACTCGCTTTGTTTATTGACAACAGCGCTACCAGAAAAACAGCTAACTGAATTTTTCTTTTTCTTTTTTCTTCTACCCCTCTCCCAAAAGTTATTTTCATCCGTTGGGGCTCTGCGGTAGTAACTACTATCACCCATCTCATCTTTACAGGTAGAACTCTTCAATACGGGGAGTATACCTTCAATCATGCCTGCTTCTCCCTCATCTCCCTTTATACCCGGGATGGTTTCTACACGGCTGAGTTCGGAAACTTCCTCACAGACGCTCTTTCCATCGCTCCGAGGACTACTCAATTCAGATCCTAACCCTACGCCCGTCACTAAGGTCGAATTCTCATCCCCTTCGAGATCCTAAACTATGGGTTCCTGTACCGCAAATTCTTCTCTGGGCTGCGTGTGATATGCAATGTGCATTTTAGCATTCGATTGAACTTCAATGTTATTGACATGCTCATTAACTACGCTAAGCTCAGAATTTGCTTCTTCACTGTGAATCTGTAACTGAGCTGTCAGCTCGTTATTTCTTTAGGCTTGTTCTCGTCTGCGTAATTCCATCTCTTCTATGAGAGCTTTTATTTCCCCTCCTTGCGTCGTAATCTTCTCTGCGAGGTACTCTAGTCTTTGCTCCTCATCGGCTAATGCCGTCCTTATGATCTCCATTTCGGATGTTATCTTACTCTAGGCTCTGGTGATTAAATAATGAAAATTCTCTGCTCAACATTGTTCTGCCACCAATCTCCTTTCGGTAAATTTTTATTTTTACCCGAACGTCACAACGCTACCACCAATTGATCTAATTTTTGCTGTCTCCAATGGATCAGAATTGTTGCCACCATAGATGTGATACGGGGCCGAGCTAGGTTATGCATTCCCCCGCTCGCCACCAATTGATCTGAACGTGCCGAGCGGTATAATTTAGTAGCACTCGTCACCAATCAATAAAAATGAGACTTGAAGGTTCGTTTTAATTCGGGAGCTGGCATAAATGGACGAGAACGTTATGCTTGCTGAAATACAATTAAGTAAAACACCAGAGCCTATAGAATGAACAGAGCAAGATTAACCATTGAATTTCTTTATTTTATGAGAGGACTCTGTCCCGGGGTCTGACCCACGGAGATATAAATACTGTCATTGTCCTTTATTATGAGCCAAAATAATTTCTACTCGGGACTCCGAGATCAGATTTTTCGCCTCAAAAAAGGGGCGTTTAACTGTTCTAAATTTAGAGTCCGGTATCTATTAAAGATTACAGTTCCTCCGCTCAGTGATAGGATAACACAGACAAATAAAAGTACTCACGTATGGTTGACTGTTGTGCTATATATAATCCAGGTGTTTTTCGAAGCACTATTTTTCAGTAGCACTCTCACTCACACAATTTATTTTTGGTGGAGGATCATTTTTACCTGTATGATTTAAGCGCCCGGAGGATCCTTTTTTACTTCCTTCCTTGACTGCCCAAACAGTGGTGTTTTCACCTGTGTGTAACAGCTGGTCCTCAGTAATGAGTTGGTTTTCCCCTCTTTCTTTCCATGTCGTAGAGAAACACCAAGGGTTGATTGACTCCTCGTCACCAGAGCTCAGTCCATGCGGATTCGGCCCCCGAACTCGGCGGAAGGGACTCTGGCGAAGGCGGCAGGGGAATTTCTCCCTCGAAATCCGTCAAGAAAGTTCTTCTGCAGGAAATAAACAACGTTAAGCAATGCTCCGGAAAGGTTGGTGACCTCCCACTGTGAAATCAGACGGCGTCTTAGGCGGCGGGTTCGCTCTTCGTGGCTTTACCAATGCTTATTTCCCAGTCGGGCAAAGATCAGCTGGAATAGTATCTCTAGCAAGAGAAACTTTCGCGACGTCCTGGTCGGTCTGTCACCAGAGTACGGCCCTCTATACACAAATATCGCAGCTCTTTTCTGCGGTAGTTGAACCTTCCTCTTAAGTTCACGAATTTTACCATACCTGGCGGGCTTACCTCCAGCCACCAAGTATTAACTAAGCTCTCTCTTTTTCCATCGTACTTTCGCGGCTTATCCTGCACTTAAAGTACCGTGCTATCATCCGTGTGAGTCGGACTTCAGGTTTTGTACTTAGCGGGCTCACTACGGCTGACCGCTGCGTAGTCCCTCCTTGCGAGCTTTTTCTCTCATGGCAATCTCTCGGCTCGGCTTACAACTGCGTTCCGAGATGATTCCTGGCAAAGTTTTCCGTCTGTCCTCCTGCCAGCGTACCGAGATCACTAACTCTCTTCCTTTTCCTACTTTTGGCCATTCCTCGTCACGTGGGCCTCATCTGTTTCTCTTCACCAGACACTTGAGATTTCTCTCGTGCCCCTCCCACAAAGCGTCGTTGCCGCTTGCCCCTCATAATCGTATTTTTTCGCGTTCCCTACCGATTTTTGGCACTAATGGCACACTTCAAACCGTCTTTATGAGAGTCTGAGTGCTTCTCAATTGCCGTCTGGGTTGGTCCTATGATGCTCACAGACCCCCAGAGATGATCCACTAATTCCTTTGTTCTCATTCAGACAAAGGGAATTACCAGATTTCCCTAATTAAAATAAGTTAATTTCCCAATTTAATTTGCGATAGGCCAAATCATTAATTTAATTATAAACATCATTTAATCACGCCTATTAAGTCCGTCCCCCCTTTTTACTAGTAATTAATTTAGATCCAATTTTCGCATCAATATGTTCGTTTTTTTAAAATCAAATAAATCGTATTGAGACGGAGCTCTTTTATTTTGATCAAAACTGTGTTTTTCTTTTTAACATAATTTTTAAAGCAATTATTCCCTGAGTCTATCGGCCTATAGTTTTGTCGATTTGGAAGTATACCTTCTTAAATTTTGATTGAGACCTCTCACAACCTATATACACTGAGTGGACACTTTATTATGACCACCCCCTCAGTACTTCGTTGGGCCACATTTTGCCTTTAATACTGCGTCGATTCTTCGTGGCATGGACTCCACTAGATCTTGATAGGTGGTTTGTGGAATCAGAGACCATGCTTGATGAATAGCACTTTCCAGGAGTGTGAGATTGCAGGGATGTGGATCCAACTGCCTGATGGCTCGTTCAAATTTATCCCACAAATTCTCAATGGGGTTCAGATATGGAGATTGTGATGGCCACCTAAGCAAAGTTAACTCACCGGCATGTTCCTGAAACCAATCCTCTACAATACGAGCACTATGGCAAGACGCTTTATCTTGCTGAAAGTAGCCATCGCCATTGGGATAAACCATCTACTTGACAGAATGCACTTGGTCCGCAACGATCTTTAGATATGATGAGCCAGTTAGACGTTGATTAAGCGAATTAAAGGGCCCAAAGCATGCCAGGAAATCATTCCCCAAACCATAACGTTGCCTCCACCGGCTTGAAGGGTTGTAGCAATGCATTTGTGGTCCCTGCTTTCGTGCTGTTTCCGCCAAATTCTCACTCCGCCAACGGCATGGTGCAACTAAAAACGTGATTCATCGGATCACATAAATTGTTTCCATTTATCGACTGTCCAATCTTTGTGCTCCTGTGCGAACTGGAGACGTTTTCTCTTGTTAACTACAGACAGCAAATGTGTTCAAACAGGCCTTTGGCTGCCATATTCTATCAGATGCAGTGAACGGTGAACAGTGCGTGCAGAGAGCATTTGAGGGGATCCTTGATTAAGATGGTCTGTAATTTCTGGCACTATTGCCCGTCCGCTGTCTGTTATCAGTCTGGGGACTCTCCGTTCCGCACGAGCAGTCACTAGTCGATGACGACCACTCGTTGCACGTAGAGACCCAGTTTTTTGGCTGACATTCCAGTCTTTAAACACTTTAACAACAGCTACGCTGAAAGATTTTACGAATGCGGCGGTTTCAGTGATACTCGCTCTATGGCTCCGAGCTCCTACAATCATCCCACGTTGAAAGTCCGTCAAATCGCATTATTTACCCATCTCGTCACCCAAACATCACTTCTACTACTGTCGCAAGCACTAAGCTTTCTCTTTTTATACTAGCCTCGCCCTCTGGCGGCAACAGCGTGCAGCCATAGCTCATTTGCTTAAAACTGTCAGGTAGTCATAATGAAATGGCCACTCAGTGTATATATGCAGCTATTTTTAAAAGTTTATTTGCAATCATCATTGCAAATGAAATGAAAGTATCCCCAAGTCTTTTCCAAGTCTCTTCTGGATGAAGGTATCCCCAAGTCTCTTCCAACAACTGTCTGCCTTGAGCCATCCTCCTCCAGGTTACTCCGGCATGCTTTCGAATGCCATCCTCCTCCAGGTTACTCCGGCATGCTTTCGAATGCCATCCTCCTCCAGGTTACTCCGGCATGCTTTCGAATGCCATCCTCCTCCAGGTTACTCCGGCATGCTTTCGAATGCCATCCATCCATCTCCGGTGTAGTCTTCTTCTAGGTTCTTTTTCTGTCCCTTGAGATCCAGTCTAAAATTTTACTCGTCAATCTGTGTTCCATTCTTCCGGACACACACACACACACACACACACACACACACACATATATAAATAGCTACGGTATTCAAGAGATATGATCTGAATGAGAAGAGATCTATGTACCGAGTACGATATGTAACATGTTCCGGTTATATTGAATTATGTTTTGATGAGAGCGATGAGTAGTGTCAGTTGGATGTATTAGGAACGAATAGTCTGAAGTACATTCGGCGTTCTGGTGGCGCACTGGACTAAGTGATTGCTTCTGACCATTCGTTCGAAATGGACCGGGTTCAATTCCTGATAAGGCATGGATGTTGTGTTTGCCAAATGGCAGTGAATCCCATTCTTCCCAGGAACCAGTGGCCTTAAATTCGGGACGGGAGACTTCTTAAAGCCCACTGGGTTTCTCATGGTGGTTGCTACCCGAAACCGAAAAAAAATCTTGGTGTTTCAGTTTGGTGCGGATGGGGACGACAAAATCTGGCAGGGAATTTTAGTCTTTCTATCAGCTACAAAAGACACACGTACCTACAGGAGAACACCTGATAAATTTCCTCACTAAAGAAAATCCCTTAAATCCTATATTAAAAAGAACTGTTGGAATATTCATTGTAAACAACAAATTTGGTTTTGACTAAAAACAAATTACTAGTCCTTTGAAGACCCAATTTTGAACTTTATCTCCATAAAGATCATTCTGCAAGTAGAAATGTGAACATTTCACTTAGCAACTTTTCTACGAAATTTTATTTTTCAATTTTTAGTAAAGGATCGCTTACAACGCAATGCTATTGGTATCTTCTCTTTGAGTAGACGCCTTTTTAAAGTCTACCCATTAGTTTGACCCATTAACCAGTACCGGTAAATCACTGATATTTTGACCCATAAACAAGTACTGGTAAATAATTGATTGTTTCCTTTAAGATAAATGTGGATAGGAAACCAATTTCGGAATGTCTCTGGCGGCTAATAGCTTTATACTCAACGTCAGTCTGTGGATAAGAGGGTGGGGATGATGGGTCATAATGAACGATAAGTACTAAAGCTCATGGTTATTGGTCGAAGAATGTGACCTGCACGATTTTAACACGAGTTTCCCCATAAACAATTTTTTTTTGTCTTATGATGGGTCATATATCGGAGTTGCAATATTGTCGACATTCATTTTAGCACGTCTTTTGTAAACAAAGATCGCACTTATGTTATCGGTTTGTTCGTTCGTGGACACTATATTTCTGTAACTATTATTCCGATTTGAAACATTCTTTTTGTATTGTGAAGCTTGAAATATGTGAATGACGATCCTTCATTTGTTTGTTCTTTTTAAGATGTATAATTTTGCCGGAAGAGGGCGTAAATGCGGATGATATCGAATTCAAAATACATTTTATTCCATATTTTGCTTCTAATAGGATTAAAAAGTACTTTCATCTTTCGATGTCATTCGTGTCGAAGGGTATTTTATGTATAGTCACCTCTTCAAGTTTCACATTTTTTCCGCTAGAGGGTGAAAGCAAAGTGGGTTTCCCCCGATATCTCTACTTCTAAAACTCCGATTTGAATTTTTTTTCTTCAGCGCATACATGTCCTGATGGGAAATCCTTTGCATATAATTTATAATTTTTGGTAAAGAATGGTTTGGTCAGCAGCGGGTGTAAGTGTTAGTTTCAGCTTCTGATGTATTTGCACAAAAATCTAAGCTTCTAAAATCTCGATTGAAAAAAATTCTTTTGTGGAACGATACTACTCACGTCGATAAACCTTTTCGCAATATTTTGTTCTTAAAATAATGCGCTGTTTCTCAGCCAGGAGTGTAGATATATATCTGATTTTTGTAAAATTCTGGGCTTCTAATGGTCTGATTTGAAAAATTACTCCTGTATTGGATAGAGTTTCCGCTGCGACATGTTTTTCATATAAATTTGAAAATTCCAAATAATTCATGGACTTTCCGCTGTTGTGTGTCTTTCTCGATTTCACTACTTTGAAATTCCGATTTGAAAAATTCTTCCTGTACCGGATATAGCTCCTGATGAGTAATCTTTTGCATGTAAATTTAAATTTTTGGTAAAATATAGTTTGGCCACGAAAGGCCGTAAGTCTTAATTTCCGCTTCTGATGTATTTGCATCAAAATCTGATCTTCTAAAATCTCGACTGAAACCAACTCATTTCTGTACTCCGACGAACCATTTTGAAACATTTTCTTCTTAAAATAATGCATGGTTTTTACGTCAGGGTGCGTAGATGTACATCTTATTTTTGTAAATATCTGTGTATCTGAGAGTTTGAAGTCTTCTTCATCATGCTGTTCCAACCACTCTCGGAGATTTCTTGCTGTGTGACGCGTCGCATTGTCGTACTGGGAGATACCATCCGCCCCAGGGAAGACAGTGAGCATACATGGGTGTACGTGGTCTCCAAAAATGGATTCATTACGAATTCGGTCCATAGTGCCTTCCACAAGTATGAGTGGACCAAGAGAATGCCGCGAAAACATTCCTCAGACGATACCGCTGCAACCACCAGCTTGTATTCTTCCAGCAACGGTTGAAGAGTGTTTATTCTACGATGTTTCTCACCTTCGCTTTATACGACAACGTCCATCCGCCCGATGAAGCAGAAAACGTGATTCATAGGAGAAGTAAATCCATGCCAGTCAGCGGAGGTCCAATTCCGATACTACCGTTAAAATATTAGGCTTTTCAGCCGATGAATCTTCGTTAGCATTGGTGCAGTGACCATCCGTCTGCATCGGAGCCACATGCGCAGCAGGGTTTGCTGAACTGTCGTTTTAGACACAATTCCGGTAGTCGCCTGGTTCATTCGGCCAGTGAGTTGCTCCCCTGTAGCGTGTCGATCGGCCCTCACGTACCTTCAAAGCAGACGTTCACCTCGCACATCAACGGCACGTGGTGCTCCGCAGTTTTCACGTCGCTTATTCGGAATGGTGCCATTTCTCCAATCACGATACATTTTAACCAGAGCAGCACGCGAACAGTTCACAAACTGCGCTGTTTCAGAAATACTGTAACCCTTGGCCCGAAAGCCGAATAATCATCCCTTTTTGCAAACCTGATAAATCGCTCCTGTTATTCGTGACAGCTACGAGTGATATCTTTTCAGAATTCCTACGGCACTCCTTATATACCCTCCAAGCCAGCTCACGACACCTGCCTTCTTTCATTGGCTACGCGCTGTTGACGTCAAAAGTGGAGGTGGTCACAATAATGTGACTCGATTGTGTGTTTCTTCCATAAAATAGATTTATATTAAATTTCATTAGGGTGTCTATTGCAACTAAATTCTAACAAAATCCGCATAAAATTTATCGTGAACTGGTTTCTGTCACATTGGGTGGGGTCAGGTTCTGTGTAAACAAAGCGGTAAGATACACTCGAAATCGGGAAATACCTGAAGGCGTCCTGATTCCGAAGTTCAGCCGAGTTTTTAAATCATGATTTGCATAAGTTTATAGCCTTAAGACTGAAGTGATAATCCGTTTTATCGGCGTAAGAAATCAAAAGTAAAATTGCCTAGCTTTCGCTCATCAACGGATGGATTTCTCAAGGCTAATATCGTAAAACAAACTGAAATACTACAAAGAATACAATTTTACATATACGAATGGTTACACGAGACACATAAAGAATGATTAAGTACGCAGTTCAGAGTGTTCTGAGTGTGAAGTCACGACGTGTGTTAATTTGGCAACTGGCGCTTTGGAGGCGAAAATCATTTAGCCACTGTAATAAAAATTTCGCATCTTCAGAGAGACGTTGTCGTTGTAGACATCGCGGCTGGTGGTAATTTCCAGAGTTTCTCGGAATGTTGTTGCTTTTGTGTTAAAGAAGAGGGCTAGTTTTTTCATACCTTCCGATATAAGAACCTCGGACTTGAAACACACTTCTCTAGATGGAGCTGTAGATGTTCTTTCCCCCTTTTGCGTCTCTTTTGTGTTCTCTGATTCTGGTTCCGAAGGAACGTTTAGTCAATCCGATATAACATCTTTGTGTACCGTCAGGGTATGGTAGCGGAATTATCATCAGCCGTAAAGCCTGCAACGATAGCGTCTCCATGGAGTTGCCAAGAATTTGGATCCGGTGCCTAAATGATTTTCCCCTCCAAAGCGTAGCGTGCCAAATTCCCATACCTAGTGAATTCTGATTGAGAACATTCTGAACTGCGTATTTAATAATTCTTTATGTTCTTGAGTAAACATTCTCATATTTAAAATTGAAATCGTTGTAGTATCTACGTTTGCTTTATGATATTAGCCTTGAAAAAGCCATCCGTCGATGAGGGAAAGCATGGCAAATTGCAATTTTTCTTTCTTACGCCGACAAAACAGTATTACTTCAGTCTTATATATTTGGTGTATTAGTTAGTTCTGCTGTTTATAGACCTGCTGAGCTCACATAAAAAACGTTTCGTTGCAGAAATGGGTAGTGATATTTGATTATTTCTACTAGGCGAAATTCAACATGTGCCTAGTACTAAAAACGGCATTCGTGATACGGCAGTTCGATGGCGCAGGGTTTTTTGGAGGAAAAGCGCTTTGAGTTATTTAAAGAATTCAAACCTATTTCTCCTACAAAACTTAATTGTTAGTACTGTTTTTTTAGTTTCGAAATTTGACGACCAAAATGATTAACTCTAGCGTGTATTAGCAGTCGTCCGTCCTTAATTTGTGATCGTTAGCTCCAAAACAGCGACAGATCCAGCACCATGGTATTGGCCACATCTGAGACCCAACTCGGATGACTGGACAAAACGTTTTGACTCTGACCGCTTTGTCAACCGGGAGGCATTAGATGAATGACGTAGTTGAGATTGAATTCTTATTTACATTGTTGAATCATGAAAGAAATACGGGATTACGCCATATAAATACAAATTTTGAAGATGACAATCCTATTTTTGGCGTAAATGTAACAAGGATGGTAAGTCAGATAATATCCGAAAACTTGAAAATTTTCATCGTCCTGGAGAGGTTCTAGTCCCGCTCCAGGACGCTGAAAAATTTCAAGTTTTCGGATATTATCTGACTACCATCCTTGTCACATTTACGCCAAAAATCGGATTGTGATCTTCAAAATTTGTATTACATTGTTGAGTTACCTCTCGGCCATACCTGAAATGGCTGGAAACAGGAGTGTTTTACTGCACAGGCTGGAAGACATCTGTAGAATAAAAATGTGAAAACGATAAGTGAGAACTGAAACCTGCACACATTAGCTCGAATGATCATGCGTTAACTTACTCCCAAGGAGTCACGCAATAAGAACAGAAAATGAAACAGCGCGTACTGAAATAAGAAATAAAGCATGTTTCGAAGTCTCCTTGTACGAATTCCAAGCTTTTATTTTAAGATTCTTTATGACGTCCAAAGATAATTTGTGAAATAATTTCACTACTCCGTGTAAAAAAGCACTGGGAACAAACATGAAATGCAAATCTTTCACACTCGCTGAGAAAAACGATTAGCGCTGAGGCAGTCATGTCATAAAGCCCGGAAAGACACATGACAGACGTGTGCTCAAAACAAGCGTAAATGTATCTGCGGAAAGAAAGCCTCTCACTCCAGTTCCTGATTAATTTTCCTATTGCAGAAGCTTTTTGACAAACTCACCGTTCCTAATTTTAAGTCTGAAACTGCAAAAAGAACGCTGTCGACAAACATTGAATCATAGTCCTCAGAAAAAATCCAGGTTTGTGCTACATAATATTAGTCTGTTCTTCCGTCTTGAGTACAGAGATTCCATTCATTCATCTCACATTATCTCTTCTTAGATAATTATTAATTTTTCTGTCATTAAAATGTATCGAAATACTTGTTAATATTGCGCTTGCCCCACTTCGATGGAACCCCTCAAAAACTCGTCAAGAGATGTTTACTTCATTTTATTATGAAATTAACTCTCAAGGACAAATTTTTTCTTTTCTTTTTTTTTAAATTTTTATGAATTTCTTTTTTTAATAAGGCAAATGATTTAATATATTTTTTTTCAATGGCTGAGTTCCAACAAAAATTTATAACTGTATGGAATTTCAGTTTCATGATTGAGGGCCAATTGCAGGGGGACGAATTTTTCGCAAATTATCTGGTATGGACTAATTTTCCAGAAGTATCGAAGATATGAAAATAGGGACAATTAGGACGTACACAAAGGAAAAACAAAGTAGTAAGATATCCATGAGAAGAAGCAAATGGGTGAAATTTTCTTTTTTCTTTGCAGTTTCAAACGCTCACACCTTCTGAATGCTCAACGGGGTCTGCTAATATTGGACTTCCGAGTTACAAGGGTAGCACTGGTGGTTAAACATAAAAACCGGAAACTATATTACTTTAAGATACATATACAAAGGGTGCTTCGGACGTTTTGCAATATTATATCACTTTCTGTCTTCATAGATATCTTTACGACGAAAGCTGAGTAGCATTCAAAGTATAGGTCATCGTGTTGCTTTGTTTTTAGCCATCTGTCTGCCAGTTCTTCGATTCCGCGGGGGTGCCAATCCTTGTCCTTTGAGTCGCAGAACTCCTGCCGCCCCGATGGCGCAGTGGTCTAAACGCTGGCTTCTTACCATTCGTCCGAAAAGTGTCCGGGTTTGAATCCCGGTGAGTCATGGATGCTGCGTTTGTCTTTCGGCACTGGCTCTCTCTCTCTCTCTCTTCCCCGGAGCCAGTAGCGTAAATTAGGGACTGGTGAATGCTTATTGCTCAATGACTTGCCCACGGTAATCGTTAAAACCTGCAACCAAAAACAAAAAAAAATAGAACTCCTTTACCTCAGCTGCCCCCGATGGAAGTGGGCCATGGACCGGAACAAGAAATAATTCCACGGGGCAAGGTCTAGAATATATCCTGCGTTTGGCATAAGTTCGATGCCCTCTAATTCTTGGAGCTTTGCCTTGGTCGTTCGAGCGGTGTGTGGCCGAGAATTGTCCTGCAGTAAGAGAGCGCGCTTACTGTTCACCAGTGCTGGGTACTTTTCCTCTAAAACGGCATACAACCTCTCCCGCTGTTCAGAGTAGAATTTGGCATTGATCATTCGGCCGTCTGGAACAAATTCCTAATGGATTATCCCCCCGAAATTTCCCCAGACGCAGAGCATCACTTTGTGGTTGAAGCTCCGAAGTTTGGCAACAGGTTCAGGAATCTGGCCCGGGCTCAACCACTGCCATTGTGTGATACGATTACGGATATAAATCCATCTTTCATCTTACATAACAATTCTTTTGATGAAACGTACATCGCGCACGTTTTCAAGGAAATTCGTGCACACTTCCACTTGGCGGTTTGCTTTAGCTGACGTCAGTGCGTGAGGAACAATGCGGCAGCTCCTATAGGCCTTGCCGAGGTCATGAAGGTGACGAACCACGGTGGTCTGTGATGTACCCAGCCTGCCTAATAATCTCCACGTGCTGGCTGTCGGATTTGCTTCTACGTCCTGGCGCATGGTATTCTGAAACCACGATTCACGGCCTACTTGAACTTTGCTTATCGTCGATGTTTCTGTCACACGAGCAAAATTTCTTGAACCATCTGGTTGCGGTACTGTGGTCCATGGACCTTCGCCTTTCGCATGACAAATGTTTCATGTTACTTGAGCAGCGTTATTGCCGAGTTCAAATTCGTAAAGCAAAAGTTCCCTAATTAGCGGTTCGTGGCTGTTCAACTTTCAGGCGTCCCAACCGCAGACAGAACGACGACATGGAATGCTGTACACAGCAACGACTACAACATTATAACTCTTTCAAATGACTGCAGTGCGCGACTTGAACTAACTAGTTTAAACACGTGACATACCCGCCGGAGCACATGAGTTTATGCAGATATTGCAAAACATTAGACTCGCCCTCTGTAATTTAGAATAAAGGGATGAAATCCTACAAGTAAAAAATCTCGTTCGACGCTTCAACGCACAGGAAGCTTTACTGAATACTGAACCTCCGAGATTATGCTCTGAAATGGGCATTTTAAAAAACGAAAAAAATATATATTAATTTCATGGTTTTTATATGAACCCTATTAAAATCAAACGCCATCTGCGCTTACCGCCAGTTAAGCGTCTACAGAGGAGTGGGTTCTGTAATTACACGTGCTTTGCAACTGAGTTCTCATTTTCACACTAACTACACTGACACACCAACTAACTACACTACCATAGTTCCCTATTTTTAGTTGGATGTAGAGAAGGAATTTTATTGAATAAAATGCATGTTGAGGTCGATAGCGTCTGCATTTACGCCCTCTGGTTGTGAAGTTGTGCAACATAGGAAAGCAAGTATCCTTGTACTCACATTTCCAGCTTCCCAATGCAAAAAAAATAATTTTTCAAATCGAACTAATTCTTTCAGAAATATGGTGTCCATAGACGGCAGGACGGACAAACAAACTGATCTGCAGAAAAGAAGAGAGATCAAACTATGATAAAACCCGATTTGCGAAGTTGTGAAATACAAAGCTCTGACAATTCTGGCGAAACGGAGAAATATAGAAACAAATGTTTTCAAAGGGCAACTTTCTTCTGTGAAAAAGAGAAATTTCTTGGCGCTTAGAAGGGTATTCATCTGGGATAAAAAATCAACGCCAGAATGAAATCTATTTTTATGTGGAGAAAAAAATAATATTAGAGAAAACTTCTGAATTGTAAATTTTTTTTCGAGTGCACACACACACACACATTACCATGAGAACGTTGTTTTGCACATACCGCAAAATCGAAGTTTTTATTCTTTTTTGAAGAATTATACCAAAATGGAGTAGGGTAGGAGAGAAGAATCCAAATAAGCCAGCAGATATGCAGAAAAATATCTTTTTTTAAGTGTGAATATTTTAGAGGCCACACTCAGACTACTCATTCATAATACTGTCTGTATCATGGCTTCAAAAGCTGCTCATGAGATGCATAAATGAGAGACACAAAAGATACAAGAATGGGACGTTTGCGATGTGTTCACATATGAAATTCCCAATAAAAAATGCTTTCTGTATTTTTGTGTTTGCGTGTGTGTGCAATATGCTAGTTTTCTACACTAGAGATGCTTCATTGAATATTGGGAAATACCACTGAAAGCTTAGAATAATGTACACCGAAAGGCTATTTTCTTAGGATCATCATCTGGAAAGAAAATTTAACAGGCAGTGCTCTATTTTAAAAAAACCAGCTTAATGAGGAGTGTATTACATTGCGAATATTAAACATGCTACACACCTGCTCTTTTGCATGCATTGAGTGTTGGAGAAATGAAGCGTTCTGTGAACACTAAGCTGTGTATAACTCACGGAAAAGCAGCTTACTCATGGCGGAGCTTGAACCTGGAGCCAAGCCTTATTGTCATGTGTATTCGGTCGTAGTTACCTCTTTCGTGTGCCGGGAAAAATGTGACAGTTGCAATGGAACTTTACTTCTTGTTCTGTTGTGGTCAATACCGTCTTTATTTAAGCTTTCCAACCGTAGGTTGAAGAAGCTTATGTGCTCCAGCTTTGTCTGTCTGTCCGCACGATAACTGGCGTAAAAATGGTTCGATTTGGATGAAATTTTAGTATGTGGTAGGGGACCACCTGGGGATGAAACCTACTGAACACGGGACAAATGGGGTCAAACGTCACGACGTAGGAGCGGGATCCATTCCATTGCACTTATGCGTCATAACGTGCGTAAATATGGTTCGCTTTCAATGAAATTTTACTATGTAGTAGGAGACTGCGCTGGGACGAAACCTATTCAAAATGGGTGAATTGGGGTCAAAGGTCAGGGCATAAGAGTGGGATGCATTCCATTGCCCTTATGCGTCATAACGTGCGTAAAAATGGTTCGATTTCGATGAAATTTCAGTATGTGATAGGGGACCACCTGGGGACGAAGCCTATTTAAAATGGTTTAAAGGGGTCAAAGGTCAGGACATAGGATTGCGATCCATTCCATCCCCCTTATCCCATATTATTAAGGTGGACGTCAAGTAATTTTGCTTCCTATACTTTCAATGGAAAAACTTTTGTACACTTTTCCTTCACAATCAATATGTTCCCAATGATGAAAATTTGAACATCGAGTAAAATAACTTCATATTATCACCTGGAATACTTAATATTTTCTAAAACATAACCATGATTATAATAAAAATCAATAACTTTTCCTTTGGTGGTGTTAAAACCATAAAAAGAAAGGCGCGACCTGTGCTTTGATGACGTCAGTAGACAAACAAATGTTTGATTGCATAATTATGGTTATGTTTTAGAAAATATTAGGTATTCCAAGTTATAAAATGTAGCTATTTTAATCGATGTTAAAATTTTCATCCTTATGAACGCATTAATTGTCCAGAAAATAGAGGGCGCGACCTATATTTTCATGACGTCAGTAGACAAACAAATGTTGAACTGCATAATTATGGTTATGTTTTAGAAAATATTAAGTATTGCAAGTTATAAAATGAAGATATTTTAATCGATGCTCAAATTTTCATCCTTGGGAACGCATTAATTGGCCGCCCCGGTCGCGCAGTGGTCTAAGGCGTTGGCCTCTGATCATTCGTCCGAAGGGGTCCGGGTTCGAATCCCGGTGAGGCATGGATGTTGTGTTTGTCTTACGGCACTGGCTCTCTCCCTTCCCTGGAACCAGTGACCCTAAATTAGGGACGGGCGACTGCTTATAGCCCATTGAGTTGCTCACGGTGGTCGTTAAACCTCCAAAAAAAAAAAAACAAAAAAACGCATTAATTGGGAAGAAAAGGTGTACAGAAATGTATTCCATTTGAAGTACAGGAAGAAAAATTACTTGACGTTCACCTTAAAGGAGCAATTCTTGTATGTATGTAAATTTTATTTTGAAAACGGCTCTAAGGATTTTGTTGAAAGTCGTTAACCTCGCGATTTCTGGTACTAGAAATCGATGTAGCTTGATCTCGACTTTAGGAAAATTCGTTTAGTGGTTTAAATAACCACCCCGAATTACCACGTTTTTAGAGCAGTGTCATGGCGTTGTTCCATTAGATGTTGGTGCGCGGTCACGCCATCTGTCTCATTACCTCACGCGTTGTATGTGGATCCTATTAAAGTTTTATGACGTCATACTCTTGCGAGCAGATGGTCGCGATTCTCATCTGTCTCATTACGTCACGCGTTTTATGCGTATGTTCGTCCGCACGATATCTCACGTAAAAATCGTTCAATGTCGATGAAATTTTAGTATGTGGTAGGGGAACACCTGGGAAGCAACCCTATTGAAAGTGAACGAAATGGGGTCAAAGGTCAGGTAATAGGAGCGGAATCCCTTCCACTGCTCTTATGCGTTATAACTAACGTAAAAAAGGTTCGATTTTGATTAAATTTTAGTATGTGGTAGGAGACCACCTGGGGACAAACCCTTTTGAAAATTGGCGAAATGGGGGTCAAAGGTTAGGACATAGGAGCGGAATAGCTTCCATCGCCATTATGCGTCATAACTTACGTAAAATTGTTTCGATTTGGATGAAATGTTAGTATGTTGTAAGGGCCTGCCTGGGGACAAATCCTATTGAAAATAGGCGAAATGGGATCAAAGGTTAGGACACAGAAGCGGGATCTCTTCCATAGCCCATATGCATCATAATTTACGTAAAATTGCTTGGATTGCGACAAAACTTTGTCATGTTATTTCGGAGGTATACTGAACCAGTTCAGTTGAATATCATCGAAATGGGATGAAAGGTCAGGGCACAGGAGTGAGATTTATTCCACAGCCATTTTCCTCATAACTGAGTAATAACTTCAGTAATGATTTCTAGTATGTTGGAAAGCGTATCATAATCAATGCATTGTATGATTTTACTAACTTGTTTGAATTTATATATCCAGACTTCGGAAGAGTGAAGAATTATCTCAATTCACATGTTTAAGACCTGATAAGATAGCATTTATAAGTAGTACATAGTCAAATCACATTAATGTGATCTCCTCCTACTTCTGACGTCAACAGCGCGTAGCCAATGAAAGATGGCCCGTGTCGTGAGCTGGCTAGGAGGGTATATAACGTGTCCTGTAGGCATTCTGAAAATATATCACTCGTTGCTGTCAAGCATAAAAGCAGCGATTTATTAGCTTTGCAAAAAGGGATCATTAACAGCTTTCGAGCCAAGGGTGGAAGTATTTCTGAAACAGCGCAGTTAGTGAACTGTTCGCGTGCTGTTGTGTTCAAATTGTATCGTGATTGGAGAAATGGCACCATTACGAACAAGTGACGTGGAAACTGCCGAGCACCACGTAACATTGATGTGAAAGGTGAGGCTGCGTACGTGCGTGAGGGCCGATCGACACGGTGTAGTAGAATACCTCACTGGACGAATGAACCACGGGGCCACCGGAAGTTTTCCTAAAACCACAGTTCAGCGAACCCTGCTGAGTATGGGGCTCCGATGCAGACGGATGGTCACTGCACCTATGCTAACGAAGATGTATTGGCAGGAAGGATTACATTTGTACGGTAGTATTGGACTTTGATCTCCATTGAGTGGCAAAGGATTATCTTCTCAGATGAGTTACGTTTTCTGCTTCATCGAACGGATGGACGTTGGGATAGAAGGCGAGAAACATCGGAAAACAACCACTCTTCAACCATTGCTGGAAGAACACAAGCTTGTGGGGGCAGCGTTACGATCTGGGGAATATTTTAATGGCATTCACTGGGTCCACTACTCATACCTGAGGAAGACACTATGGACCGAATTCGTAATGAATACATCCTTGCAGACCACGTACACACATACATGCTGATTTTCTTCCGTTGGGCAGATGGGATCTTCCAGAACGACAATGCGACGTGCCACACAGCTAGAAATGTCAGAGAGTAGTTTCAGGAGCACGACGAAGATTTAAAATACTTTCCAAGCCACCTAATTCCCCAGACGTAAACCCAATTGAGCATCTGTGGGACCACCTCGATCGTGTTGTTCGCTCTGTGCATCTTTCAGCAGCTGTCAGATGCACTGCAGTCATCATGGCTCCACATACCTGTGAACACCTTCCAGCATCTTATTGAGTCACTCCCAGCCCGTCTAGTTGCTGTCCGCCCAGCACACGACGGTTAATATGGATATTAGCTGGTGATCACAATAATATGACTCGATCGTGTATAGCATGAATAAACAAAGTCATCGCTCTTTCTATGTTTTTCTTTAATCAACACTTAGGAACCGAAAAATTGTTATTCACAGATGTGTGTTGATTAAAGAAAAACGTAGAAAGAGCGTTGACTTTGTCTATTTACATTGTATCTACGTATTTGGAAGATTTTGTTTTTATTGAAGGTTTAACGACCACCATGAGCAACTCATTGGGCTATAAGCAGTCACCCGTCCCTAATTTAGGGCCACTGGTTAAGGTAAGGGAGAGAGCCAGTGCGGTAAGACAAACACAACATCCCTGCCTCACCGGGATTCGAACCCGGATCCCTTTAGGACGAATGATCAGAGGCCATCGCTTATAACACCACGCCAGCGGGGCGGCTGAAAGACTTTCACCTAGTATAACATATTTCTTTGTTCTACTACTCCAGAAGGAAACTCGTTTTTAAATAAAATGTGTTTCTTTGAAAATCCCTTTATGTACAGAGAAGATGCGAATAAGGGCAAGATTATGGGAGATCTTCACTGATTAAATCTACCATTGAATCACGGTCGGCTTAGGGAATCGATAATTAAGACTAATTTGCAACTTTAAAAATTCAACGTCGAGTTCATGGAAATACACCGAACAACAGAAACATTGCCTAATATGATATTGGTCTCCTCCATGTGCCGCCAAAACAGATCTTGTCCGGCGAGGCATTGACACCACAAGATTTTTTGAATGTGCCTTGTTGTAACTGGTATCAAAACGCAACCAGTCGGTCTTTTAATTCTTGTAAATTACGTGGTTGATCAGCCAGAGATCGGATTTGCGGTTCCCATACAAACCACAGATGTTCGATTAAGATTGGTGTTCTTGGAATTTGGAGTCCAATGCCAAAGAATGTCTAACTGAGACGAGACGTAGCTGGTGCCGACACATTGTGGATTATAAAATGCACTGTACGTAAACCAACACAGAAGCTGATGCAGGAGCAGACTGCGCACGCGTGTTCGTGTTGTTTTGTTGACTTCAATTCTTTTAGTTGGGTGGTACCAAGGAGGTTAGAATAATTTCTTTGGAGATGCCCTGAGTCTCTTAACCGTGAAGCGGCAAACTGTGGGAATTTGACGTTGTTTACATGATAACTATGTAATTTAAACTGTGTGTATTTTGGAATAGCGTGGTTTTGGGTTGCACAAACCATGTTAATGTCAAACTGGAAGGAATTATACTTCTGACACGAGTAAAGTTTTCAATTTTAACATTATGTTTTATTTAGAATTCGCACTAACGTTCGTGTATTTCAATTTAAAATAAAAATAAGAAGCAGCTTCAAAATAATTGGGAATTTTATAAATACAGAAATTTCTCACATATTGGCAGCAAGTTACGATGCGAAATTGGAAACATTTGCGGCGAAAGCAGGCGATTCGGCCAACAGAAAATGCATTGAAAACCATCAGCTTTCCCACACTTTGACGGCCGTCGCTCGCAGTTATAGGATTCACGCAAAGTGGTACTGCTCTATCGACAAGGGCATTTCCAGATATATTATTCTAACCTCCTTGGGTGTAACAGGCTATGTACTATAGGAAGCCAGCCGAGCTACTCACTGCACGTGATTTATAATTTCTCGGTAGCATAATCGCTTTGAAAATCAGATATGATAGTTTTGTTGCGCCAATTGCGTTATTTAAGTTCGCGTGCTGTTGTGGTTGCTCTTTGTTTGCTCTTCAGTTTTTCAGAAACATTTTCAGAAATGCCAAATGTACAAAGGAGTAAAATGAAAATATGAACGTTTACTACAATAAAAGGTTTGTTATACATACATCGACTAAAATTCCTCTAAGCGTTTGGCTCGGCATCATCAGAACGAATGGAACGTACAGATCCAAATCATTGCGATATCATCAGAGTTCCAACGGTCACGGTTTTTGATGAGTTGTTTCCAAGCGCTTGAAAGAAATGGAGTACACGTCATGGCTTGACAAGCCATGAAGAGTTCCAGTACATGTGAAAAGCTTCTAACACATTAAGCGTGATAGCCGAATCTGGTTTATCAATAAGCGTAGCGTTTCCAAACAAGCATTTATGGTTATTTTCGTCATAATGTTGGGCTATAGACGATTTCTTCTGTTCACAGTTTGGTAGGTAAGCGTTGTGTTCATCCACACGGAAATTTAAAGCCCTGCGGGTCTGTCCTATATATGAAACTCCACATTCATAAGATATCTGATATATTCCCCAGGAATTTATATCTTCGACGTAGTCTTTTGATCCGTAAAAAATTATGTTGTTTATGGGTTTGAAAATAACTTTGAAATTAAAACTTTTGAGGGTTTTTGAAATTCCGAAACAAATCTGAGGAGCAAAAGTAATAAACGACCAACTCACGAATTGGGAGTTTTATTGGCATGAGTGAGCAGACTGGTTTCGGTTTCCTAAATGTTTGACCGCTTTGTCTAGAACGGAAGGTCTATATCCTCTATGTACTGTAATTCGTTAAAGAAAATCAAGCTCTTTCTGCAAGGAATCGTCAGTTGAGCATATATGTATTGCCCGATATACGTATGAGTAGAAAGCGGAGGTTTTTTGTTTCTATGTGTGATTTGATTTTGCATGTGGGGGTAAGAAAACAACAAATGGTTTTCGATAAACTGTTGCACTAAAGGATCCTTCAGAGCTTAACACCAGGACGTCAAGGAACGGTAAGCAGCCATTATTTTCAGTGTCACATGCGAACTGTATATGAGGATCAATTGAATTCATAAGTTTAACTAATTTAGGCATTTCCGAGTTCATGCCATTCCAGAGAACAAAAGTATCATCTGCCTGTCGAATTCACAGGTCAAATGTGACAAGCAGAAAGAGTTTGTCCTCAAAACAATTCCCATGGAAACAAAAAATATCCGCCTTCTACACATACGTAGTGTATATCGGGCAATACATACAAGCTCAACTCAGGATTCCATGCGTCGGTTGAGGAGTCCTTGATAAAAAGCGATCTAAACATTGAATAAAAAGAAACAATTGGACTTTAGGTCAGCCAGATAATAATGTATAAGTCCTTTCCGCCATTTAAACCCAATCTCAACAAGGAAGAATATAATACTCTAAAATAATTACAGCCAAATCATGATATTATCATTATTAAAGCTGATAAAGGAGGACAAGTTGTTATTCTGGACGAAACAATACTGTGAAGCAGAAGTCGAAAAACTTATTTCCGAAGAACCCAGTAAAGAAATAAAATGTTATCCATCGGAGTACAATTAGAAGAAGTTCTCAAGTTGTGTAACTATTGACCAAAGTACAAACGGTCGTCTAAAATCCTCATATGCCCGTTTTCCACGTTTCTATGCACTTCCGAAAATACATGAGATTAGCAACCCGTTCCGTCCTATGGTCAGCAGCAATACAGGCTGAGCTACACATAAGTTGGCCAAGTTTCTATCTTCAAAACTACCTACCTTAACGACTTCTTCGAACAAAACAGCTGTGAAAAATTCTATCGAGTTTGTCAATCGGCTAAAACGACATCCATACAAGGGCCAGTTCATGTCAAACTTTGATGTTAAATCCATATTCTCAAGTATCCCACTGAATAGATTCGATCTGTAGATCATACCTCTGTTCTCTGGAATGGCATGAACTCGGAAATACCTGAATTAGTTGAACTTATCAATTCAACTGATTCTCATTTACAGTTCACATGTGACACTGAAAATAATGGCTTCTTATCATATCTTAACGTCCTTGTAAATGGACGATGTCATCGCTCTTTCCACGTTATTTTTTTAAACAACGCATAGTGACCGAAAAATTGTATTCCGGCACCGCTGGGATCGAACCCCAGAACTCTCGATAACTAGTCGAGCGCGTTCCGAATTTACGCTACATGCGCCAACAATTCTCAGCGCCATGCGTGGTTTGTCAGTCAGCATCTGACTCCACGAATACGTATTGATGGCCTCGCTGAGAATTTTTGGCGCCATAGCGTAAATTCGAACGCCCTCGACTAGTTATCGAGAGTTCTGGGGTTCGATCCCCAGCGGTGCCGGAATACAATTTTTCAGTCGCTATGCGTTGTTTAAAAAATAACGTGGAAAAAGCGATGACATCGTCCATTTACATTATCTCCACGTATTTGATATATATTAACCATTTCTATCGCCCTTTGAATTTATCAGCTACAATTAAATAGCTGTTGCGTTAAATGCCACCAGATGACGCCATCTCAGTTGCTGAGACCATCAATACGTATTCGTGTAGTCAGATGCTGACTGACAAACCACGCATGGCGCTGAGAATTGTTGGCGCCGTAGCGTAAATTCGAACGCACTCGACTAGTTATCGAGAGTTCTGGGGTTCGATCCCAGCGGTGCCGAAATACATTTTTTTCAGTCGCTATGCGTTGTTTAAAAAATAACGTGGAAAGAGCGATGACATCGTCCATTTACATTATCTCCACGTATTTGATATATATTGACGTCCTTGTGTCACGCTCTGATGGATCCTTTAGTACAACAGTTTATTGAAAATCATTTGCTGTTTCTTTGCCTCCACATGCAAAATAAAATCACCCATGGAACAAAAAATCTCCGCCTTCTTCACATACGTATATCGGGCAATACATATATGTTCAACTGACGATTCCTTGCAGGAAGAGCTTAATTTTCGTTAACGAATTACAGTACACAGAGGATATAGTCCTTCCGTTCTAGCCAAAGCGGTCCAAAAATTTAGGAAACCGAAACCAGTCTACTCACTCATGCCAATAAACCTCCCAATACGTGAGAATTGGGCAGTTATCCCTTTTGCTCTTCAGATTTGCTTCGGAATTTAAAAAAATTCTCAAAAGTTTTAATTTCAAAGTTATTCTTAAACCCATAAGCAAAGGTAAATTTTTACGGATCAAAAACCTACGTCGAATAAATTCCTTATGAATTTATGAAATACTTTGTAAATGTGGACTTTTATATGTAGGACAGACACGCAGGACTTTACGTTTCCGTGTGAAGGAACACAAGGCTTACATACCAAACTGTGAACTGAAGAAATCGTCTATAGCCCAATATTGTGAAGAAAATAAGCTGAAAATGTTTTTGGATAGGCTACGCTTATTGATAAATCTGATTCGACTGTCAAGCTTAACGTATTAGAAGCTTTCCACATGTACTAAAATCATCACGGGTTGTCAACGACATGACGTCGACTCCATTTCCTTCAAAAGCGAGGAAAGAACTCAACAAAACCGTGACCGTTAGAACTCTGATGATATCACAATGATAAATATCCGCATTCACTCCATTCGTCCTGAAGATCCGGGTACTGCCCCTCCCCGGTAATAAATAAGGGCGTCTTCCTCCCCCTTTCTACTTCGCTTCCATGACACTTTCCAATCGGGCACTCTAGCCCAAATCTTCTAGCTTCCTATTTCTAAGGGTTGTTTAAGACCTGGTGTCAGACACTCCTTTCTAAAATCCTTATGATCATTCGTCCTGATAATATTATGATCATTCGTCTTGATAATACCATTATGATCATTCGTCCTGATAATACCAGGCCAAACGCTCTATGAAACTATAGTCGATGTGTGATAAACCTTTTATTGTGGTAAACATTGGTATTTTCATTCTACCTCAACACCACAAGTTCTGTAGTCACAAATTATATACTACGAATTGTTTGCATTTTGTACAAATTCTTAGACCTAACTACAATATTTGCTAAAATTTAATTTAAATAGTAATATTAATTGCTATTGCATATTTGTTTCACTAAAATAATGGACGAACGGGATCTGAGAAAAAAAAACTGCTCTAAGCAAATAGTAATCAGATCGAAGGAAACAGTCTTGAATCAAAGAAAAGCTCCGATATCTTAGTCCTCCAACAGCTTTTGTTCCTGAATGTTTGCTTTCCGGCAAAGCACATAAGCTACCAGGATGTGGGGGCGGTCTTATCGCTTGTTTTACGTTATCTTAACAGGAGTTGACGTTCTTCACGCGCAGCTTTATATTCTTTGTCAGGGCGATACTTGGGAGTCTTCCTTGTGTTTTGTCAACCATTCTCGAACAGTCTGGACAGTGTAATTCGCTGGTATTCTGATTGTAGTCCATGGAACAAGTTTGGTAAATTTAGTCCGTTTCTGAAGCTCCTTTGGGAACTCGTTGTAAATGGTATTGAATGCATTGTTTCGTAGTTCTTCAAATAAGACAAGGCTCTGTAGCTCATTTACAGTGAACGATTCCAACGCTTTCATGAATCCGGCAAAGAAAAAAAGGGATAATCTTTTCTTACTACGATATACAATAGCGCATTATCCTACTCAGACTAAGCACTATAAGAGGGAAATACCGTTGACATGAAAGGATATACCTGGTCTGCGATGATGTTGAGGTAGATAAACGACGTCAGAGTTTACTGCGCATATATGTGCAGTGCAGATCGCCATTGCCTTCGAGTGGTCTGAGGCGTAGTTTCTGACCATTCGTCGGAGCACAGACGGCCAAGTCTGGAGGAGACATGGGTGATGCATCTGTGCTACGACGTCGGCTCAGTTCTCTCCTTGGAACTTGCGGACCTATCTTAGGGACTTCAAAGTGCTTATTGCCCTCAGACTTGCTCATAGCAGCGTTAAATCCAGAAACAAAATGAGAAAAAGAAAGATGGCACCGAATTTTCGGATATAATGAGCACGTCTTTTGAATCCGTTTCGACGCGAAATAAATTTATCAAAGCTATTCAAAGTCAATGGAACTGGTATGAAAAACATTAGTATCTGACCGAAGAAAGAAGTTTTTCAATCGGGTTTTTAATCCCACGGATATTGCTGTAAAAGAGAATCGTGAACTTACGCCCTCTGGTTGCAAACTTGTGTGCTAAAAATAATTTGGGATTATATGAGAAACATTTCGCAGCGTAAACTCTCTTCAACAAAGAAATAATATTTCAAATCGGACTCTCAGGAGCACAGATATTTAAAAACAAGTTAGTAAAATCATGCAATGCATTGATTATGATACGCTTTCCAACATACCGGAAATCATTACGCAAGTTATTACTCAAGTTATGAAGATAATAACTGTAGAACAAATCTCGCTCCTGTGTCCTGACCTTTGACCCCATTTCGATGATATTCAACAGAACCGGTAAAGTATACTTCCAGAACAACATGATAAAGTTTTGTCTCAATCGAAGATTTTTAATGTAAGTTATAACGCTTAGCGGCGATGTAATGGATCCCGATCCTGTGTCCTGACCTTTGACCCCACTTAACCCATTTTCAATAGGATTCATCCCCAGGGGGTCCCCTTAAACCATTTTCATTAGGGTTCGTCCCCAGGTGGTCCCCTTAAACCTTTGACCTCACTTAACCTATTTTCAATAGGGTTCGTCCCAGGTGGTCTCCTAAGACATACTAAATTTTGATTGAAATCAAACTATATTTTTGCATGTTATGACGCATAAAGGCAATGGAATGCATCCAGCTCCTATGTCCTGATCTTTGACCCCACTTAACCCATTTTCAATAGGGTTCGTCCCCAGGTAGTCCCCTACCACATACTAAAATTTCATCGAAATCGAACCATTTTAACGCACGTTATGACGCATAAGGGCAATGGAATGCATCCCGCTCCTATGTCCTGACCTTTGACCCCACTTCACCCATTTTCAAAAGGATTTGTCTCCAGGCCGTTCCATATGGCATATTAAAATTTCATCGAAATTGGACCATATTTACGCAAGTTATGACGCATAAGGGCAACGGAATGCATCCCGCTCCTATGTCCTAACCTTTGATCTCACTTAAGCCATTTTCAATAGGGTTCATCCCCAGGTGGTTCCCTAACACATAGTAAAGTTTCATTGAAATCGAACTATATTTATGCAAGTTATGAGGCATAAGGTCAATGGAATGGATCCTGCTTCTATGTCGTGGCCTTTAACCCCGTTTGTCCCATTTTCAACAGGGTTCGTCCCCAAGGTGGTCCCCAACCACATACTAAAATTTCTCGAAATCGAACCATTTTTACGCGTTATCGTGCCGACAGCTGGAGCATATACGCTTCTTCAACCTACGGTTGGAAAGCGTAAAAAAGGTCTACGTCTGCGACCCTGAAGTAGAAACCATGCGTTATTTTAAGAAGAAAAGTTCCGAAAGGGTTCATCGGCGTGAGTAGTGTCGGTGCAAAAACGAATTGTTTTCAATCGAGATTTTAGAAGATCAGATTTTGATGCAAATACATCAGAAGCGGAAATTAAGATTTACGGCCCCTGGTGGCCAAACCATTTTTTACCAAAAATTTAAATTTATATGCAAAAGATTTCCAATCAGGAGCTGTTTCCAGTACAGGAAGACTTTTTCAAATCTGAGTTTTAGAAGCAGAGAAATCGGGAAATACGCGATTTACCAATACCTCCCCTAGCGGAAAGTCTATGAATTATTTGAAAATTTTTAAATTATATGAAAAACATGTCGCAGCGGAAACTCCATCCAATACAAGAGAGATTTTTTTAAACTAAATAGGTTACTGATTGTGTCTGTAGATGTACACTAAGTTATTAAGTTAAAAATTATTAAATACACATCAGGTATATTTGATAAAAATTGTCGTGTATTCTGGAGAGTTATTTCTTCACTTACTGGACAAACAGGTCTTCATTCTCGGTTTTGTATAAGCTTGGAGGAATTTCGTGTGCAGCGTAATTTTGTGCGGGACAGTCATAAGACTTTCTCCTCCTCCTCGGCTGCTGTTATACGGTCGGCCATATTGCGTATGTGAATTTCAGAGGTCGCAGCATTGTAAGTGGGCTCTTTCATTTCTTCAAAAGCAGGTTCTTTTTTTTGTTCTTATCGTTTTAGTTAAATGCTTAAAAAATATTATTTTTCTTGTTTGGCTTTGGTGCAGCTTGTATTCTAATTATTTAAGAATTTTCTTTCATTTATTTTGGCTTTAAGCTAGTTTTTATGCTCTTTTTTAGAGCTGTTGGCTGGTCTCTCGACCTCGCGGTGTTCGTCGATTTTCGGAGTTGGACGGAGCAAATTTTCTGTTGTAGTAATCTCAAAGTATTCCAAGAATACTATGTAAATATTGCAAATTTTATATTTAACTATAAGTACCTTATTCCAATGCATTATATTACGTGATTTTGTTCTTCTGGCATTCCGTTTTTTCGTGGGAACTGTATGTAAAACGTTCCTATTTGCTACCGTGGTCTCTATTTTAATTTTTTATTCTTTTATTTTTATTATTTTTTGGAAGTGCTTTTTCTTCCAGGGAATGACACTTTGAAAGTTCCTCTGACAGAGCTGCACGACTTGTTATCCAACTCTCGAAAAGATACCAGGCTCAGATTATTCAAACTTATGCACCCACCACAAGTCATCCTGAAGAAGAAATTGAAGAATTTTATGAGGAAATTTGTCATCTAAATAATAAAGGTAAGCAGCACTTGAAAATAATTATGGGAGATTTCAATGCAAAAATAGGGCAACAGCAACAGAATGAAACTTCAGTAGGTAAATTCGGTCACGGCAACAGAAACCAGCGTGGAAATACTCTCGTTGAGTTTGCAGAGGCAGAAGGGTTTTTCATCTTGAACTCCTTCTTCAAGAAAAAGCCACACAGGAAATGGACATGGAGACATCCAAATGGGACGACAAGTGAAATTGATTTTATTATGTGTAACAAAAAATTCGTCATAGAAGACTGCAGTGTGCTAAACAAGTTCAACACAGGTAGTGACCATAGATTGGTGAGATGTAAGATGCACCTCAACACTATACTTGAACGTGGCAAGCTCATAAGACAAACAAAATCTATTGACATAACCAACCTTAAAAAACACCATAATACCTTCAAGTTGCAACTGAAGAACAGGATCTCTGCTTTAGAAGGCCTAACATTGGAAGAAGTGGACATCTCTGAAGTTAACAGAAAAGTAGCCAAAGCTCTTGTGGAAACAGCAACAAAATTAGCTGGGTCTAAGAACAAGTTGCATGTAAACAAATTATCAGGAAAAACGAAAATTTTGATGCAAAAAAGAAGAGAGATGAGGACAACTAAAGAAGATGTGACTTCCAAAGTGGAATATATAGAGCTATGCAAGACAGTAAGAAAAAGTATCACTGAAGACGTAAGAAAATTCAACTGTGAACTAGTGAGGAAAGAAATTGAAAACAACCAAAACCTAAGGATAGGAAAGGGACATCTCATTAAGGGAAGAAAACAGATTATGGCACTGAGAAAAGAGGATGGTTCTGTAACAAGAAATAGAGGCGAAATTTTGACAAGAGTGAAAGATTTCTACTCCAAATTATATGAAAGGGATGATACATGCACTCCACACATCATGAAAGATACCAGTACCAGAGTTCCTCCAGTCCTTCCAGCAGAAGTTGCACATGCAATCAAGAACATGAAGCGGGGAAAAGCTCCAGGAGAAGATGGAATTACTGTAGACATCATACAAGAAGCAAGTGGAGAAATCGAAACAGTACTCGCCCAAATTTTCACTCGATGCCTAAATGAAGGAAAGATTCCTGAGGATTGGAACACCGCTACAATCATCCTGCTACATAAGAAAGGTGACATTGAGGATCTCGGAAACTACAGACCTATCAGCCTCCTATCAGTAGTTTATAAAATCTTCACTAAAGTTCTTTCACACCGCTTGAAGGTAACACTGGACATGTCTCAACCGAGAGAACAAGCTGGATTCAGGAGTGGCTACAGCACAATAGATCATATCCACGTACTGAGAGAACTAATTGAAAGAGCGAGGGAATATGAACTTCCATTGTGCATGGCTTTTATCGATTATGAAAAAGCCTTTGATTCGGTGAAACCATCAGCAGTTACAATGGCTCTGAAAACCTGCGGTATTGAAGATGCATACATTAATATTATTAATAACATCTATGAAAATGCAAGTGCAAAGATTCGGCTGTTTGAAAATACAACACACATAAAAATTGGAAAGGGAGTGCGACAAGGTGACACCATATCTCCGAAGCCCTTTAATGCCACATTGGAGGGTGTTTTTCAGTCGCTGAGCTGGGAAAACAAGGGGATAAAGATTAATGGAGATTATCTAACCCACCTTCGTTTTGCTGATGACGTAGTCATTTTTGCAACTACCCCATCAGAGCTGCAGAGTATGATCCAGGAACTTGCTGACAAGAGTAAAGAAGTGGGATTAAAAATGAACTTTCAGAAGACAAAAGTGATGTTCAATGCTTTTACAAGAAATGAAGATTTATCGATTGATGGAGAAAAGCTGGAGATAACAGACACGTACGTTTATCTTGGACAGCAGATATCAAGTGAGGGTCACATTGATGAAGAAATTAATCGGCGTACAAAACTTGCCTGGAGAGCTTTTGGAAGAAACAGCATAATTTTCAAGAGCAATATGCCATTATGTCTTAAAAGAAAAGTGTTTGATCAATGCATCCTTCCAGTGCTTACGTATGGTGCAGAGACGTGGACCTTAACTAAAAGAGACATACAAAGGCTGCAGTCAACTCAAACAAGCATGGAGAGGTACATGCTTGGTGTAACCAGGAGAGATAAGAAGAGGAACTCGTGGATCCGAAAAATGACAAGAGTGGAAGACATCATGATCAGAGTTAAATCCCTGAAATGGAAATGGGCTGGACATACTGCCAGAAGGACAGATCATCGATGGACAGCCGAAATTTTAGATTGGATTCCAAGGGACAGGAAAAGACCCAGAAGAAGACCACATGGGAGATGGGTGGATGAAATTCGAAAGTATGCAGGGGTGACATGGAGGAGACTGGCACAAGACAGACCGTTGTGGAGGAAACTTGGGGAGACCTTCGTCCAGCAGTGGATTGATAATAGTTGACAATGATGATGATGATGATGATATACACTATCTACCAACAAGTAATTGGACACCCATGCAATCGACGATATCTGCGGTCCTGATACACGTCACGGCCGCCGCCGTTAAATATCGTGTCGAAAACAACAACGCAACCAGTCGCATGCAAGATGCCACGCAGTTCCGAGCTAACTGATTTCGAGAAAGCTGTAATCGTCGGGTATCACAGAAATGGCCGATCCATACGTGACATATCCAGCGTGTTGAATTACCCAAAATCGACCGTGACCTACGTGATTGGCAAGTGGAAGATGAGAGGTGACTGTCGGAATGTGCCCTGACCCGGCAGACACACAAAACTGGGAGTTACAAACCGACGGGTACTGGCCAGAGAAATTCGGAAGAACCGCACCAAATCGATACGCCACATCCGCGAGGAGTTTCAGAAGGCATCCGGGAGTGTTCTTTCGATGAATACCAACCGCAAGGAAGCTCATCTGCTCGGTTATCATGGACGTGCTGCCGCCCACAAGCCTTTGATCACCAAGTCCAATAGCGCTGCTCGGCTAACGTGGTGCAAAGAACGGTCGACAGTGGACCGTGGAACAGTGGAAACAGGTTCTTTGGTGCGACGAATCAAGGTTCACCGTCTTTCGGATGGAACGGTCTGGGTTTAGCGTCTGCTTGGAGAACGCCTCTTGCCGGAATGTATTGTGCGAACCGTGAAGTTCGGCGGCGTTGGAATTATGCTATGGGGGTGTTTCTCCTGGTATGGCACGGGACCATTGGTCGCAATTCTTGGTTGAATCAACGCCGAGACCTACTGCACCATTTTGGATATCCATGCGCTTCCTACGTTGTGGAAGTTTTACGGGGTGGACCCATGTTACTTTCAGGATGACAGTGCCACCTGTCATGTTGCGAGGTCCACCATGGCTCGGTATTGTGACAATGGGGTTAATCGAATGGACTGGCCTGCGCAGAGCCTAGACTTTTAAACCTATCGAGCACCTCTGGGACGAGTTGGAGCGTCGATTTAAGGGGTGCCCGCATCGTCCGAAATCGGTGAAGGAACTGACCTGTCTTCTCCAAGCCGAGTGGAAGAAGATACCGCTAGCCGTCGTACAACGCCTGGTTGAGAGTATGCCCCGGAGGGTCGGAGCTGTAATCGCCGCTCGTGGAGGCTCCAACAACTATTGAAGGTGAATAAACTTCGTTTTCCATTGCTATCACAAGTGTCCAATTACGTGTTGGTAGATAGTGTATATATAATGCTAAAATCAAAACAAAAATAAATTAAGAGAAAAAATAAAACAATATTAAAAATAGAGACAAAGAATAGAGAAAAAAATAAATAAAAATAAAAAATGCCAAAACTTCCAAACCAAAGGGGGAACCGGAGCAAACGAGAAACAAAAAAAAAAAAACAATTTTTTGATAAACTGGAAGAACACAGGCATTGCAGATCATACGGCAGTCTCTTATGGCGTCGTCAAGGGCAAGCATATAGAAAATCGTTCATATATCTACAAAGACCAGACAAGTGTGTGTTTCTGCATATTCAGTTTCCTACAAAGTACTAAATTAAAGTTAAGTGTAAATTCAGCAAATATAAAAGGGACTATGAACCCACTACTAGCAAACTACATAACGTTGCCCAACGCACACTTAACCAATAACCAGTTCAGCAGAATTATGCAAACCATATTTCAAGAAGGTAAACACCCACTACAACACAAAACAAGAGAAAGAAAATCATTGACTGATGAAAAGTGAAGCGCATTACCTAAAGAAGAGGTTTACTTATTTGAAAGCATTTGTTCAAACAACTTTGAAATTTTCAAAAAAAAAAAAAATGTAAAATACTCACAAGCCAAAGGAGCATGAGAATTAAAACACTGTGATAAAAGGAGAGATGGAAGCCTTTCAGCTGATCTGATGGACAACCAGCGACCAAAAAACCCGGGGACCGAGTTGCAAACCTCAAAGAAGTAAGAGAAAAGCCAAAGACACCCACAAAAGGTACAAAAGAAGTCAAGTAAAGGACATTACCAAGAAATGACGAATATGAATTTTACTTCTAAAACAGATGGAACAACCTTAAAAAATAAGAAATAAAACATAGAGTATTGCTAGAAAAAGATAAACTATTTACAAAATATTGTTCTAATCAGTCAAATAACAGCAAGAAGGCCTAAAAGGTAGTGCAACTTGTAACAAAACGTGGTTCAAGCTAGAAAGGTTAAATTAGAAAGGAACCAAAATGCGGACCAAAGAACCCGCGGAAATAATTGAAAGTACCATCAAAACGAAAATCAAACTTCAAAAGAGGTAGATGAATAACCCAAATAAAGAAAAATAAAAACAATGATGCAAAATAAAAAGTACAAACTTTCCAAAGCGAGGCAGCATGATGAGCTGCACATCTTACTTCAATATTCATACTCGTAAGAGTCAAATAGTATTCCCGCCGCAGCGCCCCCCAGAGGCCAACGATAGAACCTTCCAGGGTAGGTAAAAGGGAGTGTGGCTCCAAAGGGGAGAGTAAGAAAGCCACTCCCGAAGCATTTTACTGAAAAAGCTGTTTCAAAGTTGCATGTGCAACCCAGAATACTAGAAAGCACTTCCTGGGAATAGAGAAATTTATATCTTTGTTACCAGAGGTTTTAACAGTATTTGACAAATCCCAAATTGCAGTGTCCTTCCCAAACCTTTAATTATTAAATATTACTATATTTATCTACTTTTATTTTTATATTTATTTTTATATAGCTTCATATAAGAGTTTTATGTATTTGTTTGTATATTTTTAAATTATAAACTTGTTTTGAATCAAAGGAGAGGGGGAAAAAATTGTAATAATAGGCTATTATAGGTTCCAAAAAATGAAGATGACCACATCATCATCTAAACATTTAAAAATAGCTTTAATTTAGACGATTCATTCAGTCACCAAGCATTTAAATTAAGTATTCCATCCTAACTCTATATTTGAGAACTATTTTTCTTAATGCAACTTTTAAGAAGTTTTTAGGCACTTGGTTATCAATAAACTGATTGATTAAAACTTTAACACATTTCTCTAGTTCGGAATTAAAGCTACATATTCTAGTTAGCCTTAAGACTTGTGAAATAAATACGTTTTCAATTACCTTACAGGAAATATTACTCCACAATATAACATATTTGACTATTTTAAAATTAAAGTGATTTCTCACAATGAAGAAGTCTAGCTGTCATGCAAAACACGGTGGACAACTTGTATAATAACCACTTTTTTGCTACCCGAATACTAGACCGAACTTTTTTCAACTCGTGCCACAGGCTGAAAACATCATCTGTACACACCCTTCTGAACACCAGGATGACGCAAGAACCAACTTTGTTAAGTCGTTTCGACATAGATCCGCCCCATGCCAACGGGGCTCACACCATGGGGCCACCTTGACGTTGAATCAAAACCAAACTTTCAAAGAAGAGAAGCATCAAATACGTGAACTTAAAAAAAAACCTCTCATTTGGCCATCATATCGGACTATAAGTCTAATAGGATTGCAATTTTGGACCATGATGTGTACCAATTAAAGATGCAAGAAACTATTGAAACGATTCCGCCCAAAGGTATAAGGTTTGAGCCTACCGCACCAACAGTTGCGTCCATTGCTAAGCTTAAGAAACACGGCCTCCTACCTAAAATAATTTCCGACAACATGCACCGTCCCAAAGGCTCTAGGGTTCCCGAAATTTTCGGGAAGATCAAGCTTCTTAAACGAAATCATCCCCTTCGACCTTTGGTCTCTTCGTATGCGTCCCCCACTCGTCCGCTTGAAAAAAAGAATTGCAAACTTTCTTTCACCTATTCTAAATAGTTCCCAGTTCTCAATTACCAGCTCCCTCATCATCATCATCATCAACCATTATCAATCCACTGCTGGACGAAGGTCTCCCCAAGTTTCCTCCACAACGGTCTGTCTTGTGCCAGTCTCCTCCATGTCACTCCCGCATACTTTCGAATTTCATCCACCCATCTTCCATGTGGTCTTCTTCTGGGTCTTTTCCTGTCCCTTGGAATCCAATCTAAAATTTCGGCTGTCCATCGATGGTCTGTTCTTCTGGCAGTATGTCCAGCCCATTGCCATTTCAGGGATTTAACTCTGATCATGATGTCTTTCACTCTTGTCATTTTTCGGATCCACGTGTTCCTCTTCTTATCTCTCCTGGTTACACCAAGCATGCACCTCTCCATGCTACTTTGAGTTGTCTGCAGCCTTTCTATGTCTCTTTTAGCTAAGGTCCACGTCTCTGCACCATACGTAAGCACTGGAAGGATGCATTGATCAAACACTTTTCTTTTAAGACATAATGGCATATTGCTCTTGAAAATTATGCTGTTTCTTCCAAAAGCTCTCCAGGCAAGTTTTGTACGCCGATTAATTTCTTCACCAATGTGACCCTCACTTGATATCTGCTGTCCAAGATAAACGTATGTGTCTGTTATCTCCAGCTTTTCTCCATCAATCGATAAATCTTCATTTCTTGTAAAAGCATTGAACATCACTTTTGTCTTCTGAAAGTTCATTTTTAATCCCACTTTTTTACTCTTGTCAGCAAGTTCCTGGATCATACTCTGTAGCTCTGATGGGGTAGTTGCAAAAATGACTATGTCATCAGCAAAACGAAGGTATGTTAGATAATCTCCATTAATCTTTATCCCTTTGTTTTCCCAGTTCAGTGATTGAAAGACATTTTCCAATGTGGCATTAAAGAGATTTGGAGATATGGTGTCACCTTGTCTCACTCCTTTTCCAATTTTTATGTGTGTTGTATTTTCAAACAGCCGAATCTTTGCACTTGCATTTTCATAGATGTTACTAATAATATTAATGTATGCATCTTCAATACCGCAGGATTTCAGAGCCATTGTAACTGCTGATGGTTTCACCGAATCAAAGGCTTTTTCATATTCGATAAAAGCCATGCACAATGGAAGTTCATATTCCTCGCTCTTTCAATTAGTTCTCTCAGTACGTGGATATGATCTATTCTGCTGTAGCCACTCCTGAATCCAGCTTGTTCTCTCGGTTGAGCCATGTCCAGTGTCATCTTCAAGCGGTGTGAAAGAACTTTAGTGAAGATTTTATAAACCACTGATAGGAGGCTGATAGGTCTGTAGTTCCTGAGATCCTCAATGTCACCTTTTTTATGTAGCAAGATCATTGTAACCAGCTCCCTACAGGCCATTAAGCTACTTAAGACTTTAAGTTCCCAGGGAGCCACATTTTTAATGGCCTCCCTTGATGTCGTATCTCTATACATCAGTATCCCCCTCCACGAAGGACATAATATTATTTATCAGAAACTATATAATCTAAACCCACTTCTCCCACCATTGGAAATTGAGCTTGTTCTTTCCGCTTTAAAACTCGTTGCTTCTAGGTCACACTTTAAACATAATGACCTTATTTTCCAGAAAAAAGAAGGCGCTACTATGGGTTTACCCCTTTCAACGATTCTCGCCGAAGTCGTCATGAAAACCCTTGAGAAAGAGGTAATTGACGAATGCACGCTAAAACCTCTTCTCTACACAGGTTATGTGGATGGCATTTTGTCCTATGTCCACACTCACACCCTGACCTGTTACATTTCCTTAGCATGTTAAACTTCAAATATACTTCTATAAACCTTATCCTGGAGTTGAAAACAAAAACTCCCGTTCTTAGATTTACTTATTGAACAAGACCCTCAAAACTTCACCTTAAAATACTCCGTATTTTGAAAACCTACATCTTACCCAATTATAGCCCTATACAATTCGGCACAACCTAGCTTGCTTCCCTACGATACTTGGTAAGAAGGGCATTCACGCATTCGCCATCCGTACGCTTACGACGCATCGAATTAAATCGAATCTATACGATAATTAGCAAGTTTGGGTACCCGACAGACACGGTACCCGCAATCCTCCGCAGATATCAACGACTTACGTTTACCACCTTGGAGCGCACTTAACGACGACTTACGTTTACCACCTGCTACCAGGTACGTACGACTTACGTACACACTGCTACCAGGTGCGTAGGATCCATGATTTATTATCCTAGATGCACTAGCGCTTTAAACAATGCATGTGCCAGGTTTAACTTAAACTTTGGTTTACAAACACGCAATTTATACACGCTGATTAATCGTAAAAGGGTCCCCGTCGAGACCAAACATCGGTACGGCGTCTATCTTATCCCTTTGAGGGCCTTAAACCCTAATAAAACCGATCAAGTGTACATAGGTTCAACTTTACGCAATTTGAAAATCCGACTGCTTGAACACTTGCGTGATGTGAGAACAGGCTCGCAATCGACAGCACTAACTCGACTGGCAGTAAGTGGTACACATAGGCCTATATGGGATGAAGCTAAAATTCTCATTACACACAGTAATAAAAAGTGTGACCCTGTTTGCCGAAAGCTTATACATCCACCATTGCAGAGGATTTGCTGTAATGATGATACGCCCTTTCTTCTCCCAGGTGCAAGGACTAATCTAATAGAACATTGTATAAATAACAATCATAGTGGAATCGTTAATACTCGTGCGATATCATCTTGATTTCATGTTACTCAAATGTATTTACTTAACTTGTCTTTCTGTGATCACAACCACCACTGTGAGCATGCACTCTAGCTATACTCTCATGGCATCGAATCCTATATATGTTGCGTGCTGTAAAAAACCTGATGCCATTGGGTGGGCGACCTGATGAATATCACTAGTGTGATCGAAAGATCTCGTGTTTTTATCTATCAAAGGCTTTTAAACTTGTAAATACCGTTTTTAAATTTGATTAAATGTGTAATCTTAACGCTCTTCATTTGGTCAAACAGTGGTTATTGTACAAGTTGTTCATTTGAGTTTTGTATGGCAGAGACTTCTTCATTGTGAGTATAACCTGCAACACGAAAAACTCACCTATTGCTAAAGTTATTTCTCTTATCATAAAGGCTAATGACAGGGTTGCCTGAATTAAGATTAATAACTAAATCTAAAATAATCAAGATCTTGGTTATTGTCATTAGTTTTATTTAGTTTAAGGCATTTAGGATAAATAGTTGAAAAATCTTTTTCGAGCATTCCTGAATTATTTAAGTAAAGAAGGTCATCAATGTACCTGTAAGTATCTATCCTGATTGGAAGAATTTGACTTCATGAACTGATGTTCTTTGAAGAACAAGAATAAGTTGCATGCACTAAAGAAATGTGAGCAGCCCATAGGGATTTCATTAACCAGTTTGTAGAACTTATTGTTGAAGAGAAGAAAATTATTTTTAATGTAGCAATTTAAAAGTGTATGCCAAGAATTTTCTGAAATAATGCTATAGATCTTGAATTTAACAAAGAGGGTGCACTTGAGGGTACTGCTGATGTCCTCTATTGGGAGGCTGGTGTATAGATTTTCAAAGTCACAGCTATTGGCCTCTGCAGGCTAAATATCAAGAATATCAGAACTGACCTCGGTATTGCTTTTAATAATCCAAAAATTCTTACATCTTACACTTACATTGGATTTAATTAGATTTAAAACTTTCTTCAAAACTGATTCAAAATACTGGTGTACTACTTTTTTGTGACTTTTGTTCCCATTAGCTATGAATCTGAATTTCACCGGTTCCTTATGAAATTGTGCAGTAGCAAAAAGAGGAGGAAATTCAGGTTCATAACTGTGTGCCACAATCATGACTTTTGGTCCCACTAGCTATCAATCATAAAAAAGTAATAGACCAGTAATTTTAATCAGTATCAGTGGGTCAAACGATAAATTAAGAATTGTACAAGCAAGTCTTACGACGTTTACGCAGCAGTATTTCGTCGCCGTCGTCTCCAGTTATGCGAATTCGGATATTGGTTCTTGCTCCATGGTAATGTAAAACCACATACCGCATTGTTAATCCAACAGTTCGTGGCTCACCATCAAATGACTCTATTGCCACATGCGCCGCATGCCCTTGATTTATTGCCCGTGAGTTCTTCCTGTTCCTAAGGATAAAACAGGCACTAAAAGGACAGTATCATGCAGACATTACATCTGTCCATGGAGCAGTGACAAAACAACTTGCGGACATCCCAGAAACTGCATTCCAGATCTGTTTTCAGGATCTTCAAAAACGCTGGAAGCTGTTTGTTGATTCAGAAGGGCGGTATTAATGTGAGTATGGTACATTTTTATATCCTTTATGTTGCGTCAGTCTTCGAACTTTTCGCACACAGGTTGCATTAATACTGAATCATTTGAATTATAGAAAGGAAAAGATATGGCTTCATTTGGCGTATACATGACAAAGTAAACATTGCGTATACCGGCACGTATATATCAATGGAAAAACCTAAAAAGATTTTTGCTATTCTATTTTTTCACAGCATTTCGGTTGAATTTGCGTTTTCAAGAAATGTTAATCGCATTTCGCCGCACTTAGTTTTTTTTAACTGTTAAAGAAACAGTGCTCATGGAATATTTTACGGTATTCCTTTAGAATATAGATTTACTGTTTTCTTTAAGCAATTCAATGCATTCGTTTCGCTATTTTTCTTCACATCTCCACTTAATTAAAGAAATTCGGTGAGAGAAATAGCTTTCCATCAGTTCTACTTTTGCTAATAACACTTCGTTTGATCTTTCTTTTTTAAAGATATTTAGATCTACGTACTTCAGTGATAACTAAAAACAAAGTAACAACCAAAGTGAAATAGTTACCACATTTTTTAATTTCAAATTGTTTGTCACTTACAGAGTTCACTTCTGGTTTCAGTGTGGGTTTACTTAATTTTAAACATCAGGCTCATTGACAAAACAACAATCTGATATTATCGTTTATATTTTTAATACATTAAATATATAAACGATAATAATCTGATATTATCGTTTATATTTTTAATTTGTAATACCGGTCTACTGCCATCTAGCTGTCATAACTTTAAACTGGGCGGTCACGTTTTCTCGTAGAAATCTCCCGCTGAAGCGGGTCATATCCATTACGTAGGTCTCGCGTTTCAGTCATGCAGACAAAACACTCCTACGTATCATGATTTGAAGAATTCCCACCGTTTAATATTTGGTTTCTATTGCTTGCCATTGATTCATCTGCTCTTGGCGTAGAAAAGGATTATTTACCACATTTGGCCAAATGAGATGCGCAAGAGGTTCTGATCCTAAAAAAATTTCGTTGGACAAAGCCATTGATTCTATCAAGGTACATGTCCCTTTGAGGGTTAATCGACCAACCATGGCGCTGGATCTTCGGAAGCTTTGTCAAGATTTAAAAATGACTGTGTCCCCAAGATTATTTGAAAGACGACTTCGAGAAATAATTAAATTTTTGAAAACACTGGAATTGCACAATTTTTATTACAGTCTTTGGCCAGTTATCCATTGGTCTGCTGGCAGAATGTCTTCTGCGACAGTTCAGTGACAGCTCTATGATCACAGACATTTTGAAATGTGTCATAAACTTTACATACGTGTCTAGTCTTCGATAGAAGTTACATGACATCGCACGTCATTCTGAGGTAGAAAAGCCACTTCCGGGTCTAAAACACAGGATTAGGGAAGAACGTACACCATTCTGCTTTATGTCTTACATCTTGCATCACGCAAATGCAGGTAGGCTGCTTTCCGAGAATAGCAGGTTTGCGTCAATATCGGGGATACTGGAATGCTCTCATCCAGAAAGTATCAGAATGCTAGACTTCTTGATGCGTCTTCGTTATGGTGCCATATTATCGTACAAAAACAATAGATAATTCGAAGTGTCTTATGTCATTCTGTCCGATATAATCTGGAACGGATGTAATAGGAGTATGTGGGATGGAGATACACTGACATTTCAAGCAGAGCCATCATAGATGGACTATAAAATGAAAGACCTGTGTGCCTGCTTCATTGCTACTCTAAGAGACACAGCGAATCCACACGAAGTGACATTTTCCCTGGCTGGTTGGAGTAACTCACCATTAATTTCGTCAGGGATTCCTTCCCTGGAAAAGTTACTGCCTTTTTATGACAAACTTTTTCCGAGTCGACTGTATGGTCGCAGGATACCTTCGTCACTACGGCACTCGTGCAAGCATGTCATCCGACGAATCCTGTACGGGAAATGGAAGCTTCCCGATGGAATAAAAAGTTTGCCTCTTCGTCAATTGCTCAAAGATTACTTGGATCTACTGTGCGATTAAAACCAGTATTAAATAGATAATTCTGTTATATAACATGTTGCTATGTTCTCTTAGATAATTCATGGCTTGCAAGCAGTTGTTAGAGCCAATATAAAGAACGTTAAATTTCTAATAAATAAAATATTCCAGAGAAGTAGTGTCGAAACCTATTTTTTCCGCTGTTTAATATTTCATATTAGGCCTTTTTATGTCTACTCACTTGGAACCAGGTACATTTTATATCTAACGAACAATCGTGTTGCGTAAATTGATTATTGAAAGTTGAACACAAAAACGAAAATCCTGTATGAAACGGTTAATCAATTTCCATTTTTCAACAAGCAGTGTGTTCTTCTCTATTGATGATAATTTTTGGCTGGACTTCCGAATCAGATCCCTTTCAGGTAGTTCCCAGTTTGGAGAGTATCGTTCCGCTTTGTTTGCATAGAACTTAATCACACCCAATGTGGAAAGAACTAGTTCGCCATACAATACGAAAATAATATTATTTTCATCAAAATAAATCGTATCGTAATGAAAATAATTACAAACATTATTTTAATTACGGAAGGTAATAATACGTTCATTTCATATTACAGATTTTATGCATCATAATTTCATAAGGAATTCCAATGCAACGCAATTTTTCATGTAGTGCAATAGCACGAAATTAATGTGCCTAACATTCTTTTTTTCTCTCGGTATCACGAAGTACTGCAATGACCTGTTCAAAGGGATCTACTTTGTTTGTACACTCACGTACAATGAAATTTGCGCATCTCGAAAAAAACATGCTTCAACCGCGAAACTTTGCAAATAGCTAGAGTGCGTGCTGGTTTGCAAATGATCCACGTTCTGTACAAGTGCGCATGACCGCACACCCTGTGAAGGCGCAGCAAGCACGAACCAGCAGCCCTATAAGCCGGCGTGGAGTTGACGCCCCATGAAAAGCGAAAAGCACAGGCCGACGCAAGTAAGAATAGAGATTGACAAGAATGCCGAGTAGATTCCTGATACTTCGATTTATGCAACTAACGGACTTTGAGAGAAGCCGGATCATCGGGCTGAAAACCTCAGGGTAGTCGGCGCGCCGTACAGCCAGCCACGTGGATTGTTCTGACCAAACCGTCCACCTGTGTTGGGATCAGTGGACACGTGACCACACTGCCACACGGTGTAATGGCTCCGGACGGACCAGGAGGACCACCGATAGAGAGAATCGTCGGATCCTGCGCCAGGCACGAATGGATCCTACGGGTACCCCGTCCACTGTACAGACAAATCTAGCGGCTCCTATGTATCCACGAACCATTTCACAACGCCTCGTGGAAGCGAATCTGCGATTCCAGAGCCCCTTACGTGTGATTCCAGTAACACCGGATCATCGCAGGCTCCGTGTGCATTGGCGCCAGTCCAGAGTGACGTGGAGCGCCACAGACTGGCGATGTGTGGTGTTTAGCGATGAGTGCCGCTTCCTTTTGGGGACAGATGATCATCGTGTACGGATGTGGAAGTCACCGGATGGTGTTTAACGGTGAATGCATAATCCCGACCGCGCTATCGAGCGCCACACCTCCCCCACTGCAGGCATTACGGTCTAGGGAGCCCTTGCCTACGATAGCGATCAGCTCTAGTAGTGGAACGTGGAACATTGATGGGCCAGCTTTATTTGGATGAGACTTACGGCCCTATGTGCTCCCATTCGTAGCCAGGATTCCAGGTTTGCTACACCAGATGTATAATGCCCGCCCGCACATGGCTCGGGTTACCCAGGACTGTCTACGCCATGTCCAGACAGTTCCATGGCCTGCCCGCTCCCCGGATATGTCCCCTATCGAGCATGTGGGGGACCAGTTGAAACGCCAGCTTCCGCCGTGCAGCACTATCTGGGATTTGCAGCACACCGTCGAACAAGTGTTGGCCAGTCTGCCGCAGAACTTAATCAGGCGTCTTTTCGCCTCCATGCTGAACCGTATTGCAGCATGTACCGCCGCACGAGGCGGTGCGACGCGCTATTGAAGATGACCGGACTGCGTGCCACAGATCCCTCTGTAATTCTCCTGCAGATCTGTCTTTTCCATCATGTGTATTCTTCTGTATTATTACGTCCATAAAATTTCAGTTCACTCCGATGTTACCTTCTTGGTCCGCAAATTTCATTGCCGTGAGTGAACATAATTTTCGGAACAAATATTCCCTGAACTCATCGGCCAACAGTTCTCTCGATTTCGAAGTATAGCTTCTTAAGATTGGAAGTATAGCAACATTCTTAAATTTTGCTTGAGACCTATAAATACTTATATATATACTCACCTGTCATGGCATATACACTGGTGTGCAAAAATTAAGGACGAAGAGGAGAAATTAACATAACAGCGGAACGAGCAAGCAGTACGGACCGAAAGACCACTTAGGAGATAGACTAGGGTCCGGTATGGTAGGGCATGCGCATATGTGCAGCATGACGTAGAGGGGGGAGGAGTGTCGGAAGGGTATAAAGCACACGGGCGGTGTACGCTCAGCCATTCGGTGAAAGCTATTGCACGGTACGGTGTACATCAGTTTGAACGACGTCGAGTTCCTGCCACCGTGTGATATGGCCAACAGGCAATCCAGTAGACGACATCTGGATGACTTTACCCGAGGTCGCGTCATTGGGAAGTTGGAAGAAGGTCGACATGTGACTAGTGCGGCCGAGGAGTTCGGTATCGCTCACAGCAACGTTTCACGAGGTTGGAGAGCATTTCAAACGACAGGAACAGCTGTCCGAGAGTTTAGCAGTGGTTGTCCACGAGCAACCACGGCGGTGGACGACCGGTATATTGTCCTACAGGCGAGAAGAGACAGACGGCATACAGCGGGAGAAATCGCAAGGCACATGCAACAGACAACTGAACGTCCGTTATCGCGTTTTACCGTAGCCAGGAGGCTGCACAAAGGTGGTCTATTTGCACGACGATCAGTACGGTGTGTGCCATTAACGCCTGCTCATCGGAGACGGCGGTTTCTGTGGTTCCAGGAACACAAGAACTGGAAACATCAGCAAAGGGGTCGAGTTCTCTTTACGGATGAGAGCCGATTTAGCCTGACGACCGATTCTGGACGTATACACATCTGGAGAGAGCAGGGAACACCCAATCACACCTCCAACGTCATCGAAAGGAACCGGTTTCGAAGTGGCGGAGTTCTCGTTTGGGGCGGTATCATGCTTGGTAGCCGTAATGACCTCCACATCTTCCAAGGAGGTTCAGTCACTGGTGTCCGCTATTGTACCGAGGTTCTCCCGCCTCACGTGCGTCTGTTTAGAGGGGCTGTGGGTCCTGAGTTCCTCTTCAAGTCGACAACGCTACACCTTATCGTTCAGTGGCTATCGCAGAGCTGTTGGAGAGTGAAGATATTCAAAGCCTGGATTGGCCCGCAAGGTCCCCGGACCTAAATCCAATCGAACATGTGTGCGACCTTCTCGGGAGACGCTTGGCAGCACGTCACCAGCTGCCAGCAACGATTCCGCAGCTGCGATTGGCGCTACAAGAGGAATGGGCCACGGTGCCTCAACAGCTCCTTGACAACCTCGTCCTCAGCATGGACGGACGTTGTAAATATTGCAACGCAGTCAGGGGTGACCATACCCCTAATAAAGACTGGATTTTTCTTGGCAGCCTCCTGTCATATAGACGTTTCTGCCTTCTGTCCAGTTCTGCTCGAAGCTACCTTTTCAATAAAGTGCCTTTGTATCCTATGGATTCCTTGTTTGGACGGTTTTGCTCACTTGTCCCATATTCTTACATCTTGGGGATCTTATGGTATGATTTGAGTCGATGTAAAGCACTTCTGCACGACATTACATTCGAAAAACCGTCTCGTTCTTAATTTTACACGCCAGTGTATAAAACATTTTGTGTGATTGACTGCTAAATGCGTGAAAAACTGTAACTTCCCGAACAAAAGTCGGAAATAGATTCGTATAAAAAACAAGCTGACTCCTGATTAAAAAACCCAAAAATAAATCCATAGTTTTATTATTGGATATATTTTCTCCACAGAATGGATTTACAATAAAATTCCTTATGCTGTCTATTGCAACTAACTTCGAACAAACTTCGCATGAAATTTAGCGTGAACTACTTTCTTTTAGGTTGGGTGGGGCCAGGTTCAATGTAAATAACATTGAACCTGGCCCCACCCAACCTAAAAGGAAATCGGGAAATACCTGAAAGCGTTCTCATTCGCACGTTCAGCCGAGTTTTCACATCATGCTTTGCAAAGTTTATAGACCTAAGACGGAAGTGATATGATCCATTTTATGCGCGTAAATAAACAAACTTAGAATTTGCCAAGCTTTCGTTCATCAGCGGATGGCTTTTTCAAGGCTATTATCGTAAAACAAACTGAAATACTATAACAATTATAATTTAAAGTATGAGATTCGTTACACGAGACACATGAAGAATAATTAAATACGCAGTTCAGAATATTTTGAATGTAAAGTCACGAGGTATGATAATTTGGAACGTGGCGCTTTGGATGATAAAATACACTGCCGGACAATTGCTAATGACGGATTACAATAGCAACGATAGCAACCATAAAATGGAAGGCAGGAAAATGTGGAAATTAGCATAAGTGCGGGATACAGTAAGACGAGTTGTGCGTATGCAAATTTTGGATTGCCGAACTTGTTTGTGACGTCATAGCGCTGATAAGAGATATAAAGGATTAGACGCGAATTGACCGCTGTTGTTCAAACGCAAAGTTGAAAGGAAAAGAATCAATTGACGAACTTGCAATTCTCAGTATGTCTTCCCGACATTACCTAGATGATTTTACGCCTGGCCGTATTTTCGGCAAGATTGAAGAAGAGCGAAAAATAACAGATGTTGCCAGGGAGTTCGACGTCAGTCACAGTGTTGTTTCAAGGCTTTGGAAATCATTTCAAACAAATGGAGAGTGTAGCAAACGTCACGGGGGAGGTCGTGTTCGCAGTACGACACCTGCAGAAGATCGGTACATAGTGCTATCAACAAAAAGACACCGGCGCAGCACAGCTAGTGAGGTAGCAAATCAGTTTATGGCTGCTATACTGGCAAGCGGATCTCCCGAAAAGCTGTCGCCAGACGTTTGCATGAAGGAGGACTATACGCCCGCCGTCCTGTTGTGTGCATCCCATTGTCCAGACGTCACCGTACCGCCCGTTTGCAATGGTGCCATCAACATCGCAATTGGACTGATAACGACTGGTTTGCTGTCTTCTTCTCAGATGAGAGTAGATACAGTCTATCGTCTGATTGTCGACGACAACTGATCTGGCGTCATAGTGGTACTGAATATTGTCCAGCAAACATACAATAAAGGGACCGATATCCGACATGTAGTGTCATGGTATTGGCTGGCATCATGATCAATGGCCGTACGTCCCTCTATGTGCTTCCAACTGGGACTATGACTGGCCAACGATACATTAATGATGTTCTGCTATCTCATGTTCGCATGTTCCGTGGTGCTGTCGGTGATAGATTCATTTTCATGGACGACAACGCAACATGTCATCGAACAGTCGCTGTCGAGAAGTGTCTTGAGAGCGAGGATATTCAACGCCTCGCATAGCTAGCACGTTCTCCAGATCTGAATCCCGTTGAAAATGTGTGGGATGCTTTGGGGAGGAGTCTTGCTGGTCGCCAATGCCCTCCAATAAACATGGACACCCTCATCCGTGCACTGACAGAGGAATGGGATAAATTACCCCAACAGCTGCTTGATAATGTTTTGTGCAAAGCATGGCACGACGTGTTGAATCTTGCATAGCCCTCCATGGTGGCCATATCCCGTATTGACATCTTACGCCGGAACGCCTGCGGACGGTAACTGCATTTTTTTCACGTTTACGTATTCTGCACAAAATGGCCTGTTTGTCCCTTGAACAGGTTCCAAAGCCATCTGGATTTCAGAGCACAATAAATTGTCTTTCTTGTAATGTCCTGGCCTTCTGACATTATTTTATTTCACTTGGCATCCAACCACACTTACTTTTTTATGCGCTATACAGCCGTTTATGATCCGTCCTTAGCAATTGTCCAGCAGAGTAATTTATGCGCTAGATACAAAGTCTTGGCAACTCCAGGGAGACTCTACCGTTGCCGGCTTCACAGCTCGTGATAATTTCCAGAGTTCATCGAAATGCTGTTGCTTTTGGATTAGACTTGGGGCTAGTGTTATCACACCTTCCCATGTAGGAACCGCGGTCTTGAAATACTCTTCTCTAGGTAGAGCTGTAGATGATCTTTCTACATTTGCGTCTGTTTTGTGTTCTGGTTCCGAAGGAGCATTTATTCATTTCGATATAATATCTTTGTGTACAATCAGAGAATGATAGCTGAATTATCACCAACCGTGAAGCCCGAAACCACAGCATCTCCTTCGAGTTACCATGAATTTGGATCCAGTGCGTAAACGATTTTCCACTCCAAAGCACCATATGACAAATTAACACGTCTCGTGACTTCACATTCATAACACTCTGAACTGCTTATTTAATTGTTTTTTATGTGTCTCGTGTAACCATTCTCATATTTAAAATTGTAATCGTTGCAGTACTTCACTTTGTTTTACGATATTAGCCTTAAGGTGGATCTACCTAAAATCTATGCCTTATGTTTCCAATAGTAAAACTTCTTTACATATTTTCTTCGCAAATAATGTATTCCCAAAGATGAACATTTGCACATCAATAAAACTAACTTTACGTTATAGCATGGTATACTTAATACATGCTAAAACATCGCCGTAATTATATTAAAAAGCAATCATTTTTCTTTGAGTAATGTTCAGACCTGTTAATAGATGACGTGACCTGTACATTGATGACGTCAGTAGACAAACCTATGTTTGAGTGCTTAGTTATGGTTATGTTTTAGCAAGTATAAGGTATCCTATGCTACAACTTAAAGTTAGTTTTATTGATGTGCAAATTTTCATTCTTGGGAATACATTAATTGCGCAGAAAATATGTAAAAGTTTACCATTGAATAAAATTTATGAAGATACGTATTACAAGTTAAAACCGAAATCATGCTGTCTAAACACGTTTAACGCTGTCGACAAACTTTCATTCATAGTCCTCAGAAAAAATTTCCGGGTTTGTGATACAGAATATTCGTCTGTTTTTCCGTCTTGAGTACTGAGATTTTGTTTGTTTATCTCAAATGACCTCTTCCTAGATATCAATTAATGTTTTGTCATTAAAATGCATCGAAACACTCGTTAATTGTGAACTTGCCCAACTTTCCATTGACGGAACCACTCTAAAACTCGTCGATTTAATTTTATTATGAAATTAACTCTAAAGCTCAGATTTTTTTCTTTTTTTTTTTTTGTTATGTTTTTTTGTGAATAGTGTAATCAAATTAGGCATATTTTTCTTTGTTTTTTTAATAGTGCAAATGGTTTAATGTTTTCTTTTTCAATATTTGAGTTCCCATAAAAGTTTATATTTGTATGGAATTTCAGCTCCATTATTGTGGACCATCAATAAAACTAACTAACTTTGCAAGGGACGAATGTTTTGCAAATTATCAGGTCTGGACTAATTTCACAGAAGTATCGAAAAGATTGAAATAGAGGCAATAAGATCGTGCACAAGAAAAAAAAGTAGAAAGACATCCGTGAGAAGAAGCAAATGTGTGAAATTTTCTCTTTGCACTTTCAAACACTCACACGCTGCTTAACAGTAACGACTTCTGCTTATTACTAGACGTCCGTGTTACAAGGGTAGCACTCTTGTCCTACAGAACTGGATTTCCTTCCACGTTGCAATCTGTTGTCCCAAGTTTGAGACGAGCAACTACTTATTATCTTAGACTCTCACGTGGTGGTTAAACATAAAAACCGCAAACTGTAAAACTTTAAGGTACATATACTTTAGAATAAACGGGGTTAAATCCAACAAGTAAAAAAATCCTCTTTCGATGCTTCAACGATTACGAAGTTTTACTGCATATTGCACCTCTGAGGTTATGCTCTGTAATATGCATTTCGAATGAAAGAGAAAAGATATATCGCATCTTCTCGAGAAAAGAAACACAAGTGAAAATTCTTCATTTTAGTTGTTCCACGGCAGCAAAAAAGTATATTTTTATATGTAGAATATTTTCACAAGATTGATTCCACTGGAGAGCATTAGTGTCGCACTTCCGTTAGTATAACAAAGTAAATTTATCCGTCATTTTTCGTCCACGCCCGGAATCGAACCCGAGTCCACTTATTCCGGAACAAGTAAAGTCGCTCTACCAACTGAGCTACGCAGACGTTCGCCTCGCTGCTATCTGCCTTTATGTCATGTGCGTCCTGCGGGGTAGGGACGTCACAACTCACCCCGACCCCCGAAAGAGGACCGGGGGTATGGCACACGGGTCAGCCGTTACCATGAATCGTTGCATGCAGCCATCCGCTGTAGAACTTGCACTTCAGAACTCCCAGTCAATATACGGTGTGGAATGCAACATCGCACATATTTATTTTTCGAAGCGCTGAAGAAGGGATTCTCTTATTTTTCCTCTCTCGTGGTGTGGAAAGAACGTCACACCATTGCGAGATCTTGAACGGCCGGGTCATCCGGTAAGTTCGGGCGCCATTATAACGAAGTAAATTTCTCCATCATTTTTGGTCCACGCCGAGAATCGAACCCGAGTCCACTTATTCCGGCACAAGTCGCTCTACCAACTGAGCTACGCAGACGTTCGTTCTCGCTGCTATCTGCCTTTATGTCGTGTGCGTACTGCGGGGCAGGCACGTCACATTAGCCAAGCCCAAATGGCAATGATCAATTTATTTTTCGCGTCCCTGTAAAATTGTACTTTTTTGACTTCTGTCACTTTTCTCGCAGAGGTGCGATATATATTGATTTTATCATTTTTATTATAAAACTTTCTGAACATAAACGCCACCTACGCCTACAGCCAGTAGAGCATTTAAAGATGATTAATACACACAATTGACGTGCATTAACAACATCAAACAGAAGTCATCGCTCTTTCCACATTTATAAGTGAATCACGGAAAAATTCTCATCGGCCGCCACATGGAATCGAACCCAGGGTCTTCCCGTTACGCGCCGCACATGCTACCAATGCACCACAGTGGCCTCGAATTATCCAGACTCACATACGACAACTGTTAAATCACATGGCAGGTTGCTTTTTGGAGCCGCGCACAATGCTGGGGATTCACCAAATATGGTAAGCAGCAACTGAACAAACAACTAGGAGGCGAATGAATAATTAATACACCCAATTGACGTGGTCAAGGAACATCTAACAGAAGTCATCGCTTTAACAGAAGTCTTCAATGCTGGGGATACTAACAGGTGAGAAAACAATGAAGCCTTTCACTGTTTTCCCACCTACTCGGTACTTATGCCAAGTCCAAAAACCCTCGGCGACAAAACCTCAGCGCCTTTTACAGTTGCGCATATCGCTAAATACATATATATTCAGATAAAGACAGTTTGGAAAAAGAACTTTATTTCTTTAAACGTGTTGCAGTACAGCGAGGATACAACCCTTTTGTTATAGACAAGGCTCTAATAAAATTCCGGAAACCGAAGCCTAACTCCACGTTAACTCCTGCGATGCACCATTGCGAGAGAATTTCGCCATTATTTCATTTTTAAAATTGTAATCGCGTTTTTAATATTGTAATCGCGAAATCTAAGACTTGGATTCCCTCTACTTATGCTTGATTCATTTAGAATTCCACTGTCTTTTTCTTTTGCTATTGGGGGTTTATCGACCACCGTGATCAACTCAATGGGCTATAAGCAGTCATCCGTCCCTATAATTTAGGGTCGCTGGTTCCTGGAAAGGGAGTAACCCGTGCTGTAAGACACACAGAACATCCATGCCTCACCAGGATTAGAACCCTGACTCATCTTGGATGAATGGTCAGTAGCCAGTTCTTGATGTGTAGAGACGCTTTGTGCTAAAACATTCATTTAGCTAATTGGTTGACTCTGATTTCCCTACCCAGAATCATAGAAAATCAACCAATAATCAAACAAATCTTGGCCTGTGGTAAAGATGTCACGAATCAGTCACGTACGTCTTCAATACTTCAAGATGACCTTGGTCTCTTTGTACGATCACCAGATACGCTAAAACGTGAACAACGCTATTTACAACTGTACAGTCAGGCGTTAACTATAATTTTAGTCAAATGTCTTGATGACGTCATATTTTTTTCCACATTCATTGTCCGCCAACTTTTTTCATTTGAAATTAAGTCAAGGCAATAATGTCTACTTATTTTCACATGTGTAAGCTGGTCTTGCTTTCCTTTATATAGTTAGAACGCTGTGATACATTGCGAATTGGAGAATTTTAACGATTTGGTTATTGCATTTCTGTTTCGTTCTGGAGATTTATTTGTCCTTAACATGCAGTAAATTATTTTCTACGTTTTGCGAAATGTTGTTTCCATGTTATTTAAATTATGAAGAAACTTCTCTGGACAGAACCATTGGTGGTATTCTCAGAGATGGTAGTGATTTCTACCCTTTTGAACCGTCCAGGACGTTGAAATTGCGGAAGCTTTGTCGAGATTTAAAAGTTACGATATCCCCAAAGTTGTTTGAAAGAAGAATTCGATAAATATTTGAAGTTTTGAAAAAACTGCTAAAATGTGATTGGTATTTCTACAGTGTTTGGTCAGTTATTTGTGGTGTTCTGACGGAATGTTTTCTGCGACACATTCCGTCTGTATCATCGTAGACGTTTTGAAATGTTGCGGGATGTCCACATAAAGAAGTCGTTAAGTGGCAAGCTCGTTGAATTCAATGATTGCGAGATTCAATATACAACTGTCTCCTGCGGTTCTTGAGCAAAGGAAAAGGGATGGACTTTTATCATTCTGCCTCTCATCTTACATACTCATCACGCAAATGAAGGTAGGCTGGTTTTCCAGAATATGAGATTTGTTTCACTATCGAGTATCATGAAATCATCTGTAGAATATAAAAATGTAATGCCAGGCTATTTGCTCATCCTCCGTTTTGTGCCATATTGTCTGACAGGAATAATGAACAACGTTGTTATGTGCCTAAAGTCATACTTGAGATCATGTGCGTTATTATTTACAAGGGTTAATAGCTGTGGGACAGAAATACACTAACCTTCCTTGTAGAGCCATTAAGTCTCAGCCAGCTGTGGGACAGAGATACACTAACATTCTTTGTAGAACCATTAAATCTCTGCGATAAAATAAAGGACTTGTGTTGCCGTTTCAATGCTGCCCTAAGAACATGGCGAACCCACACGAAGCGACATGCTCCCTGGCCGGTAAGACAGGTCGGGGCTCTGAAGCAGACGGGTGGTCACTACAGATATGCTAACGAAAGTGCATCGGCAGAAAAGGCTTACATTTGCACGGCAGAATCGAAATTGGACATCCGCTGATTGGCAAAGGACTACGTTCTCCCATGAGTCACATTTTCTGCTTCATCGAACGATTAGAAGTTGGCGCATACGGCGAGAAACATAGGAGAACAAACACTCTTCAACCACTGCAAGAAGACAACAAGCTAGTGATGGCTGCGTTATGGTCTGGAAAATGTTATTGTGGCATTTCCTGGGACCACTCATACCCGTGGAAGGCACTATAGACCGAATTCGTGATGAATCTATCCTTACAGACCACGTTCACCCACACATGCTGATTGTCTTCACTGGGGAGGTTGGGATCTTCCAGCACAAAGATGGCACGTATCTCACAGCTAGAAATGTCTGAGAGTGGACGGAAGAGCACGATGAAGACTTCAAAATACTTTTCTAGCCCCATAATTCCACAGACTTAAACCCAATTCAGCATCTCTGGGACCACCTCGATCGTGTTGTTTGCTCTATGGATTCTCCACGACGCATCCTCCAGCAGCACTACAGTCATCATGTCTCTACATACCTGTGAACACCTACCAGTATCTTATTGTGTCACTCCCAGCCCGTCTAGCTGCTCGCCGCGCTGCCCAAGGAGGTCACTCTCGATACTTACTCGAACGTGTATATATATATATATCATCATCATCATCATTGTCAACCATTATCAATCCACTGCTGGACGAAGGTCTCCCCACGTTTCCTCCACAACGGTCTGTCTTGTGCCAGTCTCCTCCATGTCACCCCCTGCATACTTTCGAATTTCATCCACCCATCGCCTATGTGGTCTTCTTCTGGGTCTTTTCCTGTCCCTTGGAATCCAATCTAAAATTTCGGCTGTCCATCGATGATCTGTCCTTCTGGCAGTATGTCCAGCCCATTGCCATTTCAGGGATTTAACTCTGATCATGATGTCTTCCACTCTTGTCATTTTTCGGATCCACGAGTTCCTCTTCTTATCTCTCCTGGTTACACCAAGCATGCACCTCTCCATGCTACTTTGAGTTGTCTACAGCCTTTGTATGTCTCTTTTAGTTAAGGTTCACGTCTCTGCACCATACGTAAGCACTGGAAGGATGCATTGATCAAACACTTTTCTTTTAAGACATAATGGCATATTGCTCTTGAAAATTATGCTGTTTCTTCCAAAAGCTCTCCAGGCAAGTTTTGTACGCAGATTAATTTCTTCATCAATGTGACCCTCACTTGATATCTGTTGTCCAAGATAAACGTATGTGTCTGTTATCTCCAGCTTTTCTCCATCAATCGATAAATCTTCATTTCTTGTAAAAGCATTGAACATCACTTTTGTCTTCTGAAAGTTCATTTTTAATCCCACTTCTTTACTCTTGTCAGCAAGTTCCTGGATCATACTCTGCAGCTCTGATGGGGTAGTTGCAAAAATGACTACGTCATCAGCAAAACGAAGGTGGGTTAGATAATCTCCATTAATCTTTATCCCCTTGTTTTCCCAGCTCAGCGACTGAAAAACACCCTCCAATGTGGCATTAAAGAGCTTCGGAGATATGGTGTCACCTTGTCTCACTCCCTTTCCAATTTTTACGTGTGTTGTATTTTCAAACAGCCTAATCTTTGCACTTGCATTTTCATAGATGTTATTAATAATATTAATGTATGCATCTTCAATACCGCAGGTTTTCAGAGCCATTGTAACTGCTGATGGTTTCACCGAATCAAAGGCTTTTTCATAATCGATAAAAGCCATGCACAATGGAAGTTCATATTCCCTCGCTCTTTCAATTAGTTCTCTCAGCACGTGGATATGATCTATTGTGCTGTAGCCACTCCTGAATTTAGCTTGTTCTCTCGGTTGAGCCATGTCCAGTGCTACCTTCAAGCGGTGTGAAAGAACTTTAGTGAAGATTTTATAAACTACTGATAGGAGGCTGATAGGTCTGTAGTTTCCGAGATCCTCAATGTCACCTTTCTTATGTAGCAGGATCATTGTAGCGGTGTTCCAATCCTCAGGAATCTTTCCTTCATTAAGGCATCGAGTGAAAATTTGGGCGAGTACTGTTTCGATTTCTCCACTTGCTTCATGTATGATGTCTACAGTAATTCCATCTTCTCCTGGAGCTTTTCCTCGCTTCATGTTCTTGATTGCATGTGCAACTTCTGCTGGAAGGACTGGAGGAACTCTGGTACTGGTATCTTTCATGATGTCTGGAGTGCATATATCATCCCTTTCATATAATTTGGAGTAGAAATCTTTCACTCTTGTCAAGATTTCGCCTCTATTTCTTGTTACAGAACCATCTTCTTTTCTCAGTGCCATAATCTGTTTTCTTCCCTTACTGAGATGTCCCTTTGCTATCTTTAGGCTTTGGTTGTTTTCAATTGCTTTCCTCACTAGTTCACAGTTGAATTTCCTTACGTCTTCAGTGATACTTTTTCTTACTGTCTTGCATAGCTCTATATATTCCACTTTGGAAGTCACATCTTCTTTAGTTGTCCTCATCTCTCTTCTTTTTTGCATCAACATTTTGGTTTTTCCTGATAATTTGTTCACATGCAACTTGTTCTTAGACCCAGTTAATTTTGTTGCTGTTTCCATAAGAGCTTTGGTTATTTTTCTGTTAACTTCAGAGATGTCCACTTCTTCCGATGTTAGGCCTTCTAAAGCAGAGAACCTGTTCTTCAGTTCTAACTTGAAGGTATTATGGTGTTTTTTAAGGTTGGTTATGTCAATAGATTTTGTTTGTCTTATGAGCTTGCCACGTTCAAGTTCGGTGTTGAGGTGCATCTTACATCTCACCAATCTATGGTCATTACCTGTGTTGAACTTGTTTAGCACACTGCAGTCTTCTATGACGAATTTTTTGTTACACATAATAAAATCAATTTCACTTGTCGTCCCATTTGGATGTCTCCATGTCCATTTCCTGTGTGGCTTTTTCTTGAAGAAGGAGTTCAAGATGAAAAACCCTTCTGCCTCTGCAAACTCAACGAGAGTATTTCCACGCTGGTTTCTGTTGCCATGACCGAATTTACCTACTGAAGTTTCATTCTGTTGCCGTTGCCTCTATTTTTGCATTGAAATCTCCCATAATTATTTTCAAGTGCTGCTTACCTTTATTATTTAGATGACAAATTTCCTCATAAAATTCTTCAATTTCTTCTTTAGGATGACTTGTGGTGGGTGCATAAGTTTGAATAATCTGAGCCTGGTATCTTTTCGAGAGTTGGATAACAAGTCGTGCAGCTCTGTCAGAGGAACTTTCAACTTCTACAACTTTATCCTTCAGTTTCTTGTTTATTATAAATCCAACACCACTAGTTCTGCCAGTATCTGTCCCACGATAGTAGAAGAGATGTCCACTTTTCAGTTCGATGAGATCTTCTCCTTTTCTCCTTACCTCACTTAGCCCCACGATGTCCACTTTTCAGTTCGATGAGATCTTCTCCTTTTCTCCTTACCTCACTTAGCCCCACGATGTCCCACTTGATCCTTTGTAGTTCCTCTTCCAATTCAAGAAGCCTTGAATCAGAAGATAGGGAGCGTCCATTGTAAGTAGCCAAGGTCAGCATCAGATGGCAGCCTAGTCCGGTCCTCCGGGGATTCTTAGCACCCTCTGCCTTCATGTCGCACTGGCCGCTGCCTTGGCCAGGTACATTCCAGCTGCCGGAGACTGAGGGCCAAGATTTAAGTTGTGGAATCATTTTGGAGGGGTTTGGCCATAACTCACCACGCTGGCCAAGCGGGTTGGTGAGTGTGGGATAGAATTTCCTCTGATCCCGATGGTATAGTTATACCGCTATGGGCGGTCGTCAGAGCCCCTTTAGTGGGAACAGGATGCACCATGAGAAGGCGGGGTTGACATTTGTCAAGGAGAGGCTATGATGTTACGCATCACCTGACCTTACATCGCATATATATATAGATACACTATACATATATATATACGACCCCATCAGAGCTGCAGAGTATGATCCAGAAACTTGCTGACAAAAGTAAAGAAGTGGGATTAAAAATGAACTATCAGAAGACAAAAGTAATGTACAATGCGTTTACAAGAAATGAAGATTTATCGATTGATGGGGAAAAGCTGGAGACAAGACCTTCATTTATCTTGGAGAGCATATATCAAGTAAAGGTCATATTGAAGAAAAAATTAATAAGCGTATAAAACTTGCCTGGAGAGCTTTTGAAAGAAATAGTATAATTTTCAAGAGCAACATGCCATTATGTCTTAAAAGAAAAGTGTTTGATCAATGCATCCTTCCAGTGCTTACGTAGAGACGTTGACCTTAACTAAAAGTGACATACAAAGGCTGCAGGCAACTCAAAGTAGCATGGAGAGGTGCATGCTTGGTGTAACCAGGAGAGATAAGAAGAGGAACTCGTATATCAGAAAAATGACAAGAGTGGAAGACATCATGGTCAGAGTAAAATCACTGAAATGGCAATGGTCTGGACATATTGCCAGAAAGACAGACCACCGATGGACAGCCGAAATTTTAGACTGGATTCCAAGGGACAGGAAAAGACCCAGAAGAAGACCACATGGGAGATGGGTGAATGAAATTCGAAAGTATGCGGGAATAACATGGAGGAGACTGGCACAAGACAGACCGTTGTGGAAGAAACTTGGGGAGACCTTCGTCCAGCAGTGGATTGATAATGGTTGACAATGATGATGATATATATATATATATATATATATATATATATATATATATATATATATATATATATATATATATATATACATATATATATATATATCATCTCTGCATGAAGCTGACGTAATCTCTGCCTATATACACTGACGTAAAAAAATCCCAACACCACGAAAAAATAGTTTTAGAGGAATGAAATGGCGGCAATACATTTGTATAGGTATCATATTTAATATATTAAGGTTTCAAGATCACAGCTTATTGTAAGCGCGAGAAAAGCCATTTTAAATGTGAAATGCTGGTACATTAATAACCGGGGTAACCGCCAGAATGTTGAATGCAAGCACGCAAACGTTCATGCATTGTGTCGTACAGGTGCTGGATGTCAGTTTGTGGGATAGAGTTCCACGCCTGTTGCACTTGGTCGGTCAATACAGGGACGGTAAATGCTGGTCGGGGGTGACGCTGGAGTTGTCGTCCAATGATGTCCCATACGTGCTCGATTGGTGAAAGATCTGGTGATCTAGCAGGCCACGGCAACATGTCGAGCGGTATGCGGGCGAGCGTTATCGTGTTGGAAAACACCCCTTGGAATGCTGTTCACGAATGGCAGCACAACAGGTTGAATCCCCACGTACAACTGTGCCATCAGGGTGCGTGGGATAACAACGAGAGTGCTCCTGCTGTCATAGGAAATTGCTCCCCAGACCATAACTCCAGGTGTAGGTCCACTGTGTCTCGGCCGCAGACAGGTTGGTTGCAGGCGCTCACCTGGCCTCCTTCTAACCAACACATGGCCACCACTGGCACCCAGGCAGAACCGGCTTTCATCAGAAAACACAACAGATCTCCACTCCGTCCTCCAATGAGCACTAGCTTGACACCACTGACGTCGCAAACGGCAGCGGTTTGGAGTAAGTGGAATGCACGTTACAGGGCGTCTGGCTCGGAGCTGTCCTTCAAGTAACCGATTTGTAACAGTTCGTTGTGTCATTGTGGTGGCAACTGCAGCTCAAATTGCTGCCGCAGACGCGGTACGATGCGCCACGGCCATACGACGTACATGGCGGTTTTCCCTCTCATTAGTGCCACGTGGCCGGCCGGAACCCGGTCTTCTTGAGGTAGTACCTACCCTTGATCAGAGCTGCCAACAATCATGAACAGTGGCTACATTCCTGCCAAGTCGTTCTGTAATATTGCGTAACGAAAATCCACCTTCTCGTAGCTCTATTACACGACCTCGTTCAAACTCCGTGAGCTGTTGATAATGGCTTCTTCTTCTTCTTAAAGACATTCTTGACTAACATCAACACACTACGTCGAATCTCAACGATAACTAACGCTCACGAACGTTACAGCGCGTATTTACAGCAAACCTACTTTGCATTGTCCGAGGGGCGCTACAAGCGCCACACGTATGCGCCGAGCGCGAAATTTGCATAGACGTCATCTTACAGATGTACTCTCACCGCCTACCAACTGTCGTTTATCTAACACAACCCCTTCTTGGTGTTAGGATTTTTTTCCGTCAGTGTATATCATCTCTGCAGTAGCTGACGCAATCTCTGCCGACTGCGTCAGCTGCTGTGTGTATTGCCCAACTTCCTGTCGGTGTTTCATCATCCTACAGAGGTAGATGTTGATAGATTTGGTTGAAAATTGCGAGCGTCAGTTTGCCTCTGGTTTTCATGCTGAGAGATTGTGTACGTATTTTCTATTTATATAGCAAAAAAGAGGCAAAGAGGGTCATTAAGTGTTACTCACAGAGCACAAATAGTGACTTTCAAATTTGAACTTCGTCTTTTTTGGATGACATCCTTTACCTTAGTTCGCTTTTCCAATTGCAGTTGCAGGTGAATAATGAATAAAATGTAATCAAATACCTGCCTATAATCTAGGACAGAAACACAAAATTCGTTAAATACCTTAATGCATTGAGGTTCACCTACTCTAAATATTTTGGGTTGCTGCTTTTCACATGTATATATTTTTTTTTCTGAAGGATATCTGCATCTGATTTACTCATTTTGTGCTTTACAGGTACACGAATTCTTGAACTGCCCCTCTGAAAAGTCTATTTCTGCAACAGCAAAGGAACATTTCCCATTTGAAAGAATTAAACAAAATCTACCACTATTACTACTAGTATTAGCATTAGCAAATATTTTTACTACTACTACTAAAATAATAATAAATTCGCGATATTGAATGTAAAGAGAGAGAAATCGCTTAAAATTCCACGGTCAGAAAATGAGTTTAATGACAACCTTGAAGATAAAAAAATTGTAAGTGTCTAGGAACATAGCAAAATAGAACGTTAAATCACAGCCCACTTAAAACGTAATTTGCAAATATATACACCAATCACCCTAAAAAAATTCTGAACACTAAACTATATTCCAAAATAAAATTATTGCTATCACTTCTTGAGCAAATCCTATGGTAACCTACTTCTTTTGGATCCTCAAACGGACCAGTAAAAATTTACAGGAACTTGAACGACACACTAAGCAGGCTTTTAACCAAAACAGATGCAACCATCCAAAATCTACAGTTGCAAGATTCTACTTGAAAAGAAAAGAAGGAAGAAGGAGGCTAATCAATATATTAGATCTTTCCGGAAAACAAGAAACAACTGAAACCGTACTTCTTAGGGGAAAACCATATCATCATTGTAATGGTGGCTGCAGCTGACGAAGGTTTTCTCCCAATGAACCTGAATAATTCTCAGTAGCTTCCTCAATCAGAAAGCAATTCAGATCCACTGCAAAGTTAGAAAAATAAAAATCTATACGGTAAATATCCAAAATGCATAGATCTGGGAAACATTCGCACAAACTTCTCACTACAATGGTTAACAAGAAAGATGACACCGACTTTTCGTGTGTAATGATCACGGGTTTTGAATCCGTTCTGACGCCAATTAAATTTATCAAAGCTATTCAAAGTCAATGGACCAGGTATGGAAAACAATAGTATCTGACGGAAGTAAGAAGTTTTTCAATCGGGTTTTTAATCCCAAAGATATTGCTGTAAACGGAATCGTGAGCTTACGCCCTATGATTGCAGACTTGTGCCTTAAGAAACACATGAATTTATATGAGAAACATTTCTCACCGGAAACGCTCTCCAACACAGAAATAATTTTTCAAATCGGACTCTTAGAAACAGAGATATCGACAAAAATAAGATATGGCTTTACGTCCCCTAGTGGGAAAACGATGCATTATTTTAGGAAGAAAGTATTCTCAAAAGGTTTTTCCACATGAGCGGTATGGGTCCAAGAAGAAAAAATTTAGTCGAGTTTTCAGGAGCCCAGATTTTACTACAAATACATCAGAAGCAGAAATTAACACTTATGCCCTCTGGTGGCAAAAAACCATTTTTTACGAAACATTAGAAATTATGTGAAAAATATTTTCCATCTGGTCTTGTATGCGATACAAGAAGAAATTTTCAAATCGGAGTTTTAGAAGCAGAAATAACGCAGAAAACGCAATTTACCTTTGTGACCCCTAGTGGAAATTCTGTGATTTACTTGAAAATTTTGAATTTTTAAGGAAAACACTTCGCATCGGAAACACTATCCAACAGAGAAAGAATTTTTGAAATCGGACTCCTAGAAGTAGAGATATTGACAAAAATAAGATATACATCTACGCCCCCTGGCGTAGAAACAATGCATTATTTGAATAAGAAAATATTCCTAAAAGGTTTGTCGACACAAGTAGTATCGGTCTACAAACGAGGTTTTTTTCAGTCGAGAATTTAGAAGCTCATATTTTGCTGCAAATAAATCATAAGCGGAAATTAAGATTTACGGCCCCTGGTGATCAAACCATTTTTTTACAAAAATCAGAAATTCTGTGCAAACGATTTCCCATCAGAAGCTGTATCCGGTGCAGAAAGAATTTTTCAAATCGGAGATTTAGAAGCAGAGATCTATATCTCTGGGAAAACGCAACTCACCTCTACGCCCCCTAGCGGAAAGTCTACGAATAACTTGAAAATTTCGAAATTATATGAAAAACATGTCACACCGATAATACTATCCAACAAAGAAGGAATTTTTCAAATCGGACTCCTAGAAGTAGAGATATTGACAAAAATCAGATATACATCTACGCCCCCTGGCGGCGAAAATGTGGAATATTTTAAGAAGAAAATATTTCTAAAAGGTTTATCGATGTGAGTTGCATCAAGCCACAAAATAATTTTTTCAATCGATGTCTTAGAAGCTCAGATTTTACTGCAAATACATCAGAAGCAAAAATTAACACTTACGGCCCCTGGTGCCCAAAGTTCTCGTTACCAAAAATTTGAAATTATATGCAAAATATTTTCCATCAGGAGGTGTATCTGCTGAAGAAAACATTTTTCAAATCGGAGATTTAGAAGAAGAGTTAACGGCGAAAATGTAATTTACTTTTACGCCTCCTAGCGGAAAGTCTCGATCTTTTTTTACAAAAGACGTGCTAAAAAAAGGCCAGCTTTATCCAGAAACCGAGGGATTATTAATTAGGATTCAAGACCGCGTTATCGCAACCAAGGATCACAAGAAACACATAATGAAAATTGCAAATGATGACACCTGAAGAATATGTTCAAAAACCAATGAAGCCATGGAACATATTTTAGCCGGCTGTTCTTTCCTTCTTACAAGTCAATACCGTAATGCCGCCCCGGTGGCGCTGGCCTATGATCATTCGTCCGTAAGGGCTCCGGGTTCGAATCCCGGTTAGGCATGGATGTTGTGTTTGTCTTACGGCACTGGCTCTCTCCCTTCCCTGGAACCAGTGACCCTAAATTAGGGACGGGCGACTGCTTATAGCCCATTGAGTTGCTCACGGTGGTCGTTAAACCTCCAATCAACAAAAAAAAAAAAAAAAAAAAAAAAAGACAATACCGTAACAGGCACGACCAGGCGGCCAAGACCTTACATCAAGAGTTTGGCGTTAAATATGGTCTTATCCAATGCTGTATACTCCATCTTATTACAACTACCAACCAGAACCTATTCTCGAAATCTGAATTACATCATTTCTCGGACAAACCTATCAATGAGAAGACAATTGATCACAATCGACTGGACATTGTAATTGTAGATAAAAAAGCTGAAGTAGAGGCAATTGATAGATGTAGCGTTTCTATTTACGGAAAACATCAAAAGAACAATATCTAAGAAAGTTTCGAAATAGTAGAACCTTCGAATGGAATCTCATTGTAAAATCCCAGTTACAGAGGAACTTCTCACAAGATTCCAAATAACGTGGAGTTGTGAAAAAACCTGGGTTTTCAACATCACAAAGAAAGGCAAGTTGAACTTTCAGTACGCCATGAATAATTTTAAGTCAAAATATGTTACCAATGTCCAAATAATTTCCAGGACAGACCGCAGTAGTGGGGTAGAAATGTCATGTATATGCCAGAGGACAACAGTCCTTGGTATGTCAGCAAACATCTAGAAACCAGTTTATACCGGTACCGACAGGCGGCGAACGGGCATTAAGGAAGTTATAGCAAGCATTCTGGTCCCATTTCTTTTTAGCCGTGGAAGAGCAGAGAGTAATCATGAGTTTTTCCTGAAAACTTGGTAAATCATTTACCGAAACTTAGAGAATGTTTAAATAAGAGCATGGAGACAAAGCACTATTCCGCAGAAGAGTGTTCGAATGGCATGCACATTTTCATGGCGGGCGGAAACCCTTCGGTAGTGACCAAGATCTGAGCGCTTCTCCAGCGTGCGGACAGTGCAAAGAATTGAAGAGGTGCGGAATCACTTGAAGAAAGATCTCCGAATTACAGTAAGACTTTTGGCTGGGTCGGTGAGCGTCCGTAAGTCTATCTGAGATTCAACTGTACAGGAAGATCTAAGAAAACGAAATCTTAATGAGAGATTAGGACCCCGCATCATGAATAATGACCAAAAGAAGGCCATTTCATCGATCTTTTCCGGTCTTCTAGGCACTGTAGCTGAGGATCCTGATTTTTGCTCCACAATTATGTCAGGATGGTTCCTGTAGTATGATTCAAAAGCCAAGCGACAAATCGCTGAATGGGAAGGCACCCACTTCCCATCGAACAAGAAAGTCCTAATGCAACCGTCAAAGACAAAGATGATGCTGATAGCGTTTTTCGATTGGAAGGCATTGTCCACAACGGACTCGTATCAGTGGGTCAAACGTTAAATTAAGAATTCTACAAGCAAGTCTTACGACGTTTACGGAGCAGATTTCGTCGCCGTCGTCTGCAGTAATGGGAATCCGGATATTGGTTCTTGCTCCATGGTAATGTGAGACCACATACCACGTTGTTAGTCCAACGGCTCCTGTCTTACCATCAAATCACTCAGTTGCCACATGAGGTGTATGCCTCTGATTTATTGGCCCGTGAGTTCTTTCTGTTCCCAAGGATAAAACAGGCACTAAAAGGACAGTACCATGCAGACATTACATCTATTCAAGCAGACGTGACAATACAACCTGCGGACCTTCAAGAAATTGCATTCCGAAACAGTTTTCACGATCTTCAAAAACTCTGGAAACTGTTGAGTCAGAAAGACGGTATTTTAAAGGTTTCCGGCATTAATTATGAGTATGGTACATTTCTATATTCTGTATTGCATCAGTCTTGGAACTTTTTGCACGTAGATTGTACTAATACCGAAACTATTGAGTTGTAGAAGTGAAAAGATATGGCCTCATTAACGTATCTATACATAGTATGAAATAAAGTCCCCGGTAGGCGTCTGTCTGTTTGTGCGGGTTAATATCGAGAATTGCTGGACAGATTTTGATGCGGTTTTCACCATTCCATAGAGCATTTGTTGAGAAAATTTTAGGTGTATGAAACATTAATCTATGACAAAAGGAAGCCGATCAGTTACGGTTTTAGTGACAAGTCAAATAAAAACCGCCGTTCGCATTTTTTCGTGGCTTCCACTTCCTATGAGGATGTGGCAGACACGTGACTTTCATCATGGCAACGAGCCTTGGTAACGTAAGTGAAGGACAGCCAGTCCCCGTTGAAATGATGGTGTCTTACTTTGAAAGTTTAACCTTCAAGTACAAAATCCGGTATTTGGGAAAAAATAATGAGATTGAAAATAAAAGATCCCTATGCGCTGAATGTAGATATTTTCGAAGGTGACGAAAAATGTTTTCCAGAAGTGCAAATAGTAAATATTTTCTATTACTTCGTCTTTGGTCGAAGCGCCATTACCATACAACAGTTAGAGGCATTAGAATCATATAAAATTCTCGAAGCATATAACAATTTCTCATCGGGGATATTCCTTTACGTGGTAATTTAGTGAGATCGCTGATTAATGAGCAATTCGTAACTCTTCAATAAAAAGGGGTTTTCTATGCTCTGGGAATCGATTTTCAAGACTTGGGAAAATTGAGAGAACAATCTGGTTTTTCACGCAAAATTGTGGTGAAAAACACAGTAATTTTTCTTGGATTTGAGCTGTAATTTATTTATCCGTAGATAAATTTAGCAGCGTAATCATGGTATGTAAACAGAGCTACACACCAAAAAGAATTTTATTTGGAAAATTTTTACCCGTTATTTGCATTTTTCCGCAAAAGTGTATTTCAGGTCCAGTTAAAAATCCAGGTGTACTAAAAATAAAATCAACGGTGGTTTGGGGAGGAAATGTCATATAGAACAACATAATAAGGTAAAAAACAAAAAACCTACCAACACTGAGAGCCAAATAATCTTAAAAGGAAAATACAGAGTGAAAATCCGGAAATTCGCAAAAAAAGTGGGTCAAGCTCTCCCAAAAAATCCGGAACAGCCAAAGAGATTTGATTGTGACTAAAAGTCAGGATGGCTAACAAATTAACTTTTGGCTCTATAAAAGTTTCAACACCCCTAGATCAATCAGGAACTTTCTGAATAAGAGTTCCTGATGGTGAAGAACCAACGCGTACAGAAATGCCGATTGGATACCGAAGCGCTGATTTAAAAACATTTTTGACTAAAAGGCAAACTCTGAAAGGTGTTTGTTCTATATGAAAATAATCAGTAGCAACAAAACCTACGCAAAAAATTGCCAACACCTTTTAAAATAAAATATTTATCTTTAAATCAACGAGTAAAACGCCTGGCCCAATGAGTGCACATTTTTCACCGCACGCCAACAGCATTTGAACAAGTAAAAGATATGTTTTCTGCTTTACCAATAATCCCTGGTTTCTGTATAAAACTAACCTTTAAAAGGTTCTCTGTCTTTGAAGAGTCTAACGCTGCAATAGTGTTTTCTAAGCTCTTGGAAGCAATCTCCCTTCGCTTGGCATATAAGCAAATCTTTTCGGTACTGCCTTTAGAACCAGCAGCTTGCAGCCTAAAAAGGACTTCCGGTCTCGATTTCCTCTACTTCAGCAATTAATAAAGCCACAAGATCTAGGCATTTTGGCTTCAAATTTTCATAATCACCGACCGCTAATAATCGCACTTTACAAACGAACTGCAGGGCAGCCAGCTATGTTTGTCCTTAATACATACAACTGACGTGGATCAGGAAAATCAAACAGAAGGCATCGCTCTTTCCACGGTTATAAGTGAGTCACGGAGAAATTTTCATTGGCAGCCAACGGGAATCGAACCCAAGGTCTTCCAGTTACGCGCCGGATATGCTACCCCTGCACCACAGCTGCCTCGAATTCATCCAGACTCATAAACACTAACTGCGAAACCACATGGCAAGTTGCTTCTTGGATCTCCGCACAATGCTGGGGATTCACCAAACATGGTATGCAGCGTCTGAACAAATAACTAGGAGGCGAATGAATAATTAATACATACAACTGACGTGGATCAGGAAAATCAAACAGAAGGCATCGCTCTTTCCACGGTTATAAGTGAGTCACGGAAAAATTCTCATTGCCCGCCACCGGCAATCGAACCCAGGGTCTTTCAGTTACGCGCCGGGATGCTACCACTGCACCACAGCGGCCTCGAATTTATCGGGCATCGAATTCATCCAGACTTTTTTTGTTTTTGATTGGAGGTTTAACGACCACCGTGAGCAACTCGATGGGCTATAAGCAGTCGCCCGTACCTAATTTAGGGTCACTGGTTCCAGGAAAGGGAGAGAGCCAGTGCCGTAAGACAAACACAACATCCATGCCACACCGGGATTCGAACCCGGACCCCTTTCGGACGAATGATCAGAGGCCATCGCTCAGACCACTGCGCCACCGGGGCGGCCATCCTGACTTGGCAGTTAATGTTTGTAAGTCTGGATGAATTCGAGGCCGCTGTGGTGAATTCATCGAGCATCGAATTCATCCAGACTTTGCAGTTAGTGTTTGTGAGTCTGGATGAATTCGAGGCCGCGTGGTGCAGTGGTAGCATTCCGGCGCGTAACTGGAAGACCCTGGGTTCGATTCTCGGTGGCGACGAATGATAAATTTTACGTGACAGACTTATAAACTTGGAAACAGCGATGACTTCTGTTTATGCTTGTCTTTCAGGAACTTGCAGGAACTGTTGCCACTTCACTTAAACTTTTCGATGACGTCACGTGCTACATCCTCATTGGGTTGCGTCCATTAGCAATCTACGCTCTCATTGGCTCCTTCATTTCACATCACTATGGAGGTACGGAGCGAAAGCAATTCACACATATTCATACGCAACTCAAGCCAATGAGGAGAGCTTAAAGTTTATATAAACAAAACTTACAATTTTTCTCCATTTAAAATTTTTCACTTCGTCACGCAATTACTAAAGAAAAGAAAAATGACCATCTCGCAATGAATTTTTAATTACTATTATAGAGTTACTTTCATCGTTTGTCATATGCGTTTGTGAAACAACACGGTGGGGATCTAATATTTTTACCGAAACAAATAAGAAATTTATATCGACAAGTAAAAAGTTCCGCAATCTTTCTAATTTGTGCAGTTTTAATAACTAGCGTTATAACAATTCCCATAGGTTAATAGGACAAAATTTCGATACAAAATAAAGGTTTGTATTAAATTATACCAGAAAATAGGCTGTTTCGTTTCTCTACCAAAATGTGATTGCGTTTCTTTTACACACGGCATTGTTACTTTTGTAATCTCCATTTTTGCATTTCTGACTTCGAAAGGGTGATCATTTTTTAACCTGGATGGAAATTGTGCTTGAAATTTACTTAGAAAGTCGCTAAATTTCGGTGATGCAACCTGTATGTTTTGACTTTTACTGCAATGAATGAACGTTTTTTCCAAAACACGTTCATAATCACCTTCAGTGTTGTGTTTAGAGCAAATTCTGGCATGTTTCACATTCACATCTTTTCGTTAACATTTGAGTAGCCAGCCACGTTTTTTGCAACATCTGATCTTTCGAGAATGCGTGAATAATAAACCCAGTTCCTTTGGTTTTCTTAATCTGCGATGGGCATATGGGAACGGCACAATAATTGGTAGGCATCGTTCTTTCGAAATAATAGCACAGAATGGTGGGGTCGTGAAGTTTTAAAATGGTGAGGTCGTGAAAAAGCTAAGCGTTGTAAGATAATTATCTTACAACGCTTAGCTTTTGTTACTTCAATAGTTATCTGTATACTATCCCCAAATATACAAACCATCGAAGCAAGTGATCTGCCTCCACAACTACGTCATGCGTGAGCAGCCCAGAAATGCCTTCGATGCGTGGGGACCGGTTTACGCAACTTTTTTGCTCATCGGGAAAAAAGAAGCGAGGTGCATGCTCCGCGGCCGATCTGACAGCATGTAAGGCCACAGGCTAAATGCGCAGTTATATCGGACGCTGAAAGGTTTGGTTTTACGCCGCTCGCACAGACTAAATGCGCAGTTGTTTATGTTCATACGTATGTATCTCTTTGAGTAGTTCTTTAATTAAAATTTAAATATTGTATTAACATTATGTCGAGACGAAGATCGAATATAGTCGCAGTACATCGAACGCTAAAAGAATTTGTTTATCCCGTCATAATGAAACTTTCCAAGAAACAGAATCTCGATTGGCAAATGACAGACAAAGACTGGCTTTACAAAGAGAAAGACAGTCTCCTGTTGAACGTAATAATCGTCTCTCTTTAGATTCCCCGTAAATTCTAAATTGCTACCGTGCGAAGCCGGGCCGGGTCGCTGGTGCATGACAAAGTAAACATTGCGTCTACTTGCACGTACGGTTTAATTGAAAAAATTTAAAAAGAATTTTGCAATTCTATTTTTTCACAGCATTTCATTTGAATCTTCTGTTTCAAGAAATGTTAATTATATTTCGTCCTAAGTAGTTTTTTCTAACTGCTAAAGAAACAGTCCTCATGGAATATTTTTACGATAATCTTTTAGAATATGTAGACTCACTCCTATTGTTTTTTATTTTTAAGCAATTCAGTGCATTCGTTTTGCCATTTTTCTTTACTTCTCTACTTAATTAGAGAAATCCTGTAAGAGATATAGCATTCCACCAATTCTACATTTGTTGAATACACTTGGTTTTATCTTTTCCTTTTAAAGATATTTACATCTACGTACTTTAGGGATCACTTAAAAAAATGGGTCCCGATTGAGAAAACAACCAAAATAAACAGATACCACATTTTATTTTAATTTTAAATCGTGTGTCACTTACAGATTTCACTTGTGGGTTAACTAAATTTTAAACATCGTGCTCATTTACGAAGCCACAATCTGCTATCATTGCTTACATTTTTAGTTACGATCTATACTGCCATCTAGTGGTCAAATTTTCGACTGCGCAAAGACGTTTTCTCGTAGAGATCTCCCGCTGAAGCAGGTCATATCTATTACGTGGGCCTCGCGCTTTCAGTCATGCAATCAAAACTTTCTAATGTATTATGAAACCTTGGTATTAGGATTAGAGGCATTTACACCGTTTAACGTTTGTTTTCTATTGCTTACGACTAATTCATTTCATCTTCGCGTAGAATAGGATTATTTACCACATTTGGCAAAATGAGATGCTCAAGAGATTCTAAGCCTCAAAAATTTCGTTGGACAAAGTCATTGATTCTATCAAGATAGTCCCTTTGAGGGTTAATCGACCAACCTTGGCGCAGGATCTTCGGAAGCTCTGTCAAGATTTAAAAATGACTGTGTCCCCAAGATTGTTTGAAAAACGACTTCGAGAAATAATCGAATTTTTGAAAACACTGGAATTGCACGATTTTTATCACAGTCTTTTGCCAGTTATCCCTGGTCTGCTGGCAGAATGTTTTCTCCGACAGTTCAGTGACAGCTCTATGATCACTGACATTTTGAAATGTTTACAAACGTGTCTAGTATTCGACAGACGTTTCATGACATTGTACGTCATTCTGAGGTAGAAAAGCCACTTCCGGTTCTGAAACACAGGAACAGGGAAGACTTTAGCTCATTCTGCTTTATGGCTTACATCTTGCATCATGCAAATGAAGGTAGGCTGATTTACGGAAATGAGAGATTTGCGTCACTGGCGAGGATCCTGGAATGCTCACATCTAGAAAGTATAGGAATGCCAGCCTTCTTCTTGCGTCTTCGTTATGGTGCCATATTGTCGGACAAAAACAATAGATATTTCCAAGTGCCTTATGCCATTCTGTCTGATATAATCTTGAACTGATGCGATAGGAGTATGTGGGATAGAGATACAATGACATTTCAAGCAGAGCCATCAGAGATGGACTATAAAATGAAAGACCTGTGTACCTGCTTCATTGCTACCCTAAAAGACACAGCGAATCCCCATGAAGTGACATTTTCCGTGGCTGGTAGGAATAGATTACCATTCCTTTCATCAAGGATTCCTTCCCTGGAAAAGTTACTGCCTTTCTATGACAAACTTTTTGCGAATCGACTGTATGGTCACAGGATACCTTCGTCACTACGGCACTCGTGCAAGTATTCCATCCGACGAATCCTGTACGAGAAATGGAAGCTTCCCGATGGAATTAAAAGTTTGCCTCTTCGTCAGTTGCTCAAAGATTACTTGGATCTACTAGGCGATTAAGACCGGTATTAGATAGATAATTCTATTACATAATATATTGCTGTATTCTCTTAGATAGTTTCATGGCTCGCAAGCAGTTGTCAGAGCCAACATAAAGCACGTTAAATTTCTAATAATGAATAAAGTATTCACAGAAGTATTGTCGACACCTAGTTTTTTCCGCAGCTAAATATTTCAAATTAGGTCTTTTTACTTCTATTCACTTGGAAACAGGAATGTTTTAAATCTAACGGACAATCCTGCTTCTTCAATTGATTATTGAAGGTTGAACACAAAAACGAAACTGCGGTATGAAACGTTTAATTAATTTCGATTTTTCGTGTAGCAGTGTTTTCGTCTCTATTGATGAGAGTTTTTGGCTGCATTTCTGGATCAGATCGCCTTCAAGTAGTTCCCGGTTTCGAGTGTATCGTTCCGCTTTGTTTACATAGAGCCTAATCACACCCAATGTGGAAGAAAGTAGTTCTCCATACAATACGGAAATTTTACTATTTTCATCAAAATAATTCTTATCGTAATGAAAATATTTACAGGCATTATTTTAATTATGGAAAATAATAATGCGCCTCTTTTGCAAGAACTGTAAGTGATGGAAATTCCATCCCAGACTGGGACAACGCTAAGATTATAAACACACCTAACTCTGTTTATTCCTTGTTATTTGCAGAAAGCCTCTATATTTCGGCTTATAATACACGTTGCTGTAATGACTATTTTCCTTGTGTTTTACCTGAACCCTGGAGCAATCTTGTTGGGAAGGACAGCACAATAACAATTGCTTCTGTTAAGTAATTTTTTTGTTGGCTAATTATGCTCTTTTTTTTACTGTCTTGTTATCTGGTATATCATGTGACATTGACATTACCTTTCCCATGATGCATCTACTCCACGTACTTAAGACCAGCATGTAACCACATGGTAAAATCACATCTGATGAAAGTGTCAATGTGACACCGAAAGTGCTCATGTATTTTTTAAACTGTACATAGATTTCGTTTTTTAGCTGAATAAATATCATCGTGCAACAAGACGGATTTCTTTTAATACTAACAATGCGGTCGTTTCATATTAGAGATTTTATTCATTATAATTTCATAAAGAATTCCAATGCAAGAAATTGTTTGAAGTAGTGTATTAACACGAAATTATTGTGCCTAACGTTCTTTTTTTCTTGGTAGCACGAAGTTCGTCAATTAGCTGTTCAAATGTTTTTTTTTTCCATAATCTTCAGAACAAATATTCCCTAAGCCCATCGCCGAATAGTTCTCTCGATTTTGAAGTATAGCTTCTTAAATTGTGTTGAGACCTCTCAATACTTATATATATACTCCACTGTCAGGGTGTTTAAAAACTTTTGTGTAATTGACTGTTAAATGTGTGAAAAACTTAGACTTCCCGAACAAAAGTTGGAAATAGCTTCATATAAAAAACATGTTAGCTCCTAATTAAAAAAAAGGAAAAAAGCCCGCAGTATTATTATTCGATATACTGTATTTCCTCCATAAAGTAGATTTATAATGAAATTCATTAAGGTGTCTATTGTAAATAAATTATAACAAAATCCGCATAAACTTCAGCGTGAACTACTTTCTTTTATGTTGAGTGGGGTCAGGTTCTATGTATATAAAGCGGAACGATACATTCAAAGTCGGGAAATACCTGAAACCGTTCTGATTTGGAAGTCTACCCGAGATTTTACATCATGCTTCGCAAAGTTTATAGACATAAGACAAAAGTCATCATCCGTTTTATCAGCGAAAGAAATCAAAATTACAATTTGCCAAGCTTCCGCTCATCAACAAATGGCTTTTTAGGGCTAATACCGTAAAACAAACTGAAATACTACAGCGATTAAAATTTCAAATATAATATTGGTTACACGAGACACATAAAGAATGATTAAATGCGCAGTTCAGAGTGTACTGAATTTGAAATCACAAGATGTGTTAAATTGGCATGTGGCGCTTTGGAAAGGGAAATAATTTAGGCACTGGATACAAATTCTTGGTAACTTGTTGCCGGCTTCACAGATGGTGCTAATTTCCTGAGTTTCCTCGGAATGCTGTGGCTTTTGGGTTAGTCTAGGGGCTAGTTTTTTCACACTTTCTATTGTAGTAACCGCGGACTTGAAACACAATTATCCAGGAATAGCTCTAGATGGTCTTTCTACCTTTGCGTCTCTTTTGTGTTCTCTGATTCTGGTTCTGAAGGAGCGTTTAGTCATTCCGATGGAATATTTTGCATATAATCAGAATATGACAGCGGAATTATCACCAAACGTGAAGCCCGCAACGACATCGTCTCTTTGGATTTGCAAAGAATTTGGATCCAGTGCCCTAATGGTTTTGCCCTCCAAAGCGTCACGTGTCAAATTAATACATCTCTTAACTTCACATTCAGAACCCTCTGAACTGCTTATTTAATTATTCTTTATTTATCTCGTATAACCATTCTCACATTTAAAATTGTAGTTGTTCCAGTATTTCAATTTGTTTTACGATATTAACCTTGAAAAATATATCCTTTGATGAGCGAAAGCTGGGCAAATTGTAATTCTGATTTCTTAGGCAGACAAAACGGATTATCACTTCAGTCTTATATATTTGGTTATTAATCAGTTTTTATGTTTATAGACCTGTTCAGATCCCATAGAAAACGTTCCTTTGGCCAATTGGGTAGCGGTAGAGCATTCTGGCTAATCGGCCGAGTTCAATTACAATTGAAAACGAAAAAAGGCATCGGTCACACGGCAGGTCTATGGCGCAGGGCCCTCTTGTGGAGAAAGTGCTTTGAGTTTTTTGAAGAAGTCGAACTTTTTTCCTCCAACAAAGCGCAATGCTTTTTTTTGTTTGTTTGTTTGTTTAGTTTCGAAAATTGACGACCAAAGTGAGCTACTCAGCTACTCTAAGGGTTATTAACCGTCGCTCGTCCTTAATTGGCGGTCTCTAGATCCAGGACAGCGACAGATCTAGCACCATGGTATAGGCCACATCCGAAACCAAACTCGGAGGACTGCACAAAAAATTATACCTCTGACCACTCGATCACCGGGGAGGCCCAGATCAATGACGTAGTTGAGATTGAATTCGTATTTACACTGTTGAGATAACACGAGGCTATACTGGAAATGGCAGGAGGGTTTTACTGCCCAGGCAGGAAGACATCTGGAAAAGTAAAACGTAAAACTGATAAGAAAGAACTGAGACCTGCACACCTTAGCAGACTGAGCATGCGTTGACTTAGTCTCAAGGGAGGACGCAATAAGAACAAAAACGAAACAGCGCGCATTAAAATAAGAAATAAAGCATGTTTCGATGTCTCCTTGTACGAATTACAACCTTTTTTTTAAGAATCTTTATGACGTCCAAAGACATTTTCTGAAATAATTCAGCAACTCCGTGTAAAAGAGCACTGCTGAGAAACACGAAATTCCAGGTTTTTTACACTCGCTGAAGAAAACGATTAGCGCTGAGGCAGTGATGGCATAAGGCAGGGAACGACACGTGTGCTCTAAACAAGCGTAAATGCATCTACCGAAGCAAATCCTCTCACTCCCTTTCCTGATTGATTTTCCTATCGAAGAAGCTTTCTGACATACTTACCGTTCCTCATTTTAAGTTTAAAACTGCGAAGAAAACGCTGTCGACAAACATTCATTCATAGTTCTCAGAAAAAAATTTCCAGGTTTGGGCTAAAGGATATTCGTCTGTTCTTCCATCTTGAATACTGAGATTTCGTTCGTTTGGCTCAAATAATCGCTTCCAAGATATCTATTAATTTTTCAGTCAATGAAATGCATCAAAACACTCGTTAATATTGAGTTTAGCCCTCTTTTCATTGACGGAGTTACTCAAAATCTCTTCAAGTGATGTTCACTTCATTTTATTATGAAATTAACTGTCAAACACAGATTTTTTTGATTTTTTTAATCTTTTTCTTGAATCGTGTGGTCAAATTAGGCATATCTTTCTTTAAGAAAAGGAAATTAAAGAATCCGTTTATTGACGTACAAATATTATTATTAAAGCGTTAGCTTTCAACACCACCGGGTGCATTCTTCAGACTTATTCGTGGTTTGGCAAGACAAGGTAAATAAACAACAGAAATTTTTTAAAATGAATGATCAGAGTTTAAGAACGTGATGTGTTGCGTCGCGTGCATGCGATAACGAGAGATGTCAACAGAAGCTTGCTAAGCTTGAAGGAATGTGCGCCATAGTTGGGCAAGCTCAAGTGAGACGTCATCATTGCAAACCGCAGTGTTAGTCAATATCTCCATGGTTTCCCCGATGGCAGTGCCCCTGGCTGTAGTATAAGGAGCAACTCGCTTTATCTGGTCCCACTTCGGGGTGGCGGAATGGGTAACCACTTTTCGGGATAAGGCAGTTGTCAATCTTCTGTGCGCGACTTCCCGCGTGTGTTCGACTAGACGAAAAGCGGAAGAGCATTTTGTCATTCCGATGTAATACTTGGTGTTACCATCCGGGTATTCCAATGGTATGGAGTGCACTCCCGCATCAGTCACTGAGGTATCGGTGTTCCGGGATGACAGCAGGTGGTGGGATAATGATCTCGGTAAGCGTATCCCAAAGCTAAGCCCGAGTTACTATAAGGTGTCTGCAAGAAGTAGGTCAGGCCGGATACATAAGGGCAAGCCCCAATGTATTGCAGAGAGGGCTTGGTATGGCAGCTATCCGGGTTGAATAAAACAGCGTCGGTGTTCTGGATAACGTACTCGATCGCCTGGACAGTGTAGCTGGCGAAAGAGGCCAGATCTCTCAGGTTGTCGACTTCTTCAAGTCTGGATGCAGAGTCCGAGGAGATAGTAAATGCACGTTTAGCCCTGTGTCTGAAAATGGCTAATTTATGCGTAACGGGTCCCATAGAGGTTGGTAGGATTACATTCAGGGCATATGTTGGCTTGTAATACATTTTGGTTTGGAGGGATCCAGAACGATATTTCTTGACTAGGACGTCCGAAAACGGAAGACTGCCGTTGTCTTCACACTCCACGGTGAAACATATGTTCCGGTGGAGGGAATTAATGAAAGCGAAAAAAGCATTCAGTTCATCAACTCAGTGCTGCCAGATAAAACAAGAAAGATGACACCGAATTTTCGAGTGTAATAAGCACGTCATTTGAATCCGTTCTGACGCAAATTAAATTTATCAAACCTATTCAAAGTCAATGGAACCGGTATGGAAAACAATAGTATCTGATGGAATAAAGAAGTTTTCCGATCGGGTGTTTAATCCCTCAGATATTGGTGTAAACGGAATCGTGAGCTTGCGAACTCTTAGAAACAGAGTTACCGACAAAAACAAGTTGTGACTTTACATCCCCTGGTGGGAAAACCATGCATTATTTTAGGAAGAAAGTATTCGCAAAAGGTTTATCCATATGAGCGGTATCGGTCCAAGAAAGGAAATTTAGTCGAGTTTTCAGGAGCCCAGATTTTGCTTCAAATACATCAGAAGCAGCATTTTACACTTATGATCCCTGGTGACGCAACCATTCTTTACAAAACATTAGAAATTATGTGAAAAATATTTTTCATCAGGTCTTGTATGCGATACAGGAAGAATTTTTCAAATCTGAGTTTTAGGAGAAGAAAACGCAATTCACCATTATGCGCCTTAGCGGAAAGTTTATGATTCACGTGAAAATTTTGAATTTATGGGGAAAACATTTCGCATTGGAAACCCTATCCAACAAAGAAGGGATTTTTCAATTCGGACTTTTAGAAGTAGAGATATTGACAAAAATAAGATATACATCTACACCCCTGGCGTAGAAACCATGCATTATTTCAAGAAGAAAATGTTCTTAAAAGGTTTGTCGATGTGAGTAGCATCGTTCAACAAAAGACTTTTTTTTTCAATCAAGATGTTAGAAGCTCATATTTTGCTGCAAATACATCGAAGCGGAAATTAAGACTTACGCCACCTGGTGGCCAAACTATTTTTTACAAAAATTACGCCACCTGGTGGCCAAACTATTTTTTTACAAAAATTAGAAATTATGTGCAAACGATTTCCCATCAGGAGCTCTATCCGGTACACTTACGCCACCTGGTGGCCAAACTATTTTTTTACAAAAATTAGAAATTATGTACAAACGATTTCCCATCAGGAGCTCTATCCGGTGCAGAAAGAATTTTTTAAATCAGAGATTTAGAAGCAGAGAAATAGTAATAAACGCAATTTACCTCCACGCCCCTAGCGGAAACTCTATGAATTTCTTGAAAATTTTGAATTTATACCTAAAACAGGTCACACTAGAAACACTATCCAAACAAAGAAGGATTTTTTTTTAAAATCGGACTCCTAGAAGTCGAGATATTGACAAAAATACCATATACATCTACGCCCCCTGGCGCAGAAACCATGCACTATTTTAAGAAGAAAGTGTTTCTAAAAGATTTGTCGACACGAGTGGTATTGGTCGACAAACGACGTTTTCTTAAATCAAGAATTTAGAAGCTCGTATTTTGCTACAAATACATCAGAAGCGGAAATTAAGATTTACGCCCCCTGGTTGCCAAACCATTTTTTTACAAAAATTAGAAATTATGTGCAAACGATTTCCCATCAGAAGCTGTATCCGGTGCAGAAAGAATTTTTTTAAATCAGAGATTTAGAAGCAGAGAAATAGTAATAAACGCAATTTACCTCCACGCCCCTAGCGGAAACTCTATGAATTTTTTGAAAATTTTGAATTTATACCTAAAACATGTCACACTAGAAACACTATCCAAACAAAGAAGGATTTTTTAAATCGGACTCCTAGAAGTCGAGATATTGACAAAAATAACATATACATCTACGCCCCCTGGCGCAGAAACCATGCACTATTTTAAGAAGAAAGTGTTTCTAAAAGATTTGTCAACACGAGTGGTATTGGTCGACAAACGACGTTTTCTTAAATCAAGAATTTAGAAGCTCGTATTTTGCTACAAATACATCAGAAGCGGAAATTAAGATTTACGCCCCCTGGTTGCCAAACCATTTTTTACAAAAATTAGAAATTATGTGCAAACGATTTCCCATCAGAAGCTGTATCCGGTGCAGAAATTTTTTCAAATCGGTGATTTAGAAGCAGAGATATAAGGAGAAGCGCAATTTACCTCTACGGCCCCTAGCGGAAAGTCTATGAATTACTTGAAAATTTTGAAATTATATGAAAACCATGTCACACGGAAAACACTATCCAACAAAGAAGGAATTTTTCAAATCGGACTCCTGGAAGTAGAGATATTGACAAAAAGTAAGATATACGTCTACGCCCCCTAGCGGAGAAACTGTGAAATATTTTAAGAAGAAAATATTCCAAAAAGGTTTATCGATGTGAGTGGCATCAGTCCATGAAATAATTTTTTCAATCGGTATGTTAGAAGCTCCGATTTTATGGCAAATACGTCAGAAGCAAAAATTAACCCTTACGCCCCCTGGTGGCCTAAGTGTTCTTTACCGAAAATTCGAAAATATATGCAAAAGATTTTCCATCAAGATATGTATCCGCTGAACATTTTTTTTTTTTTCGAATCAGAGTTTTAGGAGAAGAGGTATCGTGAAAAATGTAATTTATTTTACGCCCCCTAGCGGGAAATCTATGCGTTATTTGAAAAAGAAACTATATCTAAAATACTCTTCGACATAAATGGAATCGAAAGATAAAATATTTTTTTTGATCGGATGATTAGAAGCAAATATGTGGAATAAAACGTAATTTTTATCATGTGCATTTACACCCTCTAACGGCGAAATTGTACTTCGTAAAAACAAAACAAAATGAAGGATCATCATTCGCATATTTTGAGCTTCCGAATGCAAAAAGAATTTTTCAAATCGGACTAATAGTTGCAGAGATAGCGTGGGTACAGACGTACGGACGGACATACCGATAACAGAAGCACGATCTTTTTTTACAAAAGACATGCTAAAAATACATCGCCGGCGTATCTGGGCCATTTAAGAGCAGCGAGCTTAGCTCCATTAAGAACTTTTGATTCCAGCGGTCTGATGATGGCTTCTACTAGTTCAGCAGATAGCGGTGAGACCACGGCAATCCCTTTGGACTGCTTGTGAATTAGGTTATTAAAACAGAAAAAATTTGAATCCGTGACGACTTCTATTGCGTAGGAGATACCTAGTAGCGAGTCCCGTGAGAACAGTGAAGAATCAGCAAGTGCTCGCTTCAAAGTGTCCACTGCCTCGTTGACAGGTATTGACGAATACAGTGACACCACGTCAAAACTACCGATAATGTGGTGCGGAGCCACAGGGAAGTTCTTAAGCCTTGTGACGAAGTCACCTGAAACAACAGGACTGTTGTGGAGGCAGGCAGGAAAACTCTTAGGAATGTTGCATGTTGACTCTCGAGATTGATTGACCAGCTACCCTCCGTGAAACAATAGCCCTAAGCGGGTGTCCTTGCTTGTGACGTTTAATTCTTGCAAAGAGGGAGGGTATATTCGGCCCCGGAGGAAGCCATGCAGCTGATCTGAGGGTGTTCGGGATAATGAGCATTTTCGCCACTCTCTTAATTTTCGCAATCCAACTATTTAATCGATTAGAGGCAATTCTGATTGAATCCGACTGTTGCATGAACTCCATGATTTTACGGCTGTATTCATTGGAGTCCATTATCGCAATCTGGCCTGATTTTTCAGTCAGTGCGAAGACGATCGATGGGTCGTCCTTTAACCTTAGGACCTAGAGGAACTAGACTCGGGTAGATCATTCGATTTGTTCAGGCGCTGGAAGCATTGAAGACGGATTGAGTCCCTGTAAACGGTTGATACCTTGTAGAGAAGGTTTTCAATTGCTGGGATTAGCTCACGGACGGAAGGCTGGGGGCTCAGGCAGAACTTTGGACCCTTTCCCAGTATGCTTAGTTCCTTCTACGATACGATTTTTGATGAGACATTCATTACTGGGATGGCAAACTTCCGTGAAGGCGTATTTCTTGAATCCCTGAGACTGGAGAGCTTTTCATGGTGGGTGAGCACAAGGGATCTGGCAGCATGGAGTTGATTAATTGAACGCTTTTTTCGCTTTCATTAATTCCCTCCACCGGGACATATGTTTCACCATGGAGTGTGAAGACAACAGCAGTCTCCCGTTTTGGGCGTCCTAGTGAAGAAATATCGTTCTGGATCCCTGCAAACGAAAGTTTATGAGAAGCCAATGTATGTCACTAAAGTAATTCTACCTACCTCTAAGGGACCTGTTACGCACGAATTAGCCATTTTCAGACACAGGGCTAAACGTGCATTTACTATCTCCTCGGACACTGCATCCAGGCTTGAAGAAGTCGGCAACCTAAGAGATCTGGCCTCTTCCGCCGGCTGCACTGTGCAAACGATCGAGGACATTATGCAGAACGCCGGCGCTGTTTTCTCCAACCCGGATAGGTGCCATGCCAAGAATTCTCTGCAATACATTGGGGCTTGCTTTTATGTACCCGGCCTGACCTACTTCTTGCAGAACACCTTAAAGAAACTCGGGCTTAGCTTTGGGATACGCTCACCGAGATCAATATCTCGCCACCTGCTATCATCCCGGAACACCCATACCTCATTAACTGATGCGGGAACGTACTCCATACAATTGGGACACCCGGATGGTACCACCAAGCATTACATCGGAATGACAAAACGTTCTTTTGCTCTGCGGCTAGTCGAACACAAGCGGAAATCTCGCACAGAAGATTGACAACCGCCTTATCCCGGAAAGTGGTTATCCATTCCGCCATCCCGAATTGGGACCAGATAAAGCGAGTTGCTCCTTATACTTACGCCAGGGGCACTACCATCAAGAAACCATATAGATATTGACTAACACTGCGTTTTGCAATGATGATGTTTCACTTGAGTTTCCCTAAATATGGCGCACGTTCCTTCACGCTTATCACGCTTCTGTTGACATCTCTCGTTGTCGCATGCACGCGACGCAACATATCACGTTCTCCAATTCCGTTTGTATTTATTTTAAAAAAATTCTGTTGTTTATTTCTCTTTTCTTGCCTAACCACGAATAAGTCTGCAGTTGGTGTTGAAAACTTACGCTTTAATAACAATATTTGCACATCAATAAACAAATATTTTATTTCATTTTTTTACTAATTTTCTGACGTAATCTACCCGAACTTTTGTTTTATATCTTTCTTCTTTTTTTAATTGGGCAATTGATTTAATTTTTTCTTTTTCAATGGCTGAGTTCCAATAAAAATGTATATTTGTATGGAACTTCAGTTCGATTATTTAGGAGAAATGGCACAGGAAGAATTTTTTGCAAATTATCGGGTCTGGACTAAATTTACAGAAATATCGAGAAGATTAAAATAGAAGCAATTAGGACGTGCGCAAGAGAAAAACAAAGTACAAAGATATCCGTGAGAAAAAACAAATGGGTGAAATTTTCTTTTTCTTTTTGCACTTTCAAACACTCACACGCTGCTGAACGGTCAAAGCCGTCTGCTAATTACTAGGCATCCGAGTTACAAGGGTAGCGCTCTTGTCCTACAGAACTGGATCTCCTTTCACATTGCAATCTGTTGTCCCAAGTTTGAGACAGGCAAATACTTATTGCCTTAAACTCTCACGTGGTTGTTAGACATAAAAACCGTACACTATAAAACTTTTAAGATACATATATAACTTTAGAATAAAACCTTTCTAAACTTAAACGTCACCCACCCCTACAGCCGGTTGAGCGTCTACAGATTAGTGGGTTCCGTAATTTTGCGTGCTTTGCAACTGTGTCGTCAGTGACACACTAACTGCACTATCACACCAAGTAACTGCGCTCTCACACCAACTAACTGCACTATCGCTCCAACTAACTGCACTATCACACCAACTAACTGCGCTACCACACTACACTGTTCTTAACATGATGTTGAGAAGAAATTATATTGGATAAAATGCATTTTTAAGTCGATAGCGTCTGCTTTTACACCCTCTTTTGGCGAAGTTGGACATCGTAGAAAACAGGAAAGCAAGGATGATCGTTCCCACATTTCAAGCTTCCCAATGCAAAAATGAATTTTTCAAATCGAACTAATTGTTTCCAGAGATATCGTGTCCCCAGATGGCAGGACGGACGGACAGAATGATAAAATTAACACAATATTTTGTTTTACAAAAGACATGCTAAAAGCAGCTGATCTACTGCAGAAATGAAGAGAGATCAAACTATGCTAAAAACCGATTTGCGAAGTTGTGAAATCCATAGCTCTGGCAATTTAGGCAAAACGGAGAAATATACATAGATTCAAATGTTTTCCAAGGGACACTTTCTTATGTGAAGAACAGAAATTTCCTGATGCATAGAAGCGTATTTCGCTGGGATAAGAACCAACGTTAGAATGGCATCCATTTTTATCTGGAGAAAGAAAATAATAATCGATTAGTAAAGAAAACTTATGACTTGTAAATTTCTTTTCCAGAGCACACACTCACACAACACGAGAAAAGAGTTGTTTTGCACATACCGCAAAATCAAAGTTTTTATTATTTTGTGAAAAATTATACGAAAAAAGAATAGCGTAGGAAGGAAGAATCAATATAAACCAGCGGACATGCAGAGAAATGTCTTTTTTAAGAGTCAGCCTTTCAGACAGGGCCCAATCATTATAACTCGGGGCACTGGGCAGAAGACCACATGAGGGGCCACTGACATCGAATTTTTACTCTGTCATAGAAAGACACGCATATGTATGAAACTTTAAGAAAAACGTTTCAAAGCCATATGCAAATAAAAGTGAGACAGTTTTAAATAACAATATACTAGGTATAATTAATTAAAATTCCAGACTTGCTCCTTAATATGCATAATAATATTTAATAAAAATTAATGCTACTTTTCTGTTAGCCGGGCGAAAGTGATAAATCGCCAAATATGGTTCAGAAATCACATTTTCGTGGATATTTTATTAAAGGCAATCGACAGTTCTCAAACCATGTTCCGCTACGAAAACTTCTTCTGCTGCAACATGAAGATATGTTGCATCTCCATCTAATACCACCATTAAAACACAGTTTTAATTGGTGATTGTTCTCACAATTCATGTTTAATGGCAAAATCCCCTTTTCTTGAAAAAAAAACAAAAAAAACAAAAAAACATTCAAAAATAGATCAGAGTCTTTGGATTCCTTCGCTGATGCACCAAAATCTATAAAATGTTCATTAATCGATGCACAAGAAATAATCATTTTATTCTGAGAAATATCCAGTTTTTGAATGACCGTAACAGAATACCTTAACAGCGATCCTGCAAGTGTTTTAGGGGATTCTTCCTTTTCAGTCTTTAATTTCCTTTTAGCAGAACTGGACAGATACGTTCGTTGAGACATCACTTAAAAAGTACGGTATTACACTTTAAACAAATACGATATCAGTTAAAATTCTGATAAAAATTACACAATTTAAAAAAAATATTATCTCACTTTAAACTATTACCACATGCTAACACTATCAAAAACGTAAAATTGTGAGCGTCGCTACAACCAAGTCGACAGGCTTCTTGGTAGAACCACATGCTATAAATAAGTGTTTGCTTAAAACAGTACTAATGATCCGAATTTCTTGGCGCAGAATATATATAAAATAAAAGTTTCCAAACTTTCGCACATCAACCAGATACCTTTTTCAAGGAAAGTAGACAGCTAACTGCAAACTGGATAATGGAACACTTCAACGATTTGAACGTGGTGACTTGACTACACAATAAATGAATAGGCGCAAATGTGATCAGATATTCGAAGAAACGAGGTCACGTCGGTTGGGCGCGCGGTACTGTGGTAGAAAACACAGCATTATTTAAAAAATTGATTCCAAACGCGTGGTAACTCGAGAGAGACTCTATCATTATAAGCCTCGCTGCTGGTCAAGATTTCCAAGGTTTCGCGACTGGCAGTAGATTTAGGTGTGGAATATGAAGCTAATTTCTTGATATCATTCCACATAGGATCAGCGTACTTGAGCTTAACCTCTCTTGATAGGGCAGTGGTTATTTTACCGTCTTTTGTATCCCTTTTATGTTTGTTGATTCTAATTCCAAACGAGCGTTTGGTCATTCCGATGTAGTATCGCCTGGAGCCGTCCGTATATTGTAGTGGGATTGAATAAACATTTAGAAGAGGGGGCTTGTCAATATTTCTCTTAAGCATCGTATATAAAGATGCCGGAGACCTTATGCCGGCACCGAAGCTCATCCTCCTGAGCGCGTTTTTTGAGTTGATAGGAAACTTTTGGTATGTAGGGAATAGAGCCCAGGTAGCGAAGTTGCGGCATAAAAAGATTGACGCGGCTATTTCTGGCTTTTTCGATGAAGTTATGCATCTGATTCGACGTATATCCTGCCTCAGTGGCCAATTCGACGATGTTTTGTAGTTCCGAACCTCTAGAACGAGCATCTGAGGAAACGGCGAAGGCTCTTCTAATTCGAGAACGGAAGAAGTCCGTCTTGTCCTGATGATAACAAGAGAGGGCCCGATCATGTTGTGACTAACCACCTCCTTATAAACTCCTGTTTAAAAGGAGATGGTTAGTCACAACATACCAGTCCTCTTGATCGGTGGTGTGCCGCGGCGGCGGCGGCAATCGCTCACTTCGGTCCGTCCGTCTCTCCTGCACTCACCGAATCCATACTCGCCTCATTGAGGCTGGATGTCGTCCCACACGGGTGCCGATGTCTCGGTATAATGAACCGCTGTCGCGATAAACCACTATTCGTCCTCTGTTGAACTCCGAAACGTGCTGGAATGACTGCCGTATTCTGCGATGAGGCATCAGGAAACTTCCCACACACAGGTCCGGCAGAACAACACACTTCCACTACTTACACCCCGGGGCACCCTTCTTATAGTGCTTCTTGGTGGCGTGCCGGGCGCACATAATTTGCATATGCCCTGCAATGCTAATCGTTTGCATATCCTCCCGCGAGCAATGCATGCTGCGAATTTCAGGCCAATTGGATGCTTCTTTCTTGGTGTTGCAATTTGGGTGGCCAGCAGTGTACATCGGAATGACGAAACACTCGTTTGGAATTAGAATCAACAAACGTAAAAGGGATACAAAAGACGCTAAAACAACCACTGCCCGTCAAGAGAGGTCAAGCTCAAGTCCGCTGATCCTATGTGGAATGATATCAAGGAATTAGCTTCATACTCCACACCTAAATCTACTGCCATTCGCGAAACCTTGGAAATCTTGACTAACAGCGAGGCTTCGTCTCTCTCGAGTTGCCACGCATTTGGAATCAATTCTTCAAATAATGCTGTCTTTTCTACCACAGTACCGCGCGCCGAACCGACGTGACCTCGTTTCTTCGAATGTCTGATCACATTTGCGCCTATTCATTTATTGTCTAGTCAAGTCATCACGTTCAAATTGTTGAAGTGTTCCATTATCCAGTTTGCAGTTAGCTGTCTACTTTCCTTGAAAAATGCATTTGGTTGCTGTGCGAAAGCTTGGAAATTTTTATTTTATTTATACTCTACGCCAAGAAATTCGGATCATTAGTACTATTTTATGTGTAATAAATTACTTTAAATGTTAAAATTTTAAAGTTAGCAAACCCTTATTCTATAATATGAAGGAGGCGTCGAAACAAAATCCCACGTCGACCTCACTTCTATAGAATTTCTTATTTATTAACAGAATTTTAACTTTACTACATTGACACTTATAAATATTTCCGTGTTAAAACATTATGTAAAAGGATATAGCAAAAAGTTCTACAATGGAACTCATCATGGAATATGAAAACGTTAATCGCATAACAGATCCAGATAATCTTTGTGCAACTGAGGAAGAGGCAAACTCTTAATCCCACCTGGAAAATACCATTTCTCGCATAACATCCGTCCAGACACATACCTGCACGTATGCTGTGGTGACGGTGATATTCTGAGACCGTAGAATCGACTCGGAAAGAGTTTGTCATAAAAAAGACAGTAAATTTTCCAGGTAATGAATTCGTTGATGAGAACCTCTCTTACCCACCAGCAAAAAATGTCACATCGTGTGAGGTCGCTCTTAGGGCAGCACTGAACCAGGCATACACGTCTTTAATTTCATAGTCGATCTGTGATTGTTCTACATGGAATGGCAATGTCCCAAATTTGGTATCCTGAACATATTATTTCAGGCAGAATCTCAAGTATATTGTTTGTGTGCCATAATGTGAGAATGAGCAAGACAAGAAGCCTGTCATTAAATTTCCTTTACCAGCTGGAAAGTATGGTATGAACCCCGTTATTGACACAAATCTCATGTCCTCGAAAAACAGCCTACCTTTATCTGCATGATGCAAGATGTAAGGCAGAAAGATCAAGTCCTTCCCTTTATCTCGGTTCAAGAAACTTAGGAGACAGTTCTACCTTAGATTACATTATCATGTGATGTAAATCAGCTGCACTACCCGTCATGTTTGTAAAATTTCCGACACAATTCAAAATCTCTAAGATCATAGAGCTGTCATTTTCATGTCGCAGAAAACATTCTGCCATCACACCACGAATAACTGGCTAATCAATGTAGAAACGAGAGTGCCGTTTCTAGCAGTGTTTTCGAAACTTCAATTATTTCTGTAACTCGGCTGAACTTCCGAATCAGAACGCTTTCAAGTAGTTCCTGATTTCGAGTGTATCGTTCCGCTTTGTTTACATATAACCTGATTACAACCAGTGTAAAAGAAAGTAGTCCACCATAGGATACGGAATTTTCTTTTACTGTTTTCATCGAAATAAATCTTATTGTAACTGAAATATTTATAAGCATTTATTTTATTATGAAAAAAAGGATACATTTATTTATACATTTAAAATTGATGTTTGCCACTTTTAATTTAATTGCGTTTTAAATTTAAAGTAATTAATTAAATCGCCGCCCCGGTGGCGCAGTGGTCGAAGCGTTGGCTTATGACCATTTTTCCGAGAAATGTCCGGGTTCGAATCCCGGTGAGGCGTGGAGGTTGTGTTTGTCTTTCAGCTCTGGCTCTCTTCCTTCCCTGGAGTCAGTGGCCATAAATTAGGGACGGAAGACTACTTATAGCCCATTGAGTTGCTCACGGTGGTCGTTAAACCTCTAATAAAGAACAAGAAAAAGATAATTAAATTAATTACATTTTGGTTGCAACCATTGTAACTCAAAGACGTTTAGCTTTAGCATAACAATTTTAGCGCAGCATTATATTATTGCAATGCTGCTATTTCTCCCATTTTCGTTGTGTTTCTGTTAACAGAGAGTATAACGAACTAAATTTCTCCGTCATTTTTCCACACCGGGAATCGAACCCGGAGTCCTCTTGTTCCGGAACAGGTCGCTCTACCAACTAAACTACGCAGACGTTCGTTCTTGCTGCTATCTGCCTTTATGTCCTGTGCGTCCTGCGTGGCAAGCGCGTCACAAGAGATGATCACATTTGCCTTTCTGCGGTGAGGAGTATTGGGCAGTTCTGTAGTAAAAAAGGCATTCTTCTTCTCAGAAGGATTTTTATATTTTTATTTGTGGCCTTTGTTAGGACGAGCAACACATTCGGTATGAAGAAAGTATGAAGGTCAAACTTTTAGTTTTACATCTCCAGCAATTTAAACAAAAGACACGGTGAATAATGGATCGTACGTGTTTTCCGTGAGCTAGTAGGCCGGTCTGGTTTATTGGAACGCAGATGCCATAGAGTTCCAGGCTTCGGAGACAAATAGAGCATCCTAAGTCAAGGGTAATTAAGAGAAAGACCAACTGCAGGATGAAAAAACTAGTCCTGTAACACCAAATTCACCGTACCAGACCCAAAAGTTCTAAGCGGTCAATTGATGTTTACGTCCACCAGGCGTATACAGGTTTCCTAACTCTTCAAAAGACCCTATGGCAAAAAAGTATAAAAAAAAAGAATTGAAAATCACATTACACACCAGAGAATGCTCGGGACGTGTCCTTAAGCGAGGAGCGGTCCTTACGTGTCCTTAAGCGAGGAGCGGTCCTCACGTGTCCTTAAACGAAGAGCGGTCCTTACGTGTCCTTAAGCGAGGAGCGGTCCTTACGTGTCCTTAAGCGAGGAGCGGTCCTTACGTGTCCTTAAGCGAGGAGCAGACCTTACATGTCCTTAAGCGAGGAGCGGTCCGTACGTGTCCTTCGGCAGCACATCGATTCAGTTTGGCCAGACATCCTAATCAAGTATCACTTTTAAGTAATTCCCGATTTCGAGTGTATCGTTCCGCTTTGTTTACATGAATCCTGATCTCACCTAACGTGAAAGAAAGTAGTTCACGATACGTTACAGAATAATTATTACTATTACCACCGAAATAAATCTTATTGCAATGGAAATAATCATAGGCTTTCATTTTAATAAAGAAAATAAAAAACAACATTTATTTCATCTCGCATATTTATACATCATAATTCTGTAAAGAATCATAATACAGCACACTTCAGCACACTTTATAGATTCTTTCCGCAGGAATCGCGACCTACAGCGGAATATTTTTCAAAATGCTTATAAATCCCACCAAAAAATGAGGCGTAAATCTTAGCCACATTCACTTCCCGAACAGAATTTGGAAATAAAGCTTCGCATAAAATACACAGACATCCTAATCAATTACGCTAGCTCCGGATAGAAAAAAGCATAGTGCTATTATTCAATATACACTATCTACTAATAAGTAATTGGATACCTGTTATAGCAAAGTAAAACGAAGTTTATTCACCTTCAATAGTTAGTGGAGCCTCCCCGAGCGGCGATTTCAGTTGCGACCCTCCGGGGCATACTCTCAATCAGGCGTTGTACGACGACTAGCAGTATTTTCTTCCACTCGGCTTGGAGAAGACAGGTCAGTTCTTTCACCGATTTCGGACGGTGGGGGCACCCCTTAAGTCGACGCTCCAACTCGTCCCAGAGGTGCTCGACAGAGTTAAGGTCCGGGCTCTGTGCAGGCTAGTCCATTTGATTAACGCCATTGTCACCATACCAAGCCATGGTGGACCTCGCAACACGACAGGTGGCCTTGTCATCCTGAAAGTAAAATGGGTCCACCCCGTAAAACTGCCACTAACGTAGGAAGCGCATGGTCATCCAAAATGATGCAGTAGGTCTCGGCGTTGAGTCTACCAGGAATTGCGACCAAGGGTCCCGTGCCATACCAGGAGAAACACCCCCATAGCATAATTCCACCGCCACCGACCTTCACAGTTGGCACAATACATTCCAGCAGGAGGTGTTCGCCATGCAGACGCCAAACCCAGACCCTGCTATCCGAACGGTACAGGGTGAACCTTGATTCGTCGCTCCAGAGAACCTGTTTCCACTGTTCAAGGGTCCACTGTCGACGCTCTCTGCACCACGTTAGCCGAGCAACGCTACTGGACTCGGTGATCATAGGCTTGTGGGCGGTAGCCCGTCCATATAACCGAGCAGATGGGCTTCCTTACGGATGGTATTCATCGAAAGAACACTCCCGGATGCCTGTTGAAACTCCTCGCGGAAATGGCCCATCGATTTGTTGCGGTTCTTCCGAATTTCTCTGGTCAACACCCGTCGGTCTCTAACTCCCAGTTTTGGTGGGTCTGCTGGGTCGGTGCCCATTCCCACAGTCACCTCTCATCTTCCACTTGCCAATCACGTAGGCCACTGTCGATTTTGGGTATTTCAACTCGCTGGATATGTCACGTATGGATCGGTCATTTCTGTGATACCCGACGATTAAACCTTTCTCGAAATCAGAGAACTCCGAACAGCGTGGTATCTTACATGCGACTGGTTGCGTTGTTGTTTCCCACACGATATTTAACGGCGGCGGCCGTGACATGTATCAGGACCGCAGATATCGTCGATTGCAGGGGTGTCCAATTACTTGTTGGTAGATAGTGTATTTTCTTCCTAAAATATATTTAGCCATTATGGCGTATATTATAACTAAATGCTAAAGAAAATCCAAACAAAATATATGGTGAACTTCTTTTTTTCACGTACGGTGTGATCAGGTGCTATGTAAATGAAGCGGAACGTTACACTCAAAATCGGGAACTACACTGCTGGCCACCCAAAATGCAACACCAAGAAGGACACGAGATAGCAAAGCCAGATTTACTGGACACATAACAACAGATGCAAAGATTAAACGATTGAGCTTACAGGCCCGTGCGACTTGCGGAAAATGCAGACATCAATAGTTCGTGTGGCCCCCATGGCTGGCAATAACAGCCACTACACGCCGGGGCATCGAACGAAAGAAGCTTTGGATGTGGGATTGGGCTATGCCGGTCCAGGCTGCTTCCACACGTTGCCGCAGATCATCAGGCGTAGCCGCAGGTGGTGCTTGCCTGACCACTCGGTTGCCGATCAGAGACCAGACGTGTTCGATGGGCGACATTTTGGGAGAACAGGTGGGCCACGGTAGCAGTGACACCTGATTGGCCGTAAAGAACTGTTGCACGATGCTGGCCACGTGCGGGCGCTCATTGTCCTGTTGAAACGTGGACTCTGGCAAATCCTGCATGTAAGGCTCTAAAACGTCGGAGATGTAGTGGTGGCTGTTGATTGTACCGGCGATGCGTACCAGAGGGATGCAGGTGTCACATCCAATTGCGCCCCAAACCATAACGCCTGGCGGCTGACCGGAATGGTGATGCATAATGCAAGCGTCATACAGTCTCTCGCCGTGGAACCGCCACACGCGGATCCGACCATCGTTGTGTTGCAGGCAGAAGCGGGATTTGTCGGAGAAGACAATGTCGTTCCATTCCGTAGTCCATGTGCGGCTTTCAACGGCCAACTGCCGCAGCACTCGCTGGTGGTGTAACATCATTGGTAATCGGAGCAATGGGTGCCGTGCGTCAAGTCCCTGCTCCTGCAGACGACGTTGAACGGTACGTGCTGACACAGGTTGTTGCGCAACACACCCTAATTCCTGCGCTAACGTTCGTGATGTGGCAATGCGAGCCGTCATGCCCGCAGGACAACATGCCGGTCCTCTGGTTAGGTGGTTTACCGCGGCTGCGGCAATCGCTCACATCGGTCCGTCCGTCTCTTTTGCACCCACCGAATCCATACTCGCCTCACTGTGGCTGGATGTCGTCTCACCTGGGCGCCGATGTCTCGGTACTATAAACCGCTGTCGCGATAACACACTATCTGTCCTCTGTCGAACTCCAAAACGTGCTGGAATGACTGCGGTATTCTGCGACGACGCATCAGGAAGCTTCCCACGCACAGGTCCAGCAGCACAACACAATTCCACTACTTACATCCCGCCTTCTGTGCACCCTTCTTATAGTGCTTCTCGGTGGCATGCCGGGCGCACATGATTTGCATATGTCCTTCAATGCTATCGTTTGAATGTGCTCTCGTGGGCGACGCATGCTGCGAATTTCAGGCCAATCGGATGCTTCCTTCTTTGTGTTGCATTTTGGGTGGCCAGCAGTGTATTTGAAAGCTTTCTGATTAGGAAGTCCAGCCTTAAATTTCCCTTATTCTTTTTTTGATGAGCGATCATTGATTTAAAATAAATAATAGTATTCCAAACTTTGTACAAGGTTAGAAATTCATTTTTCATTCTTTATCTTCAACGAAATATTTATTTCGAGATTATTCTAAGATCATTTGGGAGGCTTTTCGGTGGCACTGACATCGCTCGGTCATCCTGAAGTGGTCTAGCGATGCCCTTGCTTCGTCATTAATTTGGAAACACCGGTTTCAGGAGAGCATCCCTCTTTCTCTGGGTCAGACCACGACCTATGCCTTTCTCATTACTCTAACCAGAGTTAAGCTCGGACCAAAATCACTAAGCCGGGGTTCCAACCATCCGGGGACCGAACGGGGTTATTGGGAGCTGGATGTGTCTCCATAATCTGCAGATTGGGGGTAAAAATTCCGATATATAGAGACGAAATCACTGCTACTTAGAGAGTAGCAACAGACGAACGTTTTACGCACGATTATTTTTGTTTTGTTTTGTTTCACTTTGTCTGCGTTCAGCTTTCGATATCTTCGAAAAGCCGGCGGATTTTTCTCATAAGATTAAAATATCTCTGTTTTCTGATGAACAGAATTGAAAAAGCGTAATATGAAAGAGTAAGCGTCACAATGAAATTATACATCAACACTACTTTGAAAAATTTTGCTTGTATGAACGGAACTTTAACTTTTATTATGCTGACTGACTATTACTATTTTTACGCAAAGAAATTGTGTTATACATCAAAACATTATAATCCTGCATCTAATTTCAAAGATTAGTACCTCAGGAGGTACAGGTAATCTTTGAGCAACTGAGGAAGAGGCAAACCTTGGATCCCATTTGAAAGCTTCCAGTTGTTCTACAACATCTGTCGAATGACATACCTGCATATGTGCTTTAGTGACGGAGGAATCCTGCGACTATAGAATTGATTCGGTAAAAGCGTGTCATAAATTGGCAGTAACTTTTCCAGGGAAGGTATCATTTGGTAATGAACATGTCGCTTAGTTGTGTTCTCCATGTCTTTAAGGGCAGCATTGAAACACGAACATAAGTCTTTTATTTTATCGCCGATACTTAATGGCTCTACAAGGAATGTTAGTGTACATCTGTCCTACAGTTGGTAACCCTTGTAAATAATAGCACACATAATTTGAATTATGACATTAGGAACATTAGTACGTTGTACATTATTCCTGTCAGCCAATATAGTACCATAACGGAGGAGGAGCAAAGAGCCTGGCATTAGATTTTCATATTCTAGAGACGATCGCATGATACCCGTTAGTGAAACAAATCTCATATCCTGGAAAACCAACCTAAGTTCATTTGCGTGATGCAGTATGTAAAACGAGAAGCAGAATGATGTACCTTCTTCCTTTTTCCTTTGTTCAAGGACCGCAGGAGGCAGTTCTATTTTGCATCTCGCAATCATTGAATTCAACGAGTTTGCTGCTTCACGACTTCTATATGTGGACGTTCCGCAACATTTCAAAACGTTTATGATGATAAACCCATCATTTATGTGTCGTAGAAAACATTCCGTCTATGATGATAGAGCTAAAATCAGATACAGAACCTTGCCTTATTTGAAGATCTTCGAAACGATACTTTCAATACGAATCATAACGAGCTACAAAAGGAGCTTCGGAAACTGCCTAAATCTCCCAAACGTGCTCCAGGGACTGCTATCATAATACCAGCGCATTACACTGCCACGACAGTTTCAGAACGATTCGCGGAACACGAGGAAGATCCCAGGTATAAGACTGGCAAAGATCAGATCACATGTAGAGGATTTTAGGAAGGGAGTGTCTGACCCTAAGTTTTAAACAACCCTTAGAAATAGGAAGCTAGGAGTTTCGGCTAGAGTGCCTGATAGAAAACAGACACGGAAGTAAGGTAGATAGGGGGAGAAAGACGCCCTTTCTTATTACCGAGGGCCAGCTCCCAGGGTCCGACGGTTTAACGTGCCCATCCGACGGCCGGCCGGATATTTAGTGGTTCGAGAATTCGTATCTGCCTGGGATCGAACCTGAGGTTTCCCCGTGGCAGTCACGAACGTTGACCTGTAGGCCATCCGTGGTCAAATAATATAAAGCTGCATCTAGAACGTGAACTCCCGTTGAAATAAGGTAAAACAGGCGATAACAGCGCCTCCACATGCTGGGAACTCATGTGCTCTGCCGGAAAGGAAACATACAGGAACAAAAGGTTTTAGGGGACTACGTCAGCAGGGCTTTGATTTGATCCATGATTGTCTCCTTCGATCTCATGACTATTTGCTTAGAGCAGTTTTTTTTTCTGATATACCGTTCGACCCTCATTTTGGTGAAACAAATATGCAATAGCAATTAATATTACTCTTTAAATTAAATTTTAGAAATACTGTAGTTAGGTCTAAGAATCCGTTATTTCCTTTAAAAAAATTAATAAAACAAAACATTTCCTTTACACACACACCCACACAAATACACACCAAGAGAGAAAGTGGAAACGTTAGGCGTTTCCTCCAAAATCACATAGTAAAATTATTCCTATTTGTGTGAGGAAAGTGTTGCGGGAACAAGTATGCTGTTATGACTAAATTAAGATAACGCTAACTACACTTCAACCAACAGTAGGTTAATGAACTTGGAGGTCATGCTTTTTGATAGTCTCTACCTTCTTTTTAAGACGTTGAAGGACGCTTTAGTACCTATTTTAATGACCCATCATCCCCACCCAATTATCCACAGACTGATGTCGAGCATACAGCGACTCTTCCATAGAGACAATCCGAAATTCATTTCTTATCCACATTTATTTTAAGGGAAACAATGACTTACTGTGCCTGGCTCATTCGACAAAATCGTGGGTCGCCTTTAAAGGGCATCTGCTCAAGAAGGAGAAGATAGAATATCATTGCGTAGTAGGCGATCCTTGACCAGAAATTGTAAAAATTAATTTTGTAGGAAAATTGTTAAGTCGTGTGTGCACATTTCAACTTGCAAAATGATATTCATGCAGATTAAGTTGGGAATTGGGTCTTCGAGAGACTAGTGATTTTTTTTTATTCAAAACCCCATTTTTAAATGGGAAATAATTATCTGGAATTTTAAAAATGTGCGTATGGTTGAATGTAGCGTGGTTTTCACACTACATTTAATCATCAGTGAATTTTTAGAATTCTTCCATCGTTATTGTTGCTCAAATTTGATTACTACTGAATTCGCTTTACAATGAATATTCGAGCAGTTGTTTTTCATCCAGGATCTAAGAGACTTTCTTTCATGAGGGAATTTATGAAGTGTTCCCTTATAGGTACCTGCGTGTTTTTAGGGGATAAAAAGACTAAAATTCCAGGCCTGATTTGATCGTGCCAATCCTCACTTGCTAGGAAAAACTAGATGAATGTGCATTTTTTTTTTTTTTGATTGGGGATTTAGCAATCGCTATGAGGAACTCAGTGGGCTATAAGCAGTCGCCCGCCCCTAATTTAGGGCCACTAGTTCCAGGGAAGGGAGAGATGAAGTGCCATAAGACAAACAAAACATCCATGCCTCATCGGGATTCGAACCCGCCCATCTCGAAACGAATGGTCAGAAGCCATCGCTTGAACCACTGTCAAACCACCATTTCTTAATAACATACAATTGACACAATTTAACGCTCGTATTAAAACATAGTACAACATAACCAGAACAATACATATCGTACTCGGTTCATAAAGCCCCACGCATTCAGAACATAGCTCATTACTTTTACTCTTTATTTACTTTTGATTGAACTGTGATGATATGTGTGTCTGTGCTTGTGTGTAAGTGTGTGCGCGCGTGTGTGTGTGTGTGTGCGATCAGGCGCTGACTGTGTCGCCGCAATACGGGAATCATGTCTGGTTGGCCGCCATAATCTGGGCGGGTATACCTTATGCTAACACAAGGAAGAAAAGTATGTATATACTTGTATTTCAACATTTTTATTGAAAAAATAAGTTGTAATAAAACGACAAAGTTTGTTTCCACTTTGTGTGTGTATGTGTGCAACTGCTTCAGAGAAAATTACAAAAAACAAACAAATAAACAAGAACCTACGTAGCAAATGTTCTTTTGAACCTAAGACTGTTTTTAATACACCCCTTTCTCTTTCGAGACTTTCAAATTTGAGTCCCGTCCCTTTCGGATGATATCCACTTCCTTAGTTGGCTTTTCCCAATTGCAGTTGCAGTTGAATAATCAATATAATATAATGAAATATCTGTCTATAATCTAGGACAGGAATACAAAATTCGTGTAGTACGTTAACGTATTGAGGTTCACATACTACAAATTTTTTGAGTTGGGGCTCTTTACATGTATGTATTTTTTTTTCTGATAGGTATCTCTACATAATTTACTGCATTTTGGGCAGTTGCACGAAGTCTTGAACTGAAGCTCTGAAAAGTCTGTTTCTGCTACAGCAGAGATACTTTTCCCATTTGAAAGAATTAAACAAAATCTGCTACTACTAGTACTAGTAAGAGTAGTAGTAGGTTTTATTACTACTACTATTAATAATAATGATAGCAGCAAATGCGCGATACTGAATATAAAGAGGAAAAAATCTCTTAAAATTCCATCGTCCGGAAATCAATTGTTCAACGAACTTGAAGATTATCAAACTTATATCTAGGAACAAAGCAAAATAGAATGTTAAATCACAGCACAATGAAAACGCACTTTACAGCAAAATACACTAAACAAACAGCTTAAAAAATTCTCAACACTAAGTTACACTCCAGAAAAGATATTATTGCTATCAACTCTTGAGCAATTCCTATAGCAACCTATTCCTTTGGGATCCTTAAATGGACCAATACAGATTTATAGGAACGTTACAGACTCACCAGAAGACTTTTAACCAAAACAGTTGCCACCATCCAAATCTACAGTTGAAAGAGGTTAATCAATATATCATATCTTCGCAGAAAACAAGATGCAACTAAAACCGTACTTCTTAGAGGAAAATCATGACATCACCATAGTGGTGGCTGTAGCTGACGACGGCTTTACCCCACAGAACCTGAATACTTCTCATTTTCTTAATCAATCAGAAAGCAATTCATATCCACTGAAAAGTTGGAAAAGCAAAATTCTGCACGTAAAATATACAAATGAAATAGATCTGGGAAACATTGACGAAACCTCCTCACTACAATCATTAGAAAAATGTCAGCTTTATCCAGATACCGTGGGATTATTAATTGTGATTCAAGACCGCATAATCGCAACCCAGAGCCACAAGAAACACATAATGAAAGTTGCAAATGATGACACATGAAGAATATCAGCAAAATCCAATCAAACCATTGAACACATTGTAGCCGGCTGCTCTCTTCTTGTTACAAAACAATACCATAACATACACGACCAGGCGCCCAAGATCCGATATCAAGAACTTGGCATTAAATATGGCCTTATCCAATGCTATATTCCATCTTATTGCAAGTACCAACCAGAACCTATTCTCGAAAATCTGAATTACATAATGTTCTCAGTTAAACTTGTCATCAATGACAAGAGAAATGATCGCAATCGACCTCACATTGCAATTGTAAACAAAAAAGTTGAAGAAGACGCAATTGATAGATGTAGCAGTTCTATTTCCCGAAAACAATAAAAGGACAGTATCTAAAAAAGTCTCGAAATAGTAGAACCTGTGAATGAAATCTTATGGTAAAATCCCAGATACAGATACAGAGTAACTTTTCACGAGATTCCCAATAACGTGGAATTATGAAAAACCAGGATTCGCAACATCACAAGGAAAGGCGAGTTGAACTTTCAGTACGCCATAAATTTATTTTTAAGTCAAAACGTATTAGTATCCTACAAAGGACGCACAATTTACGTCCAAATAAGTTCCAAGACAGATCACATAACTGACGTAACTGTACAGGAATACAAATATCACGTACATGCCAGAAGACAGCAGTTCTTGAGCAATCAGCGAACAGCTGGAAACTAGTTTATACCGGTTCCGACAGGCGGCAGACGTACATTAAGGAAGTCATAGTAAGCGTTCTAGTCTCATTTCAATTTAACCATGGACGAGCAGAGAGTAATTATGACTTTTTGTTGGAAAATCATCTACTGAAACTTGCAGAAATGTTAAAAGAAGAGTATGGAGACAAAGCATTTTTCCGCAGCAGAGTTTTTGAACAGTATGCCCAGTTTCGAGACGGGATGGAATCCTTTGATGGTGATCCGAGATCTGGGCGTCTGTTTCTACCTTGTCAGTGGGAAAATTTTCCGTGCCTCTTGAAATATTTTTCCGAAGCTGATCTTATCGCAAAATGCGCTCGCAAAGTCTGGAACACAGTTTATTTCGAGAGCTTGAAAATCTTGATAAGTGGAAACTTTCGTTTTATATAGAGCTAAATGAGCAACTTGTCTGATGGTGTTAGCATTTTGAAAGTAGTAATTTTCAATCGTTCTTGCTAGAATCTTAAGTTTGCAGACGCTCAAAGGAAATATTTTGCTTTTACAGAATTTAACGATGTTGTCTTCACATTCATCCACTTCACTGAGTAACGTCGAGAAGTTGATAAAACTTTTCTTGTTCAAGCCATTACTTCTACGTCCTCTTTTCATTTTATTTATGTCATGCCAAACGGTTTTACTCTAAATGATTCGTAAATGAATTATTTTGCGTCCGTGTTCTTTATCTGTGCGGCGTTTGCCTAAAAATAAATCGTTAATGCCATATGAAGCAATGTATCATGTACATATTCGCAATTTGCAGTCTTTTTTAAGATTTTCCTCGAAAGCCAATATTAATACGAAAATGGGTTGAAAATTGTATTTTTTTTAAAGTGTTTTTATCTCCAAGTCTCCAGAATTTCTACCACATTTTATATGAGACGTATTCATTTCGCATGATATTCAAAGTGTTAGAAGTTTGGCCAGTACACCTTAAACCGCTCTGTTTACAAGTAGTCAAATAGTCTAAGTTTTTAGACTTACAAAATTTAAGTGATTCAGGTGGTCCATGATTCAAGGAGTTCATTGTCAAACATGTTTTGCGACGTAAGTCAGTAAATGGGGTGAAAACCAAATTACGTAGCATAGTATGAACTCATTTATGAACTTCCAGGCGACTTAGGGAACACCTTGACTGGTTTCTTTTGCTACAACAAGGTTTTTTAGGTCAAGTTTGAAAACGCTGTCTTAGGTACAGGTGTTTTCTCTGATGAGAACTGTACATTCCTTGATAAGACTATCTTGTTCTTGATCGTTTGTAATTTCATATACACTGGCGGAAAGTGAAAAAAGAACACCAGGAAGGAATTGGCGGACGATCATGCAATTTACATATATTAATGGGGTCGAGATTACGTAGGTGTGATGTTAATTTCGGGACCAACCGGTGAGCGCTTACGATACAGCACGGCATAATATACAAATTATCGTCGGTGATATTTAAGGAGTACGGCGAAGTGAATGAAATCAGTCTTTGGCATACGGACACGTGAGAAGACCCTAAAGAAGCTGCAATGCCTGGACATGGAAGACGTGTACGATTTCAGCAGTTATCGGACTTTGAGCGAGGTCGTCTAGTCGGACTCTGCCGGGCCGGGTGGTCGTACCGTCGTATTGCGAAGCGAATTGGACAGGAAGTATCGGTGGTGGTACGATGGTGGCATAGATGGTCCGAGGAACATTTCCACACGAGAAGACGTGGAACCGGGAGTCACAGACGGACTGATGAGCGGACCGATCGACGCATAAGGAGAGCGGCTTCGTGAAGCAGAACATCCACTGCGACGCAAATATGAGCAGCCGATGCACCTGAGGTGAATGTGCCAACCGTCTACTGGATGCAGGACTACGTGCACCTGTGCCTCTGGCATGTGTACCTCTGATTCCAGCTCACCGTCAGGAACGGCTGCAGTGGTGTCGCCAACGTCTGCACTGGAGAACGCAATGGCGATCTGTCGTGTTCAGCGATGAAAGCTGTCGTGGAGAACGCAATGGCGATCTGTCGTGTTCAGCGATGATTCTGCTTGGGAGCCTCCGATGGTCGTATGCGTGTTCGCAGACGCACAGGGGAGCTTCTCCGCCCTTCTTGAATCCGCCAGCGACACACAGGGCCTACACCTGGTCTCCTGGTGTGAGTAGCGATCAGCTATAACTCCCGTACACAACTAGTGTTTGTATCGGGTATGTTAAACAGCACCTCCTACATCAACAACATCATTCAGCCCGTTGTTGTGGCATTTGTAAGGTCGGACCGTCGTGGTGTTTTCCAGCAAAATAACTCACGCCCACACACGGCACGTGCAACGCAACATGCACTTCAGGGTGTGAGACAATTTCCATGGCCTACACGTTCACCGGATTTGTCCCCCATTGAGCACATGTGGAATTTTATGGGACAACGACTTACCCGGTCTCCACGGCCAGCCACGACCATCCCCGATTAACGCGTCCAGGTTAAGGATGCTTGGAACTCAATACCCCAAACTTACATCCAACATCTGTACGAACGACTCCATGCCAGAATTGCACAGTGTGACGCAGTTCATGTCGGTTCAACCTCGTACTAACCATGTTACATGTAAATGTTATTTTTCAGTTTACCAGCAAATACAGCTGCATTTTGCCATAAAGTTTTGATCACGTTATAGTCTGTATTCCGTTATTATGCTGTAAAAATTTCGTTGGTATCAGACGTCTCCTTCTTGGTGTTCTCCACTTTCCGGCAGTGTATATATATATACTGAAATCACTTTAATAATGAAAAATATAATGACTGATTTGTAAAGACAAGGATTTAGGTACACATTTTTACTTCCTATATTCATTGGAAACGGTTGACTAGTTTTCATTTCCGTCTTAAGGATAGTGGTTTTAGTTTACGTGCTCCATTGTACAAGCCTCGTTTCACGTAACTTTAGGCTTACTTGCGTAGCTTAGACTAGCCCTTTTCTCTTTTACTTATACGATTAAAATTCTCATTTGGCAGTTTCCTGTAAATAAGCAACTACACTGCTGGCCACCCAAAATGCAACACTAAGAAGGAAGCATCTGATTGCCCTGAAATTCGCAGCATGCGTAGCATGCGAGAGGACATGCAAACGATTAGCATTGCAGGGCATATGCAAATAATGTGCGCCCGACACGCCACCTAGAATCACTATAAGAAGGGTGCACAGATGGTTGGGTGTAATTAGTGGAAGTGTGCTGTGCTGCCGGACCTGTGAGTGGGAAGCTTCCTAATGCCTCGTCACAGAATAAGGCAGTCATTCCAGCACGTTTCAGAGTTCGACAGAGGACGAATAGTGGCTGATCGCAACAGCGGTTTATCGTACCGAGACATCGGCGGCCGTGTGGGACGACATCCAGCCATAGTGAGGCGAGTATGGATTCGGTGGGTGCAGGAGGGATCGGACGGACAGACGTGAGCGATTTTCGCAGCCGCAGCACACCACCGAACGAGATGACCGACATGTTGTGCGGCGGGCATTGACGGATCGCACCGCCACATCACAAACGTTAGCGCACGAATTAGGGTGTGTTGCGCAAACAAACTGTGTCAGCACGCACCGTTCGACGTCGTCTGCAGGAGCGGGGACTTGTCGCACGGCGCCCATTGCTCCGATTAACATTGACGTTACACCACCGGTGAGTGCGGCGGCAGTGGGCCACACCTGAACTACGGAACGCCACACCTGAACTACGGAATGGCACGACATTGTCTTCTCCGACGAATACCGCTTCTGCCTGCAGCACCACGATGGTCGGATCCGCGTGTGGCGGCACCGCGACGAGAGACTGTATGACGCCTGCATTATGCATCGCCATACCGGTTTGTCGCCTGGCGTTATGGTTTGGGTCGCAATTGGATATGACACCCGCACCGCTCTGGTGCACATCGCCGGTACACCCAACATCCACCGCTACATCTCTGACGTTTTGAAGCCTGCAGTCCTCCCTTACTTGAGGGACCTTCCAGCGGCCACGTTTGAAAAGGACAATGCACCCCCGCACATGGCCCGCATCGTGCAACAATTCTTCACGGCCCACCAGGTGTCACTGCTTCCGTGGCCCGCCTGTTCTCCCGATATGTTGCCCATCGAACACGTCTGGTCGCTGATCGGCAAACGAGTGGCCCGGCAAGCACCACCCGTGGCTACGCCTAATGAACTGTGGCAACGTGTGGCAGTACCCTGGACCGTCATATTCCAAGCCCACATCCAAAGCCTCTTTCGGTCGATTCCGCGGCGTGTAGCGGCCGTTATTGTCAGCCATGGGGTCCACACGAACTATTGATGTCTGCCTGTTCCACAAGTCGCATGGGCCTGTTAGCTCAATCGTTTCATCTTTGTTTCTGTTGTTATGTGTCCAGTAAATCGGGTTTTGCTATCTCGTGTCCTTCTTGGTGTTGCATTTTGGGTGGCCAGCAGTGTATTTTCCAGTCTTCTTCCACATTTAGGTTTCGTGAATATGCTTGTAAATAATTACAGTTCACGATTTTGGTTGTAACAGTATGTTTCCTTTGCGATAGGTTTTTTACTTCTCAGTTCGTTAATTCTTCTGTAATTTGATCGGTTTTAGTGTGAGGTCGGGCTTCGATGAATTTATTCTGCTATGGGAAGGCGTTTGGGTTTTAAAATAAAGTTTTGTATTTTTTGGAGGTTTTCTCCCTTTTTTTAAATATTTTTTAATTTTAATTCTTAGGGTTGTTTTAGGATGTTTATGGGGATCGGAGGGTATTTGGGTCCCTGTTTAGGGAGGGTTAATATAATTTTTTTTTTTAAATCTATCCTTTTTAGTTGTTTTATTATTGTTTCCGGTAGGCCCATTGCATCATAGTAGCAGACTAAATCGTGGAGAAGCCCACACTTTTCAGGTCTCTGTAGAGGTAGGAAGGGTGTTGTTATTTGTGCCTGGCTCTTGACATAGCCACGTGTAATAGCTTACCATAGTTCTATATCCCTTTCTTTTTCTTCCTGGGGTCATTAATGTCTTTGTCTTTACAAATCAGTCATTACAGTTTTCACTATTAAGGAGACATCAGTATTTGTTTTAGATTTTTCTTTGACGCAGCCTTTGGCGCTTTAAAATTTCAAAACTGCTTGCTTTGCATGTTGCCTTTGATATTATATATATCATCATTATTGTCAACCATTATCAATCCACTGCTGGATGAAGGTCTCCCCAAGTTTCCTCCACAACGCTCTGTCTTGTGCCAGTCTCCTCCATGTCACTCCCGCATACTTTCAAATTTCATCCACCTATCTCCAATATGGTCTTCTTCTGGGTCTTTTCCTGTCCCTTGGATTCCAATCTAAAATTTCGGCAGTCCACCGATGGTCTGTCCTTCTGGCAGTATGTCCAGCCCATTGCCATTTCAAAGATTTAACTCTGATTTTGATGTCTTCCACTCTTGTTATTTTTCGGAATCACGAGTTTCTCTTCTTATCTCTCCTGGTTACACCAAGCATCCACCTCTCCATGCTGCTTTCAGTTGTCTGCAGCCTTTGTATATCTGTTTTAGTTAAGGTCCACGTCTCTGCATCATACGTAAGCACTGGAAGGATTCATTGATTAAACACTTTTCTTTTAAGACATAATGGCATATTGCTCTTGAAAATTATGCTGTTTCTTCCAAAAGCTTTCCAGGCAAGTTTTGTACGTCGATTAACTTCTTCCTCAATGTGACCCTCCTTTGATATCTGGTGTACAAGATAAACGTACGTGTCTGTTATCTCCAGCTTTTCTCTATCAATCGATAAATCTTCATTTCTTGTGAAAGCATTGAACATCACTTTTGTCTTCTGAAAGTTCATTTTTAATCCCACTTCTTTACTCTTGTCAGCACGTTCCTGGATCATACTCTGCAGCTCTGATTGGGCAGTTGCAAAAATGACTACGTCATCAGCAAAACGAAGATGGGTTAGGTAATCTCCATTAATCGTTATCCCTTTGTTTTCCCAGTTCAGTGATTGAAAGACATTTTCCAATGTGGCATTAAAGAGCTTCGGAGATATGGTGTCACCTTGTCTCACTCCCTTTCCAATTTTTATGTGAGTGGTATTTTCAAACAGCCGAATCTTTGCACTTGCATTTTCATAGATGTTATGCATCTTCAATACCGCAGAATTTCAGAGCCATTGTAACTGCTGATGGTTTCACCGAATCAAAGGCTTTTTCATAATCGATAAAAGCCATGCACAATGGAAGTTCATATTCCCTCGCTCTTTCAGTTAGTTCTCTCAGTACGTGGTACAACGAAGTAAATATCTCCGTCATTTCTGTCCACGCCAGGATTCGAACCCGGATCCCCTCATTCCGGAATAAGTCACTCTACCAATTGAGCTACGCGGACGTTTTATTCTGATTCCTGTCTGCCTTTATATCGTGTGCGTCCTTCAGGCAGGTACGTCACATCTCCTGGTACGTTACATCATCTTTCCCTTATCTTTATTTTTTTTTCGAAGTGCTGGAGAAGGGATTATCTTATTTTTCCTATCTCGCGGTGTGGAAAGAACATCACACCAATGCGAGATTTTGAACGGTCGGGTCATCCGGATAGTTCGGGCGTCATTATAACGAAGTAAATATCTCCGTCATTTCTGTCCACGCCAGGATTCGAACCCGGATCCCCTCATCCCGGAATAAGTCACTCTACCAATTGAGCTACGCGGACGTTTTATTCTGATTCCTATCTGCCTTTATGTCGTGTGCGTCCTTCAGGCAGGTGCGTCACATCTCCTGGTACGTTACAGTGGATATGATCTATTGTGCTGTAGCCACTCCTGAATCCAGTTTGTTCTCTCGGTTGAACCATATCCAGTGTTACCTTCAAGCGGTGTGAAAGACCTTTAGAGAAGATTTTATAAACCACTGAAAGGAGGCTGATAGGTCTGTAGTTCCTGAGATCCTCAATGTCACCTTTTTTATGTAGCAGGATCATTGTAGCATTGTTCCAATCCTCAGGAATTTTCCCTTCATTACGGCAACGAGTGAAAATTTGGGCGAGTACTGTTTCAATTTCTCCACTTGCTTCTTGTTATATGTCTACAGTAATTCCATCCTCTCCTGGAGCTTTCCCCCGCTTCATGTTCTTGATTGCATGTGCAACTTCTGCTGGGAGGACTGGAAGAACTCTGGTACTGGTACCTTTCATGATGTCTGGAGTACATGTATCATCCCTTTCATATAATTTGGAGTAGAAATCTTTCACACTTGTCAAAATTTCGCCTCTATTTCTTGTTACAGAACCATCTTCTTTTCTAAGTGCCGTAATCTGTTCTCTTCCCTTACTGAGATGTCCCTTTGCTATCTTTAGGCTTCAGTTGTTTTCAATTGCTTTCCTCACTAGTTCACTGTTGAATTTCCTTGCGTTTTCAGTGATACTTTTTCGTACTGTCTTGCATAGCTCTATATATTCCACTTTGGAAGTCACATCTTCTTTAGTTGTCCTCATCTCTCTTCTTTTTTGCATCAACATTTTGGTTTTTCCTGATAATTTGTTCACATGCAACTTGTTCTTAGACCCAGTTAATTTTGTTGCTGTTTCCGTAAGAACTTTAGTTACTTTTCTGTTAACTTCAGAAATATCCACTTCTTCCGATGTTAGGCCTTCTAAAGCAGAGAATCTGTTCTTCAGTTCCAATTTGAAGGTATTATGGTGTTTTTTAAGGTTTGTTATATCAATACATTTTGTTTGTCTTATGAGCTTCCCACGTTCGAATTTATTGTTGAGATGCATCTTACATCTCACCAATCTATGGTCACTACCTGTGTTTAACTTGTTTAGCACACTGCAGTCTTCTATGATGATTTTTTTGTTACACATAATAAAATCAATTTCCCTTGTCGTCCCATTTGGATGTCTTCATGTCAATTTCCTGTCTGACTTTTTCTTGAAAAAGGAGTTCAAGATGAAAAACCCCTCTGCCTCTGCAAACTCAACGAGAGTATTTCTACGCTGGTTTCTGCTGCCGTGACCGAATTTACCTACTGAAGTTTCATTCTTTTGCTGTTGCCCTATTTTTGCATTGAAATCTCCCGTAGTTATCTTCAAGTGCTGCTTACCTTTATTATTTCGATGACGAATTTCTTCATAAAATTCTTCACTTTCTTCTTCAGGATGACTTGTGGTGTGTGCATAAGTTTGAATAATCTGAGCCTGGTATCTTCTCGAGAGTTGGATAACGAGTCGTGCAGCTGTGTCAGTGGAACTTTCAACTTCTACAGCTTTATCCTTCAGTTTCTTGTTTATTATAAATCCAACACCACTAGTTCTGCCAGTATCTGTCCTACGATAGTAGAAGAGATGTCCACTTTTCAGTTCAATGAGATCTTCTCCTTTTCTCCTTACCTCACTTAGCACGACGATGTCCCACTTGATCCTTTGTAGTTCCTCTTCCAATTCAAGAAGCCTTGAATCAGAAGATAGGGAGCGTCCATTATACGTAGCCAAGGTCGGCATCAGATGGCAGTCTAGTCCGGTTCTCCGGGTATTCTTACCACCCTCTGCCTTCATGTGGCACTGTCCGCTGCCTTGGCCAAGTACATTCCAGCTGCCGGAGACTGAGGGCCAAGATTTAAGTTGTAGAGGCATTTTGGAGGGGTTTGGCCATAACTCACCACGCTGACCAAGCGGGTTGGTGAGTGTGGGATAGCATTTCCTCTAATCCCGATGGTATAGGTATACCGCTATTGGCGGTCGTCAGAGCCCCTTTAGTGGGAACAGGATGCACCACGAGAAGGCGGGTTGTGCATTTGTCAAGGAGAGGCTGTGATGTTACGCATCACCTGACCTTACATCCCATTATATATATATATATATATATATATATATATAATATCAAAGGCAACATGCAAAACAAACAGTTTTTGAAATTATACATATATATATATACGGAATACACCAAGACTGCAAATTTATTTAATAAATACTGAATAGTAAGATCAAACATTACTAACCACTGGGATAAGAGAGAGATAAATAGCAATGGTAAGCCGTTCTCCGTAGCTTTGTCAAGGGCCAGGCACGGACAACATCCAACCAGGCTCTACAGAAACCTGAAAGTGTGGGTTTCTGCGAGAATCTAATCTGCAATGTAACGGCAACGACACAGCCGGAACCAGTAACAGAAAAAATAGTAAAAAAATTAAAATAAAAAATCCCAGTAAAAATAATAATAATAATAATAATAATAATAATAATAATAATAAAATAAAAATTAGTTAAAAAAATGGAATTCAAACAAAAAGTAAAAATTTTGAACAAACACCCTACATAAAGGACCAGACATCGTCTGAACCCCTGACGCCCAAAAAACTACCAATAAAATAAAAAAAATAATGAAAAGAATTTTAATTAAAAAAGGAAAACCTAGTAGTGAAAAAACAAAAAAAACCATACAAAAACTAGACACTACCCACAGCAGACTAAATTCCACGAGGCCCAACCAACACATCTGAATCGAAAAATTTTACTGAGCAAAAGCTCAAGAATAAGCAAAGATGCCGATTACAAAGGAAAAAAAAATAACCCTCACACAGGAATCGTAATTATATATAAGCAAAACGCAAAACCTAATGGTGGATAAGGACTAAAAAAATTACTTATTTACAAGAAAACTGCCTGTTGAGAAAAAAATAATCGTATTTTGGAAAGAACGGAAGCATGTTAACGCTGTACGATTACGCCTAAAACGATGTGCGAAACAAGGCAAGTACAAAACACTTCGAGAGCTAAAGAATCTGCCTTAAAACCCGAGGCAATAATCACCAACTGTTTTAGAAAAACGAAGCAGGCAAGAAAGAGCACCTTAAACTAAAAATTAAATTAGAAAACCGCACAAAGCAAATTAATAAGTAAACCACTTACCATTACCGCGTGCTGCTACATCGGCTTACAAAACTAAAATGGACGCCGCTCGAAAACGTAACGAACGCGCTGCCATCTGCTGCTCAAAGGTTGCACAAAATTCCAGGGGCGGCTCCTGCTATAGGACTGTGGGGCTGCAGCCCCCCCCCCCCACGCCCTACCCAAAGCAGTTTTATTTTCATGCCGTACCGAGAGAGAGAAATTTTCTGAACTCAATATGAAGTTTTCCCTGCATAACACCACTGGGAGCGCAAGGAACGTTAGCGGACTGCGCCAAACTGCGCTGCTTGCAGCCATGACGGGTATTGAAACCAACTCATGTGGGAAACTCTGCCTATTCCCACATCAGTTCGTTTCCTTTGAATAAAACTTCCCTGGGGACTGCATTGATGGCAGTCTCGCTAGCATGGGTTGCTCGCGAATGCAGTCTCTCGTTGGGTGGGAATACATCGCAGGGCCTGTGTGCTTTGTTGATTAATACGGTTCTTGTGCTTCCGAATAAGAAATAAAATAGGGGAATGAATTTAAGTAATTACGAATGTTGAAATAGAGTATTAAATAAGGTATGTTTGAATGTATTACTCAACCTGTGTTTTTTTTCCTTCCAAATTTTGGCTTGTTCCTGCTCTTATTTAACGTAATATTTCTAACACCATCGAACTGTAGAATATTTGTATTTGCTAATGGCAAATTCTGAGTTGCCGTGACTTTGCAAAAAAGTTTTACTTATATTTTCTCTTCTGGTCAAAATGGGCATATGAACAAATTGCGATTAAGAATAGAATTCAGTATTGGATAAATTCAAAAAAAAAAAAAATAAAGAGAGAGAGAGAGATATTAATTTCTGCAGCGAAATACTTGCGCAAAACTGATTTCTTCACTTACCAAGCACAACGAAATTTTCGCTTTTAAACTCACGTAAATTTTTATTCACCAAATATCATTGAAGTCGCTCCACCGGGTACAATTTTTTTTTCTGCTGCATCACCCCTCCCTCTCAAAAATAAGCTGCGCATTTCAATTGAAGTAGTGCATTATACTTAATTACTTTGAAAAGAACATTTAATCAGATATCATTGTTTAGAAAATTTACGAAGTTGGTAAATTTTGGAAAACAATTTTTTCTACAATTTTTCTACACTAAATTGTTATCATGGCTTCAAAATTAAAACTGGACGGAATATGTTTCCAATCCGTTTTTATTTAAAATAATGCCGGTGTGTGAGTATCGCAATAACAACTCATCGCGAAATTCTGGCAGACCCTTCAAAATTCTACAAAATGTTTTTCATCGCCGTCCGAGTTGCAGTGGTCGGTATCAAGTCGAAGTTTCAAAGGTAATGTATCAGAAGGAAAAATATTTATTGTCGTATTTCTAGGGGTCAAAATGACACACTTGAGAATGCGTACATGACCTTTTGAATGTGTTTCTCCGCTGCCACTGCCACACGCATTAAATGTTTTACATTTTTTGTACTTATATCTATATATATATATAAAAAAAATTTGCAACCACTATCAATCCACTTCTGGATGAGAGTCTCCAAGTTTCTTCTTCCACAACTGTCTGCCTTGAGCTTGTTTCTTTCGTGCTTTCGTATTTCATGCACCCATCTCCCTCTTGTCATCTTCTGCGTATTGTTTTTTCCCTTGCTATCCAGTTCAATATTTCAACTCTCCTTCAGTGGCGCTTTCTTCTAGCAATATGTCCATCTCATTGCAATTTCAGGAATTCTGATCATAATGTCTTCCACTCTTGTCATTTTCAAGATCCACGAGTTTCTACGTATTTGTATCTTTCCTGGTAACATCAATCATGCATCTCTACATGCATCTTTCAGTTGTCTGCAACATCTGTATGTCTATTTTAGTTCAGGTCCATGTCTGTGCTCCATGCGTAAGAATTGGAAGGATGCAGAGATTATTCAGTTCCTTTTTAAGAAATAATGCATCTGACCAAGTTTTATAGTTCGATTATTTTCTTCATAAATGTGGCAATGTGGCCATCGCATAATATCTAATGCCTAATTTAGGTATCGGTACCTCTACATTTTCCCTATCAATCGCTAAATATAAAATCTAAATATTCATTTCTTGTAAAAAAAAACACTTTCGATCAATATACACTGCTGGCCACCCAAAATGCAACACCAAGAAGGAAGCATCCGATTTGCCTGAAATTCGCAGCATACGTCGCCCGCGAGGGGACCTGCAAACGATTAACATTGCAGGGCATATACAAATCATGTGCGTCCGGCACGCCACCGAGAAGCAGTATAAGAAGGGTGCACAGAAGGCGGGTGTAAGTAGTGGGTGTGTGTTGTGCTGCCGGCACGTGCGTGGGAGGCTTCCGGATGCCACGTCGCAGAAGACGGCAGTCATTCCAGCACGTTTCGGAGTTCGACAGAGGACCAATAGTGGCTTATCGCGACAGCGGTTTATCGTACCGAGACTTCGGCGCCCGTGTGGGACGTCATCCAGCCACAGTGAGGAAAGTATGGATTCGGTGGGTGCAGGTGGGACGGACGGACCGACGTGAGTGATTGCCGCAGCCACGGAACACCACCAAACGAGAGGACCGGCACGTTGTGCGGCGGGCATTGACGGCTCACACCACCACATCACGAACGGTAGCGCAGGAATTAGGGTGTGTTGCGCAACATCCTGTGTCAGCACGTACCGTTCGACGTCGTCTGCAGGAGCAGGGACTTGTCGCACGGCGCCTTGCTCAGATTACCATTGATGTTACACCACCGGCGAGTTCGGCGGCAGTGGGCTGTCATACGCCGCACCTGGACAACGGAATGGCACGACATTGTGTTCTCCGACGAATCCCGCTTCTGCCAGCAACACCACGGTGGTCGGATCCACGTGTGGCTGCACCGCGGCGAGAGACTGTATGACGCCTGCATTATGCATCGCCATACTGGTCTGTCGCCTGACGTTATGGTTTGGGGCGCAATTGCATATGACACCCGCACCCCACTGGTACGCATCGCCGGTACACTCAACAGCCACCACACCATCTCCGACGTTTTGGAGCCTGTAGTCCTCCCTTACCTGCAGGACCTTCCAGCGGCCACGTTTCAACAGGACAATGCGCGCCCGCACGTGGCACGCATCGTGCAACAGTTCTTCAATGCCCACCAGGTGTCACTGCTGCCGTGGCCCGTCTGTTTTCCCGATATGTCGCCCATCGAAAACGTCTGGTCGCTGATCGGCAACCAAGTGGCCCGGCAAGCACCACCCGTGGCTACGCCTGAGGAACTGTGGCAACGTGTGGAAGAAGCCTGGACCGACATAACCCAAGCCCACATCCAAAGCCTCTTTCGGTCGATGCCGCGGCGTGTAGCGGCCGTTATCGCCAGCCATGGGGGCCACACGCACTATTGATGTCTGCGTGTTCCACAAGTCGCACGGGCCTGTAAGCTCAATCGTTTCATCTTTGTTTCTGTTGTTATGTGTCCAGTAAATCTGGCTTTGCTATCTCGTGTCCTTCTTGGTGAGGCATTTTGGGTAGCCAGTAGTGTATATATATATATATATATATATATATATAATGTTATTATTAAACGGACAGCATCAGCACAGGCTCAGTAACTTAGCTCATTCTTAGCGATATCTACAAGATTGAGATGCAGCCCCCCCCCCCCATCTCAGCTTATCACGAGCCGCCACTGCAAAATCCCCAGTTAATTCTGTAGTTGCAGCCATGTAGTACAATTCCGAACAGTTTTTGGTTAAAATTAACCAGTCAGAATACTTCAAAAATTCCAGTTGGGAACAACTAAAGCTGATCCCAAATGTAGTTTAAAAGTATTAAAATACTTTAAGAACTAACATCCTTCCCCTTATTTTAATTGAATTATATTTTACTAAATTTTCGTAATTTTAAATATTTATGCTCTTTTTTAATTTTCAACCATTATGAAACATTTTTTGGTTTTATTTTTTGTCATTTTTAACTGTTTTTGAATTAAAAAGAAGAAGGATAGTGAGAGCCTATTGGGTTCCTGAAAAGGAGAATGTAACCACATCCTCACCTAAACTTCTATGTTATAGCTTTCATTTAGGTGATTCATTCGGTTACAAGATTGCTAAATTAAAGTAGGTCTGCAACTGTAGTTAAGTACTATTTTCCTTTAAGGAAAGCTTTCGGAACCTGGTTGGCAATAAACTGACTGATTAGTAAATGAACATTTTGAATAAAGTATTTTTCCAAGCTGCAAATTATAGACAATCTAGGGACCTGCGAGATGAAAACGTTCTCGACCACCCTGCAAGAGATATTACTAGATCAATTTATGAATTTAAAAATTTTAAAACTGAAGTTACTTCTCTTATTATACAAGCTAATGACAGGGTTTCCATTATTACGATTAATGGACAGGTCCCGAAAATCAAGTTCCTGGTTACTAGAATTGGTTGTAATTAACTTAAGGCAGCCTGGATAAATGGCAGGATAATCAACCTCAATCAAGCACTCCAGCATTATTCAAGCAGAGAAGGTCATTAATATACATAAAAGTGAAAATAACTGTTACTTTTAAAAGGGTTGTTCTTAATAAATTGAAATTCTTTGAAGAACAGGAAAAGATTGCAAACTTTAGTAGAATGCGAGAAGTCCATTAGGATGCCGTTCACTTGCTTATAGAACTTGTTGCAGAAAAGGGTGTAATTATTTATGATACAGCAATTTAACAAATTGTTCCATTGTCTTTCCGAAATAATGTCTGAGAACTTAAATTCCTCAAAAAGTAGTTTAAGGGTTTGAATAATATTATCTATAGGGGCTGGTATATAAATTTTCAAAATCATAGCTATCAACATTTGTAGGCTTGAGAGTAAGGATGTCAGAGATAACTTCTGCATTGCTATTAATAATCCAAAATTCTCTACTACTAAAATTAGTACAAGACTTAACACGACTTAGAACCTGCTTCAAAACTGATTCAAAAAATTTATCTATTGCTTTCTTGTGACTTTCGGTACCACTAGCTATAAACCTAAATTTCACCGGTTCCTGATATAATTTTGCAGTGGCAAAAAGATAAGAAAATTCAGGTTCATAACTCCTATCTAATTTAGGCTGAAGCTGCTTATGTTCCTTACCGGAAACAGAAGAAAAGTGGTATGTGGTTTTATTATAGAGCTCACTATTAATAAGGTCTCAATAAAATTTCTTACAGATTATTGCAAAATTATTACTTGCTTTATCAGCTGTTGTAAAAATGTAATCTTGTTGGAAATTAAAAAGGGACTGTTTTAATTCTTTAGAAAAGAACAAGCTATTGTCTTATGAAATATTTAAGTTATTTAAATTTGCTAGAAAATCTTTAAGTACTTTACATTTCCATTCAGCGAAAGCCTCAATTGGCAAATTGTGGGTAAGGCTGGTTATATATATATATATATGTATATATATGTGTGTGTGTGTGTGTGTGTGTGCATACGTATATATCTGCAGCCGTTTGCAAAAGTTTAAGACCACCTGTTTGTATTAGGAGATTTCTGCCCACTGCGTCAGCTACTGTCTGTATTACTCAACTTCCTGCCGGTGTTGCATCATCCTACAGCGGCAGCTGTTGATAGACTTCAAGGACGCGTGTGAGCGTCAGTTTGCGTCTGGTTTTCATGCTGAGAGGTTTTGTATGTACTCCCTATATAGCAAGAAAGGGGCAAAGAGCACCTTTAACTGTTACTCAGTGGGCACAAATAGTGATTTTATATCATGAAGGTTACTCCGAAAGTGACATAAGCAGAAAGGTGAATATGAGCAATACTGCTATTCATAACACAACCATAATAATATCGAGATACAGGTGAATTTACCGACCGAAACAGAAGTGGACGTCCGACGAAAATAACCCCACGTGGTCCCGGTGAGCATGGATGTTGTGTTTTTAGTCATGCGTTCTCCGAAGAGTTCGTGCAAGAAAATCAAGCTCTTTGTACATTCAAAAGGGCCTGATATTAGTATCCGCAGTGTCTCCCACAGTCTAAGCAAAGATTTTGAATTAAAGTACTATAAACCTGCACATAAACCTAGACTAACCTCTGTCATGAAAAAGAAGAGACTTCAGTTTGCGGAGCGTCGTCAATCGTGGACTGCTGAAAATTGGACCCAACTTCTTTTTTCCGATGAAGCGACCACGCGTCAATGAATCAACTGCGCGTTAAAGGTTTGATGAAAAATACACCGTTAGCACAGTGAGACACCCACCTACTCAAATGACATGGGGTGCTATGTCAGCATCCGGGACTGCTTCATTATCATTTTTCCTGACCGGCAGGTCCTTTTCATACGGAAATGTTACGTGACAGACTGTTTACTCATACGCAAGTGTACAGATGCAAAATCTTTATGTATGATGGTGCTCCATGCCACAGATCAAAGACAGAAAAGGACTAGCTGCAGAGAAAACACATAAATGTGCTTGAATGGCCCGGTAATAGCGCCGACCTTAAACATATCGAAAATTTGTGTACCATTTTAAAACACAAGGTAGAAGAAAAACAGCCATCGAATTTCCAAGCTTTGATTGACGCGATTAAGTACGTGTGGTGCAAAGACACCCGTGCCGACTTGAGCGCTAAGATGTGGCGCGGTGACTCATTATCACAAGCATATATCCGGGCAGAAGACAGCGCGTTGCCTGGGCGACATGCAGACGGTAGCTCGGGGAAATTCCCTGTACGTGTAGTCAGTTTGTTTTTGGTTCCCGGCCTTGTTATACGTGTTTGCGTTTTCTTAAGCTAACATTATGTTGCACGAATTAGGAAATCGGAAGAAAAGTGTTTTTTCAGTAGGGGATGTTACTCACCAAATAACCGGATGCAAATTGCCATCAAATTGACAAGTGCTGGTTGTTTTGTTTTTTTAACATGCGAGAGATTAAGCTTACTGTCAATGAAGGTGCGAATCTTGTTGTGCGGGAATGTATGATGTTTTGGGAAAAACCAAGAATACCGACAAGAGCCTGCCCAATTGTACCAAAAAACTAACTCACTTGTATTCCATGTGGATAAACATACAACAAAATGCAAATAAGACACGAGATATGTTTAAGCGCCGTGAAGAGGAGTTTCAAAATAATTGGGGCAACCTATTTGATATCGCGCATGCCAATGCTCTAAAAATATCAAAATCGAAGAAGACAGGTTGTTGTCTTCAACTGAACACTAACTTTCTTCAGGAATATTCTTCTACATTGAAGAACAGCATTTGCGTTTTAGATGCCAAAACGGCAGTTAACTCCTTAAAACCGGTAAATGATCCAACTGAAAGAGCTGTTCAATTAATGCAGGACTTTCACGGACTATTAACTGTGGATGAGGAACAAAAGCAGTTTGTCTTGCGTTACGTGCAAGATCATCGAAAGCTGTACACTAATTGCAAAAAGAAACTATTAAAGAGAAAATGTTCACAGTAGCTTCGTAACTTGTAATGTGTCATTTTAGGGGTACAAATGTCTCAAGAATTTCATAAAATATTAGGTATTATATTTACAGGTATTTTTGAGATTCAGATTTGCTTAATGTGTAATCAGTCCTAGTCAGACCTAGTTTCCATATTTGACACTCAGCACGGGTTAACGGTATTCGATTGAGATGAAATTTCATATCTGAGTAAGCCAAACCAAAAGGAACAAAATTAGCGGGTATGCGCAAAAATCTGGGAAATTTTTTTCTCCCAAATAAGAGACACATATATACACTGAGTGGCCACTTTATTATGACGACTCCCTCAGTACTTCTTTAGGCCACCTTTTGCCTTTAATACTGCGTCGATTCTTCGTGGCATGGACTCCACGAGATATTGATTGGTGGTTTGTGGAATCTGAGACCATGCTTGATGAATAGCACTTTCCAGGAGTGAGGTTTTGAGATCTGGAAATTGTGGGGGCCGCCTGAGCAAAGTAAACTCACCGGCATGTTCCTGAAACCAATCCTGTACAATACGAGCACTATGGCAGGACGCATTATCTTGTTGAAAGTAGCCATCGCCTTTGGGATAAACCATCCAAATGACAGGATGCACTTGGTCCGCAACGATGTTTAGATATGATGTGCCAGTCAGACGTTGATCAACACGAATTAAAGGGCCCAAAGCATGCCAAGAAAACATTCCCCAAACCATAACGTTGCCTCGACCAGCTTGAAAGATTATAGCAATGCATTTGGGGTCCATGCTTTCGTGCTGTTTCCGCGAAATTCTCACTCGGCAATCTGCATGGTGCAACTAAAAACGTGATTCACCGGACCACATAATTTGTTTCCAATTACCGACTATCTCCTTGGGCTCCTGTGCGAACTGAAGACATTTTCTCTTGTTAACTGCAGACAGCAAAGGTGTTCAAACAGACTTCGGTTGCCATATCCCATCCAATGCAGTGTACAGCGAACAGTGCGTGCAGAGATCATTTGAGGGGATCCTTGATTAAGATGATCTATAATTTGCTGCAGTGTTGCCCTTCTGTTGTCTGTTACCAGTCTAGACAGTCTCCGTTCCGCCTGAGCAGTCACTAGTCGATGACGACCACACGTTGCACGTAGAAACCCAGTTTTTTGGCTGACAGTCCAGTATTTAAACACTTTAGCAACAGCCGCTCTGGAACATTTCACGAATGCAGCGGTTTCGGTGAAACTCGCTCTATGGCTCCGAGCTCCTACAATCATCCCACATTGAAAGTCCGACAATTCGCACTTTTTTACCCATCTCGTCACCCAAAAATCACTTCTACTACTGTCACAAGCACTAAGCTTTCCCTTTTTATACTTGCCTCGCCCTCTGGCCGCAACAGCGAGCAGCCATAGCTCATTTGCTTAAAACTGTCAGGTGGTCATATTAAAGTGGCCGCTCAGTGTATATATATAAGATCGAATGAAAGTCTTTTTAGTCTATTCAGACGCGGGCTATGCCGTCGGAATACGGGAATCATTTGCGGCTGGCCGCCATAACCTGTCGGTGGTATGCCTTATGCTAACACAAGCAAATAAAGTATATACACTGCTGGCCACCCAAAATACAACACCAAGAAGGAAGCATCCGATTGGCCTGAAATTCGCAGCATGCGTCGCCCGCGAGAGGACATGAAAACGATTAGCATTGCAGGGCATATGCAAATCATGTGCGCCCGGCACGCCACTGAGAAGCACTGTAAGAAGGGTGTACAGAAGACGGGGTGTAAGTAATGGAAGTGTGTTGTGCTGCCGGACCTGTGCGTGGGAACCTTCCTGATGACTCGTCGCTGAATAAGGCAGTCATTCCAGCACGTTTCGAAGTTCGACAGAGGACAAATAGTGGCTTATAGCGACAGCGGATTATCGTACCGAGACATCGGCGCCCGTGTGGGACAACATCCAGCCACAGTGAGGCGAGTATGGATTCGGTGGGTGAAGGAGGGACGGAGGGACCAACGTGAGCGATTGCCGCAACCGCGGCACACCACCGAACGAGTGGACCGGCATGTGGTGAGGCGGGCATTGACGGCTGGCACCTCCACATAACGAACGTTAGCGCAGGAATTAGGGTGTGTCGCGCAACAACCTGTGTCAGCACGTACCGTTCGACGTCGTCTGCAGGAGTGGTGACTTGTCGCACGGCGCCCGTTGCCCCGATTACCATTGACGTTACACCATCGGCGAGTGCGGTGGCAGTGGGCCGTTGAACGCTGCACCTGGACTACGGAATTGCACAACATTGTCTTCTCCGACGAATACCGCTTCTGCCTGCAACACCACGATTGCCAAATCCGCGTGTGCCGGCACCGCGCCGAGAGAAAGTATGGCGCCTGCATTATCCATCGCCATACCGGTCCGTCCCCTGGCGTTATGGTTTCGGGCGCAATTCGATATGACAACCGCACCTCTTTGGTACGCATCGCCGGTACACTCAACAGGCACCGCTACATCTCCGACGTTTTGGAGCTTGTAGTCCTCCCTTGCCTGCAGAACCAGACAGCGGCCACGTTTCAAAAGGACATTGTGCGCCCGCACGTGGCACGCATCGTGCAACAATTCTTCACGGGCCACCAGGTGTCACTGCTGCAGTGACCCGCCCGTTCTCCCGATATGTCGCCCATCGAACACGTCTGGTCGCTTATCGGCAGCCGAGTGGCCCGGCAAGCACCACCCGTGGCTACGCCTGATGAACTGGGGCAACGTGTGGATGCAGCCTAAACCAACATGCCCCAAGCCCACATCCAAAGCCTCTTTCGTTCGATGCTGCGGCGTGTAGTGGCCGTTATTGCCAGCCATGAGGGCTACACGAACTATTGATGTTTGCGTGTTCCTCAAGCCGCACGGGCCTGCAAGCTCAATCGTTTCGTCTTTGTGCCTGTTGTTATGTGTCCAGTAATCTGGGTTTGCTATCTTGTGTCCTTCTTGGTGTTGCATTTTGGGTGGCCGGCAGTGTATATACTTGTATTTCAACATTCGTAGAAGAAAACCAAGTTGTGCTAAAACGACAAAATTTGCTTCCACTTTTTGTGTGTGTGTGTGTGTGTGTGTGTGTGTGTGTGCGTGCGTGTGTTTTCGGCTTCAGAGAAACGCACGCATGCGCGCACACATGCACACACACACACACACACACACAACCTACGCAGCAAATGTTCTTTTGAGTTTAACACTCCTCTTGATACAGCTCTTGCACTTTCGCGCCTTTCAAATTTGAGCCCCATCTCTTTCGGATTACATCCTCTACCTTAGTTCGCTTTTCCAATTGCAGATGAGTAATCAATAAAATGTAATCAAATATCTATCTACAATCTAGTACAGAAACACAAATTCGTTGGCCGCCCCGGTGGTGCAGTGGTCTAAGCGATGGCCTCTAATCAGTCGTCCGTAAGTGGTCCGGGTTCGAATCTCGGTGAGGCATGGTTGTTGTGTTTGTCTTAAGGCACTGGCTCTCTCCCTTCCCTGGAACCAGTGACCCTAAATTAGGGACGGGCGACTGCTTATAGCCTATCGAGTTGCTCACGGTGGTTGTTAAACCTCCAATCAATAAAAAAAAAAAATTCGTTTAGTGCCTTGATGCATTGAGGTTCCCGTACTGTAAATAATTTAGGGTTGCTGCGTTTTACATGTATATATATATATTTCTGAACGATATCTGCATCTGACTTACTCATTTTGGGCCTTACAGATACACGAATTCTTGAACTGCTACTCTGAAGATTCTGTTTCTGCTACAGCAAAGGTGCATTCCCATTTGAAAGAATTAAACAAAATCTACTAGTACTAGTACTACCAGTAGTAAATTTTGTTACCACTAGCAGTAGTTATATTAATAATAAGTGCGGGATATTGAATATATATAGGGAAAAATCGTTTAAAATTCCACCGTCAGAAAATCATTTGATTGACAACCCTAAAGATGATAAAACTTATAAGTATTTTGGAATATAACAAAATAGAATGTTAAATCACAGCGCACTTAAAAGGTAATTCACAACAAAATACACCAATCACCTTAAACAAATCCTAGTACATTCCAAAAATTGCAATCAACGCTTGAGCATTTTCCATAGTAACGTAGTCCTTTGAGATCCTTAAATGTACCAAAACTGATTAACAAGAACTTAACCAACACACTAGATTTTTAACCAAAACAGATGCCACACACAAAATCTACACTTGAAAAGAAAAGAAGGCGGCTAATCAATATATTAGATCTTTGCAGAAAACAAGAAACAACTCAAACCATACTTCTTAGGGAAACAACATATCATCAATATAAGGGTGGCTGCAGCTGACTAAGGTTTTCTTCCAATGAACCTGAATACTTCTCAGTAGCTTCCTCAATCAGAAAGCAAAGCAGATCCACTGAAAAGTTAGAAAAGCAAAATTATGCACGGTAAATATCCAAAATGCAGAGATCTGGGAAACATTGGCACAAACTCCTCACTACAATGATTAAAAAAATGTCAGCTTTATCTAGAAATTGAGGGATTATTAACTAGAATTCAAGCCCGCACGATCGCAACCACGAACCACAAGAAACACATAATGAAATTTGCAAATGATAACACCTGAAGAATATGTGCAAATGCCAATCAATCACGAGAATCCAATAACGTGGAATTATTAAAAACCTGGATTTTCAACATCGAAAGGGAAGGCGAGTTGAACTTTCAGTACGGCATAAATTTGTTTTTTAGTCAAAACGTATTAGTATCTTATGAAAAATGTACGAGCTACGTCAATAAGTTCAAGGACAGACCGCATAACTGACGTAGCAATAGTGGGATAAAAATATCACGTGTATGTCAAAAGACAGCGGGTTTTGGCGAAACAGCGAACAGTTGGAAACTAGTTTTTACCAGTAAGGACAGGCGGGAGACGGACATTAAGAAAGTCATATCAAGCGTTCTCGTCCCATTTCAGTTTAGCCATGGATGAGCAGAGAGTAAACATCCGTTTTGGTTGGTAACTTGGTAAATCAGCTACTGAAACTTACAGAATGCTAAAAGAAAGGTATGGAGACAAAACATTATCCCGTAGCAGAGTGTTTAAATGACATGCACAGTTTCGTGAAAGGCGGGAATACTTTGATGGTGATCCGGGATCAGGGCGTTTCTACAATTAGCGGACAATGGAAAGAATCGAAAAGGTTGGCAATTAGTTAAAGATCATCTCTGAATTACTGTGAGACCTTTGGCTGAGTTGGTGAGCATGAGTAGGTCTATCTGTGATGTGACTCTACGAAAGGGTCTAAGAAAACGTAACCTTAATGACAGATTGGTACACCGCATTACGAATGATGACAAAAAGGAGGCTCGTTCATTGATCTGTTGAGATCTTGGGTACTGCAGTTGAAGAACCTGATGTCTGCTACAGAATTATTGCAGGAGATGAAACATGGTGCTTGCAGTATGATTAATAAACCAAGCAACAAAACGCTGAATAGAGAGGCACCCACTTACCATCGACCAAGAAAGTCCGCAGGGAATCAAGAAGGACAAAGATGATGCTGATAGCATTTTTCGATTCGAAAAGTATTATCCACAAGGGACTCGTATAAGTGGATTAAACGGTGAATTAAAAATGCAGCATAACGTCTTACGATGTTTGTCCTTGATCCATGACCACATACCGCGTTCTTAGTCCAACAGTTCCATACCGCGTTCTTAGTCCAACAGATAAGACCACATACCGCGTTCTTAGTCCAACAGTTCTTGGCTTGACATCAAATCACTCTGTTGGACACGCGTCGTATGCCCCTGATTTCTTGTCCCGTGAGTTCTTCCCGTTCCCAAGGATAAAACGGACAATAAAAGACAGTATCATGCAGATATTGCATCATTCGAAGAAGCAGGGATAAAACAACATGCGGACCTCCAAGTAACTGCATTCCAGAACTGTTTTCAGGATCTTCAAAAACTTTGGAAACTGTTTGGTGTTTTAGAAGGGCGGTATTTTCAAGGGTTTTTTTAATTATGAGTATGGTACATTTTTATATTCTTTATTCCATCAGTCTTGGAACTTTTCGAACGTTGATTGTATTAATACTGAAACAGTTAAGCTATGGGAAGGAAAATATATGGCTTCATTTGCTTATACATGACAAAATAAGCATTACGTCGACTTGCACGTACACTTCAGTCAAAAAATATGGCGTGATTGGCGTATACATGACAAATTAAACATTGGGTCAACTTACACTTACATTTTAATGGAAAACATCTAAGAAGAAATTTGCTCATGAATCGAATACGGGGTTACACCATACAATACAATGACGATCCCAATCCGTTTTTCGGTGTAATTGTGACAAGGATGGTTAGTCAGATAATATCCGAAATTTTGAAACTTTCGTCGTCCTGCAGCGGGAATCGAACCACTACACCACCCAGAACAACCAAGTCTCCGATTAATTTGAATACAACCATCTATAACGAAGTAAATTTCTCCGTCATTTTTGGTCTACGCCGGGATTCGAACCCGAGTCCGCTTATTCCGGAACAAGTCGCTCTACCAACTGAGCTACGCAGACGTTTGTTCTGACTAATATCTGCCTTTATGTCGTGTGCGTTCTGCTGGCAGGTACGTAATATCTCCCCCCCCCCCAAAGAGGGCCGGGGGCATGGCCCATGGGTCAGACGTGACCATGAATCGTTGCAGGCAGCCATCCGCTGTAGAACATGCACTTGAGAACGCCTAGTCAATCTGGTGTGTGGAATGCAACGTCACACACATTTATTTTTCGAAGCGCTGGAGAAGGGATTCTCTGAATTTTTCTATCTCGCTGTGTGGAAAGAACATCACACCATTGCGAGATTTTGAACGGTCGGGTCATCCGGATAGTTCGGGCGCCATTATAACAAAGTAACTTTCTCCGTCATTTTTGGTCTACGCCGGGATTCAAACCCGAGTCCGCTTATCCCGGAACAAGTCTCTCTACCAACTGAGCTACGCAGACGTTTGTTCTGACTACTATCTGCTTTTATGTTGTGTGCGTCCTGTTGGCAGGTACGTAACTTATCACAGGACTCGCTAGCCGAAGCAACCGGCATTCATGTTTGGATAATCTAGAGGTTAAGAATCCTATCCTGTCATTGCCCGGAGGAGCAGATATTCCATTCATGATTTATCTGCACCTCCGGGCAATGACAGGATAGGATTCTTAACCTCTAGATTCTCTAAACATAAATGCCAGTTGCTTCGGCCAGCGAATCCTGTGATGGTTGTATTCAAATTAATCGGAAACTTGAGACTTGGTCGTTCTGAGTGGTGTAGTGGTTAGCATACCGGGGCGCTAAGTGGAAAATGCGGTTTCTACCCTCGCTTCAGGACGACGAAATTTTCAAAATTTCGGATATTATCTGTTTAACCAACCTTGTGACAATTGCACAATAAAAAGGGATTGTCATCTTCAAGAAATTTGCTATTCTATTTTTTCACAGTATTTCATTTCAATTTTCTGTTTCACGAAGTGTTAACCACATTTTACCGTAAATAGTTTTTTTAACTGTTAACGAAACAGTGCTCATGGGATATTTTTACGGTTATCTTTTAGAAAACGGACTCACTCGTGTTTATGATTTTTAAGGAGTTCAGGACATGCGCTTTATCATTTTTCTTCTCTTCTCTACTTAATTAAAAAATCCGTTGAGATAAATGGCTTTCCACCAATTCCACTTTCGTTGAAAACTTTCTTAATTTTCTTTCCCTTTTAAAGATATTTACATCAACCGAACATACTCCAGGGATCACAAAAACTAAAGGGCCTCAATTACGGTAACAACCAAATTTAAATGGATACTACATCTTATTTTAATTTCAAATCATGTGTCAGTTACAGATTTCACTCCTGATTACACTGTGGGTTTAACTTAATTTTAAACATCGTGCTCATTCACGAAACCACAATGTGCTATCTTTGCTTACGTTTTCAGTTACGGTCTTTAGAGTCATCTAGCGGTCCAAACTTTCGGCTGCGCGGAAACGTTTTCCCGTAGAGATCTTCCGCTGAGCAGGTCATATCTATTACGTGGGCCTCGCGCTTTGAATCACGCAGTTAAAAATTCTCAGATATATTATGATTCGAAGAATTTTCCCCCTTTAACGTTTGTTTGCTATTGTTTGCAGTTGATTCATATGATCTGGGCGTAGATCGAGATTAGTACCATGTTAGGCCAAATGGGCTACGAAAGTGGTTCTAAGCCTAAAAAAATTTCGTTGGAAAAAGCCATTGATTCTCTCGAAGGACTCAGCAGTTACGATCTTTCTCGACCAACCATGGTGCAGGACCTACAGAAGCTTTGTCAAGATTTAAAAATGACTGTGTCCCCAAGGTTGTTTGAAAGACGGCTTCGAGAAATAATTGAATTTTTGAAGACACTGACTGTGCACCATTTTTATTACAGCGTTTGGCCAGTTATCCCTGGTGTGCTGGCAGAATGTTTCCTGCGACAGGTCAGTGACAGCTCTATGATCGCAGATATTTTGAAATGTGTCGTGACCCTTATATCCGTGGGGAGTATTGCAGATAAGTTCCATGAAATGGTGTGGCATTCTGAGGTAGAAGAGCCACTTCCGGTTCTAAAACACAGGAATAGAGAAAACCTTACATCATTCTGCTTTATGTCTTACATATTGCATCATGCAAATGAAGGTAGGGTGCTTTCCGAGAATAAGAGATTTGTGTTAGTAACGGAAAACCTGACATGCTATCATTGCAAAAGAACCCGACTACCAGGCTTCTTGCTCATTCTTCGTTATGGTGGCAGGTCTTCGGAGGAAACCCATAGACTTTTCAACATGTATTACTACATTCTGTGTGACATCATCCGTCATGGGCACAATACACGTATGTGGGACAGAGATGAACTGACATTTCATGCAGAGCCATTAGAGATGGACTGTAAAATGATAGACCTGTGTGCCTGTTTCATTGCTGCCCTAAGAGATACAGCGAATCCACACGAAGTGACATTTTCCCTGCCTGATACTGATAGCAGATTCGGATATTTTGAGATTCCTTCCCTGGACAAGTTACTGCCTTTTTATGACAAACTTTTTCCGGATCGACTATATGGTCGCAAAATACCTTCGTCACTAAAGCACTCGTGCAAGTATGTCATCCGACGAATCCTGTACGAGAATTGGAAGCTTCCAGATGGAATTCAAAGTTTGCCTCTTTCTCAAATGCTCAAAGATTACCTGGATCTTCTGCGCGATTAAAACTTCGGTATTAGATAGATAATTCTATTATATACCATGCTGCTATATTCTCTTAAATAATTTCTCAGCAAGCACGAAGTTGTTAGAGCCAACATAAAGAAAGTTAAATGTCGAATAACAAATAAAATATTCCGCAGAAATAGTGTCGAACATTAGTTTTTTCCGCTGCTTAATACTCTATTTCATATTAGGCCTTTTTACCACTACTCACCTAGAAACAGAAACGGTTGTATTTTTAATCTAACGGAAAATCGTGCTGCTTGAACTGATTATTGAAAGTTGAACACCAAAATGATACTCCTGTGTGAAACAGTTAATTAATTTCCATTCTTCATGTAACAGTATTTTCGTCTCTATTGACAAGTTTTTCTGTTTGGACGTTCGAATTACGTCGCTTTCATGTTGTTCCCCGTTTCGAGTGTATCGCTCAGCTATGTTTACATAGAACCTGGTCACACCCAACGTGGAAGAAAGTAGTTTGCTATACAGTACGGAAATATTACTATTCTCATCAAAATAAATCTTATCGTTATGGAAACAATTACAGGAATTAGTTTAATTATGGGAAATATTAATACTTTATTTCATAATACAGATTTTACACATCATAATTTAATAAAGAATCACAGTGCAACGCACTTTTTCATGTAGTGTAATAGCACGAAAATAAGGTGCCAACATTCCTTTTTTCTCGGTATCACTAGGTGCTTCAATTAGCTGTTCAAACGGATCTAAATTATGTTTTTATTTTTTACATAATCTTCGAAACCATTATTCCCTTAGTATATCGGCCAATAGTGCTGTCGATTTGGAAGAATAGCTTCTTAAATTTTCCTTCAGACCTCTCAATATTTATATATATACTCCACTGTCAGGGTATATATAAAAGGTTTTGTGTAATGGACTGTTAAATGCGAGAAAAACTTTGACTTCCCGAACAGAAGTCGGAAATAGTTTCGTATAAAAAACACGCAAGCTACTGATTGAAAAAACACGTAGTATTATTATTCGTTACACACGGTCGAGTCACATTATTGTGAAAACCAGCTAATATCCAGAGTAACCGCTGTGTGCAGCACGGACAGCAGCTAGACGGGCTGGGAGTGACTCAGTGCATCTGACAGCTGCTGGAGGGTGCGTGGTGGAGGATCCATAGAGCGGAGAACACGATCGAGGTGGTCTTACTGATAATCAATTAGGTCTGGGGAAATTCGGTTCCGGCGAAGTACTTTGAAGTCTTCATCGTGCTCTTACAACCACCCTCAGACATTTTTAGCTGTATGATACGTCGCATTGTCATACTGTAAGGCCCCTATCGCCCCAGGGAAGACAAGAAAGGCTTCATAACGAATTTGTTCTACAGTGCCTTCCACAGGTATGAGTGACCCAAGGGAATGTCACGAAAACGTTCCCCGGACCATAACGCAGCCCCCACCAGCTTGTGTTTTTCCAGCAACGGTTGAAGAGTATTTGTTCTCCAATGTTTCATGCCTTATACGCCAACATCCATTCCTTCGATGAAGCAGTAAGCGTGACTCATCGGAGAACGTTATGCAAGACAATCAGCGGAGGTCCAACTCGGATACTACCGTGCAAAAGTAAGCTTTTTCAGCAAATATCCCTTCGTTAGCATAGGTGCAGTGACCATCCGTCTGCATCGGAAACCCATACCCACCAGGGTCCGCTGAAATGTGGTTTTATACACAATTATGGTAGCCCCCTGGTTCATTCGTCCGGTGGGTTGCTCCACTGTAGCCTATCGATCGGCCCTCATGCACCTTCAAAGCAGACGATTGCCTCTCACGTCAATGGAACGCAGTGGTCAGAGGTTTACACGTCGCTTGTTCGCAATGGAGCCATTTCTCCAATTACGATAAACTTTAAACAGAGCAGCACGCGAACAGTTCACAAATTGCGCTGTTTCGGTAATACTCTCAGGTTTGGACCGAAAGCCGATAATCATCTCTTTTTGCAAATCTGATAAATCCCTCCTTTTATCTATGACAGCAACGAGTGATAAGTTTTCAGAATGCCTGCAGCACACCTTATATACCTTCCAAGCCAGCTCACGACACGTGCCTTCTTTCATTGGCTACGCGCTGTTGACGGCAAAAGTGGAGGTGGTCACAATAATGTGACTCGACTGTGTATTTCTTCCATAAAATAGATTTACATTAAAATTCATTAAGATGTCTGTTGCAAATAAATTCTAACAAAATCCGGAAATTTTTTTATCGTGAACTGCTTTCTGTCACATTGGGTAGGGTCAGGTTCTATGTAAACAAAGCGGAACGATACACTCGAAATCGGGAAATATATGAAGGCGTTCTGATTCCGAAGTCCAGTCGAGTTTTTAAATCATGCTTTGCATAGGTTTATAGCCCTAAGACTGAAGTGATAATCCGTTTTATCGGCGTAGGAAATCAAAAGTAAAATTGCCGAACTTTCGCTTATCAACGGATAGATTTCTCAAAGCTAATATCGTAAAACAAACTGAAATACTACAACGTTTACAATTTTAAATATGACACTGGTTACACGAAACACGTAAAAAATATTTTAATACGCAGTTCAGAGTGTTCTGAATGTGAAGTCACGAGATCTGTTAATTTGGCACCTGTCGCGTTGGAGGGGAAACCATTTAGCAACTAGATCAAAAATCTTCCCTACTCCAGGGAGGTGCTATCGTTGTAGGCTTCACGCTCTGGTGGTTCCAGAGTTTCTTGGAATGCAGTTTTTTTGGGTTAAACTAGGGGACTAGTTTTTTCATAGTTTACCGTATAGGAATCGCAGACGTGAAACACCCTTTTCTAGATAGAGTTGTTGATGGTATTTCTACCTTTGCGTCTCTTTTGTGTTCTCTGATTATGGTTCCGAAGGAGCGTTTAGTCAATCCGATGTAACATCTTTGTGTACCGTCAGGGTATGATAGCGGAATTATCCCCAGCCGTAAAGCCTACAACAATAGCGTCTGCCTGGAGTTGCAAAGGATTTGGATGCCGTGACTAAATGATTTTCCCCTTCAAAGCGCCACTAGCCAAATTCACCCACATCGTGAACCCGCATTCAGAACACTCTCAACTGCTTTTTTAATCATTCTTTATGTGTTTCGACACAGAACAGGGCCTACACCTGGTCACAGGGCCTGCACCTGGTCTCCTGATGTGAGGAGCGATCAGCTATCACTCCCGTACACAACTAGTGTTTGTACCGGGTACGTTAAACAGCTCCTCCTACATCAGCAACATCATTCAGACCGTTGTTGTTCCATTTGTTTGTTCGTTTGTTTGTTTGATTGGAGGTTTAACGACCACCGTGAGCAACTCAAGCAGTCGCCCGTCCATAATTTAGGGTCACTGGCTCCAGGGAAGGGATAGAGCCAGTGCCGTAAAACAAACACAACATCCATGCCTCACCGGGATTCGAACCCGGACCCCTTTCGGATGAATGATCAGAGGCCATCGCTTAGACCACTGCGCCACCGGTGTTCCATTTGTAAGGTCGGTCCATCGTGGTGTTTTATAGCAAGATAACGCACGCCCACACACGGCACGTGCAACGCAACATGCACTTCAGGGTGTGAGACAACTTCCATGGCCTGCACGTTCACCGGATTTGTTCCCCATTGAGCACGTGTGGGATTTTATGGGACAACGACTTATCCGGTTTCAACGGCCAGCCACGACCATCCCCGATTTGCGCGTCCAGGTTGAGGATACTTGGAACTCAATACCCCAAACTTACATCCAACATCTGTACGACAGACTCCATGCCAGAATTGCACAGTGTGACGCAGTTCATGGCGGTTCAACCTCGTTCTAACCATGTTACACGGAAATGTTATTTTTCAGTTTACCAACAAATACAACTGTATTTTGCCATAATGTTTTGATCACGTTATCCTCTGTATTCTGTTATTATGCTGTATAAATTTCGTTGGTATCAGACGTCTCCTTCTTGGTGCTCTTTTTTCACTTTCCGCCAGTGTATATCTGCGAAAGAGAATCCTCTCACTCCTCTTACTGATTAAGTTTCCTGTTGCATAAACTTTTGACAAACTTACCGTTCCTAATTTTAAGTTTAAAACTACGAAGAGAACGCTGTCGATAAACATTCATTCATAGTCCTCAGAAGAAATTTGCAGAATTGTGCTAAAGAACATTTGTCTGTTTTTCCGTCGTTGAGTGCTGAGATTTCGTTCGTTTATCTCATAGTATCTCTGCCTAGACACCAATTAATTTTTTCTTCATTGAAATGCATCGAAAGACTCGTTCAATTCAGTTTGCTCCACTTTTCACTGAAGGAATCACTCAAAAACTCGTCAAGAGATGTTTACTTCATCTTATTATGAAATTAACACTCAAAGACAGATTGTTTTTCTGTTCTTTCAATTTTTTTCCAAATAGTATGGTCAAATTCGGCATAGATTTGTTTTATAATAGGACAAATTATTTCATGTTTTCTTTTTCAAAGGCTCAGTCTCAATAGAAAATTATATTTGTTTAGAATTTCAGTTCGATTATTGAGGACCAATGTCAGAGGACGAATGTTTTTTCAAATTGTTGGGTTTAGACTAATTTTACAGAAATATCGAAAAGATGAAAATACAGGCAATTAGATTGTGCACAAGAGAAAAACAATGTAGAAAGATATCCGCGAGAAGAAGCAAATGTGTGAAATTTTCTCTTTGCACTTTCAAACACTCACACGCTGCTGAACAGTAAAGACTTCTGCTAATTACTAGACGTCCGTGTTCCAAGGGTAGCACTCTTGTCCTACAGAGCTGGATTTCCTTCCACGTTGCAATCTGTTGTCCCAAGTTTGAGACGGGCAACTACTTATTATCTTAGACTCCCATGTGGTGGTTAAACATAAAAGCCGCAAATTACAAAACTTTCAAATACATATATAAAAGTTATATCAAAAGTCTTGCAATATTTGGATCACTTCATATCTTGATACGTACCTTTACGACGAAAGCTGAGTAGCATTCGAAGTATAGGCTATCACGTTGCACTATTTTTAGCCATCTGTCTGCTAGTTCTTCGATTCCGCAGCGGTCCTTGTCCTACGAGGCGAAGACCTCCTCCTGCCCAGGAGGCTGAGGGTCTAAACTCTGGCTCCTGACCATTCGTCCAAGAAGGGTCCTGGTTCTAATCCCGGTGAGGCATGGATCTTGTGTTTGTCTTTCTGCACTGGCTCACTCACTTACCTGGAGACAGTAACACTAAATTAGAGACGGCAGACTGCTTATTGCCAAATGAATTGCACACAGTAGTCGTTAAACCTCCAATAAAAAAAAACGAAGAAGAAGGAGAACTCCTTTACCCAGCTGCCACCTCCTTTCGGCCGCCGAGATGCCGCCCTCGTAGGAAGTGGTTCATGGACCGGAACAAGTAATATTCCGACGGGGCAAGTTTCGGAATATATGCTGGGTGTGACATCAGATCGATGGCCTCAAATTTCTGGAGTTTTGCCTCGGTCGTTCGCGCGGTGTGAGACCGAGCGTTGTCCTGCTGTAAGAGAACGCGCTTTCTGTTTACCAGTGCTGCGTAATTTGCTTCTATAACGGAATACTTCCGTTCTCGATGTTCAGAGTTCAGTTTGGCATTGATGGTATGACCGTCTAGAACACATTTCTAATGGATTATCTCCTCCAAATTCCACCAGATGCAGAGCATCACATTGTGATCGATGCGCCCACATTTCGCAACAGGTTCGGAATCTGGGCTGGAATCAACCACTGCCGTTGTGTGTAACGATTACGGCAATAGATACACTTTTCAACGCACGTAACAATTCCCTTGATGGAACGTATATCGCGCGGGTTTTCTAAGTGTTTCTTGCACATTTCCACTCGGCGGTTTGCTTCAGATGGCCTCAATGCGTGAGAGAAAATGCGGCAGCTCCTGTTGAGCTTGCCGTAGTCCTGAAATTGGCGAACGATGGTGATCTGTTATATGCCCAGCTCGCCTGATAATCTCAGAGTGATGGTTGTAGGATTTGCCTGTACGGCCTAGCGCAAGGTATTACGAATCCACAGTTCGCTGACCTTGGCTAATCGTCGAGGTTTCTGTCACCTGAGCGAAATTTCTTGAACCATCTGGTTCCGGTACTGTGGTCCACAGAACCTTCCTCCTTTCGCATGACAAAAGTTTTATGTTGCTCGAGCACTGTTATAGCCCAGATCAAATTCGTAAAGGAAAAGTTCCCTAATTAGCGGATTGTGGCTGTTTAACTTTTGGACCGCTTAACCACGGGCAGAACAACGACGTGCAATGCGGGTCACAGCAACGACTGCCACTTTATATCTTTAACATATCCTCCGCAGCACATACGTTTATGCAAATATTGCAAAACTTTAGACTAAGCCTATCGTAATTTAGAATAAACGGGTGAAATCCTACATGTAAAAAACTCTCGTTCGATGCTTCTACAGATAGGAAGCATTACTGAATATTGAACCTTCGAGATTAAGCTCTGTATTAGGCATTTTGAATAAAAGAGAAGAAATATATATACATTAATTTCATGTTTTTCTATATGAACCCTTTTAAACTTATACGCCACCTGGACTACCGCCAGTTGAGCGTCTACAGAAGAGTGGGTGCCGTAATACGCGCGTGATTTGCAACTGCGTTGTCATTTCCACACTAACTACACTACGACATCAACTAACTACTCTACCACAATACCCTGTTTTTAATTGGATGTTGAGGAGCAATTACTTTGAATAAAGTGCATTTTGTAGTCGATAGGGCCTCCATTTACGCCCTCTGGTGGTGAAGTTGTGCTTCATAAAAAACCGGAAAGCCAGAGAGATCAAACTATGCTAAAACTGATTTGCAAAGTTTTGAAATACACAGCTCTGACAATTCAGGCAAAACGGAGAAATATAGATTCAAATGTTTTCCAAGGGCAACTTTTTCATATGAAAAACAAAAATTTCTTGGCGCATAGAAGCGTATTCATCTGGGATAAAAACCAACGCCAGAATCACATCCATTTTTATCCGGAGAAAGAACATAATAATCGATTAGTAGAGAAAACTGGTGAATTGTAAATTTCTTTTTCAGATCACATACACACTCAGACATCAGCATAAGAAAGTTGCTTTGCACATTCCGCAAAATCGAAGTTTTTATTCTTTTGTGAAGAATTATACCAAAATATAATAGGGTAGGAGAGAAGAATCAAAATAAACAGCAGACACGCAGAAAATTATCTTTTTTTACGTGTGAATATTTCAGAGGCCACATTCAGACTACTCATTCATAGTACTGTCTGTATCATTGCTTAAACAGCTGCTCATGAGATGCATAACTAAGAGACGCAAAAGATAAGATGCAAGAATGGGACGTTTGGGATGTGTTCATATTTGAAATTTCCAATAAAAATTGCTTTCTGTATTTATGTGTTTGCGTGTGTGTGCAATATGCTAGTTTTCTAAACTACAGATACTTTATTGAATATTGGGAAATACCATAGAAAGCTTTGAATAATGTACACCGAACGGCCACTTTCTTAGGATCATCATTCTTTATGCTCGTAGAAAGAAAATCTAACAGGCAGTGCTCTATTTAAAAAAAACCAGTTTCATGAGGAGTGTAATATATTACGAATATTAAACATGTTACACACCTGCTCTTTCGCATGCATTGAGTGTTGGGGGAAATGAAGCGTACTGTGAACACCAAGCTGTGTATACCTCACCGAAAAGCAGCTTACTCATGGCAACGCTTGAACCTGGACACAAGCCTTATTGTCATGTGTATCCGGTCGTAGTTAACTCTTTCGTGTGCCAGGAAACAAGTGACAATTGCAATGGGACTTTCCTTCTTGTTCTGTTGTGGTCAATACTGCCGTTATTTGAATTTATGTATTCAGATTTCGGAAGAGTGAAGAATTATCTCATTTCACATGTTTAAGTCCTGATAAGATAGCATTTATAATTAGTACACAGTCGAGTCACATTATTGTGACCACCTCCTACTTTTGACGTCAACAGCGCGTAGCCAATGAAAGAAGGCACTTGGAGGGTATATACGGTGTGTTGTAGGCATTCCGAAAACATATCACGCATTGCTGTCATGGATAAATGGAGCGATTTATCAGATTTGCAAAAAGGGATGGTTATCTACTTTCGGGCGAAGGGCTACAGCATTTCTGGAACAGCGCAGTTTATAAACTGTTAGCGGGCTGCTGTGGTGAACGTGTATCGTGATTGGACAAATGGCACCATTGCGAATAAGCCACGTGAAAACTGTGGAGTACCACGTGCCATTGATGTGAGAGGCGAACGTCGGCTGCGAAGGTGCGTGAGAGCCGATCGACATGCTACTGTGGAACAACTGAACGGCCGAATGAACCAGTGGACTACAGGAAGTATGCCTAAAACGAGAGTTCAACTAACCCTGCTGCGTACTCCGAAGCCGAAGGATGGTCACTGCACATATGCTAACGAAGGTGCATCGGCAGAAAAGGTTTACATTTACGCGGCAGTATCGGAACTGAATCTTCACTGATTAACAAAGGATTGCCTTCTACGATGAGTCACGTTTTCTGCTTCACCGAACGGAATGGACGTCGGCATATGAGGTGAGAAACATCCGAGAACAAACACTCTTTAACCATTGCTGGAAGAACACAAGCTGGCGTGGCCAGCTTAATTTTCTGGAGAATGTTTTTGTGGCATTCTCTGGGTCTACTCATACCTGTGGAAGGCGCTATGGAACGAATTCATTATGAATCCATCCTTGCAGACCACGTACACCCATACATGCTGATTGTCTTCTTTGAGGCAGATGGGATCTTCTAGCACGACTATGCAACGTATCACAGAGCTAGAAATGTCCGAGAGTGGTTGGAAGAGCACGATGAAGAGTTCAAATTATTTACCTGGTACCCTAATTCCCCAGACATAAACCCAGCTGAGCATCTGTGAGACCACCTCGATCGTGTTATACGCTCTCTGGAACTTCCACCACGCACCCTCCAGCAGCTGCCAGATGTACTGCAGTCAGCATGTCTCCACATACCTGTGAACACCTTCCAGCACCTTATTGAGTCACTCTCAGCCGTCTAGCTGCTGTCTGCGCTGCACAAGGCGGTTACTCTTGACATTTGCTTGTGTTCACAAAAATGTGGCTCGAAAGTGTATATATATATATACTCGAACGAAAGGTTTCCTTAGCCTGATCAGACGCAGACTGTGCCGCCGGATCAGGAGAATCATTTTCAGTTGGCCGCCATGGAGTTGGCGGCAGGACCTTATGCTAACACAAGGAAAAAAGTGCATACTCTATGTGGTTGTATTTCAACATTCGTATTGAAGAAAACCAAGTTGTACTAAAACTACATATTGTGAGTGTGTATGTGTGTGTGTGTGTGTGTGTGTGTTTGCGTGTGTGTGTGTGTGTCACTGTTACAAAGATAAAACAAACAGGCAAAAAAAATACTACATAGCAAATGTTATTTTGAACTTAACACTGTTTTTGAAAGATCCCTATCTCTTTCGCGACTTTCAAATTTGAGTCCCGTCCATGTCGAATGGCATCCTCTACCTTACTTCAATTTTCCTATTGCAGTTCAAGTTGAGTAATCAATAATATGTTATAAAATGTCTATCTACTATCTAGGACAGAAACATAAAATTCATTGAGTACCTTAATGTATTGTGGTTCACCTACTGTAAATTTTTTTGGATTGCTGCTTTTTGTATTTATACATATTTTTTTCTGAAGGATATCTGCATCACATTTACTCATTTTGGGCCTTATAGATACACGAGTTTTTGAATTTCCGCTCTGAAAATTCTGTTCCTGCTTTAGCAAAGATACTTTTCCCATTTTAAAGAATTAAACAAAATATACTACTTCTGCTATTACTAGTACCAGCAGTTGTAGATTTTGTTACAACAACTACTACTACTACTAATAATAATAATAATAATAAAAATAATAATAATAAAAATAGCAATAATAATAAGAACAAATGCGTGATTCTGAATAAAAATAGAGAAAATAGTTTTAAATTCCTGCGTCAGAAAATCAATTGATTTCCAACCTTGAAGATGATCAAACTAATAAGTATCTAGGAATATAGCAAAATAGAATGTTAAATCTGAGCACACTTAAAACGTAATTTTCAACAAAATTAATGCTGCAAGAATCTTAAAAATATTCTGAACATTGAATTACATTCCAAAATTAAGATTATTTCTACCAACTCTTCAGCAATTCCTATATAACCTACTCCTTTGGGGTCATTAAATGGACCAATGCTGATTTACAGGCATCTGACGACACGCTAGGTTTTAATCAAAATGGATGCCACTACTCAAATCTACAGTTGAAAGACTCTACCTGAAAAGAAAAGAAGGAGAAAGAAGGCTGATCAATATATTAGATCTTTCCAGAAAACAAGAAACAACTCAAACCGTACTTCTTAGGGAAACAACATGACATCAATATAATGGTGGAAGGTTTTCTCCCAATGAACCTGAATACATATGAGTAGTTTCTTTAATCAGAAAGTAATTCAGATCCACTGAGAAGTTAGAAAAGCAAAACACTGAACGGTAAATATCCAAAATGCATAGATCTTGGAAACATGGGCAGAAACTCCTCACTACAATTATTAAAAAACGTTCAGCTTTATCCAGAAATTGAGGGACTATAAATTGAAATTCAAGGCAGCACGATCACAACCGCGAACCACAAGAAACAAATAATGAAATTTTCAAATGATAACACCTGACAAATATGTGCAGAAGCCAACCAATCACGAGATTCCAATAAGGTGGAATTATGAAAAACTGGATTTTCAACATCAAAAGGGAAGGCGAGTTGAACTTTCAGTACGGCATAAATTTATTTTCAAGCCCAAACGTATTAGTATCTTATGAAAAATGTACGAGCTACGTCCAATACGTTTATAGACAGACCGCATAACTGACGTAAAAATAGTGTGATAAAAATATCACGTGTATGTCAGAAGACAGCGGGTTTTGGCGAAACAGCGAACACTTGAAAATCAGTTTTTACCAGTACCCACAAGCGGGAGACGGGCATGAAGATATTCATATCAAGCGTTCTCGTCCCATTTCAGTTTAGATATGGAAGAGCAGAGAGTAAACATTCGTTTTTTGGGGTAACTTGGTAAATCAGCTACTGAAACTTACAGAATGTAAAAAGAAGGGTATGGAGACAAAACATTATCCCGCAGCACTGTGTTCGAACGGCATGCACAGTTTTGTGACAGACGGACATACTTTGATGGTGATCCGAGATCAGGGCATTTCTCCAATGTGCGGACAATGGAAAGAATCGAAGAGGTGCGCAATTAGTTAAATATCTCTGAATTACAGTGAGTCTTTTCGCTGAGCATCAGTAAGTCTATCTGTGATGGGACTCAACGAAAAGATCTGAGAAAAGGTAACCTTAATGACAGATTGGTACCCCGAATTATGAATGATGACTAAAAGGAGGCTCGTTCATCGAACTGTTGGGATCTTCTGGGCACTTCAGCTAATTAACCTGATTTTTGCTTTAGAATTATTCCCGGAGATGAAACATGGTGCCCTCAGTATGATTATTAAACAAAGCGCTGAATAGAGAAGCGCCCACTTACCGTCTGCCAAGGAAGTCCGCAAGTGACCATGAAGGACAAACATGATGGCGATAGGATTTTTCGATTCGAAAAGTATTATCCACAAGGGACTCGTATGAGTGGATCAAACGGTGAATTAGGAATTCTACAAGAAAGTCTTACGACGTTTGTCCTTGATCCATGATAATGTAAGACCACATACCGCGTTGTTAGTCCAACAGTTCCTGGCTTGCCATCAAATCACTCTGTTGGACACTCGCCGTATGCTCCTGATTTCCTGCCCCGTGAGTCCTTGCCGTCCCCAAAGATAAAATGGCCAATAAAAGGATACTATCATGCAGACATTACATCTTTCGAAGCAGCAGTGACAAGACAACATGAGGACATCCAAGTAACTGCATTCGAGAACTGTTTTCAGGATCTTCAAAACCTTTGGAAACTGTTTGGTCATTCAGATGGGCGGTATTTTCAAGGTTTCTGACAATAATTATGAGTATGGTACATTTTTATATTCTTTATTCCATCAGTCTTAGAACTTTTTGAACGTAGATTGTATTAATACGGGGACATTTAATTTATAGGAAAGAAAGCATATGGCATCATTTGCTGATACATGACGAAACAAACATTGCGTCAACTTGCACGTACATTTCAATGAAAAAATATGGCGTTCTTGGCGTATACATGGCAAATTAAACATTGCGTCAATTTAAACGTACATTCCAATGGAAAACATCTAACAAGAAATTTGTTCATGAATCGAATACGGTGATACACCATACAATACAATGAAGATGACAATTCATTTTTCGGTGTAATTGTGACAAGGATGGTTAGTCAGATTATATACGAAAACTTGAAAATTTCGTTGTCCTTTAGCGGGAATCGAAACACTACTCCCCCCAGAACAACCAATTCTCAAGTTTCCGATTAATTTGAATACAACCTTCACAGGATTCGCTAGCCGAAGCAACCGGCATTCATGTTTAGCGAATATATAGGTTAAGAATCCTATCCCGTGATTGCGTAGAGGAGCAGATAAATCATGAATGGAATATCTGATCCTCTGGGCAATCACGGGATAGGATTCTTAACCTATATATTCGCTAAACATGAATGCCGGTTGCTTCGGCTAGCGAATCCTGTGAAGGTTGTATTGAAATTAATCGGAAACTTGAGACTTTGACGTTCTAGGTGGGGTAGTGGTTAGCGTACCGCGGCGCTATCTGGTAGACGCGGTTTCGATTCCTGCTCCAGAACGACAAAAGTTTTCGGATGTTATCTGACTAACCATCCTTGTCACAATTGCACCAAATTACGGATTGTCATCTTCAAGAAATTTCTTATATTATTTTTTTACAGCATTTCATTTGAATTTTCTGTTGAACGAAGTGTTAACCACATTTCGCAGTAAATATTTTTTAACTGTTATAGAAACAGTGTTCATGAAATATTTTTACAGTAATTTTTAGAATACAGACTTACTTGTTTTTACGATTTTTAAGCAGTTCAGGACATTCGCTTTACCATTTTTCTTCACTTCTCTACTTAATTAAAGAAATCCGTTGAGAGAATTGGCTTTCCACTAGTTCTACTTTCGTTGATAACACTTCATTTTATCTTTCCCTTTTAAAGATATTTACATCTAGAGAACATGCTCCAGTGATCACTGAAACTAAAGGGTCTCGATTACGGTAACAACCAAAATTAAATGGATACCACATCTTATTTTATTTTCAAATCATGTGTCAGTTACAGATTTCACTTCTGGTTATACTGTGGGTTTCTGAATTTTTAACATCATGCTCATTCACGAAACCACAATGTGCTACCTTTGCTTACGTTTTTAGTTACGGTCTCTAGAGCCATCTAGCGGTCAAAACTTTCGGCTGCGCGGACCCGTTTTCTCATAGAGATCTTCCGCTGAGCAGGTTATATCTATTACGTGTGCCTCGCGCTTTGTGTCACGCAGTCAAAACTCTCCGATGTATTATGATTTGAAGAAATTTCGCCCTTTAATGTTTGCTTTTTGTTGTTTGAAATTGCTTCATATGATCTTTGCGCAGAATTAAATTATTTACCATGTTTGGCCGAATGGGATACGAAAGTGGTTCTAAGCCTCAAAACATTTCGTTGGAAAAAGCCATTGATTCTATCGAAGGAGTCAGCAGTTACGATCTTTCTCGACCAACCATGGTGCAGGACCTACAGAAGCTTTGTCAAGATTTAAAACTGACTGTGTCCCCAAGGTTGTTTGAAAGACGGCTTCGTGAAATAATTGAATTTTTGAAGACACTGACTGTGCACCATTTTTATTACAGCGTTTGGCCAGTTATCCCTGGTGTGCTGGCAGAATGTTTCCTGCGACAGGTCAGTGACAGCTCTATGATCGCAGATATTTTGAAATGTGTCGTGACCCTTATATCCGTGGGGAGTATTGCAGATAAGTTCCATGAAATGGTGTGGCATTCTGAGGTAGAAGAGCCACTTCCGGTTCTAAAACACAGGAATACAGAAGACTTTACATCATTCTGCTTTATGTCTTACATATTGCATCATGCAAATGAAGGTAGGGTGCTTTCCGAGAAAAAGAGATTTGTGTTAGTAACGGAAAGGCTGCAATGCTATTGTGAAAGAACCCGACTACCAGGCTTCTTGCACAATCTTCGTTATGGTGGCAGATCTTCAGGAGAAACCCATTGACTCTTCTACATGCAGTGCCACACTCTGTCTGACATCATCCGTCATGGGCACAATACGCGTATGTGGGACAGAGATAAACTGACATTTCATGCAGAGCCATCAGAGATGGACTGTAAAATGATAGATCTGTGTGCCTGTTTCATTGCTGCCCTACGAGATACAGCGAATCCACACGACGTGACGATTTCCCTGTCTGGAACTGATGGTAGATTCGGATATTTCGAGATTCCTTCCCTGGACAAGTTACTGCTATTTTATGACATACTTTTCCGAATCGACTGTATGGTCGCAGGTTACCTTTGTCACTAAAGCACTCGTGCAAGTATGTCATCCGACGAATCCTGTACGAGAATGGGAAGCTTCCCGATGGAATTCAAAGTTTGCCTCTTTCTCAGTTGCTCAAAGATTACCTGGATCTTCTGCGCGATTAAAACTTCGGTATTAGATAGATATTTCTATTATATACCATGCTCCTATATTCTCTTAAATAATTTCACAGCAAGCAAGAAGTTGTTAGAGACAACATAAAGAAAGTTAAATTTCTAATAACAAATAAAATCTTCCACAGAAATAATGTCAAAACCTAGTTTTTTCTGCTGCTTAATACACTGCCGGACAATTGCTAAAGACGGATGACAATAGCAACGATAGCAACCATAAAATGGAAGGCAGGAAAATGTGGAAATTAGCATAAGTGCGGGATACAGTGGGACGTGTTGTGCGTATGCAAATTTTGGATTGCCGAACTTGTTCGTGACGTCATAGCGCTGATAAGAGATATAAAGGATTTGACGCGTATTGACCGTTGTTGTTCAAACGCAAAGTTGAAAGGGAAAGAATCAATTGACGAACTTGCAATTTTCAGTATGTCTTTCCGACATCACCTAGATGATTTTACGCGTGGCCGTATTATTGGCAAGATTGAAGAAGGGCAAAAAATAACAGATGTTGCCAGGGAGTTCGACGTCAGCCACAGTGTTGTTTCAAGGCTTTGGAAATCATTTCAAACATATGGAGAGTGTAGCAAACGTCACGGGGAGGTCGTGTTCGCAGTACGACACCTGCAGAAGATAGGTACATACTGCCATCAACAAAAAGACACCGGCGCAGCACAGCTAGTGAGGTAGCAAATCAGTTTATGGCTGCTACTGGCAAGCGGATCTCCCGAAAAACTGGTGCCAGACGTTTGCATGAAGGAGGACTATACGCCCGCCGTCCTGTTGTGTGCATGCCATTGTCCAGACGTCACCGTACCGCCCGTTTGCAATGGTGTCATCACCATCGCAATTGGACTGATAACGACTGGTCTGCTGTCCTCTTCTCAGGTTAGAGTAGATACAGTCTATCATCTGATTGTCGAGGACAACTGATCTGGCGTGATAGTGGTACTGCATATAGTCCAGCAAACATACACGAAAGGGACCGATATCCGACATGTAGTGTCATGGTATGGGCTGGCATCATCATCAATGGCCGTACGTCCCTCTATGTGCTTCCAACTAGCACTATGACTGGCCAACGGTACATTAATGATGTTCTGCTACCTCATGTTCGCATGTTCCGTGGTGCTGTCGGTGATAGATTCATTTTCATGAACGACAACGTAACATGTCATCGAACAGTCGCTGACCAGGAGTGTCTTGAGAGCGAGGATATTCAACGCCTCGTATGGCCAGCACGTTCTCCAGATCTGAATTCCATTGAAAATGTGTGGAATGCTTTGGGGAGGAGTCTTGCTGGTCGCCAACGCCCTCCAATAAACAAGGACACCCTCATCCGTGAACTGACAGAGGAATGGGATAAATTACCCCAACAACTGCTTGATAAGTTTGTGCAAAGCATGACACGACGTGTGGAATCTTGCATCGCCCTCCATGGTGGCCATATCCCGTATTGACATCTTACGCCGGAACGCCTGCGGACGGTAATTGCATGTTTTTCACGTTTACGTATTCTGCACAAAATGGCCTGTTTGTCCCTTGAACATGTTCCAAAGCCTTCTGGATTTCAGAGCACAGTAAATTGTCTTTCTTGTAATGTCCTGGCATTCTGACATTATTTTATTTCACTTGGCATCCAACCACACTTTTTTTATGCGCTATATAGCCGTTTATGATTCGTCCTTAGCAATTGTCCAGCAGTGTATTACATATTAGGCCTTTCTACCACTACTCACCTAGAAACAGAAACGGTTATATTTTTAATCTAACGGAAAATCCTGCTGCTGGAATTGATTATTTATTTAAAGTTGAACACAAAAACGATACTTCTGTGTGAAACGGCTAATCAATTTTCATTTTTCATGTAACAGTATTTTCGTCACAATTGATAATTTTTTTTTGGTTGGACTTTCGAATCACGTTGCTTTCAAGTAGTTCCCCGTTTCGTGTGTTACGCTCAGCCATGTTTACATAGAACCTGGTCACACCCAACGTGGAAGAAAGTATTTTGCTCTACAATAAGGAAATATTACTATTCTCATCAAAATAAATTTTATCATAATGGAAATAATTACAGGAATTAGTTTAATTATGGGAAATAATGATACATTTTTTCATAATACAGATTTTACATATCATGATTTCATAAAGAATCACACTGCAACGCACTTTTTCGTGTTGTGTAATAGAACGAAAATAAGGTGCCAACATTCCTTTTTTTTTCTCGGTATCACGAGGTGCTTCAATGAGCTGTTCAAATGGATCTAAATTCTGTTTTTCTTTTTTACATAATCTTCGAAACAATCATTCCCTTAGTATATCGGCCAATAGTCCTGTCTATTTCGAAGACTAGCTTCTTAAATTTTGCTTCAGACCTTTTAATACTTATATATATACTCCACTGTCAGGGTATACATAAAACGTTTTGTGTGATGGACTGTTAAATGCGAGAAAAACTTTGACTTCCCGAACAGAAGTTGGAAATAGCTTCGTATAAAAAACACGCTAGCTAATTAAAAAAACACGTAGTATTATTATTCCTTACACACGGTCGAGTCACATTATTGTGACTACCAGCTAACATCCAGAGTAACCGCTGTGTGCAGCGCGGACAGCAGCTAGATGGGCTGGGAGTAACTCATTGCATCTGACAGCTGCTGGTCGGGGCGTGGTGGAGGATCCATAAAGCAAAGAATACGATCGAGGTGGTCCCACTGATAATCAATTGGGTCTGAGGAATTAGGGTTCCAGCAAAGTACTTTGAAGTCTTCATCGTGCCCTTCCAACCACTCTCGGACATCTCTAGCTGTGTGACACGTCCCATTTTCGCACTGGAAGGTCCCATCCGCCCCAGGGAAGACAAGAATGGCTTCATAACGAATTTAGTCCATAGTGCATTCCAGAAGTATGAGTGAACCAAGGGAATGCCACGAAAACATTCCCCGGACCATAACGCAGCCCCCACCACCTTGTGTTTTTCCAGCAACGGTTGAAGAGTGTTTGTTCTCTAATGTGTCATGCCTTATACTCCAACGTCCATCCCTTCGATGAAGCAGAAAACGTAACTCATCGTAGAACGATATCCAAGCCAATCGGCGTAGGTCCAACTCCGATACTACCGTGCAAATGTAAGCTTTTTTCAGCCAATGCACCTTCGTTAGCATAAGTGCAGTGACCATCCGTCTGCATCGGAACCACATACGCAGCAGGGTTCGCTGAACTGTCGTTTTAGACGCAATTATGGTAGCCCCCTGGTTCATTCGCCCGGTGGGTTGTTCCACTGTAGTGTATCGATCGGCCTTCATGCACCTTCAAAGCAGACGTTTGCCTCTCACATCAATGGCACGCGGTGCTCATCAGTTTCCACGTCACCTATTCGCAATGCTGCCATTTTTCCAATTACGATACACTTCAACCACAGCAGCACGCGAACAGTTCACAAATTGCGCTGTTTCGGGAATACTGTCAGCCTTTAACCGAAAGCCGATAATCATCCCTTATTGTAAATCTGATAAATCGCTCCTTTTATCTATGACAGCAACGAGTGATATTTTTTCAGAATGCCTACAGCACACATTATACCTTCCAAGCCAGCTCACGACAAGTGCCATCTTTCATTGGCTACACGCTGTTGACGGCAAAAGTGGTGGAAGTCATAATAATGTGACTCGATTGGGTATTTCTTCAATAATATAGATTTCTATTAAAATTCATTAAGATGTCTGTTGCAACTAAATTCTAACAAAATCCGCAAAAAAATTAGTGTGAACTGCTTTCTGTCACATTGGGTGGGGTCAGGTTCTATGTAAACAAAGCAGAACGATACACTCGAAATCGGGAAATATATGAAGGCGTTCTGATTCCGAAGTCCAGTCGAGTTTTTAAATCATGCTTTGCATAAGTTTATAGCCCTAAGACTGAAGTGATAATCCGTTTTATCGGCGTAGGAAATCAAAAGTAAAATTGCCAAGCTTTCGCTTATCAGCGGATGGATTTCTCATGGCTAATATCGTAAAACAAACTTAAATACTACAACGTTTCCAATTTTAAATATGGGATTGGTTACACGAAACACGTAAAAAATATTTAAATACGCAGTTCAGAGTGTTCTGAATGTGAAGCCAGGAGGTTTGTTAATTTGGCACCTGCCGCGTTGGAGGGGAAAATCATTTAGGCACTGGATCAAACTTCTTTGCAACTCCAGGGAGGTGCTATCATTGTAGGCTTCACGGCTGGTGGATCCAGAGTTTCTTGGAATGCTGTTTCTTTTGGGTTAGACTAACGGGCTAGTTTTTTCATTAGTTTCCCGTATAGGAACCGCTGATTTGAAACACCCTTCGCTAGATAGAGCTGTAGATGGTCTTTCTACTTTTGCGGCTCTTTTGTGTTCTCTGATTCTGGTTCCGAAGAAGCGTTTAGTCAATCCGATGTAACACCTTTGTGTACCGTCAGGGTATGATAGTGAAATTATCCTTAGCCGTTAAGCCTACAACAATAGCGTCTGACTGGAGTTGCAAAATATTTGGATCCTGTGACTAAATGATTTTCCCCTTCAAACGCCACGACGTCAAATTCACACACATCGTGAACACACATACAGAACACTCTCAACTGTTTATTTATTCATTCTTTATGTGTCTTGTGTAAACATTGTCATATTTAAAATTGTAATCGTTGTAGTACTTCAGCTTACTTTTTGATATAAGCCTTGTAAAAGCATTCCGTCGATGATCGAAAGCTTGGCAAATTGTAATTTTGATTTCTTACGCCGACATAACGGTAGCACTTCAATCCTATATATTTGGTGTATTAATTAGTTCTGCTGTTTATAGACCTGTTGAGCTCCCATAAAAAGCGTTACTTTGCACAAATGGGTAGTTATAAGGGAATCTCACTACTCGGCTGAATTCAACATGCGTCTAGTACATAAAACGGCATTCGTGATACGGCAGTCCTAAGGCGCAGGGCCCTCTGGTAGAAAAAGTGCTTTGAGCTATTTGAACAATTCAAACATTTGTCCTCCACCAAAGCTCAAATGTTAGCACTGTTTCTTGAGTTTCGAAATTTGACGACCACAAGGAACAACTCTAATGTGTATTAGTAGTCGCCCATCTTTAATTTGTGGTTGCTAGCTCCAAAACAGCGACAGATCCAGCACCATGGAATTGGTCACATCCGAGATCCAACTCGGATGACTGGACAAAACGTTATGCCTCTGACCACTTGGTCGCCGGAAGGTCACTAGATAAATGACGGAATCGAGATTAAATTCACATTTCAATTGTTGAGATATCTCGCAACTATACTAGAAATGGCTGGAAACAGAAGTATTTTACTGCATAGGCCAGAAGAGATCTGGAGAATAAAAACGCCAAAAGGAAAATGAAGAACTGAGACCTGCACACGATAGCTCGACTGAGCATGCGTTAAATTAGTTGCAAGAGAGGACGCAATAGGAACAGAAAATGAAACAGCGCGTATTGAAATCAGAACTAAAGCATGCTTCGAAGTCTCTGCACGAATTCCACGCTTTTTTAAAGATTCTTTATGACGTCTAAAGACATCTTGTGAAATAATTCCGCTACTTCATGTAAAACAGCACTGGGAACAAACATGAAACACGTGCCCTCAAAACAGGGGTAAGGATAGATTAAAAAAAAAGGTTGCAAGGGTCATAAAAATTGATTGATTAACATTAGACAGAAAATTCAAAAGGGAATTATGAGGCATACTTGCCAATCACTTTTCCACATAATCACCAAATCTGTTCAGGCATTTATCGGAACGCATGACCAACTTGTTTAATCCGGCTCGGTAGAAATCACGTCCTTGCCCATTCATCCAGTTCTCGGCAGCTGTTTTCACATCACTGTTGGAAGAGAACCTTCTTCCAGATAAGTGTTCCTTCAATTTCGGGAAAAGGAAGTAGTCACTGGGTGCTAAATCTGGGCTGTATAGGGGGTGGATCCAGACTTCCCACTTGAACTTTTGCAGCAATTCTGGAGTTTTGCGTGCAGTATGGGGTCTATCATTGTCATGCAGGAAGATGACACCATCACTCAACATGCCAGGCCGTTTGCGTCGGATGGCTTCACCTAACCTTGTCAAAGTGGCACAATGACAAACGGCATTAACGGTATGGCCACGCTCCAGATACTCGATAAGGATAACACCGCATGCATCCCAGAATATTTTTTTTTTTGATTGGAGGTTTAACGACCACCGTGAGCAACTCAATGGGCTATAAGCAGTCGCCCGTCCCTAATTTAGGGTCACTGGTTCCAGGGAAGGGAGAGAGCCAGTGCCGTAAGACTAACACAACATCCATGCCTCACCGGGATTCGAACCCGGACCCCTTACGGACGAATGATCAGAGGCCAGCGCCTTAGACCACTGCGCCACCGGGGCGGCCCCAGAATATGGTTGCCATAACTTTACCGGTAGAGGGTGTAACCTTAAACTTCTTTTTCGTTGGTGATCCAGCGTGTTTCCACTCCATACTGGCTCTTTTGGTTGTGGGGACGAAGTGATGAAGCCAAGTTTCGTCCTCAGTAACGATGTGATCAATGAACTGCTGGCCGTCGGCACGGTAACGCTGCAGAAACGTGAGGCTGCACATCATTCGTGTGGCTTTCTGCTCCTCGGATAACGCACGTGGTACCCAGCGGGCACAAACCTTGGAATATCCCAAAACATCAGAAACGATACGCTGAACGATACCATGGCTGAGTCCCAGCTCTGACACCATTGCACGCACAGTTACTCGTCGATCATTTTGAATCATTTCGTCAACTCGTGCCGTGTTGATTTCTGTCGTTGACGAACTTGGACGGCCGCTCGCTGCCCTGTTGCGGTTTTCCACATCCTCTATGCCCGATTGAAAAGAACGACACCATTTCGCTTCATGTTGTCGGCTGATTGCTTCTTCACCATAAACTTCCACTATTTGACTGTGAATTGCAGATGCGGAACACATTCTTTGCCCATAAGAACCGAATTACGGCTCGCACCTCCAAGCAGGACCACTTTTCTAAACGTCTTGCCATTTCAATCGCTCTCACGCGTCTGCGAAGTTGCACTAACTTCCCAAACAACCGCTGTCAGACAACTAGCGCCATCTGTTTCCACTCTGGGCAACAAATGTACCCTCCACACTAATTACTTTTCCAATGCTGCTGCTTGAAACCTTTTTTTTTTTTGATCTATCCTCGTATATCTGCGGAAGCAAATCCTCTCACTCCTGTTACTGATTAAGTTTCCTGTTGCATAAACCTTTTGACAAACTTACCGTTCCTAATTTTAAGTTTAAAACTGCGAAGAGAACGCTGTCGATAAACATTCATTCAGAGTCCTCAGAAGAAATTTGAAGGGTTGTGCAAAAGAATATTTGTCTGTTCTTCCGTGTTGAGTACTGAAATTTCGTTCGTTTATCTCAAATTATCTCTCCGTAGATACCTATTAATTTTTCTGTCGTTAAAATGCATCGAAACACTCGTTAAATTCAGTTTGCCCCACGTTTCATTGACGGAATCACTCAAAAACTCGTCAAGAGATGTTTACTTCATTTTATTATGAAATTAACTCTCAAAGACAGATTGTTTTTCTGTTCTTTTAATTTTTTTATGAATAGTATGGTCAAATTAGATATAGCTATTTTTTAATAGAAGAAATTATTTAATGTTTTCTTTTTCAATGGCTGAGCTCCAATAGAAATTTACATTTGTATAGAATTTCAGTTCGATCATTGAGGACCAATGGCACGGGACGAATGTTTTGCAAGTTATCTGGTCTGAACTAGTTTTACAGAAATATCAAGAAGATGAAAATACAGGCAATTAGGACGTGCACAAGGGAAAACCAAGGTGGAAAGATATCCGTGAGAAGAAGCAAATGTGTGAAATTTTCTCTTTGCGCTTTCGAACACTCACACGTTGCTGAACAGTAACGATCTCTGCTAATCACTAGACGTCCGTGTTCCAAGGGTAGCACTCTTGTCCTACAGAGCTGGATTTCCTTCCACATTGCAATCTGTTGTACCAAGTTTGAGACGGACAACTACTTATTATCTTAGACTCTTACGTGGTGGTTAAACATAATGATAAGAACGTGACGAGCGGTATAATTTAGACATGCTTCACTTATTGATATCACCGCTGGCACCAATTGATCTGAACGTGCCGAGCGGTATAATTTAGTAGCACTCGTCACCAATCAATAAAAATGAGACTTGAAGGTTCGTTTTAATTCGGGAGCTGGCATAAATGGGCGAGAACGTTATGCTTGCTGAAATACAGGTAAGTAATACACCAGAGCCTATAGAATGAACAGAGCAAGATTAACCATTGAATTTCTTTATTTTATAAGGAGACCCTATCCCGGGGTCTGACCCACGGAGTTATAAATACAGTAATGTTCTCTATTATGAGCCAATATAATTTCTACTCGGGATTCCGAGATCAGATTTTACGCCTCAAAAAGGGGCGTTTAACAGTTCTAAATTTAGAGTCCGGTACCTATTAAAGATTACAGTTCCTCCGCTCAGTGATAGAATAACACAGACAAATAGAAGTACTCAAGTATGGTTGACTGTTGTACTATAATCCAGGTGTTTTTCGAAGCACTATTTTTCAGTAGCACTCTCACTCACACACTTTATTTTTGTTGGAGGATCCTTTTTACCTGTATAATTTAAGCGCCCGGATGATCCTTTTTTTACTTCCTTCCTTGACTGCCGAAACAGTGGTATTTTCACTTGTGTGTAACAGAGGGTCATCAGTAATGTGTTGGTTTCCCCTCTTTCTTTCCGCGTCGTAGAGAAACACCAAGGATTGATTGACTCCTCGTCACCAGAGCTCAGTCCATGCGGATTCCGCCCCCGAACTCCGCGTAGGGGACTCTGGCGAAGGCGGCAGGGGAATTTCTCCCTCGAAATCCGTCAAGAAAGTTCTTGTGCAGGAAAGAAACAACGTTAAGCAATGCTCCGGAAAGGTCAGTGACCTCCCACTGTGGAATGAGACGGCGTCTTAGGCGGCGGGTTCGCTCTTCGTGGCTTTACCAATGCTTATTTCCCAGTAGGGCGAAGATCAGCTGGAATAGTATCTCTAGCAAGGGAAACTCTCGCGACGTCCTGGTCGGTCTGTCATCAGAGTACGGCCCTCTATACGCAAATATCGCAGCTCTTTTCTGCTGAGGTTGAACCTTCCTCTTAAGTTCACGAATTTTACCATACCTGGCGGGCTTACCTCCAGCCACCAAGTATTAACTAAGCCCTCTCTTTTCCATCGTACTTTCGCGGCTTACACTGCGTTTAAAAGAACCGTGCTATCTTCGGTGTGAGTCGGACTTCAGGTTTCGTACCTAGCGGGCTCACTACGGCTGACCGCTGCGTAGTCCCTCCTTGCGACTGCGTTCCCAGATGATTCCTGGCGAGTTTTTCCGTCTGTCCTCTTGCCAGCGTACCGAGATCACTCACTGTCTTCCTTTTCCTACTTTTGGCCATTCCTCGTCACGTGGGCCTCATCTGTTTCTCTTCACCAGTCACTTGAGATTTCTCTCATGCCTTTAGCACGGAGCGTCGTGGCTCTTGCGAGAGTGGCGCCGTTTTTGACCATCGCACCCTCACATTCGTGATTTTTTTTGGCGTTCCCAACAGATATTTGGCACTAATGGCACACTTGAAATCGTCTTTATGAGAGTCTGAGTGCTTCTCAATTGCCGTCTGGGGTGGTCCCTAGCTGCTCACGGAGCCCCAGGGATGATCCACTAATTCCTTTGTTCTCACTCAGACAAAGAGAATTACAAGACTTCCCTAATTAAAATAAGTTAGTTTTCCAATTAATTTGCAATAGGCCAAATATTTAATTTAACTATCAACATAATTTAACGACGCCTATTAAGACCTTTCCCCTTTTTTAATAGTAATTAATTTGGGCCAATTTTCGCATCAATAAAAACCGAAAATTATAAAACTTTCAAATACATATATAAAGGGTGAATCCAAAGTCTTGCAATATTTGGATTACTTCATGACTTCTTACGTACCTTTACGAAGAAAACTGAGTAACATTCAAGGTACAGGCCATCACGTTGCTTTACCTTTAACCATCTGTCTGCTAGTTCTTCGATTCCGCAGTGGTACTCTTGGTGCTGCATTTTGGGTGGTGTGACGTGCGTGCCCAGCAGGACGCACACGACATAAAGGCAGATAGCAGCGACAACGAACGTCCGAGTAGCTCAATCGGTAGAGCAACTTATTCCGGAATGAGGGAACCCGGGTTCGTGCCCCGACGTGGACAAAAATGACGGAGAAATTTACTTCGTTGTAGTGGCCAGCAGTGTACATATATATATAATCGAACGAAAGTTTTTCTCAGTCTGATCAGACGCAGACTGTGCCACCGGATCACGGGAATCATATTCGGTTGGCCGCCAAAAAGTTAGAGGCTGTACCTTTTGCTAACAGAAGGAAAAAAGTGCATACTCTATGTGCTTGTATTTCAACATTCATATTGAAGAAAACCAAGGTGTACTAAAACTACATATTGTGTGTGTGTGTGTGTGTGTGTGTGTGTGTGTGTGACGGTTACACAGATAAAACAAGCAAGCAAACAAAAAACTACATAGCAAATGTTATTTTGAACTTAACACTATTTTTGAAAGATCCCTATCTCTTTCGCGACTTTCAAATTTGAGTCCCGTCCATGTCGAATGACATCCTCTACCTTAGTTTGCTTTTTCGATTGCAGTTCAAGTTGAGTAATCAACAAAATGTAATCAAATATCTATCTACTATCTAGGACAGAAACATAAAATTCGTTGAGTACTTCAATGCATTGTGGTTCACCTACTGTAAATATTTTTGGATTGCTGCATTTTGTATGAATACATAGTTTTTTTTCTGAAGGATATCTGCTTCAAATTTACTCATTTTGGACCTTATAGATACTACATGTGCAAATAAATTGGAACAAAGTAAAAAATCACTCTTTTTTCCAAAACTATGCCTTTATATCATTCTAAGTCTTGATATACACTGATAAATACCTGTATTAGTATGAAGTATGTCCTCCTTTAGCAGAAATGACCTTTTGAATTCGTTTTGGCATTGACTCTTTTAACTGAGTTCACATATTTGTGACTTCATAATCGTGGAACCACACTTTTATAGCATTCGTTTTCATGCGTTCTTTGGTTGTACAGTTAATTTTACCTAAACGTCTCTTCAAAATATTACACAAGGTTTTCTATGGGATTTAAGACTGGTGAATTTCCAGGCCAATCAAGCAAATTAATTTGATATTCCAGCATGAAATTCTTGACCAATTTCGAATTGTGACATGGGGCCAAATTATCTTGAAATGTCCCGTCAAAAGTTTGCAAGAATGGAACAATCCTACGTTGTAATATTTCTACGTATTTGGTTGAATTCATCATACCTTGACCAGGAACTAAGCTTCCAGTGCCATTTTATGTGAAAAAAAACCCAAAACATCTGTTTCAGAGGGTGTTTTACAGTTTGTTTGACATGCTCAGATCTTAAGGGTTCTCATTTGCTTCGTCTAACGACATTTGCTTGGCAACCCTGCCCAAATAAATTAGTTTCAACACTGAATATTACCTTTTTACAGTCGTCAGCAGTCCATGATTTATATTTTGTGACCCATGCTAAACGCTTTATCTTCATTTTCGCATTCAAATATTGTTTTTTCGTTGGTCTTCTTGCCTTCCGGCCAACTTCCAGCAGCCTACGGCATACAGTTGAATCACTAACATCACAACCACTAGCCAATAAATCTCTTTGTAGGTCGGTGCTTGTTTTTGTTGGATTCATTTTGCTATTTCTGATTAGATATTTATCGGTTCGTGGAGTTGTTTTTCGTTTTCTTCCACATTTACCTCTCCTTTTTGTAGACGATGATCCAGATGCATTGTATCGTGTAAGCAGTCTTGATACACTTGGTTTGCCTGCACCAACTGCAGAAGCGATATCTCTCACTGTCATAGAAGTGTGATCCTTCAGAGCAATTATTTTTGCAAGCTTCCTTGGGGAAATATCCATTTTTCAATACACGAAAACAGCACGTACTCACTGAGAGCAAAAACTAACTTCCACCTGTCACACACAAAAGCTCACAACTAAAGCTGAAGTGCCTATTTCCTGTTTAAAACCGGTCAAACCACATTCTTACTAACAAGTTTTAACAGTCACACCACCTCACAGCTGATAAAACCGGTTTACGTGGGTTTCCGACATCAACTGGCGATCACATTACAAGTCAGAGATTAAAATAGCTTGTCCCAATTAATTTGCACGGTATAGTACACGAGTTGTTGAATTGCCGCTCTGAAAAGTCTGTTCCTGCTTTAGCAAAAATAATTTTCCCATTTGAAAGAATTAAACAAAATCTACTACTTCTGCTAGTACTAGTAGCTGTAGATTTTGTTACTACTACTATTACTACTACTACTACTACTACTAATAATAATAATAATAAAAACAGCAATAATAATAAGAACAAATGCCTGATTCTAAATAAAAAGAGAGAAAAATCGTTTAAAATTTCTGCGTCAGAAAATCAATTGGTTCACAACCTTGAAGAAGATCAAAACAATAAGTATCTAGGAATATAGCAAAATACAATGTTAAATCAGAGCACACTTAAAACGCAATTTTCAAAAAAATTAATACTGCAAGCACCTTAAAAATATTCTAAACATTGAATTACATTCCAAAATTAAGATCATTTCTATCAACTCTTCAGCAATTCCTATAGTAACCTACTCCTTTGGAATCATTAAATGGACCAATACTGATTTACAGGCACTTGACCGAAACCCTTAGTTTTAACCAAAACAGATGCCCCTACCCAAATCTACAGTTGAAAGACTCTACCTGAAAAGAAAAGACGGAGGAAGAAGGCTTATCCATATATTAGATCTTTCCAGGAAACAACTCAAATCGCACTTTCTTAGGGAAACAGCATGTCATCAATATAATGGTGGCTACAGTTGACGAAGGTTTTCTCATAAATGAACCTGAATACTTCTCAGTAGCTTCCTCAATTAGAAGGCAAGGCAGATCCACTGAAAAGTTAGAAAAGCAAAATTTTGCACGGTTAATATCCAAAATGTATAGATCTGGGAAACATTGGCACAAACTCCTCACTACAATGATAAAAAAAGTGTCAGATTTATCCAGAAATTGAGGGATTTTTAATTGAAATTCAAAGCTGCACGATCGCAACTGCGAACCACAAGAAACACATAATAAAATTTGCAAATGATAACACCTGACGAATATGTGCAAACGCTAACCAATCACAAGATTACAATAACGTGGAATTATCAAAAAGTGGATTTACAGCATCAAAGGGGAAGACGAATTGAACTTTCAGTACGCCATAAATTTGTTTTTAAGTCAAAACGTATTAGTATCTTATGAAAAATGTACGAGCTACATCCAAATAAGTTCAAGGACAGACCGCATAACTGACACAAAAATAGTGGGATAAAAATATCACGTGTATGTCACAAGGCAGCAGTTTTTGGCGAAACAGCGAACTGTTGGAAACCAGTTTTTACCAGTACTGACAGGCGGGAGACGGGCATTAAGAAACTCATATCAAGCGTTCTCGTCCCATTTCAGTTTAACCATGGAAGAGCAGAGAGTAAACATCCGTTTTTTAGGTAACTTGGTAAATCAGCTACTGAAACTTACAGAATGTTAAAAGAAGGGTATGGAGAGAAAACATTTTCCCGCAGCACTGTGTTCGAACGGCATGCACAGTTTTGTGACAGACGGGAATGCTTTGATGGTGATCCGAGATCAGGGCATTTCTCCAATGTGCGGACAATGGAAAGAATCGAAGAGGTGCGCAATTAATTAAATATCTCTGAATTACAGTGAGTCTTTTGGCTGAGTCGGTGAGCATCAGTAAGTCTATCTGTGATGGGACTCTACGGAAAGATCTGAGAAAACGTAATCTTAATGACAGATTGGTACCCCGAATTATGAATGATGACTAAAAGGAGATTCGTTCATCGAACTGTTGGGATCTGCTGGGCACTCCAGCTGGGGAACCTGATTTTTGCTTCAGAATTATTTGCCGGAGATAAAACATTGTGCCCGCTGTATGATTATTAAACAAAGCGCTGAATAGAGAAGCGCCCACTTACCGTCTGCCAAGGAAGTCCACAAGGGACCATGAAGGACAAACATGATGGTGATAAGATTTTTCGATTCGAAAAGTATTATCCACAAGGGACTCGTATGAGTAGATCAAACGGTAAATTAGGAATTCTACGAGCAAGTCTTACGACGTTTGTCCTTGGTCCATGATAATGTAAGACCACATACCGCGTTGTTAGTCCAACAGTTCCTGGCTTGCCATCAAATCAATCTGGGTGACACTCGCCGTATGCTCCTGATTTCCTGCTCCGTGAGCCCTTCTCGTTTCCAAGGATAAAACGGCCAATAAAATTACAGTATCATGCAGACATTACATCTTTCGACGCAGCTGTGACAAAACAACATTAGGACATCCAAGTAACTGCTTTCGAGAAATGTTTTCAGGTTCAAAAACTTTGGAAACTGTTTGGTGATTTAGAAGTGCGGTATTTTCAAGGTTTCTGGAATTAATTATGAGTATGGTACATTTTTATATTCTTTATTCCATCAGTCTTGGAACTTTTCGAACGTAGATTGTATTAATACGGAAACAGTTAAGTTATATAAATTTACACATATGGCATCATTTGCTGATACATGACCAAACAAACATTGCGTCAACTTGCACGTACATTTCAATGAAAAAATATGGCGTTATTGGCGTATACATGGCAAATTAAACATTGCGTCAATTTACACGTACATTCCAATGGAAAACATCTAAGAAAAAATTTGTTCATGAATAGAATACGGGGTTACACCATACAATACAATGAAGACAACAATCCATTTTTCGGTGTAATTGTGACAAGGATGGTTAGTGAGATAATATCCGAAAACTTGAAAATGTCGTCGTCCTGGAGCGTGAATCGAACCACTACACCACCCAGAGCAACCAAATCTCAAGTTTCCGATTAATTTGAATACAACCGTCACCGGATTCGCTAGCCGAACCAAACGGCATTCATGTTTAGCGAATCTATAGGTTAAGAGTCCTATCCCGTGATTGCCTAGAGGAGCAGATAAATCATGAATGGAATATCTGATCCTCCGGGCAATCACAGGATAGGATTCTTAACCTCTAGATTCGCTAAACATGAATGCCGTTTGGTTCGGCTAGCGAATCCGGTGACGGTTGTATTCAAATTAATCGGAAACTTGAGACTTTGAAGTTCTAGGTGGGGTAGTGGTTAGAATAACATAAAGGAAGGATCTGTAGAGTGGAAATAGACATAGGATCCCATGAAAACTCCTTCCATAGAAAGTGGCGCTCCTACGGACCTAAAACAGAAGCAAAATGTGACGTAACCCCGTGACGTCGGCAATAGTTGCTACGGCAACCCAGCGCAGGCGACAGTAGCGCCACCGCACCAACTTGGAAGACATGCCTTTACTTCAGAAATAACAAAAAAATTACGAAGATGGAAAACAATTTTCACAAATGTTGCCCAATTATGGAAATACAGGCTATACAAATGCCGAGTAAAAAAAAGATAATCCAAAAAGCTAACGAAGCCAATAACGTAGATATCGAAGCAGATGACAATTGAATACAAATTAGAATTGAAAGTAAAGCAGAGTGGGTATGAAAGAAACATTCAAATGAACAACAGACACGTAAAAACCCAGAAGTTATGAATTCTGTAAGGAAAAGTATACGATCAGTAAGTAATAAGCAAAATAATACCACTTATTAGAACGCTAGAGGAAATGAAAACCAAAAAGAATCTTCAACAGTGCTGGATAGCAAGCCAAAGTCAACAGTCAAAGCAAAAAACATGATATTAACGGACAAAAATCACGTGGTTCGTGGGTGTTACCTGGGAAACCAGCTGTCAGTCAACTGTAGTTCTGTTTTAGGTCACTGGTGCGCTGCAGTCGACTTCATGACGTCATGAGTTTTAGCTTAATACAGCCAGTGTCTTCTCTATATATCGTTCCTTTTTTTTTTTTTTTTTTTTTTTGGAGGTTTAACGACCACCATGAGCAACTCAATGGGCTATAAGCAGTCGCCCGTCCCTAATTTAGGGCCACTGGTTCCAGGGAAGGGAGAGAGCCAGTGCCGTAAGACAAACACAACATCCATGCCTCACCGGGATTCGAACCCGGACCTCTTACGGACGAATGATCAGAGGCCAGCGCCTTAGACCACTGCGCCACCGGGGCGGCTTCGTTCCTTTATGTAGAATACCGTGGCGCTATCTGGAAGACGCGGTTTCGATTCCCGCTGCAGGACGACAAAATTTTCAAGTTTTGGGATGATTTCTGACTAACCATCCTTTTCACAATTGCACCAAAATACGGATTGTCATCTTCAAGAAATTTGCCATTCTATTTTTTGACAGCATTTCATTTGAATTTTCTGTTTCACGAAGTGTTAACCACATTTCGTCGTAAATATTTTTTAACTGTTAAAAAAACAGTGTTCATGGAATATTTTTACAGTAATCTTTTAGAATACCGACTCACTCGTTTTTACGATTTTTAAGCAGTTCAGGACATTCGCTTTACCATTTTTCTTCACTTCTCCACTTAATTAAAGAAATCCGTGTATAGACATGGCTTTCCACCAGTTCTACTTTCGTTGGTAACACTTCATTTTATCTTTCCTTTTTAAAGATATTTACATCTAGTGAACGTACTCTAGTGATCACTAAAACTAAAAGGTCTCGATTGCGGTAACAACCAAAATTAAATGGATACCACATCTTCTTTTAATTTCAAATCATGTGTCAGTTACAGAGATCACTTCTGATTACACTGTGGGTTTACTTAATTTTAAACATCGTGTTCATTCACGAAACTACAATGTGCTATCATTGCTTACGTTTTTAGTTACGGTCGGTAGAGCCATCTAGCGGTCAAAACTTTCGGCTGCGCGGAAACGTTTTCTCGTAAAGATCTTCCGCTGAGCAGGTCCAAGGCTGAACTGGATGAAGAAAAGTCTATAACATTAGCGTTGAAGACAATAGAGTTTTGGTGATTGGCCAGTGGGCGTTAGGGACGATTTCAGCCGTTAGATTGCACTGCGTCCCAAGGTATAAACTTCTCAGTTTTCATGTTGTTGGAATTGCTGGATTGTGTATGTTCTTCGTTTTTTCTTGTGTTTCTTTTAAAAAAAAAACTTACAGTTTTAAAACCAAACTCTTGTTTTCACAACAATATCTAACCCATTTTAAAAATGGTTTACTATTGTGTGCCGATATGCACATCTCCTGAGAAGAAAAACGTGGGATTTTCATTCCTTGAGTTTCCCTCAAATCAGAACCTTAAGCAACTGTTGCTGAAAGAAATATCTCGTCAGGATTTTGCTCCAAATGACAAGTTACCTTCAACTGTTGTTTGTGGTAAGCATTTTCATTCTGATAATTACGTACCTTATTCAATTTTAGAAAAACACCTCAGCTATATAAACTCATATTAAGTAAAATAGTAGGTAAATGTGTAGATTTGCGTTTTAAATTATTTCATCGGAAAAATATTAGTACTTGGGAAAAGTGCGACGTACAGGTTTTAGATTGTGAAAATTAATGGCAAATGGTGCAGAAATTTTTTGTTTCAAATGTCTTTTAAAGACTTTTATCGCAACATTTACCTGTACGTTCGATAAGTTAGGCCTACGGCAACGTCTCTTCACAGCATCGAACTTGCATGTAAATGTTAAGATAAAAATCTTTAAAACACATTTAAAATACGAAATTTCTGCACCATTTGCCATTAATTTCCATACTATAAAATCTGTACGTCGCACTTTTTCCAGGTACTAACATTTTTTCCAATCTACACATTTACCAAAATCTCAGCCCTAGATCGTTGAAGAAGAAAGGAGGAATGAGATTTACACATGAATTACACCAGTTCCTACAGAAAAATTTTCTTGCCCAAGTACTACGAATTCAGAATACAAATATCCATCTGTTAATGTGAAAGCTAATATAAATAAAATCTCAAATGTAACTAATGATACCGAATCAGTTTGTTAATGCGAACAACGTCAATAGATGGCGCTGCGTCCCACTCATCTTTTCTGTCCTCGCTGTTTTTGCTTAATGTTACAGCCTGATAAGATCGAGTTCAGCCTTGGCAGGGCATATCTATAACGTGTGCCTCGCGCTTTGTGTCACGCAGTCAAACCTTCCGATGTATTATGATTTGAAGAATTTTCACCATTTAACGTTTGCTTTCTATTCTTTGCAATTGATTCATACGATCTTGGCGTAGAATAAAATTATTCACCATGTTTGGCCAAATGGGCCACGAAAGTGGTTCTAAGCCGCAAAAAATTTCGTTGGAAAAAGCCATTGATTCTATCGTAGGACTCAGCAGTTACCATCTTTCTCGACCAACCATGGTGCAGGATCTACAGAAGCTTTGTCAAGATTTAAAAATGTGTCCCCAAGGTTGTTTGAAAGACGGCTTCAAAAAATAATTGAATTTTTGAAGACACTGACTGTGCACCATTTTTTATTACAGCGTTTGGCCAGTTATCCCTGGTGTGCTGGCAGAATGTTTCCTGCGACAGGTCAATGACAGCTCTATGATCGCAGATATTTTGAAATGTGTCGTGACCCTTATATACGTGGGGAGTATTGAAGATAAGTTCCATGAAATGGTATGGCATTCTGAGGTAGAAGAGCCACTTTTGGTTCTAAAACACAGGAATAGAGAAGACCTTACATCATTCTGCTTTATGTCTTACATATTGCATCATGCAAATGAAGGTAGGGTGCTTTCCGAGAATAAGAGATTTGTGTTAGTAACGGAAAACCTGAGATGCTATCATTGCAAAAGAACCCGACTACCAGGCTTCTTGCTCATTCTTCGTTATGGTGGCAAGTCTTCTGGGGAAACCCATAGACTTTTCAGCATGCATTACTACATTCTGTCTGACATCATCCGTCATGGACACAATACGCGTATGTGGGACAGAGATAAACTGACATTTTATGCAGAGCCATCAGATATGGACTGGAAAATGATAGACCTGTGTGCCTGTTTCATTGCTGCCCTAAGAGATACAGCGAATCCACACGAAGTGACATTTTCCCTGCCTGGTACTGGTAGCAGATTCGGATATTTCGAGATTCCTTCCCTGGACAAGTTAGTGCCTTTTTATGACAAACTTTTTCCGGGTCGACTTTATGGTCGCAAGATAATTTCGTCACTAAAGCACTAGTGCAAGTATGTCATCCGACGAATCCTGTACGAGAATTGGAAGCTTCCCGATGGAATTCAAAGTTTGCCTCTTTCTCAGTTGCTCAAAGATTACCTGGATCTGCTACGCGATTAAAACTTCGGTATTAGATAGATAATTCTATTATATACCATGCTGCTATATTCTCTTAAATAATTTCACAGCCAGCAAGAAGTTGTTAGAGCCAACGTAAAGAAAGTTAAATTTCTAATAACAAACAAAATCTTCCACAGAAATAGTGTCGAAACCTAGTTTTTTTCCGCTGCTTAATATTTCATATTAGGCCTTTTTACTACTACTCACATGGAAACAGAGACCGTTATATTTTTAATATAAGGAAAAGTCCTGCTGCTTGAATTGATTATTGAAAGTTAAACACAAAATCGATACTCCTGTGTGGAACGGTTAATCAATTTCCTTTCTTCGTGTAACAGTGTTTTCGTCTGTATTGATAAGTTTTTTTTCGTTGGACTTTCGAATCACGTCGCATTCAAGTAGTTCCCGGTTTCAAGTGTATCATTCAGCTATGTTTACATAGAACCTGATCACACCCAACTTGTAAGAAAGTAGTTCGCGATACGATACGGAAATATTATTATTCTCATCAAAGTAAATCGTATCGTAATGGAAATAATTACAGGAATTAATTTAATTATGGGATATAATAATACATTTATTTCATAATACAGATTTTTTCATGTAGTGTAATAGCATGAAAATAATGTGCCAACATTCTTTTTTTTTCTCGGTATCGCGAGGTGCTTCAATGAGCTGTTCAAATGGATCTAAATTTTGTTTTTCTTTTTTACATAATCTTCGAGACAATTATTCCCTTAATATATAGGCCAAAAGTCCTGTCTATTTGGAAGAATAGCTTCTTAAATTTTGCTTGAGACCTCTCAATACTTATATTTATATGTACTCCACTGTCAAGGTATATATAAAACATTTTTGTGTGATTGACTGTTAAATGTGAGAAAAATTTTGACTTCCCAAACAGAAGTTGCAAAATAACTTCGTATAAAAAACACGCTACCTACTGAGTAAAAAAAAACAACGTAGTATTATTATTAGTTACCCACGGTCGAGTCACATTATTGTGGCCACCAGCTAATATCCAGAGTAACCGCCGTGTGCAGCGCGGACAGCAGCTAGATGGGCTGGGATTGACTCAATAAGGTGCTGGAAGGTGTTAACAGGTATGTCGAGTCATGTTGACTGCAGTACATCTGGCAGCTACTGGAGGGTACGTGGTGGAGGATTCATAGAGCGAAGGACACGATCGAAGTGGTCCCACAGATAATCAATTGGGTCTGGGGAATTAGGGTGCCAGGAAAATACTTTGAAGTCTTCATCGTGCTCTTCCAACAAATCTTGGGCATCTCTAGCTGTGTGACACGTGGCGTTGTCGTACGGGAAGATCCCATCCACCCCAGGGAAGACAATCAGCATATATGGGTGTACGTGGTCTCCAAGTATGGCTTCAAAACGAATTCGGTCCATTGTGCCTTCCACAGGTATGATTGGACCAAGGGAATGCCACGAAAGCATTCCTCAGATCATAACGCGGCCACCACTAGCTTTTGTACTTCCAATAACGGTTGAAGAGTGTTTGTTCTCCGATGTTTCTCGCCTTATGCGCCAACATCCATCCGTTGGTGCACAACAGCAAGTGATGATAGAATAATTAAGAGACTGTGCCTAGGTGACAGAAAAAATCCTCTGGGTGTATACAAGATGATATGGCGCAATGCAATGGGAAGTTGAGTGCAAAGCCTGTTCGGCGCAGACTGCAGGAATTTGGTCTAAAATCTAGAATTCCACGAAGAAAGCAATTTATATATCTCAAACAAAGGTTGAAAAGATTAAACTGGGCTAAAACTCATGTTAGCGAAACAATGGGACAGTGTTATTTGGAGTGATGAGACCAAAATCTCCCTGTTTGGTAGTGATGGCATAAAATAGGTAAGAAGAAGAATCGGAGAAAATCTGCATCCTGATTGCATTACATGTACCGTGAAACACCCAGTTAGTGTTATGGTCTGAGGTTGTATGACATCAAAAGGTGTGGGTAGAATGTTCTTGATTAATGGGAATGTAAATGGCCAAAAATACATTAATGAAATACTTGAGCCCAAACTGAAGCCTTCCGCACGTGATCCTTTCCAAGATAATGAAGCATTTATATTTCAACAGAATTCAGCTCTATACCATGTTGCTTCTGTGTGCAAAAAGTGGTTTGACGATAATCATATTCCACTGCTGGAATGGCCATGGAATAGCCCAGACCTTAGCCCAATCGAAAATCTATGGAGCCGACTAAAAAACTTGTTAGTCAGAAGCAACCCAGCAATAAAAACCAAATAATAGAAGCAATAATTCAGTCTTGGTTTCACATTATAATAGCTGCAGAACTAAAAAACTTGGTTCACTCCATGGGAAGGTATTGTAAGGCAGTAATTAACGCTAAAGGTCACCCAACTAAGTATTAACTGACATCGTGAGAATTTTTGTATATCTCATTTTTTCTATGTGTCACATTTTTCTTCTTTATAACTGCTGTTCTAATGCAAGATCCTTCATAAAAGTTATTGCATTACATTCTTGATGAAATTATCTTTCCATTGATATATAATTACTACAAAGAAAAGTGGTGTTATGAGCCATCAAACTTTAAAAATACTTTATTTTCAAAAGGTTTCCACAATTTTCGACACTACTGTATATCTGTGGAATACTCTCACTGTTGTTACTGATTAAGTTTCCTGTTGCAGAACATTTTGACAAACTTACCGTTCCTAATTTTAAGTTTGAAACTGCGAAGAGTAGGCTGTCGATAAACATTCATTCAGAGTCCTCAGAAGAAATTTCCAGGTTTGTGCTAAAGAATATTCGTCTGTTCTTCAGTATTGAGTACTGAGATTTCGTTTGTTTATCTCAAATTATCTCTCCGTAGATGACACGTATTAATTTTTCTGTCATTAAAATGCACCGAAACACTCGTTAAATTCAGTTTGCCCCACGTTTCATTGACGGAATCACTCAAAAACTCGCCAAGAGATGTTTACTTCATTTTATTATGAAATTAACTCTCAAAGACAGATTTTCTTTCTGTTTTTTTTATTTTTTTTTTTATGAATAGTATGGTCAAATTAGGCATAGCTTTTTTTTTAATAGAACAAATTATTTAATGTTTTCTTTTTCAATGGCTCAGTTCCTATAGAAATTTATATTTGTATAGAATTTCAGTTCGATCATTGAGGAACAATGGCACGGGACGAATGATTTTGCAAGTTATCTGGTCTGAACTAGTTTTACAGAAATATCGAAAAGATTAAAATACAGGCAATTAGGACGTACACAAGAGAAAACTAAGGTGGAAAGATATCCATGAGAAGAAGAAAATGTGTGAAATTTTCTCTTTGCACTTTCAAACACTCACACGCTGCTAAACAGTAACGATCTGTGCTAATTACTAGACGTCGGAGTTCCAAGGGTAGCACTCTTGTCCTACAGAGCTGGATTTCCTTCCACGTTGCAATCTGTTGTCCCAAGTTTGAGACGGGCAACTACTTATTATCTTAGACTCTCACGTGGTGGTTAAACATAAAAACCGCAAATTATGAAACTTTCAAATACATGTATAAAGGGCGAAGACAAAGTCTTGCAATATTTGGATCACTTCATGTCTTCATACGTACCTTTACGACGAAAGCTGACTAGCATTCAAAGTATAGGCCATCACGTTGCACTGTCTTTAGCCATCTGTCTGCTAGTTCTTCGATTCCGCAAAAGTTCCTTGTTCTTCGCGGCGAAGAACTCCTGCCGCCCAGGTGGCGCAGTGGTCTAAACGCTGGCTCCTGACCATTCGTCCTAGAAGGGTCCGGGTACTAATCCTGGTGGGGCATGAATGTTGTGTTTGTCTTTCTGCACTGGCTCTCTCTCCTACCTGGAGTCAGTAGCCCTAAATTAAGGACGGCCGACTGCTTGTTGCCCAATAGGTTCCTCGCGGTGATCGTTAAACCTTCAATCAAAAAAAAAAAAAAAAAAAAGAAGAAGAAGAACTCCTTCACCCCAGCTGCCATCTTCTTTCGGTCGCTGAAGTGCCGCACTCGTAGGAAGTGGTCCATGGACCGGAACAAGAAATATTCGGACGGGGCAAGTTCTGGAATATATGTGCTGGGTGTGGCATCAGATCGATGCCCTCAAATTCCTGGAGTTTTGCCTTGGTCGTTCGTACGGTGTGAGGCCGAGCGTTCTCCTGCTGTAAGAGAAGGCGCTTTCTGTACACCAGTGCAGAGTAATTTCCGTCTATAACGAAATAATTCCCTTCCCGCTGTTCAGAATACATGTTGGCATTGATGGTATGACCGTCTGGAACAAATTTCTAATGGATTGTCCCGTCCAAATTCCACCAGATGCAGAGCATCACATTGTGCTCGATGCGCTCACATTTCCCAACAGGTTCGGAATCTGGCCCGGGATCAACCGCTTACGTCGTGTGTTAGTATTACGGCAATAGATCCACTTTACAACGCACGTGACAATTCTCTTGATGAAACGTACATCGCGCGGGTGTTCTAAGAGTTTTCCTGCACATTTCCACACGGCGGTTTGCTTCAAATGGCGTCAATGCGTGAGAGACAATGCGGCAGCTCCTGTAGACCTTGCCGAGGTCCTAACCACGGTGGTCTGTGATATGCCCAGCTCGCCAGATAATCTCAGAGCGCTGGTTGTCGGATTTTCCTCTACGGCCTGGCGCAAGGTATTCCAAATTCACAGTTCGCTGACCTTGGGCTAATCGTCGAGGTTTCTGTAACCTGAGCAAAATTTCTTGAAACCATCGGGTTCCGGTACTGTGGTCCACGGAACCTTCCCCCTTTCGCATGACAAATGTTTCATGTTACTTGAGCAGTGTTATCGCCGAGATCAAATCCTTAAAGGAAAAATTCCCTAATTAGCGGGTTGTGGATGTTCAACTTTTAGACGTGTTAACCACAGACAGAACAGCGACGTGCAATGCTGTTCACAGCAACGACTACCAGTTTATATCTTTAACATATATTCCGCAGCACATACGTTCATGCAAATATTGCAAAACTATAGACTGACCCTCTGTAATTTAGAATAAACGGGTGAAATCCTACATGTAAAAAACCTCGTTCGATGCTTCAACAGATAGGAAGCTTTACAGAAAATTGAACTTCCGAGATTAAGCTCTGTAATAGGCATTTTGAATAAAGGAGGAGAAATATATATATGCATTAATTTCATGCGTTTTTTATATGAACCCTTTTAAACTTAAACGCCGCCCGGACTACCGCCAGTTGAGCGTCTATAGGAGGCTGGGTGCAGTAATACCGCGTTTTTTTCCACACTAACTAAACTACCACATCAACTAACTGCACTACCACAGTACCCTGTCGTTAATTGGATGTTGAGAAGCAATTAAATTGAATAAAATGTATTTTGAAGTCGATAGCGTTTGCATTTACGTCCTCTGTTGGTGAAGTTGTGCATCATAAACAAACCGGAAAGCAAGAATCCTCGTTCTCACATTTCAATCTTCCCAACGGAAAAAAGAATTTTTTAAATCACACTAATTGTTTAATAAATATGGTCTTCTCAGGCGGCAGGACAGACGGACAAAGTGATAACATTAACATTATATTTTGTTTTACCAGAGACGTGCTAAAAACAGCGGATCTTCTGCAGAAATGAAGTGAGATCAAACTATGCTACAAACCGATTTGCGAAGTTGTGAAATACGGAGCTCTGACAGTTCAGGCAAAACGGAGAAATATAGATTCTAATGTTTTCCAAGGCAACTTTCTTATATGAAAAACAAACATTTCTTGGCGCATAGAAAGGTATTCATCTGGGATAAAAAACAGCGTCAGAATGACATCCATTTTTATCTGGAGAAAGAAAATAATAATGGATTAGTAGAGGAAACTGTTGAATTGTAAATTTCTTTTCCAGATCACACACACACACACACACACACACATCAGCATACGAACGTTGTTATGCACATACCGCAAAATCGAAGTTTTTATCCTTTTGTGAAAAATTATACCAAAATAAAGTAGGGTAGGAGAGAATAATCAAAATAAACCAGCAGACATGCAGAGAAATATCTTTTTTTTAAGTGTGAGCATTTCAGAGGCCCCACTCAGAGTACTCATTCATAGTACTGTCTGTTTCATTGCTTAAACAGCTGCTCATGAGATGCATAACTAAGAGACGCAAAAGATAAGATGCAAAAATGGGACGTTTGAGATGTGTTGCCATTTGAAATTTCCAATAAAAATTGATTTATGTATTTATGTGTTTGCGTGCGTGTGCAATATGCTAGTTTTCTAAACTACAGATACTTTATTGGATATTGGGAAATACAACAGAAAGCTATGGATAATGTGCACCGAACGGCCACTTTCTCAGGATCATCATCCTTTATGCTTGTGGAAAGAAAATCTAACAGGCAGTGTTCTATTTAAAAAAAAATAGTTTCATAAGGAGTGTAATACATTGCGAATATTAAACATGTTACACACCTGCTCTTTCGCATGCATTGAGTGTTGGAGAAATGAACCGTTCTGTGAACACTAAGCTGTGTATACCTCACGGAAAAGAAGCTTACTCATGGCGGCGCTTGAACCTGGAGCCAAGCCTTACTGTCATGTGCATTCGGTCGTAGGTAACTCTTTCGTGTGCCAGGAAAAACGTGACAGTTGCAATGGAACTTTCCTTCTTGTTCTGTTGTGGTCAATACTGTCGTTATTTGAATTTATATATCCAGACTTCGGAAGAGTGAAGAATTATCTCATTACACATGTTTAAAACCTGATGAGTAGCATTTATAATTAGTACACAGTCGAGTCACATTATTGTTACCACCTACTACTTTTGACGTCAGCAGCGCGTAGCCAATGAAAGAAGGCACGTGAAGGGTATATACAGTGTGCTGTAGGCATTCTGAAAACTTATCACTCATTGCTGTCATGGATAAATGGAGCGATTCATCAGTTTGCAAAAAGCGATGATTATCTACTTTCGGGCGAAGCGTTACAGTATTTCTGTAACAGCGCAGTTTGTAAACTGTTAGCGTGCTGCTGTGGTGAATGTGTATCGTGATTGGACAAATGACAGAACTGCGAATAAGCCACGTGAAAACTGCGGAGTATTAAGTGATGATCGTCGGCTGCGAAGGTGCGTGAGGGCCTATTGACATGCTACTGTGGAACAACTGAAATGCCGAATGAACCAGTGGGCTACCGGAAGTTTGTACAAAACGTCAGTTTTTGAGGAATCCTGCTGCGTACTCCGATGCCTACGGATGGTCACTGCACCTAAGCTAACGAAGGTGCATCGGCAGAGAAGGCTGACATTACATTTACACGGCATTATCGGAACTGAACCTCCGCTGATTGGCAAGGAATTGCCTTCTCCGATGAGTCACGTTTTCTGCTTCATCGAACGGGTGGACGTCGGCATATAAGGCCAGAAACATCGAAGAACAAACACTCCTCAACCATTGCTGGAAGAACACAAGCTGGTGTGGCAGCTTAATTGTCTGGGGAATGTTTTCGTGGCATTCTCTGGGTCTACTCATACCTGTGGAAGGCACTGTGGAACGAATTCGTTATGAATCCATCCTTGCAGACCACATACATCCATACAAGCTGATTGTCTTCCCTGTGGCAGATGTGATTTTCCAGCAGGACGATGCTTTGTATCACACAGCTAGAAATGTCCGAGAGTGGTTGGAAAAGCACGATGAAGATTTCAAAGTATTTCCCCGGCACCATAATTCTACAGCCATAAACCCAATTAAGCATCTGTGAGACCACCTCGATCGTATTTTTCGCTGTCTGGATCCTCCACCACGCACCCTCCAGCAGCTGCCAGAAGCACTGCAGCCAGCATGGCTCCACATACCTGTGAACACCTTCCAGCACCTTATTAAGTCAAACTCAGCCCGTCTATCTGCTGTCCGCCCTACAAACAGCAGTTACACTTGATATTTGCTTGTGGTCACAAAAATGTGGCTCGAAGATGTATATATATAAATATATATATAATCGAACAAAAGTTTTGCTCAGTCTGATCAGACGCAGACTGTGCTGCCGGATCACGGGAATCATTTTCGGTTGGCCGCCAAAAAGTTGGTGGCAGTACCTTATGCTGATACAAGGAAAAAAACTGTATACTTTATGTGCTTATATTTCAACATTCGTATTGAAGAAAAGCAAGTTGTACTAAAACTACATATTGTGTGTGTGTGTGTGTGTGTGTGTGTGTGTGTGTGTTTGTGTGTGACGGTTTCACAGATAAAACTAAACAAGTAAACAAGAACCTACATAGCAAATGTTATTTTGAAGTTAACACTGTTTTTGAAAGATCCCTATCTCTTTCGCGACTTTCAAATTTGAGTCCCGTCCCTTTCAAATGACATCCTTTACCTTAGTTAGCTTTTCCTATTGCAGTTGCCGTTGAGTAATCAATAAAATGTAATCAAATATCTATCTACTATCTAGGTCAGAAACATAAAATTCGTTGAGTACGTTAATGCATTGTGTTTCACCTACTGTAAATGTTTTTGGATCGCTGATTTTTGTATGTGTAGATATTTTTTCTGAAGGATATCTTTATCAGATTTACTCATTTTGGGCCTTATAGATACACGAGTTCTTGAACTGCCGCTCTGAAAAGTCTGTTCCTGCTTCAGCAAAGATACTTTTCCCATTTGAACGAATTAAACAAAATCTACAAATTCAGATAGTACTAGTACCAGCAGTTGAAGATTTTATTACTACTACTACTACTACTAATAATAATAATAATAATAATAATAATAATAATAATAATAGCAATAGTAATAAGAACAAATGGGTGATTCTGAATAAAAATCTAGAAAGTCGTTTAAAATTCCTGCGTCAGAAAATCATTTGGTTCACAACCTTGAAGATGATCAAACTCATAAGTATCTCGGAATATAGCAAAATGGAATGTTAAATCAGAGCACAGTTAAAACGTAACTTTCAACAAAATTAATACTCCAAGCACCTTGAAAATATTCTGAATATTGAATTACATTCCAAATATAAGATTATTTCTATTAGCTTTTCAGCAATTCTAATAGTAACCTACACCTTTGGGATCATTAAATGGATCAATACTGATTTACAGGCACTTGACCCAAACCCTTAGTATTAACCAAAACAGATGCCCCTACCCAAATCTACAGTTGAAAGACTCTACCTGAAAAAAAAAGAACGAGAAAGAAGGCTAATGAATGTATTAGATCTTTCCAGAAAACAAGAAACAACTAAAACCGTACTTCTTAGGGAAACAACATGTCATCAATATAATGGTGGCTGCAGTTAACGAAGGTTTTCTCCCAATGAACCTGAATACATCTCAGTAGCTTCCTTAATCAGAAAGCAATTCAGAACCACTGAAAAGTTAGAAAAGCAAATCACTGCACGGTAAATATCCAAAATTCATAGATCTAGCAAACATTGACACAAACTCCTCACTACAATGATTAAAAAACGTTTAACTGTATCCAGAAATTGAGGAATTACTAATTGGAATCCAAGACCGCACGATGGAAACAGCGAACCACAAGAAACACATAATGAAATTTGCAAATGATAACACCTGACGAATATGTGCAAACTCCAATCATTCACGACATTCCAATAACGTGGAATTATGAAAAACCTGGATTTTCAACATCAAAAGGGAAGGCGAGTTGAACTTTCAGTACGCCATAAATTTGTTTTTAAGTCAAAACGTATTAGTATCTCACGAAAAATGTACGAGCTACGTTCAAAATAATTTCAAGCACAGACCGCATAACTGACGTAACAATAGTGGGATAAAAATATCACGTGTATGTCAGAAGACAGCAGTTTTTGGCCAAACACCTAACAGTTGAAGCCCAGTTTTTACCAGTACCGACAGGTGGGAGACTGGCATTAAGAAAGTCATATTAAGCGTTCTCGTCCCATTTCAGTTTAGCCATGGAAGAGCAGAGAGTAAACATCCGTTTTGTTGATAACTTGGTAAATAAGCTACTGAAACTTACAGAATGTTAAAAGAAGGGTATGGAGACAAAACATTATCGCGCAGCAGAGAGTTTGAATGGCATGCACAGTTTCGTGACAGGCGGGAATATTTTGATGGTGATCCAAGATCAGGGCGTTTCTCCAATGTGCGGACAATGGAAAGAATCGAACAGGTGCACAATTAGTTAAAGATCTCTGAATTACACTGAGACTTTTGGCTGAGTCGGTGAGCGTCAGTAAGTCTCTCTGTGATGGGATTCTACGGAAAGATCTGAGAAAAAGTAATCTTAACGACAGATTGGTACTTCCCATTATGAATGATGACAAAAAGGAAGCTCCTTCGTTTACCGATCCATTGATATCTTCTGGGCACTGCTGCTGAGGAACCGAATCCTTGCTACAGAATTATTGCAGGAGATAAAACATGGTGCCTGCAGTATGATTAATAAACCAAGCAACAAAGCACTGAATAGAGAGGTACCCACTTACCGTCGACCAAAAAAGTCCGCAAGGAACCATGAAGGACAAAGATGATGGTGATAGCATTTTTCGATTCGAAAAGAATTATCCACAAGGGACTCGTATGAGTGGATCAAACGGTGAATTAGGAATTCTACAAGGAAGTCTTACGACGCTTGTCCTTGATCCATGATAATGTAAGACCACATACCGCGTTGTTAGTCCAACAGTTCCTGGCTTGCCATCAAATCACTCTGTTCGACTCGCGCTGTATGCCACTGATTTCGTGTCCGTGAGTCCTCTCCGTTCCCAAGGATAAAACGGCCAATAAAAGGACAGTATCATGCAGACATTATATCTTTCGAAGCAGCAGTGACAAAACAACATTAGGACTTCCAAGTTACTGCATTCCAGAACTGTTTTCAGGATCTTCAAAACTTTTGGAAACTGGTGATTCAGAAGGGCGCTATTTTCAAGGTTTCTGGCATTAATTATAAGTATGGTGCATTTTTATCTTCTTTATTCCATCAGTCTTAGAACTTTTAAAATGTAGCTTATATTAATACGGAAACAGTTATGTTATAGGAAGGAAAACATATGGCTTCATTTGCTGATATATGACAAAATAAACATTGCGCACACTTGCACGTAAATTTCAATGAAAAAATATGGCGTTATTGCCGTATACATGACAAATGAAACATTGCGTGAACTTACACGTTCATTTTAATGGAAAACATCTCAGAAGAAATTTGTTCATTAATCGAATATGGGGTTACACCACACAATACAATGAAGATGGCAATTCATTTTTCGGTGTAACTGTGACAAGAATGGTTAGTCAGATCATATACGAAAACTTGAAAATTTCGTCGTCCTGGAGCGGGAATCGAACCACTACACCACCCAGAGCAACCAAGTCTCATGTTTCCGATTAATTTAAATACACCCATCACAGGATTCGCTAGCCGAAGCAATCGGCATTCATGTTTAGCGAATCTATAGGTAAAGAATCCTATCCCGTGATTGCCCGGAGGAGCAGATAAATCATGAATGGAATATCTGATCCTCCGGGCAATCACAGGATAGGATTCTTAACCTATAGATTCGCTAAACATCAAAGCCGGATACTTCGGCTAGCGATTCTTGTGATGGTTTTATTCAAATTAGTCAGAAACTTGAGACTTGGTCATTCTGGGTGGTGTAATGGTTAGCATACCGGGGCGCTATCTAGAAGACGCGGTTTTGATTCCCGCTCCAGGACGACAAAATTTCAAGTTTTCGGATACTATATGACTAACCATCGTTGTCACAATTGCACCAAAATACGGATTGTCACCTTCAAGAAATTTCTTATATTATTTTTTCACAGCATTTCATTTGAATTTTCTTTTGAACGAAGTGTTAAACACATTTCGCCGTAAATATTTTTTTAACTGTTGTAGAAACAGTGTTCATGAAATATTTTTACAGTAATTTTTTAGAATACAGACTTACTCGTTTTTACGATTTTTAAGCAGTTCAGGACATTCGCTTTACCATTTTTCTTCACTTCTCTACTTAATTAAAGAAATCCGTTGAGAGAATTGGCTTTCCACTAGTTCTACTTTCGTTGATAACACTTCATTTTATCTTTCCCTTTTAAAGATATTTACATCTAGAGAACGTGCTCCAGTGATCACTAAAACAAAAGGGTCTCGATTACGGTAACAACCAAAACTAAATGGATACCACATCTTAATTTAATTTCAAATCATGTGTCAGTTACAGATTTCACTTCTGATTACAATGTGGGTTTACTTAATTTTAAACATCGTGCTCATTCACGAAAGCAAAATGTGCTATCATTGCTTACGTTTTTAGTTACGGTCTCTAGAGCCATCTAGCGGTCAAAACTTTCGGCTCCGCGGAAAGGTTTTCTCGTAGAGATCTTCCGCTGAGCAGGTCATATCTATTACGTGGGCCTCGCGCTTTAAGTCACGCAGTTAAAAATTTTCCGATGTATTATTATTCGAAGAATTTTCACCCTTTAACGTTTGTTTTCTATTGTTTGCAATTGATTCATATGATCTGGGCGTAGAAGGAGATTATTTACCATGTTTGGCCAAATGGGATACGAAAGTGGTTCTAAGCCTCAAAACATTTCGTTGGAAAAAGCCATTGATTCTATCGAAGGACTCAGCAGTTACGACCTTTCTCGACCAACCATGGTGCAGGACCTTCAGAAGCTTTGTCAAGATTTAAAAATGACTGTGTCCCCAAGGTTGTTTGAAAGACGGCTTCGTGAAATAATTGAATTTTTGAAGACACTGACTGTGCACCATTTTTATTACAGCGTTTGGCCAGTTATCCCTGGTGTGCTGGCAGAATGTTTCCTGCGACAGGTCAATGACAGCTCTATGATCGCAGATATTTTGAAATGTGTCGTGACCCTTACATACGTGGGGAGTATTGCAGATAAGTTCCATGAAATGGTATGGCATTCTGAGGTAGAAGAGCCACTTCCGGTTCTAAAACACAGGAATAGAGAAGACCTTACATCATTCTGCTTTATGTCTTACATATTGCATCATGCAAATGAAGGTAGGGTGCTTTCCGTGAATAAGAGATTTGTGTTAGTAACGGAAAACCTGAGATGCTATCATTGCAAAAGAACCCGACTACCAGGCTTCTTGCTCATTCTTCGTTATGGTGGCAGGTCTTCTGGGGAAACCAATAGACTTTTCAGCATGCATTACTACATTCTGTCTGACATCATCCGTCATGGGCACAATACGCGTATGTGGGACAGAGATAAACTAACATTTCATGCAGAGCCATCAGATATGGACTGGAAAATGATAGACCTGTGTGCCTGTTTCATTGCTGCCCTAAGAGATACAGCGAATCCACACGAAGTGACATTTTCCCTGCCTGGTACTGGTAGCAGATTCGGATATTTCGAGATTCCTTCCCTGGACAAGTTACTGCCTTTTTATGACAAACTTTTTCCGGGTCGACTTTATGGTCGCAAGATACCTTCGTCACTAAAGCACTCGTGCAAGTATGTCATCCGACGAATCCTGTACGAGAATTGGAAGCTTCCCGATGGAATTAAAGGTTTGCCTCTTTCTCAGTTGCTCAAAGATTACCTGGATCTGCTGCGCGATTAAAACTTCGGTATTAGATAGATAATTCTATTATATACCATGCTGCTATATTCTCTTAAATAATTTCACAGCGAGCAAGAAGTTGTTAGAGCCAACGTAAAGAAAGTTAAATTTCTAATAACAAATAAAATCTTCCACAGATATAGTGTCGAAACCTAGTTTTTTCTGCTGCTTAATATTTCATATTAGGCCTTTCTACCACTACTCACCTAGAAACAGAAACCGGTATATTTTTAATATAACGGAAAATCCTGCTGCTGGAATTGATTATTTATTTAAAGTTGAACACAAAAACGATACTTCCTGTGTGAAATGGCTAATCAATTTCCATTTTTCATGTAACAGTATTTTCCTCTCTTTTGATAAGCTTTTTTGGTTGGACTTTCGAATCACGTTGCTTTCAAGTAGTTCCCCGTTTCGTGTGTTACGCTCAGACATGTTTACATAGAACCTGGTCACACCCAACGTGGAAGAAAGTAGTTTGCTATACAATAAGGAAATATTACTATTATCATCAAAATAAATTTTATCATAATGGAAATAATTACAGGAATTAGTTTAATTATGGGAAATAATGATACATTTTTTCATAATACAGATTTTACATATCATGATTTCATAAAGAATCACACTGCAACGCACTTTTTCGTGTTGTGTAATAGAACGAAAATAAGGTGCCAACATTCCTTTTTTTTTTCTCGGTATCACGAGGTGCTTCAATGAGCTGTTCAAATGGATCTAAATTCTGTTTTTCTTTTTTACATAATCTTCGAAACAATGATTCCCTTAGTATATCGGCCAATAGTCCTGTCGATTTGGAAGACTAGCTTCTTAAATTTTGCTTCAGACCTTTTAATACTTATATATATACTCCACTGTCAGGGTATACATAAAACGTTTTGTGTGATGGACTGTTAAATGCGAGAAAAACTTTGACTTCCCGAACAGAAGTTGGAAATAGCTTCGTATAAAAAACACGCTAGCTACTGATTAAAAAACACGTAGTATTATTATTCGTTCGTCACACACGGTCGAGTTTCATTATTGTGACTACCAGCTATGTCCAGAGTAACTGCTGTGTTCAGCGCGGACAGCAGCTAAACGGGCTGGGAGTGACTCAGTGCATCTGACAGCTGCTGGAGGGTGCTTGGTGGGGAATCCATAGAACGAAGAACACGATCGAGGTGGTCCCACTGATAATCAATTGGGTCTGGGGAATTTCGGTTCCGGCGAAGTACTTTGAAGTCTTTTTCGTGCTCTTACAACCACTCTCAGACATCTTTAGCTGTATGATACGTCGCATTGTCATACTGTAAGGCCCCTTTCGCCCCAAGGAAGGCAAGAATGGCTTCATAACGAATTTGGTCCATAGTGCCTTCCACAGGTATGAGTGACCCAAGGGAATGTCACGTAAACGTTCCCCGGACCATAACGCAGCCCCCACCAGCTTGTGTTTTTCCAGCAACGGTTGAAGAATATTTGTTCTCCAATGTTTCATGCCTTATACGCCAACATCCATTCCTTCGTTGAAGCAGAAAGCGTGACTCATCGGAGATCGTTATCCAAGACAATCAGCGGAAGTTCAACTCCGATACTACAGTGCAAATGTAAGCTTTTTCAGCCAATGTCCCTTCATTAGCATAGGTGCAGTGACCATCCCTCTGCATCGGAACCCCATACCCACCAGGGTCAGCTGAAATGTGGTTTTATACACAATTATGGTAGCCCCTGGTTCATTCGTCCGGTGGGTTGCTCCACTGTAGCCTATCGATCATCCCTCATGCACCTTCAAAGCCGACGTTCAGGTCTCACATCAATGGCACGCGGTGGTCAAAAGTTTACACGTCGCTTATTCGCAATGGAGCCATTTCTCCAATTACGATAAACTTTAAACAGAGCAGCACGCGAACAGTTCACAAATTGCGGTGTTTCGGTAATACTGTCAACCTTGGACCGAAAGCCGATGATCATCCCTTTTTACAAATCTGATAAATCGCTCCTTCTATCTATGACAGCAACGAGTGATATGTTTTCAAAATGCCTACAGCACACCTTATATACCTTCCAAGCCAGTCACGACACGTGCCTTCTTTCATTGGCTACGCGCTGTCGACGGCAAAAGTGGAGGTGGTCACAATAATGTGACTTGACTGTGTATTTCTTCCATAAAATAGATTTCCATTAAAATTCATTAAGATGTCTGTTGCAAATAAATTCTAACAAAATCCTCAAATTTTTTTATCATTAACTGCTTTCTGTTACATTGGGTGGGGTCAAGTTCTATGTAAACAAAGCGGAACGATACACTCGAAATCGGGAAATATCTAAAGGTCTGATTCCGAAGTCCAGTCGAGTTTTTCAATCATGCTTTGCATAAGTTTATAGCTCTAAGACTGAAGTGATAATCCGTTTTATCGGCGTAGAAAATCAAGAGTAAAATTGCCAAGCTTTAGCTTATCAACGGATGGATTTCTCAAAGCTAATATCGTAAAACAAACTGAAATACTACAACGTTTACAATTTTATATATGAGTGCTGTTTACACGAAACACGTAAAGAATATTTTAATACGCAGTTCAGAGTGTTCTGAATGTGAAGTCACGAGGTCTGTTAATTTGGCACCTGTCGCGTTGGAGGGGGAAATCATTTAGCAACTAGATCAAAAATCTTCCCTACTCCAGGGAGGTGCTATCGTTGTAGGATTCACGCTCTGGTGGTTCCAGAGTTTCTTGGAATGCTGTTTCTTTTGGGTTAAACTAGGGGGCTAGTTTTTTCATAGTTTCTCGTATAGGAACCGCACACGTGAAACACCTTTTTTTTAGATAGAGTTGTAGATGGTATTTCTACCTTTGCGTCTCTTTTGTGTTCCCTGATTATGGTTCCGAAAGAGCGTATACTCAATCCGATGTAACATCTTTGTGTACCGTCAGGGTATGATAGCGGAATTATCCCCAGCCGTGAAGCCTACAACCATAGCGTCTGCCTGGAGTTGCAAAGGGTTTGGATGCAGTGACTAAATGATTTTCTTCTTCAAAGCGCCACGAGCCAAATTCATCCACATCGTGAACCCACATTCAGAACACTCTCAACTGCCTTTTTAATAATTCTTTATGTGTTTCGACACAGGGCAGGGCGTACACCTGGTCACAGGGCCTACACCTGGTCTCCTGGTGTGGGGAGCGATCAGCTATCACTCCCGTACACAACTAGTGTTTGTACTGGGTACGTTAAACAGCACCTCCTACATCAGCAACATCTTTCAGCCCGTTGTTGTTCCATTTGTAAGGTCGGTCCAACGTGGTATTTTCCAGCAAGATAACGCACGCCCTCACACGGCACGTGCAACGCAACAGGCACTTCAGAGTGTGATACAACTTCCATGGCCTGCACGTTGACCGGATTTGTCCCCCATTGAGCACGTGTGGGATTTTACGGGACAACGACTTATCCGGTCTCCTCGGCCAGCCACGACCATCCCCGATTTACGCGTCCAGGTTGAGGATGCTTGGAATTCAATACCCCAAACTTACATCCAACATCAGTACGACAGACTCCATGCCAGAATTGCACAGTGTGACGCAGTTCATGGCGGTTCAACCTCGTGCTAACCATGTTACACGGAAATGTTATTTTTCAGTTTACCAACAAATACAACTGTATTTCGCCATAATGTTTTGATCACGTCATCCTCTGTATTCCGTTATTATGCTGTATAAATTTCGTTGGTATCAGACGTCTCCTTCTTGGTGCTCTTTTTTGCACTTTCCGCCAGTGTATATCTGCGGAAGAGAATCCTCTCATTCCTGTTACTGATTAAGTTTCCTGTTGCAGAAACTGTTTGACAAACTTACCGTTCCTAATTTTAAGTTTAAAACTGCGAAGAAAACGCTGTCGATAAACATTCATTCATAGTCCTCAGAAGAAATTTCCAGGGTTGTGCTAAAAGACATTCGTCTGTTCTTCCGTCGTTGAGTACTGAGATTTCCTTCGTTTATCTGAAAGTATCTCTGCCTAGATACCTATTAATTTTTTTGTCATTGAAACGCATCGAAAGACTCGTTAAATTCAGTTTGCTCCACTTTTCATTAACATAATCACTCAAAAACTCGTCAAGAGATGTTTACTTCATTTTATTATGAAATTAACACTCAAAGACACATTGTTTTTCTGTTCTTTCAATTTTTTTTATAAATAGTATGGTCAAATTTGGCAAAGATTTTTTTAATAGAACAAATTGTTTAATGTTTTCTTTTTCAAAGGCTCAGTTCCAATAGAAATTTATTATTGTATAGAATTTCAGTTCGATTATTGAGGACCAATGTCACAGGACGAATTTTTTTTTTCAAATTGTCGGGTTTAGACTAATTTTACAGAAATATCGAAAAGATGAAAATACAGGCAATTAGATCGTGCACAAGAGAAAAACGATGTACAAGATATCCGTGAGACGAAGCAAATGTGGGAAATTTTCTCTTTGCGCTTTCAAACACTCACACGCTGCTGAACAGATAAGACTTCTGCTAATTACTAGACGTCCGTGTTCCAAGGGTAGCACTCTTGTCCTACAGAGCTGGATTTCCTTCCACTTTGCAATCTGTTGTCCCAAGTTTGAGACGGGCAACTACTTATTATCTTAGACTCCCACGTGGTGATTAAACATAAAACCCGCAAATTATAAAACTTTCAAATACATATATAAAAGGTATATCAAAAGTCTTGCAATATTTGGATCACTTCATGTCTTGATACGTACCTTTACGACGAAAGCTGAGTAGCATTCGAAGTATAGGCCATCACGTTGCACTATCTTTAGCCATCTGTATGCTAGTTCTTCGATTCCGCAGCGGTCCTTGTCCTACGAGGTGAAGACCTCCTGCTACCCAGGAGGCTGAGGGTCAAAACTTTGGCTCCAGATCATTCGTCCAAGAAGGTTCCGGGTTCTAATCTCGGTGAGGCATGGATGTTGTGTTTGTCTTTCTGCACTGGCTCACTCACTTACCTGGAGACAGTAACCCTAAATTGGAGACGGCCGACTGCTTACTGCCAAATGAATTGCACACAGTAGTCGTTAAACCTCCAATAAAAAAAATTACGAAGAAGAAGAACTCCTTTACCTAGCTGCCACTTCCTTTCGGCCGCTGAAATGCCGCCCTCGTAGGAAGTGGTCCATAGACCGGAACAAGTAATATTCCGACGGGGCAAGTTTCGGAATATATGCTGGGTGTGACATCAGATGGATGGCCTCAAATTTCTGGAGTTTTGCCGCGTTTGTTCGCGCGGTTTGACGCCAAGCGTTGTCCTGCTGTAAAAGAACGAGCTTTCTGTACACCAGTGCCTGGTAATTTCCCTCTATAACGGAATAATTCCGTTCTCTCTGTTCAGAGTACAGGTTGGCATTGATGGTATCACCGTCTGGAACAAATTTCTAATCGATTATCCCCTCCAAATTCCACAAGATGCAGAGCATCACATTGTACTCGATGCGCCCACATTTCGCAACAGGTTCGGAATCTGGGCTTGGATCAACCACTGCGATTTTGTGATAGTATTACGGCAATAGATCCACTTTTCAACGCACGTGACAATTCTCTTGATGAAAGGTACATCACACGAATTTTCTAGGTGTTTCCTGCACATTTCCACTCGGTGGTTTGCTTCAGATAGTGTCAATGCGTGAGAGACAATGCGGCAGCTCCTGTTGAGCTTGCCGAAGTCCTGAAGGTGGCGAACCACGTTGGTCTGTTATATGCCCAGCTCGCCTGATAATCTCACAGTACTGGTTGTCGAATTTGCTTCTATACGGCCTGGTGCAAGGTATTCCGAATCCACAGTTCGCTGACCTTGGCTAATCGTCGAGGTTTCTTTCACCTGAGCGGATTTCATGAACCATCTGGTTCCGGTACTGTGGTCCACAGAAACTTTCCCTTTCCCATGACAAATGTTTAATGCCGCTTGATCAGTGTTATCGCCGAGATCAAATTCGTAAACGAAAAGTTCCCTGATTAGCGGGTTGTGTCTGTTCAACGTTTAGACGTCTTAAGCACAGACAGAACAACGACGTGCAATGCTGTTCACAGCAACGGCTACCACTTTATATCTTTAACATATCCTCCGCAGCACATACGTTTATGCAAATATTGCAAAATTTTAGGCTACCCATCTGTAATTTAGAAGAAACGGGTGAAATCCTACATGTAAAACATTCTCGTTTGATGCTTCTACAGATAGGAAGCTTTACTGAATATTGAACCTCCGAGATTAAGCTCTGTATTAGGCATTTTGAATAAATAGAAGAAATATATATACATTAATTTCATGTTTTTTTTATATGAACCCTTTTAAACTTAATCGCCACCCGGACTACCGCCAGTTGAGCGTCTATAGAAGACTGGGCGCCGTAATACCGCGTACTTTGCAACTGTGTTGTCATTTCCACACTAGCTACACTACGACATCAACTAACTACACTACCACAGTACCCTGTTTTTAATTGGATGTTGAGGAGCAATTGCATTGAATAAAATGCATTTTGTTGTCGATAGTGCCGGATTTACGCCCTCTGGTGGTGAAGTTGTGCATCATAAAAAAACCGGAAAGCCAGAGAGATCAAACTATGCTAAAAACCGGTTTTTTTTTTTTTTTTTTTTTTTACTGAAGGTTTAACGACCGCCGTGAGCAACTCAATGGGCTATGAGCAGTCGCCCGTCCCTAATTTAGGGTCACTGGTTCCAGGGAAGGGAGAGAGCCAGTGCCGTAAAAAAAAAAAAAAAAAAAAACCGGTTTGCAAGGTTTCGAAATACAGAGCTTTGACAATTCAGGCAAAACGGAGAAATGTAGATTCAAATGTTTTCCAAGGCCAGCTTTCTCATATGAAAAACAAAAATTTCTTGGCGCATAGAAACGTATTCATCTGGGTTAAAAACCAACGCCAGAATGGCATCCATTTTTATCTGGAGAAAGAACATAACAATCGATTAGTAGAAAAAAACTGGTGAATTGTAAATTTCTTTTTCAGATCACATACACACTCAGACATCAGCATAAGAAAGTTGCTTTGCAAATTCCGCAAAATCGAAGTTTTTATTCTTTTGTGAAGAATTATACCAAAATAGAATAGGGTAGGAGAGAAGAATCAAAATAAACAGCAGACACGCAGAAAATTATCTTTTTTTACGTGTGAGCATTTCAGAGGCCCCACTCAGAGTACTCATTCATGATACTGTCTGTATCATTGCTTAAACAGCTGCTCATGAGATGCATAACTAAGAGACGCAAAAGATAAGATGCAAGAATGGGACGTTTGGGATGTGTTCATATTTGAAATTTCCAATAAAAATTGCTTTCTGTATTTATGTGTTTGCGTGTGTGTGCAATATGCTAGTTTTCTAAACTACAGATACTTTATTGGATATTGGGAAATACAACAGAAAGCTATGGATAATGTACACCGAACGGCTAGTTTCTTAGGATCATCAATCTTTATGCTCGTGGAAAGAAAATCAAACAGGCAGTGCTCAATTAAAAAAAAACCAGTTTCATGAGGAGTGTAATACATTACGCATATATTAAACATGTTACACACCTACTCTTTCGCATGCATTAAGTGTTGTCGAAATGAAGCGTTCTGTGAACACTAAGCTGTGTATACCTCACGAAAAAGCAGCTTACTCATGGCGGAGCTTGAACCTGGACACGAGCCTTATTGTCATGTGTATCCGGTCGTAGTTAACTCTTTCGTGTGCCAGGAAACAAGTGACAGTTGCAATGAGACTTTCCTTCTTGTTTTGTTGTGGTCAATACTGTCGTTATTTGAATTTAAGTATCCAGACTTCGGAAGAGTGAAGACTTATCTCATTTCACATGTTTAAGACCTGGTAAGATAGAATTTATAATTAGTACACATTCGAGTCACATTATTGTGACCACCTCCTACTTTTGACGTCAACAGCGCGTAGCCAATGAAAGAAGGCACTTGGAGGGTATATACGGTGTGTTGTAGGCATTCCGAAAACATATCACGCATTGCTGTCATGGATAAATGGAGCGATTTATCAGATTTGCAAAAAGGGATGGTTATCTACTTTCGGGCGAAGGGCTACAGCATTTCTGGAACAGCGCAGTTTATAAACTGTTAGCGGGCTGCTGTGGTGAACCTGTATCGTGATAGGACAAATGGCACCATTGCGAATAAGCCACGTGAAAACTGTGGAGTACCACGTGCCATTGATGAGAGAGGCAAACGTCGGCTGCGAAGGTGCGTGAGGGCCAACCGACATGCTACTGTGGAACAACTAAACGGCCGAATGAACCAGTGGACTACCGGAAGTATGTCTAAAACGAGAGTTCAACTAACCCTGCTGCGTACTCCGATGCCGAAGGATGGTCACTGCACATATGCTAACGAAGGTGCATCGGCAGAAAAGGTTTACATTTACGCGGTAGTATCGGAACTGAATCTTCACTGATTGGCAAAGGATTGCCTTCTACGATGAGTCACGTTTTCTGCTTCACCGAACGGAATGGACGTCGGCATATGAGGTGAGAAACATCGGAGAACAAACACTCTTCAACCACTGCTGGAAGAACACAAGCTCGTGGGGCCAACTTAATTGTCTGTGGAATGTTTTCGTGGCATTCTCTCGGTCTACTCATACCTGTGGAAGGCGCTATGGAACGATTTCATTATGAATCCATCCTTGCAGACCACGTACACTCCTACATGCTGATTGTCTTCTTTGGGGCAGATAGGATCTTCTAGCACGACAATGGAACGTATCACAGAGCTAGAAATGTGCGAGAGTGGTTGGAAGAGCACGATGAAAATTTCAAATTATTTCCCTGGCACCCTAATTCCCCAGACATAATCCCAGCTGAGCATCTGTTAGACTACTTCGATCGTGTTATACGCTCTCTGGACCTTCCACCACCAACCCTCCAGCAGCTGCCAGATGTACTGCAGTCAGCATGGCTCCACATACCCGTTAACACCTTCCAGCACCTTATTGAGTCTCTCTCAACCGTCTAGCTTCTGTCTGCGCTGCGCAAGGCGGTAACTCTTAATATTTGCTTGTGGTCACAAAAATTTGGCTCGAAAGTGTATATATATATTCTATTAAGAAGAAACTGAAGCTAATAAAAAAATTTTAACTCATAGTAAGTACAACATAGAAAAGGTTATGTATTGACCTGTGTGAGTAAAAAGAAAAAAAAAAAAAAGAACAACTAAATGCAGAAAGTGTCGAGAATACTGAGCCTTGGCTTTTTCAAGGACCAGCAAAAACTCTGCATTTTCTCACTTCCACAAAGACCTATTTGGAAATGGGTTTCTGCAAAGTCATGGATGCAAGTAATTAACCCACCTAAAAATATAAATATATATGTCATGTCCTCCGCAGAGTTGTATGACCTAGCTTTAGTTAACCATTTAGATTGCATCCATAACTCTCCTGGCCCGACCCATGCTCTTCATCTGTTACTATTAAACAGAAAGAAGATGATTATAGAAAACTCAAATTGTAAGAGTGACATAATGAACTAGAAATAATATTCAGTTATTAACAAATAGTCAAGTTCGCCTGAGAGAGAATTCAAACCTGAATATCAATACAAAAGTATTACAAGTTCTTAACATTTTTAAAGCACAGATTCTTGAAAGAAAACTAGATTATAAAACGCCCCTACTCTACTACTTCTGACTACACAAAAACGAGAATAAAATAAAGACAATAATAAACTAAAGAAATGCTTTGTGAAGGTTATGTTACATAAACAATTAGTTGCAATATGTACAAAGTACTTCAGAAGTGCTTTAAGTGCATAATTAAGTAGTTAATAAGTCATTAACTGCATTGAAAATACAGCGCATACTACAAGTACGACGAAACGGGCGGTTGCTTAGTCTTAGTTCCCTAAAAAATGCGCAAAAATACCAAGAAAAGTAAGAGTTAAAATACGCAAAAAAGTTGATAGACTTGCTAGTGCCTAAAAACTTAAAGCAAGAAAAGAAAAAATGTTCAAGAAGTTCAAATATTGAACCCGGAATACCTAAAAACCAAAAGACAAAGAAGAGAGCTTATATCTTATGCAACTTTGCTTCTTTCACACTTGAGGAAACATGGCCGACTTTTCTTCCCAAACTTCCAAACACCCCTGCCCCTCCCAATTCGCTGGGGGGCAGTGTGGGTGGGGCTGAAGGCCTCCACATTCTGAAAAATTCCTACTCGCCGAGAATTTTAACCGGAGAAAAAATATATATAATTAAGATTGTGGACCTGTATGATCAGAAAGAGTAGAATAAACTCTCCAGAATACATGAGAAATATCATGAAATACACAAGTAGTGTATTTAATAATCTTTGCATGTATTTAATCACCTTAGTGAGCTTCTATAGACTATTCAGAATCCTATTAATTTTAATGTTAGTTTTACTATTTTTAGTATAGCTATTCTGGTGAGTGAATAACTAGTTTTCTTTTATATTTATTTTTATTTTCTTATATAAACAGATTTTTAAGTGTTTTTGTGATTTTGTCTACATTATTTATTTTTTTATTTTTAATAGGACCTTCTTATCCATAGCACTAAGGTTCCTTTTAGTAGTTAATGCCATCCTCTAGCCAACTTCCAAAAGGCTTTCATTGGTCAGAATCATATTATTAACTGTGTAGAAAATTAAAGCAGATCTGTCAACCTTACTCTATTATTCAGAATAATTTTTCTTAAAGTTCTTGTAATGAAAGAAGTAGGAATTTTGTTCTCTAGAAAACTGTCTAAAAGTATATTAATGTGGTAATTGAAGTCTAAATTGTTGCTGCCAATTCTTGAAATTCTAAGCACCTGAGAAATCAGTACATTCTCAGTTACTTTGGTGGATATGTTATTATTCCAGTGTATATATTTAATTACTTTGAAAGGAAAATTAACTCTTTTATCAAAGAGGCTAATAGAAGGCTTACCTCTGTTAAGTTTAATGCTTAAGTCTAGGAACTCAAGTTCCTGATTACTGTGGTTGGTTTTACATAATTTAAGAGAGCTAGGATAGATATTATCAAAATCACTCTCTATAACTTCTGAATTATTTATACACAGCAGATCGTCAATATATCTAAATGTGTAAAGGTAGTTATCGGAGCAAGTGGAGTGATTTCTAATGAATTTATATTCCTTAAAGAACAGGAATAGATTTGCAATACTCGTGGATGTTGACGTTCCCATAGGGATTCCGTTTACTTGCTTATAGAGAATATTATTAAATAAGATATGATTATTTTTTACTACAAAATACTTAAGTCCTTCAAGCACTCTGTCCTAAAAAGTTTTTTTCAAATTCTGGAAAGCAACAGCTGACCATGCTGATAAACATGTTTTTGCTTTGGTTCTGGACATTCTTAAAGATAAAATTTCTCTTAAAGAAATTTCCAGTAATTATGTGACCTTCAGGTTTCTAAATAAAACCTATGATAATCTCAATGTTAGAAAGCTGTTTTACAATAATGCAATTTTTTTCCCATCCACAGGCACCAGTCTATTGTAAGTTTTAAATATGTTAAAACCTTAGGGTCAATAGTTAAAAACTACAAACTTAATTCTTCGAGTTCCATACCTGTAGTTACTACATGTTCTTGTGATGAATATAAAGAAACAGTTCACTATGATAAGAATTACAAGCATATTATCACTGGAAACTTGAGTTTTGTTGAAAATGACAAGCTTAGGAATTTATTAGAGTATGGTTCTAAATTTAGACCTTCCTTCAAAATCTCCAAAGAGAGGATTCTTGAGAGCTTCACTCAAGATGTTAATAGGTACATTATAAAAACCAGTTTAATTTACAATCAGCCTATTGAGGCCTTCGCAGAATGGAAATATAATATAATCAATAGCTTCACTAATGAGTTGGCAGTACTTGAATTTTGTTTTGATAGAAATATATTTTTCCCTGGAGATGCCAAAAGGTCACTCTCCAAACTACAAGACCTATTTATTTTTACCACTACGGATAAAGCTAGCAATAATTTTGCAATTATCTGTAAGAAGTTCTATTTTGAACTGTTAACTATGGAACTCAATAATAGAGTAACCTACGAGCCCGTAAGTTATTCTACCAAGCAGTTAGAAAATCGTTTTAAGGCATTCTTCAGGAAACTTAAAATTCCACAAATAAGGAGATATGAGCCTCAATTTCCATTTCTTTTTGCAACTGTTAAGTTTCATAAAGATCCAGTGAAGTTCAGGTTCATAGCTAGTGGAGTCAGGAGTTATAAAAAGAAAATTGATCTGCCTTTTGAAGCTATCTTGAAGAGGGTTTTGAAACACATTAGTAACTGTACAAATTTGAAGTACAAGGATTTTTGGATAATTAATAATAATGCAGAAGTAATTTCCACTATACTCAAAGTAAATCCCTTAGATATTAATAGTTATGATTTTGAAAACCTATATACCAATCTGCCTCTATCAGACATAATCACTACCTTTAAAGAGCTGTATGCAGAATTTAAACTTAACCAATTTGTTAATGTAGGAGACTGGAACTCTTATCTCAATTGCTGCATAAAAAATAATCATATCTTATTCAATAATATTCTCTATAAGCAAGTAAACGGAATTCCTATGGGAACGTCAACATCCACAAGTATTGCAAATCTATTCCTGTTCTTTAAGGAATATAAATTCATTAGAAATCACTCCACTTGCTCCGATAACTACCTTTACACATTTAGATATATTGACGATCTGCTGTGTATAAATAATTCAGAAGTTATAGAGAGTGATTTTGATAATATCTATCCTAGCTCTCTTAAATTATGTAAAACCAACCACAGTAATCAGGAACTTGAGTTCCTAGACTTAAGCATTAAACTTAACAGAGGTAAGCCTTCTATTAGCCTCTTTGATAAAAGAGTTAATTTTCCTTTCAAAGTAATTGAATATATACACTGGAATAATAACATATCCACCAAAGTAACTGAGAATGTACTGATTTCTCAGGTGCTTAGAATTTCAAGAATTGGCAGCAACAATTTAGACTTCAATTACCACATTAATATACTTTTAAACAGTTTTCTAGAGAACAAAATTCTTACTTCTTTCATTACAAGAACTTTAAGAAAAATTATTCTGAATAATAGAGTAAGGTTGACAGATCTGCTTTAATTTTCTACACAGTTAATAATATGATTCTGACCAATGAAAGCCTTTTGGAAGTTGGCTAGAGGATGGCATTAACTACTAAAAGGAACCTTAGTGCTATGGATAAGAAGGTCCTATTAAAAATAAAAAAATAAATAATGTAGACAAAATCACAAAAACACTTAAAAATCTGTTTATATAAGAAAATAAAAATAAATATAAAAGAAAACTAGTTATTCACTCACCAGAATAGCTATACTAAAAATAGTAAAACTAACATTAAAATTAATAGGATTCTGAATAGTCTATAGAAGCTCACTAAGGTGATTAAATACATGCAAAGATTATTAAATACACTACTTGTGTATTTCATGATATTTCTCATGTATTCTGGAGAGTTTATTTTACTCTTTCGGATCATACAGGTCCACAATCTTAATTATATACATTTTTTCTCCGGTTAAAATTCTCCGCGAGTAGGATTTTTTCAGAATGTGGAGGCCTTCAGCGCCACCCACACTGCCCCCCAGCGAATTGGGAGGGGCAGGGGTGTTTGGAAGTTTGGGAAGAAAAGTCGGCCATGTTTCCTCAAGTGTGAAAGAAGCAAAGTTGCATAAGAGGTAAGCTCTCTTCTTTGTCTTTTGGTTTTTAGGTATTCTGGGTTCAATATTTGAACTTCTTGAACATTTTTTCTTTTCTTGCTTTAAGTTTTTAGGCACTAGCAAGTCTATTAGCTTTTTTGCGTATTTAACTCTTACTTTTCTTGGTATTTTTGCGCGTTTTTTAGGGAACTAAGGCTAAGCAACCGCCCGTTTCGTCGTACTTGTAGTCTGCGCTGTATTTTCAATGCAGTTAAGGACTTATTAACTACTTAATTATGCACTTAAAGCGCTTCTGAAATACTTTGTACATATTGCAACTAATTGTTTATGTAACATAACCTTCACAAAGCATTTCTTTAGTTTATTATTGTCTTTATTTTATTCTCGTTTTTGTGTAGTCAGAAGTAGTGGAGTAGGGGGGTTTTATAATCCCGTTTTCTTTCAAGAATCTGTGCCTTAAAAATGTTAAGAACTTGTAATACTTTTGTATTGATATTCAGGTTTAAATTCTCTCTCAGGCGAACTATTTGTTAATAACTGAACATTATCTCTAGTTCATTATGTCACTCTTACAATTTGAGTTTTCTATAATCATCTTCTTTCTGTTTAATAGTAACAGATGAAGAGCATGGGTCGGGCCAGGAGAGTTATGGATGCAATCTAAATGGTTAACTAAAGCTAGGTCATACAACTCTGCGGAGGACATGACATATATATTTATATTTTTAGGTGGGTTAATTACTTGCATCCATGACTTTGCAGAAACCCATTTCCAAATAGGTCTTTGTGGAAGTGAGAAAATGCAGAGTTTTTGCTGGTCCTTGAAAAAGCCAAGGCTCAGTATTCTCGACACTTTCTGCATTCAGTTTTTTTTTTCTTTTTTTACTCACACCGGTCAATACATAACCTTTTCTATGTTGTACTTAGTATCAGTTAAAAATTTTTTTTAGCTTCAGTTTCTTCTTAATAGAATGTGAATTCTGAATTTTCATAACTGCTGCGTTGCGCGTTTCGATCTTCAGGTTGTTTTGCAACTTTCGTTTTAAATTGTAAAGTTTTTTCTTATGTATTCGGCTTTGCTCTTTAGTATATATATATCATCATCATCATCATCATTGTCAACCATTATCAATCCACTGCTGGACGAAGGTCTCCCCAAGTTTCCTCCACAACGGTCTGTCTTGTGCCAGTCTCCTCCATGTCACCCCTGCAAACTTTCGAATTTCATCCACCCATCTCCCATGTGGTCTTCTTCTGGGTCTTTTCCTGTCCCTTGGAATCCAATCTAAAATTTCGGCTGTCCATCGATGATCTGTCCTTCTGGCAGTATGTCCAGCCCATTGCCATTTCAGGGATTTAACTCTGATCATGATGTCTTCCACTCTTGTCATTTTTCGGATCCACGAGTTCCTCTTTTTATCTCTCCTGGTTACACCAAGCATGCACCTCTCCATGCTGGTTTGAGTTCTCTGCAGCCTTTGTATGTCTCTTTTAGTTAAGGTCCACGTCTCTGCACCATACGTAAGCACTGGAAGGATGCATTGATCAAACACTTTTCTTTTAAGACATAATGGCATATTGCTCTTGAAAATTATGCTGTTTCTTCCAAAAGCTCTCCAGGCAAGTTTTGCGCGCCGATTAATTTCTTCATCAATGTGACCCTCACTTGATATCTGCTGTCCAAGATAAACGTATGTGTCTGTTATCTCCAGCTTTTCTCCATCAATCGATAAATCTTCATTTCTTGTAAAAGCATTGAACATCACTTTTGTCTTCTGAAAGTTCATTTTTAATCCCACTTCTTTACTCTTGTCAGCAAGTTCCTGGATCATACTCTGCAGCTCTGATGGGGAAGTTGCAAAAATGACTACATCATCAGCAAAACGAAGGTGGGTTAGATAATCTCCATTAATCTTTATCCCCTTGTTTTCCCAGCTCAGCGACTGAAAAACACCCTCCAATGTGGCATTAAAGAGCTTCGGAGATATGGTGTCACCTTGTCTCACTCCCTTTCCAATTTTTATGTGTGTTGTATTTTCAAACAGCCTAATCTTTGCACTTGCATTTTCATAGATGTTATTAATAATATTAATGTATGCATCTTCAATACCGCAGGTTTTCAGAGCCATTGTAACTGCTGATGGTTTCACCGAATCAAAGGCTTTTTCATAATCGATAAAAGCCATGCACAATGGAAGTTCATATTCCCTCGCTCTTTTAATTAGTTCTCTCAGCACGTGGATATGATCTATTGTGCTGTAGCCACTCCTGAATCCAGCTTGTTCTCTCGGTTGAGCCATGTCCAGTGTTACCTTCAAGCGGTGTGAAAGAACTTTAGTGAAGATTTTATAAACTACTGATAGGAGGCTGATAGGTCTGTAGTTTCCGAGATCCTCAATGTCACCTTTCTTATGTAGCAGGATCATTGTAGCGGTGTTCCAATCCTCAGGAATCTTTCCTTCATTAAGGCATCGAGTGAAAATTTGGGCGAGTACTGTTTCGATTTCTCCACTTGCTTCTTGTATGATGTCTACAGTAATTCCATCTTCTCCTGGAGCTTTTCTTCGCTTCATGTTCTTGATTGCATGTGCAACTTCTGCTGGAAGGACTGGAGGAACTCTGGTACCTTTCATGATGTCTGGAGTACATGTATCATCCCTTTCATATAATTTGGAGTAGAAATCTTTCACTCTTGTCAAAATTTCGCCTCTATTTCTTGTTATAGAACCATCTTCTTTTCTCAGTGCCATAATCTGTTTTTTCCCCTTACTGAGATGTCCCTTTGTTATCTTTAGGCTTTGGTTGTTTTCAATTGCTTTCCTTACCAGTTCACAGTTGAATTTCCTCACGTCTTCAGTGATACTTTTTCTTACTGTCTTGCATAGCTCTATATATTCCACTTTGAAAGTCGCATTTTCTTTAGTTGTCCTCATCTCTCTTCTTTCTTGTATCAACATTTTGGTTTTTCCTGATAATTTGTTCACATGCAACTTGTTCTTAGACCCAGCTAATTTTGTTGCTGTTTCCATAAGAGCTTTGGTTACTTTTCTGTTAACTTCAGAGATGTCCACTTCTTCCGATGTTAGGCCTTCTAAAGCAGAGAACCTGTTCTTCAGTTCTAACTTGAAGGTATTATGGTGTTTTTTAAGGTTGGTTATGTCAATAGATTTTGTTTGTCTTATGAGCTTGCCACGTTCAAGTTTAGTGTTGAGGTGCATCTTACATCTCACCAATCTATGGTCACTACCTGTGTTGAACTTGTTTAGCACACTGCAGTCTTCTATGACGAATTTTTTGTTACACATAATAAAATCAATTTCACTTGTCGTCCCATTTGGATGTCTCCATGTCCATTTCCTGTGTGGCTTTTTCTTGAAGAAGGAGTTCAAGATGAAAAACCCTTCTGCCTCTGCAAACTCAACGAGAGTATTTCCACGCTGGTTTCTGTTGCCATGACCGAATTTACCTACTGAAGTTTCATTTTGTTGCCGTTGCCCTATTTTTGCATTGAAATCTCCCATAATTATTTTCAAGTGCTGCTTACCTTTATTATTTAGATGACAAATTTCCTCATAAAATTCTTCAATTTCTTCTTCAGGATGACTTGTGGTGGGTGCATAAGTTTGAATAATCTGAGCCTGGTATCTTTTCGAGAGTTGGATAACAAGTCGTGCAGCTCTGTCAGAGGAACTTTCAACTTCTACAACTTTGTCCTTCAGTTTCTTGTTTATTATAAATCCAACACCACTAGTTCTGCCAGTATCTGTCCCACGATAGTAGAAGAGATGTCCACTTTTCAGTTCGATGAGATCTTCTCCTTTTCTCCTTACCTCACTTAGCCCCACGATGTCCCACTTGATCCTTTGTAGTTCCTCTTCCAATTCAAGAAGCCTTGAATCAGAAGATAGGGAGCGTCCATTGTAAGTAGCCAAGGTCAGCATCAGATGGCAGCCTAGTCCGGTCCTCCGGGGATTCTTAGCACCCTCTGCCTTTATGTCGCACTGGCCGCTGCCTTGGCCAGGTACATTCCAGCTGCCGGAGACTGAGGGCCAAGATTTAAGTTGTGGAATCATTTTGGAGGGGTTTGGCCATAACTCACCACGCTGGCCAAGCGGGTTGGTGAGTGTGGGATAGAATTTCCTCTAATCCCGATGGTATAGTTATACCGCTATGGGCGGTCGTCAGAGCCCCTTTAGTGGGAACAGGATGCACCACGAGAAGGCGGGGTTGACATTTGTCCAGGAGAGGCTGTGATGTTACGCATCACCTGACCTATATATATTCGAACAAAAGGTTTCATTAGCCTGATCAGACGCAGACTGTGCCGCCGGATCAGGAGAATCATTTTCGGTTGGCCGCCATAGAGTTGTCGGCAGGACCTTATGCTAACAGAAGGAAAAAGGTGCATACTCTATGTGGTTGTATTTCAACATTCGTATTGAAGAAAACCAAGTTGTACTAAAACTACATATTGTGAGTGTGTATGTGTGTGTGTGTGTGTGTGTGTGTGAGTGAGTGTTTCATGGTTACAAAAATAAAAAAAAAACAGGCAAACAAAATACTACATAGCAAATGTTATTTTGTACTTAACACTGTTTTTGAAAGATCATCATCTCTTTCGCGACTTTCAAATTTGAGTCCCGTCAATGTCGAATGACATCCTCTACCTTAGTTCATTTTTTCAATTGCAGTTCAAGTTGAGTAATCAATAATATGTAATAAAACGTCTATCTACTATCTAGGACAGAAACATAAAATTCGTTGAGTACGTTAATGTATTGTGGTTCACCTACTGTAAATTTATTTTGGATTGCTGCTTTTTGTATGTATACATATTTATTTCTGAAGGATATCTTCATCAAATTTATTCATTTTGGGCCTTATAGATACACGAGTTCTTGAATTTCCGCTCTGAAAAAGTCTGTTCCTGCTTTAGCAAAAATACTTTTCCCATTTTAAAGAATTAAACAAAATCAACTACTTCTGCTAGTACTAGTACCAGCAGTTGTAGATTTTGTTACTACTACTACTACTACTAGTACTACTACTACTAATAATAATAATAATAATAGCAATAATAATAGGAACAAGTGCGTGATTCTGAATAAAAATAGAGAAAAATCATCTTAAATTCCTGCGTCAAAAAATCAATTGATTTCCAACCTTGAAGATGATCAAACTAATAAGTATCTAGGAATACAGCAAAATAGAATGTTAAATCAGAGCACACTTAAAACGTAATTTTCCACAAAATTAATGCTGCAAGGATCTTAAAGATACTCTGAACATTGAATTACATTCCAAAATTGAGATTATTTCTACCAACTCTTCAGCAATTCTTATATAACTTACTCCTTTGGGATCCTTAAATGGACCAATGCTGATTTACAGGCACTTGACTGACAAGCTAGGTTTTAACCAAAACGGATGCCACTACCCAAATCTACAGTTGAAAGACTCTACCTGAAAAGAAAAGACGGAGGAAGAAGGCTGATCAATATATTAGATCTTTCCACAAAACAAGAAACAACTCAAGCCGTACTTCTTAGGGAAACAACATGATATCAATATAATGGTGGCTGCAATTGACGAAGGTTTTCTTCCAATGAACCTGAATACTTCTGAGTAGTTTCTTTAATCAGAAAGCAATTCAGATCCACTGAGAAGTTAGAAAAGCAAAACACTGAACGGTAAATATCCAAAATGCATAGATCTGGGAAACATGGGCACAAACTCCTTACTGCAATTATTAAAAAACATCAGCTTTATCCAGAAATTGAGGGACTATAAATTGAAATTCAAGGCCGCACGATCGCAACTGCGAACCACAAGAAACACATAATGAAATTTGCAAATGATAACACCTGACGAATATGTACAAAAGCCAACCAATCACGAGATTCCAATAACGTGAAATTATGAAAAACTGGATTTTCAACATCAAAAGGGAAGGCGAGTTGAACTTTCAGTACGGCATAAATTTATTTTCAAGTCAAAACGTATTAGTATCATATGAAAAATGTACGAGCTACGTCCAAATACGTTTAAGGACAGACCGCATAACTGACGTAAAAATAGTGTGATAAAAATATCACGTGTATGTCAGAAGGCAGCGGGTTTGGCGAAACAGGGAACACTTGAAAACCAGTTTTTACCAGTACCCACAGGCGGGAGACGGGCATTAAGAAATTCATGTCAAGCGTTCTCGTCCCATTTCAGTTTAGCCATGGAAGAGCAGAGAGTAAACATCCGTTTTTTGGGTAATTTGGTAAATCAGCTACTGAAATTTACAGAATGTTAAAAGAAGGGTATGGAGACAAAACATTTTCCCGCAGCACTGTGTTCGAATGGCATGCACAGTTTTGTGACAGGCGAGAATACTTTGATGGTGATCAGAGATCAGGGTATTTCTCCAATGTGCGGACAACGGAAAGAATCGAAGAGCTGCGCAATTTGTTAAATATCTCTGAATTACAGTGAGTCTTTTTGCTGAGTCGGTGAGCATCAGTAAGTCCATCTGTGATGGGACTCTAGGGAAAGATCTGAGAAACCGTAATCTTAATGACAGATTGGTACCCCGAATTATGAATGAAGACTAAAAGGAGATTCGTTCATCGAACTGTTCGGATCTGCTGGGCACTCCAGCTGAGGAACCTGATTTTTGCTTCAGAACTATTGCCGGAGATGAAACATTGTGCCCTCAGTATGATTATTAAACAAAGCGCTGAATGGAGAAGCGCCCACTTACCGTCTGCCAAGAAAGTCCGCAAGGGACCATGAAGGACAAACATGATGGTGATAAGATTTTTCGATTCGAAAAGTATTATCCACAAAGGACTCGTATGAGTAGATCAAACGGTGACTTAAGAATTCTACTAGCAAGTCTTACGACGTTTGTCCTTGGTCCATGATAATGTATGACCACATACCGCGCTGTTAGTCCAACAATTCCTGGCTTGCCATCAAATCAATCTGTTGGACACTCGCCGTATGCTCCTGAATTCCTGCCCCGTGAGTCCTTCGTGTTCCCAAAGATAAAATGGCCAATAAAAGGATACTATCATGCAGACATTACATCTTTCGAAGCAGCAGTGACAAGACAACACGAGGACATCCAAGTAACTGCATTCCAGAACTGTTTTCAGGATCTTCAAAACCTTTGGAAATTGTTTGGTCATTCGGAAGGGCGGTATTTTCAAGGTTTCTGACATTAATTATGAGTATGGTACATTTTTATATTCTTTATTCCATCAGTCTTAGAACTTTTTGAACGTAGATTGTATTAATACGGGAACATTTAATTTATAGGAAGGAAAGCATATGGCTTCATTTGCTGATACATGACGAAACAAACATTGCGTCAACTTGCACGTACATTTCAATGAAAAAATATGGCGTTATTGGCGTATACATGGCAAATTAAACATTGCGTCAATTTACACGTACATTCCAATGGAAAACATCTAAGAAGAAATTTGTTCATGAATCGAATACGGGGTTACACCATACAATACAATGAAGACGACAATCCAATTTTCGGTGTAATTGTGACAAGGATGGTTAGTCAGATAATATCCGAAAACTTGAAAATTTCGTTGTCCTGGAGCTCGACCCACTACTCCCCCAGAACAACCAATTCTTAAGTTTCCGATTAACTTGAATACAACCATCACAGGATTCGCTAGACGAAGCAACCGGCATTCATGTTTAGCGAATATATAGGTTAAGAATCCTATCCCGTGATTGCCTAGAGGAGCAGATAAATTATGAATGGAATATCTGATCCTCTGGGCAATCACGGGATAGGATTCTTAACCTATATATTCGCTAAACATGAATGCCGGTTGCTTCGGCTAGCGAATGCTGTGATGGTTGTATTGAAATTACTGAAGTCGTTGACGAAATTCGTGCCAATAACATCAATTCCTAGAATGCCGTCGTTGCACGATATAAGATGAAATTCAAATTTAACGATGGAAAATTGCCTTTTTATTACACTGAATCAAAAACTAAAAGTCAAAATCACATCACTAGATCTTTCATGCTGGCTTCCAGCACATCCTCAGGTGAATTCTAAAACAGGTATCGTAAAAATTTGAAAACGAGTCTACCGTGGAACGTCGCTTTTGTTTATATACATCGCGTTCAGCACACGAATGACTTCAAAAAACGTCACCATACTCTGACTTATGATTGTTGTGTCTTAATTGTTATTGGGTGAGTTCCGAAATCAAGTTCGAGTTATTGGTTTATTTGCTTTTTCTTGTTCGAAATTAACTGCATCCAAGCTGGAGGTATGACTCTGGGTATTTCATCGTTACAACATTTATCAGCGTTATTGACGATGTGTAAGCTCTCCGCTAGCAAAGTTGGGTCAGTGGATTATATTCCAAAAGTCATGAATATACTTAAATCTTCCTGTAAAAAATACAACTTGGATTTTGGAATTAGAACAAACAACCTAATGTCAACTATTAAAAAAGATCGGGACCCAATTCCGAGTAATAGCAGATTCGGAGTTTACAAAATACCTTTACAGGCCCTGGATACTGTTGACATAGATCGAATTTATATTGGATCCACCATGAGGAATTTGAACTTTCGTATTGCGGAACATAAGTACAGTGTCAAAACACATTCAAACTCTACAGCACTTGCAAGATTAGTTAACCAGGGAGCTCACATCCCTCTGTGGAATGAGGCAAGAGTTATTTCTTCTCACAAAAACAAAAATGAGACTTTGCTAGCGGAGAGCTTACACATCGTCAATAACGCTGATAAATGTTGTAACTATGAAATACCCAGAGTCATACCTCCAGCTTGGATGCAGTTAATTTCGAACAAGAAAAAGCAAATAAACCAATAACTCGAACTTGATTTCGGAACTCACCCAATAACAATTAAGACACAACAATCATAAGTCAGAGTATGGTGACGTTTTTTGAAGTCATTCGTGTGCTGAACGCGATGTATATAAACAAAAGCGACGTTCCACGGTAGACTCGTTTTCAAATTTTTACGATACCTGTTTTAGAATTCACCTGAGGATGTGCTGGAAGCCAGCATGAAAGATCTAGTGATGTGATTTTGACTTTTAGTTTTTGATTCAGTGTAATAAAAAGGCAATTTTCCATCGTTAAATTTGAATTTCATCTTATATCGTGCAACGACGGCATTCTAGCAATTGATGGTATTGAAATTAATCGGAAACTTGAGACTTTGACGTTCTAGGGGGGGGGGTAGTGGTTAGCATACCGCGGCGCTATCTGGAAGACGCGGTTTCGATTCCTGCTCCAGGACGACAAAAGTTTTCGGATGTTATCTGACTAACCATCCTTGTCACAATTGCACCAAATTACGGATTGTCATCTTCAAGAAATTTGCTATTCTATTTTTTCACAGCATTTCATTTGGATTTTCTATTTCACGAAGTGTTAGCCGCATTTCGCCGTAAATATTTTTTTAATGTTAAAAAAACAGTGTTCATGGAATATTTTTACGGTAACTTTTTAGAATACCGACTCACTCGTTTTTACGCTTTTTAAGCAGTTCAGGACATTCGCTTTACCATTTTCTTCACTTCTCTACTTAACTAAAGAAATCCGTTGAGAGAAATGCCTTTTACCCAGTTCTACTTTCGTTGATAACACTTCATTTTATCTTTCCCTTTTAAAGATATTTACATCTAGAGAACGTACTCCAGTGATAACTAAAACTAAAGGGTCTCGTGTACGGTAACAACCAAAATTAAATGGATACCACATCTTATTTTAATTTCAAATCATGTGTCAGTTACAGATTTCACTTCTGATTACACTGTGGGTTTCTGAATTTTTAACATCATGCTCATTCACGAAACCACAATGTGCTATCTTTGCTTACGTGTGCCTCGCGCTTTGTGTCACGCAGTCAAAACTCTCCGATGTATTATGATTTGAAGAATTTTCGCCCTTTAACGTTTGCTTTCTATTGTTTGAAATTGATTCATATGATCTTGGCGTAGAATAAGATTATTTACCATGTTTGGCCGAATGGGATACGAAAGTGGTTCTAAGCCTCAAAACATTTCGTTGGAAAAAGCCATTGATTCTCTCGAAGGAGTCAGCAGTTACGATCTTTCTCGACCAACCATGGTGCAGGACCTTCAGAAGCTTTGTCAAGATTTAAAAATGACTGTGTCCCCAAGGTTGTTTGAAAGACGGCTTCGCGAAATAATTGAATTTTTGAAGACACTGACTGTGTACCATTTTTATTACAGCGTTTGGCCAATTATCCCTGGTGTGCTGGCAGAATGTTTCCTGCGACAGATCAATGACAGCTCTATGATCACAGATATTTTGAAATGTGTCGTGACCCTTATATACGTGGGGAGTATTGCAGATAAGTTCCATGAAATGGTATGGCATTCTGAGGTAGAAGAGCCACTTCCGGTTCTAAAACACAGGATTAGAGAAGACCTTACATCATTCTGCTTTATGTCTTACATATTGCATCATGCAAATGAAGGTAGGGTGCTTTCCGAGAATAAGAGATTTGTGTTAGTAACGGAAAGGCTGCAATGCTATCATTGTGAAAGAACCCGACTACCAGGCTTCTTGCTCATTCTTCGTTATGGTGGCAGATCTTCAGGAGAAACAAATAGACTTTTCTGCATGCATTACGACATTCTGTCTGACATCATCCGTCATGGGCACAATACGCGTATGTGGGACAGAGATAAACTAACATTTCATTCAGAGCCATCAGAGATGGACTGTAAAATGATAGACCTGTGTGCCTGTTTCATTGCTGCCCTGAGAGATACAGCGAATCCACACGAAGTGACATTTTCCCTGTCTGGGACTGGTGGCAGATTCGGATATTTTGAGATTCCTTCCCTGGACAAGTTACTGCCTTTTTATGACAAACTTTTTCCGGGTCGACTTTATGGTCGCAAGATACCTTCGTCACTAAAGCACTCGTGCAAGTATGTCATTCGACGAATCCTGTACGAGAATTGGAAGCTTCCCGATGGAATTAAAAGTTTGCCTCTTTCTCAGTTGCTCAAAGATTACCTGGATCTGCTGCGCGATTAAAACTTCGGTATTAGATAGATAATTCTATTATATACCATGCTGCTATATTCTCTTAAATAATTTCACAGCGAGCAAGAAGTTGTTAGAGCCAACGTAAAGAAAGTTAAATTTCTAATAACAAATAAAATCTTCCACAGAAATAGTGTCGAAACCTAGTTTTTTCCGCTGCTTAATATTTCATATTAGGCCTTTCTACCACTACTCACCTAGAAACAGAAACCGGTATATTTTTAATATAACGGAAAATTCTGCTGCTGGAATTGATTATTTATTTAAAGTTGAACACAAAAACGATACTTCCTGTGTGAAATGGCTAATCAATTTCCATTTTTCATGTAACAGTATTTTCCTCTCTTTTGATAAGCTTTTTTTGGTTGGACTATCGAATCACGTTGCTTTCAAGTAGTTCCCCGTTTCGAGTGTTACGCTCAGATATGTTTACATAGAACCTGGTCACACCCAACGCGGAAGAAAATAGTTTGCTATACAATAAGGAAATATTACTATTATCATCAAAATAAATCTTATCATAATGGAAATAATTACAGGAATTAGTTTAATTATGGGAAATAATGATACATTTTTTTCATAATACAGATTTTACACATCATAATTTGATAATGAATCACAGAGCAACGCACTTTTTCATGTAGTGTAATAGCACGAAAATAAGATGCCAACATTCCTTTTTTCGCGGTATCAAGAGGTGCTTTAATTAGCTGTTCAAATGGATTTAAATTTTGTTTATCCTTTTTACATAATCTTTGAAATAATTATTCTCTTAGTATATTGGCCAATAGTCCTGTCGATTTGGAAGAATAGCTTCTTAAATTTGGCTTGATACCTCTCAATACATATATATATACTCCACTGTCAGGTTATATATAAAATGTTTTCTGTGGTGGACTGTTAAATGCGAGAAAAACTTTGACTTCCCGAACAGAAGTCGGAATAGCTTGTTATAAAAAACACGCTAGCTACTGATTAAAAAAACACGTAGTATTATTATTCGTTACAAACTGTCGAGTCACATTATTGGGATCACCAGCTAATATCCAGAGTAACCGCTGTGTGCAGCACGGACAGCAGCTAGACGGGCTGGGAGTGACTCAGTGCATCTGACAGCTGCTAGTGGGTGCGTGGTGGAGGATCAATAGAGCGAAGAACCCGATCGAGGTGGTCCCACTGATAATCAATTGGGTCCGGGAACTTTGGGTTCCAGCAAAGTAGTTTGAAGTCTTCATCGTGCCCTTCCAACCACTCTCGTATATCTCTAGCTGTGTGACACGTCCCATTGTCGTACTGGAAGGTCCCATCCGCCCCAGGGAAGACAAGAATGGCGAAAACATTCCCCGAACCATAACGCAGCCTTCACCAGCTTGTGTTGTTCCAGCAACGGTTGAAGAGTGTTTGTTCTCCAATGTGTCATGCCTTATACTCCAACATCCATCGCTTCGATGAAGCAGAAAACGTGACTCATCGGAGAACGATATCAAAGCCAATCGGCGGAGGTCCAACTCCGATACTACCGTGCAAATGTAAACTTTTTCAGCCAATGCACCTTCGTCAGCATAGGTGCAGTGACCATCCGTCTGCATCGGAACCACATACGCAATAGGTTTCGCTGAACTGTCGTTTTAGACACAATAATGGTAGCACCCTGGTTCATTCGTCCGGTGGGTTGCTCTACTGTAGCCTATCGATCGGCTCTCATGTGCCTTCAAAGCCGATGTCCACCTCTCACATCAATGGTACGCGGTGCTCAGCAGTTTCCACATCGCTTATTCGCAATGGAGCCATATCTCCAATTACGATAAACTTTAAACACAGCAGCATGCTAACAGTTAACAAATCGCGGTGTTTCGGTAATACTGTCAGCCTTGGACCGAAAGCCAATAATCATCCCTTTTTGCAAATCTGATAAATCGCTCCTTTTATCCATAACAGCAACGACAGATATGTTTTCAGAATGCATATAGCACACCTTATATACCCTCCAAGCCAGCTCACGACAAGTGCCATCTTTCATTGGCTACACGGTGTTGACGTCAAAAGTGGAGGTGGTCACAATAATGTGACTGGACTGAGTATTTCTCCCATAAAATAGATTTACATTAAAATTCATTAAGGTTCCTATTGCAAATAAATTCTGACAAAATCCGCATAAAATTTATCGTGAACTGCTTTCTGTCACATTGGGTGGGGTCAGGTTCTATGTAAACAAAGCGGAATGATACACTCAAAATCGGGAAATACCTGAAGGTGTTCTGATTCCGAAGTCCAGCCGAGTTTTTAAATCATGCCTTGCATAACTTTATAGCCTTAAGAATGAAGTAATAATCCGTTTTATCGGCGTAAGAAACCAAAAGTAAAATGACCAAGCTTTTGCTCATCAACGGATGGATTTCTCAAGGTTAATTTCGTAAAACAAACTGAAATACTACAACGTTTAAAATTTTAAATATGACACTGGTTACACGAAACACGTAAAGAATATTTAAATACGCAGTTCAGAGTGTTCTGAATGTGAAGTGATGAGGTATATTAATTTGGCACGTGTCGTGTTGGAGGGGGAAATCATTTAGCCACTGGATCAAAATTCTTCGCTACTCCAGGGATGTGCTATCGTTGTAGGCTTCACGGCTGGTGGATCCAGAGTTTCTTGGAATTCTGTTTCTTTTGGGTTAGACTAGGGGGGGAGAGTAGTTTTTTCATAGTTTCCCGTATAAAAATCGCGGATTTGAAACACCCTTCTCTAGATAGAGGTGTTGATGGTCTTTCTACCTTTGCGTCTCTTTTGTGTTCTCTGATTCTGGTTCCGAAGGAGCGTTTAGTCAATTCGATGTAACATCTTTGTGTACCGTCAGGGTATGATAGTGAAATTATCCCCAGCCGTGAAGCCTACAATAGCGTCTGCCTGGAGTTGCAAAGGATTTGGAACCAGTGACTAAACTATTTTCCCCTTTAAACGCCACAAGTCAAATTCACACACATCGAGAACACACATTCAGAACACTCTAAACTGCTTATTTCATCATTTTTTTGGTGTCTCGTGTAAACACTGTCATATTTAAAATTGTAATCGTTGTAGTACTTCAGCTTGCTTTTTGATATAAGCCTTGCAAAAGCATTCATTCGATGATCGAAAGCTTGGCAAATTGTAATTTTGATTTCTTACGCCGACATAACGGTAGCACTTCAATCCTATATATTTGGTGTATTAATTAAATCTGCTGTTTATAGACCTGTTTAGCTCCCATAAAAATCGTTACGTCGCACAAATGGGTAATGGTAAGGGAATCTCACTACTCGGCTGAATTCAACATGCGCCTAGTACATAAAACGGCATTCGTGATACGGCAGTCCTATGGCGCAGGGCCCTCTGGTAGAAAAAGCGCTTTGAGCTATTTGAACAATTCAAACTTTTTTCCTCCACCAAAGCTCAATTGTTAGCACTCTTTCTTCAGTTTCGAAATTTGACGACCAAAATGGACAAGTCTAACGTGAAAGAAATACGGGATTACGCCATATAATACAAATTTTGAAGATGACAATCCGATTTTTGGCGTAAATGTGACGAGGATGGTAAGTCAGATAATATCCGGAAACTTGAATTTTTTTTCATCGTCCTGGAGCGGGACTCGAAACAGCGTCTTCCAGAAAACGGCCGGATATGCTAACCACTAAACCACCCAGAACAACCAAGTTTCAAGTTTCCGATCAATTTGAATTTAACCATCACAGGATTCGCTAGTCGAAGCAACCGGCATTCATGTTTAGCGAATCTGGAGGTTAAGAATCTTATCCCGTGTTTGCCCTGAGAAGCAGATAAATCATGAATGAAATACGGGATTACGCCATATAATACAAATTTTGAAGATGACAATCGATTTTGTCACATTTACGCCAAAAATCGGATTGTCATCTTCAAAATTTGTAAATCTAACGTGTATTAGCAGTCGTCCGTCTTTAATTTGTGGTCGCTAGCTCCAAAACAGCGGCAAATCCAGCACCATGGTATTGACCACATCATTGACCCAACTCGGATGACTGGACAAAACGTTATGCCTCTGACCACTCGGTTGCCGGGAAGTCACTAGATGAATGACGGAGTTGAGATTGAATTCACATTTAAATTGTTGAGATATCTCGCGACTATACTGGAAATGGCTGAAAACAGAATTGTTTTACTGCATAGGCCGGAAGGCATTAGGAGAATAAAAACGCAAAAAGGAAAATGAGGAACTGATACATTAGCTCGACTGAGCATGCGTTAACTTAGTTGCAAGAGAGGACGCAATAGGACCAGAAAATGAAACAGCTCGTTTTGAAATAAGAAATAAAGCATGTTTTGAAGTCTCCTTGCATGAATTCCAAGCTTTTTTAAGATTCTTTATGACGTCCAAAGACATCTTGTGAAATAATTCCGCGACTCCATGAAAAACAGCACTGGTGACAAACACGAAATGCAAATCTTTCACACTTGCTGAGGAAAACAATTAGCGCTGACGCGGTGATGTCATAAAGCGCGGAAGGACCCAGGAGACGGTTCTAGTACAAAACACCGACAATCAAAACACCGACAATCAAATTACCGAAAAATCAAAATACCGACAGTTCAAAACACCGACAGTTCAAAACGCCGATAGACCGAAACACCGACAATCATAACACCGACAGTTCAAAACACCGGCAATCATAAAACCGACAGTTCAAAACACCGACAATCATAACGCCGACAGTTCAAAACACCGGCAATCATAAAACCGACAGTTCAAAACACCGACAATCAGAGCACCGACAAATCCTAACTGAGACAACCATAACACCGACAATTATATGGATTAATATAATTGTCCGGCGAGTAGAAGAACTTTATTCCGAGCGATGCAACAACAGAGTGGGTATGAAAGGGAATGGCAACACCCAATCGATGGATGTGGTTACCCCTAGCGGTAAACAACGGAACTTCATACATTTTTATTCTGACCGATGGCAACATGGAGTGGATGAGTGGGAAGGGGGATGCATAGGTGTTGGATATGTCAATGCTTATATGCTGCCTCTAGCGGTGAACGATGGAACTTTATTATTTTTATTACGAGAGATGTCAACATGGGAGTAGATGCACAAATGGCTGGGTGATTGAAGGGGATAACAACAACGAAACGATGCTTATGTGCTGCCCCTAGTGGTGAACGATGCGACTGCATAAATTTTTATTCCAAGCGAAGGCAACATATTTTTATTCCGAGCGATGGCAACACCGGAGTGGATGAGTAGGAAGGGGGTACGGTGTTGGATATGTCGATGCTTATGTGCTGCCTCTAGCGGTGAACGATGGAACTGCATTAATGTTTGTTCGGACCGATAACAAGGTCTGAGTGGATGTGTGGGAAGGGGGTTGCATTGGTGTTGGATATGTCGATGCTTATGTGCTGCCCTAGTGTTGAACGATGGAACTTTATTATTTTTATTCCGAGAGATGGCAACATTGGAGTGGATGCACAAGTGGGTGGGTGATAGAAGAGAATGATAACAACCAAACGATGCTTATGGAAGAAACTGTACAATTTTCAAGGGCATTGTGTCTCAAATATTTCAACATCTTAGGAACCAGCTATTTCTTTTTATGTGACAAAAATCATGCTTCCATGGCAAGTACCATTATCCATATGTTGATAAAAAAAGTCAGTTTATTGTCATTTAATTTGTGGAAGTAATAGTTATAATTTGTAATATAAATTTCTTGTTTGCTGTCACCTACGAGGAAACAATCTAGTATTCTATCCCAAAGTACAGGATCAGTAATAATTATGTTTGCATATAGTCTAGGCATTTGCCCCTGATTACCTCCAGTTCATCTACATACACTGAGTGGCCACTTTATTATGACCACCTGACAGTTTTAAGCAAATGAGCTATGGATGCACGCTGTTGCCGCCAGAGTTAGAGGCTAATATAAAAAGGGAAACCTTAGTGCTTGGGACAGTAGTAGAAGTGATTTTTTGGTGACGAGATAGTTAAAAAATGCGATTTGACAGACTTTCAACGTGGGATGATAGTAGGAGCTCGGAACCATGGAGCGAGTATCACCGAAACCGCCGCATTCGTGAAACGTTCCAGAGCAGCTGTTGTTAAAGTGTTTAAAGACTGGACTGTCAGCCAAAAAACTGGGTCACTACGTGAAACGTGTAGTCGTCATCGACAAGTGACTCCTCGGGCGGAACGGAGAGTGTCCAGACTGATCACATACAACAGAAGGGCAACAGTGCAGCAAATTACAGAACATCTTAATCAAGGATCCTCTCAAATGATCGCTGCACGCGCTGTTCGCCGTACACTGCATCGGATGGGATAGAGGCCTTCCGCATGCTCACATCCTCATCTGGCTACGAGAAAAAATCTGACCTACTGAAATTGACCCGGTAATATTAGCAGAATTGCCAGATCCCCTACAAGACCCTTTGCTGTTTGAAGTTATTACAAAAAACATGCTCCACAGCCCATGTAGTGCACTCAACATGAAAGCTCCTTGCATGGTGGATGGCAAATGCTCCACGAAGTATCCACGGGAACTGCACCAGGAAACTCAAACAGGCCAAGATGGGTATCCTTTGCACAGGAGAAGAAAGCCTGGAGATGGTGGATTCTCAACAAAAATCAAAATGCACATTGGCCAAACCTACGAGGAGATGGACATAGACAACAGATGGGTGGTTCCACACTCTCCACTGTTGTCCGAAATGTTCCAGGCGCACATAAATGTTGAATTTGCCAGACTGTCAAAGCCATCAAGTACATCCGCATGTACGTAAAAAAAGGAAGTGATCAAGCAGTTTTTGGGCTTGAACAACGAACAGCAACTGCTGATGAAGTTGAGAGTTTTCAATTGGGAAGATGCATCAGCAGCAACGAGGCAGTTTGGCAAATACTCAGTTTCCCAATTCATTAATGCTATCCGACTGTTTTTCATCTCGGTGTCCACCTTGAAAATGGTCAAAGAGTCTACTTCAATCCAAACAACATTCAAGAGCAGCAACTTCAAGGGCCACCGAACACAACACTGACAGCTTTCTTTGAAATTTGAAAGCATGATCCCTTTGCTAAAACCATTCTTTATGGTGATGTTTCGCGCTACTACACTTGGAATGCATCCAGAAAAAATTCCAGCGACGCAAACAAGGAGTTGATGTTGAAGGACATCCTGGAGTAAAATCCACGGATGCTCTTGGCCGAGTTTACACAGTTCATCCGTCAACTGCCGAGTGCTTCTTTTTGAGAATGCTGCTCCACATTATCAAAGGACCAACATCTTTTGGTGATTTGAAAATTGTGAACAATCAAGTTTGTGAAACCTTCAGAGAAGCATGCCAAAAAGGAGGATTGTTGGAGAATGATGACCACTGAGACTTATCAATGACTGAAGCAACTGCCACCCAATCACCAACGCGCCTGAAACATCTCTTTTGCATTTTGCTGACCACCTGCGCTGTCTCAAATCCATTTCAATTGTGGGAAAAATACAAACAGGATCTGAGCGAAGACATTCTTTTGAGAGTCAGACAGGAAAATCCAACTTTGTAAATTGACTTTTCACCAGACATCTTCAACAAGGCTCTCATCCTTCTAGAGAACCTGTGTTTGTCGATGGCTGGACGTGGCCTCAGACAGTGGGGACTGCCATCTTCCCAAAGAAACAACACGAACAATCTTTGCAATGAAATTCTGCGAGAGATGAATTACAATGTCAATGATTTGGAAGCATATGTTGCTGCCGATGAACCGATCTTAATTACAAACCAAAGACAGGCTTACAATAAAGTTCTGGACATGGTAAGCAATGCGAATGGAGGCATCTGCTTCCTCGATGCAACAGGTAGGACAGGCAAAACATTTGTCATCAACTTATTCTTGGCAACAATTCCCCTACAAAAGAAGATGACAGTTGCAGTGGCATCCTCCGGCATCGCCTCAACACTGCTGGAAGGTGGTCGGACAGCACATTCTTCCTTCAAATTGCCTTTGAACTTGGCCCATGATTAATATACAGTTTGCAACATTACCAAAGGATCTGGACAGGCAAACTTCCTGCAAGACTGCAGTGTCATAGTTTGGAATCACCGTACGATGTCTCACAAACGAACCCTGGAAGCTATAAACAGGACACTCCAAGAAGGTTCTAGTACAAAACACCGACAATCAAATTACCGACAAGTCGGTGTTATGATTGTCGGTGTTTTGAACTGTCGGTGTTATAATTTGTCGGTGTTTTGAACTGTCGGTGTTATAATTTGTCGGTGTTTTGATTGTCGGTGTTTTGAACTGTCGGTGTTATGATTTGTCGGTGTTTTGATTATCGGTGTTTCGACATGTCGGCGTTTTGAACTGTCGGTGTTTTGATTGTCGGCGTTTTGACCGACATCCCTTGAGACACGTGCCCTCAAAATAAGGGTAAATATATTTGCGGAAGAAAATCCTCTAACCTCTGTTATTGATTAAGTTTCCTGTTGCATAAACTTTTTGACAAACTTATCGTTCCTAATTTTAAGTTTAAAACTGCGAAGAGAACGCTGTTGATAAACATTCATTCATAGACATCAGAAGAAATTTCCAGATTTGTGCTAAAGAATATTCGTCTGTTCTTCCGGGTTGAGTACTGAGATTTCGTTCGTTTATCTCAAATTATCTCTGCCTAGATACCTATTAATTTTTGTGTCATTAAAATGCATCGAAACACTCATTAAATTCAGTTTGCCTCACTTTTCATTGACGGAATCACTCAAAAACTCGTCAAGAGATGTTTACATCATTTTATTATGAAATTAACTCTCAAAGACAGATTTGTTTTCTGTTCTTTTAACTTTTTTTAATGAATAGTATGGTCAAATTAGGCAAGGCTTTTTTAATGGAACATATTATTTAATGTTTTCTTTTTCAATGGCTGAGTTCCAATAGAAATTTATATTTATATAGAATTTCAGTTCGATTATTGAGGACCAATGGCACAGGACGAATGTTTTACAAATTGTCGGGTTTGGACTAATTTCACAGAAGTATCAAAAAGATTGAAATAGAGGCAATTAGGACGTGCACAAGAGAAAAACGAAGTAGAAAGATATCCGTGAGAAGAAGCAAATAAGTAAAATTTTCTCTTTGCACTTTCAAACAGTCACACGCTGCTGGAAGAGCACGATGAAGAGTTCAAAGTATTTCTTCTGCTGATTACTAGACGTCCGTGTTACAAGGGTAACATAGCACCCTTGTCCTACAGAACTGGATTTCTTTCCACGTTGCAAGTCACTTTTCAGCTTCATCGAACGGATGAATGCTGGCATATAAGTCTAGAAACATCGCAGAACAAACACTCTTCAACCATTACTGGAAGAACACAAGCAGGTAGGGGCAGCGTGATTGTCTGGGGAATGTTTTCGTGGCATTTCCTGGGGCCACTTATACCTGTAGAAGGCACTATGGACCGAATTTGTTATGAATCCATCCTTGCAGACCACGTACACCTGTATATGCTGATTGTTTTCCCGGGAGTGGATGGAATCTTACAGAGCGACAATGCGACGTATCACACAACTAGAAATGTCCGAGAGTGGTTGGAAGAGCACGATGAAGAGTTCAAAGTATTTCCCTGGCCCCTTAATTCCCCAGACATGAACCCAATTGGGCATCTGCGGGACCACCTCGATCGTGTTTTTCGCTCTCTGGCACCACGCACCCTCCAGCAGCTGTCAGATACACTCCAGTCAGCATGGCTCCACATACCTGTGCACACTTTTCAGCACCTTATTGTGTCACTCCCAGCCCGTGCAGCTGCTGTCCACGCTGCACACAGCGGTTATTCTTAATATTAGCTGGTGGTCACAATAATGTGACTCGAAAGTGTATGTATATACACTGAAGAGCAATTAAATTAGAGATACCTGTCTAGTAACATGTAGCACAACCTTTCTCTCTGATGACGGCGTTGATTCGTCTCGGTATGGACTCGACAAGACACCGGAAGCGTTGGGAAGCCATACGGATCCACGATCCCTGAACAAGCTCCCGCAGTTCACAAAGATTTTATGGAGGGGGACAGAGTCTCGAACATCTGTGTCGATGGCATCCCAGATGTGCTCGATGGGATTGAGGTCAGGTGAACTAGCTGGCCAAGAAGGCGAGGTCACGTCGGTGGAGTGTTGATCCAAGCATTCCGATACAATTCGGGAGCGATGGCACGGTGCATTGTCTTGTTGCAGGATGAGGTCCCCAATGGGATGTTGAAGACTAAAAAACGGAAGCAAATGGTCGTCCAGGACATCCTAGTAACGTTGATCTGTGAGGGACGATGTAACACGTACCGGGGGTCCCATTTCCGTCCACGTAAACAGTCCTCTGACGAGAATGCCACCCCACCAGCTTGAAGAGTACCCTGCTGGCAAGACGGATCCATCGCTTCATGTGGTTTGCGCGGTACTCGTATCCTGCTATTCGCATGTACCAATGTGAATCTCGACTGATCAGTTCAGGCAACATTTTTCCACATGTCTAGGGTCCAGTGGCGATGTTTCCGCGCCCATGCTAATCTTTGCACCCTGTGATGTGCGGTCAGCAGCGGAACCCTCGTGGGACGATGGTTTCTGTACTCCATAGCGAGGAGATGGTTATGGATGGTGTGGCTGCTTACACGTTTTTTGTGCGCCAGCGTTAAATTGCCGAGTGATTTCTTGCAATGTGGTCCGTCTATCCACTGTTACAATGCGAGCTTGCCGATGATGACCCCGCTCATCAACACGCTGTAGTCCACGACAGTTCGCCCTTGCCGGGATGATTTTACCGGATTTGATGTACTCACGGTGCACCCGTGACATATTGGCTCGTGATAATCCCAGTGCCTGCACGACTTCCGAGATGAAGTGACCCATTTGTCGGGCTCCAAGAATTTGCCCACGGTCAAATGCGCTCAGATCCTTCGTCTTACCCATACTGCGTCCGACTCTTACTGATTCTCGTCGCATCACACCTTATATTGTCGGATCAATGCATACGTCATGTCGTTTCCGTTTACAGGGCCGCCCACAACGCCACATTTGCATAACGCCAGCTGTCTCTAATTGAATTGCTTTTCAGTGTATATATAATCGAACGAAAGTTTTTCTTAGTCTTATCAGACGCGGACTGTTCCGCTGGATTACTGGAAATCATTTTCGGTTGGCCGCCATAAACGGGACGGCTGTACCTTATGCTAACACAAGAAAAAAAAGTATATACTCTATGTGCTTGTATTTCAACATTCGTATTGAAGAAAACGAAGGCAAGTTGTACTAAAACGACGTAGTTTGTGTGTGTGTGTGTGTGTGTGTGTGTGTGTGTGTGTGTGTGTGACGGTTTCAGAGAAAAAACAAACAAGCAAACAAAAACCTACGCAGCAAATGTTCTTTTGAGCTTAACCCTGTTTTTGATATACCTCTTCCTCTTTCGCGACATTCAAATTTGAGCTCCGTTCCTTTCGGATGACATCCTCTAACTTAGTCCGCTTTTCCAATTGCTATTGAATAATGAATAAAATGTAATCAAATATCTATGTATAATCTAGGACAGAAAAACAAAATTCGTTGAATACCTTAATGCCTTTAGGTTCACCTAATGTAAAATTTTTTGGGTTGCTGTTTTTTATATGTATACATATTTTTTTTCTGAAGGATATCTGCATGTGAATTTCTCATTTTGGGCCTTATAGATATACGAGTTCTTGAACTGCCGCTCTGAAAAGTCTGTTCCTGCTTTAGCAAAGATACTTTTCCCATTTGAAAGAATTAAACAAAATCTACTACTTCTGCTAGTACTAGTACCAGCAGTTGTAAATTTTGCTACTACTACTACTACTACTAGTAGTAATAATAATAGTAACAAATGCGCGATACTGAATAAAAAGAGAAAAAATCGTTTAAAATTTCACCGTCAGAAAATAAATTTATTCACAATATTGAAGGTGATCAAACTTATACAGAGTTCGTCAAAGAATTTTTAAGACTGACGCTAGATTTCAGCCTACGGTGGCGCCACCAGTGTAATCGCGAATACGTTATAAACAGTGACCATCTGCTTGCTTTCTGCCAAAAGTACTGCGCAGTTGTTAAAGTAACTCAAACGAAACGGCCGTTCATTAGAGAAGTAAAATTTTTTTCATGTTGAATTAATAATATGGAACCAAGGGCTGTTATTAAATTTAACGCAAAACTTGGTAAAAGTGCCTCGGAAACGTACCAAATGATGAAACAAGTTTACGGTGAGTTTTGTTTAAGTAGATCAAATGTTTTCCTGTGGCACAAACGTTTTTTGGACGGAAGAGACGCTAGAAGATGATTAGCATACCGGAAGATCAAGTTCATTTAGGACACCTGAGATTATTGAAAAAGTGCGTGATTTCGTGGCTAACAATCGATGTGCGTCACAAAGAATGATGGAAGAGTCTTTAAACATCAACAAAGAAATGATTCGAACCATCCTGCATGAAGATTTGAGCAAAACAAAAATCTGTGCTAAATTTGTTCCACACACGTTAACCAATGAACAAAAATCAAGGAGAAGTGCACATTGCAGAGACATCATTTCAACCTCTGAAAATGATCCAAACTTCTTAAAATCGATTGTTACAGGTGATGAAACATGGTGTTTTCAATATGATCCTAAAACAAAGCGACAAAGTGCGGAATGGAAGTCAAAAACTCACCACAAGCTAAAAAAAGACGAAAAGTTCCATCAAAAATCAAAATAATGCTCATTACGTTCTTCGATAGTAAGGGAATAAAGAATTTGTTCCAGGTGGACAAACAATTACTGGTGAGTTTTATTATAAATGTTTTGAGGCGTTTGATGGGCAGAATTCGTCGCATTCGTCCAGAATATCGGGATGAAAATAGTTGGTGTTTGTTGCACGATAATGCACCCAGTCACACCATCACTTCTTGTTCGCAGATTTTTGGTGAAAAATAACATCTGTGTTGAATCATCCACCGTATTCGCCTGATTTAGCACCCCGCAACTTTTCTTTATTCCCAAAACTTAAAATGACGTTAAAAGGGTGTTATTTTGATGATATTTCGACCGTACAAACAGCTTCGACGCGTGCTTTGGAGGAAATTCCGCAAAGTGAACTGGAACAGGCATTCGAATCATTATTAAATCGCTGTAGCAAGTGCATCGAAGCTGGAGGGACTTATTTTGAATAACAAACCAAAACAAATTATAATTTCTTGTTTCTATTTCATTTTACAGACCCAGTCTTAAAACTTCTTTGCCACCCTGTGTAAATATCTAGGAATATAGCAAAATGGAATGTTAAATCACAGCACAGTTAAAACGTAATTTTCAACAAAATTAATGCTGCAATCATCTTTAAACAATTCTGTACGTTAAATTACATTCCTAAATTAAGATTATTTCTATAAACTCTTGACCAATTCCTATAGTAACCTACTCCTTCGGGATCAATAAATGGACCAATACTGATTTACAGGAACTTGACCCACACACTAGGATTTTAACCAAAACAGATGCCACGACCCAAATCTACAGTTGAAACACTCTACATGAAAAGAAAAGAAGCATCAAGGAGGTTAATCAATATATTAGATCTTTGTAGAAAACAAGAAACAACTCAAACCGTTATTCTTATGGCAAAAACATGTCATCACTATAGTGGTGGCTGCAGCTTATGAAAGCTTGCCCCACAGAACCTGAATATTTCTCATTTCCTTTCTCAATCAGAAAGCAATTCAAATCCACTGCAAAGTTGAAAAAGCAAATTTCTGCACAGCAAATATCCAAAGTGCATAGATCGGGAAAAGATTGACACAAACTCCTCACTACAATGCTTAAAAAATCGCATTTATCGAGAAACCGAGGGATTATTAATTGGAAATCAAGACCGCGTGATCGCAACCAAGGACCAGAAGAAACACATAATGAATATTGCAAATAATGACATCTAGTGAATATGTGAAAAAGCCAATGAAACCATTGAACACATTTTAGTCGGCTGCTCCCTTCTCCTTACAAAACAACACCATAACAGACACGACCAGGCAGCCAAGATCCTACATAAAGAACTTGGCGTTAAATATGGCCTTATCCAATGCTATACTCCATCTTATTACAAGTACCAACCAGAACCTATTCTCGAAAATATGAATTGCATGTTCTCGGACAAATCTATCATCAATGACAAGACAATTGATCATAATCGACCTGGTATTTGAATTGTAGACAACAAACGGAAGAAGAGGCAATTGATAGACATCAAAAGTTGTATGTACCAAAAAGCATCAAAAGAACGGTATCTAAGAAAATCTCAAAATATGAGAATCTGCGAATGGAAACTTATTATAAAATCCCAGTTACGGAGTTACTTTTCAAGAGATTCCCAATAACGTGAAATTATGAAAATCCTGGATTTTCAACATCACAAGGAAAGGAAAGTTCAGCTTTCAGTACGGCATAAATTTATTTTTAAGTCAAAACGTTTTAATATCTTATAAAAATGTACAACCTACTTCCAAATAAGTTGCAGGACAGACCGCATAACTTACGTAACAGTAGAGAGATAGAAATATCACGTGTGTACCAGAAGGCAGACTCTACGGGATGATCTGAAAAAATGAAAACTTAATGACAGATTGGTACCCAGCATTATGTATGAAGACCAAAAGGAGGCTCGTTAACCGATCTGTTCCAACTTTTGAGACACTGCAGCTGAGGATCCTGCATTTAGCTGCAGGATTATTGCAGGAGATGAAACATGGTTCCTTCAGTATGACTCCTAAACCAAACCACAAAGCGCTGAATGCAGAGGCGCACACTTACCATCGACCAAGAAAGTCCGCATGCAACCATCAATGACAAAAATTATGCTGATAGCACTTTGTGATTCGAAAGGTATTATTCACAAGGAACTCGTATCAGTGGGTCAAACGATAAATTAAGAATTATACAAGCACATCTTACGACGTTTAATTAGCAGTATTCGTCGTCGTCGTCTCCAGTTATGAGAATTCGGATATTGGTTCTTGCCCCATGGTAATGTAAGACCACATACCGCGTTGTTAGTCCAACAGTTCCTGGCTCACCATCAAATCACTCTGTTGCCACATGCGCAGTATGCCCTTGATTTATTGCTCCGTGAGTTCTTCCTGTTCCCAAGGATGAAAAAGGCACTAACAGGACAGTATCATGCAGACATTACATCTGTCCAAGCAGCCGTGACAAAACAACATGCGGACATCCCAGAAACTGCATTCCAGAACTGTTTTCAGGATTTTCAAAAACTCTGGAAACTGTTTCTTGATTCAGAAGAGCGGTATTTTCAAGGTTTCTGGCATTAATTAATGTGAGTATGGTACATTTTTATATCCTTTATTTTGCGTCAGTCTTGGAACTTTTTGCACACAGGTTGCATTAATACTGAAAAAGGTGAGATATAGAAACGAAAAGATATGGCTTGATTTGCGTATACATAACAAAGTAAACATTGCGTCTACTGTCACGTACATTTTAATGGAAAAATCTAAAAGGAATATTGCTATTCTATTTGTTCACAGCGTTTCTGTTGAATTTGCCTTTCCAAAAAATGTTAATCGTATTTCGCGATAGGTAGAGTTTCTTAACTGTTAAAGAAACAGTGCTCATGGAATGTTTTTACGGCATTTCCTTAGAATAAAGACTCACTCGTTTTTTGAATTTTTAAGCAATTTAAAGCATTCGTTTCGCTATTTTTCTTCGCTTCTCTACTTAAAGAAATACGGTGAGAGAAATTGCATTCCATCAGTTCTACTTTTGTTGATAACACTTCGTCTGATTTTTCTCTTGTAAAGATATTTACATCTACGTACTTCAGTGATCACTAAAAATAAAAGGTCTCGATTGCGGTAATATCCAAAATTAAATAGCTACCACATCTTATTTTAATATCAAATTGTTTGTCACTTACAGAGTTCACTTCTGATTTTAGTGTGGGTTTACTTAATTTTAAACATCATGCTCATCGACAAAAGAACAATCTGCTATTATTGTTAATATTTTTAGTTCTCGTCTACTGCCATCTAGCTGTCAAAACTTTCGACTGGGCGGTCACGTTTTCTCATAGAGATCTCCCGCTAAAGTGGGTTATATCCGTTAAGTGGGTCTCGCGCTTTCAATCATGCAGACAAAACTCTGCTACGTATCATGATTTGATGAATTATCACCGTTTAATATTTGTTTTCTATTCCTTGCGATTGATTCATTTGATCTTGGCGTAGAAAAGGATTATTTACCACATTTGGCCAAATGAGATGCGCAAGAGGTTCTGAGCCTACAAAAATTTCATTGAACAAAGCGATTGATTCTATCAAGGTACATGTCGCTTTGAGGGTTAATCGACCAACCATGGCGCTGGATCTTCGGAAGCTTTGTCAAGATTTAAAAATGACTGTATCCCCAAGATTGTTTGAAAGACAGCTTCGAGAAATAATTGAATTTTTGAAAACACTGGAATTGCACGATTTTTATTACAGTCTTTGGCCAGTTATCCCTGGTGTGCTGGCAGAATGTTTCCTGCGACAGATCAATGACAGCTCTATGATCACAGACATTTTGAAATGTGTCGTAAACCTTACATACGTGGGCAGTATTCGACATCAATTCCATGAAATGGTATGTCATTCTGAGGTAGAAAAGCCACTTCCGGTTCTGAAACACAGGAATAGGGAAGACCTTACATCATTCTGCTTCATGTCTTACATATTACATCATGCGAATGAAGGTAGGCTGCTTTCCGATAATAAGAGATTTGTGTCAGTAACGGAAAGCCTGCGATGCTATTATTGCATAGGAACCCGAGCGCCAGGCTACATGCTCATTCTTCGTTATGGTGGCTTATTTTCGGATGAAAACGATAGTATTTACAGCATGCCTTTCAGCATTCTGATTGACATCATCTGGCATGGAAGTAATGCGAGTATGTGGGACAGAGATACACTGGCATTTCATGCAGAGCCATCAGAGATGGACTATAAATTAAAAGATTTGTGTGCATGTTTCATTGCTACCCTAAGAGATACAGCGAATCCACACGAAGTGACATTTTCCCTCTCTGGTACGAGGAGAGTATTCATGTTGTTAGAGATTCCTTCCCTGGAAAAGTTACTGCCTTTTTATGACAAACTTTTTCCGAATCGACTGTATGGTCGCAAGATTCCTTTATCACTACAGCACTCGTGTAAGTATGTCATCCGACGAATCCTGTACGAGAAATGGAAGCTTCCCGATGGAATTAAAAGTTTGCCTCTTCCTCAGTTGCTCAAAGATTACTTGGATCTACTACGCGATTAAGACCAGTATTAGATAGATAATTATATTATATACCACGTTGCTGTATTCTCTTAGATAATTTCATTTCACGGAAGCAGTTGTTTGATCCAACATTAAGAACTTTAAATTTCAAATAAATAAAATATTCCACAGTAGTGTCGACACCTAATTTTTTCCGCTGCTTCGTATTTCATATTAGGCTTTTTTACATCTACTTACTTGGAAACAGTATCTTTTAAATCTAACGAAAAATCGTGCTGCTTGAATTGATTAGTGAAAGTTGAACACAAAAACGAAAGTCCTGTATGCAACGGTTAATCAGTTTCCATTTTCAATGAAGCAGTGTTTTCGTCTCTGTTTATCAGAATTTCTGGCTGGACTTCCGAATGAGATCTCTTTCTAGCAGTTCCCAGTTTCGAGCGCATCGTTACGTTTTGTTTACATAGAACCTAATCACACTTAATGTGAAAGAAACTAGTTCGCCATACAATACGGAAATGTTATTATTTTCATCAAAATAAATCTTATCGTAATGCAAATAATTACACACACATTATTTTAATTACGGAAAATAATAATACGTTCATTTCATATTGCAGATTTTATACATCATAGTTTCATAAAGAATCCCAATGCAACGCACTTTTTGATGTAGTGTAATAGTGTAATAGCACGAAATTAATGTGCCTAGCATTCATTTTTTTCTCGGCATCACGAAGTACTTCAATGAGCTGTTTAAATGGATCTACGTTTTTTTTACACTCACGGACAATGAAATTTGAGCATCTAGAAGAAAACATGCTACAACCGCGAAACTTTGCAAATAACTAGAGTGCGTGCTGGTTTGCAAATGATCCCCTTTCCTTACGAGTGTGCATGACCTTACACCCTGTGGTGGCGCAGTAAGCACGAACCAGCAGCCTTATAAACTGGCTTGTAGCTGATGCCCTATGTAAGCGAAAATCACCGGCTGACGCAAGTAAGGGTACAGAGTGACAAGAATGCCGTGTAGACGACAGAGACGTTGATTTATGCCTGATCATCGGGCTGAAAACCGTAGAGTGGTCGGCGCGCCGTGTAGCTAGCCACGTGGATCGTTCTGACAAAACCGTCCAACTGTGTTGGGAGCAGTGTATACGTGACGGCACTATCACACGGCGTAGCGGCTCCGGACGGACCAGGAGGACCACCGTTAGAGAGGATCGATGGATCGTGTGCTAGGCACGAACGGATCCCACGGGCGACCGGTCCACTGTACAAGCAGATGTAGTAGCTGCTGTCTGCCCACGAATCACTTCCCGACGCCTCGCAAAAGCCAATCTGAGATTCCAGCGCCCCTTATGTGTGCTTACAGTAACACTGGATCATGGCAGGCTTCGTGTGCAGTGGTGCCAGGCAAGAGCGATACGGGACGTCTCAGACTGCCGTCGTGAAGTGTTTAGCGACGAGTACACTATACCGACCTCGCTATCAAGCTCCACACCTCCCCCACTGCAAGCATTATGGTCTGCGGAGCCATTGCCTACGATAGCTGATCAGAACTAATAGTGGCACGTTGAACATTGACGGGCCAGCGTTACTTGAAGGAAGATCCTACGGCCCTATGTGCTCTCATTACTGGCAAGGATTCCAGGTACGCTATACCAGAAGTATAATGCCCGCTCGCATACGGCTCGGGTTACCCAGGACTGTATACGTCATGTCCAGACACTTCCATGGCCTTGCGGCTCTCCGGACATGTCCCCCATCGAGCATGTGTGGGACAAGTTGAAACGCCAGCTTCCGCCGTGCAGTACTATCCGAGATTTGGAGCACACCATCCAATAAGTGTAGGCCAGACTGCCTCAGAACAACATCAGGCGTCTGTTCGCCTCCATGCTGAACCATATTGCAGCATGTATCTCCGCACGAGGCGGTGCGACGCGCTATTGAAGATGACCGGACAGCGTTCCCAAGAACCCTCTGTAATTGTCCTGCAGTTCTGTTTTTGCCATCATGTATATCATTCATCTGTATCATTACGTCCGTAAAATTCCAGTTCAATCCGATGTTACCTTCTTGGTGCCCAAATTGCATTGTTCGTGAGTGTACCTAATTTTTGGAACAAATTTTCCCTGAACCCATCTGCCAATAGTTCTCTTGATTTAGAAGTATAGTTTCTTAAGTTTGGAAGTATGGCATCTTTCTGAAAGTTTGCTTGAGACCTCTCAATACATGTATACATACTCCCCTGTCAGGGCATATATAAAAACATTTGTGGGATTGACTGTTAAATGCGTGAAAACTAAACCCATAGTATAATTATTCGATATATTATCTCCACAAAATAAGTTTACAATAAAATTCATTTTGGTGTCTATTGTAACTAAATTCTAACAAAATCCTTATGAAATTTAGCGTGAACTACTTTCTTTTAGGTTGGGTGGGATCAGGTTCAATGTAAACAAAGCGGAACGATTCACTGAAAATCGCCAAATACCTGAAAGCGTTCTCATTCGGAAGTTAGGCCGAGTTTTCACATCATGCTTTGCAAAGTTTATAGACCTAAGACTGAAGTAATATAATCCGTTTTATCGGCGTAAGAAAACAAAATTAGAATTTGCCAAGCTTGATCTCATCAACGGGTGGCTTTTTCAAGGCTATTATCGTAAAACAAACTGGTATACTACAACGATTATAATTTTGAATATGAGATTGTTTACACGAGACACATAAAGAACAATTAAATACGCAGTTCAGAATGTTTTGAATGTAAAGTCACGATGTATGTTAATTTGGCACGTGGCGCTTTGGAGGGGGAAATAATTTATGCACTGGATACAAATTCTTGACAACTCCAGGAGACGCTGTCGTTGCTCTTTTCACGGCTGGGGATAATTTCTAGAGTTCATCGGAATGCTGTAGCTCTTGGGTTAGACTTGGGGCTAGTTTTTTCACACCTTCCCATGTAGGAACCGCGTACTTGAAACACGTTTCTCCAGGTAGAGCTGTAGATGGTATTTCTACCTTTGCGTCTCTTTTGTGTTGTCTGATTCTGGTTCCGAAGCAGCATTTATTCCTTCCGATGTAATACCTTTGTGTACAATCAGAGTATGATAGCAGAATTATCATCGACCGTGAAGCCCGAAACCACAGCATCTCCCTCGAGTTATCATGAATTTGGATCCAGTGCGTAAACGATTTTCCACTCCAAAGCGCCACGCGCCAAATTAACACATCTCGTGAGTTCACCTTCAGAACACTCTGAACTGTTTTTTTATTATTGTTTATATGTCTCGTGGAATCATTCTCATATACACTGTGTGGCCACTTTATTATGACCACCCCCTCAGTACTTCGTAGGGCCACCTTTTACCTTTAATACGGCGTCGATTGTTGGTGGCATGGACTCCACGAGATGTTGATGGGTGGTTTGTGGGAATCTGAGACCATGCTTGATGAATAGCAGTTTCCAGAAGTGTGAGATTGCAGGGTTGTGGATCCAGCTGTCTGATGGCTCGTTCAACTTCATCCCACAAATTCTCAATGGGGTTGAGATCTGGAGATTGTGGGGGCCACCTAAGCAAAGTAAACTCACCGGCATGTTCCTGACACCAATCCTGTTCAATACGAACACTATGGCAGGACGCATTATCTTGTTGAAAGTAGCCATCGCCATTGGGATAAACCATCCATATGACATGATGCACTTGGTCCGCAACGATGTTTAGATATGATGTGCCAGTCAGATGTTGATCAACACGAATTAAAAGGCCCAAAGCATGCTATGAAAACATTCCGCAAACCATAACGTTGCCTCCACCAGCTTGAAGGGTTGTAGCAATGCATTTGGGGTCCATGCTTTTGTGCTGTTTCCGCCAAATTCTCACTCGGCCATCGGCATGGTGCAACTGAAAAAGTGATTAATCGGACCACATAATTTGTTTCCAATTATCGACTGTCCAATCCTTGTGCTCCTTTGCGAACTGGAGACGTTTTCTCTTGTTAACTTCAGACAGCCAAGGTGTTCAAACAGGCCTTCGGCTGGTTGGTTGGTTGGTTGGTTGATTGATTGTTATGGCGCAAGGGCCATGTTTGGCCAAAGAACGCCAGACACAAGACAAACAAACAGTATTAAAAAAAACGTGGCATAAATCCGAAAATCTGGCTGACCAAGTAAAACCGAACCATGAGAATGATGGAAGGTCCAAAAAAGACAATGAAACAAACAGTATTAAAAACATGGTACAATGGTTAGAAACTAGCTGATTAAGTAAAACTGAGGAATGAGAATGATGATAGGGCCAAAATCCAGATACGTTTACAAAAGTCAATTTGTTTAAAAAATGAAAACACGGCAGCAGTATCGCAGTGGTCATTTAGGAGCCGCTGCAATGCAGCGGCGTCCCCGATCAACAAATGGGAATGGAAAAAAAATGAAAACACACATCACGAAAACGAACACAACTACACAAAAGATGAGTCACAGGAGAGGGACGAACTGTCACTCTCCTCCCCCATATGTTCCCCCATAATGTTGGTTGAGGGTGGGGACCTCGCCGAGTCTGGGACAGTTGCAATGTTGGTGAGTTGGACCGCGACAGTTGGATAGGTTGGATGGACACTACACACCTTTGTGGATTTAGGGCCGGCTATTCCACACGTGCAAGCTTTCTGCTGGGAACTAGAAGAGTCGGTCGTCTTCAAAAGAGAAGGCGCAGAGTCAGCTGGTCGAATAAGCTGGAGCTCGGAGAAATCCACCTGTGTCGCTTGTTCAGCTGTAGATCTTTTGGGAAGTCCGGCGAGAGCTACAGGGCGCAGAAGAAAGGGCTGCACGGGTTGTTGAACTACTGCGGCAAAAGTACGCTGTCGGTTGTTGGAAATACCCAACTTGGCCTTGGCAACAGGGAACGAGAGGCCTTCCAGGGTCTTGAGGCGCTGGATCGTCATCTCGTCCTTCCATTTCATACAGTTGCGGGAGTAAGCTGCATGGGCATCACTACAGTTAACACAGCAGGCCGCAGAAGTGCAACCTTCCCCGTCATGTTCACTGGAGCCACAATTTGCGCAACGAGCGGAACTGTTACATGAACGTTGTGAATGCCCGTACCTCTGGCACCTGAAACAGCGCAGAGGACTGGGAATGTACGGGCGAACTCCACCGACCAAGTAGCCAGCCTTGATTTCGGTCGGAACTTTCGGGGAGTTAAAAGTCAAGATTGCATTTTTAGACTTAATCAAAGAACCATCGCGCCGGGACATCATACGACGTGCAGCAATAACACCCTGATCTGCTAGTTCACTCACCAATTCGTCTTCACTGCATGCCAAGAGATCAAACTCCGAAATAACACCCCGAGAGGTGTTAAGAAACGGGTGAGGTGTCACTTTGACAGGAATGCCTTGAAGACTAGTGAGGTGCAGAAGAGTGTTACTCTGAGAAACACTGCAAGTTTGGACAAGCAGGTCCCCAGAGCAAAGCTTCGTCACAGATTTCAAGGAGCCAACCGCAGCGTCCAAAGCTTTAGAAATGAAAAAGGGAGATCTGGTGGACAGTCTCTCATTCGGATCGATGGATTCTACAACTAAGTGTGTAGCATGAGTATTAACAGCAATCGAGGGCAGACGACGCTTCAGAGCGACTGGTACAGCTGCCGAAGAAGAGGTTCCACGTTCTTGGTCCAGGTCATGATCTAAAGACCGTTTAAGGTTATGGGACTCTGGTAGGTTGAGAAGACGAAGAGGAGACGTTGTCAACTATCGTTTTCTCAGGTGACTTGAGTTTGGAGTTTTTGTTTTTGTTTTTGTTTTTACCCATTGAAAAAAGGAAGAGGATTCGTCTGCAGACTACTCCACCCACCACCGAGCCCTACAAGGGAGAACTGGAGGCCTCCAAGCCAATAAAATGACGCTGGACACAGTTCTGGAGCTTATACGCTGCAGATATAGTCCGTTGGCTGTGATCACACGCACTCGGCGGACACTTCGGCCTCCAGAGTTCCGTCATGCCAACGCCTTTGGCATGATCCCACAGCCCTCGGGCTTACCCTGCCGTGCTATACGACAATAAAGCCGCTAAAACCCTGTACACAACTTGGTACAAGACTTCTGACTAGAGGTGGGTTAGTCTCTAGCCTCCCGTTTACAGCGAAGCCGGGGTCGAAGAGGAGTGTTGGTACACATGAGGTACTTCTCCGGTCTCCTGCAACCTCAGCCGCCAGACATCCCATTTCCGCCTCACGGGTCTCCGCACGCGGGAAACATGCAGGTAGGTCTAGCACCCAAACCAGCTAAAAGGGAAAAAGTAATTCAAGGAAGACAAAACCCTGGAGTGGAACCTAAACGGAATCTCAGCAACCTACGAACTGAGCGGTTAATATAAACAGTTAGTAGTGGAGGGTAACAAAACCACTAGATCGGGGTGTTAGTACTGTGACGTATATTCTGGATTAACTTTCCTTTTTTAGTTTCTTTCCCTATATAAATCTTGAGTTTATTCTCAGTATTCTTCCCGCTTAACGGAATATCTTTTCCTTCAAATGAATACGTTTGGCAACACATTTGAGGTGGAATGCACGTGACGTATGCATGTAATAAGATAAGAACAAGAGATAAAAAACGACGACTAATCTGTTGTAAGAGAGAGGTGTTGATTTGTTGAGAGCTATTATTGTGAGCGATTATGGTTAGCGTTGTTAAGAAAGTGCCGTACTAGAGAATTGAATAGTGTGAGACTACTAATGTGTGGAGAGTGTTGTGATTAACTTCCGAATAAAGGACTTTTTTTCCGTATGTTGACTTCTTGTTATATGTTTTGTCTGGCCGTTAAGGTTTGTTTAATTTAGGAACAATTTATTAGAATGTTGATATTTTAAATTAGCGTAAAGGTCCAAAACTACATTTACGTTACATTGGCGCCCTAACATTCCTTCGAACAAATTCATAGAAGTCACGAAAATGGCAAATTTAACGGATCCCATCGGTCTCTTCTGTCAACATAACCAGGAGACTCGTAACTCTACAGCTGACAATATATGTACTCAGCGTTATAGAGTTCCTCATAACTCACCAAGCGCTCTATACCAGGCCTGCGGTTCTGACTTACCAGATAGCGAGTAGCGAGGTACGAAGTCTATATACCGCGTATTTCGACCGCAGTGGCTCAAGAAATATTTACTCCACCACCCCCCATGAGAAGGAGCAAAATTCTTGCTCATTACGTACCCCATGCGGGTTCTATTATATTTAGGGGAAACGGCGGTTCGCTTAGTTTTTTGGAGGATCTGGACGATCATTTTGACCTTTTTATAATGTTCCTGAAGACTGTCGGATACTTATTGCTGGCACATGTTTGCAAGACACGGCAAAAGTCTGGTACAGACAGTGGCGTCGAATGAACCCAGAGGGTTCCTATCAGCAATTTCGAGCTGACTTTTTGGATGTCTTTCCTTTTGGCACCAACAAGGCCGGCCTTGCACAACAACTGTTTTCCAGGCGACAGCGAACGTCAGATAGCCCAGTCTCGTTCGCCCTGGAAACAGTCCGACTTTACAAATTATGGGATCCCGCTGCAGCCGAGTCTGAGATTCTTGACACGTTGTTACAGCAGCTGGACCCATTCCTGCAGGATTATCTGGAAGTTCGACGTCCTGTCTCCATTCACGAGTGCCTAAAACTCGTTCGAGTCTATGAAGACCGCCACAGCAAAAGACAAACTTCACAGGTTCACGAGTATCGCCAACCTACGCAGTACCGTGAACCTCAGATTCAAAACAACAGGAATCAGCAGCCAAACCAGAATATTCATCACAGACAATTTTTCAATCAGCCTAGAAACACCTATCAGCAGTCTAAATACGTGCCGCCGCATCGTCGGGTACCAGAAGTGCGACATCCTGGCCATTATGGAAATCAGGACACCCAAGTTTCTCGTCCCCGGGATAGTTACTACCCGGTGGACCAGACATATCCAAAACACCGTGCTGGGTGACAAGGCAAGCTTAATGATAATAATGCTGCCTCTCCTGCACGTTATAATTCAACACGTCCTGGTGGTTCGCCACATTTCCAAAATCAATCTAGACATTCTAATAAGTTTCATGACAATTTAAACTTCAACAGGAGGTAGATGGGTCGAATCTATCTCCTCGTTTCTCTGAAGATCTCAAATCTCTCTTGTTGACTATTCAAGCTCCACTTTTGCCTGATATTCTTGTGATCTTGGGCAAAGTGGTGGTGTCTACTAAAATTGATTCTGGATCTGACATTTCGGCATTAAATTTTGATTTCTGTGCTGCTACCTTTCCAAATGCTTGTGTCCAACCCTCCCAGCAATGTCTGCGAGGTGCCGACAATAATATCTTTGCAATCACTGGATCAGTTAATTTACCTGTCAAGATTGGCAAAGTTCAAGTTTCTTATGCTTTCCTTTTAATCCAAGAGTTAACCGTGGATTGCCTTCTGGGGGTAGATTTCATTAAAATGTTTAAGCTCACACTTGATTTCGAACATGGCCTAATCTTAATGCCTGAGATTGGTTCTCCCACTCCAGAAGAGCCAATTGATTTTTCTGCAGTTCTTGCAAGTAACAAATTATTGCCTGAACATAAAAGCGAACTTGGTCAGGTTTTACGCAGCAGACCAGAATTATTTTCTGATAAACCAGGGTTTACACAGGTGGTGTATCATACTAATGATACAGAAGGGTCTAAACCCATTGCATGTAAGCCTTATCCATGTCCGAACCAGAAGAAAGCTGAATTCCAAAGACAAATACAAGACATGCTCCATTCGGGGATAATTAAAGAATCACTTAGTCCTTGGGCAGCACCTGCTTTTCTTGTTTCAAAGAGTATCGCTTCGTAATAGATTACCGAAAACTCAATGCGGTAACCAAAGCTATCAATTACCCATTGCCTATAATTAGTGATATTCTCCAGGACGTATCGTCAACAAACTGGCTATCAACATTGGATTTAGCTATTGGCTATTGGCAGGTGACTGTCCACTCAGATTCCGTTGAAAAAACTGGATTTATTACCCCGTTTGGAGCATATGAGTGCCCTTTGGTTTGGCATATGCTTCTGCAACGTTTCAGCGCTTAATGGATTCAGTCTTACGTCCTGTACTAGGACCTAATGTCCATGTTTATCTGGACGATATTATCGTCTCTTCTGAAACTTTTGAACAGCATCTATCTCTGTTGGACCAAGTTTTCCAACTGCTACACAATGCAGGTTTGACGTTAAAGCCTAGCAAATGTCAAATTGGCCGAGACGAACTAGTATATCTCGGACTGAAAGTTACCCCTAAGGGTCTTCTAACTGATGACTCAAAGATAAAGCCAATTTCGGACTTTCCGAGGCCTAAGTCGGCGAAAGAATTGTCGCGATTTTTAGGCATGACCGGGTGGTACCAACAGTTCGTTCCGGGGTACGCTACTCTATGCGAACCTTTATTCGCTTTGAAACGAAAATATATACACTTTGTTTGGTCCACAGAGGCAGAGACTGCCTTTAATACTCTTAAACATGCCTTGGTTTCGCCACCTGTGTTAGCCTTTCCTAACCATGCCGAAATATTTAATATCTTTACCGATGCATCAGGTGTTGGTCTAGGAGCTGTTCTATCTCAACGAGGGCATCCTATTGCATATGCCTCTCGAATTCTTAATAAAGCAGAAGGTAATTACTCTGCTACTGAGCGAGAATGTTTAGTTATTTTATTTGCTGTCACCAAATTTAAATGCTATCTCAATAATTTAACTGTCAATGTTATTACGGATCATTCGGCATTACAATATTTAACCACAGCAAAGAATCTGTCTCGAAGATTGTTAAAATGGACACTTCGACTTGAGGAATATAATGTTCAAATTCAACATCGCCCTGGCAAGTCAAACCAACTGCCTGACGCCCTGTCTCGCTGTCCGGTCAGTTCTGATGCCCAGGCGGATTCTGAACCTCCCTCAATATTTCTTCTTTCGGAAATAACTTCAAGGGAGCAAATAATTTCAGAATTGCCGAATGATCCAGATTTTGGGGAAATTTATAATTTCTTACTCGCTGGTTCTTCTGCTCCAAGTGAACCTTCTTTAGCCGGTCGTAGTCGAAATTATGAGATCATCGATGGTGTCTTGTATTATAAAAAATTTGTAAACTCGAGAGCTGAGTACCGCCATGCAATACCTCAGTCTATTCGCATGGCTTTATTATACGAATTTCATGAAATTCCTCTTGCCGGCCACTTAGGCATACCAAAAACTCGTAGTAAGCTCCGAGACGTAGGCTACTGGCCGGGTATGTACAATAGTATACTCGCATACATTCGCTCATGTGAGTACTGTCAAAAGTACAATTATGATAATAAACGACCAGCCGGTCACCTTATTTGTAGTTCAAATAATTGTTTTTGAAACTATTTCTATAGATTTATTGGGCCCTTATCCATTATCAACTAAAACTAAATCTCGTTATATTTTAGTTGTTACAGATAATTTTTCTAAATGGGTGGAAGCATTCCCCATTAAAGCAGCTACGGCTGATATAATATGTGATATTCTAATACATAATGTTTTCACTCGATTTGGCTGTCCCCGTACCGTAGTCTCGGACCACGGGGTTCAGTTCATTTCGGAGTTATTTGAGCGAATGTGTGCGAGGCTTCAAATTAAACATAAATTCATAAGTCCATATCACCCTCAAGCCAACCCGGCTGAGCGTGTGAATAGAACATTGCTAAAGATCTCAACCTTTATTGGTAATAACCATGAGCGTTGGGATGAACATGTTGAAATGTTTTGTTTCGCCCTTTGCTCATCATTTCATGAATCAACGCGGCTTACGCCCGCTGAACTTTTTCTAGGGCACAAAATCCGCACCCCTTTTGAGAATTTAACTGGCATTATCGATGAGATCAACCAAAGATCAACACCTGATTCTGTAAAACAACTTGCGCAAAAGGCACGGACTGCTATCGGTGGAGCTCAATTAAGCCAAGCTAGGCACTATAATGCGAAACGGAGGGAACCAGATCTCGCAGTTGGAGATCTGGCCTTATTGGAAACTCATTTCCAATCCTCCGTTGCACACCCATTCGTTAAAAAATTTGCACCTTTATATGAAGGCCCCTTTGAATTGGTGGAAGTGTACAATAATAATGTCATATTAAAGAAGCCAGATGGCTCCCTACATTCTGCCCATGTGCAGCAATGTAGGAAATGGGTTATTCGAAGCATTGATCCAATTATTAACACTAAATCTAGTAGGAATCCTTAGGCAGAGGGTAGGACTTCACAAGTATATATAAATGATGATGAAATTATTGACCCCACCCCTGTCCTGTCAGATTCTCTACCATCGTCTGAACAGATCTTTGCTTCTACTCTTAAAGATTCACATTCTGACATTATTCCATTAACTCGGGGTGCTGTCATTATTTCAACTCCTCCGTCTCCTGCTTTTTCAAAAGACGAGAGTTCTAGTGCTTCCAGTTACTCTGGATATTCTTGTCATGTGCAACGAGGTTCCTTTTCATCTGCTTCTCATACTCCAATCGCTCCATTTGCTTCTTCACGTATAGTGCCTTCTTTTGGTTTTCAGTCAAACGTACAAGAACTGACATTTCTTCTTCAGGCAGTTCCATCTGTCCTGTGCCTAAAAGAGTCTTACCTCTTGCTGTATCTGAATCATCAGACAATATTGTTGAGGTTCTTCAGTCTCCAAGAACTAAAATCTTTACTTCTGTTTCTGCTGAGCAGCTTCCTACTTCAGGAACATTTGATCCATCTGCCGTAGGGCAAAAACGTCCTCTTTCGCCATCTGTGCCATTTCAACCTACAAAGCGTCCGCCACCTGAATGTTCCCCTTCTGTTCCACACTCTCCTAGTGCAACTTCCAGTGTTGGGCTACAATCCAGACATAGAGTCCAGCATTTGCATCCATCAGGTTTTTGTCCTTGGAATCTTCGCTCGGGACGGACGGAGCCTATACCTACCTCCACCGTTCCTCGTCATTCACGGAAGCGCCCTTCTAGTTACACACCGCTTCTTCGACCACCAAGGAAATGACCGGATCTTCATCCTTCTCAGATTCCGGGTGCGTCTCCAAGCCGACCTGAGACCTCTTCGCTCCGACCTGAGACCACTTCGCTCCGACCTGAGACCACTTCGCTCCGACCTGAGACCTCTTCGCTCCGACCTGAGACCTCTTCGCTCCGACCTGAGACCTCTTCGCTCCGACCCGAGACCTCTTCGCTCCGACCCGAGACCTCCTTGCGACAGCCTGACGACCCTGCCTCTTCTGGTCAGCTTGCCTTGTCCGCGGGAATTCCTGACACATCCCGGCGATCTAGTGACTTGCAACCTCAGCCTGCAAAGCGTGAAGCCTCGAGAGTGCCGTTGTCGCCCCGACAACAACATAAGCGTGTCCGCACACGAGTATTCGTTGCGAGCAACAGGTACTGTTAGGTTGTTTTTTTTAAACTGACTTTCAAGCTCAAAAGAACTTTTTACAATATAGAGCTTTCCTCTGTGAAGATAATTTGAACTTTCTTGTATAACAGAACTTTGATACCTACAAAGACTATCTATTTGAACTTTTCTGTCCTCAAGAAGGGCCAAAGTCACTGAACTTTTATCACAAAATGTGACGACAAATAAATATCACAGAACTTTTTTTGACAAACTTTGAAGACAAAATATCGCATGCATTATCTTGTCAGTATGTAATGTTTTTTTTTTTTTGGTGTGGCGCCACATTAATTTTATTTTACAAGATGCTTGTCATTTCATTCTGTGCATGTTGTCTTTGCGGCATAACACGAAAATCAGCATTGCTTTTGTTGATAAATTATAAAGATTTCATTCCCAGGATAGGGTTTTCCAGGGTTTCCGCTATCCCATCTGACAATTCGATGGGCGAATGCATGGGAGTAGTTCGAAGTCGGCCCTGGCCACCAAGCAATCAAAGGTTTTTTGTGTTGTTGTTCCATGTCTAACCTTTTTTTGTGCTTTATACTTGTTGAGTTGGTTTTTTTTCACCTAACTACATTTACACTGTATTACAATATTCACTAAACTTAGTTTGAATGTTTTGTCTTCCCTGAGAAGTTTTCAGGAGTGGACGAATGTGTAATTAATCACGTTTAAAATGTTATAGTTTTGTTCCTGCTATACGGAGTTTTTTGACTACTATGCTACTTATATGTATATTGATGAGTGTTCTCCACACGTAGTATTGACAAAGTATTTATCACGAAGTATAAGATGAAGATTTGAAATCGTACAGAAAGTTTTCTATGAATGTTTATTGAACTATTGATGTCTAGAAACTATATGTACTGAAAAGTCGGTTACAGCAACAGGTCGACGAATCTCTTCATCAATTTTTGTAAGTTCTTATCTGAAAGGTTGAATGAATGAGCAGATTGTTTGAAAGGATACCTCTACAAAATTGATAGGTTTTCGGCAAAAAAAAAAAAAAATTACGAGGGAGATGATGTGACGTATATTCTAGATTAACTTTCCTTTTTTAGTTTCTTTCCCTATATAAATATTGAGTTTATTCTCAATATTCTTCTCGCTTAACGGAATATCTTTTCCTTCAAATGAATACGTTTGGCAACACATTTGAGGTGGAATGCACGTGACGTATGCATGTAATAAAATAAGAACAAGAGATAAAAAGCGACGACTGATTTGTTGTAAGAGATAGGTGTTGATTTGTTGAGAGCTATTATTGTGAGCGATTATGATTAGCGTTGTTAAGAAAGCGTCGTACTCGAGAATTGAATAGTGTGAGACTACTAATGTGTGGAGAGTGTTGTGATTAACTTCCGAATAAAGGACTCTTTTTTTCCGTAAGTTGACTTCTGGTTATATGTTTTGTCTGGCCGTTAAGGTTTGTTTCATTTAGGAACAATTTATTAGAATGTTGATATTTTAAATTAGCATAAAGGTCCAAAACTACTTTTACGTTACAGTACATAGCGTGGTAGCGATTAGGTAGAGTGTACAACACGGGCAACTGGCCAGTGCAGAAAATAAATAAAAACGAAAAAGCGAGGCACAAGACCAGCTCGGGATGGCCTTTGGCTGCCATATCCCATCCGATGCAGTGTACGGCGAACAGTGCGTACAGAGATCATTTGAGGGGATCGTTGATTAAGATGGTCTGTAATTTGCTGCACTGTTGCCCTACTGTTGTCTGTTACCTGTCTGGAAACTCTCAGTTACCAGTTACGCCCGAGCAGTCACTAGTCGATGATGACCACACGTTGCACGTAGAGACCCAGTTTTTTGGCTGACAGTCCAGTCTTTAAACACTTTAACTACAGCTGCTCTGGAACATTTCACGAATGCGGCAGTTTCGGTGATACTCGCTCCATGATTCCGAGCTTCTACAATCATCCCACGTTGAAAGTCCGTCAAATCTCATTTTTTACCCATCTCTTTACCCAAAAATCACCTCTACTACATTCGCAAGAACTAAGCTTTCCCTTTTTATACTAGCCTCGCCCTCTGGCGGTATCAGCGTGCAGTCATAGCTCTATTACTTAAAACTGTTAAGGTGGTCATAATAAAGTGGCCACTCAGTGTATAAAATTGTAATCATTGCAATATCGTAATTTTGATTTCTTACGCTGACAAAACGGATTATCACTTTAGTCTTATATATTTGGTGTATTAATTAGTTTTTCTATTTATAGACCTGTTCTACTCCCATAGAAAACGTTCCTTTGGCCATATGGGTAGTGGTACGGCATGTTCGATAATCGCAGAGTTCAACACTTTCCCGAGAATTCGAACTTTTTTCCTCCAACAAAGCTCAATTGTTAGCATTTTTTTTTAGTTTCGACATTTGATGATAAAAATGAGCAACTCTAATGGCTATTAGCAGTCGCCCGTCCTTAATGTGCGGTCGCTAGCTCCAGCACAGCGACAAATCCAGCACCGTGGTATAGGCCACATCCGAGACCCAACTCTGATGAATGGGCAAAAGGTTATGCCTCTGACCACTCGGTCACCGGGGAGGCCCTAGATCAGTGACGTAGTTGATTTTGAATGCATATTTACATTGTTGAAATATCGTCCGGCTATATTGGAAATCGCTGGAAACAGGAGGGTTTTACTGCACAGGCTGGAAGACATCTGGAGAATAAAAACGTAAAAACAATGAGCAAGAGCTGAGACCTCCAAACATTAGCTCGACCGAGCGTGCGTTGACTTAGTCCCAATCGAGGACGCAGTAAGAACAAACAAGTTAGTAAAATCATGCAATGCATTGATTATGATACGCTTTCCAACATACCAGAAATTATTTCTCAAGTTATGTGGATAATGGCTGTGGAATAAATCTCGCTCCTGTGTCCTGACCTTTGACCCCATTTCGATGATATTCAACATAATTGGTTCACTATACCTCCGGAACAACATGATGATAAAGTTTTGTTACAATAGAAGCAGTTTTACGCAAGTTATGAGAATAATGGCTGTGGAATAAATCTGGCTTTTGTGCAATGACCTTTGACCCCATTTCGTTGATATTCAACAGAACCGGCTCACTATACCTCTATAACAACATGATAAAGTTTTGTCGCAATCCAAGCATTTTAGGTAAGTTATGATGCACAAGGGCAATGGAATTGATCCCACTCCAGTGTCCCGACCTTTTACCCCATTTCGCCCATTTTCAATAGGGTTCGTCCTCAGTGGCTCCCTATCACATACTAAGGGCAATGGAATATATCCCGCTCTTATGCCCTGTCTGATCTTTTATCCCGTTTCGTCTATTTTCAATAGCGTTCGTGCCCAGGTGATTCCCTACCACATACTAAAATTTCATCGAAATCGAATTATGTTTACGCAAGTTATGACTCATAAAGGCAATGGAATGGATCCAGCTCCTATATCCTGGCCTTTTATCCTATTTCACCTATTTTTAATAGGGGTCGTCCCCAGATGGTTCCCTACCACATACTAAAATTTCATCGAAATCGAACAATTTTTACGCACGTTATGACGCATAAGAGCAATGGAATGGATCCCGCTCCTATGTCCTGACCTTTGACCTTGCTTCGCCCATTTTCAATAGGGTTCGTCCCCAGGTGGTCCCCTACCACATATGAAAATGGTTCGATTTCGACGAAATTTTAGTAAGAGTTATCGTTCGGACGGACAAAGCTGGAGCATATGCGTTTCTTCAACCTACGGTTGGAAAGCGTAAAAAATGAAACAGCGCACATTGAAATAAGAAATAAAGCATGTTCCGACGGCTCCTTGCACGAATTCCAAGCTTTGTTTTTTTAAGATATTTTATGACAAAAACATCTTGTGAAATAGTTCCACTACTCCATGTAAAACAGCATTGGAAGAAAAAATGCAAGTATTTCACACTTGCCGAGAAAGACGATTAGCCCTGACGCAGTGATGTCATAAAGCGCGGAACGACACATGACAGAACCGTCTAAACAGGCGTAAATGCAGTATATCTAAGGAAGAAAAATCCTCTCACTGCTGTTCCTGATTAATTTTCCTGTTGACGAAGCTTTTTGACAAAATTACCGTTCGTAATTTTAAGTTTGAAACTGCAAAGAGTACGCTGTCGACAAACTTTTATTCATAGTCCTCAGAAAAATTTCCAGGTTTGTGTTAAAGAATATTCTGCTGTTTTGAGTTTTGAGATTTCGTTCGTTTATATCAAATTATCTCTTCCTAGATATCTATTAATTTTTTGTCATTAAAATGCATCGAAACACTCGTTAATAGTGAGTTCGCCCCACTTTTTATTGACGGAACCACTCAAAAACTCGTCGACTTCATTTTATTATGAAACTAACTCTCAAACTCAGATTGTTTTTTCTTTTTTTCTTTTTTTTTGTGAGTAGTGTAACAAAATATAGGTATATTTTTCTTTCTTTTTTAATAGCGCAAATGATTTAATGTTTTCTTTTTCAATGTCTGAGTTCCCATAAAAGTTTATATTTGTATGAAATTTTAGTTCGATTATTGAGGACCAATGGCACGGGACGAATTTTTTGCAAATTATCGGGTTTGGACTACTTTTACAGAAGTATCGAAAAGATTGAAATAGAAGCAATTATGACGTGCACAAGAGGGGAAAATGTAGAAAGATATCCGTGAGAAGAAGAAAATGTGTGAAATTTTCTTTCTCTCTTTGAACTTTCAAGCACTCACACCTTGCTGAACAATTACTTGACGTCAGAGTTACAAGAACAGAACTTTTGTCCTACAGAGCTGGATCTCCTTTCACGTTGAATCCTGTTGTCTCAAGTTTGAGACGGGCAACTACTTATTGCCTTAAACTCTCACGTGGTGGTTACACATAAAAACCGCAAACTATAAAACTTTAAGGTGCATATACTTTAGAATAAACGGGTTAAATCCAACAAGTAAAAAAAATATCATTCGATGCTTCAACGGATACGAAGCTTTACTGCATACTGTACCTCTGAGGTTATGCTCTGTAACATGCATTTTGAATTAAAGAGAAAAAATATATGGCATCTTCTCGAGAAAAGTAACACAAGCAAAAATGTTTCATTTTAGTGGTTCTACTGCAGCAGAAAAGTGTATTTTTGATGTAGAACGGTTATACAAGTCTTACTGCAAATGATTCCACAGGGGAGCATTAGTGTCGTTCTTCAGTTAGCCAGGCTCAAATGGCCATGAACAATCTATTTTTCGCGTCACTTTAAAAGTGTACTTTTTTTACTTGTGTCACTTTTCTCGCAAAAGGTGCGATATATATTGATTTTATCAGTTTTGATATAAACCTTTCTGAACTTAAACGCTCCCTGCGTCTATATCCAGTAGAGCATCTACAGATGAGTGGGTTCCGTAATTACGCGTGTTTTGCAATTGTGTTGTCATTGCCACACTAACTACACTACCACACCAACTAACTAAACTACCTTATTTGTAATCGGATGTTTAGGCAATTACACTGCTGGCCACACCAAGAAGGAAGCATCCGGTTCGCCTGAAATTCGCAGGATGCGTCGCCCGCGAGAGGACATGCAAACGATTAGCATTGCAGGGCATATGCAAATCATGTGCGCCCGGCACGCCACAGAGAAATACTATAAGAAGGGTGCACAGAAGGCGGGGTGTAAGTAGTGCAAGTGTGTTGTGTTGCCGGACCTGTGCGTGGGAAGCTACCTGATGCCTCGTCGCAGAATACGGCAGTCATTCTAGCATGTTTCGGAGATCGAAAGATGACGAATAGAGGCTTATCGCGGCAGCGGTTTATCGTACCGAGACATCGGCGCCCGTGTGGGAAGACATCCAGCCACAGTGAGGCGAGTATGAATTCGGCGGGTGCAGGAGGGAAGGACGGACCGACGTGAGTAATCGCCGCTGCCGCGGCACACCACCAAACGAGAGGACCGGCATGTGGTGCGGCGGGCATTGACTGCTCGCACCGCCACATCACGAACGTTAGCGCAGAAATTAGAATGTGTTGCGCAACAACCTGTGTCAGCACGTACCGTTGGACGTCGTCTGCAGGAGCGGGGACTTGTCACACGGCGCCCATTGCTCCAATTACCATTGACATTACACCATTAACGAATGCGGCGGCAGTGGGCCGTTGAACGCCGCACCTGGACTACGGAATGACAGGACATTGTCTTCTCCGACGAATCCCGCTTCTGCCTGCAACACCAAGACGGTCGGATCCGCGTGTGGCAGCACCGTGGCGAGAGACTGTATTACGCCTGCATTATGCATCGCCATACCGGTCCGTCGCCTGACGTTATGGTTTGGGGCGCAACTGGATATGGCACCCAAACCCTTCTGTTACGCATCGCCGGTACACTTAACAGCCACCGTTACATCTCCGACGTTTTGGAGCCTGTAGTCCTCCCTTACCTGCAGCACCTTCCAGCGGCCCCGTTTCAACAGGACAAGGCGCGCCCGCACGTGGCACGCATCGTGCAACAATTCTTCATGGCCCTCCAGGTGTCACTGCTGCCGTGGCCCGCCTGTTTTACTGATATGTCGCCCATCGAATACGTCTGGTCGCTGATCGGCAACCGAGTGGCCCGGCAAGCACCACCCGCTGCTACGCTTGATGAACTGTGGTAAGCTGTGGAAGCAGATTGGACCGACATACCCCAAGCCCACATCCAACGCCTCTTTCGTTCGATGCCGCGGCGTGTAACGGCCGTCATTGCCAGCCATGGGGGCCACACGAACTATTGATGTCTGTGTGTTCCGCAAGTCGCACGGGCCTGTAAGCTCAATCGTTTCGTCTTTGTACCTGTTATTTGTCCAGTAAATCTGGCTTTGCTATCTCGTGTCCTTTTTGGTGTTGCATTTTGGATGGCCACCAGTGTATAACGAGTAAAATGTATTTCGAAGTCAATACCGTCAGCATTTACGCCCTCTGGTGGCGAAATAGTGCATCGTAGAAAACCCGGAAAGCGAAGATAATCGTTCTCACACATTTCAAGCTCCTTAATGCAAAAAAAAATATATCCAAATCGAACTAATTGTTCGAGAGATATGGCGTCCACAGACAGCAGGACGGACGGACAAATTCATTACATTAACACGATACTGTGTTTTACAAAAGACGTGCTAAAAACAGCTGATCTTCTACAGAAATCAAGAGAGATCAAACTATGCTAAAAGCCGATTTGCGAAGTTGTGAAATACAGAGTTCTGACAATTTATGCAAAACGGAAAAATATAGATTCAAATGTTTTTCAAGAGCCATTTTCTTATGTGATGAACAGAAATTTCCTGGCGCAATGAAGCGTATTCCGCTGGGATAAGAACGAACGTCAGAATGACATCCATTTTTTTCTGGAGAAAGAAGATAATAATCGATTAGTAGAGAAAACTTGTGAATTGTAAAATTCTTTTCCAGAGCACACACACACACACACACTCACACACATTACGAGAAGAAAGTTGTTCTGCGCATACGGCAAAATCGAAGTTTGTATTCTTTTGTTAATATTATAGCAAAATAGAATAGCGTAGGAGAGAAGTATCAAGATAAACCAGCGGACATGCAGAGAAAGGTCTTTTTTTTAAGTGTGAGAGGCCCCAATTAAAGTACTCATTCGTGGTACTGTCTGTACCATTTCTTCAATAGCTTCTAATGAGATGCCTAAATAAGAGACACATGAGATGCAGGAAAGGGATGCTTGAGATGTCTTGATATTTGAGATTTACTTAAAAAATTGCTTTCTGTATTTATATGTTTGAGTGTGTGTGTAATATGCTAGTTCTCCAAATTACACTGATGGCCATCCAAAATGCAACACCAAGAAAGACACGAGATAGCAAAGCCAGATTTACTGGACACATAACAACGGATACAAAGATGAAACGATTGAGCTTACAGGCCCGTGCGACTTGCGGAAGGTGCAGACATTAATAGTTCGTGTGGCCCCCATGGCTGGCAATAACGGCCGCTACACGCCGCAGCATCGAACGAAAGAGGCTTTGGATATAAGTTTGGGGTATGACGGTCCAGGCTGCTTCCACACTTTGTCACAGTTCATCATGCGTAGCAGCGGGTGGTTCTTGTCGGGCCACTCGGTTGCCGATCAACGACCAGACGTGTTCGATGGGAGATATATCGGGAGAACAGGCGGGCCACGGCGGCACTGACACCTGGTGGGCCGTAAAGAATTGTTGCACGATGAGTGCCACGTGCCTGCGCGCGTTGTTCTGTTGACTCGTGGCCGTTGGCAGGTCCTGCAAGTAAGGGAGGACTACAGGCTCCAAAACATCGGAGATGTAGCGGTGGCTGTTCAGTGTACCGGCGACGCGTACCAGAGGGGTGCGGGTGTCATATCCGATTGCGCCCTAAGTCATAACGCCAGGCGACGGACCAGTATGGCAATGCATAGTGTAGGCGTCATGCAGTCTCTCGCCGCGGTGTCGCCACAGGCGGATCCGACCATCGTGGTGTTGTAGGCAGACGCGGGATTCGTCGGAGAAGAAAATGTCGTGCCATTCCGTAGTCCAGGTGCGGCGTTCAACGGCCCACTGTCGCCGCTCTCGCTGGTGGTGTAACGTCAATAGTAATCGGAGCAATGGGCGCCGTGTGACAAGTCCCCGCTCCTGCAGACGACATCGAACGGTACGTGCTGTCACAGGTTGTTGCGCAACACAACCTAATTCCTGCGCTAACGTTCGTGATGTGGCGGTGCGAGCCGTCAATGCCCGCCACACAACATGCCGGTCCTCTTGTTCGGTGGTATGCCGCCGCTGCGGCAATCACTCACATCGGTCTGTCCGTCCCTGCTGCACCCACCGAATCCATACTCGCCTCACTGTGGCTGTATGTCGTCCCACACGGGCGCCGATGTCTCGGTCGATAAACCGTTATCGCGATAAGCCAATATTCGTCCTCTGTCGAACTCCGAAACGTGCTGGAATGACTGCCGTATTCTGCGACGAGGCATCAGGAAGCTTCCCACGCACAGGTCTGGCAGCACAACACACTTGCACTACTTACACCCCGCCTTCTATGCACCTTTCTTATAGTGCTTCTCGGTGGTGTGCCGGACGCACATGATTTGCATATGCCCTGCAATGATAATCGTTTGCATGTCCTCTCGCGGTCGACGCGTGCTGCGAATTTCAGGCCAATCGGATGCTTCCTTCTTGGTGTTGCATTTTTGGGTGGCCAGCAGTGTAGCAATGCTTTACGGAATATTGGGAAATACCATTGAAAATTTAGAATAATGTACACCGAAGGGCCACATTTTCAGGATCATCGTCCTTTATGCTGGTGGATAGAAAATCTAACAGGCAGTGCTATATTTAAAAAAACAGCTTCACGAGGAGTGTATTACATTGCGAATAAATTAAACTTTTCATAACCAATCTAACCCACCGAAATATTTTGAGTTTTTTTTTTATCGTCAAGAATACTTTGACTTCTGAAACAAATTCAACTAGCATTTTGGAAACCAGTTTAAAACTATATTACGCACCTGCTCTTTTGCATACATTGAATGTTGGAGAAATGAAGCGTACTGTGAGCACTAAGCTGAGTATACTCCACGGAGGAGAAACTTGCTTATGACGGCCCTTGAAACCGGAGCGAAACCATATTGTCATGTATATCCTGTCGTAGTAACTATTTCGTGTACCAGGAAAAACGTGACAGCTGCAATGGAACTTTCCTTCTTGTTCTGTTGTTGTCAATGCTGTCGCTATTTGAATTTATATATTATAACGAAATAATTTTCTCCGTCATTTTTGTCCACGCCGGGGCTTGAACCCTGATCCCCTCATTCCGGAATAAGTCACTTTACCAATTGAACTACGCGGACGCTCGTTCTGACTGCTATCTGCCTTTATGTCTTGTGCGTCCTGCTGACAGGTACATCACATTTTGAAGTCTTGCTGAGATAGCATTTATAATTAGCATAACATATTTCTTTGTTCTACTTCTGAAGAAGACATCTCTTCTTTAAATAAAGGGTGTTACTTTTGAAAATTCTCCTATCTACAGAGAAGACACGAATTAGGAGAAGATTTGGGGAGATCTATTGGGTTGTCGGAAAAGTCATGACGTATTTTGGCACCCGATGGCGGTTGGGATGTTTTGGAAGTACTAGAGGCAGCTCTGTTAACGCAATGGCATTCGGCAGGTGCCAGTTCTAGCTGCAGTCTAAAAGAAATTTTGAGCAATTTGGTTGATTTGTGATTTGCGGAGATGTGACATTAAGTTGAAGATGGAAGACCAAACTGTGCATTTTCGCCATATTTTACTGCTTTACCTCCGTAAAGGGAAGAAGTTTGTGAAAAGTTGCGTAAAGTGTACGGTGATAATGCTTTACAAGAACGTCAGTGCCAGCGGTGGTTCGCAAAATTCCGTGCTGGTGATTTTGACCTCAACGATGCTCCTCGGTCTGGGAAGACCACCGAGGCTGATGACGACCAAATCAAGGCATTGATCGAGTCAAACCCACGTTTCACGACACGAGGGATTGCAGACACATTGCACATCCATCATTCAAGCGTTCACGACACCTGAAGAAGCTGGGATACGTAAGCAAGCTTGATGTGTGGGTTCCTCTTGAACTCAAAGAAGCTCAATTGACGGCGCGTATAAACATCTGTGATATGCTCGTTAAACGTGAGGAAAACGATCCTTTTTTGAAGCGACTGATAACTGGTGACGAAACGTGGATTGTGCACAACAATGTGCTGCGCAAACGGTCTTGTTCCCGACGTGCTGCTTCCCCTCAAACGACATCTAAAGCAGACATTCATCAGCGGAAGATTCTGGTCTCAGTGTGGTGAGATTTTAAAGGTGTCGTGTTTTTCGAGCTCCTACCACGGAACCAAACAATCATTTCGAATGCGTATTGTCGGCAATTGGACGGGTTGAACGAATCCATTATCCACAAACGTCCAGAGCTTGTTCATCGTAAAGGTGTTGTGTCCCACCACGACAACGCGAGACCACACACAAGTTTAATCACCCGCCAAAAAAAATTGGAGCTTAGATGGGATGTGTTGCCACATGCAGCATACTCGCCTGACCTTGCGCCGTCAGACTTCTAATTGTTTCGCTCTCTTCAACAGTCCTTGCGTGGTATAACGTTCAATTCAGATGAGTCTGTAAATCAGCACCTTGTATAGTTTTTCGCCACGAAAGAGAGGTTCTTCTATAAACGAGGCATTCCGCAGCTCACTGAAAGATGGCAAAAGGTTATCGAACAAAACGGTCATTTTATCACTGATTGATCTTTTTTTCTTTCTATCAATAAACGACCTTTCCAAAACATGGCTAAAATACGTCATGACTTTTCCGACAACCCAATATATTCATTAAATCTACCATTGTGTCACGGTCGGTTTAGGGAATCGAAAATTAAGACTCATTCTCAACTATAAAAATTCAACGTCAAATTCATGGACATACACCGAAGAGCCAAAACGTTGCCTAATATGATGTTTGTCCTCCATGTGCCGCCGAAACAGCTCTTACTCGGCTTCGCATGACACTACAAGATTTCTGAAGCTGCCTTGTTGTAATTGGTACCAACACGTCCCAAGTGGATCTTTGAACTCCTGTATGTTGCTTGATTGATCCGCAAGAGATCGGATTTGCTGTTCAAATACAGAGCCCAGATGCTCGATTTATATTGATATATGTGGAATTTGGAGTCTAGGGTGATACCTGAGAGTCTTCTTCGTGTTCCGCGAGCCATTCTTGTAATACGGTGGTATTCTGATTGCAGTCCTTAGAGCAAGTTTGGTAGATTTAGGCCGTTTGTGAAGCTCCTTTTGTAGCTCATTATAAATTGTATTGAAAGCATTTTTTTGGAGATGTTCAAGCAAGACAAGGTTCTGTAGCTCATTTACAGTGAAAGGTTCCAATACTTAAATGAATCAGGCAACGAAAGAATGAGGATAATCCTACTTTACTTTGATGTTCAATAGCATATTATTCTACTGAAAGAAGGCAAAAGTAGAGGGAAATACCGTTGCCATGAAAGGATGTACCTGGTCTACAACGATGTTTAGGTAGGTAGCAGACGTCATAGTTTACTGCACATAAACGTGCAGTGCAGATTGGCATTGCTTTCTCGACGGCCGAGTGGCCTGAAGCGTATTTTCTGACCTTTGTCGGAGCTGGGACACGGCCGACGTGCCGGAAGAGACGTGAGTGGTGCACCTGTGCTACACCGTTGGCTCAGTTCCCTTACTGGAACCTTCGGCCCTAAATTAGGTGGTGAAAACTGCTCAATGCCCTCAAATTAGCTCATAACAGCGTTAAATCCCGAAACAAAAAGAAACAAGTTAGTAAAATCATGCAATGCATTGATTATAATACGCTTTCGAACATTACAGAAATCATTACTCAAGTTATCACTCAAGTTATGAGAATAATGTCTGTGGAATAAATCTCGGTCCTGTGCCCTGACCTTTAATCCCATTTCAAAGATATTCAACAGAACCGGCTTGGTATACCTCCAAAATAACATGATAAAGTTTTGTCGCAATCGAAGCATTTTTACGTAAGGTATTATGCATAAGGGCTATGGAATAGATCCCGCTCCTGTGTCCTAGCCTTTGACCCCATTTCGCCCATTTTCAATAAGGTTTGTCGCCAGGTAGTACCCTACCACATACTAAACTTTTATCGAAATCGAACCTTTTTTACGTTAGTTATGGCGCATAATAGCAGTGGAATAGATTCCTCTCCTATGAACTGACCTTTGATCCCATTTCGTTCACTTTAAATAGGGTTCCTTCCCAGGTGATCCCCTACCAGATACTAAAATTTCATCGAAATCCAACGGTTGTTACGCGAGTTATCGTGCTGACGGACATACGCACACAACGCGTGACGTAATGAGGCAGATGGGAATCGCGACCATCTGCTAGCAAGGTGTGACGTCATAAATCTTTAATAGGATTCACAAACAGCGCGTGACGTAATGAGATAAATGGCATGACCGCGCGCCAACATTCTCAAACGCGAGTTGTGACGTCATAAGATTTCTAAGCATTGGTAACATTAATGGAACAACGCCATCACTAAAAACGCTGTAATTCAGGGTGGTTATTTAACCCACTAAACGAATTCTTCTAAAGTCAAGATCAAGCTAAATCGATTTCTAGTACCAGAAAACGGTAGGTTAACGACTTTCATCGAAATTCTTAGAGCCGTTTTCAAAATAAAATGTACATACATACATACAAGAATTGCTACTTTAAGGTAGACGTCAAGTAACTTTGCTTCCTATACTTCCAGTGGAAAAACTTTTGTACACATTTTCTTCACAATTAATGCGTTCCCAAGGATGAAAATTTGAACATCGATTAAAATATCTTCATTTTATAACTTACAATACTTAATTTTTTCTAAAACATAACCATAATTATGCAATTCAATATTTGTTTGTATACTGACGTCATGAAAATACAGGTCGCGCCATCTTTTTTCTGGACAATTAATGCGTTCACAAGGATAAAAATTTGAACATCGATTAAAATAGCTTCATTTCATAACTTAGAATCTAAAAATTTTCTAAACCATAACCATAATAATGCAATCCAACATTTTATTTCCACTGACGTCATCAAAGTACAGGTCGCGCCATCTTTTCTCTGGTTTCAACACCACCAAAGGAAAGGTTATTGATTTTTAATATAATTATGGTTATGTTTTAGAAAATATTAAGTTTTCCAAGTTATAATATGAAGTTATTTTAATCGATGTTCAAATTCTCATCCTTGGGAACATTAATTGTGAAGAACATTAATTGTGAAGGAAATGTGTACAAAAGTTTTCCATTGGAAGTATAGGAAGCAAAATTACTTGACGTCCACCATAATAATATGGGACAAGGACAATGGAATGGATCGCCATTTTATGTCCTGACCTTTGACCACATTTCGTCCATTTTCAATAGGGTTCGTCCCCAGTGGTCCCGTACTGCATACTGAAATTTCATCGAAATCGACCCTTTTTTTCGCACGTTATGACGCATAAGGGCAATGGAATGCATCCCGATTTTTTGTCCTGACCTTTGATCCCACTTCAACCATTTTGAATAGGGTTCGTCCCCAGGCGGTCTCCTACCACATAGTAAACTTTCATTGAAATCGAACGATATTTACGCAAGTTATGATGCATAAGGGTAATGGAATGATTCCGCTCCTACGTCGTGACCTTTGACCCCATTTCTCCCATTTTCAATAGGGTTCGTCCCCGGGTGGTACCCTACCACATACTAAAGTTTCACCGAAATCGACCCATTTTTAAGCCAGTTATCGTGCGGACAGACGGACGGACGGACAAAGTTGGAGCATATACGCTTCTTCAACCTACGGTTGGAAAGCGTAAAAAAGGAATGTCGACAAGCAAGTTTACAAGATCGAACAAAAACTCTTGTTTCCGAAAATCTCGTGAAAAAAACCGCGCTGATCGCATTCTTTGATCAATAACCATGAGTGGCTCGTTTCGGAAGGAAAGGTGGTTATTAGAGATTACTACCCAGAGGTACTAAAACGTTTGAACAAAACGCGATCTGCAATGTTTTAAACATTCTGATTGTCTTTGTTTCCGGGTTTAGCGACAACCATGAGCACTTCTAACGGCTGTACGCAGCCGACTGTCCCTAACTTAGGTCTTCTGGTTCCAGTAAACCAGTGTTTCACAGAGATAGAACAATCAGGCAGGCACACCCTCTGCCTTATCTGGCACTCGAAACGAGACTATCTAGAACTAATAGTCAGAAGCCGCCGCCTCAGACAACTAGGCCTCCAGTACAATATGGTAGGTGGCTGCTTCATGTTATTCGGCTTGCTCGCAGAGCGTTCATTGCGCAGACGTGCCTGCCTAACGCATTATCATATTATAATGATCAACCCTCATCTTTACTTCCCTGATTTAGTTTCAGCAGACTGCTTCTATCTCTCAATTCGAAATTGATATGCAAAGGTCACTAATATTGTCGCGCTCATGATATTAAGAAAAATATGACAGTAGAAATAAAAAGCATCTCTACAGACCTGTTGCCCAAGTATTTTCGAAGATTTCCTGAGTGATGTAACGAGAGCATTGGGCATTATTTTAAGGAAACGAATAAGAGAACAATTTCCTAAGCTATACTTTGCCATATGAATTCATTCCCATTACTTTTTGCAGCCTGTGTGGATATAACTTTGTAGTTTTCATTATAAGTGACACTGACAGAAGAAAACATTCAGAGTCTTGTTTGCAAAGCAAATTTTACTTCTTTGAAGAAATATTTGGAAACCAGAAATTTTAAATTTATTATACTAAAAGTTACAGCCTTCTGAGATATAGTATTTTATATGTGTGTGGCGCATTCATTTCAGCAAGTTGATGAAAAACAGTCATTGGTTCAGCAAGCATAATGTACAGTATAAGCGTTATGCAATTGAGGTTTGTTAATTAATTAGCGTAATTTACAGGGTATATTAAACCCTGGAAGTTACGCTGACACCAAAGGGTAATTCTCAAGGGAAAGTATATTCATTGAGCAATGATTTCTGAATTCAGATTTGAATGAAAACAGTGACAACACCAAATTTTGGAGTAAAACAGATGATTCGTGAAATTTAATCTAAATCACATATATCTTGATACATGAAATGTTACTGTTAAACTTTTTGTTGGAAAGTGGTAAATTTCACTATTAAACAGCTATTATCAATACATTGATGAATGAATATCTCCTCCACAACTCTCTTCGTGAATTATTATCTTACATAATTCATGTTTTCGAATTTTATCCTCCTATCTCCCGCATGGTCGTTTTCTGGGGTTTTTTTCTATACCATGGTATACAATCTAGCATTCCAGTTCTTTACCTATGGTTAGTACTTCGAGCAAAATACCCATTCCATTTCCATTTGAGGGTTTGAACTTCGATCATGATGTTTTTCACTCTTGTCATTTTTCTGAAACATGAGTTCCTTTTCCCAACTTTTATTTTATTTTTTATCTTTTTGGTTACACCAAATACGCATTTCTTCATGTTTCTTTGAGCTATCTGGAACCTCTGTTTGTCGTCGTTTTTAGTTAATCTCTGATGCATTAGTAGGAACTGGGAAGATCTATTGATGTAACACTTTTCTTTTAACATAATAGTAAATGTCTCTAGAAGAATTGCTACCGTTTCTTCCAAATGCAGTCCTGTCAACTTTTATGTGCTTATTAATTTTATCTTTGATGTGGCACTTGCTTCATATCCATTGCCCTAGGCGGATATAGGCATTACCTAGACCATAATTCTTCCCATCTAATTCTAAATCTTGTTTCCGTAAGTTCATTTTTAAACGCCCTCCTTTAGTTTTGGCGTACTACAGGAGTGAAAGCACGTGCTAAGATGACAAATATGCAGGAAGACATTCTGTCCACGTAGCTCAGATGGGAAAGCGACTTACTCCGGAGTGAGGGGACACAGACAAACTTGTGTTTTTATTTAAGCTTTCCAACCGTAGGTTGAAGAAGCGTATATGCTCCAGCTTTGCCCTTCCGCACGATAACTGGCGAAAAAATGGTTCGATTTCGATAAACTTTTAGTATGTGGTAGGGGATCACCATGGGACGAACCCTATTGGGACAAATGGGGTCAAAGATCACGACGTAGGAGCGGGATCCTTCCATTGCCCTTATGCGTCATAACTTGCGTAAATATAGTTCGATTTCAATTAAATTTTAGTATGTGGTAGGGGACCGCCTGGGGACGAATCTTATTCAAAATGGGTGAAGTGGGGTCAAAGGTTTACGACATAAGAGCGGGATGCATTCCATTGCCCTTATGCGTCATAACGTGCGTAAAAAAATGGTTCGATTTTGATGAAATTTCAGTATGTGGTAGGGAACCACCTGGGGACGAACCCTATTGAATGTGGACGAAATGGGGTCAAAGGTCAGGACATAGGAATGCGATCCATTCCATCGCTCTTATCCCATATTATTAAGGTGAACGTCAAGTAATTTTGCTTACTATACTTCCAATGGAAAAACTTTTGTACACATTTCCTTCACAATTAATGTGTTCCCAAGAATGAAAATTTGAACATCGATTAAAATAACTTTATTACAACTTGGAATACTTAATATTTCCTAAAACATAACCATAATTACATTAAAAATCAATAACTTTTCCTGTGGTGGTGTTGAAAATAGAAAAAGGATGGCGCGACCTGTACTTTGATGACGTCAGTAGACAAACAAATGTTGGATTGCATAATTATGGTTATGTTTTAAAAATATTAACTATTCCAAGTTATAAAATGAAGCTATTTTAATCGATGCTCAAATTTTCATCCTTGTGAATGCATAAATTGTCCAGAAAAAAGATGGCGCGACCTGTATTTTCATGATGTCAGTAGACAAAAAAATGTTGGATTGCATAATAATGGTTATGTTTTAGAAAATATTAAATATTGCAAATTATAAAACGAAGCTATTTTAATCGATGTTCAAATTTTCATCATTGTGAACGCATTAATTGTCCAGAAAAAAGATGGCGCGACCTGTATTTTCATGACGTCAGCAGACAACAAAATGTTGGATTGCATAATTATGGTTATGTTTTAGAAAATATTAAGAATTCCAAGTTATAAAATGAAGATATGTTAATCGATGTTCAAATTTTCATCCTTGGGAACGCATTATTTCAAAATGTACTTTATTGGCAAAATTATAGGGAATACAGGCGTACCACATATGGCAAAATAAACAACAAAACAATGAGCGATACTGATGTAATATTACAGGTGAATGTGATACGGCAGTCAACTAAGGATGACAAAATGTTAAAATCATTAATAAGGAACAATATATGCTTGAGGAAGATGATGCACAAGCAAAAGTAATGAATAATTAATAAAGCATGTGATGACGTGCAGAGTGAAAGCAGAGCACAAAACAACAGGTAAATATATTATTGGGGAGAAAATGTGTACAGAAGTTTTTCCATTCGAAGTACAGGAAGCTAAATTACTTGACGTTCACCTTAAAGTAGCAATTCTTGTATGTATGTAAATTTTATTTTGAAAACGGGTCTGAGGATTTTGATGAAAGTCGTTAACCTACCATTTTCTGGTACTAGAAATCGATTTAGCTTGATCTCGACCTTAAGGAAATGTTTTTAGTGGGTTAAATAACCACCGCAAATTACCAAAGTTGTAGTGTGGTGTCATGGCGTCGCCCCTTTAGATGTTGGCGCGCGGTCATGCCATCTATCTCATTACGTCACGCGTTGTTTGTGGATCCTATTAAAGTTTTATGACGTCACACCTCGCCAGCAGATGGTCGCGATTCCCATCTACCTCATTACGTCACGCGTTGTGTGCGTATTGAAGTACGCACGATAACTTGCGTACACATCGTTCGATTTTGATGAAATTTTAGTATGTGGTAGGGGAACACCTGGCAAGGAACCCTGTTAAAAGTGAACGAAATTTGGTCAAAGGTCAGGACATAAGAGCGGGATCCATTCCACTGTTCTTATGCGTCATAACTAACGTAAAAAAGGTTCGATTTCAATTAAATTTTAGTGTGTGGTAGGAGATCACCTGGGGACAAACCTTATTGAATGTGGACGAAATAGGGTCAAAGGTCAGGACATAGGAATGCGATCCATTCCATCGCTCTTATCCCATATTATTAAGGTGGACGTCAAGTAATTTTGCTTACTATACTTCCAATGGAAAAGCTTTTGTACACATTTTCTTCACAATTAATGTGTTCCCAAGGATGAAAATTTGAACATCGATTAAAATAATTTTATTACAACTTGGAATACTTAATATTTTCTAAAACATAACCATAATTACATTAAAAATCAATAACTTTTCCTGTGGTGGTGTTGAAACCAGAAAAAGGATGGCGCGACCTGTACTTTGATGACGTCAGTAGACAAACAAATGTTGGATTGCATAATTATGGTTATGTTTTAGAAAATATTAACTATTCCAAGTTATAAAATGAAGCTATTTTAATCGATGCTCAAATTTTCATCCTTGTGAATGCATAAATTGTCCAGAAAATTGATGGCGCGACCTGTATTTTCATGATGTCAGTAGACAAACAAATGTTGGATTGCATAATTATGGTTATGTTTTAGAAAATAATAAATAATGCAAGTTATAAAACCAAGCTATTTTAATCGATGTTCAAATTTTCATTTTTTCATCCTTGTGAACGCATTGATTGTCCAGAAAAAGATGGCGCGACCTGTATTTTCATGACGTCAGCAGACAAAAAATGTAGGATTGCATAGTTATGGTTATGTTTTAGAAAATATTAAGTATTCTAAGGTATAAAGTGAAGATATGTTAATCGATGTTCAAATTTTCATCCTTGGGAACGCATTAATTGGGGAGAAAATGTGTACAGAAGTTTTTCCATTCGAAGTGCAGGAAGCAAAATTACTTGACGTTTACCTTAAGGAGCAATTCTTGTATGTATGTAAATTTTATTTTGAAAAAGGCTCTGAGGATTTTGATGAAAGTCGTCAACCTACCGTTTTCTGGTACTAGAAATCGATTTAGCTTGATCTCGACTTCAAGGAAATGTTTTTAGTGGGTTAAATAACCACCGCGAATTACCAAGTTTGTAGTGTGGTGTCATGGCGTCGCCCCTTTAGATGTTGGCGCGCGGTCATGCCATCTATCTCATTACGTCACGCGTTGTTTGTGGATCCTATGAAAGTTTTATGACGTCACACCTCGCCTGCAGATGGTCGCGATTCCCATCTACCTCATTACGTCACGCGTTGTGTGCGTAGTGAGGTACGCACGATAACGTGCGTACACATCGTTCGATTTTGATGAAATTTTAGTATGTGGTAGGGGAACACCTGGCAAGGAACCCTGTTAAAAGCGAACGAAATGGGGTCAAAGGTCAGGACATAAGAGCGGGATCCATTCCACTGTTCTTATGCGTCATAACTAACGTAAAAAAGGTTCGATTTCAATTAAATTTTAGTATATGGTAGGAGATCACCTGGGGACAAACCCTATTGAATGTGGACGAAATGGGGTCAAAGGTCAGGACATAGGAATGCCATCCATTCCATCGCTCTTATCCCATATTATTAAGGTGGACGTCAAGTAATTTTGCTTACTATACTTGCAATGGAAAAGCTTTTGTACATATTTTCTTCGCAATTAATGTGTTCCCAAGGATGAAAATTTGAACATCGATTAAAATAATTTTATTACAACTTGGAATACTTAATATTTCCTAAAACATAACCATAATTACATTAAAAATCAATAACTTTTCCTGTGGTGGTGTTGAAAATAGAAAAAGGATGGCGTGACCTGTACTTTGATGACGTCAGTAGACAAACAAATGTTGGATTGCATAATTATGGTTATGTTTCAGAAAATATTTACTATTCCAAGTTATAAAATGAAGCTATTTTAATCGATGCTCAAATTTTCATCCTTGTGAATGCATAAATTGTCCAGAAAATTGATGGCGCGACCTGTATTTTCATGATGTCAGTAGACAAACAAATGTTGGATTGCATAGTTATGGTTATGTTTTAGAAAATATTAAGTATTCTAAGTTATAAAATGAAGATATGTTAATCGATGTTCAAATTTTCATCCTTGGGAACGCATTAATTGGGGAGAAAATGTGTACAGAAGTTTTTCCATTCGAAGTACAGGAAGCAAAATTGCTTGACGTTTACCTTAAGGAGCAATTCTTGTATGTATGTAAATTTTATTTTGAAAAAGGCTCTGAGGATTTTGATGAAAGTCGTCAACCTACCGTTTTCTGTTCTAGAAATCGATTTAGCTTGATCCCGACTTTAAGAAAATTTGTTTAGTGGGTTAAATAACCACCGCGAATTACCAAGTTTGCAGTGTGGTGTCACTGCGTCGCCCCTTTAGATGTTGGCTCGCGGTAATGCCATCTATCTCATTACGTCACGCGTTGTTTGTCGATCCTATTAAAGTTTTATGACGTCACACCTTGCCAGCAGATGGCCGCGATTCCCATCTGCCTCATTACGTCACGCGTTGTGTGCGTATGTTCGTCCGCACGATAACTTGCGTAAAAATCGTTCGACTTCGATGAAATTTTAGTATGTGGTAGGGGAACACCTGGGAAGGAACCCTGTTGAAAGTGAACGAAATGGGGTCAAAGGTCAGGACATAAGAGCGGGATCCATTCTACTGTTCCTATGCGTCATAACTAACGTAAAAAAGGTTCGATTTCAATTAAATTTTAGTATGTGGTATTAGATAACCTGGGGACAAACCATATTGAAAATTGGCGAAATAGGGGTCAAAGGTCAGGACATAGAAGCGGAATCACTTCCATCGCCATTATGAGTTATAACTTACGTAAAAATGTTTCGATTTGGATGAAATGTTGGTATGTTATAGGGACCTTCCTGGGGACGAATCCTGTTGAAAATGGGCGAAATGGGGTGATAGGTTAGGACACAGAAGCGGGATCTATTCCATAGCCCTTATGCATCATAACTTGCGTAAAATTGCTTCGATTGCGACAAAACTTTATCTTGTTATTTCGGAGATATACTGAACTAGTTCTATTGAATATCATCCAAATGGATCATAGGTCAAGGCACAGGGGTGAGATTTATTACACAGCCATTTTCCTCATAACTTGAGTAATAGCTTGAGTAATGATTTCTAGTATATTGGAAAGCATATCATAATCAATGCATTGTATGATTTTACTAACTTGTTGTACATAGTATCGGCTGTGAGCTACTGGGGAATGCTTTGTAACTCCGAAGAGACAGATGCGAAAATTATCATGGCGCCAGTAAAGCTAAAAGTGGTATTAAATTATATCCATTATTATTTATCTTCTACTCTTTCTAGTTTAACGATCGAAAGGAATTCTGCAGTGTGCCATTGCAGAGCTTGGGAATGTGATGTCATCTTGTCTGACAAGGGGACCTTACAGATGACCACCCGCGTATTTCGGTGAATTTTATTTTAATGAAAGTAGAGGCAAAATGAGGATATATATGTTCCAGCATTTGATCTAATGCCTCTTATTTTCGGAATAAAAAATCCTAACGATCCGGAGGATATCATAACAAAATTCGTGATTTCCTGTAAATGATGCTTTACTGTAATGTCAAGAGGTCCTACAGCAGTGCATTATAGCATACTTTTACTGTTATGGTGGCTAATGTCGAAAAGCGGGGAATGAACAGTGAACTATCAGTAGCAGCAAAGAACAGAATGCCTGCATTTTCCCATTCTCCCCTAAAGTTCTCTCGTTCTCACTTTTCAGAATTCTTCAAGAAGTTATAACAACATTGTGTGATATAGTTGGATATTAAATGAAACATAAGCATTTCTGTGCAATATTTGCATGAGTTAGTTATGTCGTGAGCTGTAGGCTTTGTAGTGATGTGGACCTTACACTTAACATTGTATTGTGTCATTGTCAATGGCAATTCGGTGTAGTTTTACTGAGAAATAATAAAGAACTTGTAGAAGTAATCGTTGAGTAATGGAGCTTAATAATCATTAGTACATATGGGGGCAGAGGAATTTTTAGGAGAATCGAATTATCACATTTTAGCTTATAAAGTATAATTACGTACTTTTATTTGAAGACCTAACATATATGTTGTTAGGTATCACTATCGGAGGTTTTGCTATCGTTTATCGGTACACAAAGTTGCGGATGATAATTATCAGAAAAACAATCAAAACATAACACTTCTCTACAACGCGAGCATTTGATAAAAGAACTGTTCGAGCACTTACATTTCTTTTATCGAACGTCGTCCGGAAAACACATTTTGCTCACATTTCCAAAAATATTTCTTTCATTTATTAACTTTGCAGCAAACTAAGCGTACTGCAACATATTCTTGAAAATCGGCGCAGGAAGTTGATGACGTATAACTGAATGGATCTTCACTACATTTTCTCGCTTGTTTAAATGCCTATTTTTTTTTTAAAGTTCGACAGAGTTTTGTAATTATTTAAGAAACTTTTTTACTTGACGGAAAGGGTACACATCACAAGGTTCACAGCATAGTGTACAATGAGGAGGAATGATTACATCAGTAGAAGAACAAGTGCCGTCGTTATTTGAGAAGACACTATTAAAGAGTGCTGCATTTGTTTGACCTCCTCATTAATCCACGAAGAATAGAAACTTCTCTTTTTCGCAAAATGGTCAGATAATGTTTTTCACGAAACTGCTGAAATGCTCCTTCGTTAATTTCCCTGATTTCGACGATATCACGAATATATTTCCATATTCCGCAGTTAGTCCTTCCACAATCTTGAAAACGAGAGGTCCAAATTTTCCCTGAGACTCTTGCATGCATAGAAAAACGTTTGGAAGTAATGCTCTAGAATCAGTCAATCCATACTGCGCAGTGTAACTATGCGTTACTTTGTTTAAATCTCCCAAGAATACCTCTGTTGTTTTTTCTTCACGCACAGAAAGTGTCCTGTTCACATCGATTCTGTACTCACATCTTCTTTGATCAGTGTTAAGGACGTAAGCCAATGGAAACTCTTTGATCACTCGTAAAAGACGTTTATGGAATTTCCCTGCTTCCGCGATAATAGTTGAAAAATACAATTCATTTTTTGACTTGATGTAGCGCGTCACTTTTCGCTGGTGGGTGCCATGAACCAGTTTGAATTTTTCAACCACCCTTGTGATGCCATAAAACGAAAATCGTCCGATTGATGTTGCACTTCTGCAGCAGAAGCCACACGAAAATCAAAATCGTACAGCTTGCTAAACAGCATCCAAAATGGAGTTTAAAAGCTCTACATCCACGACCATGTACTGCTTTACAACGGAAGGCACACCTGACAAAATGGGAGCAGGAAATTGAACGGGAAGGTGGATTAAAGGGAAAATATGACATAATCAACAAATGCACCTGCGATCGATTTTGTGAATCTCGAGAGAAAAAGCAACCGGTAACCACCCGAATGATATAACAATGGGCTTCTGTTGCAGCGGTGCAACATCAATCGGACGATTTTTGTTTTATTGCATCGCAAGGGTGGTTGAAAAATTAAAACTGGTTAATGGCACCCGCCAGCGAAAAGTGACGCGCTACATCAGATCACAAAATGAATTGTATTTGTCAACTCTTATCGCGGGAGCCGGGAAATTCCAAAAACATCTTTCACGACTGATCAAAGAGTTTCCATTGGCTTACGTCCTTAACACTGATCAAAGAAGATGTGAGTACAGAATCGATGTGAACAGGACACTTTCTGTGCGTGGAGAAAAACGACAGAGGTATTCTTGGGAGATTTAAACAAAGTAACGCATAGTTACACTGCGCAGTATGCATTGACTGCTTCTAGAGCATTACTTCCAAAAGTTTTTCTATGTATGCAAGAGCTTCAGGGACAATTTGGACCTCTCGTTTCCAAGATTGTGGAAGAACTAACTGCAGAATGTGGAAATGTATTCGTGATATCGTCGAAATCAGGAAAATTAACGAAAGAGCATTTCAGCAGTTTCGTAAAAAACATTATCTGACCATTTTGTGAAAAAGAGAAGTTTCTATTGATCTTGGATTAATGGGGAGGTCAAACATTGATCTTGGATTAATGGGGAGGTCAAACACTCTTTAATAGTGTCTTCACAAAGGACAACGGCACTTGTTCTTCTACTTATGTAATTATTACCCCTCATTGTACCCATTGTACCCTTGTGATGTGTACCTTTTTCGTCAAGTAAAAAATTTTATTAAAAACTTACAAAACTCCGTCGAACTTTTAAACAAAATAGGCATTTAAACAAGCAAGAAAATGTAGCGAAGATCCATTCACTTATATATGTCATCAACTTCCTACGCCGATTTTCAAGAATATGTTGTAGTACGCTTGGTTTGCTTGGAAATGTGAACAAAATGTGTTTTCCTGACGACGTTCGACAAACGAAATGTAAATGCTCGAACAGTTGGTTTATCAAATGCTCGCGTTGTAGAGAAGTGTAATGTTTTAATTGTTTTTATGATAATTATCATCCTCAACTTTATGTACCAATAAACGATAGCAAAACCTCCGATAATGATACCTAACAACATTTATGTCAGGTCTTCAAATAAAAGTACGTAATTATACTTTATAAGCTAAAATGTGATAATTCGATTCTCCTAACAATTCCTCTGTCCCCATATGTGCGATTTATTATTAAACTTAATTACTCAACGATTACTTCTACAAGTTCTTTATTATTTGTTAGTGAAACTACACCAAATTTCCAGTGACAATGACAAAATACAATGTTAAGTGTAAGGTCCACATCACTACAAATCCTACAGCTCACGACATAACTAGCTCATGCAAATATTGCACAGAAATACATATGTTTTATTTAATATCTACCTATATCACACAATGCTGTTGTAACTTCTAACAAAATTCTGAAAAGTGAGAAAGAGAGAACTTTAAGGGAGGGTGGGAAAATGCAGGCATTCCGTTCTTTACTGCTACTGATAGTTCACTGTTCATTCCCCGCTTTTCGACATTAGCCACCATAAGAGTAAACGTATGCTATAATGCACTGCTGTAGGACCTCGTGACAGTACAGTAAAGCATCATTTATAGGAAATCACGAATTTTGTTCTGATATCCTCCAGATCGTTATGATTTTTTATTCCGAAAATAAGAGGCATTAGATCAAATGCCGAGACATATATGTCCTCATTTTGGCTCTACTTTTATTAAAAAAAAATTCACCGGAATCCGCGGGTGGTCAGCTGTAAGGTCCCCTTGTTAGTCCTTTTTGAATTTTTATATGTGTTGAGTTTTTGTGCAGTCGAGAACTTTTGCTCTTGCATTTTCATATATTTTGTCAATGATATTAACGGAAGTGTTAATATCGTGCACTAAGAAAATGGGTACGTAAAACTACACCATGATGAACTCCTTTTCACATATGTGACAAATCACATACTAGTTGATATTGCATGAGTTCATGTGAAATTATTTGATTGACTGCTTGTTTTTCTGAAGCCAACTATGTGAAGGATTTCCCTTACGCTTCTAAAGGTTCGGCATGACCTTTCTTTTATTTTCCTAAATTAAAAACAAAATGTTTCATTCACGGGAGATAATGCAGTATAATTCCTGAATTTTTGACAGAGCGGTATTAATATCCTAAGAAATATGTAATTATGGTAAACGCTGTCTTTAACTACTTCTTTCTATGGGCTTTTATTTAAAAGCTCCCTTTCTTTTACACATTTTTGTGATAATATGTTTATATATGTTTACTACCTTTCGCTGTTAATTTTTTTTTGTTTTTATCTAAACAATGGTTTATTTCCAGTTTAAACAACATTACTGACTATGCAACTGCTTATTTACTATAAGAATTCTTCAAATAAAGTTCTTGTGCATTACCCTTTTTGTTTAAATTTCCTGATGGAATTTCTTTAAACTAAGGAAAAGTTTCTTTTCTTTTCTTCAAGTCTGCCTGCTTTTTCCTCTTATGCAAATTTTTTCGATGGAGAATCGTTCCTTCATAAAGCGATAAGAGATCGCGCGTTCTTTGAAAGGGAAAAGACGATGGTTATTTTCACACAATGGAGTTTTCGTAAGCAGAATTACGGGAATATGAATTTAATTTAAGTGAAATAATAAGGCTTCTGATACTTAGGGATGAGCTGACCTCTTATAAATTGTAAACTGGAATGAAACACAATATAAAATTCAGATTAAAGAAAAAGAGTTGTAACATTTTTTTTTTTTAAATCTGAAGTTAACTTGCATAATCTGTAATGGAAAATATGTTATTTCTTCAGTTGAACACCAAAAATTCATTTTTAATAACTTAACTTATAATTGTTTACCTATCAGAGTTGGAAAATATATAAGGGTTGTTTGATAAATAAGTGGCCTGGGCCTGTGATTTCGGTATATGTAGAACTCGGGAAAAACCGATTGTGTTCATTGATACACTTGTCTATTGCGCGTGTGACATGCTCATGGTTTGTCATCTGTTTTTTCGCAGGTAGACGTTCGACGCTCAAACGTGAATTAGTGCAGCGATGGATTCGTCCAGATATGCGCAACGGTGTGTGATCTATTTCCTGTGTGCTGAAGATGTGCAGCCAGCAGAGATTGTTCGTCGGTTAAATGCCGTGTACGGCGATGAAGCCTTACAGCGTACGACAGTGTTTAATTCGTGCAACAAATTCCGAGAAGGGAGACAAGAATTGCAGTGGACCTTCCACGTCCAGGCTGTTCGATCCAGATGACGGATGACGAAACATGTGCAAAAGTTGAATGACATTGTGTTACGAAATCGTCGAGCAACTGTGCGGTTCATTAGTGAGGCGACCGGCATAAGTACGGAACATGTTCATGACATTATCACAGAGAAACTGGGATATCGGAAGGTTGTTGCCGCATGGGTTCCAAAGTGTTCATCGGAGGTGCAGAAGAACACACGCCGCTGACACCTTTTGCAGGACAATGCCAGGCCACATACAGCAGCTGACACCTTGACAACAACCCTACAGTCCCGACTTATTGCCCTGTGATTTTCATGTGTTCGGCCCAAAGAAGAGGGTCCACAAGGGGAAGCGCTTTGCGTGGGACGTTGAAGTGCAAAATGCATTTTCTTCATGCCTGCACAGCCAGTCCGTAGAGTTATACAGAAATGGCATTGACAGGCTAGTGTATCTGTGGGATCATTGTCTCAACAACCATGTAGAATATGTAACATAAAAGCCCCTTCTAGAATCCTAATGACTAAAGTCCACTTACTTCTCAAACTACCCTCATACATAAATTATTGCGCATGTTAGATCCACGAAGAACTTTCTAGCTCGCACTAATTTTTAAAAAAAATTAGAATATGCCCATATAAATATAATGATCCGATTTATTGGTGTCAAAGTAAAAAATCACACGAATTTCACTCCGCAAGCTTTCTCCGTCAACGGACGGCTTCATCAGGCGGTTAGCGGTTACATAGAGAATACAGAATCAAAATTTTAGACAAAACGTAAATTCTAATATGACAAATGAAATCATGCGTGAAGACCGCGCGCATAAATAACCACGGAACGTGGTGAATACAATATCTTAAAAGTTAATGCAAAAGCAAAAAGTGTAAACTTTAGGAAGAAACTAGAATCATGAAGTTCATCATGCGATGCCTAGCAGATGGTTCCAAGCTACCGGCAGTTCGAAAGAGACATCTGTGTCGCATACATCCTGCCGCGTTAACATCTCAACTGTTTCCCTTATGACAGCTGTTCTTGCGTCTCCATATGGTGCGATCTTCAGAATATTCTGCCATTGGGCTTGAGCCTGATGGTTAGCTACTTCTTGGCAAGGGATGTAGAAAGCTTCTTTTGTGCAACGTCTCTCTTGTGTTCATTCATTCTCTCCTCAAAGGACCTTTTCGTGAGACCTACGTAAAATTTAGTAGAGGAGTCTGTATATAACAATGGGAGGCAATAGATGCCCGCATCTGTGAGCTTCAAGGCGCCATTACCTCTTGCTGTACTGAGGACGGTTGCCATGGGTTCAGAAGCTTTTAGGCCGACATCCAATTCTTTCTTCTGAAAGTGATTTTTAATAAAATAAGATATTTTGGGGATGTACGGGATCTAACCAGCAAATTTTAAAGGTGCTATTGTGTTCAGTGTAGCAAGTGCGTTGGCTTCAACTTTAGCTATTGTGTACTCTACGCGGGAGACGTCAAACCCTCCTGCAAAGGCAACATCTTTCAAAGACTTAATTTCGGCATCATAGTCAGATTTCAAGGTGCAAAGATCTTTGTCTCTTGCAGCCCGATATTTGAATAGAGCATACTTGTGTGTTGTCGGGTTGGCTGATCCTGGTGGAATAGGGTTAGGTACGTGCATGGGTTTATGGTAGACTTTGGTAGAGAGTGTACCTGAAGTCGATTTCGTCACAAGTACATCTAAATAAGGTTTTCCATTTCCATCGCAAATTTAATGTCTTTATTAAATTTGCGATAGAAATGTTAGCGAATGCTACAGAAAGGACCTCAGGTTCGATCCCAGGCAGGTACGAACGCTCGATCCACTAAATACCCGCCGGGGGTCGGATGGGCACGTTAAGCCATCGGACCCCGGTTACTTCCCCCCGGTAATAAATGAGGGCGTATTCTTCCCCTTTCTACTTCGCTTCCGTGTCACTTTCCTATCGGGCACTCTAGCCCAAATATCCTAGCCTCCTATTTCTAAGGATTGTTTAAGACCTAAGGTCAGACACTCCCCTCCTAAAATCCTCTACATATGATATGATCTGATCTACAGCCCACCAAGTCTCCCTAGCCCCTCCTCTTAAATGTCCTCTGGTCGGACGGACTCATGGACGGGCATATTGGTAGAATAAGCACGTCCTGTTTTTAGAAAGACCGTTTAAAAATATTTCAATGAAATGCAACTTCCTCTCAGTTGCATTACGTTTTTTCACTTTTTTCGTGTTATTATCACATGCATGGTAATTACAAACAAACATGTTGAACCGTAGCAATCACAACTTTAAATAAAGAAATGTTGATAATAAATGTATTTCAGCAAGTTTAGCCTAAAAATTTGTGTAAGGTTATTCCAGACCTATTTCTCAAACTACTGATACAGTTGTATGCTGCATAAAAAGCTGACATGAGGTCATTTGTTTTTTGTTTTTTTTGCAATAACTACGGCACTTTCAGTGAAATCAATGGTAAAAATCCACAATGATGCCGGTCATAGCAATGGCGCTGGGACGTTCAAAATCCTTCACGTGAGGTGGACCTCAGTCAATAGGGTGAGCACTCTATTACTTTCTATCTCGTTGTCTGTCCCGAACTAACGCTCTGGCGCCATTCAGTAATTACAGCGCCATCTGCTTTTATCCGGTGGCCGAAATCGGAACTAAGCGCACCGCTATCGCTCGATACGTAAAATCAAATAGGAATGCCAGAAAATAAAATAAAGTTATAAGTTAAACGACTTCATCTGTGGCAACACGCACGTGCTCGAACAACTGTCTGCGACGTTTGTTCCGTTACGTAGGAGTTATGTCATGTTTTATTTCATTTTCTTCGCATTGCAGAGTAATTTCATAAAAAGGAATCACTGTTAATTTATTTGGTGGCCAAAATCAGGACTAAGCTCACCGTTATCACACGAAACGTAAAATCAGTGAGAAATACCGGAAAATAAAATAAAGTTAGTGTGACAAACGACTTCATCTGTGGCTACACTCACGTGCTCGACCAACTGTCTGAGACGTTTGAACTGCAAGGAAATCTTTTGTACAATCAAATGACAATAACACTAAACCTTGTATATCAAGAAGTATCTCATGATCTTAAATTAACATCATTTGCATTACCTAAATTTTTACATTGTATGGTTTTTAACGTATTGTGACCGTCATATGACGGGTTAAAATCTGTTAATCTATATTTGTCACAGGAATATTACGAAAATTTTGTTGTTGGTGACCTATCTTATAGACTGCCCAATAATAATTCAATCATTTATTATAGTTGTGTATTTTACGATTCTTTTTATAAAAATATCAGTCACAGCTTTTTCACCGGTGCATGGCACGGGCTATGAGCTAGTTATAATAAATATATGTCTCTAAATTGTCTCATACACTCTCGATAGCTAGAGGGAAATCGAAGACATGCCAAGTCATACATTTGTTCTTTGGATATTCAGTGAACACAATAAAGGAGTAGCTCTCTTGTTGACCTCAAATATTCCCGATCTGTAGACAGCAGTGAAACGTGCAGTGATGTACGGGTTTCACTACAAGACCCGATACATTATTGTGCCGCAGCTCCCCGGGGCGCCGCCAAAACCAGCCAGAGGCGCCAAGGAATCCTCTCGCTGCTAGCCATTGTCTTAACATAAGTGGTGCGTATTCAACGTTTGCTCAGTGCTTATCTCTGTAGGCCTTCTTTAGTTGTGTGTTTTGAGGTTAGAATCGCTCCATTTATTTTGTTCTCTTATTTTCTTTTTCAATTGTATTTTATTAGATTTGATTAGTAACACAGTGGCATTTATTTTAAGCTTTTAGGGCAGATACACCACAAGAACTGCGTGCTTCACCGAGATCGGCGAAAAAAGGTATCTCAGTTTCCAGAAACGCGCTTTTTTTTTTTATTGGGGGTTTAACGACTACCGTGAGCAGCTCGATGGGTTTTATGCAGTCGCCCGTCCCTAATTTAGAGTCACTGGTTCCAGCGAGGGGAGAGAGCCAGTGCTGTAAGGCAAACACAGTATCCATGCCTCACCGGGATTCGAACCCGGACCCATCTCGGACGAATTGTCAGAAGCCATCGCTTAGACCACTGCGCCACCGGGGAGGCTGCGGCTTTCTACTCAATGGTCACAACCAATCAGACAGCGCAGTCAATCAGCCTGTAGATTTCTCCAGATCATTCGGCGAGCACATATCATATCCGACGAACGGACAGACGAGTTAGTCATCGCTGCGGGATAGTAACTTTCAGTGACTCTCATTACGGCTATGTGTGCGCTGTGTTGGTGTTGCGAGTGAGTCATCATGTGTACGGCCCTGTTTTACTTATTTAGTTTAGGCAAAATGAAGATGTTTTTAGTAAAGAGATCAAGTTAGTCTGAGCAAAGTGAAGTCCCAGGTTCTTCTGACGAAAAATTGGACGGGAAACGAAATGCTAACTAGTACCACGACAGGTATCTAGAATATGGTTTCACATGTGTAGAGGTTAATAATGTAAAGCATTCTCAATGTGTAATATGTTTCAGAGTCTTGGCTGTAGAATCCATGCTTCTAAGTAAACTAAAGCGTTATCTTAAATGCCTTCACCCAAATGTGATCCGAAAGACAATGCAATTTTTATAAGGAACCTTAAAGAAGCCAAACTAGAAAAGTACACTTTCTCAAAACAATAGAAAGTTAGTAGTAACAACCTCCTGTCTTCTTATAAAGCAGCCTATCGTGCTGCACAGTGTGAAAGACCCCACATAATTGACGAAGAGCTGATTTTGCCTGCTGCTGTTGGTATGGTAACAATAATGCTCGGCGAAGATAGAACTAAACAGTTGCTCAAGGCGTCTAATATTACTATCAGCTGAAGGATAAATTATGCGGCTGAAGATATTAACGACTAGTTCAGTTGTAATTTAGAAGGCAAGGAGTTTTCACTCTAGCTGGACGAGGCAACAGACAACCAAAAAGATACTTATTATCTTATTTGAAACGTCAGATTTGTAACCAAAAGAGATGTTGTGGATTTGTGGTTCTGCAAAGAATTGAATGGTCGAACTACAAGTGAAAACTAGTTTGAAGTTGTGAACAATCTTATCGTACAGAATCAGATTGACTGGGAGAGATGCGTTGGAGTTGGTACCAAGGAGGGTCGTTCCATGGCAGGATACAACCATAGACTTCAAGCTCGCATACGGTCCAAAGCACCTAATGCTGTTTGGGCAGACAGTATAATACACAGAGAAGCACTAGAAGCAGAAATCCCTAGTAAAAACTGCATGATATCCTGAAAATAGTCATCAAAGCTGTAAATTTCATTAAAACAAACCCAGTGAAAGCAAGATTTTTGTTAAGCTGTGTGAAGACATGGGACCGAAAACTCATGCCATTTGTTCTACAGCAGTTCTCGATGGCTGTCTCCCGGAAATTCCCTGCTTGGTCTGTTTGAGCTGAGGAATGAAATGTACTCGTATCTACACGATGAAGAACACTATTTCGCTGACAAATTTATTGAAGCAGACTTTCCGGCAAAAATGGATTTTCTTTCTGATCTTTTTGAAAAACTGAATGCACTGAACAAATCTTTGCAAGGAAGTAATACTAACATCCTGCTGCTTTCATACAGAGTTTCAGGGTTTAAGAAGAAAATTGTCTTTTGGAAAAGCAGTGTAAGCAAAGGTGACTACGAAGGTCATCTCAAATGTTTTGCACACTGTGGTTTATCCATTAAAAAACGAATTTATTAAAAGTAATATCCATGTTTCTTTATGACAGCGGCCCAACGTTTGGGCAAGCCTTGTATTCCAGTCAGGAAACTTCCGTCGTTGAGGCGTTGAATTACTCAAGTCACCTCATTAGACACATCCTGAATCGTACTGAATCTTTTCCCGTTGAGTGGCTTCTTCAGTTTGGGAAATGAGTCACAGTCTGGTGGGCTCATGTTAGGACTGTATGATGGGTGGAAAAGCAATTCCCACCCATTCTTTTCGAGAATGTCTCTTACTGTACGAGCAACATGTGTTCTCGCGTTGTCGTGAAAAATTTTAAAACCAGCTTTGAGCATTTCTTGCGTTCTTCGGCAAAACTTTGGGCGCAAAACATTTTGCGGAAGCCTTCTGTAGCATTCTGTTGTTACAGTGGTCCCCTTGGGCACTCTGCCTAATGCTATCACTGCAACCTTGTCATAGGTTGCAGTGATAGCAATGATCATCATCAGCTTAACCTTCGGCTGTTGGCGGTGAAATATTTTCTGGTGAGGTGATTCTGGATATTTCCACTGAGCGGTCTGAGATTTCAGTTCTGGTTCAAAATCTCGTATCCAGGTTTCGTCCATAGCAACAATTTTGCCCAAAACCTGCTCGCCTTCTGTCTATTACCGCTGAGGCAATTCTTCTGCGATCTTTTTGCAAACTGCTTGCTGCTCTTCACTCAGATTATGCGAAACCCATTTGGGTGCCAAATTTCTCTTCTGTAATTTTTTAGTCAAGATTCTGAAAACCGAAACGGTTGAAATGTTTACATCACATGCAATCTCTTTACGTGTTTTCCGTCGATCTTCTTCCAAATTCCTGTTGACGATAACCACAGAAATGTCTTCCATTAATCTGATGGTTGGCCGCTTCTTGGGTCTCTTTAATGCATCCCCGACCTTGGCGGAAGCGAGAAGCCACCGTGACTCCGTGTTACGATCCACTACACTAACCTCGCAAACTTCACACAAAGCTTTATGAATTTCGGTAGGGGATATTCCTCGCAAAGTTTCAATTTTAATGTTGGATCCCAGGTCGCTCAACGAGATCTGGCCTGGCTCACTTTCTTCCACCATTTCTATGCAGAATATTTCGGAAAACGAACAATTTAACCAGCAAACGTGGACACAACTTGGTATACTGAAGTCTGACTCACAACTGATGCAACTATTAGAGCGATTGCACCATCCTACGAGCAAAGCCTTTTCAGAGTGCAAAACTTTTGAAATGTTTTCCTTCAACGAATTTCTGCAAGCAAATGAGATGGCATTAAAGGAGGAACTGAGGGCATTTTTTTTTCTGTATTTCTTACAACTGCGTTTTTATATAGAAAACCATTTCGCAGCGGATGAAGTAAAGTCAATAAAATAGGTGAGGGATCACATCTTTTCAATGCTGAGATACCTGCGCATTTCAACAACGAGGAAATAGAACAGTTCATTGACGTGTCAACTGACTCAACACTGAAAGTACGGTTCCAGTCTCTGTCACTGCCTCAGATTTGGTGCCAAATTGAAAATGAATACCCAGTGAAAAGTAAGAGAGCCCCCGCGTGTGTTGATCCTGTTTGTTACTACTCACCTTTGTGTATATGGTTTCTTGCCAGTTGCAGAATGTTAAAATATAGGGCAAAAATTAACATCGAAAAAGAAATGCATGTTACGATTTCAAACATATCGCTAAGATTTGAAAGGAAAAACAAACACTTGCGTCTCACTAGGATTTTAAAAATAAATTTAGAAGTTTTTCTATTTGTTTTCTAAATTTGCCTTTTTCTTGTTGATTAAAAAACCGTTTTTCAGTATTTTATTTTTCTTTTGATATGTGGTTAATCTTACATGTGTTAAAAAAGCTTGTTCAGCCTTTGAAAAAAATATTGTAAATCATATTGTATTGTTTGTGGACCAATCAAACAACTGCTATAATTTTCTTTTGTTACATCCTGTAATTATAATATTAATATATTCATCCCAATTATTTTCAGGAAGAAAAATTTTAGTACTACCGAGGCCCGCCTTACCCACCTCAAAAAAGAAAAGAGAAAAATGGAGCAAAAAGATGTAATGGGGAGCCGCGGTCAATGAATGACTAGTGGGTCAAGGGAACCGCGGGTCGAAAAAGTTTCGGAACACCTGCGGCACTTGTCCACGTTACACCCACAACCGACAAAGTGAGAGAACCGAATGGGTGCATTCTGAATATGTTTCATTCGTGAACATTGCAGCAAGACGACTAAGGAGGACCTCATGGGAAAATCTATCCTATACCTGCAATGTTAATTCGTTCCATATACATTTTCACAAAGACTATTACGTTTTGAGCGCAAATAAATAAAGTTCTAAGCTAATACACGGTGATTCGAGAAGGACTTCATAAATTTGAAAGCGTATTGATACTTATTCAGAATACTTACAGAATTGTTTTTTGTTGAGGCATTAATCTGTAGTAAAGCACATCAAGTTTTATCCTGCATATCATTCTGGTTCGATATGACTGACATTGATATTACGGCAGACATCCCACCAGAAGTCCATTTCTTCCCAAGCTCGAAGCAGTATATCTGTTGTCACTTCTACAACTGCGGCGCTGATTCGAGTTTTAAGTTCAGCGATATTTGCAGGTAATATAGGAAAAAACACTTGATCTTCAAAAAATCCCCATAACAAAAAAACGAGAGATGTCAAGTTTGAAAAATGAGGTGTGTGTGCTACCGAACCTTCTCGACCAATCCACTGCCCTGAAGAAACGTTTATTGAGGAAATCTTAGACATCTGTACAGTAGTGAGGTGCAAAGTTAGAAACGGGTCAAAAATTTCGGACCCGGACCCAGCCCGGACTAGTAACTGACCCAGACAGATCTGCTTTGAGCTATAAATTCCAAACTCAATGTGTATACATTGAAGAGCAATTGAATTAGAGGCAGCTGGCGTTGGGCAAATGTGGCGCTGTGGATGGCCCTGTAAACGGAAACGACAGGACGTATGCAGCGATTCGACAATATAAGGAGTGATGCGACGGGAATCAGTAAGAGTCGGACGCAGTATGGGTAAAACGAAGGATCTAAGCGCATTTGATCGTGGGCAAATTAACGGGGCCCGACGAATGGGTCACTCCATCTCGGAAGTCGTGCAGGCACTGAGATTTTCACGAGCCACTGTGTCACGAGTGCACCGTGAGTACATCGAATCCGGTAAAACCATCCCTGTAAGGGCCAACTGCCGTGGACAACAGCGGGTCAATGAGCGGGGTCATTTAACGCTGGTGCACAAAAACGTGTAAGCAGCCACACCATCCAGAACCATCTCCTCGCTATGGGGTACAGAAGCCATCGTCCCACGAGGGTACCGCTGCCGACCGCACATCACAGGGTGCAAAGATTAGCATGGGCGTGGAAAAATCGCCACTCGACCCTACACATGTGGGAAAATGTTGCCTGGACTGATGAATTGAGATGCACGTTGGTACATCCGGATGGCAGGATAAGAGTACGGCGAAAACCACATGAAGCGATGGATTCTTCTTGCTATCAGGGTACTCTTCAAGCTGGTGGGGGTGGCATTCTCGTCTGAGGACTGTTTACGTGGACTGAAATGGGACCCCTGGTACGTGTGTCATCGGCCCTCACAGGTCAACGTTACCGGGATATCCTGGACGACCATTTGCTCCCGTTTGTGCGTCTTCAACATCCGGCTGGGGACCTCCGAATTGTATCCGAATGGTTGGATAAACACTCCACCAACGTGACCTCGCTTCCCTGGCCAGCTAAGTCACCTGAACTCGATCCCATCGAGCACATCTGGGATGCCATCGAAAGAGATGTTCAAGCCTCTAACCTGCCTCCATAAAATCTCCGTGAACTGTGGGAGCTTGTTCAGGGGTCGTGGATCCGTATGGCTTCCCAACGCTTCCGGTGTCGTCGAAAATTCAATGCTTTGGCCTCAACAAGCATCAACGTCCAAACTGTGCAACGTATCCTGCACGATATGGGTTTTCGGAGCCGACGCCCAACTCGTGTCCCCTGGATGGGTGCATGACACAGAGCTATGCGCCTCGCTTGGGCACGGCAACACCGCCACTGGACACATGATGACTGGAAATAAGTAGCCTGCTCTGACGAGTCGCGTTTCTAACTGTATCGGGCAGATGGAAGGATTCGTGTGTGGCGCAAACCCCATAAAGCCATGGATCCCGCCTTTCAATAGGGAACTTTACCGGCTGATGGGGACTCCGTAATGGTATGGGTTGTGTTTAGCTGGACTTCGCTAAGACCCCTGGTAAGTCTATAAACGTCTGTGACCGGCCAGCGTTATGTGCGCCTCTATTCTGAAGAGATATACCCGTTCATGTCCTTTATTCATGCTGATGGCCTGTTCTAACAGGACAATGTACCTCCACACAAGTGTCGGCACGCCACATTATGGTTAGAGGAGTATTCATCAGAGTTTGGGGTGTTGCCATTCCCACCCAAGTCCCCAGATCTGAACGTGATAGAACACATTTGAGATGCCATGCAACGCGCTATCGAACACAAGAGTCCGAGGACTCGGAATGCAACCGAATTGTGGAACGCTCTGCAGGAATTATGGTGTTCATTGCCTACAGAAAATTTCCAGAAGCTAGTGGAGTCCATGCCCCGTCGTATTTCTGCAGTCCTGCGCTCCCGTGGGAGACCTACCAAGTATTATACTGGTGTACTAGTTTTTCTGGCACTTCAGTGTACATATACAGGGTGCATGTGAAAGTCCCTTTAGCCTGGAATAACTTGCGAACGGAGAGAGGTACAATTATGCAAAAGAGATAACGGTATAGTAAAGCGACTACGACCGATCGAATGCAACCGATAGCAGTTCCCCTAGTGGCGAAATGCGGAAGTTCGCCATTGCAAATCGAAAACGAAATAAGATAGAGCCAAATTTTCAATTACAAAGTTGTAGAGCATCACTTAATTAGTACAAAACGACATTTGTTTTATACGGATATGATAAATTGTAGCCTGAATACCCTAGAATGTCCGAAATCGATGCGCGACGATTCTAATATGCATATTCACATTTCGCAAATGTAGCCGTATGCAAATGCAGATTGTGATGTTGTACCGTACCTACGATAACCGGATATGTCCTGATCAGACGTTTTGGTCTACGTACGCTGTGTGAGAATGGCGAGCTTGGATTTCTGGGGTTACGTAAAAAATCAGGTGTTTGCAGCAGCGCCTACAAGTCTGCTGGATCTACGTCGTCGGGTTACAGATGCTTGCAATAGTGTGACGCCTTCCATGCGGGGGAATGTGCATGCAGAGTTACTCTCACGAATACAAATGTGTATCGTGGGCAACGGCGAACTCTTCGAACGTACTCGACATTAACTTTTTATCACTGTGCGGCAGTTTGCCGTTTTTGTTTTGTCTGACGTCATGAAACTGTATTGACATAAGTACGCATTTATGCAATAAATTGTACGTATTTGCTCATACCTATGCCTGTTCCTTTCAAACGTTCACACAAAAGGTCGCGCATCGATTTAGGACATTTTAGGGTATTCAGGCGACATTTATCTTATCCGCGTAAAACAAATGTCGTTTTGTATGCTCTACAACTTTGATGTTCTACAACTTTGATGCTCTACAACTTTGACGCTCTACAACTTTGTAATTGAAAATTTTGCTCTACCTCTTTTCGTTTTCGATATACAATGGTTAACTTCCGCATTTCGCCACTAGGGACGCTGCTATCGGTTGCATTCGATTGGACGTAGTCGCTTTACTATACCGTTATCTCACTTGCATAACTGTACCTCTCTTCGTTCGCAAGTAATTCCAGGCTAAAAGGACTTTCCTGTGCACTCTGTATACACTATATATGAACGTAATATGTATATTCATCCCAATAACTGCTTGATATTTAATAACTGAAATCCATTTTTAATAATAAAATTTTGTTACTTGCTAAATTTTAGTGCCATTTTAGTACCACTACTTTGCGTAATCCAGAAGTAATGGCTGACTATGACCGTGAGTATATTACAAATGGGAATCCTTATTTACGATTACACAAATGTATTTTTTTAAATGTATTTAGATTGTTCACTCTTTCCATGCTTTGATGGAGGAGCGCCTACTTTCATATGGTCCGTTAGATTTTTGGTTCCATAAGCTCTTATTACACCGTCGACTTCTTTCTTTGTAATAATGCACTTTCCACATTTTGAGCAACAAGCAAGACCGAACAACACAGATTTATTCACCGGTTCTTTAATGAGACGGAACAATTTCCAACATTCACTCTTCCCCTTATGGTTTTGAACAATTACGTATTTGTTAGCTTCAACGCCTTTCTCAACCTCCTTAGTATTAAATCCATCCATATTATCAAAAAAGGAGTTAATTTCGACATGCCATGTCATTGAAACGGGATGTTAGCACAGCAGTCGAAAACCTCTGAATGCTCAATATAAAAGATGCGATGTGAAAAGTAACTCTTAGTCATACAGTGAACTTCGCACGGAGAGATTGAATCAGTTGAGAAGCAGGAGAATGGCGTTTGCCTGTACCTTGCCCTGGGCAATCGCACTGTAAAAGAATGCAAAGGAAGTATCTTTTTACGATATGGTGTCAGTGTGTTTGACGTCGGTAGGTGAAAATCTTCGTTGCTTTAAGAAAGAGACGACAATATTTTTGCATAGCAAATCATTATTCACTCTGTGGCCACCAGTATCGACTACAGAATTACATAATGCGCATTTTTCTTTGGAATATATTTTTCTCTTTTCAAGAATAAAACGGGAATAAAACCGGGTCGAAATCGGATCAGGAACACCTTGACGCGACCCGTTTGACCCGCAAGAAATTATCAACCCGTTGACCCACGACCTGTTGTCCCTCTCTAGTGAGGTGGTGCGCCGTCTTGCTTAAAAGTAAATGCTTCTTCTTGGTCATCATCGTCCAACTGTAGAATGAGATAAATTTTCGAGCATATACAAAAACAGTAAACGGTACACGATACCGTTTATTGTTTTCTCGTGAAAAAGGAAGGGGGCCTTAAACCTTATGTTTGCTAAGTGCACAAAACTTATCCACCTTTGCGCTGTCACAAATATGTTCCAGAGATTCACGTGAATTTTCGTCGCCCCAAATCTTGCTGCAACTGTGGGTGTTAGCCTTACAACTGACATGAAATTTCAACTCATCACTGAAGTTTTCGTTGTTGAGGAATGTCTTGTCTTCCTCTATTCGATGCAACATTTCCTCACTGAATTTCTGACGAGCCACGCAATCTGCGCTGCTAATTTCTTGAACCATGGTAAATCTGTATGGTTTTAATGCAACCGCTTTCGTAACACTAGCCAAACCGTCGGTTGTGAAATACCCATTTCACGAGACGCACGTTGCGTTGATTTCGTGGGACTTCAAGTGACGCTTTTCCTCTCTTGGTCCACGACAGCAGCAGTAACACGCGGACGACCAAAGATTTGTCCTGGCGAACAGAACAATCAGTATCAACAAACTTTGTATGCCAATAATAAGTTGTAGGTTTACTGGGAGAATCCTTACGATACTGGGTGCGAAATTTCCGTCAAACAGTTGTCGCGGATTTCGTTTCTATAAACCAAAACACACAACAAGGATCCTCTGAATTTGTGAAAGCAGCCATTTTAAAAAGGAAGCCGCTGGCGGTCGCGGTTCTGAAATTCGGATTCGGTGATATGGCACTACGTGAGGTAAAGTTTGATGTGTCTTGTTACAGATAACGCCTGTTAGTATCGTGCTATGGGTTCGGGCCACCATAATATCTATTAATGCAGATAACGCCTCCAAACATTTTGTAAGCATTCTGAATAAATTTCTATACGCTTTCAAAGCTGTATCCTTTAAAATCACCATATATGCTCGAGCTGTGGTTTTGAACATTTTCTGAGAATTGTTTTTTGTAATTTCATTTACCACAACGATATTCATTCCCATTTGGCACCGATTGAGATAAATTAAACTCAAAACAAAAATCTGACAATTTTTTTCGAAAAACAATTGAGGCATACATTATTTCATCTGTTTGCACTGGAATTTTTTAACACCAGAACGCAATATTGTTTGTGAAAATAAGTATAGAATTACACTATCTACCAACACGTTATTGGACACCCCTGCAATCGACGATATCTGCGGTCCTGATACACGTCACGGCCGCCGCCGTTAAATATCGTGTGGGAAACAACAACGCAACCAGTCGCATGCAAGATGCCACGCAGTTCGGAGCTCTCTGATTTCGAGAAAGGTGTAATCGTCGGGTATCACAGAAATGGCCGATCCATACGGGACATGATATATCCAGCAATTTGAAGTACCCAAAATCGACAGTGACCTTCGTGATTGGCAAGTGGAAGATGAGAGGTGACTGTCGGAATGTGCCCCGACCCGGCAGACCCACAAAACTGGGAGTTAGAGACCGACGGGTGCTGGCCAGAGAAATTCGGAAAAACCGTACCAAAGCGATGGGCCACATCCGCGAGGAGTTTCAACAGGCATCCGGGAGTGTTATTTCGATGAATGCCATCCGTAAGGAAGCCCATCTGCTCGGTTATCATGGACGTGCTGCCGCCCACGAGCCTTTGATCACCAAGTCCAATAGAGCTGCTCGGCTAACGTGCTGCAAAGAACGTCGACAGTGGATCGTTGAACAGTGGAAACAGGTTCTCTGGAGCGACGAATAAAGGTTCACCTTCTACCGTTCGGATGGCAGGGTCTGGGTTTGGCGTCTGCCTGGAGAACGCCTCCTGCCGGAATGCATTGTGCCAACTGTGAAATTCGACGGCGGTGGAATTATGCTATAGGGGTGTTTCTCCTGGTATGGCACGGGACCCTTGGTCGCAGTTCCTGGTAGACTCAACGCCGAGACCTACTGCACCATTTTGGACGACCATGCGCTTCCTACGTTGTGGCAGTTTTACGGGGTGGACCCATGTTATTTTCAGGATTACATGCCACCTGTAATGTTGCGAGGTCCACCATGGCTTGTTATGGTGACAATGGGGTTGATCAAATGGACTGACCTGCGCAGAGCCTGGACCTTAACCCTATCGAGCACCTCTGGGACGAGTTGGAGCGTCGACTTAAGGGGTGCCCCCACCGTACGAAATCGGTGAAGGAACTGAGCTGTTTTCTCCAAGCCGAGTGGAAGAAAATACCGCTAGCCGTCGTACAACGCCTGGTTGAGAGTACGCTCCGGAGGATCGCAGCTGTAATCGCCGCTCGTGGAGGCTCCTAGAACTATTGAAGGTGAATAAACTTCGTTTTCCTTTGCTATCACAGGTGTCCAATTACTTGTTGGTAGATAGTGTATACCGCTGGTATAGGATAAGTTTCCCATTGCCGTCCACCTTAGAGGTCTCAGACATGAAGAATCCACGGTTTTATTTAACTTGTGCTTGTCTCTTATTCCTGTCGTCTGTGTACTAGCTACTCAGATATGATTTATTTTTCAATGGCCCACGTCAATGGGTGTGTTTTTCGGATCCATGTGTGGTGTCCCGCTGGACGAGCGACGAGAATTCCCACAGATGCTTCTGCCAGTGTGCGTTCTGCTTAATTTGATTTCTCACGTTATGCGCAGCAAGTAGGCATGACTATACAGGAGGAACCTATTTGATAATGTTGGGCGATCCAGCTGTTTCTCTAACCCCTTGGATTTCTACTTCATCAAGTGCATTGATGACGCAGCTTTCGAAAATTTTGAAATTCTTAAAAGCTGAGTGATCCTGGCATCACTTAAACATGCAGCAATAATAAAAAGCCTGTTTCGAAACGTGATATATCCTTTGATGATATATCCCCATGACCTCGTCCAAACATGGTTGTAGTACAAGCACTTTAGCACATTCAGCACTAGGGGAAAAAATGGTCGACAATGAGCCATCACGTATTTGATCAGTATAATTCGCTGTACATTGAATTCTGTTCTACCATGGCAAAGATTTGTAATTCTGTACCTAGGGTGTGTAGTGTCACTATGTCCGACCATCTGTCTATCTGTCGACACAGAATCTCGGAATCTATTAGCCAGATTCGAACCCGTGAACTGTGATAACGAGGATTTATATACACTGTGCCTTTTTCAATTCGTAACTTCGCTGCCAGGGGCGTAATTTACGAATCGGAAAAATGTTCAAAATTAATTATTCTATTGGTACCTTTTACCACGAAAACCGTCTTGTGGGCAGCTTCTACATCAACTCATTCGCAGTTTTCCCACTACGGGCGTAAATGTATATTTATTTCTTCCCACGATATTTCTGCATCTAAAGGTTCAATTTTAAACATTTCCTTTAAGTAGGATAGAGTTCACAGAGAAGAAAAGCTTTGCATATAATTTGTAATTTTTTTAAATGGACAATTTTATCACAGCAGAGCCTAAGAAGAGATTTCTGTTTACTGTACATTTGCCATTTGCAGCAGTATGTATCTACACGTCTGAAAACCCAACTGAAAGAATTACCCTTTGGTCATATACTACTCACTACGGAAAACATTTCATGTACGTAGATTTGCTGTTTAAAATAATGCATAGTTTTCCCGGTAAGGCGCATGATATTGCATTTATTTTGCTCGGTATCCATTCTGCTAAAACGTCAGATTTGAAAAGAATACTTTTACAGTGAACCCCATTTGCTGTGTGAAAAATATTTCGCAAAATTTTGAGTTTTTCGCAATGCACAGTTCTGACGCTAGGTGGCGTGAGTGTGAATCTATGTTCGCAACTGCATCTCCGCTTTAAAAATCATATTAAAAATGTCTTGTACTGTATGCCATTCGCTGTTAAAGATTTTGAACGTTATTATCCACTTTAAATAAAGCACAGCCTTCCATTTAACGCTGGTATTTTTTAAATTTTGTTCTTGATATGTCTGCTTTTAAAAGTCGTATCTGAAGAATGTATTTTTAATTGCGAAGAACCCGTCATGAGGAATACTTTCCATATCATCATCATCATTGTCAACCATTGTCAATCCATTGCTGGACAAAGGTCTCCCCAAGTTTCCTCCACAACGGTCTGTCTTGTGCCAGTCTCGTCCATGTCACTCCCGCATACTTTCGAATTTCATCCACCCATCTTCCATGTGGTCTTCTTCTGGGTCTTTTCCTGTCCCTTGGAATCCAATCTGAAATTTCGACTGTCCATCGATGGTCTGTCCTTCTGGCAGTATGTCCAGCCCGTTGCCATTTCAGGGATTTAACTCTGACCATGATGTCTTCCACTCTTGTCATTTTTCGGATCCACGATTTCCTCTTCTTATCTCTCCTGGTTACACCAAGCATTCACCTCTCCATACTGCTTTGAGTTGTCTGCAGCCTGTGTATGTCTCTTTTAGTTAAGGTCCATATATATATATGGCCTTCCAGTGCTTACGTCTTTACACCATACGTAAGCACTGGAAGGCCATATATCCTCTCCTTTTTCGAAGTGCCTCTACGGGATGTCATGGTGTATTATTATTTGGAAAAACGTCTACGAATTCAAAGGTCTATTTGAAACATTAGATCTTGAAAGAAACTTCTTCAAAGCACAGATTTCCTTCTAGGAAACGTAAAGGTATATAATGTTTTCCTCGTTATCTCTGCTTCTAATTGTTCTATTTGAAAGATTACCATTGCTTCGGATATCTTTTGCTATGAGGATTACTTTGTTTGCACATTTTGTGGATTTCGGTAACACATATTTCTGCCGAGAGAGGGCGTTAGCAGCAGTTTAAACAGAGAGCAGTTTATCTGTAAGGAAGTGTAAATGCATTTCCTTCTTCGATGTTTTTTTATTTTTATTTTTCTAAAAATCAGCTTGGAAAAATTATTTTCGAGCAGGAAAGGTTTCAGAATACGTGGTTATTTCACGCGAGGTGTTGGTGTCATCTTTCTTGTTAAATAGGTGTCCGAGAAACGTATTGGGTGTGTGCAAAAGTTCTACCCGTTTTTGTAATAGATGCAAATTGCGATCGGACAATTTACGCCACAGAGGACGCTGCGATGCTGTAATTTCGGCCAATAAAGCGTGAAGCAGTAGAGCCCATAGAGGCACTAGGTTTGTCCGAGCTAGTCATTCGTAACGGAAATCACGGACGGTGTAACATGGAATGTGATAAGTAGCACATTAGACATTGTTTGCTGTACGAGTTCGATAAAGGCAGTACTGCAATCGTTGCTTGCCGCTACATCTGTCAAGTGTATGGGGAGGATGCAATTGATGATAGCACATGCCGCTGTGGGTTTTGGAAATTCTGAGACGGAGACAGAAGCTGCAAAGGTCAGCAATGTCATGGACGGTCACCTGTGGTTTCTGACGAGGATGTCGACCAAGTCTTAACAAATGACCCACATCCAACCGTTCAGGAATTAGTAGAAACGTTGTCGACACACAAAACGACAGTCGAAAGACAGATGCATGCTCTTGAGTTCATCACCAAGTTCGATAACTGGGTTCCTCATCAGCTTTCTGCAAAGCAACGGGAGGAGTGAATCCTTACCTATGTTTCTTTGCTTTCTCGTCACAGAAATGAACCGTTTTGGGGAGGAATTGTAACTGGTGATGCGAAATGAGTACTGTACCGTAATGTAAAGCGTCGACGGACTGTGTGCCAAGGTGCGGAGCCTGCTTCATCGACCTCAAAAAGAGGGCTGCATCCCAAATATTTTTGCTGCGTGTTTGGTGGGATGTCCAGGGAATAATCCACTGGGAGGTGTTGGCACCTAACCTAACGATAAAAGCTGACCTCTACTGCCAACCATTGGGCAGATTGCGAGAACAACTGACATCGAAGCGGCCAGCACTCGTCAATCGCAAAAGGCGTGATCCTTCATCATGATAACGCCAGACCTCACGCTGCTTTAATCACTCGGCAAAAATTACTGGACTTTGGTTGGGAATTGTTATCTCACATGGCGTATTCCCCTGACCTGGCACCTACGGACTAGAACCTTTTCGATCACTACAGAACGCTTTCGCTCTCCAAGCCTTCGATGATGTGGACGAAGTGAAAACGGTATTACATGACTTTTTTGACTCTAGATCACAGGAGTTTTTCCGGCGTGCGATTCACCTACTCATAGACAGATAGCAAGAGGGCATACTTCTGTATGCCCTCTTACTATCTTCCTATGATTGCATTTATGTGAAATCCTTGGTACGTTATTTGTTGTGCTGTCCTACTTTCTTTGCAGCCTACAGAAACGGGTAGAACTTATGCACACACCCAAGAGATTGCGTCGCGAATACCGTGAAGGAAACGGATTGCAGTTTATAATGCAGTCTTCTCAGATGGTTCGAAATTTCCACAGAAATACGATGAGTAATGAGACTGAATCTTTTTTAAAAAATGAGAAGTAGGAAAACTTACGTGAATGTATTTTATTCGAAGTACATTCCTCGCGCGTTAATACAAGACGTGGTACGATCATTCAACAAAAGAAAGGACTTGCAAAGGCCATATTTTGGTATTGAGCTAAGAGCTAATGTCACAGTTCTTTGTACGTCTTCGTCCTCCAAAACTTCTCATTTTAAAGGCATTTTTTATTTAGGGAATAGAAAGTAGTCACACGGTGACACATCTGGAGAATAGAGAGAATGGTTGAGTATACACACTTGTTTTCGTGCGTAAATTGCTGTACAGGAAGCAACCTGCCAAATTGGCTTGGCAGTTAGCGTGTGTGAGTCTGGAGGAATTGGAGGCTGCTGTGTTGCAGCGGAAGCATATCCGGCGCGTAACTGGAAGACCCTGGGTTCGACTCCCGGGGGTGGCCAATGAGAATTTTTCCGTGACTCTCTTATAAACGTGGAAAGAGCGAAGATCTTTGTTTGATGTTCCTGGTCCACGCTAAATTTCTGTATTAATTATTCATTGCTTTCTAATTATTTCTTCAGTTGCTGCTTACCATCTTTGGTGAATCCCCAGCATTGTGCGGGGGTCCAAGAAGCAACCTGCCAAATTGGCTTGGTAGTTCGCGTACGTGAGTCTGGAGGAATTCGAAGCCGCTGTGGTGTAGCCGAAGCATATCCGGCGCGTAACTGGAATACCCTGGGTTCGACTCCCGGTGGCGGCCAATGAGAGCTTTTCCGTGACTCTCTTATAAACGTGGAAAGAGCGAAGATCTTTGTTTGATGGTGCTGTATAGTGAATGCTCTGTGCGAGGATGCGTTATCGTGAAGAAGGAACCATTGCCTGATTTTGTACTCAGGCCTGACACGAGCAATCTCCTTCCACAATCGTTCCAAAATGGATGTGTAAGATTTGCCAGTAATAGTTGCACCTTCAGGAACTCGTGATGTAGAATTCCCTTGCGTCGTAAAAGCATACAAGCATTGTCTTGACTTTGGACTTCTGTAAACTGATGTTCTTTCCTGTAATTGACTGTGACGACTTCCACTGAGCACTCCGACGTTTCGTTTCAAGGTCATCACGAGGCACCTTATCTAATTACCCGCCATCGTACTTTCCAGAAAATTCTGCATTGTTTCTGCAGTCTCCAGGATAGTTTTTACGTATTCCATTTGTGCATGTTTCTGGTCGTCTGACAACGCATGCGGAACGAAACAAGCACACATTTTTTACCCCCAAATCTTTCACTAAAATTTGACGAATCGTCTCCTGATAATTAATACCACAATAAGATATCTCGGAATTGACTTATTTACTGTTTATCACGTAATATCAGTTTTATCAGAAAACTTGAAAACTTCGTCGTTCTGGAGCGGGAATCGAACCCGTATCTTTCGATTACCGTTCGAGCATGTTAACCGTCACCCAGGAGGACAAAGTCCCAAGTATGTGAGTATTAAGAGCATCGGATTATTTTCCGACCGCATTTTTAATCGAAGTCAATTGTTATGCCATCTAGCGTTGTAAAGCAAATCCCCAGTCTTTCAGGTATACAGTGCAGTAGAAATATTATTCTCGTAATACGTGAAAATACATCATGATTATTAACACAGCAATCAGACATCTCTAACTTGATTGCATTTCCTGTTTCTCAAGTAATATAAATTTCATCAGAAAACTTGAAAACGCCATCGCCCTGTAGCGGGAATCGAACCCGCATAGCTGGATTATCGTTCGACTCCTCTTTTAACACCGAGCTCACATCTAGCATCCTGAAGGTCACACAACGATAACTTTTTATCCTTTCGCGAATTTTCTCAATGAGCTCAGATCTGCACACTGAAATCAGGAGTCCGGACCTTCCGTCATTTTAAAATCTTCCCGCCTATCCTCGAAATGTGCACACCAGCGAAATATTTGTGCATGAGATCGGCAAATAACCCCATACACATTGCGCAATAATTCAGCTCTCTCAGATGTAGTTTTATAGATTTTCACCCAGAAAGGGACATTTGCTCTCTGCTCCCTGACAGCGTTACGACAGTGTTCTTACACCAAAAGAGGTCATGCACAAAGTAAATAATCGTCTGCGTAATTCTCACGCAAACGCTGTTGCCACCGCATTGCTGATAAATGACTTTGCAAAAAGCCATGCCTTCCCGAACCGTGTGTTTTACCGGATTTTCAAAAAAAACAACAAAAAAACAGTCTCATTTCTTAATTGCCGCACTGTGTAAAGTGCTGCATATAAGTGTATATATGTATGCCGCACTGCTATTTCTGGTACCTCTCGTGACATCTATGTGCATGCATTCACACTGAACATGCAAATCATCATAAACGCCTAATAGCAATGAGACACGTTCCATTCTCACTCGCGTATCCAAAAATAACATTCAGATGGCTTCTAAACAATTCACTGCAAAGGATTCAGACGTGCGAAGCGCAGATAGAGGAAACATAGGAATGACTCGTTACAGTGTTTAAGTGATTTTGATAGAGACATGATACTTGCCTCTGAGAGTGCAGGCATGTCACTCGGCTATACTGTATCAAGTTTGTTCAATAAGTGGTGAAATTTGCACAATTTATTCTAGAAATCCGACCGAAGCAAATCCTTCCTCGGTCGAATGCCCTTTCAAAATAGAGCGTTTAGTACACATTTTCTTCTTCAAGGTGTACACAGCTTTCCAGATAGGCGACGGCAAAATCATATTGCGTCTTTAGCACGTCTTTTGTTATAAAAAAAGCACATGCTTATATTACAGTATCACTTTATCCGTCCGTCTGTCTGTCTGTTCGTCCATTTGTGTGCACCATATTTCGGTAACTAATAACCCGATTTGAAAAATTCTATCAGCATTAGGAAACTTGAAGTGTGGGAACAATACTCCTTGCGCTTCGTTTCTGTCTGATGCATAACTTCACCTCTAGAGTGCGTAAATGCAGATGCTATCGAATCTTAAATGCATTTGAGCCGCGGATGGCTTAGTGGTTAGTGTTTCAGACTATCGATGCTGGGTCCCCAGGTTCTAGCCTGGGCTAATCTTTCAGAGATGGTGTGATTTACTAACAATCGCTGAATATCCGCCGTGCATCGGGCGAGCACGTTAAGTGACGGCCCCCAGGCTGGACCCACTGGTTAAATGGGTATCCTTTCCTATGTCCTAACTGAAATTCTCTCACCCATCTATGTGCAATATCGTACTTGTACGGTGGCGCCATCTACTGTACTCTAATCTCACTACAAACTGTTCTGTCAAAAGTCGCTAGACTTGCTCTCATTCCTTCCATTTCTGTGTCCTGCCCAAAAGGCGATCTCGCTGTAGGTGGCTGGGACCTAAACTCTACTCCCTGTGGACGGAAGTCCTACATGAAAATGACAATGCTCTTCGGGGTTCTTAAATGCATTTTGTTCCATATATTGCTTTTAAATATCCGATTTAAAAATTATTTTTCTTTTCGATGGCGTTTATATCGAAGACTGTTTTAGGTGCAGTACCCCGCTAGGGGGCGTAAAGTTAAATTGCGTTTTCTTCGATATCTCTGCTTCTAAAAGTGCGATTTGAAACACTTTTTTCTGTATCTGACGCAGTTCTTGATGCAAATGTTTTGCATATGATTTATATTTGGTAAAGAATGGTTTCGCCACCAGGGAGCTCAAGTGTTTATTTCTACTTCTGACGTATTTGCAACAAAATTTGAGCTTCTGAAATCTCAATTGAAAAAATTATTTCGGGGACGCTCACCTCGAAAAACCTACTGAGAATACCTTAAAACATTGCACAGGTTTTTCGTCAGGGCGCGTAACATATCTTATTTTTGTCTGTATCTCTATTTCTAATGGCCTGATTTGAGAAATTATTTGTTTATCCGCGAGGATTTCCGGCGGGAAATGTTTTTCATATGATTTAAATTTTATCTTAGCGCACAAGTGTGCGACTACAGAGCGGAAGCTCATGTTTCCGTTTACAAAGGGACTAAAAACCCGATTGAAAAATTTCTTCTTCGGTCAGATGCCAACTATGGAAAAATTTTATTAATATTTCTTTCCTAAAATAATGCCCAATTTCGCAGCTAGCTGGAGCAAACATTTAATCTGTTTTTCGCTATATCTCTGCTTCTAAATGTCCGATTAAAAAAAATATTAACACCGGATACCATTTACCTTGTGGAACACTTCAGGTTCTTACTTGAGGAGTTTTTTGTAGTTTACGGTTCTCTCGCTAAGAGATGCCTGGGTACTGGTGTTTACAACTGGATCTCCGCTTCTAAAAACCCTTTGAGAAATTCCTTTTTTTACTGTATGCCATTGGCTACAATAAACTTTAGATACCATTATCCTCCTGAAATAATGCACAGCTTTCCCGCTAGGGAGCCTAAAGGTCAAAACCTTTTTCTTGCTATCTCCGCTTCCGGGAGACGTATATGAAAATTTCTCATTCCTTAGCATAGCTTTAGCCATGAAGAATAATTTTCGCCTATTTCCAACTTTTCCATTATGCTAAATTCTACCGTTTGGAGCCGTAGAGTTATATCATATTTTCTTCTATATTTCTACTTTTAACTGTCCGATCAGAAATTATGTTTGTCTTTGATAATTTCTTCTCCTATGAGAAACGTTTTGTGCACCATTTGTTAATTTTTGTAGCATACTTTTTAGTTGCTGGTGGAAGTAAGCACCTGTTTCTAAATGTGGATGCTATATCGACTGTAGAATACCAGACTTTATTTTAACCAGTTCCATTCCCTATGAATAAGTCTGATAAATTTTATTTACTTCGTAAAAGATTCAAAAGACGTGCTGATTACATTCGAAAATTTGGACTCATCTTTCTTGCTCTTTATATCGCTGGTTCTAATTGTTCGATTTTGAAAATTCCGTTTGTTTCGGAATCCGTCGTTATAAGAAACATTTTGCATATCATTTGTGAGTTTTCGTACTGCATGGGGTTGCTTCTGGGGGTGGAAGGGGGGGGGTAGTAACTCTCTACTTGCAGGCAGATGGTTGACTGTATCTAAAATCGTGTTGGAGAAATTATTTTTGTAAGTGGTTACGTTCACTGCAAAGAACGCCTTAAATAATGTTGTAAATGCTTAGTTATGTACTTTAAATAATATGCAGTCTTTTCGCCTTTAATAATGTGCAGTCTTTCCGTCCATAAGCACCGAATTGTGCAAATTATTGGGGGAGGGCAATGGATGCGTTTTTCCAGAACCTGCATTTTATTTTATTTTTATAGATTACTATCAGGAGTACCCAGTTTTTCCCGGGTTCGAAAATTCACGAAGTTCAGCGGGCGAAATTTTATGGATGAAAAATATATTCCTGTAATTTTCCAGTAAAGTTATTTTAATTCGTTTAGGTTATAGCTTTTTGGTAAACAATATTTTTGGGGTTTTTCCATTGACAGCAAAAATGTAGAGATTTTTAGGATTGCCAACCTTTGAGCAGGTGACAGAGTTGTACGTGTGAAATGCAGGGTTCCTCCAAATTAATGCCAGCCACTGCCAATGACTGGCCTTGCGCTTTGTTGTTGAACATGGCAAAGGCCAGACGAATCGGGAATTGCAGACGCTTGAAGTCAAACGGCATATCTGTGGGAATCAGTGGAATACTACAAACAACAAACCGTCTTTACACGATATATAAAAGAGTTATATGATGGAATAAAACTTTAATGATAGTTAAAAATTTAAAAGCGTGAGACCTTTTGGGTCCTGCCAACAGGTAGGACCCGAAAGGTCTCACGCTTTTAAATTGTTAACTATCATTAAAGTTTTATTCCATCATATAACTCTTTTATATATCGTGTGAAGGCGGTTTGTCGTTTGTAGTATGACTTTTTAGCACGAGTTACCTCTGTTTTGAATCAGTGAAATCCTCAGGATGAAGACATCTTCTCCTTTAGCACAGCCAGTCAGAATAGTTGCTTCGATGATGTGCGTGAACAAATTTTTGATGCAAAGCCTGGTTCCATGGCAAAGTCTTGGTATGTCTAAGTTCCTCAGCAGCATGATTGGCGCCCTCTTTTTGAGAAACAAATTGTAAGAAGGCATACCTGGTGGCACCAGTGAGTTGCGGAACTCTGTCGGGTAGAGAACTGCCTGTGCTGCTTCTGTGGAAATGTCAATTAATTTGTAGGATGTGGTGGCTCCAGGAAGTAAATTTTGAATGTGAGCATTGTTATTGTTGACGCTGTCATTTTTTGGAGCTAGAATTGCTCTTTCACACAGCCGCTCATGATTCAGGTAATTGAGTTTAATGTTTGGAAAAACATTTCCCGCAAGTTCATCAACAGTCTTTAAAACATTGCAAAATCCTTTAGGGAATGCAATCAGTCCAGTTTCTGGCTCAGCTGGAATTTTACCATTACCAAGTTGAAACAGCTGGCGTGAAAACTCTCCTAGTGAAGCGTGCCTTTGCACATCAACTTGCATGTTGGTGATCAATGATATTTTTTTTACTTGAATCCAAAGATAACATGCTTTCAGGCATGCATTTTCCAAAACCTTTATACGGTCTAAGTTACAGTACCATGCGATAGTATACCAAATTTGGTGGTTCTAAGTTGAAAACTGTAGATTTCTATAGCGGACAAACAAACAAATATACGAACTTTCACTTATATATATGGATAGGAGCAACAGTGAATACATAATAAAGTAATATTGTTCAAGATGAATAAATCGTGGGTATGAACAATATTATTTGTTAATATTGTTCATTTGATGTTAACTTATTATTATTATAATTAGGGCGGCTGCAACAAATTTGACTACTTAACTATTTAACATTGAAACTTTGACACAAAAAAGCATAAAATACTCATACCTGAAGTATCGAAACTGAATCAAATTCTCATAAACAAAATGTTTATACTACCATTTCAAAACCTAACCTAGTACTATATTATAAATTGAAAAACATTGTCTGAAATTTATCTACCTCCACCTGATGAAAATTCGTATTTCCTTATGAATGCAAATGTTTGGCTTCTTATGTCCACTTTTGAGATGAACTCGTTGGCTATTTCATCCAGATCTAGTGAAGCTGGGAGAGTTTGATGACAGTTCAATATAGCAGTAGAATGTACAGTATTCGTCTTTGACTCATTGGTGATCTCAAATATGTCTTGAGCCTCCTGAGACTTGAGAAAGATCTTTCAGCTGAGCAAGTTGATACCAGGATTGTCAGCAACAGTCGAACCAACTTCACCATTTCTGTGAGAATATCCTTCATGTAAGTGCACTTTTTTGAAAATCTCTAGAACAGAGGCCAAACTGCCCAATTTGTAATTGCTTCTGCGAGCTGTTGTAATATCTATCACCATGTCACTGTGCAAAAGCAATTTTTCTGGATCAATGTGCAAACTTTCTGGACCTTGAATCTCACTCTTTTCCTGGCTATTACATCTGCACTTGGGCACATGACAATATAAAAATGTCTTTTAACACATTTAGTGCAGTTTACAAATTTTCTACGAAATTTCGCACGATTCCCCTTGAATCAAACAAGTGAAGCATCCTCCCTTTCCAGATACAATTTGCTTCTTCTGTTCTAAAAGCAAGAGTTTTGTAGTTTATACAATTTGAAGATTAATGATGTTCTTCACAAAAAATACAACATTCGACCCTTTTGGACGTTGACTTTGTCGCCTCGTTATTTAAAAATCCTGCCGCAGTTGGAATTACATTCCGTGTGCTAGACCTCTGTTTGGGAAAAATTTAGTTTTACTTTGGGTTTCACAATTGAAACCTTGTTTCATCATTGTTATCCTTTCTTCCCCTTCTACTTCCTTTCTTAAAAGTTTCATCAATCGTCCTAACATATACGTTTCCTTTGTATCCATTATAACGAAGTAAATTTTTGTCCACGCCGGGCTCGAACCCGGGTCCCCTCATTCCGGAATAAGTCGCTCTACCAATTGAGCTAAGCGGACGTTCATTCTGACTCCTATCTGCCTTTATGTCGTGTGCGTCCTGCTGGCAGGTACGTCCCATCTCCTCCCCCCCGAAAGAGGGCCGGGGCATGGCCCACGGGTCAGCCGTGACCATGAATCGTTGCAGGCACCTATCCACTGTAGAACGTGCACTGGAGAACTCCCAGTCAATCTGGTGTGTGGAATGCAACGTCACACCCATTTATTTTTCGAAACGCTGGAGAAGGGGTTCTCTAATTTTTCCTATCTCGCGGTGTGGAAATAACATCACACCAATGCGAGATTTTAAACGGTCGGGTCAACCGGATTGTTCGGGCGCCATTATAACGAAGTAAATTTCTCCATCATTTTTGGTCTACGCCGGGATTCGAACCCGAGTCCGCTTATTCCGGAATAAGTCGCTCTACCAACTGAGCTACGCGGACGTTCATTCTGATTGCCATCTGCCTTTATGTCGTGTGCGTCCTGCTGGCAGGTACGTCACACCATAGAAGACATATTTTGTTCCCATAGTCTCAAAATGCACTCAGGCAAACACATCTCAACAAGGGGAAAGAGCATAACGGCATATTTATCAGTCGTTACTTTCACACTTTCTAATACCCTCAAATGCGTTTAAATTCTATCATAAAGCTTCAGTATCGAAATCTTACCTCAGGGATTATTGGAATTTGTCATCACTATACAAAGTAGTTCTTTCACATAAACTTCAATGAACACATCGTCCCTTCCAAATCGTTCTTTCAAATAATCGATAGCTTTATAACAATTTTCGGAACTAGATGGGAAACTTTCTACAATATCCCTAGCTTTAGATCCCGTTCCAGTAACTTGTAGACTGCCACCAAAACCCTAACCATTCTTTAACATCTCCGGTGAAATTCTTTAGTTCTATTTCAGGTAAATTGAACTTCTTTTGAAGAAACACCTATTCTTTTATTGGAACTAGTATCACTATTTTTACAGTGCATAACACGAGATACTTTTGTTCTCAAAACAATGAGTCGGTCACTATACAGTTCCGCTACATCGATTTCCTGTCCATATTCCTCATCAGAACAGTGAGTATCTTCTGTTTCCAATATTTCTAAAATTGCTTTATCTAGTATATTAATTTCGTCTCATCTCTTTTGCAGTTTGACTAATAAAACTGCGATGTTATCCAAATCTTAAGTTTCCGCCCTCACATGTTCGTCTAAATTATTTGCAACCTTAGTAAACCTCGTTCTTAAATATCCTCTCTTACGTTTTAATTGTTCCAATTCGAAACGGTTGTGCATAGTAATCTCACATAATGTTCAATCAAATATTGCACATAGAATGAAGCACTTGACTTTCAATTTACCTTATTTCTAAAATCAACTTTCTCAAAATTGCTAACTATATTTATGAATATTTACTCTCATCACAACAGTTCTTCTTCCTAAACTGTTCCACTCAGCAGGTCTTGTCGCCGGGACGCCATGTTATAACGAATCAGCATGGCTAATTGGGAGTTTGTACGAAGACTAAACATTTTTAGCTATACGTACGTATCTCCAATCAGGCCGCTGAGAATAATTTATCAACTAGAAGAAATACAACCTGAAGAAACTTCCATTGTAGGCACTTCACGATACTTTAATTCGCTTTGTAAATCACTAAGTGAAAGATAAATCAACTTAGATGAACACTAATTAATATTACCCATCTTTAACAAAATCCGAACTGAACTTTTTCTTCTTTTCACGATACTTCTCCGCTCCATAGTGGTACCGCTATCTCGCGGACAAGAAGGGCGTCAAATGCAACATCGAAATCCAGTTCCACTTTAAAGGTGATGCCATCCAGCGGTTGAACGGCGCCAAATGTAACAATATTAGATCTTTGCAGAAAACAAGAAACAACTCAAACCGTACTTCTCAGGGGGAAAAACATGTCATCACTATAGTGGTGGCTGCAGCTGACGAAGGTTTTACTCCACTGAACCTGAATACTTCTCAGTACCTTCCTCAGTCAGAAAGCAATTCAGATCCACTTGAAAGTTGGAAAAGCAAAATTCTGAACAGTAAATATCCAAAACCAATAGATCTGGGAAACATTGACAAGAATTACTCACTTCAATCGATTACAAAAGGTTAGCTTTATCCAAAAATCGAAGGATTATTAATTGGAATTCAACGCGTCGTGATCGCAACCGAGATTCACAAGAAACACATAATGAAAGTTGCAAATAATAACACCTGAAGAATATGTGCAAACGTCAATGAAATCATTAAACGCATTTTAGCCGGCTGCTCTCTTGTTACAAAACAACACCATAAAAGACACGACCAGGCAGACGAGATCCTACATCAAGATCTTGGCGTTAAATATGGCCTTGGATAAGGCCATTTTTAATTACAAATAGCAACCACAACCTGTTCTCGAAAATCTGAATTACAACATGTTCTCGGATAAACCTATCAAGAAAGACAAAATCACAATCGGTCTGATATTATAATTGTAGACAACAAAACTGAAGAAGACGCAATTGATTGACGTTGCGGTTCTATTTACGGAAAACATCAAAAGAACAGTATCTAAGAAACTCTTGAAATATGAGAATCTGTGAATGGAATCTTATTGTAAAATCCCAGTTACAGAGTTGCTTCTGACGAGATACCCAATAACGTGGAATTATGAAAAACCTGGATTTCCAACATCACAAGGAAAGGAGGGTTGAACTTTCAGTACGCCATAAATTTATTTTTAAGTCAAACCGTATTATTATCTTATAAAAAAAATGTTCAAGCTACGTACAAATAAGTTCCAGGACATACCGCATAACTGATGTAACAATAGTGGGATAGAAATATCACGTGTATGTCAGACTATAGCAGTCCTTGGCCAATCAGCGAACAGCTGGAAACCAGTTTTTACCAGTAACTCGTCCCATTTCGTTTTAGCCATGGAAGAGCAAAAACGTAATCACGAGCTTTTGTGGGAAACTTGGTAAATCATCTAATAAAACTTACACAATGTTTAAAAACAAGTACAAAGACAAAGCATTACTTCGCAGCAGAGTGTTCTAATGGCATGTACAGTTTCGCGATTGGCGGGATTTTTTTTTTTGATTGGAGGTTTAACGACCACCGTGAGAAACTCAATGGGCTATAAGTAGTCGCCCGTCCCTAATTTAGGGTCACTGGTTCCAGGGAAGGGAGAGAGCCAGTGCCGTAAGACAAACACAACATCCATGCCTCACCGGGATTCGAACCCGGACCCCTTGTGGACGAATGATCAGAGGCCATCGCTTAGACCACTGCGCCACCGGGGCGGCCGGGCGGGATTTGTTTCATGGTGATCCGAGATCTGGGCTTCATGCAGTGTACGGACAATGGAAAGAATCGAAGAGGTGCGGATTCAGTTGAAAAAAGACCTCCGAATTACAGTGAGACTTTTGGCTGAGTTGGTGAGCACCAGTAAGTCTATCTGTGATGTCACTCTACAGAAGGATCTGAAAAAATGAAAACTTAATGTCATATTGGTATCCCGCATTATGAATGAAGACCGAAAGGAGGCTCGTTCATGGATCTGTTCTGATTTTTTGGGCGCTGCAGCAGAGGATCCTGAATTTTGCTGCAGAATTATTGCAGGAGGTGAAACATGGTGAATGCAGTATCATTCATAAACCAAACCACAAGGCGTGGAATGGAGAGGCGCACACTTACCATTGACCAAGAAAGTCCGCATGCAACCATCAAAGAAAAGGATGGTGGTGATAACATTTTGTGATTCGAAAGGTATTATTCACAAGGGACCCGTATCAGTGGGTTAAACGATAAACTAAGAATTGTACAAGCAAATCTAACGACGTTTACGCAGCAGTATTCGTCGCCGTCGTCCCCAGTTATAGGAATTCGGATATTGGTTCTTGCTCCATGGTAATGTAATACCACTTACCGCGTTCTCAGTCCAACAGTTTCTGGCTCACCATCAAATCACTCTGTTACCACATGCGCAGTATGCCATTGATTAATTCCTCCGTGAGTTTCCTGTTCCCAAGGATAAACAAGAAAGATGACACCGAATTTTCGGGTGTAATAAGCACGTCTTTTGAATCCGTTCTGACGCAAATTAAATTTATCAAAGCTATTCAAAGTCAATGGAACCGGTATGGAAAACAATAGTATCTGACGGAAGAAAGAAGTTTTTCAATCGGGTCTTTAATCCCTCAGATATTGCTGTAAACGAAATCGTGAGCTTACGAACTCTTAGAAACAGAGTTATTGACAAAAATAAGATGTGACTTTACGTCACTTGGTTGGAAAACCATGCATTATTTTAGATAGAAAGTTTACACAAAAGGTTTATCCATATGAGTGGTATTGGTCCAAGAAAAAAATGTTTAGTCGAGTTTTCAGGAGCCTAGATTTTGCTACAAATACATCACAAGTAGAATCTAACACTTATGACCTCTCGTGGCCAAACCATTCTTTACCAAACATTAGAAATTACGTGAAAAATTTTTCCGTCAGGTGTTGTATGCGATACAGGAAGAATTTTTCAAATCGGAGTATTAGGAGAAGAAAACGCAATTTACCATTGTGCGCCCTAGCGGTAAGTCTATGATTTACTTGAAAATTTTGAATTTATAGGAAAAACTTTTCGCATCGGAAACACTATACAACAAAGAAGGAATTTTTCAAATTGGACTTTTAGAAGTAGAGATATTGACAAAAATAAGATATACATCTACGCCCCTAGCGTAGAAACCATGCATTATTTCAAGAAGAAAATGTTCCTAAAATGTTTGTCGACAAGAGTAGTATCTGTCCACAAAAGACTTTTTTCAATCGAGATTTTAGAAGCTCATATTTTGCTACAAATACATCAGTAGCGGAAATTAAGACTTATGCCACCTGGTGGCCATACCATTTTTTTACAAAAATTAGAAATTATGTGCAAAGGATTTCCCATCAGGAGCTGTATCCGGTGCAGAAAGAATTTTTCAGATCGGAGAATTAGAAGCAGAGATATTGTTACACGGCACTAGCAGTGTTCCTGCCGAGTCTGCCGGTAACGGTGCTTGAGACCTGAAGTACAATTTAGTTGGCCACGGCACCAGGTGAGAATCTCAGGTGCACTGCTGCACTCAAAGATTCACACCAGAACATAAAAAATGAAAAGTTGAAGAATGACCCAAAGCATAAGGCTTGGGTGAATCCACCTTGTGAACAAAATAACAACAACAAATAAAAAATAAAATAATCTAAAAAAAAAAATGATACTTTGGGATCAGAGTTGTGATGAGGTTCACCTGCAATCACCAATTCGTGACTGAGTGTAGTGGTCCGGATCTTACTCCGGTACATTCAATCCCCAACCAGCCAGTACAACACTCACTTTCGCAAATAACACATGATTCTCAAATACACAACACAACATTTAATAACGTTCTGCGAGATTTAAACAGATACGGCGCCTCTAGGCGCATAGACAATTGCCCCTCATATGTGGGCAGCATACGGTGTCACACTTTACTGTCGGATAACGCAGCCGACTGAGTCTCCACCGGACTATCTGAACAAGAGATACTACTCGTTTACACACTAAATAGAGCTGCAGGTGATATTCATATACAATTGCTTAGAGAATAAAAAAAAAAATTATATGCAAACGATCACATTAAAAATACTCGCGACACAAAATACACAAGCACGTTAATTTGCGGTATAAGATTATAGGTGCGAAATACTGCCAAAGTTAATTAACTAAATCTAATAAGCATGCACATGCAGAACCCTTCTCCGCTCGCTTTGGCCCTGAACCAAAGTTAAAAAGAAACTGTCCCGCCCAGCGGAATTTGTGGCCACACCTTCTCCCTTATTCATGTAAAAAAGTAATCAGGAAATGGGCCCTGTAAGAAATTGAAATCTGTATGTGCAGGTATTTCCTCTGAGGTTCAGTCACTCAGCATTACTGCATCTATGTCCATGCAGCTTTGGGTGTCGGGATGGCACAAGTTCGCAGATGTGCGAAGAAAGAAAGAGGAAATATTCATCTACTTACAGTTTCGTGACTTTGCTGTGCAAATCCGTTGTGCATCACATAATATCACACGACAAAAAAACACACACACACAGACACTTGCACCATGTGGCAGCACCGATGATTCAACACTTCACTTTGACGCTTGATGTAAATGAAGCACACAATTAAAAATGGTAATATCACGCCGCACTTTGTTGCAATGATTAGAGTGCACACTGATCTATTCTCGTGACGATTTGAAGGTGGGCGTTAAGCAAAATAGGCCCTCTCACATCTGATGTTGCGGTTTCCAAGATTAATTTTCTCGGCCGAGCGAAATCAGACGTGCTTTTACCTTAAGCGTATATCGGCAACTCAACATTTCACCTGTATATTTGTTAGGTATCGAAGCCACCGCTCTTACGCTCATATTTTTCTTTCGACATGTTTTTATCCCGTCGCACTTACACGTAGTGGCTTCTGCTGCTTACGCTACCACACACACGCACACATGGGGACTCGCTTCACCCCCGTAAGACAAGCGCATCTCTTCACTTCCTCCACAGTAGGGGATGAATGGGGGTGACGATTCCACACTGCAGTGGTTGGCATCCGAACCCGACTTTGCTTGGCTTCGCTTCTCAGGAATGACCACTGTCCACTCGCAGACTTCTTAATTCCCCTGTAACTTGGCTTTCATTAGGCCAAACAGTCGCTGAGTTCCATTACGCTCCAGCCTAGAAATTTCTGCTTTATCCCGCGGATTTAGGCATTCTGCTGTCTTTATGGCAAACTGGCATCTCCAGCTGCCTCGAGTTGTCTCCATTTCTTACCAAATGCGGGGAGGTTTGCTGCTTCATTTTTCCCAATTCATTTTTTGCAGATCCAAGGCATCCAGCCTTTCACATCGGAGAGCGCACAGACAACTCACTTTCTTCCTTATGTTCATGCCAAGTGCGAACTCTTATTTTTCTGCACGGACCACACAGAGAGCAATTGTTCTCGAAAATGCCCCAAACAATCGACTAATTTACGATTATTCGCTAAACCTTTTGTCCCCATCTTCATTCATTTACTCAAGTGGACCCCTCTTCGAAAGGTACCATTCCGTGTTGCTTAGTTTCCCGTCAGCTGCGCCCTGATATTTATGACCTAACAGAGCTATTCTGAGACCACCCAGCCAGAGAGAGAATTCTTCGCCTCTTTTCTTTTCCAAACCCCAGATAAAACTTTATCTGCTGTTTACACTTTTAAACTCCAATCAAGCCTCGAACAATTAATACTTAATTAATTTCACACATCAACCACGCCCATTAATTACTAAATTAATGGCGGGGGTGGGTCGTAACATCGGCCCCTCCTCAAGAAATCTAGAAGTCCTCTTCTGGGCCTATCGCTTTGCTCTTATCAATTTCCAGAGCAACCATTGAGTGCTACCTTTTCCCACAGGTAGAAATAATTCAAAATGGCAAAAATATTGCGTTTCTTGCCTTCACAAGCATTGGAGCGACTTCCCAATTATCCCGCAATTTTGTTAATTAATTTTAGAGAACATCCGAAAGAAAAAAACAACGTAAATGAGAAATAAATAAAAAAAACTGAACTGTAAAAGAACATGTGAGTCTGCCGAACTGTGATTCCTAGCTGCCTCATACAATACGCGACATGGCGGACAAATTTTAGAGTTTTCTTCAGGTTTTAGGAGGGGGGGGTGTCCACTGTAACATTCCATCCCCCCATGAAAGAAAAAAAAAAGGGATGACTGGATGAAGTTTATTCATCCAATCATTCCATTTTTTTTTTTTTTTTTTAACTGTAAACACTCAACTCCTTTCCCACCGTCGCAAGGCACCTAATTCCGGATTTAAGTGCCCTGAGAGCGGAAGGAAAGTTTAAGGATTTCATCACACGTTCATTGCTACCCGTCGAGATATGCGGAAAGAAAGTTTAAATATGAGGCATAGCTTCGAGAATCCACGAGTTCCACGGATCTCTCACGTTCGATGCTCCTACACCCGCTTTTATCTGTGCTTCGATGCCAAATTCTTGCGTTCCACTGTCTTCGAGTTCCTTCTCAACATCGTAGATAATCGTGGTGTCACAGTCTTCCTGGGGATCCACTATAAACTCGACTGCTCCCCGTAAACCATAGGTGCGGCTAAAGCTGTTTGTCTCAGCTGTGATGTACCCGCTGTACTTGTAACAGGTGTACTCTCTTCCGGAACAATTGCAGCCTCAGTGCTCACATGTTCTCCGTCAGAGTGACCACCAGAATCATCTGAATCCATGTGACTCGCAGATGACGATTTTTTCGTGTTAGCCATTTTGTTTTTCTTACCCACTAAAATTATGACAGTTCTTAGAAAACAGCTTAAGGCTTACTTAATGCTAAATTATACAAAATTCGCAACCGAACAAAACTAAATAAAAATAGTAATGGTAGTCAATTCGCACTTATTTTACGAACATGAGTGTTGCTCCGCTAGCTGCAAAATATAGGTATCGATCCTGGGACAACGGCATCATTAATGTTACACGGCACTAGCAGTGTTCCTGCCGAGTCTGCCGGTAACGGTGCTTGAGACCTGAAGTACAATTTAGTTGGCCACGGCACCAGGTGAGAATCTCAGGTGCACTGCTGCACTCAAAGATTCACACCAGAACATAAAAAATGAAAAGTTGAAGAATGACCCAAAGCATAAGGCTTGGGTGAATCCACCTTGTGAACAAAATAACAACAACAAATAAAAAATAAAATAATCTAAAAAAAATGATACTTTGGGATCAGAGTTGTGATGAGGTTCACCCGCAATCACCAATTCGTGACTGAGTGTAGTGGTCCGGATCTTACTCCGGTACATTCAATCCCCAACCAGCCAGTACAACACTCACTTTCGCAAATAACACATGATTCTCAAATACACAACACAACATTTAATAACGTTCTGCGAGATTTAAACAGATACGGCGCTCTCTAGGCGCATAGACAATTGCCCCTCATATGTGGGCAGCATACGGTGTCACACTTTACTGTCGGATAACGCAGCCGACTGAGTCTCCACCGGACTATCTGAACAAGAGATACTACTGTTACACACTAAATAGAGCTGCAGGTGATATTCATATACAATTGCTTAGAGAATAAAAAAAAAAATTATATGCAAACGATCACATTAAAAATACTCGCGACACAAAATACACAAGCACGTTAATTTTGCGGTATAAGATTATAGGTGCGAAATACTGCCAAAGTTAATTAACTAAATCTAATAAGCATGCACATGCAGAACCCTTCTCCGCTCGCTTTGGCCCTGAACCAAAGTTAAAAAGAAACTGTCCCGCCCAGCGGAATTTGTGGCCACACCTTCTCCCTTATTCATGTAAAAAAGTAATCAGGAAATGGGCCCTGTAAGAAATTGAAATCTGTATGTGCAGGTATTTCCTCTGAGGTTCAGTCACTCAGCATTACTGCATCTATGTCCATGCAGCTTTGGGTGTCGGGATGGCACAAGTTCGCAGATGTGCGAAGAAAGAAAGAGGAAATATTCATCTACTTACAGTTTCGTGACTTTGCTGTGCAAATCCGTTGTGCATCATCATAATATCACACGACAAAAAAACACACACACACAGACACTTGCACCATGTGGCAGCACCGATGATTCAACACTTCACTTTGACGCTTGATGTAAATGAAGCACACAATTAAAAATGGTAATATCACGCCGCACTTTGTTGCAATGATTAGAGTGCACACTGATCTATTCTCGTGACGATTTGAAGGTGGGCGTTAAGCAAAATAGGCCCTCTCACATCTGATGTTGCGGTTTCCAAGATTAATTTTCTCGGCCGAGCGAAATCAGACGTGCTTTTACCTTAAGCGTATATCGGCAACTCAACATTTCACCTGTATATTTGTTAGGTATCGAAGCCACCGCTCTTACGCTCATATTTTTCTTTCGACATGTTTTTATCCCGTCGCACTTACACGTAGTGGTTTCGCTGCTTACGCTACCACACACACGCACACATGGGGACTCGCTTCACCCCGTAAGACAAGCGCATCTCTTCACTTCCTCCACAGTAGGGGATGAATGGGGGTGACGATTCCACACTGCAGTGGCTGGCATCCGAACCCGACTTTGCTTGGCTTCGCTTCTCATAGGAATGACCACTGTCCACTCGCAGACTTCTTAATTCCCCTGTAACTTGGCTTTCATTAGGCCAAACAGTCGCTGAGTTCCATTACGCTCCAGCCTAGAAATTTCTGCTTTATCCCGCGGATTTAGGCATTCTGCTGTCTTTATGGCAAACTGGCATCTCCAGCTGCCTCGAGTTGTCTCCATTTCTTACCAAAATGCGGGGAGGTTTGCTGCTTCATTTTTCCCAATTCATTTTTTTGCAGATCCAAGGCATCCAGCCTTTCACATCGGAGAGCGCACAGACAACTCACTTTCTTCCTTATGTTCATGCCAAGTGCGAACTCTTATTTTTCTGCACGGACCACACAGAGAGCAATTGTTCTCGAAAATGCCCCAAACAATCGACTAATTTACGATTATTCGCTAAACCTTTTGTCCCCATCTTCATTCATTTACTCAAGTGGACCCCTCTTCGAAAGGTACCATTCCGTGTTGCTTAGTTTCCCGTCAGCTGCGCCCTGATATTTATGACCTAACAGAGCTATTCTGAGACCACCCAGCCAGAGAGAGAATTCTTCGCTTCTTTTCTTTCCAAACCCCAGATAAAACTTTATCTGCTGTTTACACTTTTAAACTCCAATCAAGCCTCGAACAATTAATACTTAATTAATTTCACACATCAACCACGCCCATTAATTACTAAATTAATGGCGGGGGTGGGTCGTAACATCGGCCCCTCCTCAAGAAATCTAGAAGTCCTCTTCTGGGCCTATCGCTTTGCTCTTATCAATTTCCAGAGCAACCATTGAGTGCTACCTTTTTCCCACAGGTAGAAATAATTCAAAATGGCAAAAATATTGCGTTTCTTGCCTTCACAAGCATTGGAGCGACTTCCCAATTATCCCGCAATTTTGTTAATTAATTTTAGAGAACATCCGAAAGAAAAAACAACGTAAATGAGAAATAAATAAAAAAAACTGAACTGTAAAAGAACATGTGAGTCTGCCGAACTGTGATTCCTAGCTGCCTCATACAATACGCGACATGGCGGACAAATTTTAGAGTTTTCTTCAGGTTTTAGGAGGGGGGGGTGTCCACTGTAACATTCCATCCCCCCCATGAAAGAAAAAAAAGGGATGACTGGATGAAGTTTATTCATCCAATCATTCCATTTTTTTTTTTTTTTTAACTGTAAACACTCAACCCTTTCCCACCGTCGCAAGGCACCTAATTCCGGATTTAAGTGCCCTGAGAGCGGAAGGAAAGTTTAAGGATTTCATCACACGTTCATTGCTACCCGTCGAGATATGCGGAAAGAAAGTTTAAATATGAGGCATAGCTTCGAGAATCCACGAGTTCCACGGATCTCTCACGTTCGATGCTCCTACACCCGCTTTTATCTGTGCTCGATGCCAAATTTTTTGCGTTCCACTGTCTTCGAGTTCCTTCTCAACATCGTAGATAATCGTGGTGTCACAGTCTTCCCTGGGGATCCACTATAAACTCGACTGCTCCCCGTAAACCATAGGTGCGGCTAAAGCTGTTTGTCTCAGCTGTGATGTACCCGCTGTACTTGTAACAGGTGTACTCTCTTCCGGAACAATTGCAGCCTCAGTGCTCACATGTTCTCCGTCAGAGTGACCACCAGAATCATCTGAATCCATGTGACTCGCAGATGACGATTTTTTCGTGTTAGCCATTTTGTTTTTCTTACCCACTAAAATTATGACAGTTCTTAGAAAACAGCTTAAGGCTTACTTAATGCTAAATTATACAAAATTCGCACCGAACAAAACTAAATAAAAATAGTAATGGTAGTCAATTCGCACTTATTTTACGAACATGAGTGTTGCTCCGCTAGCTGCAAAATATAGGTATCGATCCTGGGACAACGGCATCATTAATGTTACACGGCACTAGCAGTGTTCCCGCCGAGTCTGCCGGTAACGGTGCTTGAGACCTGAAGTACAATTTAGTTGGCTGATGGCACCAGGTGAGAATCTCAGGTGCACTGCTGCACTCAAAGATTCACACCAGAACATAAAAAATGAAAAGTTGAAGAATGACCCAAAGCATAAGGCTTGGGTGAATCCACCTTGTGAACAAAATAACAACAACAAATAAAAAATAAAATAATCTAAAAAAAAATGATACTTTGGGATCAGAGTTGTGATGAGGTTCACCCGCAATCACCAATTCGTGACTGAGTGTAGTGGTCCGGATCTTACTCCGGTACATTCAATCCCCAACCAGCCAGTACAACACTCACTTTCGCAAATAACACATGATTCTCAAATACACAACACAACATTTAATAACGTTCTGCGAGATTTAAACAGATACGGCGCTCTCTAGGCGCATAGACAATTGCCCCTCATATGTGGGCAGCATACGGTGTCACACTTTACTGTCGGATAACGCAGCCGACTGAGTCTCCACCGGACTATCTGAACAAGAGATACTACTCGTTTACACACTAAATAGAGCTGCAGGTGATATTCATATACAATTGCTTAGAGAATAAAAAAAAAATTATATGCAAACGATCACATTAAAAATACTCGCGACACAAAATACACAAGCACGTTAATTTGCGGTATAAGATTATAGGTGCGAAATACTGCCAAAGTTAATTAACTAAATCTAATAAGCATGCACATGCAGAACCCTTTCTCCGCTCGCTTTGGCCCTGAACCAAAGTTAAAAGAAACTGTCCCGCCCAGCGGAATTTGTGGCCACACCTTCTCCCTTATTCATGTAAAAAAGTAATCAGGAAATGGGCCCTGTAAGAAATTGAAATCTGTATGTGCAGGTATTTCCTCTGAGGTTCAGTCACTCAGCATTACTGCATCTATGTCCATGCAGCTTTGGGTGTCGGGATGGCACAAGTTCGCAGATGTGCGAAGAAAGAAAGAGGAAATATTCATCTACTTACAGTTTCGTGACTTTGCTGTGCAAATCCGTTGTGCATCACATAATATCACACGACAAAAAACACACACACACAGACACTTGCACCATGTGGCAGCACCGATGATTCAACACTTCACTTTGACGCTTGATGTAAATGAAGCACACAATTAAAAATGGTAATATCACGCCGCACTTTGTTGCAATGATTAGAGTGCACACTGATCTATTCTCGTGACGATTTGAAGGTGGGCGTTAAGCAAAATAGGCCCTCTCACATCTGATGTTGCGGTTTCCAAGATTAATTTTCTCGGCCGAGCGAAATCAGACGTGCTTTTACCTTAAGCGTATATCGGCAACTCAACATTTCACCTGTATATTTGTTAGGTATCGAAGCCACCGCTCTTACGCTCATATTTTTTCTTTCGACATGTTTTTATCCCGTCGCACTTACACGTAGTGGCTTCGCTGCTTACGCTACCACACACACGCACACATGGGGACTCGCTTCACCCCCGTAAGACAAGCGCATCTCTTCACTTCCTCCACAGTAGGGGATGAATGGGGGTGACGATTCCACACTGCAGTGGTTGGCATCCGAACCCGACTTTGCTTGGCTTCGCTTCTCATAGGAATGACCACTGTCCACTCGCAGACTTCTTAATTCCCCTGTAACTTGGCTTTCATTAGGCCAAACAGTCGCTGAGTTCCATTACGCTCCAGCCTAGAAATTTCTGCTTTATCCCTGCGGATTTAGGCATTCTGCTGTCTTTATGGCAAACTGGCATCTCCAGCTGCCTCGAGTTGTCTCCATTTCTTACCAAATGCGGGGAGGTTTGCTGCTTCATTTTTCCCAATTCATTTTTTGCAGATCCAAGGCATCCAGCCTTTCACATCGGAGAGCGCACAGACAACTCACTTTCTTCCTTATGTTCATGCCAAGTGCGAACTCTTATTTTTCTGCACGGACCACACAGAGAGCAATTGTTCTCGAAAATGCCCCAAACAATCGACTAATTTACGATTATTCGCTAAACCTTTTGTCCCCATCTTCATTCATTTACTCAAGTGGACCCCTCTTCGAAAGGTACCATTCCGTGTTGCTTAGTTTCCCCGTCAGCTGCGCCCTGATATTTATGACCTAACAGAGCTATTCTGAGACCACCCAGCCAGAGAGAGAATTCTTCGCCTCTTTTCTTTCCAAACCCCCAGATAAAACTTTATCTGCTGTTTACACTTTTAAACTCCAATCAAGCCTCGAACAATTAATACTTAATTAATTTCACACATCAACCACGCCCATTAATTACTAAATTAATGGCGGGGGTGGTCGTAACATCGGCCCCTCCTCAAGAAATCTAGAAGTCCTCTTCTGGGCCTATCGCTTTGCTCTTATCAATTTCCAGAGCAACCATTGAGTGCTACCTTTTCCCACAGGTAGAAATAATTCAAAATGGCAAAAATATTGCGTTTCTTGCCTTCACAAGCATTGGAGCGACTTCCCAATTATCCCGCAATTTTGTTAATTAATTTTAGAGAACATCCGAAAGAAAAAACAACGTAAATGAGAAATAAATAAAAAAAAACTGAACTGTAAAAGAACATGTGAGTCTGCCGAACTGTGATTCCTAGCTGCCTCATACAATACGCGACATGGCGGACAAATTTTAGAGTTTTCTTTCAGGTTTTAGGAGGGGGGGGGTGTCCACTGTAACAATATAGAGGAAAACGCAATTTACCTTTACGCCCCCTAGCGGAAAGTCTATGAATTACTTGAAAATTTTGAAATTATATGAAAAACATGTCACACGGAAAACACTATCCAACAAAGTAATTTTTCAAATCGGACTCCTAGAAGTCAAGATATTGACAAAAATTAGATATACATCTACGCCCCTGGCGGAGAAACTGTGGAATATTTTAGGAAGAAAATATTCCGAAAACGTTTATCGATGTGAGTGGCATCAGTCCACGAAAGAATTATTTCAATCGATATTTTAGAAGCTGAGATTTTATGGCAAATACATCAAAAGCGAAAATTAACACTTACGCCCCCTGGTAGCGAAAGTATTCTTTACCAAAAATTCGAACTTATCTGCAAAAGATTGTGCATCAGGAGATGTATCCGCTGAAAAAAAAATTTTAAATCGTAGTTTTAGAAGATGAGTTATCGGAAAAAATACAATTTACTTTTACGCCCTCTAGCGGCAAAATTGTACATCGTAAAAAAAATGAAATAAAGGATCATCATTCGCATATTTCAAGCTTTCGAATGCAAAAAGAATTTTTCAAATCGTATTAATAGTTGCAGAGATACCGTGGGTACAGGCGGACGGACGGACGGACGGAAAAACCGCATAACATAAGCACGATCTTTTTTTACAAAAGACGTGCTAAAAAGGCGCTAACAGGACAGTATCATGCAGACATTACATCTGTACAAGCAGCCTTAAGAAAACAGCTTGTGGACATCCCAGAAACTGCACTCCAGAACTGTTTTCAGAATCTTCAAAAACTCTAGAAACTACTACTTGATTCAGAAGGGCGGTATTTTCCAGGTTTCCAGCTTTAATTAATGTGAGCATGGTACATTTTTATATTCATTATTGCTGCAGTCTTGGAACTTTTCGCAGGTAGATTCTATTAATACAGAAATAGTTGAGTTATAGAAATGAAAAGATATGGCTTCGTTTGCGTATAGACCGTATGCATATGACGTGACAGCGAGGTAAGCCATTGTAGCACACGTCCTGGGGATCAACTGGTGTACAAGTCCTGTTTGGATTTGCATTGTGGAGCGTTAAAGAAGATGGTGGTGTGTGCTTTTTTCGTCTGAAGTAAACAAAGTGGGAGAGTTAATCATGTATCCTATTATAAATTACCGTCTGAACGAACGAAGTGGGATCAGAATTACAAAAATTTAATTCAGAAGCGCCATAAATTTGTGGTTATCACGTATGTTGACAATGATGACCGCGAATGAAGGAACATTGGAGTGTGTAGTTTACATTTTGTAACAGGTATGTTCATAACTTTACTGATGCATTATCTAAAAAAGCTCTATGAAGATCTTTAGACCAGAATTAACCTTTCTTATGAATAATATTATGCTGTTCTTTATCGTGAATGTATCCACTGCTATAGGGGAATGAATATCTTATCGAACCTTCATATGTTGTGCTCCCAGGCCGATTTTAGAAAAATGATCTCATGATAACAGTCACCAGTTCATTATTATTGTCATTATTATACACTGCCGGACAATTGCTAAGGACGGATGACAATAGCAACGATAGCAACCATAAAATGGAAGGCAGGAAAATGTGAAATCAGAATAAGTGCGGGATACAGTAAGACGTGTTGTGCGTATGCAAATTTTGCATTGCCGAACTTGTTCGTGACGTCATAGCGCTGATAAGAGATATGAAGGATTTGACGCGTATTGACCGTTGGTGTTCAAACGCAAAGTTGAAACTGAAAGAATCAACTGACGAACTTACAATTTTCAGTATGACTTCCCGACATCACCTAGATGATTTTACGCCTGGCCGTATTATTGGCAAGATTGAAGAAAAGCGAAAAATTACAGATGTTGCCAGGGAGTTCGACGTCAGCCACAGTGTTGTTTCAAGGCTTTGGAAATCATTTCAAACAAATGGAGAGTGTAGCAAACGTCACGGGGGAGGTCGTGTTCGCAGTACGACACCTGCAGAAGATCGGTACACAGTGCTCTCAACAAAAAGACACCGGCGCAGCACAGCTAGTGAAGTAGCAAATCAGTTTATGGCTGCTACTGGCAAGCGGATCACCCGAAAAACTGTCGCCAGACGTTTGCATGTAAGAGGACTATACGCCCGCCGTCCTGTTGTGTGCATCCCATTGTCCAGACGTCACCGTACCGCCCGTTTGCAATGGTGCCATCAACATCGCAATTGGACTGATAACGACTGGTCTGCTGTCCTCTTCTCAGATGAGAGTAGATACAGTCTATCGTCTGATTGTCGACGACAACTGATCTGGCGTAATAGTGGTACTGCATATTGTCCAGCAAACATACAGGAAAAGGACTGATATCCGACATGTAGTGTCACGGCATGGGCTGGCATCATGATCAGTGGCCGTACGTCCCTCTATGTGCTTCCAACTGGGACTATGACTGGCCAACGATACATTAATGATGTTCTCCTACCTCATGTTCGCATGTTCCGTGGTGCTGTCGGTGATAGATTCATTTTCATGGACGACAACGCAACATGTCATCGAACAGTCGCTGTCCAGGAGTGTCTTGAGAGCGAGGATATTCAACGCTTCGTATGGCCAGCACGTTCTCCAGATCAGAATCCCATTGAAATGTGTGGGATGCTTTGGGGAGGAGTCTCGCTGGTCGCCAATGCCCTCAAATAAACAAGGAAACCCTTATCACTGACAGAGGAATGGGATAAATTACCCCAACAGCTGCTTGATAATGTTGTGCAAAGCATGACACGACGTGTGGAATCTTGCATCGCCCTCCATGGTGGCCATATCCCGTATTGACATCTTACGCCGGAACACCTGCGGACGGTAATTGCATTTTTTTCGCGTTTACGTATTCTGCACAAAATGGCCTGTTTACCCCTTGAACACGTTCCAAAGCCTTCTGGATTTCAGAGCACAATAAATTGTCTTTCTTGTAATGTCCTGGCATTCTGACATTATTTTATTTCACTTGGCATCCAACCACACTTACTTTTTTATGCGCTATATAGCCGTTTATGATCTGTCCTTAGCAATTGTCCAGCAGTGTATATAAGGTACAGAGACTTAGTGCTACTCGCCAGAATTATTATTATTATTATAGCCTTACCTGTGGAAAGCTGATGATTTTTACCTCAGCTAAAGTTTCAGGTAAGGTAATATCTAAATTAGTGAAAGGTAAACTTTTAAATTAAATAATTAACCAAAGATGACATGACTTTTATATCCTAATTAACTGTGTGAATAAGCTGTTAGCACAGGAGCTGCTGGCTGTGCTGGAATGCAGAATTTCGAGTTCCTTTCAAGCAAAAACATTCCCCTTCTTACAATATTTTTCAGGAAAAATGAAAATGAAATATCATATGGGTCACCACAAATGCCCAATAACTTTAATTTAACAGAATGAAGCTGCTTTTGATCACCAGATAACCCACTTAAATAGCCCATACAATGCATTTTTCACCCCACTTGTACACCAGTTATTCTGCAAGAAAGCAGCAGACGAAAAAGCAACACTAAGAAGGAGGCATCCGATCGGCCTGAAATTCGCAGCATGCGTCGCCCGCAATTGGACATGCAAACAATTAGCATTGCAGGCCATATGCAAATCATGTACGCTCGGCACGCCAACAAGAAGCACTATAAGAAGGGTGCCCAGAAAGTGGGGTGTAGGTAGGGGAAGTGTGTTGTGCTGTCGGACCTGTGCGTGTGAAGCTTCTTGATGCCTCGTCGCAGAATACGGCAGTCATTCCAGCACGCTTCGGAGTTGAACAGAGGACTAATAGTGGCTTATCGCGACAGCGGTTTATCGTACCAAGACATCGGCGCCCGTGTGGGACGACATCTAGCCACAGTGAGGCGAGTATGGATTCGGTGGGTGCAGGAGTGACGGACGGACCAACGTGAGCGATTACCGCAGCCGCGGCACACCACGGAACGAGAGGACCGGCATGTTGTGCGGCGGTCATTGACGGCTCGCACCGCCACATCACGAGCGTTAGCGCAGATATTAGGGTGTGTTGCGCAACAACCTGTGTCAGCACTTACCGTTTGACGTCGTCTGCAGGAACGGGGACTTGTCGCATGGCGCCCATTGCTCCGATTACCATTAACGTTACACCACCGGCGAGTGTAGTTGCAGTGGGCCGTTGAACGCCGTACCTGGACTACGGAATGGCACGACATTGTCTTCTCCGACGAGTCCCACTTCTGCCTGCAACACCACGATGGTCGGATCTGCGTGTGGCGGATCCACGGCGAGAGACTGTATGACGCCTGCATCATGCATCGCCATACCGGTCCGTCGCCTGGCGTTATGGTGTGGGGAGCAACTGGATATGACACCCGCAGCCCTCTGGTACGCATCGCCGCTACACTCAACAGCCACCGGTACATCTCGGACGTTTCGGAGCCTGTGGTCCTCCCTTACCTGCAGGACGTGCCAGCGGCCACGTTTCAACAGGACAATGCGCGCCCGCACGTGGCACGCATCATGCAACAATTCTTCACACCCCACCAGGTGTCACTGCTGCCGTGGCCCGCCTGTTCTCCCGATATGTCGCCCATCGAATACGTCTGGTCGCTGATCGGCAACCGAGTGGCCCGGCAAGCACCACCCCCGGCTACGACTCATGAACTGTGGCAACGTGTGGAAGCAGCCTGGACCGACATACCCCAAGCCCACATCCAAAGCCTCTTTCGTTCGACGTCGCGGCGTGTAGCGGCCGTTATTCCCAGCCATTGGGGCCACACGAACTATTAATGTCTGCGTGTTCCGCAAGTCGCACGGGCCTATAAGCTCAATCGTTTCATCTTTGTATCTGTTGTTATGTGTCCAGTAAATCTGGCTTTGCTATCTCGTGTCTTTCTTGGTGTTGCATTTTGGGCAGCCAGCAGTGTATTATTTCATAGCATTTCATTCGATTTTTCTGTTTCAAGAAATGTTAAACATATTTCGCCCTAAGTAGTTTTTTTAACTGTTAAAGAATCAGTACTCATGGAATATTTTTACGTTAATCTTTTAGAATATAGACACACTCGTTACCATTTTTAAGCAATTCAGGGCATCCGCTTTTCCATTTTTCTTCACTTCTGCACTTAATTAAAGAAATCCGTGAAGAGAAATAGCATTCCACCAGTTCTACTTTCGTTGATAACACTTCGTTATTTCTTTCCCTGTTAAAGGCATTTACATTTACGTACCTCAGGGATAACTTAAAATAAAGGGTCGCAATTGCCGTAACAACAAAAATTAAATAGATACCACATCTTATTTTAATTTCAAATCGTGTGTCACTTACAGATTTCACTTCTGATTACAGTGTGGGTTTACTTAATTTTAAACATCTTGCTCATTGACGAAACCACAATCTGCTATCATTGCTTACATTTTTTGTTACGGTCTCTACTGCCATCTAGCGGTCAAACTTTCAACTGCGCGGACACATTTTCTCGTAGACATCATGTGTCCGCGCAGGTCATATCTATTACGTGGGCCTCGCGCTTTCAATCATGCAGTCAAAACTCTCCGACGTATTATGATTTGAAGAATACTTACCCATTAACGATTGTTTTCTATTGTTTGCGATTGATTCATATGATCTTGGCGTTCAATAAGATTATTTATCACGTTTGGCCAAATGGGATACGAAAGTGGCTCTAAGCCTCAAAAAATTTAGTTGGAAAAAGCCATTGATTCCATCCAAGGACTTAGCAGTTACAATCCTTCTCGACCAACCATGATGCAGGAACTTCAGAAGCTTTGTCAAGATTTAAAAATGACTGTGTCTCCAAGGTTGTTTGAAAGACAGCTTCGAGAAATAATTGAATTTTTGAAAACACTGCGTTTGTACGAGTGGTTTTACAATACTTGGCCAGTTATCTCTGGTGTGCTGGCAGAATGTTTCCTGCGACAGTTCAATGACAGCTCTGTGATCACAGACATTCTGAAATTGGTCGTAAAACTTCAACACATGGCGCCTTTTCCATCGAAGTTCCATGAAATGGTATGTCATTCTGAGGTAGAAAAGCCACTTCCGGTTCTAAAACACAGGAATAGGGAAGACCTTACATCATTCTGCTTTATGTCTTACATATTACATCATGCAAATGAAGGTAGGCTGCTTTCCGAGAATAAGAGATTTGTGTCAGAAACGATGCTCCTGCAATGCTATCAATGCGAAAGAACCCGAATGCCAGGCTTCTTGCTCATTCTTCGTTATGGTAGCATATTTTCGTACAAAAGCAATGAACTTTACAGCATTATTTACTGCATTCTGTCTGACATCATCTGGCATGGAAGCAATACGAGAATGTGGGACAGAGATACACTGGCATTTCATGCAGAGCCATCAGAAATGGACTACAAAATAAAAGACTTGTGTGCCTGTTTCATTGCTGTCCTAAGAGGTACAGCGAATCCACACGAAGCCACATTTTCTCTGGCTGATTCACGGAGAATATTCATATTGTTCGAGAGTCGTTCCCTGGACAAGTTAGTGCCTTTTTATGACAAACTTTTTCCGGATCGACTGTATGGTCGCAGGATGCCTTCATCACTACAGCACTCATGCAAGTATGTCATCCGACGAATCCTGTGCGAAAATTGGAAGCTTCCCGATGGAATTAAAAGTTTGCCTCTTCCTCAGTTGCTCAAAGATTACTTGGATCTACTGTGCGATTAAAACTTCGGTATTAAATAGATAATTCTATTATATACCATGTTGCTATGTTCTCTTAGATAATTTCATCGCACGCATGCAGTTGTTAGAGCCAACATAAAGAACGTTAAATTTCTGATAAATAAAATATTCCACAGAAGTAGTGTCGACACCTTATTTTCTGCGCAGCTTTATATTTCATATTAGACCTTTTTATCACTGCTCACCTGGAAACAGATATATTTTAAATCTAACAGAAAATCCTGCTGTTGAATTGATTATTGAAAGTTGAACACAAAAACAATACTCCTGTATGGAACTTATAACGAAGTAAATTTCTCCGTCATTTTTGGTCTACGCCGGGATTCGAACCGGAGTCCGCTTATTCCGGAACAAGTCGCTCTACCAACTGAGCTACGCAGACGTTCATTCTGATTGCTATCTGCCTTTATGTCGTGTCAAGGCTGAACTCGATCCTATCAGGCTGTAACATTAAGCAAAAACAGCGAGAACAGAAAAGATGAGTTGGGACGCAGCGCCATCTATTGACATTGTTCGCATTAACAAACTGATTCCGTATCATTATTTACATTTGAGGCTTTATTTATATGCACTTTCACATTAACAGATGGATGTTTGTATTCTGAATTCGTAGTACTTGGGCAAGATAATTTTTCTGCAGGAACTGGTGTAATTCATGTGTAAATCTCATTCCTCTTTTATTCTTTAACGATCTAGGGCCGAGATTTTGGAAAATGTGTAGATTAGCGTCTTAAATTATTTCGTCAGAAAAATGTTAATACCTGGAAAAAGTGCGACGTACAAATTTTAGAGTATGGAAATTAATGGCAAATGGTGCAGAAATTTCTTGTTTTAAATGTCTTTTAAAGATTTTTATCGTAACATTTACCTGCAAGTTCGACGCTGTGAAGAGACACTGCCGTAGGCATAACGTATCGAACGTACAGGTAAATGTTACGATAAAAATCTTTAAAAGACATTTGAAACAGAAAATTTTTGCACCATTTACCATTAATTTTCACAATCTTAAACCTGTACGTCGCACTTTTCCAAAGTACTAATATTTTTCCGACGAAATAATTTAAAACGCAAATCTACACATTTACCTACTATTTTACTTAATATGAGTTTATATAGCTGAGGTTTTTTTCTAAAATTGAATTAGGTACGTAATTATCAGAATTAAAATGCTTACCACAAACAACAGTTGAAGGCAACTTGTCATTTGGAGTAAAATCCTGACGAGATGTTTCTTTCAGCAAAAGTTGCTTTAGGTTCTGATCTGAGTGAAACTCATGGAATGAAAATCCCACGTTTTTCTTCTTATAAGATGTGCACATCGGCACACAGCAGTAAACCATTTTGAAAATGGGTTGGATTTTGTTGGGGAAACAACAGTTTGGTTTTTAAACTAGAAGTTTTTTTTAAAATAAACAAGAAAAAACGACGAACATACACAATCCCGCAATTCCAACAACCCAGAAACTGAGGTGTTTATACCTTGGGACGCGATGCCATCTAACGGCTAAAATCGTCCCTAACGCCCACTGGCCAATCACCAAAAGTCTATTGTCTTCATCGGTAATGTTACAGCCTGATAGGATCCAGTTCAGCCTTGGTCGTGTGCGTCCTGCTGGCAGGTACGTCACAAACTGTTTTTCAATTTCCATTCTTCATGTAGCTGTATTTTCGTCTCCATTGATAAGTTTTTTTGGTTGGATTTTCGAATCACGTCGCTTTCAGGTAGCTCCCGGTTTCGAGTGTATCGTTCCGCTTTGTTTACATAGAACCTGGTCACACCCAACGTGAAAGAAATCAGTTCCCGATACAATACGGAAGTATTACTATTTTCATCAAAATAAATCTTATCGCAATGGAAATAATTACAGGAATTATTTTATTTATGGAAAATAACAACACATTTATTTCATAATACGAATTTCACACATCATAATTTCATAAAGAATCACAGTACAATGCAAGTTTTCATGTAATACCACAAAATTAAAGTGCGTAATTAATTTCGTGCTATTACATGAAAAAGTGCTATTACATAATAGCACGAAATTAATGTGCCTAAACGTTGTTTTCTCAGTATCACGAAATACTTGAATGAGCTGTTCAAATGAATCTAAATTTTGTTTTCTTTTTTACATAATCTTCGATACAATTTTTCCTTGAGTCTATCGGCCAATTGTTCTGTCGATTTGGAAATATACACTGCTGGCCACCCAAAATGCAACACCAAGAAGGTCACGAGATAGCAAAGCCAGATTTACTGAACACATAACAACAGATACAAAGATGAAACGATTGAGCTTACAGGCCCGTGCGACTTGCGGAATACGCCGACATCAATAGTTCGTGTGGCCCCCATGGCTGGCAATAATGGCCGCTACACGCCGCGGCACCGAACGAAAGAGGCTTTGGATGTGGGCTTGGGGTATGACGGTCCAGGCTGCTTCCACGCGTTGCCACAGTTCATCAGGCGTAGCCGCGAGTGGCACTTGCTGGGCCACTCGGTTGCCGATCAGCGACCAGACGTGTTCGATGGGCGACATATCGGGAGAACAGGCGGGCCACGGCAGCAGTGATACCTGGTGGGCCGTGGAGAATTGTTGCACGATGCGTGCCACGTGCGGGCGCGCATTGTCCTGTTGAAGCGTGGCCGCTGGCAGGTCCTACAGTAAAGGAGGACTACAGACTCCAAAACTTCGGAGATGGTGAAGTGGCTGTTGAGTGTATCGGCGATGCGTACCAGAGGGGTGCGGGTGTCATATCCAGTTGCACCCCAAACAATAAAGCCAGGCGACGGATCGGTATCGCGTTGCATAATGCAGGCGTCATACAGTCTCTAGCCGCGGTGCCACCACACGCGGATCCGACCATCGTGGTGTTGCAGGCAGAAGCGTAATTCGTCGGAGAAGACAATGTCGTGCCTTCCGTAGTCCAGGTGCGGCGTTGAACGGACCACTGCCGCCGCACTCGCCGGTAGTGTAACGTCAATGATATTCGGAGCAATGAGCGCCGTGCGACAAGTCCCGCTCCTGCAGATGACGTCGAACGGTACGTGCTGACAAAGATTGTTGCGCAACACACACTAATTCCTGCGCCAACGCTCGTGATGTGGCGGTGCGAGCCGTCAATGCCCGCCGCACAACATACCGGTCATCTCGTACGGTGGTGTGCCGCGACTGCGGCAATCGCTCAGTCTGTCCGTCCCTCCTGCACCCACCGAATCCATGCTCGTCTCACTGTTGCTGCATGTCGTGCTACACGGGCGCCGATGTCTCGGTACGATAAACCGCTGTCACGATAAGCCACTATTCGTCTTCTGTCGAACTCCGAAACGTGCTGGAATGACTGCCGTATTCTGCGACGAGGCATCAGGAAGCTTCCCACGCACAGGTCCGACAGCACAACACACTTCCCCTACCTACACCCCACTTTCTGGGCACCCTTCTTATAGTGCTTCTTGTTGGCGTGCCGGGCGCACATGATTTGCATATGCCCTGCAATGCTAATCGTTTGCATGTCCTCTCGTGGGCGGCGCATGCTGCGAATTTCAGGCCAATCGGATGCTTCCTTCTTGGTGTTGCAGTTTGGATGACCAGCAGTGTAGCTTCTTAAATTTTGCTTGAGACCTCTCAATACTTATATATATACTCCACTGTCAGGTTATATATAAAAAACATTTGTGTGATTGACTGTTAAATGCGTGAAAAACTTTTATTTCCCGAACAAAAGTCGAAAATAACTTAAAAAACAAAAAAAGCGTAGTGTTTTTCTTCGTTATGTACGATCGAGTCCCATTATTGTGACCAAAAGCTAATATCCAGAGTAACCGCCGTGTGTAGCGCGGACAGCAGCCAGATGGGCTGGGAGTGACTGAATAAGGTGCTGGAAGGTGTTAGGTATGTGGAGCCATGCTTACTGCAGTGCATCTGGCAGCTGCTTGAAGGTGCGTGGTGGAGCGCGAACAACACGATCGTCGTGGTCCCACAACTGCTCAATCGGGTTGAAGTCTGGGGAATTAGGGGGCCAGAGAAGTACTTTGAAATCTTTATGGTGCTCTACCAACCACTCTCGGACATTTCTAGTTGTGTGACATGTCCGTTGTCGTACTGGAAAATCCCATCCGCTCCAGGAAAGACAATCAGCATGTATGGGTTTATATGGTCTGCAAGGATGTATTCATAACGAATTTGGTCGATAGTGCTTTCCACAAGTATGAGTGGACCCAGGCAATGTCACGAAAACTTTCCTTTCCCAGACCATAACGCTGTCCCCATCAGCTTGTGTTCTTTCAGAAACGGTTGAATAGTGTTTGTTGTCCGATGTTTATCGCCTTATACGCCAACGTCCATCCGTTCCATGAATCAGAAAACGTGACTCATCGGAGAAGGCAATCCACGCCACTCAGCGGAGGCCCCATTCCGATACTGCCGTGCAAATGTAAGCCTTTTCACCCGATGCACCTTCGTTAGCATAGGTGCAGTGACCATTCGTCTACATCGCAGCCACATACGCAGCAGGGTTCGCTGAACTGTCATTTTAGACACAATTACTGTATCCCCTGGTTCATTCGTCCAGTGGGTTGTTCCACTGTAGCGTATCGATCGGCCCTCATGCAATTTCGAATCCGCTGTTCACCTCTCACATCAATCGCACGTAGTGCTGGGCAGTTTCCACTTCACTTATTCGCAATTGTGCTATTTCTCTAATCACGATACACTTTAACTAAAACAGAACGCGAACAGTTCACAAATTGCGCTGTTTCAGAAATACAGTCACCCTTGGCCCGAAAGCCGATAATCATCCCTTTTCACAAATCTGATAAATCGCTCCTTTTATCCCCCTTATCCGGTTTACTGGCAGTTCCGGACATGGCACTTCCGTACATCGAAATTTAAGCCTCTGTTGCTAATCTTTTGGCAGTAAACCTGAGAACCGAATTATATTTTTGCTCGCATTTCTTTGTTAACAACGTCTGTTGTTTATATTTACTTTAATTCACAAAATGCCTTCATTTTGTGCAGTGGGCTTGTGGCCAGTTGCTGAAATATAAAGAAACCATGGACAGGGTGTGTTTGGTTCACGTTTTCCCGGTTGATAACAAAGACACTCTTAAGCAATGGATTCAGAAGTTTGTCCACGATTTCATATTGAGGGGCGCTAATTTTTTTTATCATCGGGGGAAGGGTTGTATGAAAGAGGGGAAATATTTCGAAGGCTGAAAAAAACATTGTAGTAAACCATGGCCAGTAAAATGGGCCGATAAAATATGTGAAAAATAAATAAATTAATCAGATGTGGGAAGTCGAGAAACAAGCGTTGGATTTTATTGCAGATTATATTGCCTCTAGTATACGAGATAAATATCCATCTCTTGGCACCATATGTAGGAAAGTTAAACATTTGAATATTGGCTCTTGGAATGAAAGCAATCGAATATTTTGAAACAGTTTTCCAGTTAATCCATGGAACAGATTTTTCTCGGAAAAAAGGAGTCATTCGAAAACTAAAGATTCTGTAAAACATCATGTCCTCAAAGCTTGCATACTCATAAGAATTCTGCATGTTAATCACAACAATAAAGCATTTTTTTTAATTGAAGTTTAACGAACACAGTGAGCAACTCGATGGGCTATAAGCAGTCGCCCGTCCCTAATTTAGAGCTACTGGTTCCAGGGAAGGGGGGGGGGAGCCAGTGCTGTAAGAGAAACACAACATCCGTGCCTCACAGGGATTCGAACATAGACCAATCTGGGGCGAATGGTCGAAGCCACCGCTTAGACCATTGCGCCACTGGAGCGACTTGATTTCAAAAAGAAAAAAATTAATAGAAAACACAGTAAATAAAAGAAAAAAAGACAAGGGACAATTGAACTTTTAAATAGGCCGGGTTGGCTCATATTAAGTTCAATATGAGGCGGTCCAGTCTATATTCTCTCTGTAGTAGATAAGAGCTGGCTCATATTGAGTTAACCTGCGCTATCCAACGGGTAAGATGGTGGCGAAGAAAGCAGCGCTCCCGGACACCATCAGGAAAGGAGCCAGGATACCTCCAGGGCCAAAGATACCACCAATTTTGCAAGGCTTAAGCATCATAAGCCAGACAACCCAATTCGACCAATCGTTTCAAGAAGATGTGCTCCATCCTTCGATCTCGAGAAGGAGCTAGCTACATTTTTGTTTCCTTTCCTGCCGCATTCAAGTGTGGTTCTGTTGTCGTCTCAGGACTTTATAGAAAGAATTAGAAGCGTAAAGGTAGTGCCTGCTCATATCTTAGGGAGTTTTGATATTATCTCACTGTACCCCTCAATCCCTGTTAAAGAAGCTACGAACACCTTAAAGCAAGCATTCGTTGATTCATCGCTTTACACTGAAAATACGCTGATGGATATATCCAAAGTCATTGACCTAGTTCTGATGCTAACTATTTTAGTTTCCAGAACCATACCTACAAGCAGACCAAAGGGGTCCCTATGGGCTCCGCCCTCTCTGCATTACTGGCCAAAGCAATCCTACGACCCCTAGAAGCTCGGATACTCAGCGCACCTGGGTCAACCCCGTGTACATGGCTACGATACGCAGATGACGTTTTCTTCATCTGGGCAAACCTAGGAGGACCTAAATCGGTTTTTCACCACCATCAGTTTGGAACACCCTGTCTATAAAGTTCACTATGGAGCGAGAAACAAACGCATCCCTTCCGTTCCTGGATGTTTTGGTAAAGAAGTCGCCATCCAGGTACCTCAACACTAGTGTCCACTACAAATTTACCTATGTTCCTAATGTCATACTGCCTTCCTCATCAGCTAGCCCTTTTCCGACACAGGGCCAGGCGAGCTTTCACCCACTCATCATACAACGCCACACTCCACGCCGAGCTTGACACCGTAAGATCTTTAGCCTTTCTGCAGGACACTCACCCAGCATGGTCGATCAGACCATACACCAGACGAAGTCTAAACTCGTGGCCCGTGGCACCGGATGCCCCACCCAAAAACTACAATACATCGGCTCATGCCAGTACGTACCAGGCTTCACATATTTCTTAAAAAATTCCCTAAAAAACTTGGTTTCGGCATAGGGACTACCGCACCTAGGACAATAGCATCTTGTCTCGCATCAACAAAAAACGCCGACGTGGACCTGGAAGATGCGGGAGTATACACTATACCCCTCTTGTACCCGGACGGAACAAACAAGAACTATCTGGGCATGACCAAGAGGTCTCTGAGACTAAGACTCCAGGAACATCAAAAAGAGATGTCAAAAGAGGACTTCTCACTACGGCACTAGCGCGTGAAGTCGCCAAGAACTCTGCAACACCTCTGTGGGGACTAATAAAGAAAATAGCACGATACACAACCGCCAGAGCCACCCTCCTCAGAGAAATTATAGAAATCCTATCCAGTCACGGGATATGCAACTAGGAAACATCAATGGACCTCCGACATGTATGGCGCACGCTCATTAATACGCGCGCTCTCAATCACACATCTGCAATATGACGCGCACGTTCTAGTATAATATCTATAGCAAACTTCTATTTTTGAATTCATAACTGGAACTCTGTTTTTGTTTTTGTTTTTGCATTTGAATACTTCTGCCTGAAAAAGCCACCCGTGGTGGGGAAAGCTAGCGTTTTTGTACTAGTGTTTCTAATATTACACCAATAAAACAGATTTCAGCGTTTTTATTGGTATTACTGGTGTATGTCTACCCAATTCTTCCGTTAAATTTTACTTGCTTCGTAAAAGTTTCAGAAGACGTGCTTATTACAATCGAAAATTTTGCGTCATCTTTCTTTCTCTCTACATCGCTGGTTCTAATTGTTCGATTTTGAAAATTCCGTTTGTTCCGGATATCCGTCATTATAAGAAACATTTCGCGTATCATTTGTATGTTTTCGTACTGCATGGTGTTTCTGCTAGTGGGATAAGTAACTCTTTCTACTTGCAGATGCTTGACCTTATCTAAAAATCCTGTTGGAGAAATTATTTTTGTAACTGGTTTCGTTCATTTCGAAGAACACTCTGCATATTATGTACTCTAAATAATGTGCAGTCTTTCTGCCCTTAATAACGCGCAATCTTTCCGTCATTTCCTCCTTTTTTTTTTAAATCTGGATTGTGAATATTTTGTGTGTGTAAGGGATTATTCAAAAGAGAGGCAACACATTGATCCTAAAATTCACTATCACCTTTCTTGTTTCTTTGGTTTTTAAAAATTGATCGTTCGGTGAGTGATTTTAAATAGTGAATCACACTTTTCATTATACTGAACACTTGTTTACTGTTCTCCTTAAAATGAATCCCTGCCACAGTTGCTGAGGGACCTATGACCCTGTCTCCTGAACACTCGTCCAAAATGAGCCCGGGTTGGAGTTCCGGATGAGGAATGTGTAGCATGTTTGTCTGATGCCACTGACTGTCCCTTTCCTGGAACTAGTGGCCCTACATTAGAGACGGACGAAGTTTATAGATCTTTGAGATAATAACTGTTGTCTTGAACCTCGAAACAAACAAACGAAAAGTGGTTCCGTCTTTAATAATATGTTACGCATGTCCTTTTGGTGTGAAAAATAATATTTATTCATTTCTCCTACTTAGTTATTCCGTAATTTCCTTTACCCACAGAGTGTTTCTTTCCATAATGGTTGATCACAAAATAATTTAGTTTCAGGACGGCAAACTAGAAAGTTACCGACTCGTATTTAAAGAAAATCCTACAAAATTGAAGCATTATTAAACAGAATATTCAAAATTACGGGTATTTAAAATTAAATAATAATAAAAGCTATATATGTGTATTTTTTTCAATTCGCAAGTATTTCCTTGTGAAATCCAAGCGAAGAGAGCATTATTTTCAACTCAATAAACAGTGTTGCCCCTCAGTGTGAAACTTTTATTAGCACATCGCAATTTTTTGGAACCCAAGTTCAAAAAACTTCAACCTTTTTCAAAACTTTTCTGTGATAAAGTATTTTACGTTTTCAATGTCAAGCACGCCTTATGAATTGTATCTAAACCACTCATGTACTTTAAAAAAAGCATTGACTTCAACGCCACCAAAAAAATAAAAATAAATAAAAAGATGCGAAACTGAATCTTTCTAGAACGGAGAACATAGCGATGTTCAGATGGAAGAGGAATTCTTCCATTTACACATTAAAGATTCAGTTATTTTAAGAAACAAAAGTGGGGACCGAGCCAACTTTCTCCATTATTAAAATCTTCCGATAAACAAAACAAACACAAACCAATTTAATTCCGAAAAGAAGTCCTAAGAAAACCTCCTCGCGCGCTTTCAGAAGGTGGCGATGATTCTTCGAAGAACAGTGAACTTGGATTGAGAAAAGAAATGAGACTCAAAAGGAGATGCTTATTCCTAAATTTATTCAGGAGGCATTTCGTTTAATCTGTTTTCTGCTGCATCTGTCTTCGAGTGTCTGCGTAGTACATGCTGCCTCTTCAGGTCTTCACTTTATTGAATGTGTTTTTATTTGCGATTGAATTAGTGAAAAATCCCTTCTCCTTTCTTTCAGAAGCATTGATTAGCTACGTGCACTTTCCAACAACATGAGGCAGACGAATGTGAAATTAGTTTCTTAAAATAGAAAATTTAATTACCAAAAAGCTCTTGGAACAATCGATGAGGCAGGTTCTATTTGTTCGTACTGGGTTGGTCTCATCGCATTTAACTAGCGAAGGATTTACTAACGCGATGGCTTAAGAATAATCTACCAGGAATGGAAAGGTAGTCTTCTTCGGTGAAAAAAGAACTCACATTTACGTTATAAGTTTTACTGGTTACAGTATTTTCTAGGAAATATCCTGATGTTTTGCCATTATTCTGATAATGAATTTAAAATAGCTGTGAAAAAACAGATAGTTTCTTCCTTTTAAAAAAAAATTTAACTGCGACACAAAATGCTTTGAACACCTTGTGAGTATTGAATAAATAGGAATGCGAGAGACGTAACACACAGGCCATTAAGATATTCTTCGTTAATATTTTTCATTTCATGTTATTTTTCCTTTTTTGTTTGGGAGCGTACCAACTGTGAATATACATTGTTATGAGAAGTCACTCTTTCCTAATTTAGAACCATTGGCAGCAGTGCCGTAGAGCAAATACACTTCTGTTAATAGAAATTGCAACACCAAGTAAGGAACAAGCAATCACAATGAAATTATTGGGAGTGATTAGTTATGGTACAAGCTGAAAACGATCACAATTACATACCGGTTCGTCATGAGGAAGGCCAAAAAATTAATAATACGTAAATCCCCCGTGGGGGGTTGATAACCGACCCCACACGCCCTGGGATTTAATGAAACAGAGTTCGGATGGTCGTTCGCGGTATTGCATTCCATTCTGCTTCTACGCGCATCACAATTCGTTGGTTGTGAGAGGCGGCGAGGCCATGCGAGCCAGTCGTTGCGCGATGACCTCCTAGGTGATCCCTATAAGCGACAAATCTGGCGAACGAGCAGGTCAGGAAAGACAAGATACTTGGGAAGCACAGGTACGTCTTGGACAGTACGAACAACATAGGGTCGGGCATTGTCTTGTTGGAAGACGGCTCCCGGGATCGTCTAAAAAAGGTTAGAAGTTCAGCTTCCAACATTTACGTGATATATCGTTGGCTGTTCAATGTGCCTGTGATGCATAGTAGATTGGTGCGTGAATGAAACGCAATAGCGCCCCAGATCATCACGCTCGGCGTGAGACCGGTGGCAGCCTTGGTAAGCGGCATCTAGAAGGCACAGTGCAGCCTTCCAGATGCCGTTCATTACGGTATCTACGAACAAGGATTCTCCCGTCGTGATGCATTAGATTGAATCTGGACTCGTCCGAAAACACAATAGGATCCCATTCAGCATTCCAGCTTCGACTTTCGTGGTACCACTGTTAGACTTTCTTTGAGAGTCAAAGAAAGTCTCAGCAATTGACGGCAATCAACGAGGCCTATTTGCAGCAATCGGTGACGAACAGTACTTGCAGACCATATGTGACCATACCAGACCATATGTGACCATTCTTCATTGCTGCACAACTATCGTGGATGGAATTGTGCGCGACGCCACTGCCATACGGTGCAAGGGCCTATCGTCCCGCTAGGTCGTGCGATTTCGAGCTCCAGACCAGAGCTGAGTTCGGGCTCAATTTTACGAGTCTGAGCCCGTCCGAGCTAGACGTATGTCAGCCCGAGCCCGAATTTTATATTGCAAGATGCAGCCCGGGCCCGAATGAACCCGAAAACTATGATTTACCTGTTTAGACATTAAAAAATCCCCTCTTCTAGACTTCCACTCTTTTTCCCCCGGCAATTAACCGATGTCGTTCTCAAGTGCAGAGTGGGGAAAGGATGCCTATCTATTTCTAGAAATTCTTCGAGAAGTCATTTCTTCCTGAAATGCTTCGGGAGGCCGGTCATTAGGAAAATTCGGGCGGCACAGCAATCTACGTCGTACGTTGCTCAACAGATTTAGTAGGGAGCTACCCCTTTGAGGTGGGGAGCAAAATTTGGTCAACTTGCTATCTACTATCTATAGTTTCGAAAACAAACTTTAAACTTTTCTTTCGCAGAAATTCAGTAATTCATTGCCTATAGTAATTGTTACCGAACCCCAGTTGCCGAAGAAATCTAAATAACAACTAGAAAGTGTAAAAGTCTCGTGTGATAAATCACACAAAATCAGAATTAAAAAAAGAAGGCAAATGCTCACCCTCTCTTATAGCTCTAGCCCGAACTCCAGTAAGTATTATGCAGTACGAGCCTGGTTCGGGCCTTAGCTCGACTTCGGGCTTTCGGGCTCCGGCCGTCTCAGCACTGCTCTAGACCCTGCACGACGATGCGTAGAACCTTCTGCTGTTCATTGACACTATGTACGCATAATGGTAGTTGCGTTACGCCTAACGCGTGCAGAAATGTCAGGCTATGATGAACTTCCTTCTCTGAATCCAACGATTCTGCCTCTTTTAAACTCCGTCACATGTTCGTATATTTGTCTCGTCCTCCTACGTAGCATGTTTACATACTGCGTACAGTCGAGTTTAGCGATGGCAAGTTTAAAAACCTGCTCTCTATGCGCCTCCTTTTATGCACCCTGGGGTGACGTTACCGATGGCTTTTCGCGCGCCTAGCAAGTGTACGTGCGCTACGGTTGTACTTATTTGCATCTTCCATGGTGTGCTATCCACCCTACAAGTTTGGTGCAAATCCGAGCGTTTCTTCACGGTGCTGCATACCGCCTGCCTCATAGGGACTCAAATGGGGCTGGATAATTAGCCAGAGAGCCGCGCCCCTTACCACTCGTCTACTGGTGCACCCTTTTGGCGTCTATGGCCAACTTTTTCCGAAACACAAGTTAAGGAAATAAAAGCGTCATATTGTAGAATATACAGTATAGTGCGACCCCGGCTATCAATGAATATGATTTGAGAATACTTGCTAAAAGAATCTTCGATCTCGTGATTGTTGGATGATCATACTTTCAAAATTATACATTTTCATAAGAACAATATATGTTTGACTTAAAAGATCATCTTTATCATTTGCGGCGCTTTTTTTTTCATAGCTATCTCAAATGTTGCCCATAGAATTTTTACTGCTTCCCACAAAGGGCTCTTTGTGGTACATGCAGGTTTATTCAAAAGGATTTATTCAAATTCAAATTACTGTATTTTCGAAGTTTACAACTACAGAGTGAGTAAAACATCAAGCAAAAGAAACACTGTCCGATTTTTGTCTCTCACGTTAGAAGTGTTCATGTGACTTCCCTTAGTTACACGACCTACGTCGAGACGACAGTCTATTTTCTCCCATATTCCATACAGCATGTGCGTTGCCACTGACTCCACCGCAGTCACAATTCCTGTTTTTGAACTCATCCTATGTTGTAGGTAACTGTGGGAAGTACACAGTATCCTTAAGGTACCCCAAAAAGAAGAAGTCGCACGGCGTAAGTTCCGGTAACCTAGGCGGCCAGCTGTAGGGCACCATGTCACGGAGTCCACTGCAACCAATCCAACGGCGAGGGAGCACTTCGTTGTGGAAACAGCGAACAGCGCAATGCCAATGAGATGGCGCCCCATCTTAATGGAAATTGTAGTCGCTGGAATCTTCATCCAATTCCGTAAACAGCCAGTTCTACAGCATATCTAAACAGGAATTGCCAGTCAATGTGTTTTCCACGAAAAATAAAGGACCATAAACCTTTGCTCGGCAATAGCCCTGAAGACGTTATCTTTAGGTGAGTCGCGTTCATGCTCAATTGCTGCATTTGGTTCTTACCACTTAAATGAAAATTTGCTTCATCACTGAACACCAGGCGGGGAGAAAACTTGTCGTCCGCCATGGCGTCCTGCATGAGTTGGCAAAAGTTCTGCTTTATCACTGAACACCAGGCTGGGAGCAAAATTGTCGTCCTCCATAGCATCCTGCATGAGTTGGCAAGAGTCCTTTGGTTTCATCTTGTCTCCTGATCTTAGCTCCTGCAACAGCTGCAACCTGTATGGCTTTATAACCAAGAACATAATCTGAATACAAGCCAAACAATAGCCTGAGAGATTTCCAGTTCACGATTGGCGCGGTTTGCTGACTTCCTCGTGCCCAATAGGAAACTCTCTGATTCTTTTCACATTATTTCACATACGCTATTGTCCTGTGATCTTGCCTTTATACAAACATCCTGTTTCTTCGAACTGCCGATACCATTGACGGATACTCTAAGCACCCGGTGGATTATTTCTCTATAACGTTTACGGAATTCACGCTGCCAGCCAAAAATAAACCCACCCGACAGGGAGCAAAATTGTTGTCCTCCATGGCATCCTGCATGAGTTAGCAAAAGTTATGCTGTCGTCCTACATAGCATCCTGAGTGAGTTAGCAATAGTTATCCTTCAATCCTGAATACCAGGCGGGGAGCAAAATTTTCGTTCTCCATGGCATCCTGCATGAATTAGCGAAAATTCTGTTTCATCGCTGAACACCAGACGGGGAGCAAAATTGTCGTCCTCCATAACATCCTGCACGAGTTAGCAAAAGTTATGCTTCATCACTGAACACCCGGCAGTGAGCAAAATTGTCATCCTGCATAGCATCCTGCGTGAGTTACCAAAAGTTCTGTGGCTTTAACTTTTCCCCTGGCCTTAGCGCCTGCAACACTTGCAGCCTGTATGGCTTCATAATCAAAAGCGTAGTCTGAATACAAGCCAAACAATTGCCTGAGAGATTTCCAGTTCTCGATTGGTGCAGTTTACTGACTTCCTTGGTCTAAATAGGAAACTCTCTGATTCTTTTCACATTATCTCACATACGCGCAGTTGTCGTGTGCTCTTGCCTTTATACAAACATCCTGTTTCCTCGAACTGCGATACCTTCGAAGGATACTCTGAGCACCCAGTGGATTATTTCTATAAAGTTTGCGAAACTCACGCTGCGCTGTGACTAACAATACACGCCTCGAAAATTGCTGCACACACAAAAAAAAAACTCTGTTGAACAGTCACATTTTCTCACACACCTTCTGTCGCAAAGCCACGGCGACAGTGAAGCCTTCTCGCGGTGACCTATTAAAACTCGGCGATTTCCTCTTCCACTTGGTGTATGCCAAGGTCATTATTTTTATTGGAGGTTTAACGACCACCGTCAGCAACTCAATGGTCTATAAGCAGTCGCTGCCGCCCCGGTGGCGCAGTGGTCTAAGCGATGGCCTCTGATCATTCGCCCGAACGGGGTCCGGGTTCGAATCCCGGTGAGGCGTGGATGTTGTGTTTGTCTTACGGCACTGGCTCTCTCCCTTCCCTGGAACCAGTGACCCTAAATTAGGGACGGGCGACTGCTTATAGCCCATTGAGTTGCTCACGGTGGTCGTTAAACCTCCAATCAAAAAAAAAAAAAAATAAGCAGGCGCCCGTTCCTAATTTAGGGTCACTGGTTCCAGAGAAGGGAGAGAGCCTGTGCCGTACGACAAACACAACATCCATGCCTCACCGGGATTCGAACCCGGACCCCTTTCGGACGTATGATCAGAGGCTATCGATTAGACCACTGCGTCACCGGGACAGCTATGCCAAAGTCATACACTGTTGATAGGTATGTAATTATGCTCTTTTGAAATCAGATGAATCCTTCTGAATAACCGCGTATGACTAGAAACACGACAATCAGATGAATCCTTCTCAATAACCGCGTATAACTGGAAACACGACATTTTATAACTAGGAACACGACAATCAGATGAATCCTACTGAATAACCGCGTATAACTAGAAACACGGCATTTTATAACTAGAAACACGACAATCAAATGAATCCTTCTGAATAACCGCGTATAACTGGAAACACGACATTTTATAACTAGAAACACGACAATCAGATGAATCCTTCTGAATAACCGCGTATAACTAGAAACACGACATTTTATAACTAGAAACACGACAATCAAATGAATCCTTCTGAATAACCTCGTATAACTAGAAACGCGACATTTTTCGAAGTCGCGAAAGCTACTGACCCGCTACATTAGGTTCCAACCATCCATGGTGAAAATATATGAATGCAACAGATTTTTTAAGCATCCGTAAGAGTGTGATTGCAGGTTCCCCACTTAAAATACACTTGAAGTGGTACTTTCATAAACAGTCTTCAAATGTCTTATTGACAACGGTGCCAACTACCAGCATTTGTGATTCACCCCACCTGGGATTATAACAATGCAGCTGACTCATTTTGTGTTGCGGATTTATCAATATACATCCCAACCGTGGCCTATACATGCATAAAAAAGACGCACGTGGCCTAGAAAACATCGTAGAGGAGCACAAACAGTAGAAAGCGCCGAAAGACAGGGCTCAGTGACTCTCATCGTGGCATGATCATAGGATGCCATCGTAGCAACAAGTCACGTCGGGAAATTTCTACCCTGCTGCAGTTGCCCAGGAGCAGCAACGCAAATTGCGGCTTAGTAGACCACGTATAGCCGAGTGCTAAAGCTGGTGGTGCGAAGATCTCCTGTGCTCGGTTGCAACACTCATCACCGGGTTCCCTCTGGAAGCAATGCCATCACTATAGTGTTTCCTTCAGAGCTGAAAGGAATGGGATTCTATGGCCGAGCAACCTCAGGTCAACAATATCACCATCAAGCGTTGGTTAGAATGGTGTAAAGCTCGATTGCGATGGACTCTGGAGCTATGGAAACGCGTTCACTGAAGTGATGAATCAAACTTCACCATCTAGAAGTTCAAAGGACGAGTCTGGATGCGGTTGATACCAGATGAACGCTACCTGCTTAACTGTGTTGTGCGATTGTGAAGTTTGGTGGAAGGAACAACACGTTCCCTGATTGTTTTTTGATGGATTGAGTTGTACTCCCTAGATCAAGTGCCCTGTAACCTTAACGATACCACCTATGATGACATCCTGGACAATTCTGTTCTCCCAATATTACGGTAATACACTGAAGAGCTATTGAATTATACATACGTGTCTAGTAACGTGTAGCACCACCTTTCGCCCTGATGATGGCGACGATTCGTCTCGGCGTGGACTCGACAAGACACCGGAAGCGTTGGGAAGCCATACGGATCCACGACCCCTGAACAAGCTCCCACAGTTCCCGAAGATTTGATGGAGGGGTTCAGAGCCTCGAACATCTCTCTCGATGGCATCCCAGATGTGCTCGATGGACTGAGGTCAGGTGACCTAGCCGGCTAAGGAAGCGAGGTCACGTCGGTGCAGTGTTCATACAACCATTCGGATACAATTCGGGAGCGATGTAACGGTGCATTGTCTTGTTGCAGGATGAAGTCGCCATTTGGATGTTGCAGACGCACAAACGGAAGCGAATGGTCGTCTAGGATATCCCGATAACGTTGATCTGTGAGGCACAAAGTGACGTGAACCAGGGGTCCCATTTCAGTCAACGAAAGCAGTCCCCAGACGAGAATGCCACCCCCACCAGCTTGAAGAGTACCCTGCTGGCCAGAAAGATCCATCGCTTCATGTGGTTTGTGCCGTACTTGTATCCTGCCATCCGCATGTACCAACGTGAATCTCGACTCATCAGTCCAAGCAACATTTTCCCACATGTCTAGGGTCCAGTGGCGATGTTCCCGCGACCATTCTAATCTTTGCACCCTCTGATGTGTGGTCAGCAGCGGTACCCTCGTGGGACGATGGCTTCTGTACCCCATAGCGAGGAGATAGTTCTGGATGGTGTGGCTGCTTACACGTTTTTGTGCACCAGCGTTAAATTGCCGAGTGATTTCTTGCACTGTGGCCCGTGTATCCGCTGTTAAAATGCGAGATAGCTGACGATGACCCCGCTCATCCACACGCTGTTGTCCACGGCAGTTCGCCCTTGCAGGGATGGTTTTACCGGATTCGATGCACTCACGGTGAACCCGTGACACAGTGGCTCGTGAAACTCCCAGTGCCTGCGTGACTTCCGAGATGGAGTGACCCATTCGTCGGGCCCCGACAATTTGCCCACGATCAAATGCGCTTAGATCATTCGTCTTACCCATACCGAGTCCGACTCTTACTGATTCCCGTCGCATAACTCCTTATATTGCCGGATCGCTGCATAAGTCATGTCGTTTCCGTTTACAGGGCCGCCCACAGCGCCACGTTTGCATAACGCCAGCTGTCTCTAATTCAATTGCTCTTCGGCGTAGATTGGTAAAGGCCTGTCCTGTTACTAACGGAACAAAGCTGCCAAAACGAGGCCCGTGCAAGATTGGACTGATGAGATGGGTGTGCAAGAACATGTTTGTCCTGCACAAAGCCCTGATCTTTTCGCCGTGGAGCACCTTTGAGATGAATTGGAACGCCGAATGCGAACTTGGCCGACGTCCAACAGCGGTGACCAACCTAACTAGTGCGTTTGTGACAGAATGGAACGGATTTCCCGCAACAACGTACCGTAATCTAGTGAAAGGTATTCCCAACAGCGAGGAAGCTGACAGCAGCAAAGGGCGGACTAACCCAATTATTTCTTTTTACGGGAAGTTTGCAGATAGGCAAGTTTCGGATACTTCTGATAAGATAGTATACTGTTACGACTTTTTAGATACTGAAATGAATTCGATTAGCAGGTTTGGCAATAGGCGGGAACAGCATTAATTATGGGGTGAAAATTAACAGCTAGTAGTTTCCCGCATTGCAAAAGAGGAGAACACAGATAAGAGTCCTTATTCTTGGAAGGGAAAAATCTTAGCCTGGTGTGGGGAACACGATGCGTCGCCTCCTTAGTGCGTGTCGGTCAAGTCGGATAGCCATTAAAGTGTCAACAGATCAGAAAACTTATGGCGTTTGCTACTCCGAACCTTGGCAGGACAAAGGAGTGTTAGTTAAGTTATGTGTTTTCTGTACTTTCGGGGGTGGACCCACCACATATTCCGAATGCAGAGGCATGTATTTCATACCACTTCACCGCGCAAAATGCTTTCAGGCTGACAAGAGAGTTTAAACAGACCCCTAAGAAAGAGAACAAGGAATCTGTGAATGATGTAAACAAGCGAAAAAGAATAGTCTGGTTCCGAGCCGTGAAGCGAACGAGTCTCGGTGAAGCGGATCCAGCTCGGGGGGAAGAGCTTCTGTCCGAAGATGCCGGCCAGATATACAAGGAGCGGCCGAGCGGTTGATATTACGGCGAGGAATAGGAGAGAGGACGATACTTCTTTTCCTGGTGCTAGATTGCACGTAAGAGAAAGCCAGTATCCCGGAGGTCACACGATGTGATGGAATTACAGCCCCGAATGACGGAGATGCCGACCGGTGATGTATGCGAGAATCACCTTTGGAGAGACGAACGGATCCTTCTACATGTCAGTGGCTTCGTTCCACCACGATATTGGTGTGCATAAATGCGTCCATGATTTCATGCAGGTGAATGCAGTGCACGAGAGAAAGTCGGAGATGGGGTTCGACTCCCCTCTCCATTGGTTATAGTGCGCGCTCTGAAATGGGCGTGTCATCACACTGGTACGCTTCGAATATAAATACATCAAACATGGATACCTGAGGAAACAGCATATCTGTAAGTACAGAACTTATGTATGCATGCCAGTTGTGATTAGATTGGCTCCGGTCAGCCAATAGACTCTCGTCTGCTGAGAACTGTTTTTAAAGCCGGACTGTATAGGCCAACAAATAATCATTGACTTTAATGATAAATTCAGCCTCAGAGCTATCCCGAAAGGGGCGAGTCTACTTGATGCCCCTCCTTCACAATCCTCTGTACATAGACGCCTTCATCATTGTCCTCATATTTTGTTGTTAATTGATTAAATGTCTGTTGTCTCGTGCCAGTCCTGACGTTGCATGACTAATTAATGAGTGTCAGAATTTCTTGGTTTAAATTGGCTAAATTGCAGGATAAATTCTTTTCACCAGTACATAAGATTTCGGCGATAAAAAGAGCTCACAAATATTATTCTAAATTCTACTGTCTACCTCCGGGCCGTCAGCCATTGCCTGACATCCTGACATCTAAATTCTTAAAGCTTATTTTTATTTGATAATCCGGTGACCCGGGGGGTAGCAACAATTGGTGTTAGAAGTGGGATATCGCTAGGTGTGTGCGACATTAATTGATTGTTAACATTTGGATATCGTTAGGCTTATTCAAAATTAATTTGGTAGCAACGCCGATAGAAATTTTAGGTGAAAGAATTATTTTTTTTTTGGTATCGTATTCATGAGCTGAAATTCCTGACACTATATTCTAACCGCAGTAGAAGAGAAAAAAAAAGAATAATGGCAGAATTTACAGAATCAGAAATTGAAGCACTAAAATTCATGCTGAGCGAATCGCGTGATGGCTTTGATGCCACGAGCAAAGTAATTTCGGCTATGAAACTGGACTTGGCACTTCAGACTGAGACACAGACTAAAAATGGTGAAGCGTCACAAGAGGTACAGAAGGTTGAGCTCACTACAGAGATAGTGCTGGCCAGAGAAGAAGCAAATTCTGAGCTCAGTGTAGGTAATAAATATGCCAATGATAATGAAGTTAAATTGAATACTGAAATGCACGATGCATGTCACACTCTGCGTGAGGAATTTGCGGTGCAGGAATCCATAGTGAAAAGAGAATTCACTGAAGATAAGAATTTGGAAGGGAACGAGAATGCGATCTTACTGACGGGCGCAGGGTTAGAATCCGGATTGAGAGGTCCACAGAGGAATGGAAAAGTTATCTGTGAGGGAGTTTCTGAACTCAGCTGTGGGGAAATTATCCCGGGGATAAAGGGGGACAATAGGAAAGCAGTCATAATTGAAGGTGTGTTCCCCGTGTTGAAGGATTCAACCTGTGAGTATGAGATGGGCGGTATTAGTGACTTCAGCTGAGCCCCAATTAATGAAAGTGACTTTTGGGAGAGGGGTAGACGGAAAAAGAAAAACAAAAATTCAGTTGGCTGTTTTTCTTGTCGCGTTGGTGTCAGTAAACACCGCGAGAGTGATGTAACGAGGTTAAGGTTCGATCGCCGCCCCGGTGGCGCAGTGGTCTAAGGCAATGGCCTCTGATCATTCGTCCGAAAGGGGTCCGGGTTCGAATCCCGGTGAGGCATGGATGTTGTGTTTGTCTTACGGCACTGGCTCTCTCCCTTCCCTGGAACCAGTGACACTAAATTAGGGACGGGCGACTGCTTATAGCCCATTGAGTTGCTCACGGTGGTCGTTAAACCTCCAATCAAAAAAAAAAAAAAAAAAATAAGGTTCGATCAGTTCATGCGATGGAACGTGAAGAGCGTCCGTCGGAAGAAATGTTTCAAAGGAAGAAACTGATGACTGATAAAAGGTTTATCCTTCAGAACTGATGCGGACCGGGAATAGGATTATGATTTTGGAATATCCAGTTGCATCGGACGAAGCGTTGTGTGTTAAGCTTCTTGTGTAAATATTTGCTTTGATAAATATTTGTGATTTGTATTTTGTTTGCTGTTGTAGGCAAGTATCTCACGTCTGTCGCGGAGCGTAGGCAAAGGGTTAAATTCGGAAAAGATGGCGCAGAGACTGGGATTATAATTTTTGAGTGTATAATCCAAAAGTACTGAATAGCAGTGGTCAGTCTATTCGAGCAAAAGTACTGAGTAGCAGTGGTCAGTCTATTCAAGCAAAAGTACTGAGTAGCAGTGGTCAGTCTATTCGAGCAGATGTACTGAATAGCTGTAGTAAGCCTATTCGAGAAAATGTATGTGAGTTATGTTGAAAGAGAAAAGTTCTTCGTCTTGGCAGACGTCAGTCCGAGAGAGAACGTAGTTCCCAAACGGAATAGCAGTGGTAAGCCTATTCGAGGAACGAGAATCGGTAGTCGCTAAGCGCAGTTGTCAGTCGTTCGACCTATCAGTCATAAATTGAAAGAAATTGTGATCGAGAATTAACCCAAATGGCAGAGAGTCAGCCCATTCAGGTTAATCATTCCAGCAGGTGAATTTCGAAACAGGGAATGGGTCGGTTTAACCAGAAGTGTATTGTGAAGTATTTGAAGGCATAGCGTTTATAGCGAGTTATGGTTTCGGCTTGTTCGACGCAACAGGTGTTCGTCTCTGAGCTGTGGTGTTGGCCACTTTCGACGTACTGCGCACACGCCGACTGTGGAATGCTCGGACGAAAGCAATTTCCATGCGCTGGAAATGGCGTCGTATGTATTACTGATCGACATCGACCTATCCTGCCAATCCTGGATTGGTCAAGGCTTTTCTCCGTGTCGGAATGGTGGACGCTTGGACCTGCAGCAAGGAAATTCTGTACACGGATGGATGAGGTAGAGGTTTCCCTCGTGGGCGTGGTACAGTGGCTGGGTCGGAAGGAGACAGGTGTTCTCGGTAAGCTGTCGAAATTTCGATACGAGCGAAGTTAACGGATATCGATGCCGTATCTACCGCACTACTAAATTTTGTTCAGCCGTAGACGTTGAGTCTGAAACGTACCTAGCAATGCGCTTGTTGTTCATGGGTGTTTACAAGGTTTTCAGGGAGTGAGCCCTGTGTAAATTTTGGATGTCGGAAGCATCCTGGTATTAAGCTGTTAAGGAAATTGGGTTCATTTCCTTGGGTTGGCGATGTGGTTTGCCAGGTGTTGGAAACGTAGCTGTCGCGCCAGTGGTTCAGTGTAGGTACTGTGGGGACCCGAATGTTTGAATTTTTCCCTGATGGCTCCGGAGGTGAAGGCGTTGAGATGAGGAATCCCAAGCAAAAAGGAAAGCGTTTCTTTTGCTGGGGAGTGATATGAACTTGGCCTAGTGTGGTATTTGCTTTCAGTGTTTGTATAGTGCTGGTGTAGTGCTTGTACAGTGTTTGTGTAGTGGTAGTGTAGTGCTTCTTTGGTGCTGTGTTTTATGGTGTGGTACCACTTCAACGTCAGTTGAAGGGGGAATTTGTGAATAATTCTTGATGGCCTTAAAAAAGATTTAAGGGGCGTTCCCCAAATTAGGAAAAGAATTTGGGAGGAGCCGTATGTGCCCAGAATGAAAGTGATAATATGGTGTGAGGACTAAAATGAAGGAATTGGTCGAGCCGCGTGAATTGAATTAACAGGCTCCACCCTTTCAGAAGGTAGCACCCAATGGTTGGCACCTGAGTGGTCAGAGGTAGACCTATAGGCCGAATGGGGACATTCGCTTGTTTCGTTGGGGGCAGTGTTACGACTTTTTAGGTACTGAAATGAATTCGATTAGCAGGTTTGGCAATAGGCGGGAACAGCATGAATTATGGAGTGAAAATTAACAGCTAGTAGTTTCCCGAATTGCAAAAAAGGAGAACACAGATAAGAGTCCTTATTCTTGGAAGGGAGAAATCTTAGCCTGGTGTGGGGAACACGATGCGTCGCCCCCTTAGTGCGTGTCGGTCAAGTCGGATAGCCATTAAAGTGTCAACAGATCAGAAAACGTATGGCGCTTGCTACTCCGAACCTTGTCAGGACAAAGGAGTGTTAGTTATGTTATGTGTTTTCTGTACTTTCGGGGGTGGACCCACCACATATTCCGAATGCAGAGGCATGTATTTCATACCACTTCACCGCGCAAAATGCCTTCAGGCTGACAAGGGAGTTTAAACAGACCCCTAAGAAAGAGAACAAGGAATCTGTGAATGATGTAAACAAGCGAAAAAGAATAGTCTGGTTCCGAGCCGTGAAGAGAACGAGTCTCGGTGAAGCGGATCCAGCTCGGGGGGAAGAGCTTCTGTCCGAAGATGCCGGCCAGATATACAAGGAGCGGCCGAGCGGTTGATATTACGGCGAGGAATAGGAGAGAGGACGATACTTCTTTTCCTGGTGCTAGATTGCACGTAAGAGAAAGCCAGTATCCCGGAGGTCACACGATGTGATGGAATTACAGCCCCGAATGACGGAGATGCCGACCGGTGATGTATGCGAGAATCACCTTTGGAGAGACGAACGGATCCTTCTACATGTCAGTGGCTTCGTTCCACCACGATATTGGTGTGCATAAATGCGTCCATGATTTCATGCAGGTGAATGCAGTGCACGAGAGAAAGTGGGAGATGGGGTTCGACTCCCCTCTCCATTGGTTATAGTGCGCGCTCTGAAATGGGCGTGTCATCACACTGGTGCGCTTCAAATATAAATACATCAAACATGGATACCTGAGGAAACAGCATATCTGTGAGTACAGAACTTATGTATGCATGCCAGTTGTGATTAGATTGGCTCCGGTCAGCCAATAGACTCTCGTCGGCTGAGGACTGTTTTTAAAGCCGGACTGTATAGGCCAACAAATAATCATTGACTTTAATGATTGATTCAGCCTCAGAGCTATCCCGAAAGGGGTGAGTCTATACTTAATGCCCCTCCTTCACAATCCTCTGTACATAGACGCCTTCATCATTGTCCTCATATTTTGTTGTTAATTGATTAAATGTCTGTTGTCTCGTGCCAGTCTTGACGTTGCATGACTAATTAATGAGTGTCAGAATTTCTTGGTTTTAATTGGCTAAATTGCAGGATAAATTATTTTTACCAGTACATAAGATTTCGGCGGTAAAAAGAGCTCACAAATATTATTCTAAATTCTACTGTCTACCTCCTGGCCGTCAGCCATTGCCTGACATCCTGACATCTAAATTCTTAAAGCTTTTTTTATTTGATAATAGGGCGACCCGGGGGGGGGGTAGCAACAATTGTGGTGTCAGGAGTGGGGTAACTACCCACGGTAGATCTGATCAATTGGTGGCGAGCGTTGGGATGATTAACCCAGCTCGGCCCGGTATCGTAACATTTGATTGACAGCGGTGTGATAATGACCCACTGTCGTAACAATTGGTGGCAGCGGCGAAATTTCGTAACAATACCTTTAGAAATACAGATATGTCTATAGATTTACCTTTGTAGCAGATTTAAGTTCATTACATCAACTTTTCTGGTAATGATCGTTTAGTCCGATTCATTCGCGTTAACTTTCGTCGTCACTGATCTCCATTTTGTGTACCATAAAAAAACCCTGAGTCTTTGTGTTAGTCTTTAGGTTTCAATCACTGATTAATATTAGACATCCCACTCATTCATTTCTATTCCGCATGAGGTAAAATGAATTCATAAGCAAAAGTTGAGTTTCTGGTTGGAATGACGTCGAGATACACGGTGATCTGTTATGAACTCGTAGATCAACGATACGCAAATTTGGAGCACCAAACAATGGAGTCATTCCATGTCCAGCGAAAATTTTCCCAACGCATGTATGTACGAAATAACATAATGGTGACCATAATGTATCCAAACGGAAAATGTAAACATACATGCGTGTATTGTATGGGCTTATACACTCAGTGGACAAGGGATTGGGTTGATGGGCAAATGACATAGACATCACCCGCTAAGAGTGGAACAGACTCAAACCGAACACAGGCGATACATAGACGGATAGCAGGGCTTTCCAATAGTGTATCGCAATCGACTAACATGGGTAAACGTGGTAATCTGAGAGGATCATGGACACATTTTAAACGTGGTTGTCAAGGGAGGATGGTGGACACGTTGTCGGCGCAAGACTGATAGGTCATTCTATCGCCCAAGTGGGAAGAAACCTAGGGTTCTCGAGGGTAGCCTTATCAAGGGTGAAACGCAAGTATATTATGTGAAAACACAAATTTTTCCGTGATAGAGATCGAATTGCGCCCCCTCACTCCGGAGTAAGATGCTCTTCCAACAAAGCTACACGGACGGTATGTATATCTGCAGATTTGTCATCTTGACACGTGATTTACCTCTGTAGTACGTCACAACTCTGGAGGGATGTACCAGCTCCCTGACAGTAAGCGGTGGCAGACCACGACGTACACTATCCAGGCTCGTACAGACCGGTACCGTGGCAATGACGGCTCAAATCACATCCAGGTTAAATATGGGAGGTCAATGCGTGAAAAACAAGGGAGGTATTTCTAATGAGAACAACTAGATAGCCTCCAAGGTAGAAAGAAGTCCTACAGAACTGAATATCGAACAGAGGTCGGTGATGATACTAAACAGATAAAAATGGATAAAGATTCGACTTGCAGCCAAGAATCTTAAAGGTTCAACATACTAAGGGGCCGTCCATAAAGTACGTCCGAGATTACAGTTCCTGACAACCGGACCAGATGTAACATGCAGGAGGTGGGAGGTTTAGTAATTCGGACGTCCAGTGGCAAAAATATAGTGGATGATATTTCTTCGTTTTGTTTTCTATTTTTTTCATATCTTTATAGTTAAAAACGGTATAAAATATTTCAGATTTTTGGTGATATTTAGCTAAATCAGAATATTAATATTAAGTTCTCGTATCTATACTCCCAAATCTACTGTGTTTTGCAGATTGTATAACAGGGAGTGTTGCTTCCTTGAATGAGTGCGTTCATTTGTAGATCTTTATTTCAGAATGATAAAGTTCGCGTAGCATTTGGGAAGAAATTAATGCCAAATAATAAATATTTTCTGAAGAAAAAGTGTAAATATATGGAAGATTCCTTTAAATAATTACGTGTTTTCTTTCTGTTTCTCAACGGACTTCTAAAAGCAGTTGTCAAAAATAAAGAGGTTCCGGGAATTAGGACGTACTTTTTAGGAGGGAGATGTCAACAATCGGACAAAATATGACATGGGGAAGGGGAGGGGAGTCTAAAATTAGTAAAACATCACGGACGTACTTTATGGACTGCCGCTAAAGAAGATACAGATACAATGTTTTAAATGGATCTAACAGAAATGAATATACACTGAAGTACCAGGAAAACTGGTACACCAGTCTAATACTTTGTAGGTCCCCCACGGGAACGCAGGACTTCAGAAATACGACGGGGCATGGACTCCACTAGCTTCTGGAAATATGCTGTAGGCAATGCACACCATACTTCCTGTAGAGCGTTCCACAATTCGGGTGTATTCCGTGGTCTCGGATTCCTGTGTTCGATAGCGCGTTGCATGGCATCCCAAATGTGTTCTATCACGTTCAGATCTGGGGACTTTGAAGGGAATGGCAACACCCCAAACTCAGATGAATGCTCCTCTAACCATAATGTGGCGTCCCGACACTTGTGTGGAAGTGCATTGCCCCGTTGGAAAAGGCCCAACCCCATCAGCATGAATGCAGGACATGAATGGGTGTACCTCTTCCGAAAGGATGCGCACATAGCGTTGGCCGGTCACAGACGTTTGTAGACGTGCCAGGGGTCCCAGTGAAGTCCAGTTAAACCCACCCCATACCTTTACGGACCCCCACCCGCCGGTAGAGTTCCCTGTTGACAGGCAGGATCCATGGCTTCATGGGGTTTGCACCACACACGAATCCTTCTATCTGCCCGATACAGTTGGAAACGCGACTCGTCAGATCAGGCTACGTGTTTCCAGTCATCAAGTGTCCAGTGGCGGTATTGCCGTGCCCAAGCGGGGCGCATAGCTCTGTGTCGTGCACCCATCAAGGGGACTCGAGTTGGGCGTAAGCTCCCAAAGCCCATATCTTGCAGGGTACGTTGCACAGTCCGGATGCTGATGCTTGTTGAGGCTCTAGCATTGAATTCTGATGATACCTGACGGAGTGTTGCACGCCCATCGCGTGAAACGTTTCCTGACAGCCGACGGTGGTCACGCTCACCTAATGTTTTTTTTACGGCCACACTGGTATCTTAGGTTGGAGGTTTTGCCGGAATTCTTGTAGTCACGGTACACCCTTGCAATGGTCGTCCATGAAAATCCGAACTTCGTTTCTACCTCCGAAATACTATGGCCCATCTCACGAGCGCCAACTATGATACCGCGTTGAAAATCGCTTAAATCGTTATTACTTATCATTCTCGTGCCGAAAACAGCTCTGACAGCTGGCAAGGCTGTCTATAGCTTTATATATGCACTGGCGGACGCGACCGAGTACGCGCATAGGTGACGTTGCTATGTATTTTGCATAAGCTCGTCTGTACCAGTTTTTCTGGTACTTCGGTGTATATATGATTGGTAGTGGAGAGTTCTAGACAGATAGAAACGGAGAAAGATTCTGCTTGATAGAGAGATAAAGAGATCTAACATAACTGAATATAAAGGAATGGTCTACGACAGTACTAGACAGTGGTAAGTGGAGTAAGATTATCTTTGCAGCCAAGAATCTTTAAGATTCATTATACTAAAGAAGATATGCAATGTGGAAAAAAATCTAACAGAACTGAATGTAGAAGACATGTCAAGGATGGTGCTAGAGATACAGAAATGGCAGAAGATTCTGGTTGCGGACAAGAATTCTGAAGCTTCATCTTACTAAAAATGATAGACTGACAACGTGGAAAGGAATCTGACACAACTACATATAGAAAAGTGTTTGGTGATTGTGCTAGACAGAGAAAAATGCAGGAATATTACCTTTGCAGCTAAAAAATCTTGCAAGTTCTTCTTTCTCAAGAAGATAGAGGGATAATGTAGAAAAAGATCTGGCAGAAATTAATATAGAAGAGTAGTCGAGGATAGTTCTAGACAAAGAAAAGTGGATAATTATTGTGACATGAAGAATCTTGAAAGTTCGCCGTGTAAAAAGACAAAGATAGGTTATTCGATATTGAAACATGGATGTATAGGCTTATACTCACTAATATGGTTTGAATAAACTCGCATAGTTGTAGCACATGCGCAGGAAGCTAAGTTTGTATGAAATAATTGCGAAGTGACAGCCAGAAACTCTTTTCAACGTCTATGCTCAATTTGTTTTTGTAACCCATGGAGCTGAAAAGCTATCCCTCAAAGGAAGTAAAGTATTCCTTCAGCACGCTTCAAATACATTTAAAACACGGTTTAATATAGTTATCCTTGTTACATGACAGCGCTCCTGTGTTTTCTGCCTTCCCATCAAGATTGTCTCCTAATTGCTTTAAGCGTGTCAGTTGCTGAAGGCGCGTCACGACAAGGGTTATGAGGTCTGGGAACTCCTCGCCGAAATACAGAATTCATGTATTCACACTCCGAAAATGACATGACGAATGCAAACGTATTGTCGTCGTCGATTTCACCCATCGTAATCACCTGTGCCATTCGTCTCCCAATGATTTATTCATAACCCGTCGGCGCTTATTAGTTTCTGTGGAACAGGAGCAGAGTTCCAAGACCGAGACGCGACTCCCTCCTTTCCTCTCTCTTTTCATCTCTCCCTCTCTCTCTCTCTCCTATCTCCGAACTTCACGCAAAATCACACAATTTCTCCAGAACAGTGCGATCAAAATCCGATTTGTTGAAATGTCTTCCAGGAGAAAAGGTGAGAAACGAGATGACAAATTTCTGTTCCCTAAGACGCTCGATGAAAAGAGATCTACCTCAAGTAATTTGCATGCAAAGCGACGCTGCCTTTCATTGTTTTAGTGCACTGTCGCTCCCGGATTTTGATGATACTTGGTAATGGTTAATACTCACTTTGATCTTGTGTCAAGGGGCAATTAAAATGCGATCATCGAGTGAGGGTTTTAGCCCGGGGTTTCTGTGACATTAAAGGACTCATTGCGTTATTCAAATCATGCTACCGGTAACACACACACACACACACGCCGAAAGTTGTCCGGTACGATTGGAAATCAAACTGCTGAAAATTTAAGATGAAAAATATCCGACATACTTCAGGTTGAAGAGCTGCATTGGCACACGATATAATGATTATTCGGCTTTCTCCGATGAAAGAAAAGAAATAAATTTTGCGCTTGTCTCTTTTGTTCTTAAGCTGTTAAGTAAGAAATCACATTGTTCAGAACAATGAGAATACAAAACGTTGATGAATCTTGTAGTATTATAGGTGGGTTGTAACATGCATTTTAACATAACTTTTCATTTTAGTTCCTGTATCTCTGTAAATATTGGTTTGCTCTCCTTATGCAATTTCCAGACTTAAAATTTTCACTTTCTCTCCCTCTCTTGAATTTTTTTGGGAACACGTACTCAGATCACAGGTGGTGTGACATATGTAAAAAGTTAAGAAAGTTGTTTTTCAATCTATGCTGCTGGTCGACGGGCTTACGAGCTGTGAAGCTGATTATTTTAAGCCTTGCTGTCCGATCGTGTCTCCAAAACAATCGTCTGTGTACATACCGCGGGTATCTCTATAACGCGATTACCGCCTTTTCCCCGTATACCCGCGTGCCTTATAGCAGACTTCCACTGCAGTTCGAAGATCGCGTCTCTCATAGTGAAGTTCAAGTAAATTAGAATTTGATTGTTACAGCATTTAACCTGTTACCAAATTTGATATACACTGCTGGCCACCCAAAACGCAACACCGAGGAGGAAGCATCCGATTGGGCAGAAATTCGCAGCATGCGTCGCCCGCGAGAGGACATGCAAACGATTAGCATTGTAGGGCATATGCAAATCATGTGCGCCCGGCACGCCACCGAGAAGCACTATAAGAAGGGTGCACAGAACACGGGGTGTAAGTAGTGGAAGAATGTTGTGCTGACGGACCTGTGCATGGGAAGCTTCCTGATGCCTCGTTGCAGAATATGGCAGTCATTCCAGCACGTTTCGGAGTTCGACAGAGGACGAATAGTGGCTTATCGCGACAGCTGTTTACCGTACCGAGACATCGGCGCCCGTGTGGGACAAATTCCAGCCACAGTGAGGCGAGTATGGATTCGGTGGGTGCAGGAGGGACCGACGGACCGATGTAAGTGATTGCCGCAGCCGCGGCACACCACCGAGCGAGAGGACTGGCATGTTGTGCGGCGCGCATTGACGGCTTGCACCGCCACATTATGAACGTTAGCGCAGGAATTAGAGTGTGTTGCGCAACAACCTGTGTCAGCACGTACTGTTTCACGTCGTCTGCAGGAGCGGGGACTTGTTGCACGGCGCCCATGGCTCCGATTACCATTGACGTTACACCACCGGTGAGTGCGGTGACAGTGGGCCGTTGAACGGCACGACATTGTCTTCTCCAACGAATCCCGCTTTTGCCTGCAGCACCACGATGGTCGGATCCGCGTGTGGCGGCACCACGGCGAGGGACTGTATGACGCCTGCATTATGCATCGCCATACCGGTCCGTCACCTGGCGTTATATTTTGGGGCGCAATTGGATATGACACCCGCACCCCTCTGGTACGCATCGCCGCTACACTGAACAGCCACCGCTACATCTCCGACGTTTTGGAGTCTGTAGTCCACCATTAACTGCAGGACCTGCGAGCGGCCACGTTTCAACAGGACAATGCGTGCTCGCACGTGGAACGCATCGTGCAACAATTCTTCACGGCCCACCAGGTGTCACTGCTGCCGTAGCCCGCCTGTTCCCCCGATATGTCGCCCATAGAACACGTATGGTTGCTGATCGGCAACCGAGTGGCCCGGCAAGCACCACCCGCGGCTACGCCAGATGAACTGTGGCAACGTGTGGAAGCAGCCTGGACCGACATACCCCAAGCCCACATCCAAAGCCTCTTTCGTTCGATGCCGCGGCGTGTAGCGGCCGTTATTGCCTGCCATGGGAGCCACACGAACTATTGATGTCTGCGTGTTCCGCAAGTCGCACGGGCCTGTAAGCTCAATCGTTTCATCTTTGTATCTGTTGTTATGTACTCAGTAAATCTGGCTTTGCTATCTCGTGTCCTTCTTGGTGCTGCATTTTGGGTGGTCAGCAGTGTATCTGAAGAGTGTTTCACGCTAAAAATGATATGATGAATTGTAATAAATACTTCCAAAGGACTAAATACCGTCATTTGCAAAAGTTTAAGATCACCTGTTTTTATTAGGAGATTTCTGACGATTACGTCAGCTACTGTCCGTATTACTCAACTTCCTGACTGTGTTGCATCATCCTATAGCGGCAGCTGTTGATAGAGTTGGGGGAAGCGTGCGAGCGTCAGTTTTCTTCGAGTTTTAATGTTGAGTGTTTTGTATGTATTTCTATATAGCGAAAAATGGGCAGAAAAGCTTCATTAAGGTTACTGTTGCTGGGGATTCACCAAAGATGAACAGAATTCCCTGCATTGTGTGGGGCTCCAAGGAAAGCAACCTGCCAGGTGGTTTGGGAGTTTGTCTGGAGAATTTCGAGGCCGCTGTGGTGCAGTGGAAGCATGCACGGCGCGTAACTGGAAGACCCTGGGTTTGTTTCCCGGTGGCGGCCGATGAGAATTTTTCCGTCACTTACTTAGAAACGTGGAAAGAGTGATGACTTCTATTTGATGTTCCTAATCCACGTCAACTGTGTATTTATTATGCATACCGTCCTTTGACGCTTTACGTTTCTGTAAAGGACCCACTTTTCGTCACCGTTAGCTAATTGTTCCAAGAAAGGTTCATTTCTGTGATCCGCAAGCAAAGAAAAAGAGTCTGTCATTTTGTCCGATCGATTTCTGACCGATAGCTTATATGGTACCCCTTATATTAAACCCAAGCGCGTGCACCCTTCTTTCTAGTGTTGTTGTGTGTACAGAAAACCTTTCTGATATTTGTTCAAAGTTTGTCATTTGATATGGCTTGGTTGAGATCCTGTTCAGAAACCTCTGATAGAGGTCCAGAACGAGGTTGATCTCTGAAGCTTCAAAGTGTGCTTCACGGAATTTCCGGAACCAACGGCGACGTGTGCTTTCGTCTATGGCATTCTCGCTATACACTTCACAAATGTTGCGGACGGCTTCAGTTGCACTGTTGCCTTTATCGAACCCATAAAGGAAAAAAATGCCTAATGTGGCCCTTCTTGCTTGATATATTAATCCTTGTGTGACTTGTTAAAGAATCAGACACACATTCATAAGTCGTGGCATTTTATAGACTACTCTTCGAAGCATTTTGGCCCTCAGACGCGCCTTCTGTTATTGCATTTGTTACTTAAATGCTTTACTTGGAATTGCATTTAAGTAACAAATACAATTCCAAGTAAAACAAATGTAATTCCAAGTAACTCTCTATCCTCCGTGAGAAGCTCTCAACCAGTTTATTTTATATGTCCACCAAAATGATCGGCTATTCGGTTTTCAAAGCAGCAAACAATTTGCTTTGTTTATTGGGCCATCTCTCCTTCCGCACTGTACGATCCAATCCGTCCCAAAAATGTTGTGTGGGATTCAATTCAGGACTGAAGACTGGCCAGCCAAATTTCTCTGAGTTCATGTGCTCAAACTAATCTACAGTGACATGGTGCGATTTTTTGTTGGTTGTTTTTACCGTTTTGTGAGTTTAACGATCATTGTGAGCAACTCGATGGGCTATAAGCAGTAGCCCGTCCATAATATAGGACCACTGGTTTCAGGGAAGGGAGGGAGCCAGTGCCGTAAGAGAAACACAACATCGATGCCTCAAAGGTATTCGAACACGAACCCTTCTCGGATAAATGGTCAGAAACCAGCACTTATACCACTGAGCCACAGGGGCATCCCATTGTGCTTTGCTCTGCTGAGAGAAGTATAGGCCTTTTCCAAAGTACTGTTGCAACGCCGGTAATGCAGATTTATCCAGAACGCCAAGGTAGAGCTCAGTATTCATGATTTTGTCCAAAACTACTGATAATTCCAAGCCGATCCACGAAAAACGATCCATACTTAACGAAACTTCACTGTCGGGACAATTCAATCAGGAACATTATCTCCCGGCATCCGCCACATCCAGGAACGACAATCAGACTGGTAGGCTGCACCATAACACGTTAGTCCAAAGCACAGGTTTCCATTTGTCAACAGTCCAAGATCAACGTTTCTTACACCACGCTAATTGGCATGTTGCATCAGTCGTTGTGATTAGCGGATTGACCCTGGTAGTCGTGTCATGTGGCTTCATGTGCACTGTAACCGTTCTAAAGCAAATTCCAATGGTCTCCATAGAGTTTGCGTGATTTACTAAAATGTTGATTTGCGTTTTCAGCAGACAGTTCGTTGCAGAGCTACCCAGACTCAGCTCTATTATGCTTCCATTTATATATTTCATCACCAACCATAGACAAATGGAGCTAAAAGGCAGCTTAACTGTCGCATAAGAATTGCTTATGCGGCACACAATTATAAATTCGAGCTGGGAGAAAACTTAACTCTGTCGATTTGGGCACTTCGCATTTGCAGTCTTGCTGTCGTCTCTGTTGTATTGTGATATACACAGTCGAGTCACATTATTGTGACCACCAGCTAATATCCAGAGTAGTCGCCGTGTGCAGCGCAGACAGCAGCTAGACGGGCTGAGAGTGACTCAATAAAGTACTGGAGGGTGTTCACAGGTGTGTGGATCCATGCTGATTGCAGTGCGTCTGACCACTGCTGGAGGGTGCGTGGTGAAGAATCCATGAAGCGAACAACACGATCGAGGTGGTCCCACAAATGCCCAATTGGGTTTACGTCTGGGTAATTATGGTGCCATGGAAGTACTTTGAAGTCTTCATCGTACACTTCCAACCACTCTCGTACATTTCTAGCTGGGAGACACGTCGCGCTGGAAGATCCCATACACCCCAGGGGATACAATCATAATGTATAGGTGTACGTGGTCTGCAAGAATGGATTCATAACGAGTTTGATCCATAGTGCCTTCCAAGATATGAGTGGACTCAGGGAATGCCACGAAACCATTCCCCAGACCATTACGCTGTCCCCCACCAGCTTGTGTGCTTCCAGCAATAGTTGAAGAATGTTTTTTCTCCGATATTTCTCACCTTATATGCCAACGTCCATTTGTTCGATGAAGCAGAAAACGTGACTCATCGGAGAAGGCAATCTTTGCCAATCAGTGGAGGTCCAATTCCGATACTACCGTGCAAATGTAAGCCTTTTCTGCCGATGCACCTTCGTTAGCATAGTTGCAGTTACCATCCGTCTGCATCGGATCCCCATTCGTATCAAGGTTCACTGAACTGGCATTTTATACACACTTCCGGTAGCCCCCTGTTTCATTCGGCCAGTGAGTTGCTCCACTGTAGCGTGTCGATCGCCCTCACTCTCCATCGCAGCTGACGTTCACCTCTCACATCAATGGCATATGTCGCTCCGCAGTTTCCACGTCGCTTATTCGCACTGGGGCCGTTTTTCTAAGCACGATACACTTTAACTACAGCAGCATGCGAACAGTTTAAAAACTGCGCTGTTTCAGAAATACTGCCCCATTGGCCCGAAAGCCGATAATCATCCTTTTTTGCAAATCTGATAAATCGCTCCTTTTATCCATGACAGCAACGAGAGATATGTCTGCAGTATGCCTACAACTTACCTTATATACCCTCCAAGCCAGCTGACGACACGTGCCATATTTGATTGCCTACGTGCTGTTGACGTCAAAAGTAGGAAGTGGTCACAATAATGGGATTCGACTGTACAAAAACGGAATGTTTTTGTTTCTACACTTTCCTTTCTTATTCTTATAGAGTTATGTTCTAATGGACCGACTTGATACTTCGACATTATTGTATGCAACACAATACCCTGACAACATCGCAGCAGATGGCAACGACACAAGGCATGTGGAGATTGTGGGTGTTACCAGGTGTTTTTCCACTAACTGATCACGTGGCACTAGTTTAACCTTAACGCAGTGAGAAATAATAGGGAACGTTTCCTCCGCGCATGGAAACAATGTTTCGCGACTGTTGTGGGACGTACTTCTGACTTATTTTTTCAACAGCCTCATTCCCTACGCGTATGTTCGTAGTTGGGTCTGGGACGTTCTTGTTCAGGCTTGATGTCACTATCAGTACAGGGGGTATTTTGATAGTAATGGTAGGACAGGGCAATTTTATTATTTCCCTCTGTGCCAGTTTCTTAAATTTAAGCAAAGGCGATCGATAAAAACACAGCTCTGAACAGCGAATCATCTACAGTTAATTTTGCAATTTAGAATGTGGCCGAAAGACAAAGGATTGTTTCGTCATGATTTTTTTCTTTTTGGATTGGGGGTTTAATGACCACCATGAGCAACTCAGTGGGCTATAAGCAGTCACCCGTCCCTAATTTAGGACCACTGGTTCCAGGGAAGGAACAGAGTCAGTGCCGTAAGACAGCCACAACATCCATGCCTCACCAGGGCTCGAATCCGGACCCATCTCGGACCAATGGTAAAAAGCCATAGCTTAGACTAATGCGCAACCGGGGCGGCCTTGATTTCTCATACTGAAAATTTTGTTCAATTGGCGGAGCTTTTATTCATTTTATGCATGACCAAACTTATCAGAAGAAGGATATGGTACTAGCATGAAGCATAAAAGAAAGGATTGTATCCTCTCTTTAATGCATAGTCATTCAGCAGCAAAGCATTCTGAATACAGCTACACTGCATTAGAATTTTTGTTCTGTCATAACGCTTAGGAACAGAGTACTCCTGTTGAAAGCTGTTGAAAAACTCATTTTGATTCCGACACGAGGAATTTTATTTTGTAATTTATTCGATCCATGTTCTTCTCTTTCGGATTTTTTAATCCTTTTTATTCTTTCTATGCAGCAGTTACGATTGCTTGAATGTCAAGAGAGAAATCCGTTGCCTTAATGGACGCCCTACGGTTGCCTTAAAAAGATTATATTTTTTGCCCTGTGCAAATATATCCAGAAGAAATCCTAAAATTTCTATTCGTGGCTAAAAACTATGATCAAAAATGCCTTCATATTAAATTAAAAAAGAATTGGATTTCAGTTCATCATCAATTTTTTTTTTACCAAGAATTTTCGAAATAATGTAATTCACGGAATTTATAAAAATATAAAGCCAAACACATGCTGTCTAAACACGTTTGATATTAAAAATTATGAACCTCGCACTAATGGAGGACATAAATACATACAGTTAAAAACGTTAAAAACACACTAGTACTTTCGTGACCGCCAACGGTCATTTCCTCTAGTGCGACTACCAGTTCTAAGCAGCAACGGTCAGCATATATGTACAACATGATGTGTCAGGTCAGACGGGTGCGCAGGGAGACATAGAAAGAACAAGTGGTCAGGAGTAAGAATAATTATTACAATATTTAAATCACAGTAAGTCATGTATGAGGTATTTCCAAGCATCAGGAATATAATTAGGAATAGCAACGTTGCAGCAACTTCTCCGATGAACCAGAATCTGAAGGGCTTCTGTAAATAGTAATAAATTCTTATTCCTAGGTGTAGTCAGAATAGTAACCTCAGACCATATTGGTTCGAAAGGTTTGCTTAGAAGCAAACGTGACATAGCTGTGGAGCAATTACCGATTTCAATACTGTATTTGCGTTCCTGCAGTCTGACCTTTAGATTACGAGATGTGGAACCTATGTAGGAAGTATTCCCATCATCGGGGTCAGAGGACAGTAGAGGGATTCTGTAAATTCCATAATTATCTAATAAATCAGGTCTGTCACGATCGCTACGAACCAACGAAAATAATTTACAAGAGGACAACCCAAAGTTAATACCAAAAGCTCTGCAGATATTTTTAAGTAGGTATGAAAGTGGTGGCAAAAACGGGATAGAACCCACAAATTTCATGGTTCTAACTTCTCTGGTTAGTGTTGTAGAGTCAAAACGTTGGGACCTTTTAATAAGTTTATTAACAATGTAATTATAGTACCCAAAGGAATTGGCCAACTCGTAGATTTTCAGGATTTCCTGTTCATAAGTTTGCTTAATATAACCGTGAGAACGGGCTCTGTGTACCATAAAACGCAAGGAAGCAAGTTTTTGGCAAGCGGATGATTAGAAGTGGCAGGGATCATTAAAACCTAAGAGGTAGATATCCGAAAAACTGAAGGCGTAACCAAATTTGTGGTAAGATCACGGGTGAGCAGGGTGTCTAAAAACGGCAAAGTAAAATCCAATTCAGTTTCAACTGAAAATTTAATAGAGACAAATGTTGACGAAAAACTATTAACCAAATCCTGTAGGTCCGACCATGACCCCCTGCCAAAAAATTAAAATATCCTTAAATATCATATATTTCTAAACTGTTGGCTACAATACTTTTTCTGCCCCTAAAGCTAAAGCTATAATTCATGCTCTACAACTTGTTTATAATAGAACGTATTTTCATTTTAATGATGTTATTTATAAGCAGTTGGAAGGGGCCCCAATGAGTTCTCCACTATCGCCCCTACTTGCTGAAATTCTCCTACAGCAATTGGAAAACGAGGTGCGAAACACCTTCTCTATTAAACCACTCCTTTATATTCGATACGTTGATGATATTTTAATTTTTTGGCAAGCGTCAACGTCGGACTTACTGAATTTGGTTAATAGTTTTTCGTCAAAATTTGTCTCTATTAAATTTTCAGTTGAAACTGAATTGGATTTTACTTTGCCGTTTTTAGACATCCTGCTCACCCGTGATCCTACCACAAATTTGGTTACGACTTCAGTTTTTCGAAAATCTACCTCTCAGGTTTTAATGATCCTTGCCACTTCCAATCATCCGCATTGTCAAAAAGTTGCTTCCTTGCGTTTTATGGTACATAGAGCTCGTTCTCACTGTTATACTAAGCAAACTTATGAACAGGAAATCCTGAAAATCTACGAGTTGGCTAATTCCTTTGGGTACTATAATTACATTGTTAATAAACTTATTAAAAGATCCCAACGTTTTGACTCTACAACACTAACCAAAGAAGTTAGAACCATGAAATTTTTGGGATCTATCCCCCTTTTTTGCCACCACTTTCATACCTACTTAAAAATATCTGCAGACCTTTTGGTATTGACTTTGGGTTGTCCTCTTGTAAATTATTTTCGTTGGTTCGTAGCGATCGGGACAGACCTGATTTATTAGATAATTATGGAATTTACAGAATCCCTCTACTGTCCTCTGACCCCGATGAAGGGAATACTTCCTACATAGGTTCCACATCTCGTAATCTAAAGGTCAGACTGCAGGAACACAAATACAGTATTAAAGTCGGTAACGGCTCCACAGCTATGTCACGTTTGCTTCTAAGCAAACCTTTCGAAACAATATGGTCTGAGGTTACTATTCTGACTACACCTAGGAATAAGAATTTATTACTATTTACAGAAGCCCTTCAGATTCTGGTTCATCGGAGAAGTTGCTGCAACGTTGCTATTCCTAACTATATTCCTGATGCTTGGAAATACCTCATGCATGACTTACTGTGATTTAAATATTGTAATAATTATTCTGACTCCTGACCACGTGTTCTTTCTATGTCTTTCTGCTCACCCGTCTGACCTGACACATCATGTTGTTCATACAATAGCGAACAAAAGTATTTGGCTAAACACTTTTTCAACCATAATTTTTGTTCTGCTTGACCAAATCAGGTCATTTTGGGATATGATATGTGTTGATTCGTGGGTTACAATACCGCGTAGTTTGTATTTCACTCAGAGCGAATTTGTTGTTCGAAATGGGCCATATTCAAGAGTCGCCAATTATTACCCATTTGTTTGCTGCATGTATTAATGTTTTTCTTGTGATTTTTGTGGGTTTTGTGATGTGTAGTGTTATAATAAGTCAATCTTAGGTTTTCAGAAATGGGTAAAAAGGCAGAGATCCCTGTTGGAGCTCGCCAGGCGGCCGTGAACATGATGGAATCTGGAATGCTCGTCACCGACATTGCGTGGGCCCTGAAGATCCGACACCAGTCCATTTCAGCTATCCTGCTACGTTATAAGAAGACTGGGATAGTCGAGAACAGTCCGCGATGTGTTAGGTTTCGTTCCACTACGTTGCGTTAGGATAGACGCATCCTCCGTCGATCTCGTGCTGATCCCACCTTGACTGCTGTAAACATCGCCACCGATTTCCGCGACAGCGACGACCTGAACGTCAGCCGAATGACTATCTCCCGTCGTCTCATTGCTGGTGGATTGAATGGAAGACGCCCCACCAAGAAACCACCCATCGATGTTAAAAATCGACGAGCCAGAGTCGCGCTCGCGCGCCGTCATCGACACTGGACAGCGGCGGACTGGAGTAAGGTACTTTTCACGGACGTGAGCAAGTTCAACGTGTTCGGAAGTGATGGCATCCCATACGTACGACGTCCGTGTGGCCAGAGATTCAACAACCAGTTCATTCAGCCGACTGTCAAGCACGAAGGAGGATCGCTCATGGTTTACGGTGCCTTCTCTCGCAATGGAATGGGCCCCATCATCAAGATTGACGGAATAATGACCATTCAGAACTACACGAACATGCTCATCAACGATGTCTTCCCATGGGCAAACCAGAACATGCCACCCGGATGGATCATGCAGCAAGGCAGCAACCCGAAGCATACCTCCAGAGTAGCGAAGGCAGTTTTACAGCAGCAACAGGTCACACTTCTAGACTGGCCAAGCCAATCTTCAGACCTCAACTCCATCGAGTACATGTGGGAGGAGCTGGAGAGACGATGTGCGAAGAAAACCTGCAGGAATAAGACCCAGAAGTTCGACCAGCTGTCTGCAGAATGGGCGCGAATTCCGCAGGTCACCGTCGAGAAGCTACTGGACTCAATGCCGGCCCGTTGTGCAGCTGTTATGAAGTCTCGTGGTTATCCCACTAGTATTAGTTATTGTTTTTTCGTTTTATCGTACTTGTTTTCTGTTATCTTTGCATTAAATGCATGTGATAGACACCTACTTTCTTGGTCAATTTGTATGATCTTTGCGATTAAGCTCGGTACCAGATCTGTGTTAAGGTCTCCGATCCATCTGCATATGGGTCATGTTTACAACTGAATAACACATATCATATCCCAAAATGACCCGATTTGGTCCAGCAGAAAAAAAATTATAGTCGAAAAAGTGTTTTGCCAAATACTTTTGTTCGCTGACCGTTGCTGCTTAGACCTGGTAGTCACACCTGAGGAAGTGACCAATGGCGGTTACGAAAGCACTGGTATGTTTTTAACGTTTTGAACTGTATGTATTTATGTCCTCCAATAGTGCGAGGTTCATAATTTTTAATATTAAACGTGTTTAGACAGCATGATTTTGGTTTTAACTTGTAACACGTATCTTCATCAATGTTACCAATTTTATAAAAATATGTAAAAACTTTATTTCCCTTCAAGGAAAAAGTATATCTTATGTTGTCTCTGGGGGCAAATATAACTTGGCAAAGTGACAACCTAAAAAAAGTACTAGAGTTATTAGAAAATTTCAGTTTTGCTCAGTCTCAGCAGTTTCTCAATGAAACGTTCTACATTTTTTTTTTTTTGCTCATTGGAGGTTTAACGACCATCGTGACCAACTGTAAGGGGTATGAGCAGTCGCCCATCCCTAATTTAGGATCACTGGTTCTAGGGAAGGGGAATCACTGCCGTAAAACTAATACAGCATCAATGCTTTACTGGGATTCGAACCAGGGCCCATCTCGCACAACTGGTCATAAGCCAACGATTAGAGCATTGCGACACCGTATGGAAGCGTCCGTTTTACTTTCATTTTGCCCTAATATATGAATAACGACACGCAGGCTTAGAAGAACACTTGTTTCGAAATATTTTCACGCAAAGAAGGCAGCAAGATTTATTTGCGGAACGCAAAGTAAAAATCCTCCAAATACGTGGCGTCAGTGAATAAACAAAGACATCGCTCTCTCCACGTTTCAGCAACATATAGCAACCGAAAAATTATTTATAGCTCACCGCTGGGGATTCGAATCCTATATCTCTCGATATCCAGCCGAGCGCGTTAGCCTTACACCACGGTGGCCAACAATCCACGTTGCCATGTGTGTTTCTCCGTCAGCCCCTGATATCATAAATCCGCAAGATGGGCTCAGCCACTGAGGCGTCTCCATGAGGTGGGCGCCAACGGCAGTGGCTATATATTAACCACAGCAGTCAAATCCAAAGGGCGAGATCCAAAGTGAAAATCCTCCAAATACGTGGCGTCAGTGAATAAACAAAGACATCGCTTTCTCCACGTTTTTCAATACATAGCAACCAAAAAATTGTTTCAAAAATGTCTTAAAAATTATCCAGCCGAGCGCGTTATCCGTTGTGTAAGGCTAACGTGGTCGGCTGGATATCGAGAGATCTGGGATTCGGATCCCCAGAGGTGACCGACAAACGATTTTTCGGTTGCAATGTTTTACTGAAACGTGGAGAGAGCGATGTCTTTGTTTATTCACTGACGCCACGTATTTGGAGGATTTTCACTTTGGATCTCGCCCTTTGGATTTAACTGCTGTGGTTATTATATAGCCACTGCCGTTGGCGCCCACCACATGGAGACGTCTCAGTGGATGAGCCCATCTCGTGGATTTATGATGTCAGGGGCTGACGGAGAAACACACATGGCGCCATGGATTGTTGGCCACCGTGGTGTAAGGCTAACGCGCTCGGCTGGACATCGAGAGATCTGGGATTCGGATCCCCAGCGGTAACCGGAAAACAATTTTTCGGTTGCTATGTTTTGCTGAAACGTAAAGAGAGCGATGTCTTTGTTTTTTGCGAAACACAAATCTACCAAATTTTTTCATTCATAAAGAAATTCTGTCTAGCCATTCACACCTTTAAGAAAGACTGAAATTTCGTATGTGCTTTTTTGACGTAGGACTACGTCTAACTCCGCGGATAGTATACGGCCTACCGCCTGTGATAAAAATAGGTCCTAATTGAAATCAATATAGCGTTAAAAATACGTCCCGCACACTAATCATGTTAGCATATTCGTAAACAGCATGGAGTCCAATTCGGGTACTGTGCGATAAATCTTGCGCGCGACGCTCCCCTCACTTCCCGTGAGCGGGGAAGATGATGAAATATTTCTGGGTGTGCCGCAGCGTTTGACTCACAGGGGATCTAACAGCTGACCACCCGCGGATTTCGGTGAATTTTTTTAATGAAAGTAGAGGCAAAATGAGGATATATGTGTCCCGCCATTCGATCTGATGCCTCTTATATTCGTAATAAAAAATCATAACGATCCGGAGGATATCATAACGAAATTCGTGATTTCCTGTAAATGATGCTTTACTGTAACGTCACGAGGTCCTGCAGCAGTGCATTATAGCATACATTTCCTGCTATGGGGGCTAATGTCGTAAAGCGAGGAATGAACAGTGAACTATCAGTAGCAGCAAAGAACGGAATGCCTTCATTTTCCCATCCTCCGTTAAAGCTCTCTCGTTCGCACTCTCCAGAATTCTGTAAGAAGTCACAACAACATTATGTGATATATGTAGATATTAAATGAAACATATGTATTTATGTGTAATATTTGCATGAGCTAGCTATGTCGTGAGCTGCAGGCCTTGTAGTGATGTGGACCTTACACTTAACATTGTATTGTGTCATTGACAATGCCAATTCGGTGTAGTTTCACTAACAAATAATAAGGAACTTGTAGAAGTAATCGTTGAGTAATGGAGTTTAATAATAAATAGCACATATGGGGACAGAAGAATTGTTAGGAGAATCGAATTATCACATTTTAGCTTATAAAGTATAATTACGTAATTTTATTTGAAGACCTAACATATAAGTTGTTAGGTATCACTATCGGAGGTTTTGCTATCGTTTATTGGTACACAAAGTTGCGGATGATAATTATCAGAAAAACAATCAAAACATAACACTTCTCTACAACGCGAGCATTTGATAAAAGAACTGTTCGAGCACTTACATTTCGTTTGTCGAACGTCGTCCGGACAACATATTTTGCTCACATTTCCAAAAATCTTCCTTTCATTATTTTAACTTTGCTGCAAACCAAGCGTACTGCAACATATTCTTGAAAATCGGCGCAGGAAGTTGATGACGTATAGGTGAATGGATCTTTACTACATTTTCTCACTTGTTTAAATGCCTATTTTTTTTAAAAAAGTTCGACAGAGTTTTGTAATTTTTTAATAACATTTTTTACTGAACGGAAAATTACACATCACAAGGTTGAAAGTATAGGGTACAATGAGGGAGAATGATTACATCAGTAGAAGAACAAGTGCCGTTGTCCTTTGTGAAGACACTATTAAAGAGTGCTTGATCTGTTTGACCTCCCCATGAATCCATGAAGAATAGAAACTTCTCTTTTTCACAAATTGGTCAGATAATGTTTTTCACGAAAATACTGAAATGCTATTTCGTTAATTTCCCTGATTTCGACGATGTCGCGAATACATTTCCATATTCCGCAGTTAGTCCTTCCACAATCTTGGAAACTAGAGGTCCAAATTGTCCCTGAGTCTCTGGCATACATAGAAAAACTTTCAAAGTAATGCTCTAGAAGCGGTCAAAGCATACTGCCCAGTGTAACTATGCATTACTTTTTTTTTTTTTTTTTTTGATTGGAGGTTTAACGACCACCGTGAGCAACTCAATGGGCTATAAGCAGTCGCCCGTCCCTAATTTAGGGTCACTGGTTCCAGGGAAGGGAGAGCGCCAGTGCCGTAAGACAAACACAACATCCATGCCTCACCGGGATTCGAACCCGGACCCCTTCTGGACGAATGATCAGAAGTCATCGCTTAGACCACTGCGCCCCCGGGGCGGCACATTAGTTTGTTAAAATCTCCCAAGAATACCTCTGTTGTTTTTTCTCCACGCACAGAAAGTGTCCTGTTCACATCGATTCTGTACTCACATCTTGTTTGATCAGTGTTAAGGACGTAAGGCAATGGAAACGCTTTGATCAGTCGTGAAAGACGTTTTTGGAATTTCCCTGCTTCCGCGATAAGAGTTGACAAATACAATTCATTTTGTGATCTGATGTAGCGCGTCACTTTTCGCTGGCGGGTGCCGTGAACCAGTTTGAATTTTTCAACCACCCTTGCGATGCAATAAAACAAAAATCGTCCGATTGATGTTGCACCGCTGCAGCAGAAGCCCATTGTTATATCATTCGGGTGGTTACCGGCTGCTTTTTCTCTCGAGCTTCACAAAATCGATCGCAGGTTCATTTGTTGATTATGTCATATTTTTCCTTTAATCCACCTTCCCGTTCAATTTCCTGCTCCCATTTTTTCAGGTGTGCCTCCCGTTGTAAAGCAGTACATGGTCGTCGATGTAGAGCTTTAAAACTCCATTTTGGATGCTGTTTAGCAAGCTGTACGATTTTGATTTTCGTGTATATTCTGCTGCAGAAGTTCAACACCAATCGGTGAATTTTCGTTTTATGGCATCACAAGGGTGGTTGAAAAATTCAAACTGGTTCACGGCACCCACCAGAGAAAACTGACGCGCTACATCAAGTCACATAATGAATTGTATTTTTCAACTATTATCGCGGAAGCAGAGAAATTCCAAAAAGGTCTTTCATGACTGATCAAAGGGTTTCCATTGGTTTACGTCCTTAACCCTGATTAAACAAGATGTGAATATAGAATCAATGTGAACAGAACACTTTCTGTGCGTGGAGAAAAAACAACAGAGGTATTCTTGTTAGATTTTAACAAAGTAACGCATAGTTACACTGCGCAGTATGCTTTGACCGCTTCTACAGCATTACTTCCAAAAGTTTTCTATGTATGCAAGAGCCTCAGGGACAATTTGGACCTCTAGTTTCCAAGATTGTGAAAGGACTAACTGCAGAATATGGAAATGTATTCGTGACACGATCGAAATCAGGGAAATTAACGAAAGAACATTTCAGCAGTTTCGTGAAAAACATTATCTGACCATTTTGCGAAGCAGAGAAGTTTCTATTCATCTTGGATTCATGGGGAGGTCAAACAGATCCAGCACTCTTTAATAGTGTCTTCACAAAAGATTACGGTACCTGTTCTTCCACTGTCGAAATCATTTCATCTCATTTTACCCCATACTTTCAACCTTGTGATGTGTACCTTTTCCGTCAAGTAAAAAATGTTATTAAAAAATTACAAAACTCTGTCGAACTTTTTTAAAAAAATAGGCATTTAAACAAGCGAGAAAATGTAGCGAAGATCCATTCACTTATATATGTCATCAACTTCCTGCGCCGATTTTCAAGAATATGTTGCAGTACGCTTGGTTTGCTTGGAAATGTGAACAAAATGTGTTTTCCGGACGACGTTCGATAAACGAAATGTAAGTGCTCGAACAGTTCTTTTATCAAGTGCTCGCGTTGTAGAGAAGTGTTATGTTTTCATTGTTTTTATGATAATTATCATCCGCAACTTTGTGTACCAATAAACGATAGCGAAATCTCCGATAGTGATACCTAACAACATATATGTTAGGTCTTCAAATAAAAGTACGTAATTATACTTTATAAGCTAAAATGTGATAACTCGATTCTCCTAACAATTCCTCTGTCCCCATATGTGCTATTTATTATTAAACTCGATTACTCAACGATTACTTCTACAATTTCTTTATTATTTGTTAGTGAAACTACACCGAAGTGGCATTGATAATGACACAATACAATGTTAAGTGTAAGGTCCACATCACTACAAGGCCTGCAGCTCACGACATAGCTAGGTCATGCAAATATTGCACAGAAATACATATGTTTCATTTAATATCTACCTATATCACACAATGTTGTTGTAACTTCTTACAGAATTCTGAAGAGTGCGAACGAGAGAGCTTTAAAGGAGGATGGGAAAATGCAGGCATTCCGTTCTTTGCAGTTACTGATAGTTCACTGTTCATTCGCCGCTTTTCGTAATTAGTCACCAAAACAGTAAAACATGCTATAATGCACTGCTGTAGGACCGCGTGCCGTTACAGTAAAGCATAATTTACAGGAAATCACGAATTTCGTTATGACATCCTCCTGATCGTTATGATTTTTTATTCCGAATATAAGAGGCATTAGATCAAATGCCGGGACATACATATCCTCATTTTGCATCTACTTTCATTAAAAAAAAATTCACCGAAATCCGTGGATGGTCAGCTGTAAGGTCCCCTTGTCAGTCTATTTTTCGGTAACCATGAGCGCAACACGATTGTGTGTGGTATCGTTTTAAAGCTCTCTACAAGATCTATTCAAATATATAAAGAACATGTCACAGTAGTTTAAACTAAATTTGTTTAATTGTTTTCATGTGAACGAATTAACATTTTCGAAAATGCCGCGGAATTCGCAGAAGGAACGCAAGTAAAAGTGGAGAAAATCAAAACTCCAAGTAAGAACTCCAAGAGGACTGCAGCTCAACGAACTAGAGAGTATCGAGAGCGCCTGAAAGCAGCAGCAGTCAAACAAAAATCCAACACACCGATCATGGTCATACTCTCCAAACTGACGGCTCAATCAGAACTGAGACTAGCTGGGTTTTTACTCCGGTTTCGACTACTTCCATCAACATCTAACACCAACTCCCGATAGCCAAGTGGTCTGAGGAACGAAATTCAGATCAGTCGTCTGAAAGGCGCCCAAGTTTAGTGCCAGATGAGTCCGAATGCCCTGTTGTTTCGCTTGACCAGTGGCTCCAAATTAGAAACGAGTGACCGTGCAAAGCCCTTAGAGTTGGTCATAATGGGCGATGAATGCCCCACCCACCAAAATGCCTTCCAAGGTTCCGCAGATCGTCTATCTGTAATTTATTTCTCCAGGAAGTAGCGGAACAAGTATCAAAAAGCAAACATACCACCCATGTCGCATTCGGTTCTTTGACCCAATTTCGACGATTAACCAGAACACAGAGCCTCTGACCACTTGGCCACCGCATCATAGCTCACCTACTACATATATTTACTTTAATCTCCGTTCAGTTAAATCTATGTAGTATTGACAATTTTGTTACAGTATCCCAGTTCAGTAATGCGACTGATTTTTTTTTACGGGACAGCTCTTTGAATAAAAAGTTACAAACGTGGTTATTGTGTTGTCCGCTAGAGTGTGCTGTAATCGCAGGAGCAAATTTCGAATCGGATGACGCAGCAGTTTTCGTGTGGCCACAGTTGAAGTAAGACTGTGTGAGTGGAGCGTGTCAGAATTTGAATAATGGAGCAAAAACCTGTGATAAAACTTTACTATAATTTAGGAAAAACTTCCAGGGAAGTGTACCAAGATTTAAAAAAAAATCGGCGATGACTGTTTGAGCCGTGCACAGGTGTTCCACTGGTTTCCAACGTTTGAAGACGGGAGGGGTTCCTCGAAGATGAATCACGCACAGGACGTCCAGTTTCTGCACAGACGAATGAGAATGTGGTGAAGGCTTGAGATAGTGTTGCACATGATAAGAGAGTAACCACCAGGCTACTCATTGAACAGCTTGGTGTCTGCTACTGTATTCTTAGAAAAATATCTGCACAAGAGGAAGATTTGTTCGAGGTTTGTGCCGTACACGTCAACGCGCCTGCACATTGTGCACTGCGCGTGAAGCAGTTTCTGGCTTCGAATTCAATCTGTGTGATCCAACATCCACCCTACTCACTAGATTTGGCTCTCGGAGACTTTTTCAAAGCTGAGGTGTGCCTTGAAGAGGGAGCACTTCAGCGACACTGAGGACATCCAATGAGGGCCGCACTAGTGGCGCAGTGGTCTAAGTGTAATGGCTTTTGATCCTGCGTCCGAAACGGCTCCGAGTTCGCATCCCGGTGAGGCATGGAGGTTGTGTTTGTTTTACGGCTCTGGCTCTTCTTCTTCCCTGGAACCAGTGGCCCTAAATTAGGGACGGGCGACTGCTTATAGCACATTGAGTTGCTCACGGTAGTAGTTCAACCTCCAATAAAAAAACAAGTCAGTGAGGTGTGACCAACAGATTGAAGCAGGTTCCTGTTCAGGATTTCCGTCGTTCCTTCGAACACCTGTACGAACGATCTTCCCGTTGTGAAGAGTTGAAGAGATAGTATATTGATTATGTGCAAATAGCAGCCCAAAATATAGCTTATTGTTTTGATATAGAGTAAAACCTGTCTAAAACGGACCCCGTATAAAACAGAATCCTGGCTAAACCGGAAGAAATTTTTGGAATCAAGGATTTTACCATACAAACCACCCCCTGTATAACCCGGAAACTTGTCAAACCCGGAAACGGAAACCGATTTTCGGTACGATGGTTCAGACAAAACTGTTTAAAACGGGAAATGAAAATTGAAAATATGTAGTTTCTTGATCCATCAAATTAAATATGTATTAACAAAATTCTGTACATAGTTTGGGAATAATAGAAAAAGCAAGATCAATCTAAAAGAACGTTTCCAAATTAACGCTACTTGTCATTCCCACATTTCTTTGTCTAATGTAAAAGTAGCCTGGTTTCTTCCTAACAGGGCGTCAGTTACGCAGCCGCTGGACTAAGGTGTGATTTCTAACTTCAAGTGTTTTTACAGGAAGTGTGTGTGTTGCAATCACTTATCCACAAGCTTCAAGAAGTGCCAGTGTTTCTGTGCTATGCAAATCCACAAACGTACTTGATGCAGTTAACTTGATAAGCAAGGCAAAGGAAAGCATCCTTCCTCAGACGGTGAAGAAATGTTTCATTAAGGCAGGATTAGAAACCACGGAAGACGTCAACAATGGCAATGGCGAAGAAGAAAATAAAGTTGAAATTTCTGATTGATGACGACGAGCCAATCTTGAGTTTGATGCTGGCGCTGTTGTTCATTTCGATGATCACTTCTCCGTGTTTGGAGAGGTTGGCAAGGCTATTGATGTATTGAAGGAGGCAGAGGAGCAAGAAGATGATGATATGGGTGAAGGTGACGAAGAAAACAGCGATTTAAAAATAAAGACATTCAGCAACACAGTAAGTGCTATTAATGACCTAGATGAATTTGTGGCCTATAAAAATTGTCCCAAACTCCATGACGTACTGCAAGATGCGAAAGAAATTATATTTATCAACTCTTTGAAACCTGTCCGGCAAACAAGTATGACGACGTTCTTAAATAACTGCAATGTAAGCTGTCTGCATTATGTATGTATTTTGTCATTATTTTTTTTATGCAGTTTGTCTTTTTAAAATAGAGTTTGTTCGCCGCCCGGTGACGCAGTGGTCTAAGCGATGGCTGCTGATCATTCGTCCGAAAGGGGTCCCGTCCCGGTTCGAATCCCGTTGAGGCATGAATGTTGTGTTTGTCTTACGGCACTGGCTCTCTCCCTTCCCTGAAACCAGTGACCCTAAATTAGGGATGGGCGACTGCTTATAGCTCATTGTGTTGCTCACGGTGGTCGTTAAACATTCAATCAACAACAACAAAAAAAAAAACAGTTTGTACATTTTCTATAGTTTCTTTCTTTCACTATAACATTTTCCAACTCCACGTAATTGTTTTGTGCATAATTCTGCATAAAATGGGAAAAAAATTTGAACTGAATGATTCCGTTTTAAACAGGTTTCACTGTAATAATTTTTGTCTCATTACGTAACGGGCCCACTGTTTAATTTTAATATTGACACACACGAATCTGTAATTTTAGAGTTTTATGTTGTTCTACGCTGTGGTACGAGTAACTTTTCGAGCTTTTGCTATTTTCTCCTACCTCTCTATTTCAGTACCAGAGACGTAATGGCATAGCTTCCGCATCAAGAATATACATTGCTCTTTGTCGACCGTGAGCTGTGTTTGTTTCTCAGATTATTATTTGTGTTGTGAAACATTGCTGAAAGAGGGGTACAAACGTACCTAGGATTTTATTTCTCGAAAAGCTTAATCCACAGTATGCACTTAACATCGGGTTCCCATCAGTCCCTTACTTCCAGAATGTTCTTTTCCTTTTAAGTGTTTGCTATAATAATATTTTTTTTGAAGGAGTATGTTCCCTAACAAAGTGCACTCTTAGTTGGACAGCCTCCGTTAATACCACTGTTCTTGAGCACACAGAGAAAGTTTGTTTTGCCTCAAGGTGTATTGGAGAAACCAAGAAATAATCGATTCTATAGTGGTTATAACGCGAAGTGTCTCTTCTTCCTACATTTCTTTTTTCATTTCCCTTTTTTAACGTTTCAATCCCATTAATAAAAACTAGTGACTACGTGAGAAAGCCAAAAGAAATTTCTATCAAATCTGAAACCCTGAGGGCTGCACGAAAATTGAATGAAAGATGCCCTTTCACCCAATAAAAGCTTGAATGACATTTTAAAGTTGATTAAAGAAAACACTAGGAAGGTTTGAAAGCCTAAATCTGTAAGACACAAGATCTATAAATAACATAAACTTTGGTAAAGCAATTCTATTACAAAGTTACAATGGAGAAACATTGACCTTGAAAAATCCGTGTAATAAACCGGAATTTTCATGAAATAAATACAGGATTACGCCATATAATACAAATTTTGAAGATGACAATCCGATTTTTGGCGTAAATGTGACAAGGATGGTAAGTCAGATAATATCCGAAAACTTGATATTATCTGACTTACCATCCTTGTCACATTTACGCCAAAAATCGGATTCTCATCTTCAAAATTAGTATTATATGGCGTAATCCCGTATTTCTTTTCATGATTTATCTGCTTCTCCGGGCAAACACGGGATAAGATTCTTAACCTCCAGATTCGCTAAACATGAATGCCGGTTGCTTCGACTAGCGAATCCTGTGTTGGTTAAATTCAAATTGATCGGAAACTTGCGACTTGGTCGTTCTGGGTGGTGTAGTAGTTAGCATACCCGGGCGTTTTCTGGGAGACGCGGGTTCGAGTCCCGCTCTAGGACGATGAAAATTTTCAAGTTTTCGGATATTATCTGACTTATCATCCTTGTCACATTTACGCCAAAAATCGGATTGTCATCTTCAAAATTTGTAAACCGGAATTTTTTATTAACTTGAAAACATTATTCAAACAATCCTCAAAATATAAATTAAAAGATTTTGTACAACCAAAATATTGAAAATAAACATGCCAATGTTCAATTTAGTAAGAACTACGTTCATCACCCTATCTCCAGAGCATAACTACTGACTGTATTCCTTTGGAATATAAGTTTTGTAGGCCGTCCTGTTGGATGAGTGGTTAGAGGTGGTGATATTTGGCTGGTCCTCTGAGTTGTGCCCGGACTCAAGTCTGGATGAAACATGGGTAACTAAAGTATTTGGTCTACTGCCCTTCCAGTTGCGCAAAGATTGCGAGGTGTAATTGCTTGTTGCCCTAAGAATAAACGCGTCACCCTCCCCAAAAAAATCCAGGAGCGTAGTGTTGCAGGAGTTGGAAAAGGTGAATGTTACGTTTGTAAGCAGAAAGAGAAATTTGCCGTATTGGTGGGCCAACGTCGACGCGTGGAATCATTCACACATAAGGCAAGGTAATCTGCTACAGTGTAATGTCTGCGCATCATGAACGGCCTTGACGAAAATCAACTAGCAAGAGTTGATCAAGAACAGAGCAGAAGCATTAAACCACTTAAGATCCCCAGGAAAATTAGAAAAACGCAATCGTTTTTTTTTTTTTTTGGTTTTTTGAATATATAAGTAGCTGGATTCCAGACAATGAACGTACGTGAAACCTGTTTTCAAAAAATTAATAATTAGCAACAATACAGTGTAAAAAACAAACACGACGAAATCGAGATCCGTAATATTACGGGCATCGTTCGGTAGTAATAAAACAAAAAAGAAAGTTCCAGTATCCATCGTGTGGAACGAAATGAGAGGACAATTATTTCAAAATTCGATATTTTTGTGATATATGCGAAAGCATGCCGCCCTATCTTACATCAGTGGGCCCGTAATATTACGGATCTCGATTTTCTTGCACTATCATTCGTTAACGTAATAATACGTACCTGCAAGCTAAGTGGTTAAACAAACGTTCGGTATGTTTCTTAGTCATCCTCGGTACTGATGAATAACGACCGCAAGATCTTGATTTGGTAGAGACGGATGTAAAGGAAACTCTATTGTATTTTCTGTTTCATTTTGGATAGAACTACTTCCAGGGAATGAAATCGAATGAAATGTAATTGAAGAAAACCGGAACAATAGATACTTGAGAGAGAAGAAATAAACTTCACCGCTGCGCTGGTCATCGAAAATGTCACTCCAGGAAGTATTTCTCCGAGTGCCATGCAAATTAATGTGTGTGTGTGTGTGCGTGTGTGTGATATGTGAGCTGGGTTTTGTAAACGATTACGGTTGCGAACCAATCTAATGAACGGTGAGGGAAATAAAATGGCAAAACGGCTCGGCATAGCTAAGGTTAGTCGTCCTCGCCTGAGCTGGTGGACCACTGCATCGGAGCGATCTCCATCGCAAAAGCAAGCTTAATAAGTGAAAATGCCTTGCAGACTTCATGGGGAACCCTATAATCATACGCTTGCTTTTAGTAGAGGCTTCATCATAGGGCTACGTACGGCTGGTTGGCCCCTGACGTCGTATCGGGATAGAAACGCATCGGATGCAACAACTGCCGGCCGAGTATGGCTCCAGTGGTTGGAGAAAGGTAACTTGCGTCGCCATGGTGGAACTAGCGGACGTACGGACGCTTCTATCGCCGCATTTGTAGCAGCCCCACAATCCACGGCGGACAAGATTTGACGATTTGTACAGGCAGCTATGCGCATTCCCTTACGAACACAGGCTGTGAATCGCGGATTGGCTGAAGAAGATTTGAGTTCTCGCCAGACGTTGCGACTGGTATCATTCACCGCAACACATCGCGCAAGGTTGCAGTGGTTCAGTACCAGACGTGCCTGGAGGACGAATGGAACCATGTCGTCTTCAGCGAGGAATCTCGCTTCTGTCTCAGCGGCGACGATCGTGGATTGTGAACCTCGAAGCGGTAAGGACACCGTGCTGATCTTATTACCATCCGTGAGCGTCGTAAAGCTCCTCAGCCAAGTGTTGTGGCTCTATCAGTTTCAAAAGCTGTTCCCCGCTCGTACACGAAGTGGTGCAACGGCAGCACGACGATATGTTCGATGTGGTGGTGCAGCCATTATTGTTGCCGTATCTCTGTGGTTTCCTTCATGTCCATTTTCAACAAGGCGATACTGGCCCTTACAATGCCAACATCAGAAGACAGTGCTTACAATATGGCCAGATGCAACCCTGTCCGGTGCGATCCCCAGAATTCTTCCGATAAAGATTTTATGAACGTCATTGGTTAACGATTTATCGCCTCTACCTGACCCACTCGCAATGAATTGTGGGCAAAGGTCAACGACATATGGTAAGCGATACCTCAAGACTCCATCAATGCCATGTCGTGTTGCCTAATATATAGATCAGCATGGTGGTCACATGACCTACTAAATCAGGTCACATTATATTCTTTAATCAGAAGTTAATCAGAAATTAAATCACTTCTCGCCTACATACTTGTTTACATCTGTAATAAATTGTTCGTCATTTTGTGAATTCCTTCATGTTGTGGTATTTTCTATCTCGAGCAGTGTATATTGGTCTTTAATTTAGCTTCGGTAGCAAGTGCATGGATATCAAGATGATAATAACAGTAAGTCTGAGCTTCAGAAGGGAGTATCGGTAAGACTAATCCTTTTTTCAGTGCATTTTATAGCGTATGGAGCAATAAAAGTAAGAGATTATGGAATTATGCCAATATGGACTGGTGTGATGGAATTATGGTTCATCTGGCGTACGAGCGGCAGTGATAGATGACTGCCATCACGATGAACTATGTGGGGATCTAAAATAGCTTGCTGAAAAGTATGAACGAGGATTTGCAGCAAAATATTGATACGAAAGGATTATTACATTTTTAAGCATTTTGTGGTAGTCTGCGCCAAAAAGTGGTGTTACACATGCTGTAACACTTTCTGAGAAACGATACACCATTCTGTGGAGCAAAATGAAGCCAGCAACACGGTGCAACCTTGTACCATAACGTGGTGAAAAGTGGAACCACTATGTTTAGTTTTGTTTCCAAAACACGACGGCGTATCTTTTCTCAAAAAGTGGTGCAGCTGGAGTAACACCACTTTTTGTTGCTACCTACCACAAAATTTTTAACAGTTCATTTAAATGCACGTCAATGGAGCGCTTGACTCCATGGGGAAAAGGTTGAGGGTATCGGTCCAGTGTACTTGGTCCTATATGAACTTCACGGACGTTTTTTGTGTTTTCCTGGAAAAGTTTTTTTGCTTTTCCTGTAAGCTTTTACCTAAGCCACAGAGTCAGAACTACGAGTTGGTCAATGTTGTAACTCGACCTTTGTATGAAAAATGACTTTTAACAGCAGATGGCCGATATATAAGCTTGCGATTTACTGTAAAAAACGGTTCCAATTGATTCTTTTCTTGTTTGAGGGCTTCGTGACTACGTGAGCAACTCAATGGACTTAAGTAGTCACTATTCCCTGATTCGGAGCCACTGGTTCCAAAAAAAAGGAGGAAGCCAATGTTCCGTAAGACAAGCACACCGTCTATGCACAACATGGGATTCAAACCCGCACTCATATTGTGCGAATGAGCCAAAACAGCACTTTAGACTCCTCCTCCACCGAGAGGAATGTGTCCGGTTGCTTGAAGCAACAAAAGCATCCAAACCAAGGTATACCCAAACAGAATGATGACCTTTAAAGGAGACAGGTATATATTACATTAGAGATGCGTTGAATTTGCCTTTTCCACACCAAAGACGATTTGATTTATTCACTTTGTTTAAAGTTACACCGGAAGCAGAAGCATAAATAGAAAAAGCTTGACACTAGCGTTGAAAGTCAATCAAACGGCGCAGAGAAACATCTGCATCAGCTGTGAGGTGGAATGTAAATGAATGAGTGAGGAAACCAAAGCACATAAAGAAGCACACTTTGCAAAAACTGCAGGAATGTTTCAAAATCCATAGTGCAGAGCTGCACCCAAAGGGGTCGTCCTTGATGGATGCCTTGTTTGAAAGGAATCGCGGCTGTCAGTAAGTTCCCGCAGATGGCATGAAAAGCTTCTGATGAGTAAAGTTAAAAGACAAAAGGACGAAAACCTGGAGGAAAAACCAACTTATTTAAGATTGCTGACAAGCAGGAATGCTGAACACTATCAAACGCCTTTGCTGATCAAGGCTGAAGACTGCAAGATCATCTTGATGGACAGCAGTGAGTTGAACCAGATCTCGGATTAAGGTAATGGTTTAGTGGATGGCTCTAGCAGAAACTGCAGAACGCCGATTAGGATTCGCAATCAGCGAATAACGTTGTCTGTTTAAACGATTGAAAAGGATCTTGCTAAATATTTTGCAATCGGTTTTTAAAATACCAATACGTTGCCAGTTATTCAGATCCTGTAAATTTCCACATTTATGAAGTAGTTTTACTGTCGCTATATGGAACTCTTTGGGAAGCAGTGGTGAGAAATAAAATCTGTTGCATCATGCCACCAGCAGTGGGAAAAGCTGAGGCAATAATGTTAGACAGACCTCAGTGGTAAGACCATCACAATCTGGAGTATTGTTGTTGTTTTTTTCATTACTGTACGAGTATAGAGGCGCTGTTCACTTCGTCTGGAATATTGGAAGCAGCCAACGGCAGTAAGTATGCACGTAGACTAGTAGATACGTATATCAGTAAAAAGTTCAAGAGGGAAAGATTAAGGACACTTTTTTAAGAAAGTATCTCGTGAAGTGATCATGAACGTAGTAACCTCCAATCGAACCACGCTGTCTAAGCACGGTTTAATCCTGCTTAGACAGCGTGGTTTGTGTATATAGTGGTACATTCAACACGAATTTTCATCTCTTATTTAGTAAGTATCTACTGTTTTACGCTGAACGTTTCTGGTAATAGTTGGGTATTTTGAGTCTCTCATTGTGGTTTGATTTTATTAGAAGTCGATTGTTACAGCATTACCAAGTTTGATATATGTGAGAAGTGAATCACGCTACAAATGTAATGATAAATTGTACTAACTGGTACCTAATGGACTAAATAAAACGTGCAAGTTCGAGTAAGAATCAACTCTGTATTACTTATCTGCTCGTTTAGTCAATGTGTTCTGCTCATTGAATATTAAGCTATCCGAGGTTTTCAATAATAAATCAAGCTTTACTTAATGCCGTTGTTCTTGGTAAACTGACTTTGCACATACACTGAGCGCCCAAATTATCATGACCAACTGGTTAAGCCACCTTTTGCCGTTAATATTGCTTGAATTCGTCTTGGTATGGACTCTATAAAATGTCGATAAGTGACTTGCGGAATGTTAACCAAAATTACGATGAATAATTGCACCCTCCAACTGCTGAAGATTTTATGGCAGCCGGTCCAGCTGTCTGATTCCTTTTTCGACTTCATCCACAAATGTTTCATTGTGTTAAGATCCGGTTATTGAGGAGGACAATGTAAGACGGGAAAAGTCTCCGTGATGCTCCTCAAACCATTCGCGTACAATGTGAGCACTATAGTAATGTAAGCACGTAGCATTTCCCTGCTGGAAATATCAAATCCCACTGGGAAAAACGATCAACATAACTGGGTGGACTTAGTGTGCAACGATTTTTGAGCTGTCAGACGTTGCTCCACACGAATAAAATACTCCCACGAAAACATGTCCCAGACAGTAACGTTGCCTCCGCCAGCCTGAAGAGTAGTGACGATGCAAGATGGGTCCATCCTTTCGTGCTGGTGTCTCCATATCCTCACCATTCCCTCTGGATGGTGTGGATAAAAACGTGATTCGTTTGACCAGATTAGCTTTTCCCCTCGTTTTCTGTCCAATTCTGTTCTTGAACGAAATGGAGGCGTTTCTTCTTGTTCGCTGCAGATAGCAATGGCTTACGGACAGGCCGTCTGCTTCTGCACCCCGTACGATATAATGTGTTGTGAACTAACTGCTCATTACGCGTTGTCCGTTAGTTGGACTGAACAAGTCTGCCTACACTCTGATATGTTCCAACATTCAGTAGCCCTTGACGACTACACGCCTTGCGCTCAGACCCGGTTTTTTGGCTTGCCATTCGCTCTCTGTATACTTTAACAACTGCTGCCCTCGGACATTTCAGAAGTGCAACCGGTTTGCTAATCCTCGCACCAGTGCCTCAAGCGCCCAGGATCATTCCACATTCAAAATCCATCAGATCGCGTTTTTTACCCATTATTTCTTGCGCAAAGCACCTCAATAGTCTCTGCATGATCATATCAGATCATATGTAAGGGATTTTAGGAAGGGAGTGTCTGACCCCAGGTCTTAAACAACCCTTAGAAATAGGAAGCTAGGAGATTTGTGCTAGAGTGCCCGATAGGAAAGTGACACGGAAGCGAGGTAGAAAGGAGAAGGAAGGCGCCCTTATTTATTACCGGGGGACCAGTAGCCGGGCCCCGCCGGCTTAACGTGCCCATCCGAATCACGGCGGATATTTAGTGGTTCGAGCGTTAGTACCGGCTGGGATCGAACCCGAGATCTCCTCCGTACCAGTCACAAACGCTGACCACTAGGCCACCAGCGGCCTTCAATAGTCTCTGCATGCCTTCAGCGTTCGCCTTTTATACCGATTGCGTCAGCAGTATCTGCGGGATAGCTGCTTTGGATAAAATGGTCTGGTGGTTACAATAATTTGGCCACTCAGTGTATAATTACACCCTTCACTCCTATTAATATTACAAGGGGCATACAATAATTTGTTCATTCAGTTTAGATAAACAATGTTCGCTCCCACTTGTGACCAAAAGCAAAAGTGAAAAATGCATACTACAAAAATAAATGGAAAATGGTTATTAAATTCATGTCAGCAATCAGTTTTTCTCTGATTGGCATTCTTAAAAGGATTTTCGTGAGTTTCTATGCTGTCAGAATGTTTACGTGACTGCAAAATAAAAATTATTCATGCTTATAGTCGAACGACTTAAGCAGAATGCGAAATATCCTATTCAGAGATTAAAAACTACATCCCGTTCCTTTAGCGAACTCGTTGGCAAATACGCCGGATTACACGAAATAAAATGCAGATGAATAAGGTGCCTTATACATTTCTCTCTAAGCCTGCTTTCCTTTCTCACTTTCTTTCTTTCTTCGGAAAAAGAACAAAGCCTTTCAGAATTTCATTGCATTTCATTAAGATACTTCTTGTTGTGTGAACCGAGAAAGCGAAAGTTTTGCAACTCACTTTCCTCAGAATCGATGTTTGCTCAGTGACTCCCTTGAAAACAGAATAATGTTCATTGTCGAATGTGACAGAAGGAACAAAAATATCATTAAACCGCTCAAATAACATAAAACTTAATACCTAGAATAAACAACTGTTACGGAAAATGTCGAGTTACCGTGTTTACTTTAGCAGATTGAATTCGAATTTGATACTTTGCTGACAATGTAGTCCCATCTAATCTTAGCTGAGTAAGACTCGCGAGATAACGCTCTGTGTAAACACCAGAGAAGTGCGTTCAAGACAAGTTTACGTAAAAACAGCTTTTTTAATGAATCGGCGTAATTAAAATTACTTTGTCTCGGATGAAAGCAGGCACTAAATCCCTCATTTCCTAACGTTTAGAAATGCTGCGATTTTTTTCCAGCTGATAAAACGAACTTCGTAGGTTTCGGAATTTTAAACAACCAGCTATTTATCGCATTAGTAAAAAAAAACTCTGCTTTCCAAATGTGCGTTCTTCAGAATAATGTTTCCCACAAATTGACCGGAATAAACAAATGGTTCCCTCCTTCATATTGTAGTGTGCTTAAACAGCAAACAAATGATAAAAACGGTTACAAGTGTTTCTGAAAAGAATTCCATCATAGATTTTGAAGGTAGTTTTATTTGCAATCTCTCAGAAGCGCTATTTTTATTCATTTTTCATTTAAACGACAATCTTGTCGCATCTCCTTTCGGTGTTTTGTTCGTTAAGTTTCGTTTTAGAAGTCATAAAACTTATTCTGTTTTAATGAGATTCAAAACAAAGCCTTCTCTGCTGCGAAGCAAATCCATATTTTCATTAAAATTAAATAAGGCTTTTTGATAGTGTTTTTCTTTTTAAATCCCTATTTTTCTAAGTTTGAAAATATTCTTAAAATGATTTTCATCTTCATAAAGTACCGTATATCTCAAGCAAATTTAACTTATCTCTGAAACTGCAAAAATTTTTTCATCACGTTACTCCATAAGTAATATCCATTTTAGCTGCTCATTTTAAATTGGAATTGCAATTGCATTATATTAAATTTTAAAGAAATATGCACTTACCTTCATTCTTTTCGAAAGATTTCACTATGTAACAGATTTTGTAACTGGGTAGTGGTTGTTATTTCCTGATTGCTTATACCTACAAAGTATAGAAAATGGCTATTATTCCCCACAAACTTTGCTTTTGTGACCAGAACAGTCATATCTTGAATCTTATGTATTTCCAATGAGGAAACTGGCAAGTTTACGTCTTTTCGTTCAAACAAAGTAAAAAAAAAACAACAACATATGAATCAAAATTAGCACGTATTTATGCTACAGTTATAAAAAAATCACCACAAAAGGTTTAGAAGTGAATAGCTTTTCGAGATTTACGATTACACAGTAAATCACTTTCACGAATTAGCCCTCAAATCTAGTCTTCCATCATGTTCTTGTTATATTGTTCTTGGTAGCGACGTTCAAAGTCCAGTGTATCCTGTTGTAAGCGCTCGCCTAGCTCCTACGAGTACGCTTCAATGTTCTCCTTGAATTTAACAAGATGAGCTTCAAGGATACGAAAACTTTGAAGGCCATTCTACAGCCCACGTCGCTGTAGTTCTTCACCAGACTGTCAACCAACTCCACACTGTTTTCTGCCTTGGGATGACCCAGAAAGCCCTAACTACAGTGACAAAACTGTTCCAAGCCTCTTTCTACTTTGTAGTGAGCATATTAGAGAATTCCTTCCACTGCATAATCTCCTTAATCTGTGGTTCGACAAAGACACTGGCTTTGACCTTTGCCTCAGTAATCTCAGGGAAGACGTTTTGCCGGTACTTGAAGTCTGCCAACTCCTTATCTAGAGCTGAGACAAATTGTTTTATAAGGCACAATTTGATGTACAGTGGTGGCATCAGCACTCTCCGGGGGTCCACCAGTGGTTCGCACATGACGTTGTTCTTCCCCCACATAGACCTGAGTCCGCTGTGGCCAGTCTCACTTGTTTTAGTGCTCCTTGGTGTCCTTGCCTTCAGAACGAAAAAGATAGCATGGAAACTTGGTAAAACCGCCTTAGAGAACCATCAGAAATGCCACCATTTTGAAGTATCCGATGGCTCCCCAGGCATAAACATCATACTTCAAGGCATCTAGCAAGCTTTTGATGCTGTTGTAATAATCTTTGAGGTACACCGAGGGAGCCAGGGAAAAGAGATGGGTACTTGTTTCCTTTATGGAATAGCACGGCTTTCAGGCTCCTGGATGAGCTACCAATGAAGAAGAGCCATTTGATAGAGTTACGGGCGATTTCAATCGCCCTCGGACAAACCGGTCACATTGTGGCAGAAGCAGATCCCATCTTGACGGGTGGACAAGCTGGAAAAAAGCTTGGTGAGAATTCTTCTGATCTGCGATTTGCACACGTTCATCTACAAAATATCTCAGTAGAACCACAAAAGTTTGTTTCGGGTCCGCTTTGATAACTCACACCGAAAGCTCATAATAACAATTATATATGCACTTACAGATTAAGTACTATTACGTACCCCTAATCCTCAGTTAAATGAATCACATTGTTGGTGTGTCATTTTTCTTACTTGTGGATTCATTGACGATTCTCAACACATGTCGCGATATTCCAATGATAATTCCTTTGTAGATGAGACGTTTTGATTTTAATATTTTCTTTTATGTACACTATTGCACTATGGTTGCAGCTCTTTTAAAGTTAAAATCACTATATACATGTTCATAAAATACTCTATTCCATCGATGTTCAACGTACTTATTGTACCAGTAGTTTAATTTGAAGTTTAAAAATTTATCATTAAAAATCACATTCCATCGATGTTCACTGCATCTGTTGCACCACTAATTTAAAATATATTTCACTATTAAAATCCAATAAGAAGTTTAAAATTACGGCATGCCTGAGATCACCACCATTCCACCAAACTCTGGTTGAATCTTTTCAACCTCTATGAGGCCGTCTTCAGAACACTTTTCCTAAGCACATGCTGCAAACCGACGATGTGCACCAGATACCTCCTACATGTGTGAAAGGGCCAAAGGATCACGTGCTCCTCCCTGCATTCCTGAGTTTAATGTTTTTCTCTTGATACGGTGCTGCCATCTATATTTCATTCGCTGTTTAATTCTCCTGTTGCTGAGATAATCTTGCAAGAACTTGAAAGCAGGATAATAGATACACTAACAGAACAACCATTAATCTATAAACGTTATGGGGACGACATTTTTTTTTTGTTTCGAATATGCAAGAGGAGAACTTAAAGAGCTTAGCAAAGAGGTTTACAGAAATTTTCCTAACCATAATTATAACCTTGGAAATGGAGCAAAACAAAAGTATATCCTTCCTAGATGTCTGTATAACAAGAAACCGAACATGAATTTTAATTTAAAGTATATCGAAAACCATCCTACGAACCAATATTGATTCCAAATAACTCTAACCATCCGATAGCACAAAAAAGAAATGCTCTTTGCAATCTGATAAAAAGAGCATATACACATACAAGCATAATTGAATTTCAGAACGAAGAATTAATGTAGATAACAACAGTAGCAAAGAAATATGGATATTCTAAACATATAATAGAAGACTTAATAAAACAATGTGATTCTACAGTAAACAATATGAGTAAGACAAACAGGCAGAGAGAGAAGAAAAACATGAACAAGACAAAAAGCTATGCATAGGTTCGTTTCCATACATTGATAGAGTAACAGGAAGAATTAGTCATGAAGTAGCAAGATATAAAACAAATATTGGACAATCTGTTAGAACAATATCTACAATGATAAACAATACAAGGCACAAAATTCCAGATTTACAAATAGAAGGAGTATATAGAATACCTTTGGAACATGAGAACAACCAAGTTTTTAAAAAAAAAAGGAAGAGCATATATTATTATGTATCAACCAAAAATAGACTTATAAAAAGAAGAAATCAATATATTAAAAATTGGGAAAAGAGAGAGAATGTTACAGCAATGGTGCAGTACTGTATTGAAGAAAATGCGAAACCAAAATTTGAAGATATTTAAATAAAAAGTGGATATAAGAATGAATAGGAGTTGAGGTACTCAGAGGCTCTCACCATAGAAAAAAATAAACACAGAGCATGTAATAATAATGAACCAATCATCATAGCAGAACCTTGGAATGCCTTAATAAAAAGAGAGAAAGAACATAAAGAACAGCAATGGAGAAGGAAATGTGGGAAGAAAAGGAATGTCGGAAACATAGGAGAATTAAACAGCGAATGAAATATAGATGGCGGCAGTGTATCAAGGGAAAATCACGAAACTCAGGAATGCTGGGAGGAGCACGTGATTCTTTGGCCGTTTCACACATGTAGGAGGCATCTGGTGCACATGGTAGGTTAGCTGCATGTGGTTAGGACAAGTGTTCTGAAGACGGTCTCATAGAGGTTGAAAAGCTTCAACCAGAGTTTGGTGGAATGGTGGTGATCTCAAGCATGCCGTGATTTTAAACTTCTTATTGGATTTTATAGTGAATTTTTTAAACTAGTGGTGGAACATGTACAATGAACATCGATGGAATGTGATTTTTAATGATGAATTTTTAAACTTCAAATTAAACTACTGGTGCAATAAGTACAGTGAACATCAATGGAATAGAGTATTTCATCAACATGTATATAGTGATTTTAACATTAAAAGAGCTGCAACCATAGTGCAATAGTGTGTGTGCAATTGTGTGCATAAAAGAAAATATTATAACCAAAAAGTATGATCTACCAAGGAATTATCATTGGAATATCGCGACATGTGTTGAGAATCGTCAATGAATCCACAAGTAAGAAAAATGACACACCAGCAATGTGAATCGTTTAACTAAGGATTAGAGGTACGTAATAGTACTTAATCTGTTAGTGCATATATAGTTTTGTTATTATTACTTTCATCCAACAAGTTCCAGTGGCAGAAGTAGAGCCCATCTTGACGAGTGAAGACGCTGGTAAAAGCTTGGTGTGCTTCCTCTGATCTGTGCCTTGCACACTTTCATTCAACATGTTTCAGTGGCAGATGTAGAGCCCATCTTGATAGGTGCAGAAGCGGGAAAAAGCTTGGTGAAGCTTTCTCTGATCTGTGACTTGCACACTTTCATCCAACAAGTTCCACTGCTTGAGCCTAGACGTTACAATCTCGGCATTAGACTTTGTAGGACCAAGATCTCTGATCAAGTCATTGAGGTCTTCCCGGTTGGGGAAGCATGGGTTTCTCTTATCAGCTCACTCCATCTCTGAAATCGTAATCTGGATTTTCAAGGTCTTCCTCGCTCTCTGACCTGCTTTTCTCTTCTGAAGACGGCTTCTATCTAACTGAAGGAGTGGGTATGTGAAACTCTGGGCAGTGTGGCACCGAAGCGATAGAAGAAGAGATGCCCGGAGAAGGAATACCGGGTGTGTTCTTGACAGTCTGACGTTTGAAAGGATCCACCATGCACAGGTAGCAATTGCTTAATTGGTCAGTGAGTTCCCGTCAAATTCTTGCGATAGCAAACTTCATGGCAATATTTTCCCTTTTGTGCCATCCTGCAAAAGGATAAATAAAACTGCTTAATGAAAAAATAAATTTGTTTCACCTATGGATAGTGTGTAAGAGATTATAGCAATTTGCAATTTTCTTATAGGATATATTTGTTCAATAACATTGAAAATTTAAAAAAAGAAATAGAAATTCCAAAATTTAAAAACAAAATTATAACATAAAATTTCGCCATCCAAGCGAGGAGCCCTTTCTCAAGGGAGGAACATATGTGACTTACCTCCCTCAGAGGTGACGCGCAAGTCAATACGGCAAAGTTGCGACGATAAGTTTGGTCAGTGTAGTTTAGTTGGAAGAAAATTGGCCACGTAGCAAGAACGCGTGATTCAAATATCGCCACCGGAAAAAGGGGTTTACTTCACACATTTCTAAACGATTGTATTGTCATTCAAAACTGTCTCTCATCAACTAGTGAAAGGTTGAAACGCATGATGATAGAGATATTTAGGTGACAAATTTGCTGGTAAGAGACATCTTTCATCATGAAAAGATGGAAAACATTTCTTATCTGTCACTAAAAGCGCCTTTCGGGTTAATATGTGACACCGACGATTGCTCTTACAATTCTTAAGAAGAGTCACAAATCTATCCTGGCCGGATAGTTGGCAAAAATGATCCTGGATCTTTTGTTCTGACTGAGAACTGGTCCAACTCTTCACTGAAGAAAACTATCAATCATTTTTGATCAGGGCAAAAGGACCAAAAATAACTTTCATTAATTTGATACGATGTAAATCACCAGGATACAGTTTCCATTCTAGTTGTAACAACGAATCTTGATTCTTGTTTTTCGAAGGAAATGATATATCTGCATTTTGAAATCATCATATTTTCAAATAGCAGACGCAGCAAGAATTTCCACTTATCTTTCCTCTGATCTAAATTAATCTTTCAAAGAGGTCTGAATGACAAAGAATATCCTGGGAATAATAGAAAACTCGAATTCTTGTGTGAAACATACATATCTAAGTATTACATGATTATATTAGCATAAAATACCTTTTCACCGTTTTGGAAAAGTTTGTCACCGGCATTAATGAGTTTTCTCTCGTACTGCTACAGAAGGCTGCACCTTATTGGTCTCCGGGCAGATGTTATCGAAGAGTGTCTGAACGGATGACACGTTGCCAATAGCATGATAGAAACTAGTGTAATTACACGAATCAAATCGATGGTGCAGAACGCTTTGACCAGCTCTTAATACGCATACTTTTAAAACATTTTTCGTCCTGTAAAATATTTTCCAATGAGAAGATTTACTCATTACTAAATGCAAAGGTATGACGCTTTCTTCTAGCTTACTTTGGTGGGAAATATCTTCGATCCAGTTGAGTGCTTATATCAAAACACACTTCACATTGTTACAAATGAAAAATGTACATCTTTAGTGAAAACGATTTCATATACATATACCAGGTAGGAAACACCTTAGCCAATAGCCATACATGAATAACTAGTCAAAATGTACCGCAAATTCATCTTTTAAATTAATTTTTTCGTAAAACCATAGAAATTTGAATGGTTTTAAAATTCGGTAACTTGAGACTTCTACTCATAAGCCAAGTGAGGAACTTAAATAAGTTTAGCGCCATTTCATCAAAAGCCAAGGATATATCGTGAAAGCTAACTAATACTACCTTACAGGAGGAACCTACTAAAGATTGGAGGAGGTGAGAACACATATTTGGATTTCCAGAATATATTTAATGAAAAATTAAAATATAACATAATCTGCATATAATATAGGTGACAGCATTAAAAACAAGAAAGGTTACTCCAAATTATCTGTTATAATGAGCTCGTCTTTTGAATCCTTTCAGACGCGCGCACACACACACTCACACACGCAAATCAAACCAGACGTTTAGAAAAAGAGAATATACTTAAACCACCTGAGTAAAAACTGCGCATAATTTAATGTATGCAATAAAAGATGGATTTTTCAATAGGAATTTTGGGCTCGCGGATACACCTGCGAACAGAAGTACACGCTAACACTGCCTAGAACCAGAACTACGTACATGCAGAATGTTCCTCAAGGTCAATGGTATCTGTTGCGAAAAGAATTTTTAATCGGAACTTTAGAAGCAGAGATATAGTAAAGAAAAGGACTAAAAATTTGATGCCCTAGATGAAAAGCTGTGTATTATTTGGGACAGGAAATGTTCATAAAGTGTTCAAAAGTATCTAACCAAAAATGTATTTTTCGATGGAGATTTTAGACGTGCATATATTGCCGCAAATGTACTGTAAACGAAAACATGAGCTATAGTGATAAACTTGTGCTTTAAGAAACAATTGAATTTACATGCAAAACATGCAGCACTAGAAACGCTGCCCGACAAAAATAATTTTTCAGATTAGATCGTGAGAAGCAGAGATATCGAGGGAAATACGTTACGTATCTAGAATCCATGATGGAAAAACTTGCATTGTTTCAAGCAGAAAATAGGTGCAAAGGTTTCTCTTAGAGAGCGGTATCCGACTGCAAAGATTTTTTTTTTCAATCGAGATTCAGAAGCACAGATATTGCTGCAGAACTACCGGAAACAAAAAAATACACTTATAACGCCTAATAGCAAAACACTATTTAACCAAAAATTAGGAATTGTACGCAGAAATTTCCCATCCGAAACTCTATCCAATGCAAAAATATGTTTTTGAATTAGACTTTTAGAAGCAGAGATATCTGGCAATCGCAATTTACGTTCACGACCCCTAGCGGAAAAACTGTGGATTACTTGAAAAAGAAACTCAGCTTAAAATAATCTCTGTCATAAATGGTATCGAAGGTAAGAACGAATTTCTCCAATCGGATATTTAGAAGCGATTATATGGAATAAAATTTAGAAGTGATTATATGATTTCGATAGTTCGCCCTCCGGCGGCGAAGTTTTGCATCGGGAAAGGACTGGAAAGCAAGGATCTGGCGGTCATTTTCACCATATAAGCATAATTAACTTTAAAAATTTCGAGTTTTATTTCGTTTGACGGTAAATGTAATTACTTGTCAGTTAATTGGACTTTAGGATAAAAACAAAAAGTTAGCGTTTTCAATCAATGGCGTGCCCAAGAATTTTCTTCAGGAGGAATCGGGGAATTAGAATTTTTTTTTATAAAACTAAATGTGTTATGAGTGAATGTTTAAAATTTCTTAAAACATCCGCGCGCAAAAATAGTCAAATAAATATTGCTGGAAATTATTATTAATATTCTTATCACCACGTAAGGGATGACCACATATATTTTACTATTTACCTGGGCACAAAACAAAAATACTACTCTACTTGCTGCTAGATGGTTCAAAGATGCAAGTAATTCGAGAACTAAATAAAATTTACCTTGTAGTGAAACATTCTTCATCTGTATAATGACGCTTTTTTCATTGTACAGTAAGACTGACGCTAACAGCACTCATTTCGACAAATATTTTTTGATTTGATTCAACTCTTATGTTACTTTTACCTACTATTACTTGAGTCGTATTTCCAGCCTTCTGGGGGTTTTCGCGAGTTTGTCGAAAATTTCTTCATCTTTCGACATGTGTTCTCGATGAATGTGAAATAATACTAACTCATTGAGTCTCAGTTTTGATATGGTATTACCTAAATATCAATTTAAGAGACGCAGCGTTGAAACTGAACGCTCACTCTCTGAAGTTGTCACTGATAGAGTACATAGTATGTGGAACAATGTTTTTATATTACGTAACACTTCATTGTAGAACAGTTTTAAAGCCCTTAATGCATCTATTGGCCAGTGATCCTTTTCTTTGCTGGCGATCCTACGGTACAACAATTTCAATTCTGTGGTTAGTTCTTCTTGCGAGCCATTCAGGTCACCTCTATAAAATTCAGTTAAAGTTCTTAAACCATCAGTATCGCAAGAAAATGGTGGCACATTGTTATTTGTTGGGAAAATAACTTGAATCCTGATAAGACCGATTTGTGTGCGAGTAATCTATTTTCCAAATCACTGATAAATATGTCTAAATGGTGCATAAATTGAAATTCTCTGATAGTCATCTGGGTTTTCTGTGTTTATGTTACAGCGTTGGTTTTGTTTGGATGTGACTCTGGTATTTCAATCTAAACTCTTTGCTTTTCATCGTGCTTTAGAGCAATCTGAAATAACTAAGGGAATTCAAATTTGGTATTGTTTCGTCGCCACAGAAACTTTCATTTTACCTATCTATTGACTTTTCAGTGCAATGCGATATCCTGATCCTCGGCTCGTGCCGCGTTCTCGTCTTCATGGTGAAAACACGTTCAGTTGTTGCCATGAGCCATAAAAACTATTTCAAATGCTACAAAACTTTGTCTTTAAAATCGCATTTTTGAAATATCAAAAGGTTCCAAATTTTTTTTTTGGAGGGGGGGGGGCGGTGTTATCACCCAAAACACTCCCCTTGGGCATGCCACTGCTCTCAATGATTATACAACATAAATGCCATGAGTAACAACTTTTACATATGCATTCAGAAACTAGTATAATTATATGACTCACATCGATTTTACAAAACTAGAAAATTTTCGTTATGATCCGTATCGACAAAAGAAAAAAATTGAAATAAAAATAAACGTCGCCTGTAGAATTTAAGAACTCTACTTGAAAACATTTCTCAAAACTTTCCTTAATAATGTTTCTTAGGAACAATCGCAATTATTTTTCCGTCGAAATGGGAAAAAATTCCGTTTTCCTCAGTTAGGGGAAACACGTTGTTGTTAAAATAAATGAGCTCTCTGAAAGTTTTCTTACTTTTTAATAAGAGCAAAAAAATGAGTTTTCATGATAGTAATTAAGTCTTGAAATTTTTATACATGGACAACAGTAAAACACAAGGAAACATTCAATTTTGATGTGCACAGTTTTCTCAAAACATTCCTCTATTGAAAAATTCCAAGAGCATGTAGTTTCTCTTTAACACTTCTTATAATCAGCAATAGCAACCAGATATTTGCCATAATATAGATCCCTTCACGAAATTTTTCTTTGTCGTAATAAAACAAAACGAGCTGCATTAAAATATTTTTTATTCCAAAGGATACTCTGTATATATCTGTCGTACAAAGAGAACTATTTTTATGAATAAGAAGCGTTTATGGATTTCACCACGTAGGTGTGGGCTCCTATTACTCTGCATTCTCAATGGTATCACGCAAGACGTAACGTTAGTTCAATATATTACATTATTTATAATTCTGTGTTAAACGACCATCATAAGCAAATCTATGGGATATAGAAGTCGCCCGTTCCTAATTCACTGTTTCCAGGGAAGGGATAGAGCCAGCGCACTAGGTCAAACACGCAGACCATGCCTGATTTGGTACTAGAACCCTAGGCCATCTCTAACGATTGGTCGGAAGACCGCGCTTCAGACATCTTGGTTACCTAGTCGGCAAAGTTGGAAAGATCTGGAAATTAAATAACATACCCTATACAGTCGAATTGCGATCTAACGTTTCCCGGATCTAACAATTCCTTGAAATCAACGCTATATTTTGAAATATAGGAATATACATCCCCATATTTTTCTTACATGTGTGATGTCAAAAAACCCACAAACTGCGTTTTGATGTTAACGTTTTCCCGTATGTCGCGTTTCTATTTGTCAGCCCCAAAACTTTTTTCATTCTGGATGTAACGGTTTTTTTTCCTTTGCAGATTGGGCCAGAATGGTGTAAACAATTTTTTTGTGGGTGCTTGGGGCTTTCACGACCACCGTAAGCCACTAAATGGACTGTAAGCAGTCGCTCATCCCTAATTTAGGATCTTTGGTTTAGGAAAAGGGGAGAGAGCCAGGGCCGTAAGACAAATATGACATTCATGCTTCACCGGTATTCAAACCCGGACTCACGTGAAACGAATGGGGTCTAAAACGCTCAAGGCCATCCTGCATTTCCTGTTTATTCTTCTCCCCATCACAGAGGAAGGAATCAACACCTTGTAAAGGGGGACCATCAAATCGGTTGTTTAGCAACATTTTCCTCATTACAAACCTCTCTCTCTCTCTCTCTCTCTCTCTCTCTCTCGCTTTCTCTCTCTCTCTCTTTCTCACCATCAGAGGGGAAGGGAACAACATCCGGTAAAGAGGGCCAATAAAATCGGTTGTTTGGCAAACTCTCTGGCGCTATAAGCTATTTTATTCTCTCTCTCTCTCTCTCTCTCTCTCTGTCTCTCTCTCTCTCTCCCTTTCTCTCTCCTTCTCTCTCTATCTACCTATCTATGTCAGAGACACACTTGTAACAATTGTAATCTGCAGCACATAAAAACGTAGGAATACACTCCAGAGAGCTAACACACTGTCACATGATTAAGAGACTTTTTTCAAGCTTGTAACCTGAGGCTTTGGTCGGTCAGCTCAAGAACAGGATGGATTGATAGATTTAAAAGCCGACATGAAGTTGTGTACAAGGCTTTATCTGGTGAGTCAGCTCTGTGTAAATCCCATGACAGTAGAAAACTAGAGAAATGATGAATTGCTAAGAATTATGTGTAACCATCACAGACTTTTTCAAGCGTTAGCGCCATAGAGCTTTTCTTAGCAAGTTACTAGAATGCGTATATGGGTACGGATATAAATTATGCATTTTTCAACGTGTGCATTATTTACTACGTACATATTTTCCTGTGGGTATCAGCAAATTTAAGTATTGTTTTGATTCACTCTTTTTACTTGTGTTCGCGCGATGACGTGCAACGGAAAATAATCCCATTGTTGCCATCGCATGGCATTTTGAATCGCAATTTTAATTCCAGATAATTATACTTCCGGATGTAACGTTCATTTTTAGTGCTCCCTCCAAAAACGTTAGATAGCGATTCCACTGTATCGCATTTCAAACAAATAGCTTATCGAATTACTTAAAAAGTTATCTGAGTGAGTGATGAATTTTTATGAAATAAGAAAAAATACGTACTATGAGCAAGGTTATTCATAGTCAATGGCATAGCCGCCCTCAGGGGTGTGCGGCAGGTGGGGTCGCAAAGAACCCCGCGCTTAGGAGAGGCTCCCACGCTCACACACTGAGAAAATAAAGGAAAAGAAAAAAATGAGAGAGAGAAGGGGGGGGGGATTTCTTTTCAATTATTCTAATTTTATTTTTAAATTCCCTCTCATTTAATAATTCTTTTTTTTTTTTAGTATCGGTTTCTGACTTTATGTTTACCCAAATATTGGCAGCAAACTACAATAATATGTTTAGCGAAACATTAGTATTGAAGCCATATCTTTCATCGTGCACCGTGCACTGATAGTTATTGAGAAAGTTGTGCTGCATAGGTATACTTTTTGCTCAGGTGCGTCTTTACGGCAACAGTGAGAGTCGAGGTCACAAACAATTGAGAACCTGCACCCGCACACCTTCCACCGCAACCACCCAGTTGTCGTCTTGTCGCTGTATATTTATATTGTGCCCTTGTGCCTGTGTTAATACGCTCGGCGTTTGTAAATTGTGATTATAAACAGTTTGTGTAGTTATAGAAGTGTGTGCGTATATTAGCAATGCCTAGAGATCGAGACAAGTTTTGTAAATACGAGTCTGGATTTAAAAAAAGACAAAAAGAAAAAGAAAAGCAGGAAGATTTCTTAAACAGTCAGCGTTTGAAAAGTTTCTGCAGAAGTCTACTTCCGGAAGCACTGGCATTCCTAAATCACAGGAAGTTAAGCGTAACCTGGCTGAATCATCCACTTCTGGTTTCACAAAACCCAGTGAACTAATAAACTTAAGCAATATCGATCGGTCTGGTGACTCTGAGATTGCAGACGCTTCTGAAAATATGACTAATTCAGTAGATGTTTATGTTAATAAGGAATCAGATAACGATTCACTTGAGAACAGTTTAGAAAAATCCACTTGTGGACAATCTGAAAATATATTTTTAGTAAAAACCAATGTTGGGACATATGCTAGTGTGCTTGTTTTATCTATTTTCCATCACTTAAAAATCATTTACAAAATATCAGTAGTGTTCAAAAATTTTTAAATGCTGTCTTTCGTTATAGGTTAATTTTCAAACATCTTGACGTGTCATCAAACTATACAGATAACTGTAATAAACTATGTTTTAAGTCTAGTGTAGGAGGAAAGGGGTTAAAGCAACGGGCCCCGCTGCCAGGTTCGCACCCAGTCCTGCGGCTGCTAAGGGTTGGTTTGGTCAATGATACCGGTTTTAGATATCAACCCGATTTCTACAGTCTATAAAACATCCAGAAATAGAAATAGCTACTTACACCCACTAGCAGCTGAAAAGTATGTTACGAAAATTAACAAACTGAGCACAAAACGTTTCTCATAGCGGGAGGAAGGTATCAGAGACAAAGGGGTTTCCAAATCGAACAGCTAGAAATAGAGATATAGAGGAAACATTACAACTTTACGCTCCCTAGTGGGAAAACTTTGTGTTGCTTAAAGCAGAAAATGGGTTCAAAATACTCTTCATAATGAGGAATATCCTACTAAAAAAGAATTTTCTAAGGTATTTGTAGAATCGGATTAGCTCTTTCAAAATGGAACATACAGTGACGCCCCTAGCAGCAGAATTAGGAAAAATGGAACAGTAGAAAGTATAGGGAAAAATTCTTAATAGCAAAACCTATGCTAATTAAAAAAAATCAAGGCCGTCTTACGCACTATTAAAATCTTTAATGGTTAAATACACATTGGCTAAAAATCTGATATATACATGAGATATTTCGAATCAGCAACTAACTCGTCTTCAGATGTGAATACATTTGCCGACTGGACAAGAACCAAATGATATAAATACAAACACTTAGTGACGTAAGCATTGCTTGATAGTAGGCGACCAATGAAAGACATGAAGTTCACAAAACACTAAAACTGTAACATAGATGAGTGTCCAGTATTCATAGTTCATATTGTACCTCCCCATCAACCAGAGTTTTCCAAGGCAGCGGGATTACAGTAGGGTAATCGTTGTTACTACACATGGGGTTTAACTTGTGAATCAGTAGGATTTTCGGACAGTAACAAACAAAATTTTAGTCCTGGAGCGCCAAGGATCTTGGCCTCGGCTCAGAGCGGAAATGGGTACCGCTTGAACACAATCTTGACATGGCTGTGGTTTTTTTTTTTTTTTTTTTTGATTGGAGGTTTAACGACCACCGTGAGCAACTCAATGGGCTATAAGCAGTCGCCCGTCCCTAATTTAGGGTCACTGGTTCCAGGGAAGGGAGAGAGCCAGTGCCGTAAGACAAACACAACATCCATGCCTCACCGGGATTCGAACCCGGACCCCTTACGGACGAATGATCACAGGCCAGCGCCTTAGACCACTGCGCCACCGGGGCGGCTGGCTGTGGTGGAAGCACCAGACTTTAAATTATACTAATGCTCTGAAATTCTGCAACTAATATTGCGGTATGTAGAGCCCACGTAATTCCTGTCGGTTTCATTTGGTTCCGTGGCTTAAAGAGGAATGGCATAAACCCCATAACGAGACTCCATTGCCCCCCCTAGATGTGGACAGGCTATTTCGCCAAATAGTGACACCTTTTTCCTCAACCTTACTCCAGGAACGTAGAGGCACTAGGTATATTACCTCGTTGCCGTACATTCCAGGTGTTTCCAATATCTTAAAGAACATCTGAAAAAAACACGGCGTTGGCTTTGGAGTCAGAGCTAACAACATTTTGACATTGATCAAAAACGACAGGTATTCAGTGCCAGTGGAGTCTCGTTTTGGGGTTTATGCCATTCCTCTAAAAGCCACGGAACCAGATGAAACCGACAGGAATTACGTGGGCTCTACATCTCGCAATATCGCAATAATTGTTGCAGAATTTCAGAACGTTAGTATAATTTAAAATGTGATGCTTCCACCACAGCTCTGTCAAGATTGTGTTCACGCGGTACCCATTATCCGCTCTGGGCCGAGGCCAAGGCCCTTGGCGCTCCAGGACTAAGATCTTGTTTGTTACTGTCCGAAATCCTACTGATTTACAAGTTAAAGCCCATGTGTTGTAACGACGATTACCCTTCTGTAATCCCGCTGCTTTGGAAAATTTTGGCAGATGGGGAGGTACAATCTGAAATATGAATACCGGACGCTCACCTAATATTACAGTTTTAGTGTTTTGTGAACTTCGTGCCTTTCATTGGTCGTCTACTATTAAGCAATGCTTACGTCACTAAGTGTTCGTATTTATACCATTTGGTTCTTGTCCAGTCTGGAAATGTATTCACATCTGAAGACGAGTTGGTTGCTGACTCGAAAGATCTCATGTATATATCAGAATTTTAGCCAATGTGTTTTTAACCGTTAAAATTTTAATCATGCGTAAGACGGCCTTTATTTTTTTCTGCTAATAATTTTAGCACTATCTGCATAGGATTCTAATAAATATGCTAAGGGAAAAGTATTATTTTTTTGTAGCACCCTAATTAACCGGACTCCAAAATGTCCGGAACTCCAGTTATCGGGATCGCTTGCTCTTCTTTCAAGGCTAAGTAAAATTAAGATTTTTGTTAATTTATTTACGCGTTTTTTAGTTTTTTTCGTTCCTTTACAAAATCATAATGCACTATAGTGGATATTTCTTTTTAAACTGTATAACATTTGTATTATAAAATACGATAAACAAAAAAAATTAAATTCCCTGACTTCAATTAACAAATTCGTTTGTGGCCTACAAGAAAAAAGACAACCCAACTATCCATGTTATCCGAATTTCAGCATGGGCTGTTGTTCGAGTTAATCCGGATAACTGGGTTTGTACTGTACGTTTTTTGGAAGCAAAGATAGCCAGAAAACAGTTTTTGCCTTTACGTCACCTAACATGAAAGCTGTGCATATATAGAAAAGAATAATTAAGAAACGCATATGGCGCATTAACTCCATTTGTTTTTGTGGTGTAATACACACAAAGATTCGCCAAGCTTTTGCACTCCACTGAGAGGAATTTTCAAGGCAATGGTAGACATAACATTTTTATGTTTACCATTGCCTTGAAAAAGCCTCCTAGTGGAGTGCGAAAGCTTGGCGAATCTTTGTGCTCATTACACGACAAAAGTAAACGGATTTAATACGTCATATGCCTTTCTTGAGTATTCACAATCTGGTGTATTTAAAATAACGCTTGAAAATATGGTTTCCCCATTTTTACTGTGGCGAATGGTATACAATACACATAGGATTCTTTCAATAGGATTTTCAAAAGCGAGAAACGATTGCAAACATAAATACGCGATAATATAACACCGCCAGAACGGTGAACTGCAAAAACAAGTTAGTAAAATCATGCAATGCTTTTATTATGATACGCTTTCCAACATACCAGAAATCATTACTCAAGTTATGAGGATAATGGCTGTGGAATAAATCTCGCTCCTGTGCCCTGAACTTTGACCCCATTTCGATTATATAAAACAGAATTGGTTCAGTATACCTCCGGAACAACATACTAAAGTTTTGTCGCAAAAGAAGCATTCTTAGTCAAGTTATGATGACAATGGTTGTGGAATAAATCTCCCTCCTGTGCCCTGACCTTTGACCCACTTTCGATGATATTCAACAGAACCGGTTAAGTATATCTTCGGAACAACATATTAAAGTTTTGTCGCAATAGAAGCATTTTTGGTCAAGTTATGAGGATAATGACTGTGGAATAATTCTCGCTCCTGTGTCCTGTCTTTTGACGCCATTTTGATAATGTTCAACAGAACCGGTTCATTATATCTCCGGAACAACTTGATAAAGTTTTGTCGCAATAGAAGCATTTTTACGTAAGTTATGACGCATAAGGGCGATGGAATGGATCCGCTGATATGTCCTGATCTTTGACTCTATTTCGTCCATTTTCAATAGGGTTCCTTCCCAGGTAGTCTCCTACAACATACTAAAATTTCATCGAAATCGAACCATTTGTACGCAAATTATCGTGCGGATAGACAGACGGACAGACAGACAGACGGACAACGCTGGAGCATAAACGCTTCTTCAACCTACGGTTGAAAAGCGTAAAAAACAGGAGTACATGCGAACTGTTTCACCTGCTGCATGGTATCCGGTTCTAAAAGAAATTTTTAAATCCGACTTTTAGGGACACACACATCGAGAAAAACAGATAAAATTTTTACAACCCTAGCGGGGAAATTTTGCATTATTTTGGGCAGAAAATGCATACAAAATGTTTTGATAGTTTGTTTACCTATCTGGAAAAGATATTTTTATATCGGACGTTTAGGCGGGTATATATTGCTGCAAATCTGTTGTAAACGAAAATTGAAACTAAACGTCTCGCGCTACAAATGCTTTTCATGAAAAAAGAAATTTTCAAATCGGACTATTAGAAGCAGATATATGGAGAAAAATACGATACACAACTGGAGAGAAAAACTATGCATTATTTTATGCAGCAATTATATTTTAAATACACCATATTGTGAATACTCAAGAGACGCGTATAGCGTGTTAAATCCTTTTTAGCACGTCTTTTGTAAAAAGAGATCGTGCTTGTGTTATCGATTTGCCCGTGCGTCCGTCCGTCTGTACCCACGATATCTCTGCAACTATTAGTCCAATTTGAAAAATTCTTTTTGCATTGGGAAGCTTGAAATATGCGAATGATGATCCTTTATTTCGTTTTTTTTTTTTTTTTACGATGTACAATTTCGCCGCTAGAGGGCGTAAATGAAGATGATGTCGATATAAAAAATACGTTTTATTCCACATATTTGCTTCTAAACATCCGACTGAAAAAATTCTTTTATCATTCGATTCCATTTATGTCGAAGAGTAATTTAGATATAGCTTCTTTTTCCAAATTCGGCCTAGATTTTCCGCTCGGGGGCGTAAAAGTAAATTACATTTTTCCCGATAACTCTTCTTCTAAAACTCCGATTTGAAAAATGTTTTCTTCAGCGGATACACCTCCTGATGGAAAAATGTTTGCATATAATTTCAAATTTTTGGTAAAGAATACTTTGGCCACAGGAGGCGTAACTGTTAATTTTTGCTTCTGGTGTACCTGCCATAAAATCTGAGCTTCTAAAATATCGATTGAAAAAATTCTTACGTGGACTGATGCCACTCACATCGATAAACCTTTTTGGAATATTTTTTCTTAAAATATTCCACAGTTTCTTCGCCAGAGGGCGTAGATGTACATCTTATTTTTGTCAATATCTCTACTTCTAGTGGTCAGATTTGAAAAATTCCTCCTTGTTGGATAGTGTTTTCGGTGTGACATGTTTTTCATATAATTTTAAAATTTTCCAATAATTCATAGACTTTCCGCTAAGGGGCGTAGCGGTAAATTGCGTTTCCCCCTATATCTCTGCTTCTAAATCGCTGATTTGAAAAATTCTTTCTGCACCGAACACAGATCCTGACGGGAAATCGTTTGCACATAATTTCTAATTTTCGTAAAAAAAAATGGTTTGGCCACCAAGGGGCGTAAATCTTAATTTCCGTTTCGATGTATTTGCAGCAAAATATGAGCTTCTAAATTCTCGATTGAAAAAAACGTCGTTTGTTGACCGATACTACTCATGTCGACAAACCTTTTAGGAAAACTTTTTCTTGAAATAATGGATGGTTTATACGCCAGGGCGTAGATGTATATATTATTTTTGTCAATATCTCTACTTCTAGGAATCCGATTTGAAAAATTCCTACTTTGTTGGATAGTGCTTCCGATGCCAAATGTTTTTTTTTATAAATTCAAAATTTACAAGCAAATCATAGACATTCCGCTAGAGTGCACAAAGGTAAATTGCGTTTTCTGCTTTATTTCTGCTCTTAAAGCTCCGATTTGAAAAATTCTTCCTGTATCGCATACAAGACCTGATGGAAAATATTTTTCACATCATTTCTAAAGTTTTGGTAAAGAAAGGTTTAGCCAACAGGGGGCATAAAGTGTTAATTTCTGCTTCTGATGTATTTGTAGCAAAATCCGGGCTCCGGAAAACTCGACTAATTTTTTTTTCCTTGGACCGATACCGCTTATATGGATAAACCTTTTGAGAATACTTTCTTCCGAAAATAATGATTGGTTTTCCCACCAGGGGACGTAAAGTCACATCTTATTTTTGTCAATATCTCTGTTTTTAAGAGTTCGTAAGCTCACGATTCCGTTTACAGCAATATCTGAGGGATTAAAAACCCGATTGAAAATATACGCAGAAAGTTTGTACTCTTTTGGGCAGTGCGAATCAGGATGTATAAGGTTCAGCACTGCGGTCGGTTTATAATAAACGTTAAAATCGAAGCTGAATGTTCTGTTCCTTCTGAGCGCGACGTCAAGCTAATTCAACGTCCCATCTTTTTCAAGCTCCATGGTGAACTTTATCGTATTGTGTAGGTTGTTTATCTTGTGGACGAAATTATTTAATTCGTCTGCTCCATGTTCCCATATGAAGAATATGTCATCAGCGTAGCGGATCCACACTCGGGTTTTCTTGATACAATTTAAAAAGATGATATATTCCAGCGGTCTAAGTGCTGCTTTCGCAAATACTGAAGATAGGGGTGAACCCATCGGTGCTCCTTTAGCTTGTATGCAGACGTCTCCATCCATCATGAAATAGCTGTGGTTATTTTTTCCCTGCATTTTTAGCACGTCTTTTGTAAAAAAAGATCGTGCTTATGTTATCGGTTTGTCCGTCCATCCGTCCGTCTGTACCCACGATATCTCTGCAACTATTAGTCCGATTTGAAAAATTCTTTTTGCATTTGGAAGCTTGAAATATGAGAATGATGATCCTTTATTTCGTTTTTTTCTGCGATGTACAATTTTGCCGCTAGAGGGCGTAAATGCAGATGATGTCGAATTCGTTTTATTCCACATATTTTCTTCTAAACATCCGATTGAAAAAATTATTTTATCTTTTGATTCCATTTATGTAGAAGAGAATTTTAGATATATTTACTTTTTTTAATTATGCATATATTTTTCGCTAGGGGACGTACAAGTAAATTACATTTTTCCCAAAAACTCTTCTTCTAAAGCTCCGATTTGAAATTTTTTTTCTTCAACGTATACACCTCCTGATGGAAAATCTTTTGCATATAATTTCTAATTTTTGGTAAAGAATACTTTAGCCACCAGGAGGCGTACGTGCTAATTTCTGCTTCTGATGTATTTCTCATAAAATCTGAGCTTCTAAAATATCGATTGAAAAAATTCTTTCGTGGACTGATGCCACTCACATCGATAAAAATTTTCGGAATATTTTTTTCTTATAATATTCCCCAGTTTCTCCACCAGGGGGCGTAGATGTATATCTTATTTTTGTCAATATCTCTACTTCTAGTAGTCCGATTTGAAAAATTCCTTCTTTTTTTGGATAGCGTTTTCAGTGTGACATGTTTTTCCTATAATTTCAAAATTTTCAAGTAATTCCTCAATGATGGTACGTTGCTTCTGCTTGGAATACATTATTTACCTGCAATGAATAACAAGGGTTACTCTACAGGAAATGTTACTCTACCAACATGTGCAATTTGAACGACCTCTGTCTGTTAACAAAAAAGTTATGCCCACTTTTGCATTACTTTCGGTACAACACTCGTATATATCTCGAGGTCAGTGGTTGTGGATGAAGGAATTCCACGGCGATGGCAGGTCGATGGACACACCATCGTTACAGATATTGAGTTTAGTGAGACACCCCATTCCTCGAATTGCAGTACGCGCACAGACCCACCAGTTTTCTTTCTTTCCTTAGGAATATTTTCCAAACAGATCGATTAATTGGATTTCTTCTACATCTGATTATACTTTTCTTGGATTATTAAGAAACGCTGTTGTTCATTGATTAGATCCCCCCCCCCCTTCTCTCATTTTTCTCCAAGCAAACATAAAATCTTGTTTAGAGTAAATCTTTATTCTCACCTTTACGGCTTGATTATTTTTTTCATACTCTTGAAAAAAAAGGACTGCTATAAAGTCTATCCCTTCCTACAATGCGAGTCTATCTATCTATCTCCTTGAATATCCCACATATCAGAATGGTGGGCGGTGTGCCAAAACAGCAAAGGCCATCGGTATATATATATATGAAACAAGGGGCTATCTCTTTTTCCTTCCGATGCGATAAAAATTCGACATCATTGCTATTGTATCGATCGCTAAGCATGCACAGAGAGAAAAGGCAAGATAAAGAAGAAAAGCTGTCGGTCTCGAATTCCACGACTGTCCCAAGCGAAATTGAATCTTCATGGCGAAGTAGAGTAGTTCTTAACTTCCTGATCACTTCTGCAGATTAAATTTTCTCCTTTTTATGAGTTTTTGTTCTTGTCATTTCACGATCGTCCACATTTTTTTCTTATGCTCCGTCAAAGCAGAGAAAGAAGAATTTAAACGATTCCTGAAGTACGTAGATATAGCGCAGGTCTTCCCTTATAACTTTTCTTCAAATAACCTTGGCTGATTGCGTTTTTCCTGCCTCCTACAATCTACTTACAAGTTTTTGCTGCTTCGACATCCATGCCGTGAATAAAGCTTCCAATTCATTCTGTGCAACTCTTTCAAAAGAACGCCGTGCAAATACTAGCACGCTTATTTTGCGGTGAGAAAAGGGTTTGAAAATGTTGTAATAGTACAAGGTATTTTACAAAGCAAAAATTGTCTTGTGTGGTTGAGGTGTAGATTGTATTTGTTTTCCCACAATCTCATAGTGTTCTAATCAAACACGTTTTACAGAAATGGGAAATTTGGAGAGGAAACTGCCCAGGCAAGTGCCCGTAAACTCATCCATACTTCGAAATGAAAGTTTTTGGATTTAGTCACAATTTCAACATGAATTTTCTATCTAGTACAGTAAACTCCCGATTGTCCGTCTCTCACGGGGACGGGAGTGTGACGGATAAGCAAAAGTGCGGTACAACGCCATCTAGTAAAGGTTAATATACTTATTTGTCATAAACATAGTTTTCTTATTTTAAAACAAAAAACACAACAGTGGATAGTAAAGAAACAATGCAGTGCGACAAATTTATAATGTTATGAAAAAACACATTTCATGAAAAGTTATACATATTTGTTTGCGCCTTTACTGTAGCAAGATTTCGAATTCTGCGTAATAAAAGCACTTGGGTTATGTCTGCTTCGTCTTGTTTCCCAAATTAGTCAATGCCTTTAGAAAGTCCCTATTTCCCCATGACTTCCTGGGTCTTCATTTTCCGATTCTCTGGATTCGAAACGTCTTGAATAATTTCGTCATGTGTAAATTGTTCATAATCCATGTCATTCCTGTCACAATTGAACCAGTAAAACATTTCATTCCAAGAAATATTTTAAGAACCTGAAACATGTTCTCATCATCTTGTGCGCTATTAACATTACTGTTACTAGGCCATAGTTTTCTCCAGCTTTTCTGCAAACTTTCTTCAGACAAATCATTATAGGCATCAGTCAAGTTGTATAGGGCATATCCGATATTGCAAGATTTCCAGAATTCTAGGACTTTTGATTCATTATAAGATGTTACCGAATGAAAACTTTTCGGTAACGTCTTGTCATAGGTACAATGACACTTTAGTCCGTTGGCTGTATAAATGATGTTGTTTTGGGAGGAAGAAATAAGCACCTGATGTTCTCATCAGCAGAGTATAGATTTTCATCAAGAGGTACTCCTGCGTTACCAAGCAACAAGATTGCTTTCTGTGGAAAACCATTTTTTCTTAAGTGAACTCTCACTCCGCTCACAAAGATATCGAGAAACCACTTCTTAAAAACGTTTTTTATTTTCATTCAGGTGCTTTTTTGGGTTGTAATAATTAGTGTGGTGTACCTTCATGTTGATATTCTTAAAAGCTCTGGGTTTCTTGGATTTTCCTATCACATTTGGAGGAAATCGGTGGTTTCGTGCGTCGTTAGAAGTCAGCAAAACAGTTATGTGATCTTTTTGAAGTTTCAAACTAGCAGCACCTTTCTCATAACCCGGTGCAAATGTCTTTGTAGGAAAAGCTTTCCAGCTCAGGCAGGTCTCATCACAATTATGAATTTGGTTCCGTGTTGTTCCCAGCTCTTCGACCAGCTCCAAATACGTCTTTCGAAATTTGCCAATGCATTCCCTATTAGCATTAAGTTTTTCACCAATAAATAATTGATAGTTGTCTAATTCCGTGGCGAGATTTAAACAGATGTAGGCCACTCTTTGCTGGCTTTGAAGGATGCTTCACCGTTAAGATTTCTATTTCTACGCAAATCATGGGTCCAGAAATAGCAATCCCTTGACTTCGTTTTTGCACGAACCATTGGCAAAGAGCGCAGTCTAGTTGTTTGTTCTTTGTAGTTTTTTGGTTTTTCTTGCTTTTAATAGTCCCATCTGTGGTTTCTAATTTCCTTGCATACCTTTCGTTTTTTTCTGCATCTCTCCTGAAATCATTTACTCAGTGGCGTAACTACCACCCCCACAGCTGCGAGGGGCGCAGGTAACGAAGGGGCGCACTGCAGCTGCCAGTTATATTTTTATGAAAAAATTCGAACACACACACAATAATTAACCCAAAGATTCATATTTTGCTTTAAGATATATCTAGCTTTGCCTAATTGAATGCCTAGCTTCACTTTTAAAACACTGATGTCCTACAGATTGAAAGTGTTCGGATCTTTGACTTCGGGTTGTAACACGATTGCTCTGCAATTACCATCTCTCTCGGTGCACTGCTGAGGAAAAGCGCGAAGCTACAGTGGGATTCCCCGTGGAGGATGTGGGAAAACAGTCAGTTATCTAGGATTACGTGCACGACAGGAGTCAACATTTATTCACAGCAACCGCAGATCTGCCTTGTGTAAGAGGGAATTTCTTCAAGTGCTTTATTTTTGTTTTCGACAAAGCAATTACACGTATCGTCAAATCTATTACTTAAAACTACAGGGCTCTAGATACTGCCATTACTTTTGCAGACACTCTCCCTGACTTCCTAGCCCCCCCCCCCCCCCCCCAACCACCACACACACACACCGCAAAAAATGCATCTTCCCTCGCGTTCGAAATCCGGGGAAAATTACCGTGCTGAGGAATGCTAAAGTAAATCTTGCGGGGGTGGGGGAACGCACGTTGTGCTAGTTACGCCACTGTATTTACTGTAGATGGTCCAATTCCATACTCTTTTGATAAATAAGTAACAGTATCCATTTTCTTTAAAAAGTATGATCGCCAGTTTTCCTTTCATATGAAGGACAACTCGTTTTCTTTTCGTACTCATTCTGTCCGCTTAAAAATCTGGAAGGAAATGAACTTCCTAACGGTGGTGTGATCTACGCAGCAGTGGGGAATGTCCAATTATGCACCTCCTTACCTAGGTTACGTCATCAGGGCCGGCTTAGAGGGAGTTAGAATCAAATCAAAGAAACCATCTGTTTGGGGGAAGGTAAGATAAAGAAATATACAAGAAAGAAAAGGAATGACGCTCGCGACGAAATGAAAACAAGAAAGAGGACACCGAAATTTCGGTTGTAATGAGCTAATGTGTCTCTTTTGAATCCATTCTGACGCGAATTAAATTTATCAAAGTTATTCAAAGTCAGTTAAACCAGTTAGGAAAGCAATCAACCGGTTTCAACAATCGATAAAGCTTCCAGAAATAGAAACATCTGCTTAGTTCCACCAGCGGCTAAAAAGCATGTTACGAAAATTAACAAATGGCGCACAAAAAAAAGTTTCTCATAGCGCAAGGAAGGTATCAGTGACAAAAAGATTTTCAAATCGAACAGTTAAAAGAAGAATTATACGAGAGAAGGAAACATTATAACCCTATGCCTTCTAGCGGAAGAATTTTGCATAATGGAAAATTTGAAAATAGGCGAAACATATTCTTCATGGAAAAAGCTACGCTATTTAAAAGGAAATTTTCAAATACGCCTCCCGAAAGCAAAAATATTGAAAGAAAAGATTTCGACCTTTACGCTAGCTGGAAATCTGTGCATTATTTAAAGAGGATAATGCTCCACATCTCTAGTGTAGCGAATAACATGCAGTAAAGAAGAAATATCCCGATAGTGTTTTTAGAAGCTGCGATACAGCTGCAAACTTAGGTACACAAGCACCACCTACCGACATAACTGTGAACTACAAAACTCCTTATGTACTAGCATAAAGTGTTCTCCAAGTTGAATGGCACCCGGTGTTGAAAGAAGTTTTTAAATCGCACATGTTAAAGCAGAGATACGTATTGAGAAAATCAGTTATGCATCTCCACCCCTAGCGGCGAAATTGTACGTTCTTTTGGAAAGAAAATACGCACACAGAGTTTGCATAGTTAGTAGTACCTGACCGAAGAAAGAAGTTTTTCAATCGGGTTTTTAATCGCGAAGATATTGCTGTAAACGGAAACGTGAACTTACGTGTCAAGAAAAACTTGTGCGTTAAGAAAGATTTGAAATTATATGAGGAACTTTTCGCAGCGGAAACGCTCTCCAATAAAGAAATAATTTTTCAAATCGGACTCTTAGAAGCAGAGATATTGACAAAAATAAAATATGCATCTAACGCCCCTTCGCGGGATAGCTATGCATTATTTTAAGAAAAAGTATTCTCAAAAGGTTTTTCGATGTGAGCGGTGTCGGTGCACGGAAGATTTTTTTCAGTCGGGTTTTCAGGAGCTCAGATTTTCCTCCAAATACATAAGAAGCATAAATAAGCACTTGCATACCCCTGTGGCCGAACCAGTCGTCACTAAATACTAGAAATTATATGCAAAGCAATTTCCATCAGAAGCTGTATCTGGTGCAGCAAGAATTTTCCAAATCGGAGTTTTAGAAGCAGAGATATCGGAGAAAACGCAATTTACATTTAATCCCCAGCAGAAAGTTAATGAACAGCGTTTCGCACTGAAAACTATCCAACAAAGAAGGAATTTATCAGATCGGTCTCTTATAAACAAAGATATCGACAAAAATAAAATATACATCTATGCCCCTGGCGGAGAAACCATGCATTATTTTAGGAAGAAAATATTCCGAAAATGTTTATCAACGTGATTGGTATCGGTTCACAAACGGACTTTTTCAATCCAGATTTTAGAAACTCAGATTTTGCTGCAAATGCAACAGAAGCAGAAATTAAAACTTATGCCCCCTGGTGGCCAAACCGGTTTTTTTACCAAAAATGAGAAATTGTATGAAAAAGATTTCCCTTCAAGAGCTGTATCCGCTGAAGAAAGAATTTTTGAAATCGGAGTTTTAGAAGTAGAAATATCGGTGGAAACGGACTTTACTTTTACGCCCCCTAGCGTAAAATATATGTGTAATTTGAAAACGTGACTATACTTAAAATAGTCTTCGACATAAATGCAATCGAAAGTAAAAGTTTTTTTTCAATCGGACGTTTAGAAGTAATACATATGGAATAAAATGTATTTTGAATTCCATATCATCTTCATTTGCCCTGTCTAGCGGCAAAATTATGCATCACAACAAAAACGAAATGAAAGATCATCATTATCACAATTCAAGATTCCCAATGCAAAAATAATTTTTCAAATCGGACTTTTAGTTGCAGAGATATGGTATCCACAGGCGGACTGACGGATGGATTGGCCGACGGACAGACGGGCGGACCGACAAACCGATAACGTAAGCACAATCTTTTTCACAAAGACGTGCTGAAAAATTGGAGCGAGGGGTGGCGGTTAACCGAGTGTGGCATATGATAGAGTGGCGGATAATCTGGAGTTCACTGTACTGTAATAATTTTGTAATTCGGTTTAAGTATGCAGCAAGTAATCATACGAGTATAATAAAGGCAACTCATTTTCCTGTAGATTTACCTACCAGATGATCTGGTGCAGCGGCGCGCCCAGAAAGTGTTTTCGAGATGGGGGATAACGAAATTTTTAGCACGTATTTTGTAAAAAAAGATCGTGCTTAATTTATCGGTTTGTCCGTCCGTCCGTCCTTCTGTACCCACGATATCTCTGCAGCTATTTGTCCGATTTGAAAAATTTTTTTTTGCATTGGGAAGCTTGAAATATGCGAATGATGATCCTTCATTTAGTTTTTTTTTACGATGTACAATTTCGCCGCTAGAGGGCGTAAATAAGGATGATGGCGAATTTAAAAATACGTTTTAATACACATGTTTGCTTCTAAACATCCGATTGAAAAAAAATCTTTTATCTTTCGATTTCATTTATGTCAAAGAGTGTTTTAGACATAGTTACTTTTTCAAAGAACGCATAGATTTTCCGCTAGGGGGCGTAAAAGTAAATTACATTTTCCCCGATAATTCTTCTTCTAAAACTCCGATTTAAAACTTTTTCAGCGGATACACCTCCTGATGGAAAATCTTTTGCATACAATTTCAAATTTTTGGTAAACAATACTTTGGCCACCAGGGGGCGTAAGAGTTAATTTTTGCTTCTGATATATTTACCATAAAATCTGACCTAAAATATCGATTAAAAAAATTCGTTCGCGGGCTGATCTCACTCACATCGATAAACCTTTTTGCAATATTTTCTTCTTAAAATATTCCAAAGTTTCTCCGCCAGGGGGCGTATATGTATATCTTATTTTCGTCAATATCACTACTTCTAGGAGTCCGATTTGAAAAATTCCTTCTTTATCGGATAGTGTCTCCACTGTAACATGTTTTTCATATAATTTCAAAATTTTTAAGTAATTCATAGACTTTTCGCTAGGGGCGTAGTGGTAAATTGCGTTTCCCCTTTATCTCTGCTTCTAAATCTCTGATTTGAAAAATTCCTTCTGCACCGGATAGAGCTCCTGATGGGAAATCCTTTGCACGTAATTTCTAATTTTTGTAAAAAATGGTTTAGCCACCAGGTAGCGTAAGTCTTAATTTCCGCTTCTGGTGTATTTGCAGCAAAATATGAGCTTCTAAATTCTCGATTGAAAAAAACGTCGTTTGTAGACCGATAGTACTCATGTCGACAAACTTTTTAGAAACATTTTCTGCTTTAAAAAATGCATGGGTTCTACGCCAGGGGACGTAGAGGTATGTGTCATTTTTGTCAACATCTCTACTTCTAGGAGTCCGATTTGAAAAATTCCTTCTTTACTGGATAGTGTCTCCAGTGTGACATGTTTTTCATATAATTTAAAAATTTTCAAGTAATTGATAGACTTTCCGCTAGGGAGCGTAGTGGTAAATTGCGTTTCCTATATCACTGCTTCTAAATCTCCGATTTGAAAAATTCTTTCTGCACCGGATATAGCTCCGGATGGAAAATCCTCTGCATACAATTTCTATTTTTTGTAAAAAATGGTTTGGCCTCCAGGTAGCGTAAGTCCTAATATCCGCTTCTGGTGTATTTGCAGCAAAATATGAGCTTCTAAAATCTCGATTGAAAAAAAAAGTAGCTTTTTGACCGATACTACTCATGTCGACAAAACTTGTAGGAACATTTTCTTTTTGAAATAATGCATGGTTTCTACGCCAGGGAGCGTAGATGTATATGTTATTTTTGTCGATATCTGTGCTTCTAGTAGTCCGATTTGAAAACTTCCTTCTTTGTTGGATAGTATTTGCGATGCGAAATGTTTTTCCTATAAATTCAAAATTTTCAAGTAAATCATAGACTTTCCGCTAGAAGGCACAAAGGTAAATTGCGTTTTCTGCGTTATTTTTGCTTCTAAAACTCCGATTTGAAAAATTCTTCCTGTGTCGCATACAAGACCTGACGGAAAATATTTTTCACATAATTTTTTATGTTTGGTAAAGAATGGTTTGGCCACCAGGGGTCATAAGTGCTCATTTCTGCTTCTGAAGTATTTGTAGCAAAATCTGGGCTCCTAAAAACTCGTCAAAAAAATTTTTATGTCTTAGACCGATAACGCTTATATTGAAAAACCTTTTGAGAATACTTTCTTCCTAAAATGATGCATGGTTCCCCCCCCAGGGGACGTAAAGTCACATCTTATTTTTGTCGATATCTCGGTTTCTAAGAGTCCGATTTGAAAAATTCTTTCGGTATTGGAGGGCGTTTGCCGTGCGAAATTGTTATCATATAAATTTATGTTTTCCTTAACGCACAAGTCTACAACCAGAGGTCGTAAGCTCACGCTTCCGTTTACAGCAATATCTGACGGATTAAAAACCCGATTGAAAAACTTCTTTCTTCCGTCAGATGCTATTGTTTTCCATACCGGTTCGATTGACTTTGAATAGCTTTGATAAATTAAATTTGCGTCAGAACTGATTCAAAATACGTGCTTATTACACCCGAAAATTCGGTGTCATCTTTCTTGTTTTTATATACAATTAAATATGTTATGAGTGCATTTACTGACAATATATTTTGAAATGAGTGCATTCACTAAATTTATTTGTCTTATGAGTGCATTTATTGACAATATATTTTTTTGAAATATCGAAAGGTTCTTAATTTTTTGGAGGGTTAACACCCAATCAACTTCCCCCTCCTTGGGTACGCCACTGATCTGCTGTCAGTAATACTCAAATTAATTCATTACAAATTAATATTTGGTTAATTTTAATTGTCAACATTCTTTGAGCATACAATCATTCACGCTTTATCAATAAACACCATTCTTAAACATCTCAAGTGGAGAACGTTTTCCCTTATTAAAAAAAGAGTATTCCAATAAAAAATCCTCTTAGTTCAATTTACTTATACGAGCGAACATTGTAGCTTAACTCCACAAAGGAAAATCATCCGCTCACTGTCGGACGATGCGAAAGTAAAATTTCTGTACTGTTACACAGAAAAGCGACTAGCCCCGAAAGATAGTTTTACGCATGCGCAGTTCAGCGCGTATCTGCTTATTCATTACTGTTATCTGCATCTTCGATAAGGCGACGAGTTGACGAGAGTCTCCTCTTACACACACGCGGTATTCAGCTCGCTCTAGTAAATTGAAATGGAAGGCTGTAATGCAAAGATCTTTAATATACATAGACTGGAAGTTCTTGTGCAAATGAGTGGCAGCAGCTGGTGACATTTTGATCGCAGAGCTTGTACGGCAAAACGGCATGTGTCCTGTGTAAACAACGTAAATTAAGCTCTTTTACCTGCGCGAAAGAAGGAATTTTACGTTGCTATAATACTGCGTATTTATTATTTTTCAATGGGGGATAAATCAGACATCGCATGTTTTAACTTACGATTAAAGAAAACATCATTATCGTAGTTTTGGGGGATGTGAAATAACTGAAGGGAAATTCGCTTATCCTACGTGTAAAATATATTTCTGCTTCAGTTGCTTGCAAACTGCGTGAACTAGTTGCATGATATTCGTATTTCACACTCAAAGTAATGTCAAAAATAATTTTAATGTGGTCATTTGTTTATTCTTAAGACAAGTTGCTGAGAACAAAACGTTTAATTTTGGAAGTTTTTCCAGCAGTATTATGAGTTCGTAATAGCTACTCAGCGGGAGAAAAGATAAATAAAATTAAATATGATAGAAAAAAAAGCCATACGTAGTCTGGTGAATGACACAAGGCTGTAGTAAAAACTGAGTCCTTCAACTTAATATTTAAAGATTAAGTAAGTGTAAAAGGTTACTAGCTAACTATCCTGCACTTAAAATACTAAAACCCCTCTATTATTTCCAGGAAAAAATTAGAAAAGGAGGTGAGAAGCCTATATTGAAACTGCACGTCAAGGTAACAATGCTGTGGCGTTTAAATCCGAATGAAAATATTTTGAGTATGTTTTTTTTTTTTTTTTTTTTTTTTTTTCTCACGCTGTTTTTCCTTGGGGACAACTTGGCCGTCGCACTTTTCTTTTCTATTTCCAGACTTTCGATACCGGTATAGTGAGACCGCAAAGGTGTGTGATACCCTTTACTAAATGACAGTCGTCAGATTTTGGCTTGGCTTAGCTTAGCTTCGTTTCCAGCCAGCATGTCTTACAGCATTTACCCACTTCCCCAAAGGATCAGAATTATTATGAGGAAACCTATGAAATGAAAGTGTCTGGTGTGCTGTTGTTTGTCTCTTGGTACATCCGTACGCTGCGCAAGATATAACCATTTTAAAAATTTCTTTAGCTCATTGAATTTGGCTATATTATTTTTTGAAATACTTTACAATATATACACGCTATTTATAAAACAAAAAATGATAAATTTTACTGGTTATACATATAAAAAATGGATATAACTGATTTAAGCACGCGAACGCCTTTAGTAAACAACGAGAAGTGACAGATTCTTGATATAGCGCTGAACTTCAAATGTCGTACGCTTAACTTACGGTTTTCCAGTCTATGTGTCTTAAAGGTCTTTGCTGTAATGTGTGTTACCCAGTTATTCAACTACTGTAGTGGCTCATACTTACATTCCGAAAATCTGGGGACTGGTAGCTAATACAAATTTTCTTCCGGAATTTTTCCAGTTAAAAGAAAAACAATTTTTTTTCTCATACCCATAATGACCGTATGCCACTGTTAGATCCATATGACAATGAGCTCTCCCAGTGACAATTTACTGGGTTCTACATTACAAGAATTCAATTACTTTTTAAGGAAACCCACTCAGCTTCTGTACTATCTGCTTGAATTTCGAATTTCTGCACGCAATCATTACATTCACCAATCAGCACTTTGATTTTGTATTTCTCAAAGTTCGCTGAACATGACCTTAGTGGTTATTCTTTCAGGCAACGATAAAATCCTACTCACTGCAATTAAACGTCCATTGATATCGGGATAAATAGCTTTTAGTGGCTCAGTGGTTTTCTCAATAAACTGAAAGAAATGGTTTCTGTCTTGCATTTTACCGCTTGACGTCACATTTAAAATTTGGCCTCAAATACTGCATTCCTCCCCTAATTTTTTCAGGGTTTCCACTAGGTTATCGAGAGTTTCCACATAACTGCACATACAAAAGTGTATGCATGAAACAATGCGGTGTGTGGGTGTTGCGAGATAATCTAAACTTTTTAGACAGAAAACAAACTTTGATAATTGAAGTGAATCTCAAATTAATGTCCTTTATGTTATAGGTTTTAGCAGTTCACGAGAAACATATGAAAATTGTGTTTTGCATAAAAAAACAAACAATTTCAGAGCATTAAATTATTATTCAATCTTTTTTTCAAATATGGTGCACATTGGATTTTACCAAATCTGGCGGGAATAAGTTATTCAGTTTGAAAGACTTGCACGCTTCTTTCAACTGAAACCTATTTGAAAGGCTGCTGTGATAATTTGAAACTCAGTAAAGAAAATTCTTCCACGGTATATATACACTAAGTGATTAATGAATTATGACCACCCCTATGAAAAGTGGATGCGGTCTTTTGGCCATGAGATTTCCGAAAGGGCGTGATTAATCGACCGATGTAGCATATACGTATAAGGTGTGAGTGGAACAGTGTTATGGGCAAACGGAAGGACTTTGAGAAAGGACACATTGTAAGAGATCAGAGAGCTTTGAGAAAGGAGATCGGACTTTGAGAAAGGATACATTGTAGGAGATCGGAGATCGCGTGCCTCGACTTCCAAAATAGCTGAACTAGTGAGTAGTTGCCGAGCCGCATCAGGACTGGCGTGAAAATGTTCAAACATAGACCCAGAGGCAAAACTGCACGGGACAGGGAAAGATTGATGTGAGAGATGAGTGCCGGTTCCGACGATTCGTACAGTTCAACAGACGCAGCCCTGCTCAACAGTTGACTACCAGTACAACAAAGTTCAACCCGGAACAGTATCTACCACGACCCCGCGTCCCACGCTAGTAGTAGTATAAAATGGGGGCTCCTGTCTACATTAAGTCTATGGGATTTCTAAGCCTGCTGAGCCGGGCCCCGGCTGTGCCAGGAAGGGGTGTGGCTGCTGCTGGTGGAGGAGGTGGTGAGCGGAACAGTTCAGAATTCTAGCATATTAGGCGTCTGGATACACCAATCAGCTCCATGTTTGTATTGAAGACTGGATGCACCAATCAGCTTGGTTGGCCATTTTTCCCAACTGATTCCGGCATCTTATTGAATCAATGTCACGTCGGATAGACATACAAAGTATTAGGTAGGTGGTCATAATTTTGTGATCATCCAATTTATGTACACTCATTGCCATAAAAATATGTGCAACAAGAAAAAACTGGGAGGACAGACATGCAAATGATTAAAGTTTCGTGTGATTCCGCATGCCCGCGCGTCCAATACCGGCGCTGCAATCGTAATCCTTGGGGGCTTATAAGGTGTCGCTTAGGGGACTCCACATGCATGCCGAAGTGCACGGTAAGAGTAAGGTGAGATCCCTGAGCGACAGACATGCCGAGGAGCTGTCGCAGATGTGCGTACGGGAAATTGACGGAGTTTGAACGAAGCCATATCGTCGGGATGAGAGAGGCAGAGTGGCCGGCCGGTCGGACAGTACCGTGTCATCGTGTTGGGGGCAATGGACACGGGATGGCACCCGGACACGGCAGACTGGCTCTGGACGACCCAGGCACACCACCAACAGAGAGGACCGTGGGATCGCAAGAGCGGCACGGATACATGCAACGACGTCCTTGCCCAATATCCAGAGACATGTGGCGGCTTAAAGTTTCGTGTGATTCCGCATGCCCGCGCGTCCAATACCGGCGCTGCAATCGTAATCCTTTGGAGCTTATAAGGCGTCGCTTAGGGGACTCCACATGCATGCCGAAGTGCACGGTAAGAGTAAGGTGAGATCCCTGAGCGACAGACATGCCGAGGAGCTGTCGCAGATGTGCGTACGGGAAATTGACGGAGTTTGAACGAGGCCGTATCGTCGGGATGAGAGAGGCAGAGTGGCCGGCCGGTCGGACAGTACCGTGTCATCGTGTTGGGGGCAATGGACACGGGATGGCACCCGGACACGGCGGACTGGCTCTGGACGACCCAGGCACACCACCAACAGAGAGGACCGTGGGATCGTAAGAGCGGCACGCATACATGCAACGACGTCTTTGCCCAATATCCAGAGACATGTGGCGGCTGTACATGGCACTCCTGTGCATGACAGAACCATTTCCAAAAGCCTGGCAGAGGCGAATCTGCATTCTCGACGGCCCCTTGCGTTTTCTGCAATTAACACCTGACCATCATCGGCGTCAATTGCAATGGTGTCAGTAGAGAGCAACGTGGAATGCTACGGACTGGCGACGTATAGTTTTCAGCGACGAACCCCGCTTTTGTATGGGACCGGATGACCACCGTGTCAGAGTGTGGTGGACCGCAAGTGAGCGCTACAATCCCAACCTCACTGTACAGCGGCACTGGTCCCAAACTACAGACCTGCTAGGGAGCCTTCGCGCATGACAGCCGGACTTCTGTCCCAGTGATCCGAGGGACGTTGACACCCCAGCGCTACGTATAGGAGATCCTGTGGCCCCATGTGGTGCCTTTCCTGACGGGGCCACCCGGCCTGGAGCCACTTTCCGACAAGATAACGCCCGTCCGCACACAGCTTAGGTTTTACAGGACTGTCTACGTCATGCTTCGAAGCTTCCGTGACCTGCTACATCGCCTGATCCCTCGCCCATCGAGCACGTGTGGGACCAGATGACACGCCAGCTTTCTCCATTTCCCACTGTTCGTGATTTATAGCGTCAGTTGCAAGTAGTGTGAGCCAATCTGTCCCAGGATAACATACGGCGTCTCTTTGACTCCATGTCGGACCGTATTGCTGCATGTATCCGAACAGGAAGCGGTCCAATGCGGTACTAACTCTGACCGGAATGTGTACCGTATATCCGCGAGAAATCGTCCTGCTGGTGTGAAATTGTAATCACTTCTGTCCTTGGTATGTACCACCTCACTACTAAAATCTCATTTCAATCCAACGTCTCCTTCTTGGTGCGCGGATTTTGGAACAATAAGTGCATATGACCATAATATAGCGTTCAATAAATCATTTATTGAAAGCCTGCCTCTGCTGTAAAACATAATGAAAACAATTTTTTTTTGAATAAGTACTGAGTTGGTAGATTCATTATGCTTTATGAAGAAATACTGTATGTGGTGGCATCATTAATATCACAAACAAGATGTTGAATACACGAATTCGACATTAATAATATAAATTTTGTACAAGTTATATTTGTGAAGTGTGTTTTCCCAAAATCCGCATTTTTCAGAATACCCAGATCGCATTGCCATGCGAAATCAGTGGATGTCCGATCATTTTTTTGTGAATGCGAGAGCAATACGAAACAAATTTAATCGCTTTACGTTTTGATATTCTCTAACAGTGACAACATAGCTTTGCTGGTTTTATGAATTCTGGATGCTTTTTAAGCACGTCTTTTGTAAAAAAAAAAGATCGTGCTTATGTTATCGGTTTGTCCGTCCGTCCGTCCATCTGTAGACACGATATCTCAGCAACTATTAGTCCGATTTGAAAAAATTCTTTTTGAATTGGAAAGCTTGAAATATGCGAATGATGATCCTTCATTTCGTTTTTTTTTTCACAATGTACATTTTCGCCGCTAGAGGGCTTTGTAAATGCAGATGATGTCGAATTCAAAAATACGTTTTATTCAACACATTTGCTTCTAAACATCCGATTGAAAAAATTCTTTTATCTTTCGATTCCACTTATATCGAAGAGTATTTTAGGTATAGTTACTTTTTTAAATTACGCATAAATTTTCCGCTAGGGGGCGTAAAAGTAAATTAGGTTTTCCCCGATAACTCTTCTTCTAAAACTTCGATTTGAAAAAATTTTTCTACAGCGGATACAGCTCCCGATGGAAAATATTTTGCTTAAAATTTCTAAATTTTGGTAAAGAATACTTTAGCCACCAGATGGCGTAAGTGTTAATTTTTGCTTCTGATGTATTTGCTATAAAATCTGAGCTTCTAAAATATCGATTGAAAAAATTCTTTCGCAGACCGATACCACTCACGTCGATAAACCTATTCGGAATATTTTCTTCTTAAAATATTCCATGGTTTCTTTGCCAGGGGGCGTAGATATATATCGCTTTTTTGTCAATATCTCTACTTCTAAGAGTTCGATTTGAAAAATTCCTTCTTTGTTGGATAGTGTTTTTAGTGTGACATGTTTTTCATATAATTTCAAAATTTTCTAGTAATTCTTAGAATTTCCGCTAGGGGGCGTAAATGTAAATTGCATTTTCCTCTATATCTCTGCTTCTAAATCTCCGATTTGAAAAATTCTTTCTGCACCGGATACACCTCTTGATGGGAAGTCTTTTGCACATAATTTCGATTTTTTGAAAAAAATGGTTTGGCCACCAGGGGCCTTAAGTCTTAATTTCCGCTTTTTATGTATTTGCAGCAAAATATGAGCTCCTGAATTCTCGATTGAAAAAAACGTCGTTTGTAGACCGATACTACTCATGTCGACAAACCTTTTAGGAACATTTTCTTCTTAAAATAATGCATGGTTTCTACGCCAGGGGGAGTAGATATGTATCTTATTTTTATCAATATATCTACTTCTAGGAGTCCGATTTGAAAAATGTCTTTTTGCTGAATAGTGTTCCCGATGCGAAATATATTTCATATAAATTCAAAATTTTCAAGTAAATCATAGACTTTCCACTAGGAGGCACAAAAGTATATTGCGTTTTCAGCGTTATTTCTGCTTCTGAAACCTCTGATTTGAAAAATTATTCCGGTATTGCATGCAACACCTGATGGAAAATATTTTTCTTATAATTTCTAATATTTGGTAAAGAATGATTAAGCCACAAGGGGTCATAAGTGTTAATTTCTGCTTCTGATGTATTTGTAGCAAAATCTGGGATCCTAAATACTCGTCAAAAAAATTTTTACGTCTTGGACCGATAACGCTCATATTGAATAATCTTTTGAGAATACTTTCTTCCTAAAATAATGCATGGTTTGCCCACCAGGAGGCGTAAAGTCACATCTTATTTTTGTCGATATCTCTGTTTCTGAGAGTCCGATTTGAAAATTATTTCTGTGTTGGAGAGCATTTCCGGTGCTTAATGTTTCTCATATAAATTCATATTTTTCTTAACGCAGAAGTCTGCAACTAGAGGGTATAAGCTCACGATTCCGTTTGCAGCAATATCTGAGGGATTAAAAACCAGATTGAAAAACTTCTTTCTTCCGTCAGATACTATTGTTTTCCATACCGGTTCCATTAACGTTGAATAGCTTTGATAAATTTAATTTGCATCAGAACGTATTCAAAAGACGTGCTTATTACCCCCGAAAATTCGGTGTCATCTTTGTTAGAATTTGTGTTGAAATTTATTACCCGATTACTGGAGAATACTCGACGCATGCAACTTGATGGAATCAATTTTTGAAGCTATATACTGTATATACGACGGCTGTTTATCAGCAAGTCTGGAATTTCTACAAATAGAACAAGACATTTTGTCTGTTTCAGAATCGTGTTTGAAATCCCCTTAGGTCTTCAGCTACTAAACGTGCAATGCATGGGCTGACCAATTGCAATAACATTTTCTGCAAAGGATTCTTTCGAACTCGCATGCATTCCGTTTTCTTTTGTTTGAGGCTCTAAAACTGTCCCGTAACGCCACATGTTAATGAAATCTACACTGCTGGCCACCCAAAATGCAACACCAAGAAGGAAGCATCCGATTGGCCTGAAATTCGCAGCATGCAACGCCCGCGAGAGGACATGCAAACGATTAGCATTGCAAGGCATATGCAAATCATGTGCGCCCGGCACGCCACCGAGAAGCACTATAAGAAGGGTGCACAGAAGGCGGGGTGTAAGTAGTGGAAGTGTGTTGTGCTCCGGGCCTGTGCGTGGGAAGCTTCCTGATGCCTCGTCACAGAATATGGCAGTCATTCCAGCACGTTTTGGAGTTCGACAGAGGACGAATAGCGCCTTATCGCGACAGCGGTTTATCGTATCGAGACATCGGCGCCCGTGTGGGACGACATCCAGCCACAGTGAGGCGAGTATGTATTCGGTGGGTGCAGGAGGGACAGACGGACCGACGTGAGCGATTGCCGCTGCCGCGGCACACCACCGAACGAGAGGACCGGCATGCTGTGCAGTGGACATTGACCGCTCGCACCGCCACATCACTAACTTTAGCGGAGGAATTATGGTGTCTTGCGCAGCTACCTGTGTCAGCACGTACCGCTCGACGTCGTCTGTAGGAGCGGGGACTTGTCGCACGGCGTCCGTTGCTCCGATTACCACTGACGTTACATTACCGGCGAATGCGGCGACAGTTGGCCGTTGAACGTCGCACCTGGACTACGGAATGGCACGACATTGTCTTCGCCGAGGAATCCCGTTTCTCTCTGCAACACCCCGATGGTCGGATCCCCGTGTGGCGGCACCGCGGCGAGAGACTGTATGACGCCTGCATTATGCATCGCAATACCGGTACGTCTCCTGACGTTATGGTTTGGGGCGCAATTGGATATGAAACCTGCACCCCTCTGGTACGCATCGCCGGTACACTTAACAGTCGCCGCTACATCTCCGACGTTTTAGGATCTGTAGTTATCCCTTACCTGCATGACTTGCCAGAGGCGACGTTTCAATAGGACAATGCGCGCCCGCACGTGGCACGCATCGTGCAACAATTCTTCACGACCCACCAGGTGTCACTGCTGCCGTGGCCCGCCTGTTCTTCCCAATATGTCGCCTATCGAACACGTCTGGTCGCTAATCGACAACCGAGTGGCCCGGAAAGCACCACCCGCGGCTACGCCTGATGAACTGTGGCAGCGTGTGGAAGGAGCCTGGACCGACATACCCCGAAGCCCACATCGAAAGCCTCTGTCGCTCGATGCCGCGGCGTGTAGCGGCCGTTATTGCCAGCCATGGGAGCCACACGAACTGTTGATGTCTGCGTGTTTCGCAAGTCGCACGGGCCTGTAAGCTCAATCGTTTCATCTTTGTATCTGTTGTTATGTGTCCAGTAAATCTGGCTTTGGTATTTCGTGTCCGTTGTTGTTGCATTTTGGGTGGCCAGCAATGTGATTGCTTCCGATTCACAAACGCAAAGGTAACCTGAGTTGGACTTTTAAACTGACGCTTCCCAACCTGGCACTGCAATAGACAAAGCGTATTTTCGTTCCCAACGCACTGAACTAAGAACTACTGTAGTCTTGAAATATTTCCATGGTGCACCACAGGTTCTTATGAACAGGGCATTTAGCTGGCTGCCAGATCTATAGCAGTTAGCGCTTGCCTGGGGCTGCTTGCTTTTAACATACTTGGGGTTTTTTCCTACCCAATGTACAGACAGCGCACTTTTTCGTCCATTGGATTTCAGAGCGGATAGTTACAACTAGAGGCCTTCACGGGCCATAATTTGGAAAGCACGGACCCGAATTTTAGAGGACCCGGCTGGGTTCAGATCGGAATTTCCAGTTTAGGGCCCGACCCGAACTGGCCCGCTTCAGACTTTCGTCAAGCGTTCTCTGGGTTTCAATCAGGGTTCTCTAACAAACAACCCTAACGTAAGACCCGATAGCAGCCCAAGTCAGAGGACTCCAAAGACAAAACTGAGAGGATTGGCTCATGAGCTCAAAAGAAGTGTTTGCAAAGTTTTCGAATACTAGAACTGATTCCTTTCTTGTCCCCGCTTTCTTTTGTATCATTTTGGGTCAGTAGCATCCTTCTTCTAAGGGGATGGAGGCGGAACTACCCAATTTAGCGTCATGGCATACCATTGATCACTTGCAGCCCTCCTCGGTAAGTGATACGTACATTACCCAAAATTCTCTGTTGGGATTGGCAAACACCACTTCATAGAGGTCCCGGAATCAGCGCTAAAATGTGGTGATTTAATACATATGTCAACCGCTCCCCATTTTTAAATTCTTCTCCTTTTGTTACTAAGGCCCTTTAACTTTTATACGGAACTGCCCGGGTATTGAAAATACCTTCACGCGTTTAGTGCAGGCTTCGCACTTTGACCGGGGTCGAAAGGAATGCTTACCAAAACCTGTGCGTTGTGGGGAAAACGCCCAGAAAAGGTTTTATGGATTTCTCGGCTCTTGAAAATGCCGAGGAGCCCAGTCAAATGATTGCAGCCTATGACTTATTGCTGCGTTTCTTGGCCTTTTAGCATTGTATCTCGGTTTTGTGAGTTTGAGAATTTTTGGGGTGAAAGGTTTTTAGCAACACCTGGATATATCTTTATCACGCTCGCTCTCAGTGGATTTGTAACTGAAGAGCTGTGAAAAGAAAAAAATAATTTATAGCCCTGATCTTCCTTTAATCCTGTTCTAAATTGCATGGCTAAGGAAAGAATTCCTGTACAAGTGTAAATTTGATTTTAATTAAGAAGAATCAATTAAGGCTGAAATCTGCATATTGCCTAATTACCCTATATCAATTGATTTCCCAGTGTTAGACGAAATACGAAGAATTTCGGGTTAGCACATCAATCTCTATGACAAATCTGTTGGACAAATCAATCTAATTATAACATTTTAACATAAATCAATTCAAAATCCTGTTGGACAAATCAATCCAAAATACTAGAAAGTGAAATTATTACGAGAAGCTGAGACCCCTCAACAGCGTGAATTCCAGAATGTTCCCAAAAATGCCAAAATCTATTGGACAAATTAATCTAAAATCCACGAAAAATGCTCGGAAAACACTGGCCCAGAAGCTGATTCATGTTTTTCTTGTTAAACCCGCTTGGAACCTCCGCTTGTAAGTTATGAGCTACCTATCACATGAATGAAAATAATTTGTGACTTTCCTTTACCAACAAAAAAAAAAAATGCCGCAATATTTTTCAGAAATAAATGTAGTTACACTGAAGTGAGTGATGGATGAATCTGACGACCATCATTTTAATCTTGGTGGTCCTGCTCTATTTGTGGCGAGCATGAACCAGCGGACCACCAAATAATTCGAACCACTGTGATGGCATCAAATCAAATTATTATTTTGTTCTTCCCTAATTAAAAATGTATACAGCCAACTACCGATGTGCAATGGCAGGGAAATGAAATGGATAAAAATGTCCTTCCCTCGAGGAATGAATTTTGAACAGCCAATTACTCGTTGCTTTTCGTTTAATCATCAGTGATCTTCGACCTGAAAGGTCATGTTTAAAAGACGCTTTCGACGTTTCTAATTACATGTACGAATGGTTCCTTTCTAAGTCTCATAGTTCTTTGAACTTGCATCTGAAAAGCTTCGCACTGTAAATGTACGGCGAATATTCATATAGTACACGCTTTGTTATTTAAACAAATATTTGTTGCCACCAGAGTGCTTTTGAGTTCTCATATGTGTGCGTGTGTGTGAGTGCGCGCGCGTGGAACTTTGCTTTATCGACTCTTCCTTACCTTAAGGATCTGGCTATTCTACGAAATATTAATGTTCATAGCTAAACTCATGACGTAATGCGGAAGACGTGATGTGGTTGTTGCCAACAGAGCTTCTTCTATACACACACACACACACACACACACACGAGATAAATATTGATGACCGGAGTTTATAGGGCGTCTCGAATTTCTTCACGGAAATTACTTTCGGCACTGTTCGTAGGAGCCGTATGTTTCTTCAGAGAACTTGTATCCGTGTTACACATGATAAGCTTTGTAACTTCTAGGTTTCGCTTTGAACATTTTGGGGGGATTCTGCACCTGCGATTTCTCACATAAATGGGCAAGTGAGTAGTAAATCCTGTGTTTTCGTACGTGCGATCTGCAGCATGTAGGGTAATGCAGTTTTGTAACGTGATCTCTGAAGCTTGTGAGGAAAAGCGTGTAAAATATATTTTTTTTATAAAACAGCATTTTCGCAGCGGTCAAACGTATCCGTGTCAAGCCATGCAGTAATTCGGTTATGAGTAAAAAATATGCTAACAATTTTCGAACGAGATCTTAAGTAACTAGCTTTCGGTCATTACATTTTATTTTTATTTTTTTGTCACAGAAATGCCGTATTTAGTTGGTCTTGACGTAGCCATCCACTCACAAATCTTTAAGTTTGTATCATCCTGTAGCGGAAATCGAACCCGCTTCAACGAATTTCCTTCCAGCAGGCTGCTATTACAACGGATGTAATTTTCAACTACCAGTATAACATTCCAGTTTTATGGAGAATTTGTTACGTGGAACTTGTACATTGTTGTGCAAAACTTAAGGACGATGTACAAAAAGCAAAATAACGCCGCAAATAGCAGCAGCACTCGAACACTAATTAACTCAGAACCGTATCTGGGAACAGAAGCAACAGCACATGCGTAGTAATGGAGCATGATGTGTGGTTTGAGAGACGTGAAAAGAAAATGCGTGCAGTCTAATACTATACCGTGCAAATTAATTGGGACAAGCTATTTTATTCTCAGAATTGTAATGTGGTCGCCAGCTGATGTCGGAAACCCACGTAAACCAGTTTTATCAGCTGTGAGGTGGTGTGACTGTTAGAACTTGATAGTAAGAATGCGGTTTGACCGGTTTTAAACCGGAAATAGGCACTTCAGCTTCAGTTGTGAGCTTTTGTGTGTGACAGGTGGATATTAGTTTTTGCTCTCTGTGAGTACGTGTTGCTTTCGTGCATTGAAAAATGGATATTTCCCTAAGGAAGGGTGCAAAAATAATTGCTCTGAAGGATCGCACTTCTATGACAGTGAGAGATATCGCTTCTGCAGTTGGTGTAGGCAAATCAAGTGTATCAAGACTGCTTACGCGATACAATGGATCTGGATCATCGGCTCCAAAAAGGAGAGGTAAATGTGGAAGAAAACGAAAAACAAATCCACGAACCGATAAATATGTAATCAAAAATAGTAAAATGAATCAAAAAAAAAAAAAAACCCCGACCTTCAAAGAGATTTATTGGCAAGTGGTCGGGATGTTAGTGATTCAACTGTACGCCGTAGGCTTCTGGAAGTTGGCCGGAAGGAAAGAAGACCAACGAAAAAACAATATTTGAATGCAAAAATGAAGATAAAACGTTTAGCATGGGCCAAAAAATATAAATCATGGACTGCTGACGACTGGAAAAAGGTAATTTTCAGTGATGAAACTCATTTATTTGTGCAGGGTTACCAAGCAAATGTCGTTAGACGAAGGAACTGTGAACCCTTAAGACCTGAGCATGTCAAACAAACTGTAAAACACCCTCTGAAACAGATGTTTTGCGGTTTTTTCACATCAAATGGCACTGGAAGCTTAGTTACTGTTCAAAGTATGATAAATTCAGCCAAGTACGTAGAAATATTACAACGTAGGATTGTTCCATTCTTACAAACTTTTGACGAGACATTTCAACATGACTTTGCTCCATGTCACAATTCGAAATTGGTCAAGAATTTCATGCTGGAAAATCAAATTCATTTGCTTGATTGGCCTGGAAATTCACCAGACTTAAATCCCATAGAAAACTTGTGGAATATTTTGAAGAGACGTTTAGGTAAAATGGACTGTACAACCAAAGAACGCATGATAACGAATGCTATAAAAGTGTGGTTCCACGATTATGAAGTCAAACATATGTGCACTCAATTAGTGAAGTCAATGCCAAAACGAATTCAAGAGGTCATTGCAGCTAAAAGAGGACATACTTCATACTAATACAGGTATTTATCAGTGTATATCAAAGCATAGAATGATATAAAGGCATAGTTTGGGGGAAAAGAGTGATTTTTTACTTTATCCCAATTAATTTGCACAGTATAGTAGCATCAGTTGAACGGAAGTCTCTGGACTACAGCCCTGCAGAAGAAATATTTCTAGGTCCGTGCTCACCAAGTTAATGTCAGGTCAGGCCCGGCCCGTTTCCACCCAGGAAATGTCAGCCCCGACCCGGCCCTTTCCGGTGTTTTTTTTTCTGGGCCCGGCCATTTAGACACGGCATAGGTTTCATTTGCGTAACTATCACTTGCTTTAACATAGACGGTATTTGTACTGTAACTTTATGGAATAACTCGAAACTCGTGTAAAAAGGGGGCATAAGCAAGTTAACTAACCCACCAGTAACCAGAAATACGGCAAATGCAATAAATAGTATTCAGTGAACTTAAGTAAATTATCGTCATTTCATAATCGAACCCTTCGTAGGGTCAGATCACTGTTTATACGAGTCAAGTACTGTCTTCCTTGACACTTTTGCCCAGAACATAATATAAACTGATGCTCAGTTACACACACGCACACATACTAACATGCTTAATGGTTAATACAGTGGTTCCCAAAGTGTGCGCCGCGGCGCCCTGGGGAGCCGCGGCTCCCTCACAGGGACGCCGCGAAATATTACAAAATTTTTATAATTTTATTTCCATTTTCAGTTTCTTTTTTTATTATTATTAGAGGTTTAACGACCACCGTGAGCAACTCAATGGGCTATAAGCAGTCGCCCGTCCCTAATTTAGGGCCGCTGGTTCCAGGGAAGGGAAAGAGCTAGTTTCGTAAGACAAACACAACATCCATGCTTCACCGGGATTTGAAACCGGACCTCTTTCGGACGAATGATCAGAAACCATCGCTTAGACCACTGCGCCACCGGGGTGGCACATTTCCTGTTCAATATGATAGGTCGCGACATCTAGCGAACCTGGTGCAAACCAGTAACTCACTTAGTAATAACTGTTTGCAGAAGAGTCTACAAATGGTTACTAGATGGCCTCTGCAATAATGTTACAAGTGTGAGGTCCCCCCTCGGCACGGACGCACGTTGTGTTCCGCGCTGCCACTACCGGAAAAAACCTGAGCTTTCGCACCAGCCTCCGTGCTTCTGATAAACATTCCTCCCTCGTTCTCCGAGCGTCTAGAAATGACTCTCAGTCCAGATTTTTCAAGAAGGTCACCAGATCCTTTAAATATGCTCATCCGTTGTCATTTGTGACGCATTGCGGTGATCAACAGGCTCATCCACCCCACTAATTATAAGTAGTTGAATTTTTTCAATACATTTTTTTTGTAATCTTCAATACGTGCTTTATTTATTTTTACCTAACTGTACTTGTTAGAATTGTGTACTTGTTAGAATTTGACACAGGGCGCCTTGGGAAAACCTGGATTCAGCAAGGACGCCGGTAATCGAAAAAGTTTGGGAACCACTGGGTTAATAGTTAATACAAAAAACTCTCGTACACAGAATATGATTTCGTTCTGTTGACCCGACGTCTTTGATTTTAATTCTTCAGGTTCAGGGTATAACTCCCAAAATCCAAATGTAACACAATTTTTCGATTGTTGTGCTAGTCGAACTTCTAATTTACCAAAGCCCATATCCATCGATATTTAAAACAAAGTAAGTAACAATTCAAAATTATGAAGACAGAGCCTAAAGAAAATAGTTTAGCAAAATTTATATATTTCCACTTGTATAATTGCTAAGTACTTAAACTCTGGTAGTATTTACAAATCTAATACGCAACTCCATTTCTTAAAATAATACACGTCATTTATCCGTACTTCCATTTTTTATATAAACCTCACCTCGACGGTATACGCAGAAATTAAAGTAATAATTATTCCACTATAATAATATTATAATACTTATTATTATGTATTATAATAATACATATAAATTATGTAATAATTATTCCATTATGTAATAATTATTCAAAGTGCAGTCCCGTCCAAGCCCGTCTACGAAATTGTAGTCCCGACCCGCTGGTCGGGCAAGGCTCGGACGTGCAGGGCTCTACACCGGACGGTATGCATAAGTGTTGAAGACTTTCGATTGTGTTTGTCGTGTGCTAGAGAGGACGAAATGGTCCATCTAGAACATCTTGAGGATTTTACCCGTATTCGTAAAATTCGGAGGCTCGAGGAGGGACGAGTTGTGATAAGTGTGGCCCAAACGTTCGGTATCGTCCATAGCCTCATGTCGAGTGTGTAGTTGGCCTTCAGGATTACAGGTACAACTGTGAGAAAGACCGATGGTGGTCGCCTACCAAAACCCACTCCAAGTGAGAGCCGGTATCTACTCCTACAGGCCAAGAAGTATCGACAACAGACAGCATATAATCTTGAAAAACAACTGAACAGGATGAGCCTAGGAAGCACAATATCGCGGTTTACAGTGACCAGGTGACTATACAAAGGTGGACTATTGAACCAACAACTACTACGCTGACTCCCACAAACAACTACTCACTGGAATCACCGTTTACAATGGTCCAGAGAACATAAAGACTAAACAGCAGAACAGTGGGGTACGGTACTCTTTATTGATGTGAATAGAATTAATCTGCCTTGCGATTATGGACGTCAGCTAATCTGGCGTGACGTAGGCACACGATATCGCCCCTACAACATCAATGCAAAAGGTATATATGACGAACGCGATGTTCTCGTATAGGGAGGCATTCTGATTGACGGACGTACGAGCTCCAGATACTGGAAGGAGCTATTGCAACCGTTGCGCTCTACTGCAATAAGGTAATCCTTCCCCATGTTCGTCTGTTCTGAGGCGGCATTGGCCCACAGTTCGTGCTAAGGGATGATAACGCCACACCTCCATCGTACGGTGGCTGTTGATGAGCTGTTGGAAAGTGAAAACATTCAGCGGATGTATTGGCCAATAACGTTCCGTCGTCCTAAATCCCATAAAACACGCGTGGGACGCTCTGGGGAGAAGCGTTGCGGGAAGTCAACATACACTGGAAACTGTCCCACAGCTGAAGACGGTACTAATGGAAAAATGGGCGATGTTACTGCAAGAATTCATCAAAAACCTAGTGTGAAGTATGGGCAGACGGTGCAAATCATGCATCAACATTAAGGGTGATCATAGTCCCCACTGAGAACCTCCTCTTCCCTTTGTACCGTCTTTGGCAATGATGCCTCTGGCACCCAGTGCTATGTAGCCAATTCGGGATAAAGTTGTACTATATCCTTTAGTATGTGCAGTTGTCTTTGGCAGTGATGAATCTGTATTTTGGCACCTAGTGCTATGTGGCCAATTCTGGATAAAGTCCCACTATATCCTTTAGTATCTGCAGTTATCTTTGGCAGTGATGCATCTGTATCATGGCACCCAGTGTCATGTAGCCAACTCTGGATAAAATTCCACTATATCCTTTAGTATGTGCAGTTGTGTCAGTGTTGTTTCCGTCATCACTTCGGTAAGTAATGGAGCTCCTATGGTTTGAGTTTCACATAGCCATGCCGCTCCTGTGCGACGCTACAAGTCAAAACCTGTTTCGTCCTTAAGGTTTGCACACCAGTGTAACTTGTGTACGCCAAAAGTGCAGTTGAACTCCAATTATTCAAACTATGCGAGATTGAACGTGATCCGAAAAATCAAACATCAGGTTTTTTCGGTTAAAATATTTTCTTTCCAATTAAAATATAAAGATTATTACTTCTGTGGGCAGTATAACAATTTTAGACCAATTATAAACATGAAACCTTCGTCGATTTGCCTTTCAGAGTAGTTTCTTCCTTTTCAGTCTTGATGCAGCTAAACCAACACGCAAGAGATTTCTGCTTTAACGGGCTGGAAGGAATTGCCTCGGAATTAGCAAGATGGGCTGAAATTAGCTCGGACGAATATATTCACTGTCTAAGAAGTGTGCCAAACGCGGATGGAATGAGAAAGCATTATTTCCCCTTAGCTCTGTTATTTAATCTGATCATTTAGAGAGATGATTAACATCAATCCTTTCTGACTGATTACCTACTAAAAGATTTATAACAATGATGACAAACATAAGAAAGGAGAGAGAGGATATTTGAGTGACTTGTTTCTACCCAATAGCCTGATGTCCGTGTCGGGGAGACTAGTCTTTCCCCATTCATGCCTTGGGTAGTGGAGTTAAGAATAAAGAACTAGAGGGAGCGGTTGTCACAAGTGACTGGTTTATGGTCGGTACTGCTGAGACGAAAGGGCGGAAAGGAATTGTGTTGCTATAGTTTTCATAAAACTCGGTTGTTTCTCTTCTCGAAACATTTCTCTTTGGAAAGTGCCGTAAATTTGGTCACCATTTTGTTCAAGGTACATCGGCCACTTAAAGGGTTCATGTAGATATTCGCTTTCTTGCGACTGAGGTTACGGAAGAATCATGAACATACAGTAACTCAATAGGATTGGTAGCTTTCTACTATTCAGGAATTACTATTGAGGTGATCCACTCTTTGCTGCTATCACAGCTTCCACACAATTGGGAAGGCTTTCCACTAGAGATTGAGGAACGTTGCTGCAGGAATTACTTTTCATTCTACCACAAGAGCATACATCTGTCACCGATGTCGCGCGGTTCAACCTGGTTTGCAGTCAGCGTTCCAGTTCATCAGAAACGGGTTCCATAGGACTGAGATCGTCGGGGTTGTCTGAAAACAGGTCAAGTATATCCACTCCCATCGTATGAAACTTTTCCTGCACGGACCTTGGTTTGTGGAAGGGACATTATCCTGTTGGTAAAGGAAATGACTTTCGCCAAAATGGTAGCATAGTATTGGAAGTACAGAATTATCGGGAATGTCATTATAGTATCAGCTTCCCGGGTAGGTCGGGAGCCTGTCCAAACAGCCAAAGAATGTGATGCTTTCACCAAACTTCACAGTTGGCACAACGCAGTCGAACAGGTAGGGTTCATCAGGCATCCTATACACCTAGACTCGTTCGTGGGACTACCAGGTGCAAGTGTGATTCATTACTGCAGCGAACGCGTTTCCATGGTGCTAGAGTCCACTGGCACTACTCCAACGGACGCTTGGAGTTGATCTTGCTGATATTAGGGTTTTGTGCAGCTGTTCAGCAAAGGAAATCCATGATTTTCAGCTTTCGACGTATCGTTATGATGCTGACGTTGCTTCGAAAAACATTTTGGAACTCGGTGGTAAAGGTTTTAACCGATTACAGGCGATTTTATTGTACCACTCACTTTATCACTCGTCGTTCTAGCTCTGCCATTTTACGTAACGTACCAGATCTCAATTGAGAAGTTTTTGCTCCTAGGCGATTCCACTTCACAATAACATCACTTGTAGTTGATCGGGGTAGATGTAGCAGAAATGTATCCTAACTCACTTGTTGCTAAGTTGGCGTCCCGTGACTGTGCCACGTTGAAAGTCACTAAGAGTAGTATATGTCCCATACTATGGGACACATCATATACTACAAAAAACCTCAAAATCAGGCGTTTTTTGATTTTCAGACCTCAATAATCACGAACATTTTAAGGCTTTTTATGAACAAAAACACCATATTTTCATTAAAAATCATTGATTTTTGAGCATAAAATAGTCAAAAACATCAGATTTTTTGAAAATTGAAGTTTTTACTCTGTTTTTCATCAAACTAGAGCATCATAAAAACACACATTTTAAGTCATTTTTGTGAACATTTTTGAACAATTGCAATCATTTTGAACTTTGAATAGCTTTGATTTTAAAAGTGATGAAATGATGGTTTCAGAGATGAAAATCAATAGAAAAGTTGTAAAACAAACTACTTTGAATTGGTACTTTGCAAAGTCCTTTTTAAAAATGCATTAAAAAAAGGGTACCCAAAATGGATACCCCTTATAGGAAGATAAAAGTGTAGGAAGATTAAAAAATATTTAAATTTTATGACATATCTTTGCAAGTAGATACACAACAAGTTTTTTATAGTTTACATTTATAAAATCATCAGAGAATTTTCTATTGATAACAATATCACACCAGTTAATTTTATCTTTATATTTCATAATAAAATCTTCTGTTAATTCTTGATTTCTTGTAACTTCTTTCCAATCAATAAAATCACTAAGAAAATCTATAGTTTCTTCACTTAATTTTTTGTTTTATTGGAATTACTGACATGTCTAAGAATCGAAAGTTTTCTTTTATAAAATCATTACTTAATTTCTGATACATAGAAATTCTTCTCATATCTAATTTATCAATATTCATTAATATAAAACCCTCAGAAAGTGTTTGATATTGAGAAATCAAAGACCAGTTTAATTCATTGTTATTCATAAAATATTCAGAAAGAATCTGATATTGAGAAATTTTATCCCAGTTCACTTTATCACGAAATTCTGAAATAAAATCTTCAGATAATTTTTGATATTCTGATATTAAATCCCAATTTACTGCATCTTTTACACTTCTAATTATATCTTCTGAAAGTTCATTATCTTTAGAAAATGAATCCCAATTAATACTGCTCCTAATTAGTCTATCCATTTACATAGAATGTATTTTTATAAATGGAATGTTATTTTTTCAATTTCTAAGTAAGGTTTAAAAATGTTTAATTCTAAATAAGACATGACTTGTATACTTAATTCATCATTCTGTTTTCCTGATGCAAAGAGTATTAAAGGTTTATCGGTGTAGGCATCACCATTAAATAATATATTCTCCCCAAGTGTAATTAAAACTTCTGATTTCCCATTAGTATAATTAGGACGTAAATAAAATGTAATTTTCATATCCATATTTTCACTCAGTTTCATATTTCTGTCAAGGAGATTGCTACTAAATTTCATAAAAACGACTGGTTCCCAATAACGCATAGCACCACGAGTATTATATGCTTTTTGATCTTCTTGAATTGTTGCATAAAATTTTTGATTATCCACATAATTTTTATTAACTACGTCATACATATCCTGAGGAGATGGAATATTCACTACTCTTTTATTTTGAACATCAAACTTTTCATCTTTTAAAAATAAAACATTATTTTCTAAATACCTCTTATTCACTGCATTCTTATCTGCTGTAGGATCAGCAACATTTCCTATTCTTTTACCTTTTGCATTAATCACATTCCCATCTTGAATATGTAAATATTTTTGATCCAAATTACTTAATTCACCTTTAAGTACAGCATCTAAATCTCTTATTCTTACAGCAGTTTCTTGAACAAAATCTGAAAAACTACCATTAATATTTTTTTCTATTTCATTTTTAACTTCCAGATTATTGTCTCTTATTTGTTTTAAAACATATTCTCTTGTAGTAACATCATGTTCATCTATAGGTTCTTTACAATTTTTTAAATTTTTTTCTTCCATATCATAATTACCATCATCTGTTAATTTAAATCCATTTCCAGGAGGTCCAATTGGTCCAATTCCAAATTCTTCATAAGACGAACCAAAAGGGTACCAATTCATTTATTTAATCTAAAGTTTTCAAAGTTTTAAATTCCTTATTAGCCATATTAAGTGATCCTCTTTTTGTTTCATTCACGATGAAATAAAATCTATATGGTTTACCTGGATTCGATCCTAATCTCCAGTTAAATTCTAGTCTTAAATTCGAAATATTAGTATACTCTGGATGATTAGATAAATTAAAATAAAAGATTGGATACAATCTCGCATAATTTACATAACTTATAAGACATCCACTTTCAGTATTATGAGTATTTAATCCAGCTGCTAATAATTCAGAATAACATCTATTATAATCTAACTGCCCATCTTTAAAATTCGTTTTATAAATTTCTTCTGGAACTTTTTATTATTACATAATATCCAGCATTCAAGGAGATCTAAATTATCAAAAACCATATTGTTCTGATTTTGATTGCTTTCTTTTCTACATACTGTGGAATGACAAGAACACTTAACACCTCATCAGATGTAGTTCTTATATGACATGCACCACTTGATGTTGTTTGCTGATTACTTTTCTCAATTGAAGCAGAACACCAAGTAATTTCAATAGGTGTAGAATTCAAAGCTATACTTTTAAATTCAGCCTCAATGGATGGGTACAACTCTACATAAGGTAACCATAATTGAAAATCAGATATAATAACTTTATAATTGGGATTTGCAACATCTGTGTATAACATATCATTATGACTATTTCTTTGAAATTCAAATGTAACTTTTATATCAGAAATTAATCTTCTAAAATCGTTGAGGAACCCAAACAGTTGTCTTAAAGGAATCCAAAATTTTATTACATTACTGTTTTTTGTTAAAAGCCATCTCTGTCTAAATCCTTTATTATAAGAGGCATTTTCTTTTAATTTGATATCTGATCCTTTCTTTACATCTTTATCAGGATCATCTATTACTATTTTATCTTTATCAGCTGATTCTGATGTATCAACATAATACATCATATTTGTAGACTCGGAATAATCTTTTGTGAAATTTATAAGTCCGTTAATTTGATGAATTAATGAAGCACATTCAATATTGGAATCAGTTTGTTCTTTTCCTATAGTTAATGAAGCGGATCTAAACAAATTCCCACCATTTACAAATGTAACATTATCAGTTCCTATAGTATCATTATTATTTTTTACTATTTTACTTTCTAAGCATATATAACCGTTACTATATAATATAGGGGAATTTGTATCTTTAATAGTAAACTTATATTGATCAGATTCTTTTACATTAGTACTATCTTCATTATGTTTTATATATTCATACTTAGCAATTTTATTACTATAATAATCTGGAATAGATTTTAAGTCCCAAAGTTTTTCCATTTATTAGGATAAAAAACTCATTTATACCATTTCAAACCAGATCCATATCGATCCTGAATTTTCTTCTTAGCTAATATATCATTAACAGTTACAGAGGGTTTAGATAATATATCATTAACAGTTACAGAGGGTTTAGATAATATATTTTCAAGTTTATTTTGAATAACTTTTTTTAGTTTTATCTTCAATTGATTTACCTAAAACTTCTAATATTTTTTTCCCAACAGTTTTGATTCCTTCAGTGAAGATATTACCACCATATCGTTTTGCATATAATCTATGTTTGTTATAATTCATTTATTAAGCTGAAAAGCCTGCGCTTAAGCTAAAATTAATCTATATAAAACTCTCATATTATTCAAGTCTATCAGTTCATTATCTTGATTCGTGATATACATTCGAATTCTATGAATATAATTTCGTCTATTAACAGGTAAAAATAAAGGATTTATTTCATCAATTTTTATTAAACTACCAGGAGGATTAGATGGCGTAAAAGAATATAAAATATCTGAATTAATATTATTATATAAAGTTCCTGTAATTACATCACAATGAATATGTATGTCATCAACTCCTCTAGAAATGTTTGCCATATATTTTCCTTCTTGATGATTATCTTCATATATTTCTGATTCAAATCCTAAAATTTCATGTAATTTACTCTCTCTAAGATCAATTTTATATTCATCTTTTAATTCAATTATAAAGCGCTGTGTAGCGAAATTAGCTTTAAATTTAATTGGTGGTTCATCTCCAAATCGTTTTATTAAAAAGTTATTTAATTCCCTTAATGTGTAATTTCCATTATCTAAAGTTATTTCATGCCATAAACTACCAATCAAAATACTTAAATGTATTATTTTCTTCATCAATATTGTTCCATGAAACCCACATAGACATAGATTTTAAAGCTATTTTTGAATTTTCATTAACAGGAATAGGTGGGACATATTCAATTGTAAAATCTTCTGATTTCTCAAAATTTTTTGAATCTAAAATTAACATTTATTAAGCACAAAATCTTCATTATAACCACTTGGTTCTTGGGTAAAAGAATATAAAACTTCAACAGGTGATTTACCTTTATTCCTTTGAGTTATGTATTTCATACAATAAAAACCACATTTAACAGATGTTGGTTCTTGTAAAAAACTCGAATTATATCTAATTCCTTTATTAGATGTTTCAAGATATTTTACAATATTTTTAGGTATGAAAATGTTATTCAATTTAATGTCTTTATATTTATATTCTCCAAATGGATCAAAATATTCCACAAAATTATATTTAGGATCATTATAATAACAGACCCAATGAGTCCCAGGTCCTGTAGATATATCTAAATTAATAATTCCACTTTCAAATTTCTTAATCTTTTTAGGTAATAAATCTGATGTAAATACACCCCTGAATTCTTTTACATCTTTCATATTTTGTTCTATCGTTTTATTGGATATACCTCGTAATTCTGAAGAACTCCCTTTCCAGAATGTTTTTTTTAAGGTTACAACCTGATCCAGTTACTTTACTTAAAGCTTTATTCACACCCCAACCTGCAGCACCAGATAGAGCTCCTGTTGCTAAACTAGTAAGAATAGGAATTAGAAAGGGTAGAAATCCACCGTTCTTCTTTAACTGTGTCTTACTTATAGTTATTCGTTTACCGTTTTTAATTTGATTAATTTGAGTTTTTGTTAAATACATATCATGATTAGCACTTTTAGTTTTATCAATTTGCAATGTAATTTCTTCACCTTTCTTTAATGCTGATTTTAATTTATTTTTCTGACCTTCACTCAAATAAATTCTTGATACAATATAATTACTCATTTATTAAGATAGAAACTTTGAATAATATTGTTTTACTTGCTCATTAGTCATTTTACCCTCTTTCAATAATAAATCTAGTATTTGAACTACTTGGTTATATACTTTCTTATTTTTAGTTCCCTTACATATTTTATCTGTTAATTTATCTAAAATATTAAGACCCTCACCCATATAGTAATTCCCCATTTTGAGAGCTTCTAATGCTGTAATATATTTTCGAACCTCAGCCATTTTATAATCGAAACGATCAATTTTTTTCTGTAATTTTTTTCTTTTTTCTTCATCTTTAGTATTATTAAATGCTTTTACTTGAGGACCTTTTAGACGTCCGATTTCACTGTTTTTTTCATTTGCTTGATTTATTATTTCATCAATCTCTTCATCAGATTTATTAACTAATTCTGAAGGTAAATCAAATCCTAACTTTTTTTAATAACTGATACATTCAAGTTTTTGTTTAAGTTAATTTTATGAATTCCTGCTTCTCTCTCATACATTTCTTTAGCATCTGAAATAGGTTCTTCAACATCTTCTAAGGCAGGAAATCTTGAAGATTCTGCAATTGGTTGAAATGAAAGTTCTTCAATTGCATCTTGAATAGCTTTTAAATTTTCTTTTCTAGATACATCTTGATATTCTAATTTTTCAACTATAGGTTTATGAAATTTTGTGATTGCCTCTTCATATCCTAAATCTTCTAATTGCTTTTCCTTATTTCGTTTTCTTAGTTCAGCATTTACTTTTGCTAATTTTAATAAATCTTGTATCACTTTACTCATTTATTTAACTGAAAATTTGCTTCCAAGCAAATTATTTTACTTCCAAGCAAATTATTTTACTTCCAAGCAAATTATTTTACTTCCAAGCAAATTATTTTACTTCCAAAGCAAATTATTTTACTTCCAAGCAAATTATTTTACTTACATAAATGGAAGATTTTGAACAAATTGAAGAATATTTATCTTTTGCTGAAATGGCATTATATCTAGCTGAATGTTATTTATCTCAAGGAATACCAGCTGAAGACTTATTATTTGAAGCTGAAATGTTTATTGAAGATGCTGAATTTCTATTAAATAAATATGATTAAGCCTTGCAGCATTAAACTAAAAGATTATTCAGAACCAGAAGAATTTATAGATCCAAATCAAAATCCAATATTACCTATTCATCCTTTTAAACTTTTAATAACAGGATCTTCAGGATGTGGAAAAACAAATTTACTATTAAATTTAATATATGATCATTTAAATTTTGATGCATTATTCATATGTGCAAAAGATATTAACGAACCTAAATACTCTAAATTAAAAGAAAATTACTCAACGTTTGATGATATAGAAGAGGAAGACATTTTAAAAATAAAGGGAAAGAATAAAAATAAGTTATTAAAATTATTTAAAAAGTTTAAGAAAGAAACATTATTTAGTTCAGACATAAATGAATTTATTACTGTAGATGACTTAGATCCTTCATTAAAAAATCTAGTTATTTTTGATGACTGTGTAAAAAGAAAAAGATCAAAACGAAATTGAAAAATTTTTTATAAGAGGAAGGAAGAAAAATGCATCCATTATTTATTTATCACAGACCTATTATTCAACACCTATTGATATAAGAAAAAACTGTGATTACTTTATATTTTTTAAACTTCAGCACAGAGAAATTAAACAAATTATTAGAGAAATTGATGGTGATTTTAATATAGATCCTTATCAAAAAAGTATTAAAAAACCTTATGATTTCTTCATGTTAGATTTGAAAAATCCTCATATGAGATACAGACATAACTTTGATCCTATATAAATGGAAGAATATTTAGAAAAGAAAATGTATGTATACAGAAAAAGTTTTAATTACTATAATAAAATTAGTATATCACTATCAGTAGGCAAATTTATATTTAGTGCTTCAGGTTTATCAGCTTTTGCATTTATTCCTTTAGCAGCACTTTCTTTAGGAGCAGGAGTCATTGAAGTTGTTGATAAAACTCTAAATATTTCAGAAAGAAAAGAAGAATATAAACAAGCTTACAAATTTTATAAACAGATATTAAATTTAATAAACGCTAATTCAATTTCAGAACAGGATGCTTACGTTAGAGAAGAGGATTTTATAAAAAATATGAAGTATTTTCCTTTAGAGAAATATGTAAAACAAACGCAACTAAATGGTTATAGATATGTAAAATAGATTTACACTTAAATAAATGGAATTACAAGGAGGTGATATAGTAGGATGGTTACAAGATAAATTAAATCCACCTGAAATGCATATACCAGGGTACCAGTATTGTGGCCCATTTACAAAATTGGAAAAGAGATTAAAAAGAGGTGATCCAGGAATTAACAGAGTTGATAAAGCTTGTAAAAAACATGATGTAGCTTATAGTAAAACTAAAGATACTAAACAGAGACATATTGCTGATCAAGAACTCTTAAACGATTTAGATTCAATTGAAAATACTACAAGTGGATTCTATCCATTAGGAGAGAAACAAGCTAGAGCTGTTATAAAACCAATTATAAAAGCAAAGAAAACATTTGGTTTAGGAATTTCATCCTATATGTATTGCTTAAAGTGCAAACAGAAAACTGAAACTAAAGATATTCAAGAAACAGTAGCTAAAAATGGAAGACCGATGGCAAAAGGAAAGTGTAAAGTTTGTGGAGCTAAAAAGAGTGTTTTTTTAAAGACGTAGACCTTAAAAATATTTATTATACACCAGAAACTGGTTATTGTGGTATTAATGAATTACAAAGAAAAACTAAATTACCCAGGAAAGATATAGAAGAGTTTTTACATCAACAAGATGTATATACAAAACATAAACCACTTATTCATAGATTTAAAAGAAGAAGAATTTATGTTTCTCATGTCAATGACCAATTTCAAGCTGACCTTATAGATATGCAAGAATTTAAATCCTTTAATAATGACACAAATTATATTTTATCAGTGATTGATATATTCAGTAAATATGCTTGGACAATTCCGATTAAAAGAAAAACAGGTGAAGAGGTAACTAGAGCATTTAAAAAAATATTTAAAGAAAAGAAAACCAGAAAAACTTCAAACAGATAAGGGTACAGAGTTTATAAATAAACAAACTCAAAAGTTATTCAAGGATGAAAATATTCACTGGTTTACAACTGAGAATATTGAGATTAAATGTGCTGTTATTGAAAGATTCAATAGAACTTTAAAGACTAAAATGTGGAAGTATTTCACAGCAAATAATACTAGAAAGTGGTTAAATGTACTAGATAAATTAATTAAGAATTATAATAATTCTTATCATAGATCCATTAAAATGACACCTATAGAAGCAAGTAAGGAAGAAAATGAATTAAAAGTTTATAATAATTTGTATAAAGAAAAAAGAGAAAAATAAACCAAAATATCAAAAAGGAGATAAAATAAGAATTTCAAAATATAAAAGAGAATTTAAGAAAGGTTATCTTCCAACATTTACAGAAGAAATATTTATAATTTCCGATATATTGAACACAGATCCTCCGACATATAAAATAAAAGATTTAAATAATGAAGAAATTACAGGAACATTTTATGAAAAGGAACTGGTTAAATATGATAAGAAAGATGAGGTTTATAAGATTGAAAAAATTATTAGAAAGAAAGGAAATAAATACTTAGTTAAATGGTTGGGATATCCTGATGAATTTAACAGTTGGGTTGTAATTTGAAAAATTTTTGCAAAACGCCCTTTCGGTGGAGGGTCTATGCTTCATTTTTTTTATTTATTTGTACCTGGCCAGCCAGGTGGGCGTTAACTCTTTCGACCCTCCACCGGAATCACACACACACAGAACTTTTTTTAGATGTTATCACTCAAACCCGCTCTACCGTGAACCCAAACTCTGATTTCAAAGATTGAGACAGGGAGCCATTCTACCGACCGAGATTAGAACCTGGTACCTTTTGCATGCGAAGCGCTTACGCTAACGATCGGCCACGTCTGGCCAGGAAGTTTCTGTTTGAAACATATATTTATGTCGAAGCTTGGCTATGATCCAAAGTTGTTACGTAACGAAGAACTGCTTTTTTCCGAGGACACGTTACGTAATCGCGCGCCGCGGAGAATATTGGCAGCGATTCAACTTATGTAAACATTTTCGCTCGCAGCTTATCAGTGTTATGTAATGACTGTTTTTTGCAACTAAGAAAGAAAGAGAGATAATGCCTTGTGCTGACATCTATATGTGAAAGAAAAAACTGTTATATGAAAATAATGAATACTGACGATATTAAAAGAATAAAATGATATCTAATAAATGGTTTCATTAAAAGATGTATGTTATGAAAATATTAAAGATAATTATTATTATGGTCTCTTTGGAGATTTTAAATTAATAATAGATAAAAATACTGGATATTTTAAACTTTGTAAAGATGGAGGTAAGAGATTTAAAAAATGGCTTCAGAAGATTTAATTAAAGATATTTCCACGGCTGGAATTCCAGCCATGGGAAAAAATGATGTAATATATGAAATTAAAGGTGGTTTAACTGAAAAGTATAATGTAAATGGTTCTTATGTGTCTGATGATAAAATTGTGGTGGCCCGAATTCGGGCCGCCATAAAAATGATCAATTTGGTTAAGAATTTAGACGGCCCGAATTCGGGCCGTGAAAATATACATGAAATAAGAGGTAAAACAGCAATAAAATATAACTTTAATGGTACATATGTCAGTGAAGATTTAATTACAAATATAGCTTGTTGGGTTTCAAATGATTTTTATGATAAAGTTAACAAGATTGTTAAAGATTATTATGTTAAAAAATTAAAAAAGTTTTTAATAAAATGATATCTAATAAATGAATTATTTTAATGAAGAAACTAATTACTTTTTCTTCTTCAGAAGAAGAACAAATTGAAATTCCTGAAAATTTTAAAAAAGTAATGAAACAAATAAAGAAAATGAAATATGATGAAGAGGAAGACTGTTATTATATAGATTATAATAAATATTTAAAAAGTAGATATGTTAGTAGAATAAGATATTTTAATCAGTTTAAAAGAAAAAATAACCTTAAATTTAATAAGGAAGCAGAAGATTTATTTTTAAAATTATTGGATTTTATGTACTATGAGAAAAATTTAAAATATGTATATTTTATTAAAAAAATTTGTGACTATTATAATATATCAAATGATATTAAAATTAATATAAATCCAAAAAATGAAAAGATCTGGGAAGACTTTAAAGCAGCAAGCTTAAAGCAAAGTATTTTATAAATTTGTTTCCTAATAAATGGAGAACAAAACATGCAAAAGTTGTAAACAAACAAAACCTATTGATGAATTTTATGTTCTACATCGTTATGGTAAAGTTGATAGACAGCATTTTTGCAAATCTTGTCAGTGTATAATTTTGAATAGAAAAATAAATTGTGATTGTGGTAAACAATATACTTATACTCATAAACAAAGACATTTAAGAAGTGAATTGCACAAACGTCGTTTAGCTTTTATCACTTTTTGATTTCGAAAATCCCTTTATAAATTTACTCCCTAATAAATGGATAAAGCTTTGAAGCCTGTTATTGTGCATCTTAAAAGTGCTCTGAATGCTATTAGTGTTCAGAAACTTAGAAATGCTTTAAAAAGATTAAATATCAAAAAACGAAATGTAAAAAAAGATGATTTAATTAAATCGTTGATAAAATATATTAGAAAGACAGGTGATTATAAGTCTGTTTTAGTAGATATTCTTGGATTAGATACATCAGAATATTTAGATCGAAAAAGAAAAATATTTATTAATCATCCAGAGAGAAGAAATAGAATTAAAAAATTATTTGATTCTTTTAACTTAAAATTCAAAGATAACAAACTGAAACCAAGAAAAGAAAAGAAAATTAAAACAGATGTAAATCTTGAAAAATTATTTAAACCTGATTATGAAATTATTGAAACAAAAGGAAAATATATTAAAAAATATATGGTACATAGAAAGAATTATAGAGTAGCTGGAGTAAACATTAAACCTGAACAATATTTCAATATTTTACAATATATATTTAGAAAAGCAATTGGTAAAATTCATGGAAAAGTAGATATAATAGTATACAGTCCTAATCTCAATAAACCATTTCATGATAAAATGATGTCAACAAATGATGCTTATGAATATTATATATATAAATTATCTGATCAAATAGAATATAAAGAATTAGATATTACAGACTGTATATTTGATTTTAATGTGGTTGAATTACCTGAAGGAGGAAAACATTTAATAATAGTTAAAGAAGACGATATTGTAAATAAAAGAAGTATATGCCAAATAAAAAATAATGATAATATTTGTTTAGCTAGATCAATTGTAACAGCATTAGCAATTCAAAATCCTGAGGTGTTATGTAATAAATTAAACCATGAAAAAATATCAAAGAATGATATAACATATATTAGAAAAGGTAGAGTTTTACAAAAATCATTAGCTGTAAAATTACATGAACTATGCAATATTCCATTAGAAATATGTTGTTTAGAAGAGGTTAAAATATTTGAAGAATTCTTAGATATTCAAATTAATATATTTTGTAGAGAGAATTTTAACGAAAGAATATATAGTGGTACTTATAAACCTACATGTATCTATATATTTAAAAATAGAAATCATTTTGATGTTATTACTTCTATTAAAGGATTTTTAGGTAGAAGAAATTATTGTGATTACTGTCAAATAAGTTATGATAAAAAAGATAAACATAAATGTCCTCTTAAATGTGATAGATGTTTTACAACAGATAGCAAATATTGTAATAGTGATGAAATATTTTGTAAAAAATGTAATAGATTATTTAAAAAGGTAAAGAGTGTTTTATATACCATGAAATGAAAGATAAAAAAGGTATAAGTGTTTGTAATAGTTTATGGAAATGTTTAAACTGTAAACGAATTATTAATCAATATGAGAGGAAATCAAAAGAACATAGATGTGGTGAAAAACGATGTAAAAACTGCTGGCAATGGGTTCTAAATGATCATAAATGTTTTATGAAACGTAAAGATACAAAAGGTGGTAAATGTATAAAAGACTGTGTTGAAAATATTCCATTTAAAGATAAATGGTGTGAAAAATGTAAATATGAATATACTGAAAAATATTTCTTTTTTGATGTTGAAACGAAACAAGAAACAGGAATTCATGAAGTAAATCTAGTTATAAATCATGGTTTTAAAGGAGATGAAAATATATTTAAAAATGAAGATGAATATTGTGAATGGTTATTTGATAAAAAACATTACGGCTATACAGTATTAGCACATTATGGAAAAGGATTTGATTTTTCAATTCTTAGCTAAGTATTGTTTTAAAAATAAAATTGAAGTATTCACTATATATAATGGAAATAAACTTAATTATATGCAAATTCCTTGTTTAAATATGAGATTTATTGATTCTATTAATTTTACATTAGTTCCATTAAGAAATTTTCCTAAAACATTTGGATTAGATGAACTAGCAAAAGGATATTTTCCTCATTTATTCAATACATCAAATAATCAAAATTATGTAGGTCTATATCCTAAAAATATTACTATGGTTATGATAGTATGACATCAGAACAGAGAGAAATGTTTGATAAATGGTATAATACTGTAAGACATGAAACATTTGATTTTCAAAAAGAATTCATTAAATACTGTAGATCAGATGTAGATATTTTAAGGAGAGGATGCTTAGAATTTAGAAAATTATTTTTAGAAATTGCAAACATAGATCCCTTTAAATATGTTACATTAGCAGGTGTATGTATGGCTATTTACAGAGATAAATTCCTAAAAGAAAATACAATTGCTGTTGATGACGATATAATTCATAAAGATAAATATAGTAAAAAATCTATTGTTTGGTTAGATTATTTATCTCAGAAACATAATATTAATATTCAACATGCTTTAAATGGTGGAGAAAAGAAATTAAAATTAGGTAATAAATATTATAAAGTAGATGGATTTTATAATAATATAGTGTATCAGTTTCAAGGATGTCACTGGCATGGATGTCCTAAATGTTATAGAGAATCAACTATAAATATTCAAAATCAGATATGTATGAAAGACTTATATAATAGAACAAAAAAGATAAATAAGAAGATAAAAAATAATGGATATGAATTAATTGAAATATGGGAATGTGATTTTGATAATAATAAGGAAATTAAAAAATATATGAAAACTGAATGGAATAGAGATTTTGTAGATCCTTTAAATCCTAGAGATGCTTTTTATGGTGGTAGATGTGAACCAACAAAATTGAAATATGAATTCAAAGGAAATGAAAAAGGTAGATATATAGATGTGTGTTCATTATATCCAACAGTTAATTATTTTGATAATTATCCAATTGGTCACCCTACAAAAATATTTAATCCTAAGAAGTATGATAAGAAATGGTTTGGATTAATAAAATGTAAAGTCTTACCACCTAGGAAATTATATCATCCTGTGTTACCATATAAAGGCGAAAAATTAATATTCACTCTATGTAAATCATGTTCTCAAACTATAAAATGTAATCATTTTAAATCGAATCAAATTGTAGAAAAGAAAAGATGTAAAGACTGTTATGAAGTCAGAAATAAAGAATGTAATCATACTGAAAGATGTTTTATTGGTACTTGGACTACTGATGAAATGAGATTAGCACTTAAAAAAGGTTATAAAATTTTAAATATATATGAAGTATGGAATTTTGAAAATAAAACAGATGAACTGTTTAGAGATTATGTTAAAATGTTCTTAAAAATTAAATTAGAAACTGATGATAAATGGTCTGAAAATTTTAAAACTGAAAAGGAATATAAGAGATGTGTTAAAGAAAAATTAGATATAAAATTAGAAAAAATAGAAAAAAAATCCTGGTTTAAGATTTATAAGTAAGATATGTTTAAACTCTTTATGGGGTAAGTTTGGACAACGAAAAAATATGAAACAAACTGAATATGTAATGGAATTAGAAGATTTTTATAGAATTATATTGAATGATAATATTAAGGAATTAAACATGATATTCATGAATGACGATTGTGTAGAAATGACTTATAAAAAGAAAGACCAATATGCCGAAAATAATTTTAATACAAATGTTTATATAGCAGCATTTACAACTAGTTCTGCAAGAATAAGATTATATAAAATGCTTGATAAATTAGGAGATAAAGTGATATATTATGATACCGATAGTATTGTATATATTGAAGATGGTACAAATAAAATAAAAACAGGATGTATGTTGGGTGAATGGACTGATGAATTAGGAGATGATAAACATATGAAATCATGGATATCTGGAGCCCATAAAGATTATGGATATATATTAAATGATGGAATTGTAAAAGGAAAAGTTAAAGGATTTAAAATGAGTTATGAGAGTGAAACTGTTTTAAATTTCGATGAGAGAATGAAAGTAATTACAGGAGAAACAGAGTATTTAGATGTGAAAAGTAATCAATTTCAAATTCAAAAAGATAGAAATATTATGGTTAAGAAAACAAATAAAAGATACATGTTTGGATTTGATAAAAGAAGAATTTTAGATGATTATAATACTGTGCCTTTTGGATATTAAATCTTTGAATGTTTTAAACTTCTGAATTTTTAATCTTTCTATTTATAAAAATTATTCTATATAAATGGATGACATTACACTGATTTTCAATTTTCAAGGATTTATTCTTCCTAATAAAAATTATAATCAGAGAGATAAGTTGGTGTCATTTACATCAACCTGTAGGGGAAACAATTCAAGTATTTGAACCTCATTATATATTAAATGATAGAGAGCGAAGAATTATATATAAATGTACAAGAGATATTCATGGATTAAAATTTAAAAGATTTCCAGATCAAAAATCTCTATGGATAAGTACTGATGAGATTAAAAATTATATAAAAAACTTGTATGAATATTATGGTGGTAAGTTTGTATATAAAGGAGGAATAATGGAAAAACAAATATTTGATGAGTTAGAAATTCCTTCTATAGATCTTGAATTAACTAAATGTGCAAAAATTTTAGGTACTGGATGCTCTATGTATAGATGTATGTTTTACAAGAATTGTATTTCAAAAAAATGAAACCTTATAAATGGATTTATTAGGAGATATGAGAGCTCTCTTTACTGATCGTAAAGGAATCAAATATAGTGATGATATAAGATGTTTATCTCATTTATGTGAAGATTTAATATATGTGAGTAAAGATTATAATAATGAATATCCTGATCTTATTAAATTGATTGCTAAATATCTTAAAAAGATGCATAAACTAATTTTGAAAATAAGAACAAATGAAGAGGTTAAAAATAAAGGATTAGAAATATTTGATGAGATTACAAAAGAAATTACATTTGTGACAAATATATTTTAAAAATATTTATAAAAATGTTTCCTAATAAATGGATGAATTCAACAACATCAGATCATATCCTGAAACTTTCAAATTAAAAGATTTGAATACAGGAAAATATAAACTCATATCATTGAAAAAAATCCAAACAAAATTTGGAGATACAACAATTGCAAAATTAGAAGTTAATGATGAAGAAAGAGATTATTTTCTTAAAAAATGTCATGGAAAACTGTCAGATAAAACAATTAAAAAACTCAATAAAGGTAATTATGTTTTTTTTAACTTTAAAGGCAAAATTGATGATAAATATTATGATTATGAATTAGAACATTAATCTTCCTACACTTTTTATCTTCCTATAAGGGGTATCCATTTTGGGTACCCCTTTTTTTAATGCATTTTTAAAAGGACTTTGCAAAGTACCAATTCAAAGTAGTTTGTTTTACAACTTTTCTATTGATTTTCATCACTGAAACCATCATTTCATCACTTTTAAAATCAAAGCTATTCAAAGTTCAAAATGATTGCAATTGTTCAAAAATGTTCACAAAAATGACTTAAAATGTGTGTTTTTATGATGCTCTAGTTTGATGAAAAACAGAGTAAAAACTTCAATTTTCAAAAATCTGATGTTTTTGACTATTTTATGCTAAAAAATCAATGATTTTTAATGAAAATATGGTGTTTTTGTTCATAAAAAGCCTTAAAATGTTCGTGATTATTGAGGTCTGAAAAATCAAAAAACGCCTGATTTTGAGGTTTTTTGTAGTATATGATGTGTCCCATAGTATGGGACATATACTACTACTAAGCTCTTCCGTACGGCCCATTTCTATCGTTCATGCCTGTTTAAGATGTTTGGTAGGCCACGTGTGTCTCTTTATACCTGCATGGGCTATGACAGCGACGTATCTGAGCAAATCCAGTATCCAAAACAGGTGTTCGGATAGCTTCGAGCATACTGTGTATAGCATTGGCAGTGAGATTTATATTTGCAATGACCGTCACCCGCCGTCTCATTAACAACGGAAGTTTGAAAGGCTTATCTGTCTCTTTTTCGCTAACTCAGCGGGAAGAAGAAAGAACCAAAGCCGAACAAAAAGCCACAATTCTTTTCAGTCTTCGGCTACCGCTTTATACCTTATTTTACGTTGACCGGAATATTTTAGTTTCTCGGTACGTTAGCATTTTCAGACAGCGGGAGGGAAACGCACATTGCTCGACATTGAAATTGCCCCTCCTAGGAAGAGTTAACCAAATCGCTAGAGTCCTGGAATATGTGAAGGACAATATATGATTTATTGTATAATTTCCAAGACAGAAGGCAAGATGACGTGAAAGAACAGCAATTAATACATGTGTGATCACCATGTTCTGCAGTGCAATCACGCACACTACGCGGCAGGGATTGATGCCGCACTCTCATGGTGTACTTGGGTATCAGAGATGGCGCAACGTTCACCTGGTCCCGAAATAAATTCGGGGGATTCCAAAGCTGTAGAGGGGATGCTTGAAAGCATCGCCCAATTTGGTCCCATACATGCTCGATGGGTGGTAGGTCCAAATTGCTGGCCATGGAAGTAGTCTATGGCCAGTGATTCGGACTTACCACCCATCTCGCTGGCCATGGAAGTGGGTGGACACCTAGTAGGCACTTTCTGGAGATATTAGCGTCGTGTGGCCGCTCGTCAGTTTGCTAGAAAACGGCCTGCGGGATGCCACTGAGAAATATCAATTAACGGACAGTAAACGCCCTCTATGTACAGCAGAACTTCTACCGTGCCCGGTATATGCATCAGAGGTGACCGGCAATCGTGAATAATGGCACACAATACAAGGATACCTGATTGTTGAACAATCTGTTGCTGGCGAACAACAGCTGGGTATTCCCTGAAGCCACGTCCTCGCCAGACGCTGAATCGACAATCTTCTTCACCTAAGCAGAATCGGGACTTATGCCTAAATATGCCATTCCTGTGGCCATACAGCTCTACTACGACAACATTCCAGCCGAGCCCGGCGATTCCCAACGGTCAGTGGCAGTCGACGCGATGGCTACCGGCAGAGAACGCCGACTTTATTCCACTAATCTTCGGTTCACCATCTGAGTGGTGATGAGGATATCCATAGTCGCAGCTACAGTAGGTCAAATTGTCTCTGCAGAAATTCCCTGCTGACGAAGCCGCCAATCGATTCTTGTTTGCATCCGCCTGACCGCACCCGTCCCGCTAAGATGACTGGAGTGCCTTCTTGAAACACTATTATCAACAGCATCCAATTGTTCTAGAATCTCGATGCACATGAGCCCCAGTTCGACGAATTGACCACTGAGCTTCACGGAGGGCAACGATTCTCTCTCTCTCCCTCTGTCTCCCTCTCCCTCTGTCTCCCTCCACCTCTCTCTCCCTCTCTCTCCCTCTCTCTCCTCCCTCCCTCTCTCTCTCTTCCCTCCCTCCCCCTCTCTCTCTCTCTCTCCTCCATCTCTCTCTCTGGATATCTCTCTCCCTCTCTCCTCCCTCCCTCCCCTCTCTCCTTCTTTCCTCTCTCCTTCTTTCCTCTCTCCCTCTCTCTCTCTCTCGAATTTATCCAGCTAGTGATGGGGTTGGTGACGATAACAGTCTTCAACATTTTCTTGCTTTGCTCCTTAAGACCTGAAGCGTGTGCCACGACATGGCTTTCACGTTTTGTGTTTGCTGTTTTATCTCTCGCCGATTACACTTGATTGGTTGCGTACTCGAATGGCTTACGTATCCCACCTGTCTGCACATTCCGACTCTTTCGGGTAAGGGAAATTTTAAGTTCGAGCAGTGAGTTCGGAGCGAAGTCCAGACATATTGATGTATTTTTTTATTTGTAACAGAACCATTGCTTTTGGCAAGGGCAAATATATTTTATCCCTTTTTGATGAACAGTAATAGAAGATATTTTACTTCATTCAAACATTTCTATGGCTTGACATTAACCACAGAATGTGGGCAACTTCTGATACACATCCATATAAGCTATTTGATTTGTGTTCTCAGTGATGCTATTCCACAGTATTTCTGAAACAAAGCATAACATTCGCTGCTTTGGCTGGAATGGGCTACAGAAGTGGCACGAAAATCCATTTTTGAACCGACAGACACGATTCTATATTTCTTTTTTGTCCGTGCTCTGGCAACCCCTATTTCCATTTAAAACTATAAGGACTCACGTGTTTCTAATTCAGAGCCACATGCTTACAAGAAAGGAACAGAACCATGGTGATCCACCATGGTGATTCATCCAGTCGATCCCAGAACCAGCAGGAGGGTAATATTCAACTTGGAATGCTTAGAATCAATGCACGATATCTCGGAAAAATCGCCAAACCACAGTGTAACTTGACAGACATTCAACTTTTAATAAATGTTTAAGCCTAGATTTGTTTCGAAGTTACCCTAAGTGTGCAGATGCTCGAAGGTACAGTGACAAAAGTGTGTTCGCACAGTACAGGAGAAATAACTGGATATTGTACATGCTTTAGCTCTGAAAGAGTACTTAGCGATCCAGAGGAGCGAAATATTGGGATGTCCGATAAAAACCGGCGTCTTTGAAACAACAGTTTCACTTACCCAGAATCTCGGAATAGTCTAAGCTAAATTTCACAGTGCATGCCGACCTGTTCAGTAGTTTGAACCCATCTGTTTGCCAGTTGTTCAATTTCTGCACGGTACCAAGCTTTCGGTAGAGGCAAAGATCCCTTGGCATTCACGTTGGACATTGTCCAAAGTACTCTACTGCTTATAACGGAGAAAATGCGCCATCACCCGAAAGAAGTGGTATTCTCAAAGGGGCTGTTTGCTGGATGAGACAGCACTTCGATTCCACTCCAGAAATTGCGTCATCGTCCGAAAGAAGTGGTAGTCTGAAAGGACAATCTCGGGGCTGTTTGCTGGATGAGACAGCACTCCGATTGCATATATGAGACTTTGCATTGCTTTGGTGTCTCAGCGTTCCCGTTTGCTTAACTAAGGCAGAATACTTCCGCTGATGTTTGTCGTACATCCTGTCCAGTTGCTGAGAATTATATTTCGGCATTGATAGACCAACCATTCGGAATGAGTTCAGAGTGTATTACACCTTCATAATTCTACCAGACACACAGCATGAAACTTTTCTCAAAACGTCCGCGTATGGGGGTACGTAATGCTGGTTCACTTCTATTTAAATACTGTTGTGAAGAATATGGATTACGTAGATATACCAATTTTTCATTCCCCGTAACAATTCGTTTGATAACTTAAGTATCGCGTGCGTTTCTGACTATTTCCTTGCACACCTCGACAGGTCCTTGAGCTTGAGCTAAGGTAAGCGCGTGAGCCACCGCATGGCATCGTCTGTAAACCTTTCCGATCTTGTGTAGGTGCTCAGCGATGGTAGATTTAGAAACTCCTAGTTGCTTTGACAATTTACGACTCTTTGTTCGTGGATTATCTTCCACAGCCGTTTGTAGGGCGTCCGGAACAAGAGCTGAGGGCCTGCCCGAACCCTCCTTTCCTTTCAAGCTCAAGTCACTAGCCGCATTTTTTACGCTTTCCAACCGTAGGTTGAAGAAGCGTATATGCTGCAGCTTTGTCCGTCCACACGATAACTCACGTTAAAATGGTTCGATGTCGACGAAATTTTAGTATGTGGTAGGGGACAACTGGGGACGAACCCTATTGAAAATGGGCGAAGCAGGGTCAAAGGTCAGGACATCGGAGCTGGATTCATTCCATTGCCTTCATGCGTCATAACTTGCGTAAAAATGGTTCGATTTCGATGCAATTTTAGTATGTGGTAAGGAACCACCTGGGGACGAACCCTATTGAAAATGGGCGGAATGGGGTCAAAGGTCAGGACATAAAAGCGGGATTCATTCCATTGCCTTTATGCGTCATAACATGCGTAAATATGGTTCGATTTCGATGCAATTTTAGTATGTGGTAAAGAACCACCTGGGGACGAACCCTATTGAAAATGGGCGGAATGGGTTCAAAGGTCAGGACATGAAAGCGGGATCCATTCCATTGCCTATATGCGTCATAACATGCGTAAATATGGTTCCATTTCGATGCAATTTTAGTATGTGGTAAGGAACCACCTGGGGACGAACCCTATTGAAAATGGGCGGAATGGGTTTAAAGGTCAGGACATAAAAGTGGGATCCATTCCATTGCCTTTAGGTGTCATAACATGCGTAAATATGGCTCGATTTCCATGAAATTTTAGTATGTATTAGGGAACCACCTGGGCATGAACCTTATTGAAAATGGGCGAAATGGGGTCAAAGGTCAGGCAGGGCATAAGAGCGAGATATATTCCATTGCCCTTATGCGACATAACTTGCGTAAAATTGGTTCGATTTCGATGAAATTTTAGGAAAGGAGCCACTGGAGACGAACCCTATTGAAAATAGGCGAAATGGGGTCAAAGGTCAGGACACTGGAGTGGGATCCATTCCATTGCCCTTGTGCATCATAACTTACCTAAAATGCTTGGATTGCAACAAAACTTTATCATGTTGTTCCGGAAGTATAGTGAACCGTTTCTGTTGAATATCATCGTAATGGGGTCAAAGGTCAGGACACAGGAGCGATATTTATTCCACAGCCATTATCCACATAACTTGAGTAATAATTTCTGGTATGTTGGAAAGCGTATCATAATCAATGCATTGCATGATTTTACTAACTTGTTTTATTGGAGGTTTAGCGACCACCGTGAGCAATTCACTGGGCTATAAGCAGTCGCCCGGCCCTAATTTAGGGCCAGTGGCACTAGACAAAGGAGAGAGCTAGCGCCGTAAAACAAACACAATATCCATGCCTCACCGGGATTCGAACCCAGACCCATCTCGGACGAATAATCAGAATCCATCACATAGACCACTGCTCCACCGGGGCGAAACCGCAAATTTTTTACACTATGTTTCTGCACAATCCCAGAAACCGACTGGTTTTCACCTTCAATTTCGTCAATTTTTCGGACTGCTTCTGCAGCTTTAAAACTCCTGTTTCTAATAATGTCGCAATAGAACCAATATTTCAATCTTTGTAGCCAATGCAATTTACCACAATACAAGTTCAACGAAGGCGTGCCGACGTGTGCTACGCGCCTCGTTTGATTCTCCACATAACGCTCTTTCATTCGTCTGCAGCACCGGAAAGCTGCCTCTCAGTAAATATGCATATTTACATCGTAGAACAGCCCTATGCAAAAACACCATATTTTTTTACGTATGACTACGTCTAACTCAGCGCACACTTTGGGGCGACTTACAGCCGACCACCACTAAGAAAAATAAGTCCCAATTGTAATCATTATAGCTTTAAAAATGCGTTACGCACACTAATCGTGTTAGCATATTCGTAAACAGCATGGAGTCCAATTCGCGTATTGCGCAATACATCGTGCGTGCGATGCTCCCCTCGCTACCTGTGCGCGGGGGAGATGATGCAATATTCCTGTGGGTGCTGCCATAATGGACTCAGTCTATCTCGGCAACCGTGAGAGCAACACAGCTGTGCGTGGTGCCGTTTTAAAGCTCTCGACGAGATCTATTCAAATATACGATGAGCATTTTGCAGTTGTTTGAACTGAACATTGTAAAAATGGTTCTCTTGTGAACCGGTGAACACCTTTGACAACATCGCGGTTTATCTGGAAAACCGTGAATGCAAAACGACTGTGCGTAGTATCGTTTTAAAGCTCTCGACGAGATCTATTCAAATATATAAAGAACATATTGCAGTGGTTGAAACTAAAAGCTTTAAAAATTGTTTTCGTGTGAACGGGTTGACATTTTCGGCAATGCCGCGGAATTCGTAGAATGAACGCAAGCAAAAGTGGAGAAAATCAAAACGAGAGGTAAGAGCAAGTCATGAGGAACATAAGAAGCCCAAGAAGACAGAACACCACGTTGGGTAGTTTGTGTATCGGTCTGCTTTGTGTTCGTAACGTATCTAGCATTATTTGTAAAAATTATGTAAGCTACTTTTCATATCATAGACCTCGGTTGGCTATAACAAATTTAATAAACCCTTTGAAACCATACTGGACTAGCTCATTCCCTCTCTCCGATCTGCAAGTTGTAGTCCTACGTTCCAAACTGACGGCTAAATCTGAACTGAACCAACCTGTACACCCCGATATGTGCTTTTCATTAGCTGAACCCTCACGGTTAGCGGGGGCAAATACATTTTATCGCCTTTTTATGATCAGTACCAAACGGCATTTTACTGCATTCATGCCTCTCCATAGTGGCTTGACATTCAACACAGAATACAGACAACTTCTGGTACGTTTTCATGGAAGTTACATTGATAAGACAAAAGTCAGTAATTGGGATTCAAACTCGGACGACGTAATGGCACAATTTCATTCTTTTTTTTTCTTTTATGGGTTTCAAAATATCCTGTCGACGTGAGCGTTGTATATCCGCTGTTAATAGGGATGCAGGTTTCCATTAAATGAACATAAGCGTGAGTTTATTTGCTGAAATGTAGCGAAAATATCCTCGAGTGGTTAACGGTTGTTCTTACCATCCTTCAAATTAAACCCCAAATTGCTCATTAACGAATCGTTTGTTCTCAAATGCCTCAAAACAGCAATGTCGGAGTCTACTCATTGTGTGTGCAGTGAGTTTAAGCTGTTAACTTTTTTCCTCTTGCAATTTCACGGAAGGTCAAATAATTTTAGACACAGGTGGCTAACTATTTTATCATCTGTTTTAATGTTACAGATGTGAAAGTTTATTCAGATGTTAATTTGGGGATTATCGTGCCAACTGAATGCGTAATTATACTGTAATTAATTCCGAGTTGTCTTTGTTTTTGAATTTTCATGAGGCTTACAAAACACAATGCTATGTGGGTTCATATCAGTTAAAACTGAAAGCAGGGGAGAAACACGACGGCTGATGAACTGGGCAGCAACTGCGTAATTAAAATTATATTAGATGAGAAAGGAATGTTTGATAGTTTTAAAAAATTAGGAAACAGAAGCAAAACACTTGAAACGTTTATAAGGCAAATGCTAAAATAAATAGGGACCTACAAATAAGCTGACACTTGAAAAAGTAAAATAAAAATAGCGTGTACATAAAATGTGGCAGCACAACACTCCGACTTTGGGGGGATTTAACGACCATTCTGAGCAACTCTCTAGGCTGTAAGCCGTCGCTTGTCCCTGATTTAGTGTATATGGTTCCGGGGAAGGGAGAGGACCGGAGCCGTAGATCAAGAGTTCAATCCATACCGCACGCAGGATTCAGGTCCGGACCCATCTTGGGCGAATGCCAGCACCTCGTACCACTCAGTCGCCCGGACGACCCATTCATTTTCAACACACTCTCAGTCTTGGGCTCCAATCTATCCGGACTGAAATAACATTGGGACAGCTGGGAACTACCATACTGTGCTACATCCGTCTGCTATCAACCAGTACTGGACGTCCTATCTTCTGCGCGACTAGACAACTCTTCAGATGTGCATATATCGAGTCCATTCCAAGAAAATCTGCTGGCAGTTTGCATGTTAACTGTGGATTCGAAAGTTACTAGGTAAGTAGTACACATTTTGGTTGAGCGTATAAACAGAAGACAATAGTCCATCCTGCAGATCTGCTGCAATAGTTTAACGCACGTCAGACTACTGCACATTCACTATATTGACAAAATTCACCGGATACCAAGAAGAGAAAGACAACATAGCATTTATTGACATATATTAGAACGATGTCAGTTCACCTTTAGCCTTAATGCATGCACTGACTTTTCCAGACATGCATTCGAAAATGTTTTGGAACACAGCGATAGGTATGAGCTTCCATTCAGTACATAATGCTTCAGCTAACTGTTGCTTAGTAGTAGGCCTTGTTTCCAAACTTCTTATGCGGCGCTCTAAAGCATCCCATAGATGCTCTATGGGATTAAGATCAGGGCTCTGTGCTGGCCAGTCCACACACGATACGGAATTATCGTCAAACCACGCCGTAAGAGTCCTTGCTTTATGGCTCAGTGCATTATCCTGCTGGTACCAACAAGGCTCAGTTCCATAGTATTGCCACAGACTTGGTACGGCATAATTGTCCAGAATGTCGAGTTAGACGTGCTGGTTAACAGGTTTGTCCACGAGGACCATACCACGAAAAACACCCCTACACGAGTACACTGCCAGCTCCAAACTTAACCATAGGAACAGCACACTGCGGTAAAAATCATTCCCTCGGCTGCCTTCATACCGACACACACCCATAAGACTGATAGATCGTGTATCTGGATTCATCAGACAATAGGACCCGTTTCCATTGATCTCGGTCCACGATAATTGTTCTTTACACCATGCTAGACGATGAGTAGGATTCCGAGTGGAGATGAAAGGCTTATGAGCAGCCGCACGACCACGCGTAACTCATGTAGTGAAGTTCTCTGCGAATGGTGCGTGTACATACAGAAGTTCCAGTATTTTTACTTACCTGTACTCTGAGGTCTTGTGCAGTACACCGTTGATTAACTGTAACGGCTCTCCTGAGGCTTCGACGTCCTCTATCACTGATTTTCTTTGGTCTGCCGGTACGATTTGCTACTTCAGGCACGCCATGTGTTTTCCATTTATTCAGTACATCCAAAACAGTTGACTTGGGTATGTTTAAACGCGTCTCAGTTTCTCTTATGGACAACACCCTAATATAACACCCAACAATCTTTCTTTTCCCAAAATCAGTTCTCTCCCGCCGCGATATTTTCACTCAACCTCATAGGGCGATATGATCGCGGTCAGCTGCAGACTTGTTTGTATACCGTTTGCAGCTGCCGCGCATTTTAACAACGCAGCGGATACGTTCCTTTGCTTTTGAACGGGTGTCTGGTGACCTTTGTCAATATAGTGCATATCAAAGCTTTATTTTTTTTGTTTTGTGGCTTAACCACCACCATGAGCAACTCTAAGTGCTATAATAAGTCCCCTGTCCCTAATTTGGGGGTCAGTGCTTCTCAGGGAGGGAGAGAGCCAACGCCTTCAGAGAAATGCACCACCTATGCAGCATTCGTGACTCGGACGGGTGCTGATCTTGGGAAAATATTCAGTTGCCAGCGTCTTATATCAATCAGCCACTGAGACGGCGAGACTATCATTGTCTGGGAAAACATTTGAACATGTACTTAAATGAGAAGTTATCAGTGAAATTCTTATTTTCTCATTATGTCTGTGATCTCGATATCTTCTTTCTCTTAGCAAAAACACCATTTTTGTACTTTGTGATTCCCTTTGTCAGTTTAGCAAAGCAAGTGTCAGTCCCTCTCCCCTAATTTAGGGTTACTGACTTCAGAAAAGAGAGATAAATTAAACCGAAGAACACGCACCTGCCCATTAATCGAGTTTCGAGCTAATGCTAGAAATCACACGATCACAGTATTATACCAAAATTTCACCCTCATCCGTATGGTAGCAGATATACATAAGCTTGTCAGTAATGGCAAGACACTAACATACTTATGATAGGAAGAACAGGCGTTTATCTCGAAAGGTAAGTGTTTCTTGTACATTGCCATAATGATTTCCAAAGTGTTCGCCCCATTCTTGAAATGAAACAGTCTGGTACAAACCTGAAACACGGTGTTCTAACATAGCCCTGGCTCTTACTTGCGTGTACACTGTTGGCTCACATGTTAGGATGTAATCGTTGTGCTGAGGATTTAGATTCTTGTTCTGTGAATTGTAGGTGTCCTTCTGGTATTTCTGCCAAGTCCGAAAGCAGTTTTTTTTCACACGGCTTTTTTGCATTACAGACTTTTTATGACGACAATCCATGTCATGTTTTCTTCTTGGAACGAGTTAATGAAATTTAACTTGTGTTTTGCCTATAGGCATCGATTATACTAAATACGGTATTACGCGCATGGTTGCCGAACGCATAATACGACTTTGTAAAAACACGTAAAAGGCTTTGCTCTATCATATTTTTGGAGTTCGGGGAGCTAAGTTCGAGAATTTGCCGCTAGAGGCGCTAACATGGAGCTGATAAAATCGACTCTCTAGCGCATATGCCAATCCCTTTGTTTCTACAGCGTCATAAGCCTTCGTTCGCCGGTGAAGCAGCTGGCGCGCTACTTTATTTACTAGCAAATATGTAAATTAGTCCCCAAAAATTATATCAAACTACTGCACCAAAAGGTGTTGCTACAGTCGTTGCACCACTTTGAGGGAAAAGGTAAACCATTGCGTGATATATGAAGTACACAAAAATGCGATGCAATTATGTATCACGGTATGGTATTCATCCTTAATGATCTAAAGTTGCACCCATTGCACCATATTTATGTATATTTCATGCATCACACAATGGTTCACTTTTGACCCAAAAGTTGTGCAGCTGGTGTAGCACCACTTTTTGGTGCAAGCTACTATAAAATTCTTAACATTGTAGTAACACTGTTATTGCCTGACTATTCTCTCAATTGCAAACAGCACATTTACTCTCTTTTGTTTTCCTTTTAACCTAGAAGTCTGGAAAAAATACATTTTGTTCAATACTAAGTACTGGTGTAGCACCATTTTTTGGTGCAACCTACTATAAAATTCTTAGCAGTGTAGTAATAATATTATTACCTGACTATTCTCTCAATACTCGGTACTGGTGTAGCACCACTTTTCGCTGCAATCTACTATAAAATTCTTAACAGTGTAATAATAATGTTATTACCTGACTATTCTCTCAATACTCGGTACTGGTGTAGCACCACTTTTTTGGTGCAACCTACTCTAAAATTCTTAACAGTGGAGTAATAAAATTATTACCTGACTATTCTCTCAATACTCGGTGCTGATGTAGCATAACATTTTGGTGCAACCTACTACAAAATTCTTAACAGTGCAGCAATAGTGTTATTACCTGACTATTCTCTCAACAGCAAACAGCACATTTCCGCTCGTTTATTTTCCATTTTGCCTAGCAGTCTGGTTAAAATATATTTTTTTTTAATATTCGATACTGGTGTAGAAGCACTTTTTGGTGCAATCTACTATAAAATTCTTGACAGTATAGTAATAAAATTACTACCTGACTATTCTCTCAACAGCATACAGCACATTTACGCTCTTTTCTTTTTTCTTTTTTTGCTAGAAGTCTGGTTAAAATACATTTTGTCCAATACTCGGTTCTGACATACCCCAACTAAATTCCTACCTAAGTCTCATATAATTGACACCTCACGAAATATTGCCAAAAAACTAGGAATTTCAGCTCCTATTATATCTTAAATTCTTGCATTTTACTTGGATATATATATAGTTTTTTGCAAGCATGTGCAGCGAAAATTTTCGGGTCATAGATCTTTACGTCAAGCACAAAAGTGATTTCTGGATGTAACTTTTTTTACTGATCACAAAATTAAAAAACAATTTAAAAGCTACACCTTTGATTTTGTTCTTTGATTTACCTTCTTTATTAACTTTTTATTTCCCTCTTTCGTTTTTTAATTTTACTGGAAACCTGCGGCGGGCAGTTTGTTATCTGACGATCTTTTTACACTTTTGAAAAATATCATGATAAAAGACGAATTGTATCAAATGAGGCTTCCGGAAACCAAAAAAAAAAAAAAAAAAAAGAAGCTAGCTTTTGCAGTCAGGTGGAATCAAGATAATATGCATTGTTTTTTCTTCAGCAAAAATACGATTTAATTTCATTATCAAAACTGTGAAACAAAACTTTCGCTGAAGAGGAAAAAGCGTAGCATAAAAATAAAAAGGCAGTCACTCTTTTCGTGTCACTCTGTAATGCTTCGCTAATCACTTTTGGCTTGGCGCCAGAAAAAAAAACGGAATGCCTTTTGTGTTACATGAGGTTGTTTTTGTCAGCGAAAGAAGAGTTTCAATCTGCCCATCCAGAATTAAAACAAACGAATCGGTTCATCTTAGCCTGTTACGGTTTTACAGTTCAGACAAAAAATTGGCGTTTCGCTTGCTTAAATGCAATGTTGTGTAAATTGTCAACACGTTTAAACTGCTCATTTCGTCATAGATATTGTGACAAAACTGATAATTTACAAGATGTGAAAATTAAACTTTACTCCACCCATGCATGAGAGGTCATACAAAAAAAAAAAAAAAAAAAAAGAGTGAGAGGAGAAGAATCTTCTCCATTACTCTTGTACTCTGTATCTTTCAAGATTTCTGTTGTTCGGAAAAGCTGATGAAACAATGGAGAGAAATCAATACATCGTTTCAACGTTTTGTATTCATCGAATTTTCGGCATATCAAGCTTGAAATCTTCATGGTAAACAATGACTTTAAAAATTTCTATAGCGAAAATAAAAATTCCTAAACAAGCACCTTTGGAAATTCTGCAAAACCTCTCGTTCAACACTGATGGAAAGAAAGATGAATAAAAACACAAGAACCGTTATTAAAACTTTTAGCGACATGGCAGACAACATTTTCCAAGTGTAAAAAAATATGCACTGCTGAAAAATGAATCCAAAAGGAAAATAGAAATTTTTCAATAAGTGAATTATCCAAGTAATAGCAATAAAAATGATTCATTCAAATCACAAAAACGTTACACATTTTAAAATAGGCAAAATAAAGTCAAACACAGGTGGGCAAAATTGTTTGTTATTTTGAATTGGAAATCATATTCTTTACCAACAACTTCCTTAACATTTTAAGATATTTTTCAGCAGTTTTAGAGCGCCAAAGCTCTTCTTCAGAAAAATTTGCTGATCTAAATTACATTTTCATTATTTTTAAGACCTCTTTAAATTATTTTCAATAGATTTATTATTTCAAGACGCCCATTAAATTCTTTTCAATAGATCTAATCGATCTCTTTGATGAATGTGAATTTTTATCAGAGGGTTTGCATCGGGCCTGACGAGAGGGGGCGAGGCGGTGCTGTAACACCAGGGCCCGAGCCTCTAAAGGGGCCCAGAGCCCTTTTCTAAAGTATTTTTTTTTCTAATTATTATTTTATGGTGTCCGAATATTTTCAAGCTATACCGTCACCAGGGTTGGGAAGTTACGCGTAAAGAACTATTTTCTACGTGACGCTTAAAAAGCTATTTTCAACGTGACGCGTAAAATACCCGTAAAATGTAATAAATTCAAAACTTTCTTTAAATACAATAAAGAAAAATAAAAGTGTTGTTTCAAAAGTGTATTTAAAATAAAATTTTGTAAATATATATACAATATTTGATTTATATGTACTACTACTACTACTACTACTACAATACACATTAAAACATATTATTTTTTTAATATCTTTTACACCTAATTCTACTTCAATTTAAAAAACTTGACCTTGAAACTATGATCATAATTTTCACATAATATTAGCGCCATTTAATTGCAACCACATATCGCTGATGTGCGGAGGGGAAAAAATGAAAAATTATCCACCGCAAAAAAAAGATGGAAGAGTTGCAACCGGTCGGGTTGTCGGGAAGTTGGGAAATGATGGGGGGGGGGGTGAGGAAACGGAATTAGGGATTATATGGTTAGTGGAGGAGCCGAGGTGCGGGGGCCCGGAGATTTTATTGCACTGAAGCCCGAGCTCGCTCTCCCCGGCCCTGATTTGTATTTTATGCTTTACATTGTTGTCTCCTTCTTTTCTATTTCTTTCCTCTTAGCATCAAATACTGGAACATTTCGCTCATTTTAAATTTAATTTTCCTTTCAGTAGAGTGGACGGTAAGCCAGAACAACATAAATTTCTTATTCAAATTTCGAACCCAATCGATCGATAAGGAAAGATGCAATTATTGTAGTAACAGTTTAAATTCTTTTAAATACCCTAAGTATTTTAACGTAGTACTACGTCTAACTCTGCGGATAGTATGGGGCGACTTACGGCCGACCACTTGTGACAAAAATATAACCCAATTGAAGTCATTACAGCGTTAAAAACACGTAACGCACCCTAACGGTGTTAGCATATTCGTAAACAGCATGGAATCCAATTCGCGTTCTGCGCAATACATCGTGCGTGCGATGCTCCCCTCGCTCCCAGTGCGCCGGGGAGATGATGCAGTATTTCTGGGGGTGCCGCCGCGTTTGACTCAGTCTATCTCGGCAACCGTGAGCGCAACACGACTGTGCGTGGTGTCGTTTTAAAGCTCTCCACGAGATCTACTCAAATATACGAAGAACATTTCGCAGTGGTTTGAACGGAACATTTTAACAATTGTTTTCTTGTGAACCGATGAACACTTCTGAAAATATCGTGGTTTATTTGGATAACCGTGAGTGCAAAGCGACTGTGCGAGGTATCGTTTTAAAGTTATCGACGAAATCTATTCAAATGTATCAAGAACATATTGCAGTGGTTTAAACTGAAAATTTTAAAAATTGTTTACTTGTGAGCGGGTTGACATTTTCGACAATGCCGCGGAATTCGCAAAATGGACGGAAGCAAAAGTGGAGAAAATCCAAACAAGAGGCAATAGTGATGAGGAATGTAAGAATCCCAAGAAGACAGAGCACCACGTTGGGTAATTCGTGTACCGATCTGCTTTGTGTTCGCAATGTATCCAGCAATATTTGTAAAAATTATGCAAGCTACTTTTCATATCATAGACATGTGTTGGCTATAACAAATTAAATAAACGCTTTGAAACCATACTGGACTAGCTGATTTCAACTCTTCGATGTGCAAGTCGTAGTCCTATGTTCCAAACTGACGGCTCAATCATAACTGAGCCTACTTTTTTTTTTTTTATGAAAGCTCTTACTACCCTGTTAACTAAATAAAATAGCAGCAGATTTACTTTTTAGAAGTAAAATCTGCAATATTTTTTAATAGCCTTCATGAATTTTAATCTTATACCTCATTGAATGCAGAGAGGTATCAACCATCTGTGTATTTCAAATCTTGTGGACACAGAAAACGGAGAGGATCAGAGAGCAGAAATAGGCAAAACAATTACAACGAAAAAGATGACACCGAATTTTTGAGTGTAATAAGCACGTCTTTTGAATCCGTTCTGATGCAAATTCAATTTATCAAAGCTATTCAAAGGCAATAGAACCGGTATGGAAAACAATAGTCTCTGACGGAAGAAAGAAGTTTTTCAATCGGGTCTTTAATCCCTCAGATATTGGTGTAAACGGAATCTTGAGCTTACGAACTCTTAGAAACAGAGTTATTGACAAAAATAAGATGTGGCTTTACGTCCCCTGGTGGGAAAACAATGCATTATGTTAGGAAGAATTTATTCTCAAAAGATTTATCCATATGAGCGGTATCGCTTCAAGAAAAAAAAAATTAGTCGAGTTTTCAGGAGCCCAGATTTTGCTACAAATACATCAGAAGCAGAAATTAACACTTATGACCACTGGTGGCCAAACCATTCTTTACAAAACCTTAGAAAATATGTGAAAAATATTTTCCATCAGGTCTTATATGCGATACAGGAAGAATTTTTCAAATCGGACTTTAAGGAGCCGAAAACGCAATTTACCTTTATGCGCCCTAGCGGAAAGTCTTAAATGATTTACATGAAAATTTTGAATTGATAGGAAAAACATTTCGCATCAGAAACACTATCCAACAACGAAGAAATTTTTCAAATTGGACTTTTAGAAGTAGAGATATTGACAAAAATGAGATATACATCTACGCCCCCTGGCGTAGAAACCATGCAATATTTCAAGAAGAAAGTGTTCCTAAAAGGTTTGTCGACATGAGTAGCATCGGTCAACCAAAGACTTTTCTTTCAATCCCGATTTTAGAAGCTCATATTTTGCTGCAAATACATCAGAAGTGGAAATTAAGACTTACGCCAACCGGTAGCAAAACCATTTTTTTTTTAATTAGAAATTATGTGCAAAGGATTTCTCGTCAGGAGTTGTATCCGGTGCAGAAGGAATTTTTCACATCGGAGGTTTAGAAGCAGAGAAATAGTGGGAAACGCAATTTACCTATACACCCCCAAGCGGAAAGTCTACGAATTACTTGAAAATTTTGAAATTATATGAAAAACATGTCATACTGGAAACACTATCCAACAAAAAAGGAATTTTTCAAATCGAGACCCTAGAAGTAGAGATATTGACAAAAATAAGATATACATCTACGCCCCCTGGCGTTGAAACCATGCACTATTTTAAGAAGAAAATGTTCCTAAAAAGTTTGTCGACATAAGTAATATCGGTCTACACACGATGGTTTTTTTAATCGAGAATTTAGAAGCTCATATTTTGCTGAAAATACATCAGAAGTGGAAATTAAGATTTACGCCTCCTGGTGGCCAAACTATTTTTTTACAAAAATTAGAAATTATACGCAAACGATTTCCCATCAGGAGCTGTATCTGGTGCAGAAAGAGTTTTTCAAATCGGAGATTTAGAAGCAGAGATATAGGGCAAAACGCACTTTACCTTTACGCCCCCTAGCGGACAGTATATGAATTACTTGAAAAATTTGAAATTATATGAAAAATATGTCACACATAAAACACTATCCAACAAAGAAGAAATTTTTCAAATCGGACTTCTAGAAGTAGAGATATTGACAGAAATATGATATACATCTACGCTCCCTGGCGGAGAAACTGTGGGATATTTTAGGAAGAAAATATTCCGAAAAGGTTTATCGATGTAAGTGACATCAGTCCACGAAATAATTTTTTCAATCGATATTTTTGAAGCTCAGATTTTATGGCAAATACATCAGAAGCAAAAATTAACACTTACGCCCCCTGGTGGCCAAAGTATTCTTTACCAAAAATTCAAAATTATATGCAAAAGATTTTCCATTAGAAGATTTATCTGCTGGAAAAAAGATTTTTTCAAATCGGAGTTTTAGGAGAAGAGTTATCGGGGAAAATGTAATTTAATTTTACGCCTCCTAGCGGAAAATCTGTGCGTAATTTGAAAATGAAACTATATCTAAAACACTCTTCTATATAAATGGAATCGAAAGATTAAAGAATTTTTTCAATCGGATGTTTAGAAGCAAATATGTGGATTAAAACGTAATTTTGAATTCGACATCATCTGCATTTACGCCTCCTAGCGGCAAAATTGTGCATCGTAAAAAAAAGAAATAAAGGATCATCATTCGCATATTTCAAGCTTCGGAATGCAAAAAGAATTTTTCAAATCGGACTAATAGTTGCAGGGATACCGTGGGTACAGGCGGACTGACGGACGGAAGGACAAACCGATAACAGAAGCACGATCTTTTTTTACAAAACGTGCCAAAAAGCAAGTTGAAGTGTTTAAGGATTCATCTTTTATATAAAACACAAAACGTCTGTTTGTCTGAAGTAGCAAAAACTCTCGAACGGCCAGCTGTGTACTTGTGAAATTTGCATAGCTTATTAATACTGGAATTTCTAGGTCAACGCAACTATTTTAAGATCTCTACGTTGTTCCGTTCGCGAGTTATGAATTGATCAATAAGCTAATCAATAAAGTCAGCGTCGTTTGCTACGTAATCGTTATCTGAAATCACGTGACTGCATTCATCGCCGCGGCACATCCACAGATGTTCCTATTTTTTGAGAACTCTGCATAAAAAATGCAAAAACGAACTTTGCGAAATATTAACGAAACGGGCTAAAATTTTAAACAAATCCATGAATTGGTAATAAGAGGAGTCCCTAAAAATTTAACCGGAATCCAGTCAAAACTTTTAAAATAGGTATGGAATTTTTAATTCATTGGTAAGCAGAAGTATATACGCAGAAACGGTTAATAAAATTTTGATGGCCAATTTAAAAAGTTATTTACCGATTCAGACGAAATTTGGAGGTCGTGTTCCTATTAACAATTTATGGTGTTCATTAAAATTTCAGCCAGTTTCATAAAATATTCGCAAAGATATGTTTTAAACTTTTTTATCCCAGAGATTCGACCCTCAAAGACGTCTGAAACAGAAATCACGTGATGCATTTGATGCTTCTCACATGGACAGCTGTATGTTGGAATGTCAAGAGGAAAGGATCCAACAAAATTATATATTGTGACCGATGAAGGAGAAACCACAAATGTTGTGTACGGCCAAGTGCTGAAATAATCACTCTTATGAATAAGTAATTTGTAATTTGTGAAATCAGCTTTTTCCTTTCTTGCAAGCTCAATTTTTTCCCCGATTTTTTCAGTGGCGTATAAGGGAATATGAAATTAATAAGCCTAAATCCCGGGCAAAGCCGGGTAGTAAAGTTAGTACTTAATAAAACAATATCAGAAAATGATTCACTTACAAGGAAATGCTGATGACTTTCAGTTTCCAAACCACAAAGTTGTCACGTCAATAAGACATCACTTCAATAATTGAAGAAGAAACACAGCAGTTGGACGACAGAATAAAACTCATGTAATAATGCTTAATAGCAATTAGAATGCTTGTAGCACAACAACGCTTAGACCAACAACCGTTTAGATAAAGAGCAGACCAACGTCGTTACTTATAATAACCTAATCGATCTCTCCGATGACTCGTCTGTGTCTCGTTTGTTTTCTCACAGCTATACAGAGCTATTTATAGTCTGGTCTGCTGACTTGATTAACTCCCAGCAGTGTTGATCAAAAGAATAAGCTCTTGGGAGTCCCGACGTTACGATCAGTACAGAAAAAATTGAAAGAGGAAATTACAATTTACGTAAGAGAAAGTAAATCAAAAACGGAAAGTTTAAAAGGTGGTATATGTTACAGAACCAAACGGAATTTTTAAAAGTCCAAAATTCATAGCCTACTGTGTGCAACTGGAAACAAAGTAAATCACCATCAAGGATTAAAAGCATGTTCATTTTGGGGAAATCTGAAAAAAAAAAAAAAAAAAGGGCCTCGCGACATCCGCAGAGCAGTGTAAAAATGGCTACTTACGTTGAAAAAGGCACCAAAGACGACTACGCTATCTGTCATACTTTTGTTGTGAAGCGACATATGATGATACACCGTAAAATCTATTGCGGCACGGAGATGAGAACTATAAGATCGCCTGTCGTAGCGGCGGGTATAGATTTACTATACATTTATTTTAGAATTGTTTGTATTGCAGGAAATTAAACTGATAACGACTGCAAAGTAATGCCAGTTATCTCAATGAGATGCTTACAGCGGTATGTTATAATGAATGGACTTGATACTTCCGAAATTACTGTATACACAAATAAAATAACTCATCTTAAATAAGATTATCGAATATGTGAAGTTGAAGATGACGAAGCACTTATGAATATACACTCATCGTCAAAAAAAATAGTTGCACCCAAAAGGACGTGTCGGATTGCAATGCTATTCGAGAGGAAGGTAAAGGTTTCCAGGAACAATAAATGATTAAACATTTAAACTCATATGGGAAATATTTATTCAGCTACACGCCAATAAGTAGTATCTCTCAGTATGGCGTCGGGCCTCCATGTTTGCTCATACAGCATGCCAGACGTCCCGAATGCGCGTTTCCTCGCTCGGGAGTGAATTATTCTAACCGACTAAACTACACCGACGGAATGTATTGCTGCAGATTTGTTTTCTTGACACGTGATTCACCTGTGCAGAACCTCACATAATCTCCCTCTTATTTATTTTTTATTTTTTTGAGAAGAAGGAATTTTTATTAATTCCATACGATATGTAGAACAACCCACTTTTCGAAGAATCCAGCGGCCAGTAGATTCATTTTCACAATTGGGCGCCAATGTGAAAATTAAAGATTGACGAAAATCGGGTCTTTTGCTTCGGAGTGTGTTGTTCTAACCGACTAAGCTACACCGATGAAATGTATTGCTGCAGATTTGTCGTCTTGACATGGGTTTCACCTTTGTAGTACGTCACAGATCATTGGTGAATTTTCCCTCAGGCTTTCAGAAGTTTTGGGACCCACAAAGTAGCAACCTTTGACATTGCCTGCTGTTCTACCAGAATGCTTTTTTTTTTATTTTTGGTTGAAGGTTTAAAGACCACCGTGAGCAACTCAATGGGCTATAAGCAGTCGCCCGCCCCTAATTTAGGGCCACTAGCTCCAGGGAACGGAGAGAGCTAGTGTCGTAAGACAAACACAACATCCATGCCTCACGGGAGTCGAACCCGGATCCATCTCGGACGAATGGTCATAAGCCAGCGCTGAGACCACTCCGCCACCGGAGAGGTCTTCTACAGAATGCTATCAGTTGTTGTTATTAAAATGTGCAAAGTCTCACTTACTTGCCTGGTCTTTAAATGTGTATCTTGAAGTAACGTTTCTTGCAAGTTGTCACATTTTCTTGAGTGATGTTTTCAAAGAGCCTGCCTCAGCGGGTGTGATCTTCTGCACTTGCTGTTCCACTATGAATTCCTGAATTCCGCTGCTCACTTATTTGCGTTATTGTATGAAGTGGCATGTTTTCCCTAGTGTTGCTAATATATTTTCATGATATCCTTTGCCGCCAACCCCTTTTTTTAAGAAGATACTTTCTCACAGCTCTGAACTCTTGCTTCTCTATGATTTTTTTCCTTGAACCATCTGGTCTCCTTCTAGGACCAGCAAAATAAACGAAATAAAGAATATAACTATGAATCCGAAAAATAGTCTCTAGGCAAAAATAAAATGCCGAACCTACAACTAACGCTTCCTTTATGAACTTTCTTGAAACCCTACGTATAATGTTTAAATTTTCAAAGCTCACTGGAAGGAAGGTATCAAAACAAGAAAGTGTCTTCACGGAAATGTTTATTCGGTGTCCTCTACGGTATGCCAGAAATAACACTTGAATGTAATTATACACTTACTGTAGGATAATAACTCCAAAACTTGACACACTATCTAAAACGATAGACAAATATTGTAGATGTTACAGGCAGATGGGTGTCAAATCAATGAAACGAAGTTGACAAGTAGCTTTACTATCCGCCAAAATAGTTTCTTCATCAACTTCTACGAAAAATGCCACACCCCCTGTTGCCACCACTAAAAAATTTCTTCGTCTACGTCACAGGAAGAAGTACAAGGTGTCATGCCCCTTTTTGCCATCCGCCAAAAAGTTTCTTCATCAACCTCTAAGAAAAAAAATACTCCCCCTGTTGCCACCATCAAAACGTTTCTTCGTCTACATCCCGGGAAGAAGAGGTACAAGGCCACGCGATCGGATGTGACGTCAGAGGTAGGCCACGTGACCGGAAGTGAAAGTAAGGTATGCCTGACGCCGGTAGCAGCTCATTATTCATCGCACAAACGCAAAGCGATCTTTGAGATTTATACAGTATATTGCTTGACCTCTGACCGATGTTGCCACATAAAAAAAAAAAACTTTTGGGACTTCACGTAGTTTCATCGAGAAATAAACAAAATTTACATAAACAAAGCCCGAAAGTTAAATACGTTATATGCATTACTGTATTTGGTAATAAAGATTTCATTATCAGAATCACTGCCATCTTTGCCGCTGGAAGCCTTGCGATGGTTTCAGAAACAACTTTCAAATCCCGTATAGATTTACTTGTAATCATTTCATTAAGATGCCTCAATGAGAAATGACATTACATTTCGCCCATGCAACTATCTCCCGCTTCCAGTTGTCAATTTGCAAATTTCTATTAACAAGTTTTCGTACACAGATATTTCCCTTACGCATGCAGCTGGAAGAGTCAACCAATCGGTTGTTCTCCGATTTGTCGTCTCCTACTGATTTTAACATTCAATAAGCTTGTCTGAATTCCCCATAGAACCTCGTGCACTTAACACACAACCCTAAGTCGATCTTCGTAACTTTCTAAACCGTGATTCAAACAAATGGAAAGCAACTAACAGAATCAACAATGGCTCGTCCTACGTAAGAGAACAGACGCCCATCACAACCGTTTTCAGTTTTGCTAGGATGAACTACTATTGACGTTTCGGAACACTGAGTATGGCCATGTACCATTCTCCCATCTTTGTAGTATATCACTGCTGTTGCGTTTCAGATCAGGGAAATTATTTTCTTTTATTGGAGTGTGTTATTGATTATACACTAGGAGCTGCGCCTCTAGGTTCGCTACGCTCGTTTCTAGAGTAGCGCTCGGGCCCTGCAGCCCGATCTCCGGCTATATCACATGAAATGAAAACTGGAAAATTCATATAAATTTCAATTTTTATTGCATGTCTAAGCGAATAAGGCTTGTTATTCCGAAGTTTCAGAGTTTTTCTACTACCGTTAATTTTTGGAAGGTCAGGCTTTTGTCGTTTGAACTTATTGCACTTACTAAATTTACCACTAAGGAAAACAAAAGCGGTCCAAAAAGCATTTTCGTAAATCGTAAACCGTTATGCTAAACCGTTAAGGTGGAGGTCAAGTAATTTTGCTTCCTATACTTCCAATGGAAAAACTTTTGTACACATGTCCTTAATAATTAGTGTGTTCCCAAGGATGAAAATTTGAATAACGATTAAAATACCTTCATATTATAACTTGGAATATTTATTATTTTCTAACACATAACCATAATTATATTAAAAATCAATAACTCCTCCTTTGGTGGTGTCGGGACCAGAAAAAAGATGGCGCGACCTGTACTTTGATGACGTCAGTAGACAAACAAATGTTGGATTACATACTTATGGTTATGTTTTAGAAAATATTAAGTATTCCAAGTTACAAAATGAAGCTACTTTAATCGATGTTCAAATTTTCATCCTTGGCAACGCATTAATTGTCCAGAAAAAAGATGGCACGACCTGTACTTTGATGACGTCAGTAGACCAACATATGTTGGGTTGCATAATTATGGTTATGTTTTAGAAAATATTAAGTATTCCAAGTTATAAAATGAAGCTATTTTAAACGATGCTCAAATTTTCATCCTTGAGAACGCATTAATTTTAAATAAAATGTGTACAGAAGTTTTTCCATTGGAAGTATAGTAAGCAAAATTACTTGACGTTCACCTTAAACAACTGAGATAGCTTTACCAACACAGAATATACATAACAAATTCTCTGCGTCACTTTGGCACCAGGTCAATGGACCAGAACGTTCCTCTGTGGTTATCGTGAAGACAGACGAGCCGTTCGTTTCTTTCCTTTGCGTCTTTAAAATATGCTTAAAAATCAGAAAATGACTTTTTCTTAAATTTTGATTTAGTAAAAAAAGATGATAGTTGTAAGTTTAAGCTGTAAAAAATGTAAAGCGTTATGATTTATAGCTTGCCATATATCCGTTTTTTTAATGGATCCCATCGCGAAATAGAGAATTTTGTGAAATTTAGAAATTTAATTTCTCGCAAAATAAATCGAGATTCAAAACAAGAAAGATGACACTGAATTTTCGGGTGTAATAAACACGTCTTTTGAATCCGTTCTGACGCAAATTAAATTTATCAAAACTATTCAAAGTCAATGGAATCGGTATGGAAAACAATACTATCAGACGGAAGAAAGAAGTTTTTCAATCGGGTTTTTAATCCCTCAGATATTGCTGTAAACGGAATCGTGAGCTTACTCCCTCTGGTTGCAGACTTGTGCGTTAAGAAAAACATAAATTTATATGAAAAACATTTCGCACCGGAAACGCTCTAAAACACAGAAAGAATTTTTCAAATCGGAGTCTTAGAAACAGAGATATCGACAAAAAAAAAGATGTGACTTTACGTCCCCTGGTGGTAAAACCATGCATTATTTTAAGAAGAAAGTATTCTCAAAAGGTTTTTCCATATGAGCGATATCGGTCCAAGAAAAAAAATTTAGTCGAGTTTTCAGGAGCCCAGATTTTGCTACAAATACATCAGAAGCAGAAATTAACACTTATGCCCCTGGTGGCCAAACCATTCTTTACCAAACATTAGAAATTACGTGCAAAATATTTCCCATCAGGAGCTGTATCCGGTGCAGAAATAATTTTTCAAATCGGAGATTTAAGAGCAGAGATATAGGAGGGAAAGCAATTTACCTATACACCCCCTAGCGGAAAGTCTGCGAATTACTTGAAAATTTTTGAAAGTTTATGAAAAACATATCACACTGGAAACACTATCCAACAAAGAAGGAATTTTTCAAATCGGACTCCTAGAAGCAGAGAGATAGACAAAAATAAGATATACATCTACGCCCCCTGGTGTAGAAATCACGCATTATTTTAAGAAGAAAATGTTTCTAAAAGGTTTCTCGACATGAGTAGTATCGGTCTACAAACGACGTTTTTTTCATTCGAGAATTTAGAAGCTCTTATTTTGCTGCAAATGCATCAGAAACGGAAATTAAGATTTACGCTCCCTGGTGGCCAAAACATTTTTTTACAAAAATTAATAATTATGTGCAAAAGATTTTACACCAGGATCTGTATCCGGTGCAGAAAGAATTTTTCAAATCGGAGATTTAGAAGCAGAGATATAGGGGGAACGCAATTTACATATACGCCACCAAGCGGAAAGTCTATGAATTATTTGGAAAATTTTGAAATTTTATGAAAACCATGCCACACTGAAAGCATTATCCAACAAAGAAGGAATTTTGCAAATCGGACTCCTAGAAGTAGAGATATTGACAAAAATATGATATACATTTACGCCCACTGGCGGAGAAACTGTGTAATATTTTAAGAAGAAAATATTCCTAAAAGTTTATCGATACGAGTGGCATCAATCCACGATATAATTTTTTCAATCGATATTTTAGAAGCTCAGATTTTATGGCAAAAACATCAAAAGCAAAAATTAACAGTTACGCCCCTAGTGGCAAAAGTATTATTTACCAAAAATTTGAAGTTAAATGCAAAATATTTTCCATCAGGAGGTGAATTCGCAGAAGAAAAATGTTTTTAAATCGGAGTTTTAGAAGCAGAGTTATGGGGGGAAATATAATTTAATTTTACGGTCCCTAGCGGAAAATCTATGAGTAATTTGAAAAAGTAACTATATCAAAACTACTCTTCGACATAAATGGAATCGAAAGGTAAAATAATTTTTTCAATCGGATGTTTAGACGCAAATATGTGGAATAAAAAGTATTTTTAAAAAAGAAATGAAGGGTCATCATTCGCCTATTTCGAGCTTCCCAATGCAAAAAGAATTTTTCAAATCGGATTAATAGTTGCAGAGATATCGTGGGTACAGGCGGACGGACGGGCAAACCAGGAACATAAGCACCATCTTTTTTTACAAAGACGTGCTGAAAAGGGCGACGAGGTGCAACTATTCGGTCATGGCACTGCATGCCTACAAAGTTTCGTGGATCTGTTGTTGTTAGTGTGTCCGGAATGCGACCTGATAGCACTTTTTTGCTTACCTTAACTTTGAAATACAATAGCTCTTGAAGTATCGCCAGAATCGAAAAACAGTTTATTTCAGCGTGTTTTCAAAACAATGCTCTACAAACGATGTAAATTTCGTATTTTTGTGTTCAATACGTTTTGCGCTGCGAACTAGGAAAGGAAGAGTGTCGCTAAATTTCTAAAACAGCGGCAACAGTTACTTTTTGTAGAATAAAGAGAAACATTTTTACAGGAAACGTTTTGGTAGTATCGCGTGTTTCACTGCTGAAAATTATTTCTGACTGTAAAGTGGATGTACGAGTAAATACTATGTCTGATTTCAGAGTTTCGAAAAATTCAAATCTCAAGAAAGGTACCTAATTGGTATTTTTTTTTTTAATAAAATTCCTTGTTTAACGACCACCATCAACAAATCTATGAGATATAAGCAGTCGTCCGCCTCTAATTTAGGGCAACTGGTTCCAGGGAAAGGAGAGATCCTGAGCCGTAAGGCAACAAAACCATCCATGCCTCACCCGTGATTCGAGCATGGGCCCATTTCAGACGAATGAGAACATGCAAGCGATTAGACCACTGCGTCAACGGGGCTGCTTAGTAATCATGCCTCTTTGAAATGGATCCATTGGGTATACACTGAATGGCCACTTGATTATACGAGCACTATGGCAGGACGCATTATCTTGTTAAAAGTAGCCATCGCCATCGTGTGTATCCTGTCATGCGGATGGTAAACCATCCGCATGACAGGATGCACTTGGTCCGCAATGAGTTTAGATATGATGCGCCAGTCAGACGTTGATCAACACAAATTAAAGAGCCCAAAGCATGCCAGGAAAACATTCCCCAAACCAAAACGTTGCCTCCACCAGCTTGAAGGGTTGTAGCAATGCATTTGGGGTCCACGCTTTCGTGCTGTTTCCGCCAAATTCTCACTCGGCCATCGGCATGGTGCAACTGAAAACGTGATTCATCGGACCACATAATTTGTTTCCAATTATCGATTGTCCAATCCTTGTGCTCCTGTGCGAACTGGAGACGTTTTCTTTTGTTAATTGCAGACAGCAAAGGTGTTTGAACAGGCCTTCGGCTGCCATATCCCATCTGATGCTGTGTACGGCGAACAGTGCGTGCAGAGATCATTTGAGGGGATCCTTGATTAAGATGATTAAGATAGTCTGTAATTTGCTGCACTGTTGCCCTTCTGTTGTCTGTTACCAGTCTGGACACTCTCCGTTCCGCCCGAGCAGTCACTAGTCGATGACGACCACACGTTGCACGTAGAGACCCAGTTTTTTGGCTGACAGTCCAGTCTTTAAACACTTTAACAACAGCTGCCCTGGAACATTTCACGGATGCGGCGGTTTCGGTGATGCTTGCTCCATGGCTCCGAGCTCTTACAATCATCCCACGTTGAAAGTCCGTCAAATCGCATTTTTTACCCATCTCGTCACCCAAAAATCAATTTTGCTACTGTCGCAAGCACTAAGCTTTCCCTTTTTATACTAGCCTCGCCCTCTGGCGGCAATAGCGTGCAGCCATAGCTCATTTGCTTAAAACTGTCAGGTGGTCATAATAAAGTGGCCACTCGGTGTATATACACTGTACGGAATATTTTGCAGTGTTTGAGGTCACGAATGGTGTATTGGTCAACGTTCGAAACTGCCGTGTCAAAGTATCCGGAACGATCCCACTAGGTACGAACTCTCGAACCACTGAGTATCCCACATAGGAGTATTCCGCCGTCTGAGCACGATTAACAGAAATTTAAATTGTATCACGAATTAAAAGCATTTAATATATGCAGGTTCAAAAGTGCCTTAAAAAACATGAGTATTTCAGACCCACTATGGGTCCATCATCAGATATGAGTACACTGATTATAACTGCAGGATTAAACTGTGAAAAATATTTGCAAAAGAAACCATATTGATTTTGGTGTTAAAACGAAAAATATACTATCCATGATAAAAAAAAAAGAAAAAAAAAAGAAAGAGATCCCATCAAAATATCAAAGAAATTTGGTTATATGTGAAATTCCTTTGAAAGCAGAGTCACCTACGGCAGCTGATAAGGTGTCCATAGGATTGACCTCTAGTTCCCTAGAAACTAGAATTACGGAACATCGACACAACATTTGAACTATTAGGTGCTTTAATTAATGCCCGGTTTTACCCAGTAGAGCGCAGCAGTGGAGCGCTGTGACCCGGGCCACACGTGACCTCTCTTGCGCACGTACGTACCGTCCGTTGTCTGGGCGAAGCATTATGTGACACGCGATCGGTGGGCACAGAACACGAGTTTGTATCGCATTCACGATGTCGAGTTTCGTACCAAAAATTGGAGCATTTGCGGGAAGCATTACTCTTCTGCTTTCATCTCAAGAAATCTGCAGCGGAAAGTCATCGTTTGCTAGTGCAGGCCTATGAGGAACATGCCCTAACGGAAACAACATGCAGAGAGTGGTTCCGACGCTTCAAAGCCAACGAATATGACGTGAAGGACAAAGCTCCCTGGGCAGCCGAAAAAGTTCGAAGATGGCGCTTTGGAGGCCTTATTAGACGAGGATTCATGTCAGATGCTCCACGAGTTGTCTGAAACACTACGGGTCGATGAGTCAACGGTTAGCAAACGTTTAAAGGCAATGGGAATGATCCAGAAGCTCGGAAACTGGATCTCACATGACAAGGTTATTCTTCTCCACGGCAACGCTACACCTCATATCGCCAAATCCGTGAAAGAAATCTTGGAGGTACTTGGCTGGGACTTCTTACCCCACCCGCCTTATCCCCCGGACATTGCTCCCTCGGACTTCCATTTGTTCCGGTCGCTACAACATGGCCTGTCAGAGCAGCACTTCCTTTCTGTCGCGGATATCCAAAAATGGTTCAATGAATGGTTCGCCTCGAAAGAACCTGCATTTTTCTACAGCGGAATCCATTTGTTACCTCAACGGTGGGAAATGGTCGTAGCTGCCAACGGACACTACTTTGAATAGACTATCCTGTACCGTTCTGTGGCAGCACACAGGTGTTTGTTTGCAAAAAACAGCGGGAATCAATGCAAACACCTAATAGATCAGAAGCAAAGCCCTCTCACGATTTTACTTTGAATAGACAAGCCCTCTCACGACACTACTTTGAATAGACTATCCTGTACCGTTCTGTGGCAGCACACAGGTGGTTGTTTGCAAAAAACAGCGGGAATCAATGCAAGCACCTAATAGATCAGAAGCAAAGCCCTCTCACGATTTTCGAATGGAGGTGAATACTTCCCCAACTGGAACGAGGCCTCAATCTTAGTCACACCCTTTAAAAAATCACCCTTGCTATTTACGGAAAGCCTCATTATACATAGCCTAGAACATTTATGCTGCAATGATTCCACATCTCTATATATCCCACAAGCTTGGATAAAACTGAAAATGATGGGACGAATAATTCACCATCAAATATGTAAAATCAGCTTACAAAAATAATGACTTTGGTTTACGGCATATGCGCAGAACATCGTTTCCTCCACACTTTACGTTTTTACGTCACAGTACTTGAACTCTAATCCTTTTATACATGAGCTTCGAACGATGTCCCACAGTGTACTCACATCTGATGATGGACCCATAGTGGGTCTGAAATACTTATGTTTTTTAAAGCATTTTTTATGTTTTTTAAGAATACAATTTTAATTTCTGTTAATCGTGCTCAGACGGCGGAATACTCCTGTGTGTGACTCATGGCACGAAATTTTTTGTGTTGCACTGAGTATTCGCCGTGCGTCAAGTAGGCGCGTTAAGCTGTCGCACCATGGGTACTGTCCCCTTCCCCCGGTTACAAATAAGGTCGTCTTCCTCCCCTTTCTACCGCGCGTCCATGTGACTTTCTTCTCAGGCACAAATCTCCTAGCTTCCTACTTCTAAAAGTTATTTAACCCTTTAACGACCATGACACAAAAATCTTGCATCACTCTAAATAACACAATGCCCGAAACTGCCTGTTGCTTCACTTCTTTTTTAATTACAACAATAGTGACTGAGGATGACTCTTGCTGATCCCCCATATGTCGAGAAAATTTGAAGAATCAGTAAGGACAAGAAATCTGACTCACTCTAGACAGACGTTTTGGGCGTCTATGGCCGTTTGTACATACGGACGTTTTGGGCGTTATGGTCGTTAAAGGGTTAAGACCTGGGATCAGACACTCCCTTCCTAAAATCCTCTGCATAAATCTGTTCTTCAGCAGTGTTTGGCATCGCGCCACGAATTGTATTGTATCAGATATTCCCAGAAATATTTTCTAAATCAGTTTAACATTGCGCGCAGAATTTTTTTTTTTACTTCAATATGAAAGTGATTTCACTGCAACATCGAGGAGCAGTGAAGTAGGAGTCGCAGTAAATACGTCTCTTCGAAATGGCCCCATTGAGCATACATGCACTGAACCGAATGTTTTGCAGTGTTTGACAACACGCCACGAATTGTTCTTTCCTCCCACTGTCAAATACCTCCGGAAACATTTTTTGAATTGTTCCATTCACTGCCACCAGAAAATTTTGTTTCACTGCAATATTAAAGTGGCTTCACTGTAACGCCGAAAAGCAGTACAGTAAAACAGTTTCCGGGAAAAGATCCGTTCAATAACTTTAGGGGTCTTACACTGATATCTTTCAGATAGTATAGTGAAACTAAATTGCGGAATCCTTCATGGTTATACAAAACGAACATTTTTTGGCTTCAACATACATCTTTTTCTTTTTATTTCCGGTTTTATGTCCTCTCTAAGCAGCTAAAGCTATGAGAATGCGTTCGTTCCTAATTACAAGTCACTGATTCCAAGAAAGGAATTCGGACAAATACAATATCCATGATTTATCTGGGAATCGAGACTCGGCCAAACACCGACGATTAACTAGAAACTCGTAACTCCGACCTGTCAGCTACCGGGGAGGCTCTATACAAGTTCACCCATATTGAAATCGTGAAAATCATCTGTACTTTTTTTGCTGCTTGAAAGTATGTTAATGCCAGGTGTTTCTCACTCTTTTTTCCGATCTTGAAATAAAACTATAGATCAAACTCTTTTTTTTTAGCACGTCTTTTGTAAACAAAGATCGTGCTTCTGTTATCGGTTTGTACGTCCGTCCGTCGGTCTGTACCCAAGATATCTCTGCAACTATTAGTCCGATTTCAAAAATTCTTTTTGCATTGGGAAGCTTGAAATATGCAAATGATGATCCTTTATTTTTTATTTTTTTACGATGTACAATTTCGCCGGTAGAGGACGTAAATGCAGATGATGTCGAATTCAAAAATACGTTTTATTCCACATATTTGCTTCTAAACATCTGATTGAAAAAAAAAATTATCATTCGATTCCATTTATATCGAAGATTATTTTAGATATAGTTACTTTTTCAAATTACGCATAGATTTTCCGCTAGGGGGCGTAAAAGTAAATTACATTTTCCCCGATAACTCTTCTTCTAAAACTCCTATTTGAAATTTTTTTTCTTCAGCGCATGCATCTCCTCATAGAAAATCTTTTGCATATTATTCCAAATTTTTGGTAAAGAATGCTTTGACCACCAGGGGGCGTAAGAGTTAATTTTTGCTTCTGATGCATTTGCCATAAAATCTGAGCTTCTAAAATATCAGTTAAAAAATTTCTTTGGTGGACTGATGCCACTCACATCGGTGAACCTTTTCGGAATATTTTCTTAAAATATTACACAGTTTCTCCGCCAGGGGCGTAGATGTACATCTTATTTTTGTCAATATCTCTACATCTAGCAGTCCGATTTGAAAAATTATTTGTTTGTTGGATAGTGTTTTCCGTGTGACATGTTTTTCATGTAATTTCAAAATTGGCAAGTAATTCATAGACTTCCCGCTAGGTGGCGTAGCGGTAAATTGCGTTTCGCTCTATATCTGTGCTTTTAAATCTCCGATGTGAAAAATTCTTTCTGCTCCGGATACAGCTCCTGATGGGAAATCGTTTGCACATAATTATTAATTTTTGTAAAAAAACTAGTTTGGCCACCAGAGGGCGAAAATCATAATTTCCGCTTCTGTTGTATTTGCAGCAAAATATAATGTTTTAAATTCTCGATTGAAAAAAACGTCGTTTGTTGACCGATACTACTCATGTCGACAAACCTTTTAGAAACATTTTCTTCTTAAAATAGTGCATGGTTTCTACGCCAGGGGGCGTAGATGTATATCTTATTTTGGTCAATATATCTACTTCTAAGAGTCCGATTTGAAAAATTCCTTCTTTGTTGGATAGTGTTTCTAGTGTGACATGTGGTTCATATAATTTCAAAAACTTCAAGTAATTCAAAGACTTTCCGCTAGGGGGCGTAAATGTAAATTGCGTTTCCCAATATATTTCTGCTTCTAAATCTCTGATTTGAAAAATTCTTTCTGCACCGCATACAGCACCTGATTTGAAATCGTTTGCACATATTTTCTAATTTTTGTAAGAAATGGTTTGGCCACCAGGTGGCGTAAGTCTTAATTTCCGCTTCTGTTGTATTTGCAGCAAAATATGAGCTTCTAAAATCTCGACTGAAAAAAAAAGTCGTTTGTTGACCGATACTACTCCTCATGTCGACAAACCTCTTAGGAAAATTTTCTTCTTGAAAAAATGCATGGTTTCTACACCAGGGGGCGTAGATGTATATCTTAATTTTTTCAATATCTCTACTTCTAAGAGTACGATTTGAAAAATTCCTTCTTTGTTGGATAGTGTTTCCGATGCGAAATGTTTTTCCTATAAATTCAAAATTTTCAAGTACATCATAGACTTTCCGCTAGGGGGCACAAAGGTAAATTGCGTTTTCTGCGTTATTTCTGCTCCTAAAGATCTGGATTTGAAAAATTCTTCCTGTATCGCATACAAGACCTGATGGAAAATATTTTTCACATACTTTCTAATGTTTGGTAAAGAATGGTTTAGCCACCAGGGGTCATAAGTTTTAATTTCTGCTTCTGAAGTATTTGTGGCAAACTCTGGGCTCCTGAAAACTCGACTAATTTTTTCTTCGACCGATACCGCTTATATGGATACACCTTTTGAGAATACTTTCTTCCTAAAATAATGCATGGTTTTCCCACCAGGGGACGTAAAGTCACATCTTATTTTTGTCGATATCTCTGTTTCTAAGAGTTCTTAAGCTCACGATTCTGTTTACAGCAATATCTGAGGGATTAAAGACCCGATTGAAAATCTTTTTTCTTTCGTCAGATCTAATGTTTTCCATACCGGTTCCATTGACTTTGAATAACGTTGATAAATTTAATTTGTGTCAGAACGGATTCAAAAGACGTGCTTATTACATCCGAAAATTCGGTGTTATCTTTCTTGTTTGTTTTTTTCCTGTCACTCATTCAAACATTTCCTCTTTTTTTACAGGTTAATCTCAAAACTATCTGTTGAGTGACCGACACAGTATAAACCCGAGGGTGACATGGAAACTCATCTGCTAAACTGCACTCTAATGCCATTATCAGAAGAAAGGTGAGATACTATTAATATTTTACCGAAGTGCAACTCACATTCCATGCAAATCTCAGGGTGAAGATAGTGAAAAGAAGTTACGAATGAGCCAGCCTTGCAAGGATTTAGAGAATTAGTAACGAGATGGATCAATCATCCGCAGCACTTCTACAATCGTTTGGGCAGTAAAAGGTGGTTTCAAGTTACTGTTTCTAAAGGTGTCCATAAAAGCAATCGCATAACAATGAAGCAAGTGCTTGAATGCTTACAGTACATCACCAAGCTGAAAGCATGTGTTCCCTTCCAAATACCTAAGTTAAACAGCTTTGGGTGTGATCAGTTCTTAGGATTTGAGCGGTCAACGATCGTAGGAAACGTAATCCTCCTTGTGATATTTGGGAACGCATGTGTTTCCCGCGTTGCCTACGATCTCCCTTTGAGGGGATGTCGCTTGTCCCTAATTTAGCGCCACTGGGAAAGGGGAGAGCCAGTGCCGTAAGACAAACACAATATCTATGCCTCATCGGGATACAAACCCGGACCCGTTCGAGGACCAATGGCCAAAGGCCAGGGCATAGACCAGTGCGCCTCGAGGGCTGCTTCCAACGATGTGACCCAGTTATCTACAACACTGGCCACCCCGGTGGCTCAATGGTATCAGGTATGGATGGATCTTGTTGTATCCAACAGTGGTATCCCGGTGAGGGATGGATGTTGTGTTTGTCTTACGTCACTAACTCTCTCCCTTACTTGAAGACAGTGACCCTTAATTAGGGACGGGCGATTGCTTATATCCCATTAAGTTGCTCGCGGTGGTCGTTAAACCTCCAATAAAAAAATCTGTTACACTTTTGCACGTGCATTTCCAAAAAGTTCCGATCGCACCTCGTAATATGAAAAATTCCTCACTCCATTTTGGTCAACTAACTTTCGACGAAGGATATCTTCATCACGTATTCTTTTCTTTAGGTTATTATCCTCTTTCTTTAAAGTTGTTAAGATCCTACGTAGTATTTCAATTTGCTAGCAACTATCAGAGCGGAAAATGGTTTTCATTTGAGCTAAAAGCATAATAATCAGAAATAGTTTCACATCCGAAAATAGCGCATTCTGCTATTTGTTCAAAATCCGAGTCCACTGATGAAAAAACAAATAACTTCTCCACAGAGGAAATTTTGTTTAAGGATTTTATGTATTTTCGTAGATTACAAAATGAGAGACTTTCTGGAGGAGTGCTAATTTAAGTGTGTGGAAAGCATTATAAAATTTTCTATTACTATATCTGCTAAACGTTAAGTTGATCGGTATGTCACGCATTTGAACTCAATAATATTAATTTATAACACACATTTTCATCTTATGTACAGAAAGTATGGGGAACATGATGCAATTATAAAGTCCAATTTTTTTTTTACATTTTTATACCAAACTGACTGAAATCTGATTTTTTTTTAAATTCCTGTTTTTTAAACTTAAAAGGTTATAATGGATTATAATAAATATGTGGTTCTAAAATATTGGTAATTCAGCCCTTTCCACTCTGAAACCTAACTAACTTCTTATCGGAAAGTAAAATGCAAACTACTTGAAGGTGCTTTTTAGCTTAATGGTATTAAAACTATAACGCAAAACTTGAATGAGTCTAAAATTCCTTTCTTTAACGGGGTAAACACAAATGCTCAATTTTCGCCCAGATGTCGCACTCAGATTCGAGGCTTTGTCTGATAATAATATTTCCGACCTTATAACGTTAATATACATCGCTGATATGATTAAAAAATTATCATACGATGGAACAATCAGTTTTTCGTACATGTGACAGACGGTGGCTCAGATATCATACTTCCGCAGTACGGGAGGTACTATTGCTTTTTGCTTCGGCGTTTGTTTAGGTTTTGCTAAGTGTCTCACAGGTGCAAGAATATCCCTTGCTGCTTATCAGAAGAAACATTTTTGTCAATCCTCCACTGAACAAAAATGAAGAAAGAAAACAAAAGTACACTTAGAAAAAGAAAAAGTAAACCAGTACACAAAGAAAGCCCAGGATGAATTTACGAAATACGCCAAGTCTATTCAAGCGGCCGCATTTTTATTAGTCTTTGACTCACTGTTGGCGTTGGCAAATTGCAAAAGCTGTTCTCGGAGATAATGTACCGTTCAGTCACAAAATCATTAAACAAGAAGTAACTAAACTTTCAATAGAAAACAGAAACTCGTAGTGAAGGCTAAATATATATAGAGTTGACAAGAATATACCTTCTGGTAAGGAGCAAGGAACATAAAAGAGACGTAACAGATGGGAAAACGACCACAGCCCTGTGCAAGAAGTCATCCAAAAAGGATCTACTCCGTCATGGAACAGAATGAAGAAACTAGCACCTCATACAAAATGCGTTAGAGCAACTGTGCAGGAAAGTGTCGAAATCCTACAGAGGATGCTCAAACATTTTTAGAACGATTTTCCAGCAATATAATTAATGTTTAAAATAAAATTATTTCTTCCTTAAATGTTCTATCAGATAGCCATTTCTCTGGACAATTAACCTACATCTAGATTTCCTGGATAACACGACATTTTGTTAAAATTGGTAGTTGGTATTTTATTGCACTTATCTTCCACTGCTTTCCATAGTCAAATCATTGTTTTAGGTCTGCATTTAAAAAGCGCTGCTTTTACCAGTCTGAAGGCACAATAGTCTGTTGGTGACACATCAGGATACTTTGAAGGAATATGAGCAAAGGATTTAGACTTTATACCGGTCTCTTTTTTCATTTTTTTTCAAGAAGCAAACGGTTGATTTGGATATATCACTGCTAGCTTTATCCTCATGGAGTTCTACTGTTTGAAAGCTCTGTGAATGAAAGAATGGTATTTCCTCTTTAAATATGTTTTCCAGTCTAAAGGCACCATTTTACCAGTCTGAAGATACAATAGTCAATTGGTGACACTTCCGCGGACTTTGGAGAAATATGAGCAAAAGGTATGGACTTGATACCGGTCTCTCTTTTTCATTTTTTCAAGAAACAGAACGTGTAGATTTGGAAGTATGACTGGTAGCCTTGTTCTGATGGAGTTCTGCTCTTTGAAGGCTCTGTGGTTAAAAAAATGATATTTCCTCTTTAAATTAACGAATTTAAACATTGTTTTGGTGATCTTTAGAATTTATTTTATCATTCTTTTCAAATTTTCTTAACTTTAATTTCGCATTATACGAGAAACCAGCAGCAATCATGAATCCTTTACTGAAACGTTCTTTGGATTCTTGGATCCAAGTTAGTAAGTTTTTTTTTTCTGCTCTTTGGCGATCACTGAACATCAAAAATTAACTTTTTGATTGTTACAAAGACTGCATATGCGGAATCATACAGTATTTGCCATGCTGATTACAAACCTGCTTGCTAAATTGTGTTATCGGGCGTAGTTCTCTAGTAACCTGTTGTTTCAGTGTACTATTATCGCTCCCTGTCGGGTATCAGCGAACCACTACTACGTCTTATTCGCCGTAATGGGAAAAAGTTAAAAAGGTCAAAATTCAATTCTAAACAATTCACCCGTAAAATTTCGCCTAGTGGTGTGAACAATGAATTTGGATTCCCTAAATAAGGGTCTCCCAGCTCAGGGTCGACAAATGAATCGTGTTGTGTTTCATATGAATTAGCATGGGGTTTCCATGCTCATCGCTTACAGCTCCTGCGTTCTGTGGATAAAAGTCCAAATGCAAGTGAAGCAAATGTGTTTTAAGGGATATATTGCGTTCCGTAGCCTTATAGTTTTCTAGAAGCTCAGTAACAAGCTCTTTACAATTTTCTGCCTTCCGATTACCTAAAACGTTCAGTACCACATCTTTAAAGGACTTCCCTGCAGCAGCTTCAGTCTCATTCAAAGTGCCTTCAAATGCAAGATCACGCATAAGATCCCTTATTTTCGGACCAATAAAAATGCTTGTTTAATTTTGGCTTCAGATATTTTGGGGAACTTGTTCTTTAGAAAACGAAAGGCCTCTCCATCTTTATTAAATGCCTTTAAATTTTTTTATCAAACTCAGTTTGATGCGAAGCGGTGGTATAAGTACACGTTCTGAGGACTTACTAAAGACTCAGTAACAACATTTTTATTACCTGGAATTAAGGACTCCCTTTTAGGCCAGGTATTTTTAATGTAAAGAGAATTTCTGTCCCTACTGTTCCATTCACAAAGGAAGCAGCAGTTTTTTGTGTATCCAAGTTGTAAACCAAGGAGTCAAGTTATCACTTTAAGATCACCACAAATATTCCATGAGTGTTTTTTGTATACTATACTTTGAAGCAACAGTTTCATATTTCCATATGTTTCTTTCATGTATGCAGCAAATGCAACGTTCCATTATGAAGAAGGACAGCTTTTAAACTTATTTTTGAAGAATCTATAAAATGTCTTCATTCTTCAGATTTGTGTTGCTGTCCTAAGGCTTCAAACAATAAGTCCATATCATTGCAGTACACAAGATCACCACTCTTCATAAATAAGTGTTCAAACTCTTGCTTTCGTCGACAAAAACTACATACTTTTGTACTTGGTTGTAAAAGATTCCATCTCTTCACTCTTGAAGCTAATATTTCAGCCCGACTTTTTGCTAAATTGAAGTCACAAACCAGATAATTTAATTCTTCCTGACTTATAAGGTGAGACACAGAATCTTCCGAGAAACCAGGGTCTTGATGTATTTCAATATCTCCTTCGCTGTGAGGATTTATTTCATCAGTATCACTATCATCTAAACTCCATGACTGTGGAAGTACAGGAACAGGAAGATCTGGACTATGAGGAACAGGTCTTATACCCGAAGAAATACTGGGATACTGAATCATGTCTTTGGTCTTAGCTGTAATTCCAGATATCTTAGTGACGCTGAAGTAACAGTCTGCTGAGTGGTCTTTCTGTTTTCTCCAAACCATTGGTACCGCAAATTGCATTTGACGTGATCCCTTCAACCAGCCAGTTAACAAAGTTACTCATGAATTACAACAAATGTGAGGCGCTCAAGGTTTATCATCATCACCCATTTTGCACTGGAAATAAAGTTCATATGATTTTTTAATCAACGGTGTGAAATGTCGCCTTTGAGACTTAAAGTAAATTGTCCACAAATGTAACAGAAACTGTTTGGATGGTTCACACAAGTACACGGCATTATTTAACGCACACTTTGCACAACCCACACTACCTTTTAAAACCACAAGAAAAGGTACATCCTGCAATGCCGATTAAATACATTCGATGACAAAATTCCGCTTTGTTCCCCCTTCCCAGAAGGAATTGCACAACAAGAAGTAATGGCGCCGGTATGTCTACTCTCAGAGATACAGCTATCCTGACTGCAGACAGATGTCTCCGTTGGTAAAAATAGGGAAATTCTTTTAAGTAACACAACATTTATCTCAATAGAGAGTTCCATTACAAAGCCCAGTGGAGCAATTGCGACTTCATATTTGGTTTCAGCACCCGTAAATACGTACAAAACCGTTAAAGTTTTCTTTATAAGAAAACCATTGTTGATCAGCGTAGTCAATCGCCTTTTTTGTTACAGTCATTTAGGTAGATTAATGTTTCATCAATAGGTATAATAAATTTCCATCTGTCTCCCGCTAAGTGATTTTCATAAGAACACGTGTACATCATGTTCTGCGCAGAGCCACGTACCTAAGCAAAAAGCGGAGTACATTTTTTTTTCATTTTTTTTTTTGGTTATTTTCAGATTCAAGTTTTTGTTTATTACCTTGTTTACAGGTGATACAGAGATTTTTAATGACTTAGCGATTGCTCTTCGTGTCGGTGGATTTCCTTTTAAGACCAGAGTCCTTACTTTTGAAATAGTCGTAAAAGTACGTACCTTCTTTGGATATTCGTTTTGTGTTCGTTTTCCTGTTAAAAGCAATGCTTGATGATTTTTACCTCTAATATTAATAATATTGCTTATTTTACATTTAGAAATACTAATTCCATGATTTTCACTATGTTTTTTAATTGCAGAATACGAAGGCTTGTCTTCGTAAAGAGCAGAAACATTACCTTCTATCCACAGCTTGTTTACGTGCGACATTTTCTTAGCAGACGATATTTAACTGCAGCAGATGTTTCTTTCGGGTTCATCCAATAGGCTGTTGCCAGTTTCAATTCTTTGAACTTCTTTTATTTTCTGTAATTTCTTATTAAAAACGTTCTAAATATGTGTGAACACCCTCTGAAATTTACCTGCGCCTGTCAAGTCCCACGCGTGTTCAATGGATGATACTTCGTATGAACGCATCGGCTATGGTAGTGCAGTCACATTTTGGTATCGGTGATACTGCAGACTAACGCAGGTTGTTCGGAGAACGTGTTTTCCTGATGAAAAAAGTACCTCTGTCATTGGATAAGAAGTCTGCACGGGCACTAATATATTTTTATAGAAAGCCCGCCCCAGCCCCGTTTCAGACTTTCTTTCATCCTGAGTTCCCTGTCATTTATTGCGAATAACGCAAGGCTTTCTCTGAAGAAGCAAAGCTGCTCTGCTGAACTGAACAATACAGTAGTAAGCGGAATGTAAAGAAGAAAGACGTGCCATTTCTCTTTGTTTCTTCAGAAAAAGCCTTGCGTTATTCGCAACAAATGACAGAGAACAGGAAATTCCTCCCAGAGATGAAGGTTGGACCTGACTACCTACGTCTGTTACAAATGTAAACGCATTTCCTCTTCCATACTTCACCCGTCGTTGATCGCTACATGTTGAATAACCCCAGTCGTCGCGCGTGAGAGTTTTTCTTACACTACCTGTTTCCGTTGTTTTAAGTAGTCTACTAAAAAAAACACCTGAATTTTTTTTTTGCATGAAATGTAGTTAACATATGTAATTAATTACAAATCAAATTAGGTGAAAAACGCACTCGTATCATCCCGTTATCTATAAATATACAAAAAAACAAACACCAGTGGTCGCGTGGTCGCTTGATGAAAAAAGCTCTCACTTGACGCAAACGCCAGTGGTCGCTTGATGAGGGTAATATTCACATGAAGCACACGGGAGCAAAGCGCAGACTGTTTGAAGGTCAAAGACGCTCCAATCCCTATCGGAACTGATAACAAATTGTTAAGAAAATTCTAAAAATCCGTTAGAGTGGGATGGTGCCCCCAGGGTCATTTCCAAATAAATCGGGCTCTTTATATACGGGATCCCAAATATAAAAACAAATGACTTCCTGATCTCTGTTGTAGCAAGGAATCGTGACAGAAGCTCGGTCAAATGGCTTCGTGAAACAGAAAAAGCTGTTTTTTTAAGCAGATTTCGGAAATGGATAAAGTCACTTGTTTTATCGCTAACTCTGCGTAAATAAGCATCCTTCTGACACGGTAGTCAGATATTATTTGACGTCCAAAGACACTGGCTAACGCCGAATCTCCAGTAATTATCGTATTTTTATGTGAAGTCTTTACAGCAACCAAACTAACCGCTGCCGCAGTTCTAGGTACAAGTGGTCATAACTAAATTTCGTGTCCAAATATGAGTTTCGAAACAACTAAACAACTCACAAACTTATGAAGTAACTGCATCCTGTGTAAAAATCGTGCGTAGGATAGTTACTTCAATCTTAGCCCGTACCGTTTTCATATTGTTAGAGAAAACTAAAAAGCCATCGAAGTGAAAATGGAATTTGATATCAACATTTAATGACAAAAACGGCCCCATTTCGGACTATTATCTTACAGCCCGGCTTGTTGATTTCAGTTTTAACGAATCAATGCATCCGGTAACCGAAGCGCTTCCATGTGTTTCGTTTCGATTAGTCATCTTCGCTATCTGATTATTTAACAAGACAAATTTTTTTTTTGATTGGAGGTTTAACGACCACCGTGAGCAACTCAATGGGCTATAAGCAGTCGCCCGTCCCTAATTTGGGGTCACTGGTTCCAGGGAAGGGAGATAGTCAGTGCCGTAAGACAAACACAACATCCATGCCTCACCGGGATTCGAACCCGGACCCCGTTCGGACGAATGATCAGAGGCCATCGCTTAGACCACTGCGCCACCGGGGCGGCTACAAGACAATAATCGTTTCGTGAAACTACTCGTTTTTCATTAATCCTAGAGCAAAATACTAAACTTTTCAGTACAGAACCAGCCCGGAAGGGGTCTCGTTCATTTCGTCGACAACTCATTTCGTCGACACTCAATTCGTTGGCACTATACAGTATATGCAAACATTCGATTCCTAAAAAACAGAAAAAAAAGTTCAAAACCACTAAATTTGGTATACTATCTCATCGTACTCTCTTAGACCGTACACGGTTTTTGGAATGGGTCGGGGACCGGGGTCAAGGGGGTCCCATATAAGTTTTCGTAAAATCAACAGTTTTCTATTTAGAACTACCAAATTTGGTATACTATCTCATTGTACTCTTACACCAACTTAGATAATAGACGCAAGGGGTCGGGGCTCGGGGTCAAGGCAGCCCCATACAAAATTTTCGTAAAAGCTACAGTTTTCAATTTAGAACTACCAAATTTAGTATACCATCTCATTGTACTCTTACACCAACTTAGATAATAGACGGAAGGGATCGGGGCCCGGGGTCATTGGAGCCCCGTACAACATTTTCGTGAAATCTACAATTTTCAGTTTAGAACCACCAAATGTGGTATACTATCTTATGGTACTCTAACTTACACCGTACATGGATTTTGGAAAGGGTCGGGGCCCGGAGTCCAGGGGGCCCCACACAAAATTTTCGTAAAATCTACAGTTTTCAATTTAGAATCACCACATTTGGTATACTATCTCATGGTACTCTAACTTCGACCGTACACGGTTTTTGGAAGGAGTCGGGGCCCATGGTTAAGGGAGCCCCATACAAAACTTTCTCAAAACTTTCCATTTTGTACTTAAGAACTGCAAAACACTTCTGCACTCCAATACTTTATCTGCGGTCTAAGTTAGAGCACCATGAGATAGTACACCAAATTTGGTGAATCTCAATAGAAAACAGTAGATTTTACGACAATTTTGTATAGGGCCCCCTTGACCCCGGGCACCGCCCCCTTCAAAAAGCCGTGTACGGTCAAAGAGAGTAGTACCATGAGATAGTATACCAAATTTGGTGGTTCTGAACTTTTTTCTGTTTTTCAGGAATCGACTGTTTGCATATACTGTATAGTGTCGACAAAGTGAGTGTCGACGAAATGAGTTGTCGACGAAGTGAACCAGACCCGCCCGGTAGCTACAAGTACATTGATGACGTCAGTGGACAAGCAAATGCTTGATGGCTTATTTCAATATTACACTGCTGGCAACTCAAAATGCAACACCAAGAAGGAAGCATTCGATTGGCCTGAAATTCGCAGCATGCGTTGCCCGCAAGAGGACATGCAAACGATTAGCATTGCAGGTCATATGCAAATCATGTGCGCCCGGCACGCAACCAAGAAGCTCTATAAGAAGGGTGCACAGAAGGCGGGGTGTAAGTAGTGTAAGTGTGTTTTGCTGTCAGACCTGTGCGTGGGAAGCTTCCTGATGCCTCGTCGCAGGATACGGCAGTCATTCCAGCACGTTTCGGAGTTCGACATAGGACGAATAGTGGCTTTTCGCGACAGCGGTTTATCGTACCGAGACATCGGCACCCGTGTGGGACGACATCCAGCCACAGTGAGGCGAGTATGGACTCGGTGGGTGCAGGAGGGACGGACGGACCGACGTGAGTGATTGCCGCAGCCGCGGCATACCACCGAACGAGAGGACCGGCATGTGGTGCGGCGGCATTGACGGCTCGCACCGCCACATCACAAAAGTTAGCGCAGGTATTAGGGTGTCTTACGCAACAACCTGTGTCAGCACGTACCGTTTGACGTCGTCTGCAGGAGCGGGGACCTGTCTCACAGCGCACATTGCTTCGATTACCACTGACGTTACATCACCGGCGAGTGCGGCGGCAGTGGGCCGTTGAACGCCGCACCTGGACTACGGAATGACATGACATTGTCTTTTCCGACGAATCCCGCTTCTGATTGTAACCCCACGATGGTCGGATCCGCGTGTGGCGGCACCGCGGCGAGAGACTGCATGACGCCTGCTTTATGCATCGCCATACCAGTCCGTTTTCTGGCGTTGTGGTTTGGAGCGCAATTGGATATGACAGCCGCACCCCTCTGGTACGCATCACCGGTACACTCAACAGCCACCGCTACACCTCCGACCTTTTAGAGCCTGTAGTTCTCCGTTACCTGCAGGACCTGCCAGCGGCCAAGTTTCAACAGGACAATGCGCGCCCGTACGTGGCATGCATCGTGCAACAATTTTTCACGGCCCGCCAGGTGTCACTGCTGCCGTGCCCCGCCTGTTCTCCCGATATGTCGTCCTTCGAACACGTCTGGTCGCTGATCGGCAACCGAGTGGCCCGGCAAGCACCACCCGCGGCTACGCCTGATTAACTGTGGCAACGTGTGGAAGCATCCTGGACCGACATACTCCAAGCCCACACCCAAAGCCTCTTTCGTTCAATACCGCGGCGTGTAGCGGCCGTTATTGCCAGCCATGGGGACCACACGAAGTATTGATGTCTGCGTGTTCCGCAAATCGCACGGGCCAGTAAGGTCAATTGGTTCATCTTTGTATCTGTTGTTATGTGTCCAGTAAATCTGGCTTTGCTATCTCGTGTCCTTCTTGGTGTTGCATTTTTGGTGGCCAGCAGTGTAGAAATCAGAAGCACTTGCATTTCTTTTCATATTTTCGGCTAAACTATTTCAGAACATTTAATGAGTTTCAAATCATTTTAGACATTCCTGACTATCGCATCGATAGATTCAAATTTTGATTCCAATCCGAAAATTTTTGAAATTATTGTAAACAATATCAGCAGTACTGTAGATACCTCTTTGGTTCCAACCGATGATAGTTTTTTAATCGTTTCAGCATTGTATATTGCTATTATGGGCTCCAGAATAAGCCCAAAGGAAGTCTACAAGTGCAGTTGTGTATTTGAGTTCACGCCATTAAAGAAAATTTTTTGAGTCATCTAAGTCTTGTGTCATAGTATCTTTATGGTGTAGTATGATCGATAATACTGAACGTGTTCACTTTTCTGTTTCCAGCCTTTTGTATTCGAAATTGATAGATATCTCTCCTCACGTAAAACTGCAGCAAGAAAGGAATTTTGAATTTTCCTTCTCAGAAGAAAAATGTCGTGAAATATCGTGCATTATGGTTTAGAAATGTTTTTCCAGAGAAACTTTGGAAACGTATACCTAAAGAACTTCAGGCAATTACCGAAATGGATGCCAAGCTTCTTTTACGCAGCAGATATCGCTAGTAATCGATAAATGCACGAAACCTTTCTTTAAAGCTTTTGGCATCGTGTCCACGCAAGCATCTGCTAAAATTGTGATCAGAACATTAGAATTCCTGCGTGATTACTATTTCTTTGAATATAATACAGGCAAAGCTTCGTGAAAATTTAATTTGTTAAAAGAAGATCTTTTACTTTTTGAAACAATGTCGCTCCATATTTCTTCGAGATAGTTAAAATTCTAAATGCCTTTCGTACATTTTCTGTGGTTTTTAGCGCAATGTTTCTCCTTGTTCCAATTGTAATGAAGTTGTTCTTAACATAGATACAATATCTTCTATTCATATTAAGTTTTTAATTCGGTTTGAAGTCGACTTTACGTAAAATTCTTGTACTGTTTCCAGTGAATTTCTTCTTTTCCTATATCATCGTCGAACTTGCTGTAGATGAACGGGAAATCTGTAAACTGTTCGATTTCGTCCCTACAGTGTGCGCACTAAAGACGATTGTGCATGTGCGCTCTAAAAACAAAAACAAATTCAGTGGAGAGGAAATATTGGAAAATATATATTTTGTTTCCAACAGTCCTCTGCTCAGCGCCAGCTCAAAGCATGTCTGCGCCAACTAAAAGTATGTATGCGCCCCCAATATAAAGTGCCACTTGAGCGTCCTTTGTGAAATTTCCGTTGGAGAAAATTTACATAATGTTTCCGAATTTAACATATTCACGTGTATTTTCTATGGTTCAACAATCTGTGCTTCGCAGATGACATTGTACTGATTGAAGAAGATGAAATGAAACTGGTTCAAATGGTACAAGAACTGAATAGAGAGGGTAAAAGATATGGACTAAAGATTAATGTAGAAAAGACAAAAACATTGGCATTTGGCGTAAAAGAGATCAGGAAAAAGATCATTCTGGAAGGCAAAGAACTTGAAAACGTGGACAAATTCACTTATCTCGGAAGCTGTCTAACATATGACTTAAACAGCAAAAAGAAATTTTAATTAGAATTGCAAAGGCTGTTAACTGTTAAAAGTCATGGGTAAAATTTGGAAGAGCAGAGCTATTAGCCTCAAAACTAAGTTAGGCGTTCTCGGGACATGCATCTTCAGTAGCATGCTACATAGATGATATACTTCGACATTGACAAAGGAATCAGAGAGAAGGATACTTGCTTTTGAAAGAAAGTGCTATCGTAAAATCTTACTAATCGGATGGACCCAGATGATAAGAAATGAAGAAGTGCTCAGAAGAGTGCAACTAAAAGAGACCCTGTTCCTAAAAATCATACAGAGAAAACTAAGAGTCTTTGGACACATCTGCAGAATGAAAAATGACAGAAATATAAAGACATTGTTGTTTGGCTTAATGACCGGAAGAAATGCAAAAGGACGCCCTCGCCGTGTGTGGGCTGTCAATATTAAAGACTGGTTGGTTTGGAATTCTTCAAGAACAGAGCTACTCTGCAATGAACAGACTTCCACGGGACAATATATAGTTAAAATGGCAACAGACACCTAAAGTAATTGTGCCCATGGTTGACGATGATGAAGTTGATGATGACATGCATTTGGCTGTTTTGTTCCATTCTAACCCAAAGATTTAGAGATACAGTGTTTAATATCTTTCAAGTACTTAATGATACAAAACGTCACGGCATAAATGGTGATTTCATTAACGTTAAAAAAACATCGGATAGGAAAGGCTTTCCTCGTAAAGTGTAAAATATTCACCTTGCAGGGTCGGTGAACCTGATACTTTTCTCTACTCAAGGTGATTACAGACAGAAATTAAAAATAAACAAGTAATTTCTCAATGTCCTTTGCATTTCATTCATGCAGGAAATATTTCGCGAAATTTTTTGAGAGCGAAATTCCGCTCCACAGTTAACTGCAACCTCCAATCAGCTGCTTCCTTTGTTGAATGGAAAGTATAGGGTTGAAGGTGGAACGGATTCTCAGGCACAAATAAGCACTACGTTTCGTTTCCTCAGAGAAAGAAAGAAATAAAAGGGAAAGAAGAAGCGTTGACAGACACGATAAGGCAAGATAGCCTGTGGCCAAAGAGAGAAGCAGAATAAATTAGTCACTACGGCTTTTGGGAAAAAATCCCTTTTTGTTCTCGGCTATAAAACAAAATAAGGATAAAAGAGTAAACATAAGCATTTTGTTTTCCTCACACAGGCTACTTAACATTTTAAATTTTATAAGAGCTGCGTTCTCAAAGGCTCCTTGCTTACCATTCTTGCAGGCATGAGCCGGCCATGTCTCTGCTGTTGACATTTCCGTGTGGATTTTCTTTTTACGAGGGTCATAACAAAAGTTCTGCACACGTTAATCTAAAACGCAAGCTGATGATGCAATCAGAAAAATGATTGTGTTATGTCAAGGTCAGGTTCTTAGCAACGCGGTGGCGTCAGAACGACACGCTATGATTTGCTGTGTGGACGTGGGAGGGTTTAGAAATGGAAGCGTGCAGCTCCTCAGGTCGAGTCACTGCGTTAGACCAGCACTTGCACGTGAAAATAGAAACTCTGCGGGGGAAAACTCCGACATAGGTCCACATTGTTTTGCAAGAATTTCGTGAGGAAGGAACGCTTGATCGAAGCACAGTTTCTTTCTGAGGACAAAGTTGAGACTGAAAATTCGTCGCAGTCGCCCCAGCTTGTGGGAAGCGGGAGCGATCTTGCTGCATCACAATGCATCGTGTCTTGGTGCAGAGTCGGTACGGGGACTTTTGTTGAGATATGGATAGGAAACTTTATCCCACGCACCATACAGTTCTGATCGCAGTGTATCGATATTCATCTTTTCCCAAAGTTAAACAAGAAAGATGACACCGAATTTTCGGGTGTAATAAGCACATCTTTTGAATCCGTTCTAACACAAATTAAATTTATCAAAGCAATTTCAAAGTCAATGGAACCGGTATGCAAAACAATAGTATCTGACGGAAGAAAGTTTTTCAATCGGGTCTTTAGTTCCTCAGATATTGCTGTAAACGGAATCGTGAGCTTACGAACTTTTAAAAACAGAGTTATCGAAAAAATAAGATGTAACTTTACGTCCCCTGATGGGAAAACCATGCATTATTTTAGGAAGAAGGTATTCGCAAAAGGTTTATCCATATAAGCGGTATCGGTCCAAGAAAAAAAAATTTGTCGAGTTTTCAGGAGCCTAGAATTTGCTACAAATACATCAGAAGCAGAAATTAACATTTATGACCCCTGGTGGCCAAACCATTCTTTACAAAACATTAGAAATTATGTGAAAAATATTTTCCATCAGGTCTTATTTGTGATACAGGAAGAATTTTTCAAATCGCAGTTTTAGCAGCAGAAAACGCAATTTACCTTTATGCGCCCTAGCGGAAAGTTTATGATTTACGTGGAAATTTTGAATTTATAGGAAAAACATGTCACGAACTGTCATTGGACGTGACCAGAGGAATACGACAGCTAAACAAAGATGACGTTCTACGGGGCATCCAGGACCTACTTCACCGCTGGCAAGCTGTCATTAGCAGCGGAGGAGAGTACATTGGACGGCAATAAGCTACGTTTTCTCCGTTACTTCACACTTTTCTCAAAAATGGACAATGTGCAGAGCTTCTGTTATTACCCGCTTATGCTAATAAATTCACGTGATCCATTAAAATACAAAAATACAATGTAATGTCTCGTACACAAAGTAACGTTTAGTCGCTTGAAGTAAAAACATAACGGGAAAATGTGAACTTGTACGACGTATACGTCTATTTAACCTTCACTTGGAGTTCCTTTTTTGTACTGAGCGTTTAGTTACTTCTTGTTTACTGATTTTGTGAGCGAACGGCACATTACCTCCCAGAACAGCTTTTGCAATTTGACAACACTAACAGTGAGTCAGAGAAAAATAAAATGACGACGTTGAATGCGAATAGTGTGAAGTCAATAAAGTTGTAGAGATGTCAAGAGTTTGCGAGTAGATTGTTAAATGCTAAGGCACCTGGACGCACTGTTGGGCTGAAACAGGCTGGACGCGGTGGTATGCTGTGGGCGAAGTTTGCTTGGGACCCTTTTGGTCCCATTATCCCAATAGCACAATCCCTGATAGCTGTCAGGTATCTGAACGTCGTTGCGGACCAAGTTTACCCATTCATGGCAACTGTGTTCCCTGCTGGTGATGGCTATTACCAACAGGATAATCCGCCATGCACCACTCCCAGAATCGTCAAGCGGTCGTTCAACGAACATGCTGGTGACTTTCTCTTAATGCCCCGGCCTCCAAATTCACCTGACATGAACCCAATCGAACATTTGTGGATCGACTTGGAAAAGCGGGTTCGGGCTAAATCGCCACCACTCCGAAATGTACGGGAGAACCTGCTGTTGACATTGTGGTACCAGGTACCCCAGGATACCTATCGCCACTTCATCGAATCGAAGCCTCGCCGAGTGGCAGCTGTTTTGTGGGATAAAGGGGGTCCCACAGCTTATTAGGTAGTGTGACGTGCCTGCCCAGTAGGACGCACACGATATAAAGGCAGATAGAAGCAAGAACGAACGTCTGCGTAGCTCAGTTGGTAGAGCGACTCATTACGGAATGAGGGGACCCGGGTTCGAGCCCCGGCGTGGACAAAAGTGACGGAGAAATTTACGTCGTTATAATGGCGCCCGAACTATCCGGATGACTCGGCCGTTCAAGATCTCGCAATGGTGTGATGTTCTTTCCACACCGCGAGATAGAGAAAATCAGAGAATCCCTTCTCCAGCGATTCTAAAAAGATATGTGTGTGACGTTGCATTCCACACACTAGATTGACTGGGAGTTCTCAAGTACGTTCTACAGTGGATGGCTGCCTGCGACGATTCATGGTCACGGCTGACCCATGGGCCATGCCGCCGGCCCTCTTTCAGGTGGGCGGGGGGGCGGAGATGTGACGTGCCTGCCCAGCAGGATGCACCCGATATAAAGGCAGATAGCAGCAAGAATGAACGTCTGTGTAGCTCTGTTGGTAGAGCAACTTATTCCGGAATGAGGGGACCCGGGTTCAAGCACGGCGTGGACAAAAGTGACGGAGAAATTTACTTCGTTATGGTAGGTGGTCATAATGTAATGGCTTATCGGCTTAAGTATCATTGTTGTACGACTGGTATCTGTTGTGACAAGAGCGAGAACATATTCTAGCAGTGGGTTGATGTCTGAAGTAGTACAAATGCTTGGAGAATAAATTGTTCAAATTGCGTAAGTCAGTAGCTGTCTTCTTTTTATCTGACTGATTACTTGTTTCTAAAGTGTGATATATGTTAACTAAGCTGCTAGGTAATTGGCTACCTCAGAACATTAGCCAATTACCTAGTAACTTAGTTAACTATTTAAAATACAGCTGACAAAATGAAAACCCTACAGCTATTTTTGTTTCAGAATTTGATAAATTTTAGAAGTCACTCGAACGAAATTAGAAGAAAGAACAAGTTCGAAACAAATAAGTGGAGATTTTTGTAAATACTTTTTTGTTCTTATGAACAGATTTCCATACCCTCTTATTTAATCAAAGCGTTTGCTATTTACGCAAAAGAGATACGTGAGCACTCAGAACAAAAATAAATTTCACGTTTTTATCGCAAAAGAAAGCAGACCTAAACTGACGTTGCATCAGTAGAGATTATACTGTAGAAATGTATGCTAAACTCATGTAATATGAGCAGAACATAATGGCTGATAAAATAAATGCCTTGATGTTTTCCTTTAATCGCATAAGTATTAATAATTTATAAGGAAACTTAACAACAGCTGGCTTTTAGAAAAATAGATCCTTCAAACAACATTAATTACTTTATTTCTTAACAAATCCCTTTAACTTATTTACTCAGCATTAATTCAATGAAGCATTCGAGCCGTGATAACCTTAAAGAACTGGCTCGCTGAACTTCTTAAAGTTTAACAAATCACCCACATGATAGCAACGAGATGTATCCAGAAAAATTTCAATTGGAAAATGTTTATAAAAGGCCTTTCTTGTACTTATCGATATAAAGATATTAATTATCGTATCAAAATTAATGGTACTGCTGTTTTTATTTCAAAATAAAGGAACGACACGTAGTTCGAATTTTTTATGAGATTTATATATTTTATACACCTAAAATGTATTTCTCCAGACGTTTAAATGCAGAATACATATCTTCATTTTAGACATTATTTGAATTTTTGTGTTTGGAAATACAATAATTTTATTTCCTAATTTGACATTGGCAGTACTGCTGTTCATTCATTTATTTTCCTAATGGAATAAACCTGCTCCATTTGCATCAACATTCTAAAAGGATTTAACATTTCTAATTAAGGCGATCACTTGACGTATAGTTAAGTTCGTGTAGTCGGAAAGAATATTTCTAACATTTTATCATCTCTCATTTTATCATCGGTTTTCAATGCATTTGCTTCTTTACGGCAAAAATGGACAAACAATCAAATCATTTTTCCGAACTTAATTTTTCTTAATCGTTTACCTCGTCATAACACCCATTCGTTCGAAATTCTTCATATTTATCTTTAATGTGTTTGATGTATTGCGTTGGGGCGAAAGAAATGTCCGGTAAAAGAACCATCACACGTGGACGGCGAGAACAGAAAAGTAGGACAACTTACCTAGGCAAAATAATCCCCATTGGCATCTGCACATAGTTGCCATCTGTCTGGGAAGTTCATGATTCCGGAACGAAAAAAGTATTGTGGCTGGGATCCGAAGAAGTCACCAACTGCACGTTGAACCTCCTTGTCTGTCATGAATTGTTTCCTGGTCAGGAAGTGATCTAGGTGACGAAACAGATGATAGTCTGTCGGAGAGAAGTCCGGGTAATAAGCAAGTTGAGGCAGTACTTCATAGCCCAAGGCATTTAGTGTCAGCATCGTCCGTTGTGTGACATGAGGGCCGACATTGTCCTGGAGCAGAAGAACACCACGTCTCTTGACCAAAGCCGGCTGTTTCTGCAGCAATGTTGTTTCGGTGCATCTGATGTAATCCAGCACAGTAACGTTCTACAATGATGGTTTTACCTCCTGCCAAGGAACTGATGCTTTTCGTCTGGTTGTCCCGGCTGTGGACCACCAGACAAGGAGCATCATCTTCTTGGTCTGTAGGGGTGGCTTAAGATGCCTTTCAGGAGGCTGTGTCTTGCTTAACCATTGTGCAGATCGTTTCCGATTGTCATAAAGGATCCACTTCAAAGTTAGTTATCCCTTAAGTCCAGTACTATTTGTAAAAGTTGAATACATTTTCAGTGCATTAATATTGAACCATGAATGCGATTCAGTATTTCGTCTAAAACGTATGACATATACCAAAGAGTCAAATCATTACGACCCCCTGCCTAAAGGTGCCGCCAAAACAGTTCTTACCCAGCAAGACGGGGACGCTACAAAATGTGTAACGTATACTCGAGATTCACTTTCCTTTTGATTTTAACTATCTCTGGTTATTTTATTTTACTATGTAAATTATCTTCTTACTGAACGAGATGTTATTTCACCCGCTGAATGAGATCTGGCAATGAGTGTAAGTCATGACGTGGTGGTAGCCAGTATAAATAGGCGCGTTCAACGATACCTAGGGAGAGCGTTTGTTGTTGTATAGAGAGAGAGCGTTTATTGTTGTATAGAGAGAGCGTTTGTTTATGTGAGAGAGCGTTTGTTTATGTGGAGAGCTTTTTGTTGATGTGCGTAGAGTGAGCTGTTGTTGCACGAAGTGAGCTGTGGTTTATGTGTCAGAGAGCTGTTGTTGTATAAAGAGATCTTCGTTTATGTGAGAGCGAGAAGTTTACCAAATAAAAGAGTTTTAAGTAAGTACGTCTTTCTCAGTTCATAGTACTGTCAGACCTCTGTCTGGCTGTTAGGTTTATTTCATTAAGTGTTATTAGTAACAACCAGAATAAGACTTTATTCACCTTGATTACTACTACAACATTACTACCAGTTATAAGCTTGTTCATTATTATTACTACATTACTAGCAGGAAAGTTTATTCATGATATAAATAATTAATAACACAACAAGCATTAGAAGAAGCATTAGCTTAGTAGTGAAAGCTGAATTCATTATAATTCTGTAGTAGTAGAAGAAGCGAGATATTCATTATAGATGTCTAAAAATGTTTTGTGATATCAGGTACCAAAACGTTATCAGCAGATCCATTAACTCTTGTAAATTAAGTAGTTGATCCACCGCAGACCGTATTTGCTGTTCCAACATCTGTCCGGGAAGTTCATGCACTTCCACTGATGCTCGATTGGATTGATTTGGGGAATCTGGAGGCCAAGGCAATATCTGAGGTATTCCTCATGTTCCGTGAGCCATTCTCTAACAACCTGAACAGTATGGCATGGCGCATTATTTGTTGAAAGAAGGTAGCACAAGAGAGTAATACCGTTGCCTCGAATGGATGTATATACCTGGTCTGCAAAAATATTTAGGGAGGTGGTATATGTAAAATTTTTTTAGCATATGAATGACTGGATCCAAGGTTTCCAAGCAGAACAGGCCCAAAGCATTACCCTTCCTCACAGTGAATTCTGGTGCCAACATTTCCTCGGAAAAATGATGCACACGTATCCGGCCGTCCACATGGTGCAACAGGAAACGAGGTTTGTCGGACTAGACGATCTTCTTTCAATCATTCAAGGTTTAGTTTTGATGCTCGCGTTCCCATTGTAAGCTCTTTAGACGGTCAACCTAGGTTAGTATGGGCACTCGGAGTGGCCTGGGCAACGCTGCTCGATTTTCAGAAGATTTCGATGTCCTGTGTGTTGTGACATTACTCTCGCCACCAGCATTCAAATTACCGGCGAGCTGCGCCGCAGTATCCCTTCTGTTGGCTCGTACCACACGAGGTAGCCTTCACTCACCTCTAGCATCGATGAGCACCGGTCGGTCCATACCTTGCCTGGGGTTCGTGGTTTTTACCCTCCTCGGACCACTCTTTGAAGGTACTAACCATGTTTGACCGTGAGTATCCCACAATCCTTGCCGTCTCGGAAATGCTCTGACCCAGTCGTCTGGCCATTGTAATTTTGCCTTTGTCAAACTCGCTTAAGTCCGCTGCCGTTTCCATCTGAAGAACAACAGTAACACCTATTAAGAGAGCTCAATATCAGGTTGTATTTATACAACCTGATATTGGACGGCACAGTATCAGGTGATATAATATATCAGGTGGCACAATATCAGATATATATCAGGATGCCAGAAATATATCCCAATATCAGGTGACACAATATCCGGACGGCTCCAGGCCATACTACATCGAAATGACCAAACGTTTGTTTGGTATTACAATCAGCGAACGTAAAAGGAATACAAAAGATGGGAAAATAACCACTGCCCTATCAAGAGAAGTCAAGTTCGCCGATAATATGTGGAGTGATGTAAAGAAATTAGCTTCATACTACCCAACCAAATCTACTGCCATTCGCGAAACCTTGAAAATCTTGACCAGCTGCGAGGCTTGCAATGATAACGTCTTTCTGGAGTTGCACTATTTGACTATTTGGAATCATTTCTTCAAACAATGCTGCGTTTTCTACCAGCACGGTACCTTGTGCCTAACCAACGTGACCTCGTTTCTTCAAACCATCACGTTTACGCCTATTCATTTATTGTCGAGTCAAGTCACTGCGTTCAAATTGTTGAAACGTTCTATTATCCAGTTTGCTGTCTACCTTCCTTGAAAAAGCCATCTGGTTGATGTGCGAAAGCTTGGAAAGTTTTATTTCTATTACACGCCAAGATATTTCGGATTATTAGTATAGTTATACTATTTTGGGTATTTATACCGTTTCATGGCCTCCACACTTGTCGTCGTTTACGTGTAGTTGCTTTGATTTACATTTACCTGCAGTTGCTCCGATTTGGATTATGGACGTGCGGGTCATAATTTTTTCGCTCATCGGTGTAATTTCTAACTACGGTTTTAATTTTATTATTAACTGTGCTTCCAATTCTGTCGCGGAATGCTGTGAAGATTTCCCTGTATGTTTTAAGATCTCAACTATTTGAAAGTGCTGAAACTTTAGCGCTGTGATGTCGTTCGATATCGCAGAGAAAATATTTTGATCTTTATTATTCATCATTATTGCCATACAACGTAGTCTTTATTAACTAGTTCCAACAGTGTGTGGAAGTAACAAAAGTTTGTTTATAATTAACAACAAAGTCACTGCAACTAACAAAAAGCTTGCTTATAATTAACTGCAAGTAGACTCCTTATATATGCAATGTAGGCAATTTTTAACCCTGGGCAAGACGGCAGAAACCGGTGTTGTTTGAAGCCTGATACGTGGAATTTTTTCATTTTTTTTTTCATTTCTGTAGTGCCAAATCTGGATATTTACAATTACAAACTACCTGTTTTCTCTGTTTTCATTATTTTCTTTCTTCAAGGAGAGCATTTTAAGCATCCATTTATCCTTTTCATTTTCTTCTTTCCTTAAATTTGCTTCCTATGTGAAAACTTGAAATAAGTGAACATTATGGTATTAACAAATTTACTTCTTTGTAATGAAATTATATGTACAAGGAAAATAACTTCGGAGAATTAAAGCACCAGATTTTTTGAATTCAATCTATATTATAGTAGACCTAACAGTCTTATGTTGACAGACATAAGACGCTCTTTAGAAGTATAGAGCGCAGATTTTATCGTTCATGGATCTGTGAGTAGATGATATTTTGGTAGCTTCACATTCTTCTTCTTAAAAATACATTATCCGGATGCAATGTTAATCAAACGAACTCTTGCACAGAACACCAGAGCTGTTCTCTAGACAACCGAATAGCGAAAACTGCACGGCCTTTCCCTGGGCTAGGCGAGCAATGACAAGATCCTCGAAGAGTAGGATAGTGCAACGTGTGAGAATTAACAACGGTAAATTCTCAAACTTAACAAAAAAATTTCAAGTACCGTTCTCTTCAGTTTTTGGGAAACCCGCTGTACCTAATAGTATTTTACCCGGAAAATGTTTACAACAATGACCTCGAATAAAAAACTGGTTTAACTCATCTTTGGTCGAACATTTCTATCACTACGAACATTTCTATCACGCTGCGCATATAAAAAGCGTCATTTATTTGGAAGTGACCATGGGGGCCCTAACCATCACACCTAATAGGGATGATGCCCTAACCCCGCTCTAGCTGACTTTTAGAATCTTCTCAACAGTCTGTTATAAGTTCCGATAAGGATTGGCGCGTCTTTGACCTACAAACAGTTTGCTCTTTGCTTCCGTGTGCTTCGTGTGAACATTTCTATCATATGACAGCTGGCGTTTGCGTCACGTGAAAGCTTTTCTCATCAAGCGACATCTGGTGTTTGGGTTGTGTATTTTTATAGATAACGCGATGAAACGAGTGCCGTTTTCGCCTGATTTGATATGTTACTATATATATATATTAACTATATTTGTTGCAAAGAAATATTTCTGAAGCGTTATTATTGAGTGGACTACTTAAAACAGCGGAAAAAGGTAGTCTGAGAAAAACTTTCACGCGCATGCGTTGTTCAATGTGTAGTGACCAATGACGGGTTAACGGTAATCAGCATGTGACCAAACGGCTTAGGGAAGGCGGAATAAGATGCAGTGACGTACCAAAAAATGCATCCCTCCCCCCTCAAAAAATACTTTGGAGGCTCTTTTGAAAAAATATATTAACTTTCAATTACTGAAAACTTTGAGTTCCATCTTATTAATTGGGTATTACGGATGTTTTAATAATTCAAATCTTTTGGAACCTACAGGTAGTTTTCATAACACCACAATTATTGCACTTTACTTTATTGCATGAAACACAGATGTACACGGTGTAATTAAAATGATTGCCCTAGATTTATATCATTACAAATTACACACTAAACACTGCGGTCAAAGTTAATCATATCAAGCAAATTTTATTATTTTATTGAACTAAAGCCAACTTCTTTGAAATACCTCACGATGAGACACAAAACAAATAAGGCGGCCCCGGTGGCGCAGTGGTCTAAGCGATGGCCTCTGATCATTCTTCCGAAAGGGGTCCGGGTTCGAATCCCGGTGAGGTATGGATGTTGTGTTTGTCTTACGGCACTCTCCCTTTCCTGGAACCAGTGACCCTAAATTAGGGACGGGCGACTGCTTATAGCCCATTGAGTTGCTCACGGTGGTCCTTAAACTTCCAAACAAACATACAAACAAACAAAACAAATAACTGCCATGTGGCAGTGTCCAGGGCCCGTCCAATCACTAAGCGGACTAGGCGGCAGCCTAACGTGCCAAAATTTAGAGGTGAACAAGTCGAATGAGTTAATAAGTCGGAAAAAAAAATAATAATAAAACATTAAAACGAAAACAATTTTATTTCCCGTTTTCCTTTCGATATTCGACATGGCATGCGGCTTCTTATTCCTTGAGCAAGCCAGAAACGGAGGCTTGTGGGTGAGGCAGCTTGCAGTTAATTCGACGCCGACACCAAATGCGCGCATTTGTCCAAAAACTGCCCTAGACCATACCCGTACCTATGCATCAGGGAAGTAATGCTACGCGTGATAACGGCAAATATATATATTTTTAAGAAAATGGATTTTATATTATCCAGTTTTCAATGGAAATGTCAAGACCGTCTTCTTCCGTCACGAATAGAGGCAATGTTGGAAGCCCAAAGGTTAGCAACTGTCGCACCCAGACTACTGTATTTTTTAATGAGAACCGGATGCAAGAGTATAAGAGAGGCTCTACCACTATATTCATTCCGTTGGAATTCCTGTTTTTGTTTTTTGTCTTTTCTATCGAGGTATCCAGGAAAAAACCTTGTTGGGTTGTCTGCGTTATCTGTCGAACAAGAAATTGTCCGTGACATAGATTAGAAGACAATTTTTGGTAATTTTGTAAACAATGAAGCACGCAAAATGAAATTAATTTTAAATTATATTGGGCCAGTTTGTAAATAGATGTGTAGTTTTCATTAAAAAATGAATTAATAATGAGTAACTGTATGCCAAGTATACTCAAAATAGTAAAACTATAACATATAGTCAGGCAGCTTAGCATGAAAATGTGGATACACCGGATAAAAGCACGAAATTTTTTCCACGTGATACTTACAGCCATAGCTTCAATTTTCAATAGGAACCACCACCTCCGGCGGCCATCTTGAAATATAAGGATATTACAATATCTTGGCTTCTAAAGCACTTAGGATCACAATCTTGGTGTGTAAATATACATTTTCGGGGTCAGGAAATACAAATAGACAATTTTAAATACATCAAAACATTTATGTATTCACAATAATACATTTTACTGGTGTTCTTGTGTACCATTTAGAAAATATTCACCAATGTTTTGTTTTCAAAATTATGCGTGTACTAAATACATACATACTAAATACACACTAAAAGACATACATGTTTTACATTCTTATATGGAAGAGGCCATTTAGCAGTTTTGAAAGCTGCCTTATATGAAAGAGGCCATTGCTTATACAGTATTCAAACCTTGGCGTCCGCAGAGTTCTGTGCAATTCCAGTCTGCCTTTCTGCATGCACACCTACCACCACATCCACTTTGGCTCTTACAGTTGCACTTTACCAATTCACTACAAGCCTTCAAGGCAACAGGTAACATGTTTCATACAGGAACCCAGGATACACTGTCTCCATTCAGTGTCCAGCCCGAACCTTCTGGATTAGGAGCATGCTGTACACTGCGCTCACTAGTGCGCCGTACTCCTGCCTGATATGCAATCCGCTTTGAGTGCTGCTGTGGTGCGTCCCTAGTTGGGGAAGTTTCTCCATTGTCTTACTCTTCTGGCAAAACAACTCCTTCCTGGCATAATTCACATGTTCTACGTCACTGGTTTTATCATACAAGATAACGGTGAAACGCTCTAGCAGTTTGAAATTTTCATCATCAATCTCAAATTTTGCGTAAGAGTGGAGTGCCATGCAGGCAAAGGCATGTGTCACATCAGGATAGCAATTCCATGCCTCCCAGGCAGACTTCTTGATTCGTTCGAAAAATACAGTAGTAGTATCACATCCCGTGAAACTGTGGAAAACAGGGAGGGCCAGGACTTTCTCTCTACCTAGTGAAAGTTTTGCCTGTACCAAAAGCAACCCAAATCTTCACATCTTGACACAAAGTCATCAGGTGATGGAATTTGCCAAGGAAAATCACCACTACATTCGTGTCAAGAGTACGAATCATACATTTAGTACAGCCATTCCGAAGTGCATCCTGTAAGTGGATGAGCAGCCTGGTATCCGCTTCCACGTGACCACATGGTGGCATGAATCTATCAGTTCCTCGGAAAATAACCGTGGCACCATGTTTTTAGAGCATTCAACAGTTGCCAACTTATCAGAAAGGAATGCAAAAAGTTCCTGTTTGTTGGTCGGGTCTCGTAAGAAGTCGGCCCACTTCAGTTGGAGCTTGTTCTTTCCAGCAACCTTTCTCCGAACACCCTTTCCTCGCTTTTCTCTAGTGGATTATTTGAGGCTGGTAAGTATGTATTTATCCCATACTACATCAACTCTTTTGCAGTTTCCTAGCTGTTTATTGATGTGTGGAATGAATACCTGATCAGCATAATCATCAAATGAACATGGAAGTTAATAATTCACAACTTACCGATCTAGATATGCAATTCGTTTTCTCTTTTTCACTTTTTTTTTCAGATTAAATATCGAAGGAATACTGCCAGGTTTTACCCGCCGTCTTTTCTTAGTGCCATAATATTCAAAATCTTCCTCGTTAAAGTGGGCATAACGTATTCGAGAATGCACATTGGGAAGAACATCATCGCGTTTCATTTTACGCAGCCATTCCTTTAACAGCTTTGGCCTTTTGAGATGTAAATTATGGAAAGTTATACCTTCTTATGTACATTTTAGGTGATAGGATTTATTAGCACAACCATACGATGAGAAAAAGTTAGGCATGTCGTTAATAAATTTACAAAAATCATGATTTCCCTGAACCCCTGCAAAGCAACGCATCGTTAAGCAATGGGAAAACGCATGTAAACAAACCATTGCTGGTCCGCAGACATGAAAAAATTTTCCCATGATGCAACGCAAGGTTAATGAGATCCATTAAGAATTATTTTGTCGTCAGGTTTTACTTTGTAATTACCATATGTTACTAATACAGTTGAAGTATTCTTCAATTCCAGTTCTCCACATTAGGATTCGAAACAAATTTATTACACTTAGCTAAAGGTAATATGTTTATTTTTGCCCGTGTCTAATTTAAACTCTATTTAATTCTGTTCTATCTTTATAATCTTATTCCAAGATTTCTCAATTTACACTTTATTAACTACTGCGTCACCATTATTACCAATATGTTCCTCATTAAGTGTCTCCACATATAATCCATAATCCTCTATGTCACCTTGTACGTCATTTACCCTTGTAGGGGTATGGTGCACTAGTGGGCGTAGTGTACAGCATGCTTTTAATCCAGACGGTTTGGGCTGGACACTGAATGGAGACAGTGTATCCTGGGTTCCTGTATGGAACATGCTTTTAGTGAATTGGTGAAGTGCAACTGTAAGAGCCAGAGTTGATGAGGTGGTAGTTGTTCATGAAGAAAGGCAGGTTGAAATTGCACAGAACTCTGCGGATGTCAATGTTTGAATACGGCATAAGCAATGGCTTCTTTCATATAAGGCATCTTTCAAAATTGCTTAATGGCCTCTGTCATATAAGAATGTAAAAAATGTATGTCTTTTAGTGTGTATTTGGTATGTACAAAACATTGGTGAATATTTTCTAAATGGTACACAGGAACACCAGTAAAATGTATTATTGTGAATAAATAAATGTTTTGATGCATTTAAAAATTGCCTATTTGTATTTCCTGACCCCGAAAATGTATATTTACACACCAAGATTGTGATCCTGAGTGCTTTAGAAGCCGAGATATTGCAATATCCTTATATTTCAAGATGGCCGCTATAAAATTCATGATGGCCGCCGGAGGAGGTGGTTCCTATCGAAAAATTGAAAGCTATGGCCCTAAGTATCAAGTGGAAAAAAATTTGGTGCTTTTATCAGGTGTGTCCACATTCACCTCAAATTCGTCGTTAAGCTGCCTAACTAATAGTCATCTGAATTTTATACAGATATGTTAGCTTCTTGCAAGAGTTGCCACGAATTTGGAACCAATTCTTCAATTAATGAATACCATTTGTTTTTCTTCCAGGATACGTTGTGCTAAACCAGCATGACGTCTTGTGTCTTTGAATGAATAATTACGTTCGAATTTGTTCGTTTATTGTCAAGTCACCACATTCAAATTATTGAAGCGTTCTATTATTATTACCCTCTGGTTGATGTGCGAAAGCTTGGAAACTTTTAATTCCATTTTTTAATTTAATTTCACTTTTATTTTTCGTTATGAGGTTACGTTTGACCATATTACATATCAATATTAATTTTGTAACATATAAATCAAGAAAAAACATACAAAATTTATATGCTTTTATACAGGATAACCACACAACAGGAAATTGGGTGAAAGACAATAAATATATAGCCTGTGTGTATCCCATTCCCTTAAAGTGCGTAGTCAAGCCAAACGTCCTGCATATATGAAATTTACACATATGTGGTCTCTTTAATTATATTTCACTGTTAAACTTTATATTTTAGTTTTTTAGCAAATATTTTGTTAGTTGCCTTCAAAAATGACAATGATTATTGATACATGTTAGTTGACAAGGCAGGTTATTCCATAATACCAATTGTAACGTACCTGCCAGAAGGACGCACACGACATAAAGGCAGATAGGAATCAGAATAAAACGTCCGTGTAGTTTAATTGGTAGAGCAACTTATTCCGGAATGAGGGGATCCGGGTTCGAGCCCCGGCGTGGATAAAAATGACGGAGAAATTTACTTCGTTATAATGGCGCCCGAACTATCCGGATGACCCGACCGTTCAAAATCTCGCAATGGTGTGATATTATTTCCACACCGCGAGATAGGAAAAATAAGAGAATCCCTTCTCCAGCACTTCGAAAAAAAAAAAAAAAAAAAAAAAAATAAGGGGGAGATGATGTAACGTACCTGCCAGAAGGACGCACACGACATAAAGGCAGATAGGAATCAGAATAAAACGTCCGCGTAGCTCAACTGGTAGAGCAACTTATTCCGGAATGAGGGGACCCGGGTTCGAATAATGGCGCGGATAAAAATGACGGAGAAATTTACTTCGTTATACAATCCCTGGTAATCAATAAATCTTTGTTGGATTAAAGTGTTAGGTATTGGTAACAAAAATGTATTTCTCTTTCTAGTTCGATAGTTATGACCCACAGGGTTTAGCTGAATTAAATGTTGATGCTTATTCTCATGTTATTCTTTTATATATAAATCCTAATAATCTACGTTGCCAAAATTTCTCAATATCTAAAAATCCATAGCTGTTAATCCGTACCCCCATATTTAAGTTAATTCCCCTAAAATTATTCAAAATTTTGACCATCTTATTTTTGGCCAATATAGGATTACTAGTATAGTTTCACTACTTTGAGTAGTTTCCATCAGTTTCTTTCTATTACTTTTACGATGCATTTTTGCATCTTAGAATTATTGAATGAATGTAATATGTTTAGCTACACAAATGAATAACATAAAGTTTTGTGGGAAAAAGGCTGATTGATGGCTTACATAGGGCGCCGAGCAGCCTATAGAACTGATTCTGACAGTGACCTTTTCCGATCTGTACAAAAATACAGAACATAAGTAAGCAAATAGACAACAATTAATAATTGTGCGCGTTGGAATATAGAGAAGCACATTTTACATAATGCGACAAGTTTTGCACATAGCATTTTTTTTTCTCCTGACTCTGCTATAAAAAATGACGCAGGTCTCCTCTATTTCTTTGCCACTTGAAGAACAACTTTTAGTTCATTATATACAGTACTGAAGGATCCGTAGTTATGTGCAAACAACTACAATACCTAAGACCTTATCCTCATTGGTGTAAAATTTAGAAAAGGTTAGAGGCCCTCTCGCAACGCGAGGCTTACGGAGGCTATCAGTACGCCCCTGAAAGATCGTTATCTGTTACAATGTCACGTCTTACATTACGGCGGAACTGGAAAAAGAAGGGATGAATTAAGATCTCTGTCGGTCACACTTCATAGCTAGCGACAAAAACTGGAGAAAGAAACAGGTAATCGGAGCTAGCTGTTTTAGAGATAGATTCATTCTACGTTCAAACACAGCATAAACAAGGTATTTTAAAGTGGCATCAAATGGAACGTACTGCGATTCGCAAGGTCGAGACAAAGAGTTTTGCTTGTGAGAGATAACGTTGAGATAGTTGTAAGATAGGAGAAGGCAAAAAGATATGAAAATATACAAAAAATATGAAATTTTATCATCTACTATTTCTATGCGGTGGAAAACTAAAGACATTTTGAAAAAGGTATTCCAAAAAGAAAAAAAAAGTTGAGGACTACAAAAGTGAGAAAAATATAATTTAGATGGAGCTTTGATAAAGTGATTTCGTCGTAATGCTGAAATTTCTCGAAGTGTCTCGTCTTGGAAATTCCAGCAGAGAAGTTTGCTACACGTACAGTTGGTACATTTAGACGCTGTATGTTCATATTGTTCGGATACCTTGATTGTTTTAGGAACATGCATAGCATATTTCTCGGAAAAACGTGCTAGCAAGCACAATCTTCAAACGTTAAGGATATTTCAAGTTGTTTGGATGAAAGATGATTCCCGAATTTCAATAGAACTACACCGCAGACAACATTTAGAATGCTGATGAAAAGATGAAAAGGATGTTATTTTTCTTGTGGGTTTTTTTTTTTTTCAGTTTGATTTCTATATCACTCCCCAACAGATTTTGAAGTTTGATCGCTAAAAATGCGTCTACAAAAGCTTTTGAAAAATTGATTAAAGTGTTAGTGTGTGCTACTATGTCTGACTTCGACAAAAGAAAGCTTTTATCGGGAGTTAAAAAATAACTCCCGATGCTTTAGAAAAATCAAAAAATATTGCAGTCGACTATGACAACAGCAAAAACTCATGGATGACTTCGGATATATTTACAAGTCATACACTATATTGAAAAAAGTCGCAGGACACCTCGTCAATAGCAAATAAACGGATTTGCTGCGTTGTTAAGATGCGCGGTACAGCTGCAAACGATATAAAAACAAGCCTGCAGTGCCGCCCCGGTGGCGCAGGGGTCTAAGCGATGGCCTCTGATCATTCGTCCGTAAGGGGTCCGGGTTCGAATCCCGGTGAGGCATGGATGTTGTGTTTGTCTAACGGCACTGGCTCTCTCCCTTCCCTGGAACCAGTGACCCTAAATTAGGGACGGGCGACTGCTTATAGCCCATTGAGTTGCCCACGGTGGTCGTTAAACCTCCAATCAAAAAAAAAAAAAAGCCTGCAGCTGACCGCAATCACATCGCACTGAGAGGTTGAGTGAAAATGTCGCAGCGGAAGAAAACTGACTTTGAGAAAGGAAAGATTGTTGAGTGTTATATCAGTGGATTGTCCATAAGAGAAACCAAGAGGCGCTAGCAAACACACTCCGGTCAACTGTTTTTTTCTTATGTACTGAATAAGTGGAAGACACATGGCGTGCCTGAAGCAGCAAACGTACCGGCAGACCAAAGAAAATCAGTTATAGAGGACGTCGAAGCCTCAGGAGAGTCGTTACAGCTAATCGACGTAGTACTGCACAAGATCTCAGTATACAGGTGAGTAAAAATGCTGGAAAATCGGTATGCACACGTACCATTCACAGAGAACTTCATTCCATGGGTTACCGAGGTCGTGCTGCAGCTCATAAGCCTCTTATCTCCTCTCGGATTGCTACTCGTCGTTTAGCATGGTGTAAAGAATATTTATCGTGGTCAATGGACACGGGTCCATAGGGACTGATGATTGCAGATAGCACGATCCATCAGTCTGATGGCCGTGTGTGTGTATGGCGGCAACCGGGGGATGCTATTTACCACAGTCAGTAAAAAAAGGTTTTCTACGTGACACCTAAATTGCGTGTAAAAAACGCGCAAAATACGTAACAAAAAAACAACAACATGGCTTTGTGCTGTTAATTAAGTGTCTGTGTAATCTTTGTGCTGTTAATTAACTTGCTAACAGTATCGAGAAAAACTGGAAAGTTTGGAGCGCTTATGAAGAAGGGAGTTAAGTTACCACGGACATTCTGGTACTTCGCCAGTCGGCACCAAAAGAAGTTGTTAGCAGTTGCTTTGAAGTTATTCAACATCCCAGCATCTTCAGCCCAACTTGAAAGACTTTTCTCTAATTGGTCTTTTGTCCACAATACTACAAGAAACCGGCTCAGCTTCGAACGCTCGAAGAAATTGGTTCAAATATATTATACTCTTAAGTTACAAGATCATAACAGTGAGAATTATTAGTGTGATTAAGTGCGTGTGAGAACTGAGAGTGAAAATTATAAACATTTAAAGAGTTGCATTTGAAACAAGTTGTTTAATGTTCTGTCAAGTCTACAGTTGTTTCCTTTAAAGGTATAAGTATAGCACAATCAATATGAAAAACGTTTAGAGTTTTAAAAGGGTAAAATTATGATTTTGAAGTGTACACCTGGATAACATGTCAAACACAAATATTATTAAATGAAAATGTACGATATTTTGCATTATAGACATGCCATTGATATTCATTTCAAAATATTATCTTTGGTGAACAAACTGAACATAAAATTGTTTATTTTACAGAATTACATAAATATTAAATACACTCGACGAATCTGTTAATAATATCTTCAATTCTATTCAGTAACGTTCCACATATATTGATTTTTATCGATGCTAGTGCAAGAGGTAGATTATTTTCTCCACTTTTAATCAACAAGAAAGAACCGATACATTTTAATTTCTAAAAAAGGAATCTGTTAATAGGTGGCTGAGCTGTATGAACAATCTTAAAGTGGGCCGCGGGTGTCCTAGTGGGCAACTTTCGTGACTGGCACGGAAAGGACCTCAGGTTCGATCCCAGGCAGGTACGAACGCTCGATCCACTGAATATCCGCCATGAGTCGGATGGGCATGTTAAGCCGTCGGACCCCGGGTACTGGCCACCGGTAATAAATAAGGGCGCCTTCCTCCCCTTTCTACTTCGCTTTCGGGTCACTTTGCTGTCGGGTACTCTATCCCAAATCTCCTAGCTTCCTATTTCTAAGGGTTGTTTAAGACCTGGGGTCAGACACACCCTTCCTAAAATCCTCTACATATGATACGATATATGAACAATCTTAAGAGAATAATGATTTCGTAGTGAAATATACAAGGAATTTTAAGTTTAAAATATAATATAATTAAAGTGGTTTTTATATTATATTATTTATACTCACATGAAAGAAAATAATTTTTTTTCGTCTGCGTAAATAACTGGTTTTCTACGCCAAGTAAATTACCTGTACATAACGCGTAATTTACGTAAAATACGTAACGAGTAAATTACCTTGCCAACCCTGACCACAGTGTACTGTTCCTGTGGTCAAGTTTAGAGCTGACAGTGAACTGTTCCTACTGTCAAGTTTAGAGCTGGCAGTGTACTCGTTTGGGGGTGGTTATTTTTTGTATGGTCACGGCCGTTGGTTATCGGGGACAAACCTGTTAACCTGCACGTCTACTTCAATATTCTGAACAATTATGCCCTACCAACTCTGTGGCAGTACTATGGAACCGAGCCTTGTTCGTACCAGCAGGATAATGCACCGAGCCATACAGCAAGGACTTTTACGGTGTGGTTTGACGATAATTCCATATCGTGTGTGGATTGGCCAGCACAGAACCCTGATATTAATCCCATAGAGCACCTATGGGATGAATTAGAGCGCCGCATAACAAGTTTGGAACCAAGGCCTACTACTAAGCAAAACATAGCGGCCGCATTATGTACTGAATGGAAGCGCATACCTATCGCTGTGTTCCAAAACCTTGTCGAAAGCATGTCTCGAAGGGTCAGTGCATGCATTAAGGCCAAAAGGTTGGCCGACACCGTACTAATGTATGTCAATAAATGCTATATTGTGTTTCTCTTCTAGGTGCCCGATTACTTTTTCAATACAGTGTATATTTAAATGTGAACAGGAACTCAGGACACAAAATATTAGTAAAGTTTCAATTAGTTTTAATGGTGGTACTTGTAAGGTTTACGTTTCCTCAGATGCCTACGTTGCTTTGTCTATGAATTTTGTTTCTGAACTTGTGAACATAAATATGAAATACTATTAAATATAGAAATCAATAACGGCCAATGTAATGAATCAGATAAAACAACTTACATGAATCAACTTTTATTGTCTTGCCACTAGCACTTCAGAACAGGCATATCAATACTAGCCAGAATGTGAACTTGTTGGGTTCAATTCAAGTAACATTCACAATATCCCATAACTGTTACGTTGGTTTCTCAACGCATGCATGCCAAAGTTGGAAACGGGGCAAAAGGTTACGGCCCGGACTCGGACGGGTCGGGTCCGGGTCTAAACTTTTCTGTGACTGGACCGTAAAATGTTTAAAAAATTTACACGGTCCAGCCACGTTATTGTGACCACCAGTTAATATCCAGAATAACCGTCGTGTGCAGCGCGGACAGCAGCTGAACGGACTGGGAGTGACTCAATTAGGTGCTGGAAGGTGTTGGTGTTCACAGGCATGTGGAGTCATGCTGACAGCAGTGTATCTGACAGCTGTTGGAGGGTGCGTCGTGGAGGATCCACAGAGCGAACAACACGATCGAGGTGGTCCCACCGATGCTCAATTGGATTTAAGTCTTGGGAATTAGGGGGCAGGGAAGTACTTTGAAGTCTTCATCGTGCTCTTTCAACCACCACTGTCGGACATTTCTAGATGTGTGATACGTCGCGTTGTCTTGATGGAATATCCCATCCGCAAAAGGGAAAACAATCGCCATGTATGGGTGTACGTGGTCTGCAAGAATGGATCCATAACGAATTTGGTCTATAGTGCCTTTCACAGGTATGAGTGGACCCAGAGAATGCCACGAAAAGATTCCTCAGACCATAACGCTGCACCCCACCAGTTTGTGTTCTTCCAGCAGTGGTTGAAGAGTGTTTTTCCCCGATGTTTCTCGCCTTATACTCCAACGTCCATCCGTTTGATGAAGCCGAAAACGTGACTCATCGGAGAAGGCAATCCTTTGCCAATCAGCGAAGGTCCAATTCCGATACCGGCGTACAAATGTAAGCCTTTTCTGTCGATGTACCTTCCTTAGCATAGGTGCAGTGACCATCCGTCTGCATCGGAGCCCCATACGCAGCAAGGTTCGATAAACTGTCGTTTTAGACACGCTTCCGGTAGCCCCGCGGTTCATTCGGCCAGTGAGTTGCTCCACTCTAGCGTGTCGATCGGCCCTCACGCACTTTCGAAGCCGACGTTCACCTCTCACACCAATGGCATGTTGTGCTCCGCAGTTTCCACATCGCTTATTCGCAATGGTGCCATTTCTCCAATCACGGTACATTTTAACCACAGCAGAACGCGAACAGTTCACAAACTTTTCTGTTGCAGAAATACTGCCACCCTTTGGCCAGACAGCCGATAATCATCCCTTCTTGCAAATCTGATAAATTGCTCCTTTTACCCATGACAGCCACGAGATATATATTTTTAGAATGCCTACAGCACACCTTATATACCCTCCAAGCCAGCTCACGACACGTGCCTTCTTTCATTGGCCACAAGCTGTTGACATCAGTAGTCGGAGGTAGTCACAGTAATGTGACTCGACTGTGTACATGTATATATTCAAATGTGGTGCCGCGATAGACCAATGTTTGTTACAGCAATCTGTCGCCGTTCCGTTGATCGACGAGAGTTCGATCCAAGCTGACGCCTCCGACCGCTAAATACCCACCGTGCTTCTTAAAGCACGTTAAGCCAGCAGTCCCGGGTGATTGGACCTCCCGTTGAAAATCACGTCATATGTTCCTTCCCTTTCCAAGTGCACCCTTTAAACTGACATCGTCTGTCATTCCGCTAGGATGTCAATTTCGGTCTTACCTGACTGACACTCTTAACAATGATCACCTGTCTCCCCTTTTTCCAATCATGTTGTCTAGACCCGTACTCCTTTACTCCGCTTCTATTTAGTACGCGACGTTTAGGTTTACCTGACTCTTAACATTCTAGTGTTGAAACCCTAGGGGAAATGCAACGTATGTCCGAAAATTTCCAGGACTGACGAAATAAAGAATATAAAAAAATACCATAAACACAATAATTGCCGGTCACCTTCAGAATACCGCCCTTCTGAAACAACACATAGTTTCCAGCGTTTCTGAAGATCTTGAAAACAGTTCTGGAAGGCATTTTCTAGGATGTTCCCAAGATGTTTTGTCGCGGCTGCTTGAACAGATGTAATGTCTGCATGATAGTGTGAGTGGGTACCTCTCCATTCAGTGCTTTATCGTTTGGTTTATGGATCATACTGCAGGTACCATGTTTCATCTCCTGCAATAATTCTGGACCAAAAATCACATACCTCAGCTGCATTGTCGAGCGGATCGTAGCAGATCAACGAACGAGCCTACTTTTGGTCATCATTCAGAATGTGAGGTACCAATCTGTCATTAAGTTTTTGTTTTCCCAAATTCTCGCGTAAAATCTTATAACAGATAGACTTAATGATGCTCACCGACTCAGCCAGAAGGCACACTGCAATTCGGTGATCTTTCTTTAAAGGATTCCGCACCTCTTTGGATTTTTTCCGCTGCCCGCACACTGGAGGAACGCCTAGATCTCGAATCATCATCAAAGAATTCCCGCCCGTCACGAAACCATGCATACCATTCGAAAACTCGGCTGAGGGATAATGCTGTGTCTCTATACACGTATTTTAACATTCTGAAAATTTCAGTTTCCAACAAAAAATGGATCTTTACTCTTTGTTCTTCCATGGCTAAACTGAAATGGGGCGAGAACGCTTGTTATGACTCCCTTAATGCTCGTCTGCCGCCAGTCGGTACCGGTATAAACTGGTTTCTAGCTGTTCGCTGCAGTCTTCTGGCATATACGTGCTATTTTTATCCCAGCAGTGTTACGTCAGCTATGCGGTCAATCATGAAATGTATTGGACGCAGGTTGCAGTTGACTACTTAATTGAAGTGAATTTGGTCATATGATCCCTAAATTCCTTAGTTCTTTGCAGAAAACACAATTTGGCTTCATTAAATACCCTAAATTCACCAGTATTTTTTTAGTAATTCTCATGCAGGCGAAAAGAAACTCGTAGAACTATGACAAAACCCAGTTTGTGTCATGAACATTCCTTTGTAACGTGGTTAAAAAAATTGAAAATCGCAGTGAAATGACCTTTTCAACAACATGCTTCAAGTTTATTTTCATGTTTTCTAGATTATAATATTCATTAAACATTTTGGAGAGTGTTTCTGGAATATTTTCAATTTATTTCTTTAAACGACAGTCTTATGGCATAGGAGAATTCATCCTCTGACATCACAATGCGTTCGGACGATGAGTCACCACACAAGTAGCTTTGCTACTTATCCTCTTCTGCGAGATCAAAGCTTTGAAATGCCCAAAATGTTTGGACATTCAACTCCATTTGAATTGCCCATGTTTCAAAAAGTTGCAACCGATTCATTGCAGCTTCTTTTATAATCAAACTAAAAGCCATGAAAAACGTTTTAACTTCTCATTCCTTAAATAGCACTATATTGTTTAGTGCTATAGACAAAATTTTAAAAATTGCGTTAAATTTATGAGCTATTCTCACTCCTGTATGAAATTAAAAAACAAAAAAGAATTCCATCAGATTTTCACACATTTCTCCAGTGGCCAAAGCCCCAGATTTACATACTGCTTCGTAGGGCGCACATTTAAATTAGCTCAAAGTTCATTGTCTCGAAGAAAATGCCGGAGTTTGGGAGAAAACATGGGGTTCTCACTAAATTATCTCTTTGTCTCCATTTTCTTCCTTTCCTTTGAAAAGCCTGCTGTTCGAACAAAAGGCCTGGAACTTACACTTTGTTAATTACTCTTCTAAGCCACTTTCGAAAGTGGAGTTCGGTTCGAACTGTTTCGGGGAAATGGAGAACCGCGCGCCTGGCTGAGAAGGTTGTTACGGGCTCTTAACTTATTGGCACCGGATCGATTCCAAAATCGCGCAACCAACATTAAAAGGGGCTAGCTATTTATCAGGCCGTGGTTTAAATGGGATTTTGGAACTCCAAATACTCCTTCTTCCGGGTGAGAATGATTTCGTTCCAGATTATGAGGTTGATTGTGGGAAGTCGGCGGCTCAGAGCGAGACCTTTTCGCAGAGTGAAAGAAAATATTATTATTATTTAGTAAGAAATAGCAACTTCATTGAAAGTTTGTTCTTTAACAGTCGGAATGACAGCATCTGAAACAATGCGATACATTGTAGCCGCAACTGAAATGGGCTCATACTGTGTTTTAAAGTGTCGTGCAGTAAAACTTTTAAACAATAGATGTGTTTTGGATATAGCGACGAGCAATAAAGCGCTGAGTAATTTCGGATCAAAATTAATGCTCTTAATTCTATCTTACACAATGAGGTATTTTGAATTGCAGTTTCTAAGAACTGCGCTAATTAAATGCAGATTTGTTACCAAAGTTTAACGCCTAAATCTATTGCTAGCCCACCTGGAATTAATTCAATATACCTAGCACACAAGGACTGATTTTACGTTTCTTATATGGATCCGTAATGTTGATGAATACAGAGCACTGTAAAATCACTTATTGTACGAGTGTCTTTCAAAAAAGGAACAAGACTGATTTTACATGAGGCAGAAGTGTAATGCAGTAAACATACCTACGCTTACATACTTTTGAAGTAATCTCCCTCTACCTGAATGCACCGGTTCCACCTTTCTATCCACTTCCGGAAGGAGAGTTCGAAGCCCATCCCCGACTTCTGGTACAGGATACCGATCACAGCATTGTTCAGTTCCGCGTTTGACTACAGGGAATAGGTCGAAGTTACACGGCGCCAGGTCCGGTGAATACGAATGGTCGCCATAATTTCGATGCCTAGATTTTGAATAGCCTTCTGGGTAGGCTAAGCACTATGTGCAGGGGCATTATCTTGATGCTAAGTCCAACTAGTTTGTGCATACTCTGGGTGTTTTAGGGATTTTTTTTCTTTAGAGGACCTTTTGGGAACTTTAGAACAATAGGAAACGGTAACAGTTTTTCCTTGTGGAACAACATGGTCTTACACAATTCCTTTTTTATCGAAGAAAAGCAGGTGCATGACCTTCCTTGCACTTTCTTGAACCTTTGCTTTCTTGGATCGGGTACTGTGTATATTTCCATCGGGTACACTGATGGTTTTGTTTTGGTTTTTTTGGATCGAAATTGTGAAAAACTGTTTCATCTCATGTGACGACTCGATCCAAAATGTGTGGCTCACGTCGTTGCCAGGTGACAAGTGATAACACGATTTGCTTGTGTTCATCCGTGAGCAAATGGGAATCCACTTTGCAACGACTTTTCGGTACCGCAGCCGGTTCCTCACAATGTCATCAACGGAACAAACATCTACATCCCATTAGCAACCTCCTCAATGGTCCTTCGGCGGTCTCCACGCAGTAGTGCCTCTATGGTATTGACATAAACCTCCGTTTTCGATGTAGAAGGCCTACCGGAGCGTAGAGCATCTTCCAGACACTCTTCACCATTCACAAATTTCTTGTGCCACTCGAAAACTCTTGCACGGGACAAAGTATCTTCCTCGTAGGCTATTTAATCATTTCGTTCGTTTCTGTGGCGGTTTTATTCAAACGCAATCAAAACTTTATAGCTGCGCTTTGCTTCAGTTTTAAATCCATACTGGGTTACAGAAACACATCTGAACTCTACGCCGTCTTCTACAAGAATGAACTAGCGAAGCGCTGTACCGGCGCGTCGTCACGTGACTTATCTAGCGCGTGTTCTGGCACAGGCAGCTGCAATTTTCTGCTTGGGTTTGTTTTGGCGCTATAATGTCCGACTCGTTACTTTTTGAACGACCAACGCATTAAAGGCAACTGCAGGTTCATTTTTCATTTTGTTGTAAAGTTTAACAAGCTCTACAACAAAATGAAAAATGAAACTTTTGTTGTGTTGAGTTTGTTAAACTCCATGAAAGTATACGTTTGTTTTACTTAAAGCCGACGACCCAGTATTAGACAGAAGGAAAAACGAAGAATAAACACAAAATGATAGTATCATCCAAGACTCGAACCCTGACCCCCCCCCCTCCCCGAAGACAAAATCGAAGTTCAAACTTTCTGACAGAAAAATAATACTTTCACTCCTCTCTTTCAGTTTATATTGGCTGATCTAGGATAAATTTAATTTTTTTCACTATTCAATGAATGACTTCCTTGCGTATGTAGCATGTAGAGTGGGCATCATAGAGTAACACCTGTGGCATTTAAAAAATACAAAAACAAAAAATATTTTACACAAATATCTGTATCGTGATTATGCTCGCTCGTTGTTTTACAGTTTCAGGAAACAAAAGCGAAAATTCTGCGAATTTTTAATGATTATTAGCACGTCTTTTGTAAAAAAAGATCGTGCTTCTGTTGTCGGTTTGTCCGTCCGCCTGTGGATACCATATCTCTGCAACTAGTGGTCCGATTTGAAAAATTCTTTTTGCATTGAGAAGCTTGAAATATGCGAAATGAACCTTCATTTCTGTTTTCTTTTACGATGTACAATTACGCCACTAGAGAGCATAAATGTACATGATATCGAATTCAAGATACATTTTATTCCATATCATCATCATCATCATCATTGTCAACCATTATCAATCCACTGCTGGACGAAGGTCTCCCCAAGTTTCCTCCACAACGGTCTGTCTTGTGCCAGTCTCCTCCATGTCACCCCTGCATACTTTCGAATTTCATCCACCCATCTCACATGTGGTCTTCTTCTGGGTCTTTTCCTGTCCCTTGGAATCCAATCTAAAATTTCGGCTGTCCATCGATGATCTGTCCTTCTGGCAGTATGTCCAGCCCATTGCCATTTCAGGGATTTAACTCTGATCATGATGTCTTCCACTCTTGTCATTTTTCGGATCCACGAGTTCCTCTTCTTATCTCTCCTGGTTACACCAAGCATGCACCTCTCCATGCTTCTTTGAGTTGTCTGCAGTCTTTGTATATCTCTTTTAGTTAAGGTCCACGTCTCTGCACCATACGTAAGCACTGGAAGAATGCATTGATCAAACACTTTTCTTTTAAGACATAATGGCATATTGCTCTTGAAAATTATGCTGTTTCTTCCAAAAGCTTTCCAGGCAAGTTTTGTACGCCGATTAATTTCTTCATCAATGTGACCCTCACTTGATATCTGCTGTCCAAGATAAACGTACGTGTCTGTTATCTCCAGCTTTTCTCCATCAATCAATAAATCTTCATTTCTTGTAAAAGCATTGAACATCACTTTTGTCTTCTGAAAGTTCATTTTTAATCCCACTTCTTTACTCTTGTCAGCAAGTTCCTGGATCATACTCTGCAGCTCTGATGGGGTAGTTGCAAAAATGACTACGTCATCAGCAAAACGAAGGTGGGTTAGATAATCTCCATTAATCTTTATCCCTTTGTTTTCCCAGCTCAGCGACTGAAAAACACCCTCCAATGTGGCATTAAAGAGTTTCGGAGATATGGTGTCACCTTGTCTCACTCCCTTTCCAATTTTTATGTGTGTTGTATTTTCAAACAGCCGAATCTTTGCACTTGCATTTTCATAGATGTTATTAATAATATTAATGTATGCATCTTCAATACCGCAGGTTTTCAGAGCCATTGTAACTGCTGATGGTTTCACCGAATCAAAGGCTTTTTCATAATCGATAAAAGCCATGCACAATGGAAGATTTGCTTCTAAACATCCGGTTGAGAAAATTATTTTACCGTTCCATTACATTTATGTCAAAAACTATTTTAGGTATAGTCACTTTTTTAAGTTACTCATAGATATTTCGCTAGTGGGCGTAATAATAAATTCCGTTTTCCCCGATATCTCTACTTCTAAAACTCTTATTTCAAAAATGTTTTCTTCAGAAGACACAGCTCCTGATGGGAAATGTTTTGCATATAATTTCTAATTTTTGGTAAAAAATGATTTGGCCACCAACGGGTGTAAGTCTTAACTTCGGCTTCTGATGTATTTGTAGCAAAATCTGCGCTTCTAAAATCTCGATTGAAAACAATTCGTTTCTGGACCGATACTACTCACGTCGATAAACTTTTTCGGAATATTTTCTTCTTTAAAAAAATGTATGGTTTCTCACATAGGGGCGTAGATGTATATCTTATTTTTGCCTACATCTCCACTTCTAAGAGTCCGATTTAGAAAATTCTTTCTTTGTTAGATAGGGCTGCCGCTGCGAAATGTTTTTCACATAATTTCAAAATTTTCAAGTAACTTATAGACTTTCCACTAGGGCGTTAAGGTAAAATGCGTTTTCCTCGATATTTCTGCTTCTAGAACTGCGATTAGAAAAATTCTTCCTGTGTCGCATACAGCTCTTAATGGGAAATGTTTTTCGTATGTTTCTAATATTTGATAAAGAATGGTTTGGCCACCAGGGTACAAAAGTGTTAAGTTTAGCTTCTGATGTATTTTCAGCAAAATCTGAGCTCCCGAAAACTCGACTGAAAAAATTCTTCCCTGGACCGATACCGCTCACACCGAGAACCTTTTTGAGAATACTTTCTTCTTAAAATAATGCATGTTTTTCCCGCCATGGTGCGTCGATGCATATCCTATATTTGTCGATAGCTCAGCTTCTAAGAGTCTGATTTGAAAACTTATTTCTGTGTTAGAGAGCGTTTCTGGTGCGAAATGTTTCTCATGTAAATTCATATTTTTCTTAAAGCACAAGTCTGCAACCAGAGGGCGTAAGCTCACGATTCCCTTTGCAGCAATATCTGCGGGAATAAATGCGCGACTAAAAACTTTTTTCTTCGGTCAGATACTATTGTTTTCCATACCAGTTCCATTGACTTTGAATAGCTTTGATAAATTTAATTCGCGTCAGAACGGATTCAAAAGGCGTGTTCATTACACCCGAAAATTCGGTGTCACTTTTCTTGTTATTGATGTAGCATCATTTGTGTGCTAAACTTTCATCACACTTACGGGTGGCTTTGTCGAGGCTGACTAATACTACAAACCTATACGAAAGAATATCCACTGGAGAATAGAAGCTACTATATTAATAGGTAGCGCCGAAAGTTTTGGAAATGCACTTCCGAAATCTGACGTGTATGATTTCGCCAGAGCAGCAGGCGGGTTTGCTTACGTTTCAGACCTCGGCTCTCCATGTGTTACCACGCGCAATAAGAATTCCAATCTATTTATACGGGAAGATTTTGAACAGGTTTCTATAAGCATTGTTTCAAATTTGACTTAACACCCCCTATTTGCCATAAAAAAATTGATCTTTTTGTTTACTGCGTTAGACTTCAGAAATATTATGTGTATTTTTCCAGTTCAGTCGCACGGGCTTGTTTTTTCTTTTATTGAAGGTTTAACGACCACTGTGAGCTACTCAATGGGTTATAAGCAGTCGCCCGTCCCTAATTTGGGGCCACTGGTTCCAAGGAAGGGAGAGAGCCAGTGCCGTAAGACAAACACAACATCCATGCCTAATCGGGATTCGAACCAGGACCCCTCCCGGACGAATGGGCTTAATCCATTGCTTAGACCACTGCGTCACCGGACAGCGCTGGCTTGCTTACGTTTCGGACCAATGCACTCCATTTGTTAATACACGCTGTAAATGGATCCAAGCTATTTCGAATGGAAGATTTTTATTTTTACTACGTCTAACCAATTATTGTTTTGAATTTGAAATAACGCGCAGGATTTACACTTTAAAATTTGATTTTGCTGTTTACTGTGTTGGACTTTCAGTGTCGCGTGTATCTCTCCGCCGAAGTTACCGGCCGCCTTGCTTACGTTTCACACCGTGGCTCCCTCTGTGTTACTACGCACTACAAATAGTTCCAAGTTATTTCTACTGTTAGATTTTGACGATGTTTCTCCAACCATTGTTTCGAATTTGGCTCAGCATTCACAATTAAAAATTTGATCTTGCTGTTTACTGTGTTAGACTTCCAATGCGTGTATTTTTCTGATGCACTCGCCAGCGAGCCTCTTTACGTTTGTGATCGCGGCTCTAGGTGTATTGATTCGTGATATAAATAGTTCCACTATTTAAAAAACATAGTAACGGTACCATTTAGAGAGGAAATATACATATGTCAATGAAATGCAAACAGAATGCAAAGAATGGAAAGTGAGAAAAATGTGATTTTTTTTTTTTTTTTTTTTGCATTTCATTACTTCAACGCATAGCATTTTTATTCCTCCACATGCGCATTCTCCCCCACCTCGTCATGTTTTAAATCTTGATGTAATCTGGATCCACCAACAAACTGCAGTGGACACGACTGACTGTCAAGAAACGCCTGTAAAATGTAATCTAACCTGCCATAAATAATGCCTCGCATGCTGTAGAATACAATGTTTCTATTCAACGCGTTCCAATCGTCCGATCTGGCTTTCCATTACAGTTGAAGCACCTACAGTTTCCTGTTGTTCTCAGTTCTGTCATAAATACCAACCGGACACAGGTTCAGTCGTTAAAAGTTGTTGGTCTCAACCTACAAAATTCATGCTTTTTCCATGGCCAACTCTATATTGTTTGCTCCCGAGTTGGTAAAAATAAAAAATCTGTTCAACTTTGTTCCAAATACAAGAGCACTCAACGTCGATAACCCAGAGGCTCGTCCAGGATAAACTTACTTGAACTTCGAATTGACTACGCTCTGCGCTGATCACAACACGATTTCCTGTGGATATATTGTTTTCGTACTTTCACTTTCTTTCATTGTTATTTGTTTCGTTTTTAGCTTTTCACTCATTTTTTAAAGAAGCACTTCAATATGGATCTCTTCATAGTGCTCCCTGATGAGGTGATTCTAAATAAATTGTATTAAATCTGCTCCGGGTGGTTTTTCCTGTGTACCCCCCCCCCTCCCGCAAAGATGTTTTGACAGATCTCTATGAAAGATGTGAAAAAATATTGCCATAATGTATAAGAACTTCTTGTGAGATTTAATCTCTTGGATCCACGTGAAATTTAGTTTGAATAAAATATATGTAAGAAATATTTTAACTTGGTGTTCTTTGTTTTTTTTTAACCCAGTAACTCGTTTATAATGCACCTTACCTATCTATTCTGCAAAATAGTAGCTTAAATAAATTCCGCATTTTTAGATAAATCTTTTGATTAAGTTAATGGTATGAAAGTGAGTGAAAAGATGTCTTTAAATATGATTCAGGAAAAAGATAACTAAATCCTTAACAATTCTGTGTGAATCCCTCATGGTCATGCAGCTTTCATTAAAGTCGGACATGAGACAAAATAAAGAAACAAAAAAAATACAGATGTTTCAAATATATCAAATTTCCTTTATTCATAGTCAATAAAAACTACCAGTATACGTCAACTGTTCCAGCCCAAGTAAAACTCTTGTTCGTTTCTGCAATCCTTTTCTTTTGATTACTGGAACATATTTCACCTAAATGTTTCCGTGCAATATAGTGCAATATATCCTATTCATAATTTCAGGATACTCAGAAAACGCTAGTCCTGAAGCCGACTCAGATTTTTTTGGTGAACCCGGGCAGAACCGGGAACTTTCGTTAGTAACGCCAATAAATAGGTAAAATTTATCTAGTGTTTAAGTTTCACAAACATGACATTTTTAACATATTAAAATCAATGAAATATTTTTTTTCATTTACTGCATAAATGATTGATATTGTTACATGAGTATGTAACAGCTGCATATTCTGCCAAAATTTTTAGTAGTCAGTGAATTTGATATGAGTGATATACCTTTCTTGGCAGCCTTCTAAAATTTCCCTCGACTTCGCTTTACCTTCTACCTAGCTTCCTGAAGTTTCTACAATACATTGTATGCGAAGCATTTATGGAAAAGTATCACTGTTAGAATTTTAGTGCGTAGTTATCATATATTGAATATAACCGGCATGTTTTAAACGAATCTATTCAACTCTTATCACTAAAATAATGGAGGATTCGTAAATGTGTGGCAAATGGAAAAGAGAAAAAAATAATTTTATAAAAGAGAAAACAATTTACACACGCGCTCTTAAATTTAGAAATGAGTCTTTTTCTTGAACATAAGTAATTAATAAATTTTTTTTTATCGTGGTTAAATTATTTGAGTTTAAAAAATTGATGCAAAAACTCGATTACGGGCTTCTCAATTATCAGGCGTTCTTGTGATTGGTTGACTGGAGACGGCAGGAAAATGAGTGAGTCTGATGCCCCAGACCATTTTATATTCATCATACGCTGTTCTCAGGATTAGCTTTCTGAAATGAAACCATCAGTAAGAATTAAAACTATTTGCTGCTGTATGGCAAAAACACTGTCATTTGCAGCGTATAAAATTTTCGTGAACAAAAGAAAAAATGTGAAAAAAATTATTGACAAAATTCCAAAAAAAAAAACCCCAAAAAAGACAATATGGCTGTCCTTGAGATCATAGGACTGACGAAACCCCTCGGAGTGAATCAAATGAGTGGCTAAACACATTTTTCAAATTACCTCTCCACACTTTCTCACATTTTCTTCTGTGTTAGTTTAGATTTACGGCACGTATTAATCCCTATAATGCTCTTAACGTGCTCTATAGAAACCCTTTCTCAATAAAGCATATGAGGGGCGTTTAGTGGATGTGTGTTCTATAGTTATCCTGCTATAGAATAGCGCCTAAAATACCACGCATATATGTTGGAAAGACGGAAATAATAGGCGGGTACTATCTCTCACACGTTTCTGTTAACCATTGCCACGACACAGGCTTCAGTATAACTTCAGCAGAACTTTTTAGCAACTGTTATAGCGTTGTGTTTCTGGTGCATGAACAACGTTTGCACTTGATACAGTATGGCGAAGTGGAATGCAACCTGCGTCTAGAAGTGAGTTGGAGAGGTCAGTTTCGAAAAAGACAGGGGGAGACGCCACGTTGCGTAGAATCTCTTTTGAGGAGGCAAGAGAGAGGAAGACAGGGGTGTCCACTAAGCATCCGCCTTGCCCGGGAACAGGACGTCCGAGTCCTGAACGGGGTGACAGTTTTGGCGAGTTATGAAACCCCCGGAGTATGCAACCTGAAGAAAATGCACTGACGGGATTGGCTGATGGCGAGGGAGCTGGGTGAAATCACTTTTCAGACCAGAGGCTCAGGAATTTGGCGGACCCTCTCTCGTTTTTGCTGCAAAGGAAAGGACGGTGAAGAAAGTTCCCTGATGGCTGCGGTCATCAGGCTATAGAAAATGTTTAGAGTGGCTGAGGTCATTCTTTAAAGTATATTTGTACATAGCAGAGATCACTTTGTACTGCAGTACAGATAAAATACTAGATAATTGGTTGCATGGATTTATTTCAACACTGCACCCGGCACATAATGCTCTAAATCTTGCTTTAGGGAAACGTTTCCTCATTCTGTGGAATCACTGAAGAACTTTCCATCTGACGGACCCAAATTTACTCACTGGGATATGTGTTGCAAATAAAGATCTGTAAATAGAGCCGGTGAATCTTGCTTTCGTGGATCTAGCCTGAAAACTTAATAAGTGTATGTAAAAGATAAGTTTTGTCAGACGGAGAAACGTTTGGTTGGTGGCAACAACTACTAGCGAACGAAATCTGAAATTCCAGTAATTGCCTGATTGCAACGCTACGCACCAAGGCGATACCAACATAAATAATAACCACACCGCATAGAGCTGCACGAAGTTCGACGTCAGACCACCTTATAGATTCAGTTTCCTTTCTCATTTGTGCTTATTCATCTGTCAACGGGTGCTGAACTGTTTCGTGCAATAACTCTGGAAACGTAGTGCAACCGATGAGCGTTCCTTCAATAGCGCCTGAAATAGCGTTACTGTACAATAGATATTGACAAAATTAAAAAAAAAAAGAAAATATTTTTTTCTTAATTTTGTCAATATCTGTTGTACAGTAACCTTATATTATCTGTACTCTGTTTCTCTTTGTTCGTTATGTGTATTCCTTTTTTCTCTTGTTTGTAATCTGCACCTGTCTGTTTTACTGTTCGTAGTTTGCCTCCATTTTCTTTTTGTTTGCGATCAGCCATCTGCTTTCTTCCTGTTTCTAATCTACACTTGTCTGTCGTCGTTCTTTTCGCAGTTAGCCTCCCCGTTCTTCCTAGTTTGTTATCTGCGTCCTTTTTTCGTTCTCTTGTGTTCCGCACCTGGCTTCCCTCCTATTTCTAATTTACATCCAATTAGTCTTCAACTTGCTTCGCAATTTCTTGTAATCTTCATTGCTCCTATTTTCTTCTCTTTTGTTCGTGAATTGAATTCATCATCTCTAAAATCACAAACGAGAGAAACAATGAATTCCCTACGATGTTTCTTCGATTTTTTTTTGGTAACGTAAAGATCAAAGTCATATGTCGGAAGCTTTATTTGAAACTCAGACGGTGAAAATTTAACACCTGAGTTTCAAATGAAACTTTAGAAACTTGGAATTTCAAATTTTCACTTTGAAAAACATACTCTAATGACAAGAGAAATAAGAGCATTCCAGCATGATATGGAATGGTTAAAGAAACAATTCTTTATCGTGATGAAACATTCTGAAAAACTCCAAGTTTGGGTGGGCTTTTTGATTCGTAAGGAAATGCTTTTGGCTATCAAACAACTGCGAGAAACATCAAGGCATAAAATTACAGCTAAATCTTAGTTTAATCATTCTGTTGCTTACTAATACAGAGTGACAGCTTTCTAACTTAAATGTGCGTGCCTGATAAAATACTCGTAACCATATTCACACACTTCTGCATAATTTTTCTTAGGTTAGGTTACCGTTTGCTAAGATCGAGTGGTAAAGAAAAGATTGACAACCTGCGGCAGAGGACAGAAGCGCAATGTTCTGGGGTTTTACAAATCTTGTATCCTCTAAGTTGCAAAGTTTTCCTCAACTTTTTTTTTCATGTTACTCTACATCGGCAAGTTTTGAACGGAGAGGAGTTCATTATTTCAAGATAATGGATTTTTATTTAAGCCGTTCCTCACAGTTTGAAGTATACCGTTTCAAATGCAGCCACCCGCTTTTGTTTTGAGTTATTGCATAATAACAACTCGTGTTCAGAGTTTTAAACAACTTGCATCCGAAGATTTCAACACCTGCAGCAGACATTGCCTTTTCTACAAAACAGAGCGGAGAGAGGAACGTCTTCGTTCTTATTACTTGCAATTCATACACACTCAGTCACCGCTTGTGGTTCATTACGCTCGTGTTGGAACTGGAGAGGAAAGAATTCCTGATGAAGCAACGAAATAAACTTTCAAACTAAACGAGAGGAAGACACGGCAAAGTAATGCCAGCACGAAGTTATATTTTCGCCCTCTTTCTGACGGAGGAATGAAAATACCAGAGTTGCCGAGCACCGAAATGGGCTGAATATTTTAACGCGAAATGTCTTTCTGTAAATGACCCTCCCCACCCCCACCTCTCCTCCCTCAACCCACTCATCCCCTTTCTGTGCATCTTGCGGAGAATGAAGCAATTCAAAATATGCTGAAAAGATCCATTTTCGGCACCCATTTCTTGTTCTTTGAAGACTTGCATGAACGCTAAGTCTAAGATCCGCATTATTTTCCGTATCCATGTCACTTCTGAGAATATTTCCATATTTCCTTGAAAGTGCATATCGTTGTTGTTCTTCAGTCAAGTGGCGCTCCCGTCAACACGTGTGAGTGCTGGACGAAAGTTTCTAAAGTTGTTGTATTTATAACATTAAAAATCAATGTGTGGTGCAATTTACATACTACATACTTCCGCATGCCGAATTAGTTTGATAACGGCACATAAAGGACGACTGAGAAAACAGACAAAGATTGCACATGCACGTACAGTTTCTGTGAGACGTACCGCTTCAAAATTTCTTGGTGATCAAGCGGTTAAGATAGTAACTTTTAGCATTTACGGACTGGTTGGAATCTCAGCTGTTCTTCTTCTTCTGTCTAATGAAGACTGTCTGTTACGTTTTTTACGAAGATAATCAAAAGTAAAGGCAACATGCCCTTTAATACCGGCAACTATGAGCAGATGAATGTAACGTTAATCTCACTTCTCCACACAGTCCTCCAGCAGGTTAATGCAATTCTTGTACCCTTCCACTAGATTTTTCATTCCTTGAGAGAAGGAGCGTTTCGGTTGCTCCAAGAGCCACCATTAGGGGTTTGCGATAGGTGTGGTCGCACTGGGCCCCGCGTTTAAGAAGAGCCCCGCGCTCACACCCTAAGAAAAGAAAGAGGAAAAGAAAGAAAATGAGAGAGGGAGAGCGAGGGAGCGAATTTCTTATTTTCAATTATTCTAATTTAAACTCCGTGTCAGAGAAAAACAAAGATGAATGGTAATGTTATTTTTTCCAACTCTGCCTCATTCAAAAAATTTGAAATGCTGTCTTTCGTTATTGGTTAATTTTCACAACGTCTTGACGTTTCATTAAACCGTACAGATAACTGTAACAAACTATGTTCTATGTCTAGTGTAGAGGGGTGTCAGAGAAAGGGCCGTGCGGCTAGGTTCGCACCTGGCCCCGCGGTTGCTAAGGGCGGCTCTGGCTGCTCCCACATCCAGCAGCGCTTCCTTTACCTCGCCATCAGAGGTGAGCGTATGACCGCGTAGAACCTCTTTAAGTGGACTGAAGACGTGATAATTGCATGGTGCCAAACCACGACTGTAAGGGGAATCTGGAGGATGTTCAAAAACCGCAGTTGGTGCATTGCCTCTACTGTTGCGACTGCCACATAGTGCAGCAAGACTGTTTTGACAGCACGCTTTTTTCTTTTGCTGCGAATTGCAGGTCACAATTTCTCTCTAAGCATAGCACAATACGTTGCGCTTGTCACTGTTTGTTCGTGTTCCTGAAAAGGCACCAGAATGGAACTCTTCATGTCCCTAAAGAAGGTCAGCATGATTTTATTGGCATTTAAATTTCTTCTTTATTAAGACGGGTATTTCTACTGCATGCTTTGTCTCTTGCTTTTCGGTCCACAATGATGAACCCATGTCTCGTTGCCGGTGACAATCCGCTACAAAACACTCTGATCTTCTTCATAACGTTTCAAGAATTGAGTCGCAACCTCCACGCGCTGTAGCTTGGGCAGATGAGTAAGCTGTTTGGGTACCCATCTCGCATGAACTTTACAGTGCCCCAAGGCATCATACACTATGGCATGTGTGGATCCATAGCTGATGTCCAAATGTGAAGCAACAGTGGACAACGTCATCCGTCGGTCTTCTCTGATCAAGCCATTGACCCTGTGTATTTGGGTTTGCCTGGGCAATACACTGTAAAACATTATTTTGAAATTCACGAGCCACTTTTAGTCATTAATTTCGTGAATTAACGAAGAATGTTTCTGATACAATTCTTTCCGTGAAATGACGAAAAGAGACCTGAATTTCACGAATTTTTCGTAAAAGGGGAAAATTCTGAATTTTCAGAAACCTTTCCGCAGTTTCTTTCTTATATTAAAGGTAAATTACCGTTTTGGAGGAGTACTAATGGAAAATTCTGAATTTTCAGAAACCTTTCCGCAGTTTCTTTCTTATATTAAAGGTAAATTACCGTTTTGGAGGAGTACTAATGGAAAATTCTGAATTTTCAGAAACCTTTCCGCAGTTCCTTTCTTATATCAAAGGTAAATTACCGTTTTGGAGGAGTACTAATGGAAAATTCTGAATTTTCAGAAACCTTTCCGCAGTTTCTTTCTTATATTAACGGTAAATTACCGTTTTGGAGGAGTATTAATGGAAAATTCTGAATCTTCTGAAACCTTTCCGCAGTTCCTTTCGTATATTAACGGAAAAACTCCGTTCTCACTTTTTCCGTATCCGTATGACGGGAAATTACCGGTAATAGGAGAGATTGGTGAGAATACTTGAGGTTTGATTAACTTTTAAATTTCAATCGTCTGTCGAATTTTGAAGTTCCGTAGCGAGATTGGATATTGTGCATAGCATATATGGCATGAATTTAGTTTATTGTGGCACAGGGTATTTCTTCTCTCTCCTCTCCCCTATTTTATGCGCCAGCTATTTAATATACAGTATATATTTTGTGTTACTGTAAGAAACCGGGTACTTACCTTATTGCACAGATGGTTATAGGATGTCTATGTACTAGTCTTTGGACAAGTTAAGACAAAAGCTATTATAGCTATCAAGAGTAAATTTTATATGTATTAGACTTTTTTGGGGTGAAATAATATTCTAAAACAAGTTAAAAAACTCATGCAATGATTGATTATGAGACGCTTTCCAACATACCAGAAATCATTACTAAAATTATTATTACTCAAGTTATGAGGCTAATGGCTGTAGAAGAAATCTCGCTCTTATGCCCTGACCTTTGACCCCATTTCGATTATATTCAACAGAACCGGTCAGTATACCTCCGGAACAACATGATAAAGTTTTGTCGCAATCGAATGATTTTTACGTAAGTTATGACGCACAATGGAATGGTTCCCGCTCCGCGCTCCGATGTTCTGACCTTTGACCCCATTTCGCCCATTTTCAAAAGGGTTCGTCCCCAGGTGGTCCCTTACTACATACTAAAATTTCATCGAAATCGAACCATTTTAACGCGGGTTATCGTGCGGATGGACAGACAGACGGACAAAGCTGGAGCATATACGCTTCTTCAACTTACGGTTCGAAAGCGTAAAAAAGTACATTTCGCTTTTTTTAAAGATAGCTGAAAGTCATTGTCAGTTTTAAAAAAATAAAGTTGCAAAGCATTTTGTTGTTTCGAAAAATCACGGTGAAAAATGTTTAATTTGTGAAAAGTCCTCCTACAGAAAATAAAATGACTAAATCACTCCTATTAAATTCTTTGCCGCGCAATTTGCTTCACGATGTACGTGACTAGGACTTTCGTGTGTCTGTGACTCAGTGGTTAGAGGCGTTCGTTACCGGCTCAAGCGGCCGTGGTTCAATCCTGACTGGAGCGGATGGATTATCTGGAGGAAGGGGTGAAAAATGCAGGTTCGTCAGTTTTGTAGAATTTCAGTTTAAATACGGAAAAACCTGAAATGGATTTATCTGAAATAAACGGACTTTCTGACTACAGAAAAATCTGTGAAAATACGGAAGTTAAAATAAATGGGCACTTTTAACAACGGAAATTTTTGAAAAACACGGACACCTACCGGCAAATTTGCTGCACGTTTTTCTTTTCAGAAATATTCCATGAATTCACACTACTTATACAGTGTAGTGATGGACGACCAGATCGAGCTTCGCCGGTTAAACTTGTTCTCCCCGCTCTAAATCTTGCTACCCCTTCATAAACTTTTCAGTGAGTCGTCATGCTGTTTTCACGTCCGTACTGAGCCAAAATCCTTCGGTGAATTTCAGCAGGTGTCACTTCCCTTGTCCAAAGAAATCTTAATACGGCACGTTTTTCGACAACGGTGCAATCATGCAGCGGAGCATCGATGTAAATTTGACCTTGGCTTCAACTAGACTAACGGCGGAGCGCTGCGCTGTGCGTGTTTGAACTACCCATAAGCCATTGCGAACGTGTTGTGTTGCATCAGCTTCTATCCGTTGTGGTTACCGCATCATTTTCAAATCGCCTTTTTTTTTTTTATTTACCTACGTAGTCAGTTAAACGACTTCTTTCTCGAAAAAGTAAAACTGAAGAGTGGACTTCTTCGCCTAACTCAAGTTTGCAGGAAGAGATCCGTCTTTGTTTCATTTTTTTCGGGGAGGGGATGAAATAAATTCGTTTAACTCACTAAAAAATCTAATTAACAATCTACAACACACTTGCCCGCTAAAATACACTTTTAAAAGCAATTACTCATTTTTTGAATCTATTACCTTATATCCTCATTTTTAATAAATCATCTTTAGTGATGTGAACTTAAAATTTTTCTATTTACAATATTTGGGTTAGTACTTTGCCAAATCGTTGGGAGATTTAGTCCAGTGGTTACTAAATTGTAAATACCGTATTTTTCGGTTTATAAGTCTATATGGAGTGAAGCCGAATTGCTTAAATTTCTCAAATTCCTCATCTTCATCCATAGGTAAATAGACCAAAGTGTATGACGAGGCTCGAACAAATACAGTTAACGTTCTAAAATTATCTAACTATATTTTTAATGTTTCAGTAAATTTTAAAAGGAAGAGAAAATGAGGTCATTTTCGGATTTTCCTTTTCTGCAAAAGTTGAATTTCGTAAGCAGCTTATTTTTTATGACGCAACTGTATTCCTTTCGTCTGAGGAACCAATTAGAGAAGCTGCCGCGCAGAGGTGTAAAAAGAAACGCATTTCTGTAACTGTAGTTTTAATGTTTCAGTAAATATTAAAAGGAAGAGAAAGTGGGATTACTTCGGCATTTTTCATTTCAGTAAAGTGTTGAACTTCATAAGTTTTTTTTTTTTTGTTCTTAAAAACTGACGCTACTGTGTTCCTTCCCTCCAACCGATGAGTCGGTAATAGCAAAAGGTGTAAAAAAATGAAATAAAAATAAAATAAACGTCACACATGTGTGCCGAATCAGAGTGATGCTTGCATTGGGAGTAATCAGAGTGTCCGACTGAAATTGAAAACCAAAAAAACTTTTGATTTCAATCGGAAACATGAAATAAATTAAGACAAGCATAATAAATGGAAGCAACAGTTGATTTTAATTCAGTTGAGAGATGCAATTCAGAGACTGACAGAACGAAGAAACTGCCTTCGCTAGCCGCTAATCATTGCTGTTCTTCAAGTGTATGAGCCGCCGGCTGTTGACGCGGTTGTCACCACCCAATAAACCGCGTGGAAGCCAGGAGTTTCAGCGGCATCATATGGAGATAAATAAGGTTAACCCATTGCAGTTCTGTCGGCTATGCAAAACTGGGACTGAACACGACACACGGAGTTTTGCAGGAGAACACGAGAGGGATGCAATTAATGTACGGTAGCGGTTACTACAAACTGGTCACGGTATTTCAGTGATATTTCTGTCGAACGGAAATATCCGTTTCAGCAGCTGTTTTTTAGTCAACGAAGTACTAAATGTTTTACTCATTCGGAGTGATTTCTTACAAACGTAGTATTGTGTTTCGGGTGCTCGGATCGCGACAGAATTTAATGCACAGTAATAAATTGGGGATACACCCTCACATATACTGGTACACACATATCAATATAATAAGTACATACCAATCTGCTAAAGTAGGTGTAGAACTGTCCTGAATCTTATTTCTTACTGCCATACGTTATATGCACAAATCGCAAACAGAATATGAAAGTAAATATTAATTAAAAATAATAGGTAATATTTGCAATACTACAATACTGCTGGGGACTAATTCGGAATTTGTTTTATGGTAAAACATTACTTCAGAGGCGTTTGGAAGTCCTGATGTATGGATAGGCATAACGAATGTGTAAACACAAAAAAAAAACACAAAATCTTTAGCAGCAATACATACAAGAGCTTGTAAATCCTAAAAGTGACGTCAGTTCCGTCTTACGGTCATAAATTGTTCAATTTTACAAGTTGTGAATTTCAAGTTCATCGTAGCATCTAGGACATGAAACATTAAAACTATGTAATTTTAAAGAAAACTGTCGATATTGCGATATTTCAAAATACCATAAAAAGTAGATATCGCCCAGATATAGATTCAGCAGTGGACCAGTAGTTGTGTGGAAATGTTTACACACAATCTATTTGATTCACATCCCACGTAGTATATGGTTCAAATTTTTATCTATGTTGAACCTTATCTAATGCTAATACACAGTTGTTGTTGTTTTTTCATTGAGAAATTTCAACAGCCAATCAACAGATAAGTCGATGTAACTTATAAGTCGAGGCCAGGACTACTGACCCACAGAAGTCTCCCCTTTTACGCCGAAATATACAGTAGTTAAACAATTAGTTAATCCGTAACGGTGTTACTACTTCTCTAATCGGAGATACAATTTACTAAATTAAATGAGTAAAGAATTTGCAAATCATGATACAGAAATGTATTTTAGGTTAAAGCGGTACGATTTATCAAACAGGACATCAAACCAAGCACTTTACAAAATAAACAAGAAAGCTGAAAAACGTATGGAGATAAATGAGGTGAACATGCAAAATAAACAAGAAAACAAAATGCGTGATCATTACACCGAATTTTTGGTTGAAATGATCCCGTATTCTGAATCTTTTCTGACACGAAAAAAACATTTCGAAGCTGATTTTTAGAAAAACTAAAAATTCAGCAAAAAGGAGAATTAACTTACACCACCTAGAGAAAAAAATACGCATAATTTAAAACACGCAATGTGAACTCTATTTTTTAAATATTCATAGCGAATGGAACTGGCTGCAATAGAAATCAAACGGACTTCCACAATCGATAAACATCCATATGTAGAAATAGATATTTACTCCCACTAGCGGCTCAAAAGTGTGCTGTAAAAACTAACAAATTGTGCCCAAAAGTTTTGATAAAGGAAAATTTCAGAAGCAAAAATCTTCAATTTAAAAAAAAAAAAAAAAAAAAAGAGAAATTTCAGAAGCAAGATCTTCAATTTTCTTTTTTTCCCTTTAATATTTGCTTAAATTTTCCTTTATCAAACAGTTTAAAAACTCTATTTTTAAAATATTTTGATAAAGGAAAATTTTAAGCAAATATTTTCAAGCTGTATAGCTCCGAATTTTGCTACGACGCACTGTTTTCATAGCATCAAAAGTGGATTTTTATAATGACTTTTATCACATTTAGCATCAGTTTCTCGTAATTTACGCAGATTGCAATGAAATATTTTTACGTTTATGTAAAACGTGATCAAATAATGTTAGGCGACAGTTTAGTATATAAAACATATTGCTTGAGAAAGTATGAAAATAACTATTGTTGCATCACTTCATGGGACAGTATTCAGAAATCAGATTTCAACAATGGTTTTAACTACTTCCGTTATCCATTCTCATTACATCGATTTTTTTTTTTTTTTTTTTTTGCTGTTTAGAATTTACTTCACTACTGTCGGAAAAGATGCGTAGCTTAAAAAAATGCGCGCAATGTTATTACCGCTATCAGAAATGTTTACTTATGTAGTGAAATTAATTAAAATGTAAAAATAGACACCCTGGGTGCTTAAAATTTGTAAAAATGAGTGTCTTCATCTTCTAAGGGCTTACCGAAATTCTTAGTTTCCTGGACCACTGCAATACAAATTCTTCACGACACGTTCCCCTCTCATGGATATTACTTGTATTTGAAGGGCACTCAAATACAGTAGAACTCCAATTATCCGGATTAACTCGGACCACAGCCCATCCGGATATTCGGAAAATCCGAAAAATTGGGTTGTCTTTGTTCTGTAAGCCAAATACGTATTTATTGATTGTAGTGAGGGAATATAATTTTTTCGTTTACCGTATTTTATAATAAAAAATACTATACAGTTTAAAAAAATAGCCGCCCCGGTGGCGCAGTGGTCTAAGCGATGGCCTCTGATCATTCGTCCGAAAGGGGTCCGGGTTTGAATCCCGGTGAGGCATGGATGTTGTGTTTGTCTTACGGCACTGTCTCTGTCCCTTCCCTGGAACCAGTGACCCTAAATTAGGGGCGGGCGATTGCTTATAGCCCATTGATTTGCTCACGGTGGTCGTTAAACCTCCAATTAAAAAATATACACTGCTGGCTACCCAAAATGCGACACCAAGAAGGAAGCATCCGATTGGCCTGGAATTCGCAGCATGCGTCGCCCACAAGAGGACATGAAAACGATTAGCATTGCAGGGCATATGCAAATCATGTGCTCCCGGCACGCCACCGAGAAGCACTATAAGAAGGGTGCACAGAAGGCGGGGTGTAAGTAGTGGAAGTGTGTTGTGCTGCCGGACCTGTGCGTGGGAAGCTTCCTGATGCCTCGTCGCAGAATACGGCAGTCATTCCAGCACGTTTTGGAGTTCTACAGAGGACGAATAGTGGCTTATCGCGACAGCGGTTTATCGTACCAAGACATCGCCACCCGTGTGGGACAACATCCAGCCACAGTGAGGCGAATATGGATTCGGTGGGTGCAGGATGGACGGGCGGATCGACGTGAGCGATTGCCGCAGCCGCGGCACACCACCGTACCAGCGGACCGGTATTTTGTGCTGCGGGCACTGACGGCTCGCACCGCGACATCACGAACGTTAGCGCAGGAATTAGGGTGAGTTGCACAACAACCTGTGTCAGCACGTACCGTTCGACGTCGTCTGCAGGAGCGGGGAACTTGTCGCACGGTGCCCTTTGCCCCGATTACCATTGGCGTTACACCACCGACGAGTGCTACGGCAATGGGCCGTTGAACGCCGCACCTGGACTACGGAATTGCACGACATTGTTTTCTCCGATGAATCCCGCTTCTACCTGCAACACCACGATGGTCGGATCCGCGTGTGGCGGCACCGCGGCGAGAGACTGTATGACGCCTGCATTATGCATCGCCATACCGATCTGTCGCCTGGCGTTATGGTTTGGGGCGCAGTTGGATATGACACCACGCCCCTCTCTGGTACGCATCGCCGGTACACTCAATAGCCACCGCTTCATCTCTGACGTTTTGGAGCCTGTAGTCCTCTCTTACCTGCAGGACCTGCCAGCGGCAACGTTTCAACAGGACAATGCGCAACCGCATGTGGCACGCATTGTGCAACAATTCTTCATGGCCCACCACGTGTAACTGCTGCCGTAGCCCAACTGTTCTCTCGATATGTTGCCCATCGAACACGTCTGGTCGCTGATCAGCAACCGAGTGGCCCGGCAAGCACCATCCGCGGCTACGCCTGATGAACTGTGGCAATGTGTTAAAGCAGCCTGGACCGACATACCCCAAGCCCCCATCCAAAGCCTCTTTCGTTCGATGCTGCGGCGTGTAGCGGCCGTTATTGCTAGCCATGGGGGCCACACGAACTATTGATGTCTGTGTGTCCCGCAAGTCGCACGTTCCTGTAAGCTCAATCGTTTCATCTTTGTATCTGTTGTTATGTGTCCAGTAAATCTGGCTTTGCTATGTCGTATCCTTCTTGGTGTTGCATTTTGGGTGGCCAGCAGTGTATATATAGACATGTGTATATACCATTCTGCATTATCATTTTGTATTGTTTAAATGAACGAAAACACTAAAAACACGTAAATAAATTAACAAAAATCTTAATTTTACTTGGCTTTGAAAGAAGAACAAGCGATTCGGATAAATGTAGTCCCGAATAATTGGAGTTCTACTGTACCTGAGACTTCATTTTGTCAGTTCTGCTGAGATATGGCAGAATGGGCAATTATCATCAGCCAGTTCATAAACACACACACACACACACACCTGTGGAATACACAATGCAAAGAAAAGCGAAAGCAACCCGTTTGTGGTCATCCAAGAAATTCTTGGAGATGCTGTGAGACAGTTTTGCTGTCGGCGAAATATTATATATTTTTGTTTCAACATTCATTAAAGAGATCAAACTAAACTCGACGAAAAGCAGTAGATACATTCGTTATTGAATGCGTGCACAGTGGCATTAAGACGATGATCCTGTGCTACATTACAATTGAATACAAATAAATATTATTGGTATTCCATAAAATACGTTTACTTTAACCGAAGATTCAACATCATAAAATTTTCATTTGAAAATAATTGTCAAAAGAACTCTTATCGGGTACAATGATTATCACATGTCAAGCAAGCGATAAAAAAAGTGCACTCTAATAAATTGCAATAAAGTACACAGCGTAAAGATTTTCTCTATGTAAGAGTCATATTCGATAAATAGTTTCAGAATTATTATAAATCTGAATTACAAGTACATTGTGTAGAGAAGTCCGAAGGCAACATTCAAAATTAGCAGGCATCTTTTTTTTCTTTTGGTGCGCTTTTGCATAATCGCTTCCCACATTTACTCATCTGCATCGCGGGCGCATCAGCTGAAAAAAATTTCTGTTGCAAGGAGGAAGTGACACTCTATTTTGTGTTAAACATTGCTTTTCCCATATTTAATGTCGCCTAGAAACCATCAAAATAACAACTTTTGGAATACGGTAGTTTTCAGAGGTTGGTTGGGCGGGGGCTGGAAGAGGAGGTTAGAGACCACCATGCGCAACTCATAACCTTTATTTGCCGATGCTGGAATACAAAACCACATTTGCCTACTCCGGAGTTGCTGTTCTCTCAGTTGAACTACTCCGGCAGACTTATCGCTGCTTCATTGTCGATTTGACTTATGCATCATAATTAATGAAAGTTAAGAGTAGTACGTCATGTCACGTAATGCATAACATCATCTTCCCTGAGAAAGGCGGAGGCGCGAAATCGCAGGTTTCAGGTTAGCCGACAACCATACTCGAAAAGCCACCTCATTGTAAGAGAATTAACTTTCATTAATTAGGCACATTGTGTGGAGAATCATCAGTCAAATATTCCAAACCTAACGCCCAAGAGATTCATTTTCGTTCGGAGGCCAGTGTAACGTTTCTTTTGCCGGTGGTAGGACTCGAACCAAACTTTTGCTACTCCGGAGCGGTTGCTCTTCCTGTTGAACTACGCCGACAGGCATATTGCTGCTTCATTATCGATTTGACTCATGCGTCATCTCAGAAGTACGTCAATCTCGTCATATCATGCAATGCGTTACTAACTTGTGGGGCTATAAATAGCCGCTCGTGCCTACTTTGAGGCAATTGGACCCCAGATGTCCTAGAGGTGAACGTTTGTGACTGCTACGGAAAAGTCTCAGGATCGATCCCTAGCAGGTACGAACGATCGAACAACTAAATATCCGCCGTGCGTCGGATGGGCACGTTAACTCATCGGACCCCTGGGTACTGGCTCTCTGGTTATAAATAATGGCGTCTTTTTCCTCCTTTCTACCTCGCTTCCGTGTGACTTTTCTGTCGGGCACTCTAGTCCAAGTCTCTTAGCTTACTACTTCTAAGGGTTGTTTAGGACTCTCTTCATAAAATCATCTATACAAATCTCTAAAATGTGGGGCAATTAGTTCCAGAGATGGGAGAGAGCCAGTGCCAAGCACACCACTCATGCTTCCTCTGGGACTCGAACTAAGGCCATTTAGAAAATACAAGGCCATGACATTAGGTAGATGAGTTCCATCCGTTTGTGACGTCAATCTCATGTTACACGACCTGACATGTCGGTGTCGCTCACAACATCGTTGGAAACCAATCGGAAGCCATGGTTTCTACGAGACGTCACTAAAAGAGGGAACTCATCTTTTTAATGTTATGGCCTTGTATTTTCTAGAAGGCCTTGATCGAACCCTAGTTCACTCGTTCGAGCGGTCAGAAGTCAGAGCTTACAGCAATGAGACGCAGTGGCGGCTTCCTGCGGATGACACTTTCTGAGAGGAACTCTACTTACTTATTAGGGGTATGCAAACATTTCCACAGCCCCCGCTAGCGGGCGCTGTAGGTGTCTAACCTGTGGGTGACCCGTGCTGTCAGTTCGTACATGAAGCCAAGCATGGTGGTCGGAAAAGTTCATTTGCGGTACTGTTTGTTATTCATGTTTAATTTAGGGAAAGGTGCGAGTCAAGCATACGGTTCAATATGTCAGGCGTATGGCAAAACGGTTATAGGTGAGCAAACGTGTCGAGAATGGTTTGCCAGGTTTACGAAAGGTGATCTAAGCTTGGAAGACAAGCCACGTGCAAGCAGACCGCAGGAAATCGCAGACGAGAAGCTGGAATCGCTGTTGCAAGTGTCCACACAATCAACCACGCAACTGGCAAAACGTTTGAAAGTGGCTCAATAAACGGTGGTACGGCGTCTACAGGCCTTGGGGAAGATCCAGAAGATTGGTAAGTGGGTTTCGCATTAACAGAGCGTAATATTGGTCAACGATTGGGCATCTGCATGTCGTTACTGAAGAGATTTCAAGGGAAGAATTTCTTGTGGAAGGTAGTCACCGGGGATGAAACATGGGTCTATTGAGACAACCCCGTAAGCAAGCGATCCAGGATCGACCCAGGCCAGCCATCAACATCCACTGAAAAACATGATATCCACGGGGAAAAGGTGTTGTTGTGTGTGTGTGGTGGGATATGCATGGAGTGCTGTACTTCAATCTGTTGAAACCGGGCGAAACAATCACTGCACAACGATATAGCGATCAGTTGATGAAACTGAACGCCACAATCGAGCAAAACCGCCCATGGACAGGTGAAGAACGCCGCCCAACTATCCTGTTACACGATAATGCCAGACCTCATGTCGGTGCCACCACGAAATCAACCCTTGAACAGTTGGACTAGGAGGTTTTACTGCATCCAGCTTACTCTACGGACATTGCACCCTTAAACTTTCATCTGTTTTCCTTTATGCAACACGCCCTAGCTCAACAGCGGCTCATCACAGTTCCAGAGGTGGAATATTTCGTCACTGTGCTCTTCAGCTCAAAACCCGAGTCCTTCTATCACAGGGCCATTTATTTGTTGCCTGAAAAATGGCAAAAGGTCATTGATGTTAACGGCCAATATTTCTTGTGGTTCCTGATTGTAGGGGCGAGAAATTACGCCGCTATATAAATTGTGTGATGGACTTTAAATCCCATCGATCATTCTGGATATTAACATTTCAGAATAAATATTCCCATGTATATTATTTGGAAACGAGTGTAACACGTGGTAATGAACGTGAAACGAGTGTAACACGTGGTAATGCACCAGACTAGGTGACATTTCGATGCGCCTGTTAGACACGTCTATTGTATCCACAGAAGGCACAGCTATTGTTCCTGGCCAGAGGGAAATTTAAGCTGCAGGGCACCGTGAGGTGGAGGTCAACGAAGGGATTAGGTGAAGTTCACCGGAAGAAGACACGTGTCAGGAGAGAAAGGTAGTATGGGGGGTAACCGAGAAGAGCGAGGGGGGCGCCTGCTCTTGGAGGGCTTCGACTAGGGAGAGAGAGGGAGCCTCAGGCGAGTGAGGCAGGAGCCAATCAGAAGGCTAGTGAAGTTAGGGGGAAAAATTCAGTGTAGGAGTGGAAGGAGAAACAAGGGAGTCGACGGGAAGCGAGCGTGAGAGACGGTCTACGGGAAGCGAGCGTAGAGGACGGGTGACGACAGCGTGTGCTGTGGACGGTTGTATAGTGCTGGGAGTTAGCACTGGGTAAAGAAAAGTTCGGGATAGAACGTGCCAGTTAGAGCACGGGGAAAGCCAGCGTAGTTTGAATCAGACACGTGTGTCTGGAACGACGTTCGGAGAAAGCATTTGGAGAGAACACGTCTTCGGGACGGAACACAAAGCATAGCTTCCTGAACAAAGGAAAAGAGACGAACGGAAGGTTACGACGATTGAAACATTTCACGTCGGTGGTAGAAAAAGGACGGGCAGAGAGTATTGGCAGGAAAGGGTATTCTGGAATAATTAGATACCCGGATCATTTTCACGTGGAACTGCAGTTACAGGAACTCGAGGTCAAGGAACCATAGCTGCCGAAACAATTTTCTTTTGAATAAATGTTTTGTTAAGTTTGCAACAAGCCTGAGAGTGAATTCATGCTTGGAATTGTTTTGCCATTATTTTTACTTCCCCTCTCCTGAATGGCAAATTTATAGTAAAGCTGGGAGAGAAAGAACGCCGGGCTGTCTTCAACTACCGATGATAGACAGTCTCTAGACAACGAACCTTATAAATGGTTTTCCTTCCTGCTGTGGGGAAATTTTGAACAGCGCTGGAAGCCAGTGGGTGTTTGGCCGAGGAGCCATTAATTAACATAATGAGCTTCCACCCCTACAGCAGATATATAGGAAATGGCGCAGTCGGTAGGATTGATATGTTAGGCGAGTTCAGTGGAAGTAATTAGGGCAAGTTTATGCAGCGAAATAGAGACTGTATTCGAGGACTCGGGCAAAGAGGACGCCTAAGTGTAACAGAAGCACGTGGCGGGAAAGTGGTGAAACAACGTGAACTTCTGAGTGCAACAGCAACACGTGGCAGGAAAGTGGTGAAACAAAATGAACTTCTAAGTGTGACCGTAGCACGTGGCCGGAAAACGGTGAATCAAACAAAGGACTGTGCTACAATAAAGGACTATTGTGCAACGGAACCGGTGGACCGGAGAAGTCGACAAATAACGCTCGTAACCAGAGCAAGGATTGGAAGTACCAGGAAAATCCCGTAACCAGGGACGGACAATTACGTCTCGCGTGGCCAGCGTGACCGGGCGACATTCCTGTTTAGGACGCTCCTTCGCGGGTCGCGGTCGAAGCCGCAACAGAGAAGCTGAAGGGGTTCCGAGATGATCCGGTAAGTACCACTTTGTTGCCGAAATTTATATTCCTGGGTCGATACCGAGTAAAAGGTTAGGATAGAAAATTTTTTGTAGGCAGTTAGGGGCCAAAAGGCAGAGGAAAAAAAATTATTTTGTCAGTTTTGTAAAAGAATAGGTTACAGTAATTTTAGAAAACTCCGTGTCAGTATTTCAGTAATAATGCTTAAAGTGGGTAGGAATTGTAAAGTGTTTTGTTGTATGTAAAGAAAGGAAATAAGTAATATTACTAGGAATTTATTACATTACAAAAGAAGAAACTGTCAGTTAGTACTTCAAGGTTGAGAGCAAAGGGTATCGTCGGGAAATTGTAAAGTGTCATTATATATTGTTGCATGTATATTGTATAATATATTTAGTGCGTAACAATGGATGAGCTTTTGAATGGGAAAAAGAGTGAGGAAGCGGAGGACACGTGGTCCGAAGGGAAGGAAGAAGAAAATAGTGAAGGGGAAAATGAATTAAATTCTAGTAATGAAGTGTCTATTAACCTAAGAAAAATGCCAGAGGATACAGTTGATAGGGAATGGTATTTTAAACTTAAAATGTTAGAAATAGAGGAAAGAAAATTAGCAGCAGAACGAGAACAAAGGGAACTAGAAAAAATGAAATTGGAGATTCAGCTCTTAGATAAAAGGGAAGAAAGGGAGTTCCAGCTTAAGAAGCTACAGTTAACTCAGGAAAAGGAAGATGCGTTGGCACTAGGTAGAAATCAAATGAAGTTAGCCGATTACATGAGGATACTAGAAAAGACCTTACCCAAAAGTCCTAGTAAACCAGAAGAGGTTTTAGACTTTTTTGATTCCTTAGAAAGAGCGTTCATTTTACATACAGTCCCAGAAAACATGCAAGGAAAATTAGTCATAGCACTATGTAATTCAGATTGTGTCAATCATTTATTCCGGAGGCTTATGGTCGAGCAATATGATTGCTACGAAACCGTCAAAGAGGCCATTTTGGGGGAATGTCATTTAACCCCGGACATTTATCTACGGCAATTCGAGGCACTCCGTAGGAATAAGGGAGAGAGTTACCAGCACTTGGCGGGACGCATGGGAAGAACTCTTAAATATTATGTAGCGAACAGTGGGATAACTACTTTTGATAAACTAATGAATCTTTTAGTTTGTGATAAATTCAAAGGATTGTTATCACCCAGTTTAAAAACGTATCTACTACAGAGAGGATCCCTGGGAAAGCTAGTTTTAGCGAAGGATTTAGGGGAACTGTGTGATCAGTACGAGTGCCACGTGGAAGCGTTAGAGTGGGGTGAATCAAAAGCGAAGGGAAATTTTCAGGTAGGCTCTAACAGTAAGGGGCAGCATTATAGCTCAGAAGGAATGGGAACTGAGAAGAAAAAATTTAGTGGAATTCCATTCCAAAAGAGAAATTTCCGACTACAGGTCAGGAATTCCAAAGTAGAGTGGGAAACAGTAGACCACTAGGGGATCAAGGAAATTCCTATTTTGATGCGGGAATGAGGTGCTTTCGATGTGGACAGATAGGTCACCGAAAATTTGACTGTAAGCAAAAGATACCCCAAGGACAGGACAGTAAACACACTCCGTATAATTGGAGAAGTGAGGCAGCTAAGAAAGTGAGCCGGGTAGCTGCGAAAGAGGAGGAAAGCATTGTAGAGAAACAATGGGAACCCAAGCATGACCTTGTCCAGGATGTGAGAAAGATTAGTGCGAAAATGGGGAGAGTAGTGTGTCCCACGGGTAGTAGCATGGAAGTAATGGAAATACCCGTAGGTGAGCAATTAATGGTAGCCACAGAGCAAGGGCACCAGGCAAAAATTTTGGTAGATAGCGGAGCTGAGTTCAATTGTGTGAGACAAGGCCTATTAGGGGAAGAACAGATGGAAGAAGCGGGGGAAGTGACGTTGTCAGGGTTTGATGGACGTACCGCGGTTTTTTCAGTTAAGAGGTTGCAGGTTAGGATTCTGGAGACGGGATTGGAGAAGGCCGGGGACGTATCTTTAGGGACGAGTGAGATGATTTGTGCTATTGTGCCGAATCTCACCAACGAGGTCATAGTTACCCTAGATGATTATGTCAAGATGAACACGTGGAGATATTCGGAGTGGGCCACCGATAATGGGAAGGCGTTATGTGGGGAGGATACAGTCCAGGAGGAGAAATCAACGAGACACCAGGAGGTAGAGACTCAAGGTGTTAGCGCCAGTATAGGGGCTAACCGAACTAAAGGGAAAACTAGTGGAGAGATGCCGGAGACAGGAGCAACGCCGGAAGAAGTAGGCGGAGCTTTAAGAGTGGAAGGGTCAAGCAGCCAATCAGGGCCAGGGGCGCTTGATGAGGAAACCAGCGAACAGGAGACGGTGTTTGGAGGTACTTCATGCCGCGAGGATGAAGAGAGCAGCCGGGAGGGCGAGGCGTCAGACCACAGCAAATTCAAAGTACAACAGGAGGAGGACGCAACCCTAGCAGAGACACACGAGTGGGCGAAGGAAGGAAAAGGAGGGTATGTCTATGTGGAAGGATTACTATATCATAAAGAAAAAGTGTTAGGGCAAAACACCAATCAGTTAGTAGTTCCCGAGAGTAGGAGGGGACAGATATTAAAGCTAGCCCATGATTCTGTGTTCGGAGCACACTTGGGACATGGAGAAATGTTGGAAAGAATGAGGCATTTCTATTGGCCATCCATGAAGAGAGACATACTTACATACTGTGATGCATGTGAGGCGTGTCAATTACGACGCCCCATCACAAGAGGTGACCGGGTACCGATAACTGCGGTTAGGAGGCCCGCGCTACCTTTTCAGACAGAAAATGTAAATCTTATTGGGCCGATAGATCCACCATCAAGTAAGGGGCATCGGTGGAAAGCAGTAAGGATGGACCAGCATACGAGTGGTCCGGCGGCCGTATTTTCAGAAGAGTGGGAGGAACCCAGGAAGATGGTCAGGAAAAGTTTAGAGGATGCGGTGTTCGCAAGAAATTTGGAAATATGTTGCTTAACCAAAGAGGAAATTAATTTTTTGGGACAGGTGGTCGGCTCGGGAAGTCACCAGCCGGACCCGGAAAAATTACAGGCGGTCAGAGACCTGGATCCCACAAAAACCAAGAGGGAGGTGCATAAGTTACTAGGGTTATGCAACCACTATAAGGAGGGCGTACCCAGGTTCGCCGAAATTGCGAAGCCACTGTCGGATTTGACAGGGGAAAAGGCAGCAGAAAAAGTTCAGTGGACGCCAGCGCTCGGGGAAGCTTTCGAGTCGCTGAAGCTGAAATTATGTACAGCACCTGTACTGTCCACACCCAAATTTGACAAGCCGTTCGTGCTACATACGGACGCGAGTTCTTTTGCAGTCGCGTGTTGCCTAGGTCAGCGGGATGATAGGGGGAGGATCAGGCCCGCGGCTTACGCGAGCAAGAAATTAAATGACACACAAGCAAGGTGGGAAGCTAGCCACAAGGAGGCATGTGCTATTGTTTGGGCTCTACAGAAATTTGAAGGGTGGGTTTTTGGCCACCAAGTAGAGATCTTGTCGGATCATAACCCCTTGATATTTTTAACTAGTGCGGTTTCACAAAGCTCAAAATTACAGAGGTGGGGTCTAGCCATTGCCCAATTCAACCTCACGATTTCTCACGACGCCGGCAAACTCATTCCTCATGCCGATGCCTTATCCAGGTTGAATTTTAAAGAAAATAGCACGAGCTGCTAAAGACAGCATTACCACAGAAAGGTAGAGACCCAGTGAGGCTACTTAGTGGTACTGACAGTGTATATATGTGTGTATAAAGAAGTGTATTAATGCAGTGAAATCTTGTGTGTAAAGAAAAAAAAAAGAAAGAAAAGAACTGAACGGACACTGACTCATCATGCGAGAGGAAGATCCCGCATGTTTCGTCCAGCAGGCAGAGGCCTGTAGGGGCTAGAATTTACGCCCCTATATAAATTGTGTGATGGACTTTAAATCCCATCGATCATTCTGGATATTAACATTTCAGAATAAATATTTCCACGTATATTATTTGGAAACGAGTGTAACACGTGGTAATGCACGTGAAACGAGTGTAACACGTGGTAATGCACGTGAAACGAGTGTAACACGTGGTAATGCACGTGAAACGAGTGTAACACGTGGTAATGCACGTGAAACGAGTGTAACACGTGCTAATGCACCAGACTAGGTGACATTTCGATGCGCCTGTTTGACAGGTCTATTGTATCCACAGAAGGCACAGCTATTGTTCCTGGCCAGAGCGAAATTTAAGTTGCAGGGCACCGTCAGGTGGAGGTCAACGAAGGGATTAGGTGAAGTTCACCGGAAGAAGACACGTGTCAGGAGAGAAAGGTAGTATGGGGGGTCACCGAGAAGAGCGAGGGGGCGCCTGCTCTTGGAGGGCTTCGACTAGGGAGAGAGAGGGTGCCTCAGGCGAGTGAGGCAGGAGCCAATCAGAAGGCTAGTGAAGTTAGGGGGAAAACTTCAGTGTAGGAGTGGAAGGAGAAACAAGGGAGTCGACGGGAAGCGAGCGTAGAGGACGGGTGAGGACAGCGTGTGCTGTGGACGGTTGTATAGTGCTGGGAGTTAGCACTGGGTAAAGAAAAGTTCGGGATAGAACGTGCCAGTTAGAGCACGGGGAAAGCCAGCGTAGTTGGAATCAGACACGTGTGTCTGGAACGACGTTCGGAGAAAGCATTTGGAGAGAACACGTGTTCGGGACGGAACACAAAGCATAGCTTCCTGAACAAAGGAAAAGAGACGAACGGGAAGGTTACGACGATTGAAACATTTCACGTCGGTGGTAGAAAAAGGACGGGCAAAGAGTATTGGCAGGAAAGGGTATTCTGGAATAATTAGATACCCGGATCATTTTCACGTGGAACTGCAGTTACAGGAACTCGAGGTCAAGGAACCATAGCTGCCGAAACAATTTTCTTTTGAATAAATGTTTTGTTAAGTTTGCAACAAGCCTGAGAGTGAATTCATGCTTGGAATTGTTTTGCCATTATTTTTATTTCCCCTCTCCTGAATAGCAGATTTATAGTAAAGCTGGGAGAGAAAGAACGCCGGGCTGTCTTCAACTACCGATGATAGACAGTCTCTAGACAACGAACCTTATAAATGGTTTTCCTTCCTGCTGTGGGGAAATTTTGATCAGCGCTGGAAGCCAGTAGGTGTTTGGCCGAGGAGCCATTAATTAACATAATGAGCTTCCACCCCTACACTGATTATTCCTGTCTCTGATCTCCTTAAAACGGGGGAAACTTTTGCATATCCCTAATGTGAATCATGACATCTGTCACTTATTTTTGAACAGCGTATCCAACCCAAAATGTTCGCCGTAGCGTTACAACTAATACTGTAGTGCGCACGCTCGTCACTGTGTGTTCAACCGTCAAGCTGTCACTGCACCTCTAGAAGTACGGCAATATCGTCGCCACTTTCCCTTGTTGCATTGACTTCTCTAAATTTTCTTTAATGACCAAGGCCACGTGTTTACCTAGAGAAACACGGAAAAATCAGTTGAAGGTTAATTGCCAAAAATGTAATACGAAACGCTTTATCAGTTCACATAAAGAAAAAGAAACGCACTTAAATTGTATTTTTTCTCACGATGTTGCATTTTGGCAGGGAGTGATAAATGAGAAACTACATCGGGTAAATTGCCAATTTAGCAGCAAAATTAATCGATCTTTTAATCCATTATTTAGTGTTGAATCTGGATTTCTTCAAAACATTTTGCTCATAGAAGATGATGAAATCCTTTCAAAAATGTGGTGTCTCACAATTGCTTTAAAGAGAGTTGAAAAACTATGTATTAATCACGTAATAACTTGATGAGTATAGTTGCAAATCACGAATTATTACTACAGCGATTAATTATTTTTTCATCCATTTTTTTCCAGTTCAACCATACTTAGCTTATCTGAAAGTTTCTGTTTTCATTTTATATCATCTAAATATTGATAAATTATTGTAAATACATTTCGTTTTTTTTTTTTAATGCGGAAGGTTAATTGTAATTTTCCGACTATGTTAATTAGAAATTAAGATTCCAAATTTTTCCCTTTTGCAGGTAACCTTAATTAAATGTTTTTCTGCTCAACCTCTTTATGACTGCTTAAAATTCAAGTTTCAGTCCAATTCTCTTGAGAACGTTCAGTTTAATTCCTAATTCCGAAGCATGTAATCGATATTCCTCTTGATAGTTTCCGTTCATTTTTCTAGTCGTTAAGGCTTTTATTTCGAACCATGTTATCAATGCTGTATTCAGCATACAATATTCAACTTTAGATTAATAAGGAAACATCATTCATCAAACAGGCTTTTTTTTTAGGGAAAGGAGTTTGTTTTCGTGTTTGCAAAGCGCATTTTCCAGGCAAGATAGCTTTATTTAGAAAGATCTCCAAAGGGAAATTATAAATAGATGAAATATGTAAAATTTGTCAGTGTTGTGTAAAAGATCCAGAAAATAATATTATTTGTGAAACGTTTTTGACTGACTGACATTGGAATGTGTGTTTATCACTTGTAATATTTCAGCCAACTCCTTTTTTACGCTTTCCAACCGTAGGTTGAAGAAGCGTATATGCTCCAGCTTTGTCCGTCTGTCTGTCCACACGATAACTCGCGTAAAAATGGTTCGATTTCGATGAAATTTTAGTACGTGGTAGCAGACCACTGGGGACGAACCCTATTGAAAATGGGTGAAGTGGGGTCAAAGGTCAGGACATAGGAGGGGGTGCATTCCATTGCCCTTATGCATCATAACGTGCGTAAAAATGGTTCGATTTCGATGAAATTTTAGTATGTGGTAGAGGACCACCTGGGGACGAACCCTACTGAAAATGGACGAAATGGGGTCAAAGGTCAGGTCATAGGATCGGAATCCATTCTATCCCATACTATTAAAGAAGCAATTCTTGTATGTATGTAAATTTTATTTTGAAAACGGCTCTAAGGATTTTGATGAAAGTCTTTAACCTACGATTTTCTGGTACTAGAAATCGATTTAGTTTGATCTCTACTTAAGGAAAATTCGTTTAGTTTGTTAAATAACCACCACGACTTACCACGGTTTCAGTGTCATGGCGTCATTCCATTAGATGTTGGCGCGCGGTCACGTTATCTGTGTCATTACGTCACGTGTGGATCCCATTCAAGTTTTATGATGTCACACTCTTGCGAGCAGATGGTCGCGATTCCCATCTGCCTCATTACGTCACGCGTTGTGTGCGTATGTCCTTCCGCACGATAACTCGCGTAAAAATCGTTCGATTTCTTTGACATTTTAGTGTGTGGTAAGCAAACACCTGGGAATCAACCCTATTGAAAGTGAACGAAATGGGGTCAAAGATCAGTACATAGGAGCGGGATCCATTCAGTTGTTCTTATGCGTCATAACTAACGTAAAAATGCTTCGATTGCGACAAAAGTTTATCCTGTTATTTCTAAGGTATACTGAACCGGTTCTGTTGAATATTATGGAAATGGGATCAAAGGTCATCGCACAGGACCTAGATTTACTCCACAGCCATTATCCTCATAACTTGTGTAATAACTTGAGTAATGATTTCTGGTATGTTGGAAAGCGTATCATAATCAATGTGTTGCATGATTTTACTAACTTGTTTACACATAATACAGGGTGTTTCACTAGGTAGTTCCGCCAAAGAATCAGTCATATTTTGTAACACACTCTACTTGGAAACAATGCATGTGGTTTACAATGCACCTTAGTTCATGGGAATGCAGCACCATTCACAATAAATGCTGGACATGTCCTCCACCGACATCCAAACACAGTCGAACGCGACGCTGCGCATTATCGAAGGTTCAACGCAGCATGCCTTCATCAATAGTCCGGAGTGCTGCACTGATGTTGCCTGCACTGGCATACCCATCCAAAACCAATCTTCGTCGAACTATGTGAAATACAAAATGTTCAGAATTGCGAGTAAAAATGTCAAGATTCAGGTACAAAAAGTTAGTAAAATCATGCAATGCATGGATTATGATATGCTTTCCAACATACTAGAAATCATTACTCAAGTTATGAGGAAAATGGCTGTGGAATAAATCTCACCCCTGTGCCCTAACCTCTGATCCATTTGGATGATATTCAACAGACGTGGTTCAATATATTTCCGAAATAACATGATAAACGTTTTGTCGCAATCGAAGCAATTTTACGTAAGTTATGATGCATAAGCGCTATGGAGTAGATCCCGCTATTGTGTCCTAAGCTTTCACCCCCATTTCGCCCATTTTCAACAGGATTCGTCCCCAGCAAGGTCCCGATAACATACCAACTTTTCTTCGAAATCGAAACATTTTTACGTAAGTTATAACTCATAATGTCGATGGAAGTGATTCCGCTCCTATGTCCTGACCTTTGAACCCAATTTCGCCAATTTTCAATAGGGTTTGTCCCCAGGTGGTCCCCTACCAGATACTAAAATTTAATCGAAATCGAATCTTTTTTACGTTAGTTATGATGCATAAGAGCAGTGGAATAGATCCCACTCCTATGTCCTGACCTTTGACCCCATTTCGTTCACTTTCAATATGGTTCTTTCCCAGGTGTTCCCCTACCACATACTAAAATATCATCGAAATCGAATGATTTTTAAGTGAGTTATCGTGCGGACGAGCATACGCACACAACGCGTGACTTAATGAGGCAGGTGGGAATCGCGACCATCTGCTCGCAAGAGTGTGACGTCATAGAACTTTAATAGGATACACACAATGCGTGACGTAATGAGACAGATGGCGTGACCGCGCGCCAACATCTAATGGCACGATGCCATGACACTTCACTAAAAACGTGGTAACTCGGGGTGGTTATTTAACCCACTAAACGAATTTTCAAGTCGAGATCAAGCTACATCTATTTCTAGTACCAGAAAACGGTAGGTTAAAGACTTTCATCAAAATCCTTAGAGCCGTTTTCAAAATAAAATTTACAAGTAATTTGCTTCCCGTACTTCGAATGGATATATTTCTGTACACATTTTCTTCCCAATTAATGCGTTCCGAAGGATGAAAATTTGAACATCGATTAAAATATCTTCATTTTATAACTTGCAATACTTAATATTTTCTAAAACATGACCATAATTATGCAATCCAACATTGGTTTGTCTACTGACGTCATGAAAATACAGGTCGCGTCATCTTTTTTCTGGACAATTAATGCGTTCACAAGGATGAAAATTTGAACATCGATTAAAATAGCTTCCTTTTATAACTTGGAATACCTAATATTTTCTATAACATAACCATAATTACGCAATACAACATTTGTTTGTCTACTGACGTCATCAAAGTACAGGTCGCGCCATTCTTTTTCTGGTTTCAACACCACCAATGGAAAAGTTATTGATTTTCAATATAATTATGGTTATGTTTTAGAAAACATTAAGTATTCCAAGTTATAATAGGAAGTTATTTTAATCGATGCTCAAATTTTCATCCTTGGGAACACATTAATTGTGAAGGAAATGTGTACAAAAGTTTTTCCATTGGAAGTATAGGAAGCAAAGTTACTTGACGTTCATCTTAATAATATGGAATAAGGGCGATGGAATGAATCGCAATCCTATGTCCTGACCTTTGACCCCATTTCGTCCATTTTCAATAGGGTTCGTCCCCAGGTGGTCCCCTACCATATTCTGAAATTTCATCGAAATCGAACCATTTTTACGCACGTTATGACGCATAAGGGCAATGGAATGCATCCCACTCTTATGTCCTGACCTTTGACCCCAATTCACCCATTTTTAATAGGGTACGTCCCCATGCAGTCCTCTACCACATAGTAAAATTTCATTGAAATCGACCCATATTTACGCAAGTTATGACGCATAAGTGCATGGAATTGGTCCCGCTCTTACGTCGTGACCTTTGACCCCATTTCGCCCATTTTCAATAGGGTTCGTCCCCAGTGGTCCCCTACCACATACTAAAATTCATCGAAATCAAACCATTTTTACAACAGTTATCGTGCGGACAGACGGACGGACGGACAAAGTTGGAGCATATATGCTTCTTCAACCTAAGGTTGGAAAGCGTAAATAAGACACACGTTTTCAAGATACGGTTCTTGTAACTCTTGCAGAGCTGTCACATGGTACTGATGATGATGAACCAACGTTTTCTTCGCCGCTCTTTGGCTGGTGGAAACAGAATATCCAGTTTCTTGTGTCAAACGTCGTAATGATTTCTTTAGCGATGCCAGCAGCCTGTGTTTCATCTCTTCGATTTTTTACGCTTTTCAACCGTAGGTTGAAGTAGCGTATATACTCCAGCTTTGTCCGTCTGTCTGTCTGTCCGCACGATAACTCACGTAAAAATTGTTCGACATTGATGAAATTTAATTATGTAGTAGGGGAAAACCTGCGGACGAACCCTATTGAAAACGGACGAAATGGGGTCAAATGTCAGGACATAAGAGCGGGATCCATTTCATCGTCCTTATGCGTCATAACTTATATAAACATGCTGCGATTGCGACAAAACTTTGTCATGTTGTTCCGGAGGTATACTGAATCAGTTCTGTTGAATATCATCGAAATGGGGTCAAAGGTCAGGGCACAGGAGTGAGATTTATGATATAGCCATTATCCTCATAACTTGACTAAAAATGCTTCTATTGCGACAAAACGGTATTATGTTGTTCCGGAGATATATTGAACCAATTCTGTTTAATATCATCGAAATGGGGTCAAAGGTCAGGACGTAGGAGCTGGATCCATTCCATCGCCCTTATGCGTCATAACTTACGTAAAAATGCTTCGTTTGCGACAAAACCTTCATCATGTTGTTCCGAAGGTATGCTGAACCAGTTCTGTTGAATATTATCCAAATGGGGTCAAAGGACAGGGCACGGGAGTGAGATTTATCATACAGCCATTATCCTCATAACTTGACTAAAAATGCTTCTATGGCGACAAAACTTTATCATGTGTTTCGGAGGTATACTGAACCAATTCTGCTTAATATGATCGAAATGGGGTCAAAGATCAGGGCACAGGAGCGAGATTTATTCCACAGCCATTATTCTCATAACTTGACTAAAAATGCTTCTATTGTGACAAAACTTTAGTATGTTGTAGGTATACTCAACCAGTTCTGTTTAATATCATCGAAATGGGGTCAAAGTTCAAGGCACAGCAGCGAGATTTATTCCACAGCCATTATCTTCAAAACTTGAGTAATAAATTGAGTAATGATTTCTGGTATGTTCGATAGCGTATCATAATCAATGCATTGCATGATTTTATTAACTTGTTTGTTCGGCTATAGGAGGACATCCGCCACTGTATCGGTTCAAAACACTGACCGTGGGTTCAAATTTTTTCGCTAGCCTTGCGACGTAACATTTGTCTGGTGCTTTTCTTCCTCCAAACTTCTGCATGAATTTACGCTGCGTTACCTTTATAGACGTTTTTATCCAATAACTTTTCAAAATAAACACCTGCTCCGCAACGATATACACAGCCATCCTGAACTACGTTCAACAACACAGTAAAACGCGCAGATTGCCTCCGGACAAAATTAACGTCCCCTGGCCATCTAGTGGCGTGACGTCAAAATGAATCATCACCTTATCGGGAAAATCACTCCCGCACATTTCCCAAGGATCAAGGTCACTTCTAAACCGAACGTCGTGTTTCTATGTAGAGTGGGAAGAAAACAATAGTTGGTTCTTTGGGGGACTACTTAGTAAGACACCATGTATTAATACACTGCTGGACAATTGCTAAGGACGGATCATAAACGACTATATAGCGCATAAAAAAGTAAGTGTGGTTGGATGCCAAGTAAAATAAAATAATGTCAGAATGTCAGGACATTACAAGAAAGACAATTTATTGTGCTCTGAAATCCAGAAGGCTTTGGAACGTGTTAAAGGGACAAACAGGCCATTTTGTGCAGAATACGTAAACGTGAAAAAAATGAAATTACCGTCCACAGGCGTTCCGGCGTAAGATGTCAATACGGGATATGGCCACCATGGAGGGCGATGCAAGATTCCACACGTCGTGTCATGCTTTGCACAACATTATCAAGCAGCTGTTGGGGTAATTTATTCCATTCCTCTGTCAGTGCACGGATGAGGGTGTCCTTGTTTATTGGAGAGCATTGGCGACCAGCAAGACTCCTCCCCAAAGCAGCCCACACCTTTTCAATGAGATTCAGATCTGGAGAACGTGCTGGCCATACGAGGCGATGAATATCCTTGCTCCCAAGACACTCCTGGACAGCGACTGTTCGATGACATGTTGCGTTGTTGTCCATGAAAATGAATCTATCACCGACAGCATCACGGAACATGCGAACATGAGGTAGCAGAACATCTTTAATGTATCGTTGGCCAGTCATAGTCCCAGTTGGAAGCACATAGAGGGATGTACGGCCATTGATCATGATGCCATCCCATACCGTGACACTACATGTCGGATATCGGTCCTTTTCCTGTATGTTTGCTGGACAATATGCAGTACCACTATCTCGCCAGATCAGTTGTCGTCGACAATCAGAGGATAGACTGTATCTACTCTCATCTGAGAAGAGGACAGCAGACCAGTCGTTATCAGTCCAATTGCGATGTTGATGGCACCATTGCAAACGGGCGGTACGGTAACGTCTGGACAATGGGATGCACACAACAGGACGGCGGGCGTATAGTCCTCCTTCATGCAAACGTCTGGCGACAGTTTTTCGGGAGATCCACTTGCCAGTAGCAGGGATAAACTGATTTGCTACCTCACTAGCTGTGCGGCGCCGGTGTCTTTTTGTTTATAGCACTATGTACCGATCTTCTGCAGGTGTCGTACTGCGAACACGACCTCCCCCGTGACGTTTGCTACACTCTCCATTTATTTGAAATGATTTCCAAAGCCAAGAAACAACACTGTGGCTGACGTCGAACTCCCAGGCAACATCTGTTATTTTTCGCCCTTCTTCAATCTTGCCAATAATACGGCCACGCGTAAAATCATCTAGGTGATGTCGGGAAGACATACTGAAAATTGCAAGTTCGTCAATTGATTCTTTCCCTTTCAACTTTGCGTTTGAACAACAGCGGTCAATACGCGTCAAATCCTTTATATCTCTTATCAGCGCTATGACGTCACGAACAAGTTCGGCAATCCAAACTTTGCATACGCACAACACGTCTTACTGTATCCCGCACTTATGCTAATTTCCACATTTTCCTGCCTTCCATTTTATTGTTGCTATCGTTGCTATTGTCATCCGTCCTTAGCAATTGTCCGGCAGTGTATCAGTTGTTATAGAAGGCATTTCTTTCACAACCACGCAAGAGAGGACTGCACGGGTCTTAATTTGAAAACCACATCCTTCCCAAATCCGAACTATAGGATCCGGATCAGACTTTTCAGTTTGCAGCTCGACGTTTCATATTTTATCACACATTCTTCTCCACGTATTTCAAATAACGTAGGACTTGCTATGGAGAAACAAAGCTGTCCTACTGAGCTAAACAACTTCAGTAGTAAACGCTATGTAATGCAGAAAGACGTGTCATTTTTCGTAAGAATTCCCCTCCACAGACGAGGGGTTTAGACCTGACTACCTAACTCTGTTGCAAATGTAAACGTATTTCCTCTTCCATACTTACATATGAAAAGGTAATCTCGATTCTAAAATACCGTATTTACTCGAATTTAACGCGCCCCCGAATGCAACGCGCACCCCCAACTTCAGGCTGCGTTTTTAGGACAAAAACAAAATATACACACATACTCAAGTAAAAAAGAAAATCTGCTAAAAACACTAACAAATACGTATATTTACCTTATTTCCGATACATGGTAGATCAAATACACATGAATGAAGAAAAAAAAATCAGTCACTGTTCGTTTTTTCTGTGGTGTAGTCAGCACAAAGATACGCCAAGCTTTCGCACTCCAATGGGAGGCTTTTTCAAGGCAATGGTAGACATGGTAGACAATGGTAACATTTTTATGTCTACCATTGCCTTGAAAAAGCCTCCCAGTGGAGTGCGAAAGCTTGGCGAATCTTTGTGCTGACTACACCACGGAAATAAACGGATTTAATACGCTATATGCGTTTCATTATTATTCATATCTGGTGTATTTAAAATAAAGTCAGTCACTGTTACTAACAGCGCTTTCTACTTCCGATTGTTCATTGGCCGAGCTCACTTCAAACAATTTGTCATCTTCTGTTCCGTCCAAAGAATTCGAACTTCCGCACTTAAGAAAGGATTTCCTCACAAGTTCATTTGGAATGGATTCCTAAGCAGGAGAAGTCCATTCGCACACAGTCCACATTGGTGCTCTTTTAATGCGGTCAGTCTTTGTTAGTTCCGTTTCTCCCAATGAAAGCCAGGCATTATAAAGTCGACGAACGGCAGCCTTAAATGGGCGGTTGTTACAAACATCAAGAGGCTGGATTTGTTATGTCATTCCTCCAGAAATAATGACGAGATAGCTGCGGGTTTCTTTCATTTTTGTATTTACTGCATCTGCTACATGTCCTTTAAATGCGTCTAGCACTAGCAGGGATTGCAACTTCAGTAGACCTCGAGGCCGTCGTAGCCAAACTTTACTTAGCCAGTCTAAAACCAAATTTGCAGACATCCAGCCATTTTCCTGCACTGCAACATAGATTCCTCTTGGAAAAGTCGCTTTGTTTTGGGGCGAAAAGTTTTTCTCTTGAAAACGACAAAGGGTGGAAGTTTATTTACATCTGCAATAACACAGAGCATTACTGTCATTCTGATTTTATCGCCACTCTTTGTCAGTAATTTCACCTATTGTGCTCCAAAATTGTTCACTGTGCAGTTTCAAGGCATTCGAAATAGATCGGCGTCTGATCTGCATTGCCGATATGCCCGAAGTCGTGTTGCCCTTGCTTTAAAATAGCGATCAAATGTTTTTGGAAAGTATTCAACTTTTCTTCAAAGTCAGCTGCCAGCTTTTGGCAGATGGATGTCCGCCGTCTAACACAAAATCTTTCTCTTCGTGAACAGCTTTTCTACAATACCCGGATGGCTCCAAGCGATAACATTGGGATTACCAAAAGTTCATTTAGAATTAGAGTGAACGAACATAAGAGGGACATAAATAACGGCAAATTAACCACGGCCCTATCCAGAGAAGTCCAATTCAAATCCGCTGATCCTATGGGGGATGACATAAAGAAATTAGCTGCCTACTCTACTCCTAAATCTACTGCAATTCGGGAAACATTGGAGATCATTACCAACGATGAGGCCTGCAATGATAGCGTCTTGCTAGAATTACCACGAATTTGGAACCAATTCTTCAAATAATGAATGCCTTTTGTTTTCCTCCAAGGATTCCGCGTGCAAAACAAACATAATGCCTCGTGTTTTTATTGAATAATTACGTTCGCATCTCTTCGTTTATTGTCAAGTCAAGTCACCGAGTTCAAATTGTTCAAACGTTCTATTATCCAGTTTGCTGCCTACCTTCCTTGAAAAAGCCATCTGGTTGATGTGCGAAAGCTTGGAAACCTTGATTTTATCTACGCCAGTGAATTCGGATAACAAGTATAGTTGTACTATCTTAAGTTTTTGGAAAGTATTCAGCTTTTCTTCAAAGTCAGCCGGCAGCTTTTGGCAGATTGGTGTCCGCCGTCTAAGAGAAAATCTCTTTATCTTCATGACGAACCGCGTTATCCAAACACGGGATGCTTCAATGTTTCTCTGTAGCTGTAGCTGACGATGAGTTTCTTTAGCTTTCACTTTAGGGATTTCTGTTGTTACTCGTAATCCATCTTCCCGCTGTTCTTTTACGAATATGTTTAACTGTTTGTCAATTTCGGGAAATTTCCCCATTTTTGGGCCAGTAAAAGCTTGTCTGGTTGTCAAGCACTTCTTTACTCGTTCTTTTTGTTTGCGCCACAAACGCACATCCACTTCAGGAACTCCAAATTTCGATTTGCATGCCCGATTGCTACAACTTTACGAATTTGCAGATGCACGTACTCGATTCTAACGCGCACCTTATTTATACCACAAAGTTTTTTAGACAAAAAGTGCGCTTTAGATTAGAGTAAATACGGTATGTAAAGGAATACTTAGCTACGATTCGCCCCAGAACCTCGGTCATCTGATGTCATGAAGCTGAAATGTCTGTTTATGTTAACATTTCTCGAAAAAAAGAAAATCACGTGTTTTAGTAGCTGAAGCCGACGAAGTGAAAACGGAATTTGATTTCAACTTTTAAAGAGATAAATTGGCTTATTTCAGAATTTCATCTTGCGGGCCGGATTTCAGACGTAATTAATCAAAATGTTTTGTGTCGGTCTTCGCCACTTGATTTTTTTCACAAATTAATCTTCGTTTTGGCAGTCGAAACGTTTATCTTTAATCCAGGAGCAATATTGTAAGACTTCCAGTACAGAATGTTTACAAGCCCGGCCCGAGCTCGACATTTTTCTCCTAACCGAAGATAAAAGCCAGAGCTGGCCGCCGCAAACGTCTATCACACAAGCCTTGGACCAAGTACATAAACATTTTTGTTTCATCTATTAAACCAGATTAAGTGAAAAAGACGCGATTTTTCATTTCAAATCATTTTCGCCTTTCAATAAAGGCACTGCATTCACGTAGATGGTAATTCGATATCAATGTGGATAAGCGTCGTGAGTTAACAGAGTTTGAAAGAGGGGTGATAGTGGGTGTCCAACGCATGGATCAATCAATCCTGGAGGTGGTGAAGGAACTGCATCACCGTTTGACAGTATCAAGTGTGTATCGAGAACACGCCATTTCCGGGATAACATCTTGTGGACTTCGCTGTGGGTGAAGAAAGGTGGAGGATAAAAAGTGGCTATCGATTTTCTTTTTACAGGGTTTACCGATCACCGTGCGCAATCCAATGGGCTATAAGCAGTCGCCTGACCTTAATTTAGGACCGCTGGAAGGGAGAGAGCCAGTGCCGTTATACAAGCACAACATCCATGGCTCACGGGATTTGAATCCGGACACATCACGGACGAATGGTCAGAAGCCAGCTCTTAGAACAACGATCCGCTTGGGTGGGCTGTCGACATTTGTCTCACATGGTTACCACCAACCTGAGAGCAACGGTGGCAAATAGAGGTGGAGAACTATCGATGGTTACGACTATTGACAGTCAAAAAATAACAATCGATAACTATCGATAGTGTGTTGGTAAAGTTTCTCAGAAGAAAGAGACACTAGAACTGGGTTTGGGGTAGTTCGGATTTTTCGGAAAACGAAGCTGGATGCTGCCGTTTTAAATAATCCTTAAGATTTTACGTATTGTTCCATGTTTTGTAGTTCTTTCCGCAGAAGTTACACTTTGTGTAGACCTTATCATTATGAAAAAAGTAATGCTGCACAAAATATATTTTACTTTGACTGATCATTACTTACTTTCAACAAATAACTGTTTCAGAATCTGACGAACCTTTAATCTTTCAGTACAAACAATGAGAACAACGCTTTCGATTTTGTCTTTATCTGACTGAAACGTACACTTTCGTTTTGAGTTTGACCTAACATGAAGAACAACAAAGAGCAAAATCCGCATACCTTCATCGGTTACAGTTAACTTTAGTTTTGCATTGTTATCATGTATCAATACGCTGGGCTCGATCTTTTCGACACCAGTATGAATGAGGTGAAAGTGGGCGTTCCAATCATCAATGCCATTGGTGAAAGCTTAATAGTTTACACTTACAGCATTGAAAATCGTAAACTATTGATATTTGAGAAAAACTATCGATAGTGCCATCGATAGTAACTCCACTTCTAGTGGCACAAATCACCGCCGATTTCAACGAAAGAGGTTCTAGAAACGTCCACTCTAAGACCGTCAGGCGATCATTATCAACAATAGGTTACGAAAGCTGCCGTCTCACCAGAACTCATTGTTAACATTACCTGACAAACAACTGGGCGAAATAATATCGCACTAGATCTTGGATGATAGGAAACGGGCCTTCTAGTCCGATTACTCCTGTTTCCTGTTAGTTCACGCAGACGTAAGGGTGAGTATCTAGCAGAAACCACACGAATCAATTGACCCGGCATGCCAACAAATGTCCTTCCTGTTGAGCTTTCAGACTGATTGAGGCTCGGTTATGGTCTGTGGCGTGTTCACCTACCTAGCTCACGTTTGGACCTCTGATACGTTTAGATGCATTTCTGAGCGGTCCACGCTACGTGTCCTTTCCTGCAGACCATCAGCATCAGTTCATTCTCAGTATGCACCAGCAGGGCAATGGACTCTTCAAGTGAGAAAATGCTGCTCCCCACAGAGTCTTGTCGATTAGAACATGGATAAAAGAGCATTCTGCAGAAGTTCCCACTCTGGAATGCTCTCCCCTTTCGCCTGTCATGAACTCTGTGGAAAATATTTGGAATGCTGTGGAAAAGTCTATTGGAGCTTTGGATCCTCCACCCAGGAATGCGACGGAATTATGGGCAGCGGTGCAGCAAGCATGGGTGGAGATACGTGGATAACGCTTTCGTGACCTAGTGGATTCAACGCCACTCCATATAACAGCCGTTACCTAGGCGAAAGAGGTGTGTCTACCAGTTACTAGGTAGGTGATTCCTGAATCCCATGATTTCTGTCCACTCGGTGTATTCTGTTGTGTAAGAAGTATTTCCACATTTGCAGACAAACCTGAAAGACAATACATTTGCATATAATTGCCACTTTATTTAGTAATGTAGAAACCATTATTTTCCCGCCCTTCTCGCCGTCTATCTGGTAGTTTAAGGACTTTGCATGTCTTGGAACGAAAACTTTGCAGTTCACCAGTTCTTTGTCACAAGACCTCGCAGAACTTTGCAGGTCTTGGGACAAAGAACGGGTCAAGATGTTCTTTGAAGGTTTTCAAAGGAGCGAAGTTATTTCCACTGAACGAGTTCTGCAGATATCGAAATTAATGAAAACCCTAAGGCTCAAGCTCGGGTAAGTATGCAGGGTGATACAGGAGATCCCAGCTGAGCTTCAACAATTTTGTTTTCCTAGTGAATAAAAAAATATGAGGTCTGACGTTTCCACGGTGGAATATAATTCCTTTCATGTTGACCGTTGCTCAAAGTTTGTCATCAAGTATGGTCTTCAGTTACTTTGATTGGGAATAAAACACAACAGAATTGATCGTTTAGTTACTCTGCAGCAGCTCTAAATACAAGAGTCCCTTGCAACCCTAGTACACACAGTGCAGGTGAGTCAAAACTCATGTCACTATTACTTTGTCACCGTTACTGAAAAATCATTATGACTAGTGACTGAAAGTAACAGTTCCAAATTAAATTTTAAAAACGTCATCGTTAGCCGTGTTTAATCCAATGCTTGGGATCCCAAAATTACTATTACGTCGTAGTTTCGGTTGCCATGTCACCATATCTACACAGTTTGTCTCCATTTCTGTCGAAACATCATAGAAGTCGCTAGTGATGTAAGTTTTCTTTCAGTCTCTACTTTTTCCCACGCTTAAGATACACTGGTGTCCAAAATTAATGTGGCAAGTACAAACTCGAGAATATGTCCAAAACGAAAGGACCTATTATAAAGATTTTTCAGAGACATGTGCAAGAGAAAACGCTAAGTCGATGTACCCATGCAAACCTGTGCTAGCTCCTATGAAATCATGCGAATGGCGACCATACATCATTGAGTTGGCAAGCACGCGACCTTCACAAACGTTGTTCTGAGCGGGGTGTGGCAACTCAAGCTTGAGTTGGGCTGTTAGCGGAAGAATGGCTCCGTATCATCGCTTAGAAGGCCTTTTACGGTGGAAAGCGATTTGTAGGTTGGAAGTATAGCAATCGCAGGCTGAGACAGCAAGATGGCTGAATGTGCCGAGTCAAGTTGCTCCCAATATCTGAAGACAGTTCCAGGAAACCGAAACAATGATCAGAAGGAAGAGACAAGAACCCCACGAACCACAAGTAAAGACGACAGGTATTGTCTCTAATTGTTTGCCTATACAGAGGGTCGACAGACAGACAACTCTTGCAAGAGCTTTCCTCTTTTACGGGAACCGCGATATCGAGGCAAATATTTTACAGGAGACTCTACGAGAGAGGTCTGTATGCAAGAAGGCCAATGGTTTGTATCCCACTAGCCACATCTCTCAGAAAGGTCCGTGTGAATTGTGCCAGATAACATCGTTCGTGGACCCCTTATCAATGGGTATGCGTTCTCTTCAGAAACGAGTTACAGTACAGCATAATCCCGGATTCTTGACATGAGTACATTTGGAGAAAGGCGGGAATCCAAAATCTTCCCTCCAACATTAAGGAAATTGATCACTACGGTGGTAGAGAAATTCTGGTTTTATCACGCTGGATGGACGCCCGCCATTTCACATGTATCAAGGGGGTACCCCGACTGCTGCACACTACAGGGATCACATCCCAGAGTTCAATGTACGGCTTTTCTGGGAAGCTATGGGTCTCCAGTTTCTTTTTATGGACGATATCACCCGTTCCGTCTAGCTCGGTAAATATCCTGACCTGAAAAGTCAGGATAATTACAGAATGGATTTCCATTCCGAGATCTTGGAATCTGAACCTGATATAGAACGTGTGGAATGCCCTAGGAAGAGCAATTGCAAGCTATAGCCCCATCCTAGAACCCTTTTGGAACTCCGACGCGTCTTGGTGGAGGAGTAGCAATTTTTGCTATAAACTATTATTCACAGCCTTGTAAATAGCATGAGAGCTCCTTACGTAAGCTGCATTGCTGTTCGGAGTAATCACACTCCCTATTAGCCGGACTTCCGTGCTTCCTTAATATACAAATTCATTCACCTGATCTATCTCAGCGCCATTTAGACTGATCTTGCATTCAGTGCTAACAGTTCCTCGTTTAAAAGGCGTAACTTCGGTTTCTTCCTATTTACACTGCTGGCCACCCAAAATGCAACACCAAGAAGGAAGCATCCGATTGGCCTGAAATTCGCAGCATGCGTCGGCCGCGAGAGGACATGCAAACGATTAGCATTGCGGGGCATATGCGAATCATGTGCGTACGGCACGCTACCGAGAAGCACTATAAGGGTGCACAGAAGGCGGGGTGTAAGTAGTGGAAGTGTGTTGTGCTGCCGGACCTGTGCGTGGGAAGCTTCCTGATGCCTCGTCTCAGAATACGGCAGTCATTCCCGCACGTTTCGGATTTCTACAGAGGACGAATAGTGGCTTATCGCGACCGCGGTTTATCGTACCGAGACATCGGCGCCCGTGTGGGACGACATCCAGCCACAGTGAGGTGAGTATGGATTCGGTGGGTGCAGGAGGGACTGACGGACCGACGTGAGCGATTGCCGCAGCCGCGGCACACCACCGAACGAGAAGACCGGCATGTTGTGCGGCGCGCATTGACGGCTTGCACCACCACATCACGAACGTTAGCGCAGGAATTAGGGTGAGTTGCACAACAACCTGTGTCAGCACGTACCGTTCGACGTCGTCTGCAGGAGCGGGGACTTGTCGCACGGTGCCCATTGCTCCGATTACCATTGACGTTACACCACCGGTGAGTGCGGCGGCAGTGGGCCGTTGAACGCCGCACCTTGGACTACGGAATGGCACCACATTTTCGTCTCCGACGAATCCCGCTTCTGCCTGCAACACCACGATGGTCGGATCCACGTGTGGCGGCACCGCGGCGTGAGACTGTATGACGCCTACATTATGCATCGCTATACCTGTCCATCGCCTGGAGTTATGGTTTGGAGCGCAATTGGATATGACACCCGCACCCCTCTGGTACGCATCGCCGGTACACTCAATAGCCACCGCTATATCTCAGACGTTTTGGAGCCTGTAGTCCACCCTTAACTGCAGGACCTGCCAGCGGCCACGTTTCAACAAGACAATGCGCGCCCGCACGTGGAACGCATCGTGCAACAATTCTTCACGGACCACCAGGTGTCACTGCTGCCGTGGCCCGCCTGTTCTCCCGATATGTAGCCCATCGAACACGTCTGGTCGCTGATCGGCAACCGACTGGCCCGGCAAGCACCACCCGCGGCTACTCCTGATGAACTGTGGCAACGTGTGGAAGCAGCCTGGACCGACATACCCCAAGCCCTCATCCAAAGCCTCTTTCGTTCGATGCCGCGGCGTGTAGCGGCTGCTATTGCCAGCCATGGGGGCCACACGAACTATTGATGTCTGCGTGTCCCGCAAGTCGCACGGGCCTGTAAGCTCAATCGTTTCAACTTTGTATCTGTTGTTATGTGTCCAGTAAATCTGGCTTTGCTATCTCGTGTCCTTCTTGGTGTTGCATTTTGGGTGGCCAGCAGTGTAGATTTAATTTGAAAAGTATAACCTCGTACATCAGGGACATCATACTCTACAACACACTTTTGTTCTCTCCCAGCTGGATTGTGTCATCAGCATACAACAGTCTGCATACACAAATATTACCAAGACATAAACCAGTATCTATTCTGGTATCACGCATGCAAGCATCCCTAAATATATTAAACAGCGCATCAACGGCTTTTCCACACTAAGTAAGCGTCCCATGTAGGAAAGCCATAGTTTATTTTTCATTTTTGTTCTTTTTCAGAATGAGCTCTGATAACTGATAACCACGTCTTGGTTTCAGCCCTGTCGTTTGGTTTGCTGGGTGAAACTGTTGCGTTTGCAATGAAAACGGCAAACTCATGTAGAGTGACAATTTTGACTTTAAACCAATTTTGTAAAAATACATGTCTTCTATTATTTCCTGGTGCAAGAACTTTAAACGGAGCATACGTTTTTCCTCAGATATACACTAGTGGCCAAAATTATGAAAACTTTAGTAAGATTTGTATTTCTGAGGTTTGATGTCTCATAACATCGGTCCCTTTTAGAATAATACCATAAAATTATATAACATTAGATAGATAATTTAATGCAGAATGTAATGCAGCATACTTTATTTAAAAAAAGAGCAGTTTAAAGAAGTTATACACAGAAAACCATGATAAAGCTGATCTCATAACTTCTCACCACTTCTGTTACTACATAGTCGGTAAACCTTTTGTCGCAATTGCAACCTTACAACGGCGTCCCAAGGAGTGAACTAAGCATTTTAGTTCATCAGGTGTCATAATGTGAAACCACGATGCCTCTATCAATTGTGCTTTATTCCTTGGTTGTTTCCGACTAACAAGTTTCTTTGATCGGCTCCACAGGTTTTCTATTGGATTCATGTCAGGGCTATTACCTGGCCATTCTGTCAATATAATATGATTTTTCTGGAACAACATGACATAAAAATTCACATGCTGAAGACTTCAGTTTTGGCTCAAGTATATCAATGTATTTTTGCCATTTAAAGTGTCATTAATCAGAAAAATTCTGCCCACACTTTTTGCTGTCAAACAACCCCAGTTTATAACGCTAACAGGACGTTTCATGGTAGCTGTAATGCATTCAGGCAGCCAATATTTTCCATTTCTTCTTCTTACATCTATTATGTCATCACTACCAAATGTGGATATTCCGGTTTCATCGCTTCAGATGACCCCGTCCCATTGTTTCTGAAATCAATTAACATAGTTTTAGCCCATTCTAATCTCTTACTTCTTTGTTTGGGAAATAGAAATGGCTTTTTCCTTGGAATTCTAGATTTGACCCCAAAGTCTTTGATTCTGTGTCATACATTCCTAGCACTCATCTTCAGATCACACCGAGACAATTCATTTTTACTTGACTCAGATTATTCTCTTCTGTCATTTAAACACAGTTCTTTACTTCATGCAGTTGTGCACCTTTTATACTGCTTTTGCCAGTTTGGTATTGAATTGACTGAGTCTTCTGATACCTCTTGCAGAGTTTAGAAATACAGAGTTTGGTAAGATTTACATCTACTTTTGTTATGATTTCCTCACAAGCGTAGCCTTCTTTACGCAAAATCAGTATTTTACATTGGTTTCTACGTGACAAGTCAATCTTTCCACTCTGTTTGTCATCTTAATAAGCCACACTGCTTACTAGGTTATCAAGGAACAAACAAATCTGTGAAAAAAAAATACAGTGGCGAGCTTGATGACACTCACGCAACTGAATAGGAGTTTTATTATTAGCTCTGACACCTGAAAATAAAACTGAACCTTACTAATACCTTATTGGTTACATGCTGTGTCAAAATAACACCTGATTGGATCACAAAACAATCGGTCTCATTGGTCATTTTTGATTTAAGGAAATCCACTTCTTGGCAGTTGTGCTTTCTTTATCTGGTTATTTGGCCATAACTTTTGATAAAATGAACATAATTAAACAAAGTTTGTGATGCATTGCATTCTGAATTACATTATACTTCCAATGATGTTTAATTTTATGAAATTATTCTAAAAAAACAGATGTTATGAGTAATCAAACCTTAGAAATGCAAATACATTTTCCGAAAGGTTTCCACGATTTTGGACACTCGTATTTCCTCGAAAAATGTTAAATTCATCAGGGTGGTCTTAAACATCTCAAAAATAAAATATATAAATTCAAAGGGTGGTCTTAAACATCTCAAAAATAAAATATGCGTGTTTGAAAGGAGTAATAAGTTTGAAGCAATCAATTACGAAATGATCTAAAACAGCCAATAGTTTTCTTTTCTTTAGTTTGATATATAAACATTTTCAGGAAAATTGAAATGCTAAAAAAATCATAAACGCGGAGCAATAAAAACATCAGAAAGAAGACATTACAAGCAAAAGTAAATATGATCACAAAATGTAAAATTACTAACCAGTGTTTTAAAAATTTAAACCACATAATAAAAATTTACTGTTGTGTGATTAGCGGGAAATATCTCTGCTGATAATGAATTTCGTTGTTTGAAGGGCATTAATTTTAATTTTATCTGTCGGAGGGTAAAACTCAATAAAAACAAGGGAAAGAAAGGTAAATTTCGGGATTAATTCGTACTACATTTTTGACATTAACACTGTTACGCGCAAAAAAAACTCCGGGTGGAATTAATGCGATCTTGAAAATGTAAACCTGATGAATTTAACATTTTTCGAGGAAATACATTTCAGCGATTCAAGCTGTATGTACATATATATTTTCTACTTTAACCACATTTTTGTGTGTGTGTGGAAGCCACAGAAACATCGCTTTGTGCTTTCCTGAGAGTTTTTCTTTTCAAAGAGTTTTTATCAGCCAAATCCTCTTATCTTTTTTTTACCGATGAATCTTTTTATCCCATGCATTACATCTGGGCGTTCTTAATATAGCGAAATAACAGAAAAAAGTTTGTATGTCTGTTTGTATCTTACGATCATTTGTCTGATAGAAAACTGATAAAAATCCCTACGTACTTATCAATATTTTGCCATTATGCGACCTCATCAGATTATAGGGGTATGCAAAGTGGCACCTAATACTCTAAATTTTATCGGAATTCTTTGAGATTCCGCATTACATTGCACGCTGTTTCGAAATTTCACAGAGAAAGCCTTGCCCGTTTCGGAATTCAATTGTGAGACAGCCGCCACTTATTATAAATAACGCAAGGGTTCCTCGGGAGAAACGAAGCTGTTGTACTGAACTGAACTACCTAGGTAGTAAACGGAATGCAACGCAGAAAGACGTGTATATTTCTAGTAGGAAATTCTTCACACAGGTAAGACTACCTCCACTACCTCCTTATGTTACAAATGTAAACGTATTTCCTCTTCCACACTTAAACATTAAAAAGGTAGATTCGATCCTGATATGTAAAGGCTTGGAAATTCTTCAAACTGTACAGTGAAAAGCTTTTAGCTAAGTGTCGGTAGAAAAACTTAAAATGCTAAAGATTGTTTTAACGGATTTATGTGATTTCTTTCAGTTTTATTTCGTTTGCCTATCTTCAAAATGTTTTGATGTGAGTGCTGAGGTTATCACCTTCATTGAGGATTTTGAAGGACTGCAAGAAGTGTTTACAATATTTGGTTGAGCAACGGGTCATTACACAATCAAAGTCCTGAGGTCCCTCGATATTCGGGGTTTATCCGAAGCCATCGTTGCTGCAACAACCGAGCCAAGAAATTCTTGAAAAATCTTGCGGGCTAACAAAAAGTAAAACTAAACATGCACCAGACAAATGAACAGTACATCTACAAATATGGTCAGGGCCGTATTAAGGGGGTGTCTAGCGGGGCTATAGCCTAGGAGCCAGGAGGCAGGCCACTATACCACAGATAATACATAGCATATACATTATCTACCAAAAAGTAATTGTACACCTGTGATAGCAAAGGAAAACGAAGTTTATTCACCTTCAATAGTTGGTGGAGCCTTCACGAGCGGCGATTACAGCTGCGACCCTCCGGGGCATACTCTCAACCAGGCGTTGTACGACGCCTAGCGGTATTTTCTTCCACTCGGCTTGGAGAAGACAGGTCAGTTCCTTCACCGATTTCGGACGGTGGGGGCACCCCTTAAGTCGACGCTCCAACTCGTCCCAGAGGTGCTCGATAGGGTTAAGGTCCGGGCTCTGTGCAGGCCAGTCCATTCAATTAACCCCATTGTCACCATACCAAGCCATGGTGGACCTCGCAACATGACAGGTGGCATTGTCATCCTGAAAGTAACATGGCTCCAACCCGTAAAACTGCCACAACGTAGGAAGCGCATGGTCATCCAAAATGGTGCAGTAGGTCTCGGCGTTGAGTCTACCAGGAATTGCGACCAAGGGTCCAGTGCCATACCAGGAGAAACACCCCCATAGCATAATTCCACCGCCGCCGAACTTCACAGTTGGCACAATACATTCCAGCAGGAGGCGTTCTCCAGGCAGACGCCAAACCCTGACCATGCCATCCGAACGGTAGAGGGTGAACCTTGATTCGTCGCTCCAGAGAACCTGTTTCCACTGTAAAACGGTCCACTGTCGGCGTTCTCTGCACCACGTTAGTCGAGCAGTGCTATTGGACTTGGTGCTCAAAGGCTTGTGGGGGGCAGCACGTCCAATGATAACCAAGCAAATGGGCTTCCATACGGATAGTATTCATCGAAAAACACTCCCGGATGCCTGTTGAACCTCTTCGCGGATGTGGCCTATCGATTTGGTGCGGTTCTTCTGAATTCCTCTGGCCAGCATCCGTCGGTCTCTAACTCCCAGTTTTGTAGGTCTGCCGGATCGGAGCATATTCCGACAGTCACCTCTCATCTTCCACTTGCCAATCACGTAGGCCACTGTCGATTTTGGGTACTTCAACTCGCTGGATATGTCATGTATGGATCGGCCATTTTCGTGTTACCCGTTACCCGACGATTACACCTTTCTCGAAATCAGAGAGCTCCGAACTGCGTGACATCTTGCATGCGACTGGTTGCGTTGTTGTTTCCCACACGATATTTAACGGCGGCGGCCGTGACGTGTATCAGGACCGCAGATATCGTCGATTGCATGGGTGTCCAATTACTTGTTGGTAGATAGTGTATTTTTATATATGGAAAAAAGGAAAGTAGTTTTAGTTTTGTCTCGTGTCATCTCTACTCGATCACAAAAAGTAGCTAGAAGGCGAATTGATTTCAAGGCAGTGACTCACTAAGAGTAAACGTTCCATGTCGCTGTGTACAGCGGCTCGGTTGAGAGAGTTTCAGTTTTTTCACTACCATCCAATCACACCTCCCCTTTTTGCACTGGGAATCGTTAATGGACGAAATCCACCGAGACTTCACATTGCGTAGCAAAAAATGATGCACCAAGGAAAGTACACAATGCTAAATCATTGCCGCCCCGATGGCGCAGTGGTCTAAGCGATGGCCTCTGATTATTCGTCCGAAAGGAGTCCGGGTTCGAATCCCGGTGAGGAATGGATGTTGTGTTTGTCTTACGGCACTGGCTTTCTCCCTTCCCTGGAGCCAGTGACCCTAAATTAGGGACGGGCGACTGCTTATAGCTCATTGAGTTGCTCACGGTGGTCGATAAAATTCCAATCAAAGAAAGAGTTGCCGCCCCGGTGGCGCAGTGGTCTAAGCGATGGCCTCTGATCATTCGTCCGATAAGGGTCCGGGTTTGAGTCCCGGTGAGGAATGGATGTTGTGTTTGCCTTACGGCGCTGTCTTTCTTCCTTCACTGGATCCAGTGACCCTAAATTGCTTACAGCCCATTGAGGTGCTCACGGTGGTCGTTAAACCTTCAATAAAAAAATGCTAAATCATTAAAAATTTCAAGGCAAAATCTAGGAATCTTAAGCTTTTAACTCATGCTCTTGTAAGAGACTAGTGGGAAATACAACGATTTTTTATGAAAATTCTGCAGGTAATTTATTAGTGTGGAGAACGCACTGCCTATTAATTATCACAAGCATATTGCAACAGTTCCGTGTTTTAACAGACTTCAATAATGATTTTCCATCATACGCTCTTTTGGGACCACTCAGATGTCTCAGCCTAGGACCCCTCTAAGGCCTTAATCCGGCCCTGAATATAGTGGTTTTTAAATTCATCCACATATGTTGGCCATTGCTTTCAACGAAAAGTACTTTTATTTTGCTATTTTCCCAAATTTGAAAACGGTCATGGTTTGAAATACGGTAACAATGATATCTTAATAACTAACGGTTTAATCGTAGCTTGGGGGGATTCAATTTTGAGATATGTTACGTCGAATTTGGAACTTGAACACTTCTTTCATTACTTTAGCTAAGTTTTCATAAAATAACATTCATATCAATTTGAAGAGTTATGTAAGAAATATGGCTGTACTTCACTGGATAGTAAATACCTTGATTTATTGTTTAAGAAAAAAGAAAAACTATCCTACATTTAAAATTTTTCAAGTTATGAATTTTACAAAATATAATTAAATTAATTAATTGTTATTTAATAAAAAATAATTAACTGCACATTTCCTAACCTTTTTTTTTTGGCAAAAAACAGTAATTAAATGCACAAATATGAATATAATTCACAATGCACAAGAAGCATACTTCTTGTGCTAGAAATGTTTAATTGATAATTCAAAAAATAAGGAAAAACAATTTTAGGGTTTCTACCTACCTTGACTATCGATAAAAAAACAGCCCGAGTGCTGCGTCGGGCTCATGCTTGCGCTTTACGGGCTGAGCCAGGCCCGTGCAGACCTGTCAGAGGTCTGCACGGGGCATACCTATTAGATGTCTTTTCATAACTATTAGATGTCTTGCTTTAACAGAACTCGCTTTATATATTTATTTGTTGCATGATGACTTTACTGTAGATCTCGGGATTATGCCACATCTTGAACCATCTAAACATTCATATTCAAAAAATAAGGAAAAACAATTTTAGGGTTTCTACCTACCTTGACTATCGATAAAAAAACAGCCCGAGTGCTGCGTCGGGCTCATGCTTGCGCTTTACGGGCTGAGCCAGGCCCGTGCAGACCTGTCAGAGGTCTGCACGGGGCATACCAATTAGATGTCTTGTCATACCTATTAGATGCCTTGCTTTAACAGAACTCGCTTTATATATTTATTTGTTGCGTGATATCTTTACTGTAGATCTCGGGATTATGAAAAATCTTGAACCATCTTCTCTGCAGTTGTTGGCCTTATCCGCCACCGACCATACAGTAGGTTACGTTTGACCTGCTCTGCGAATTTTGGATATTTTGTATATGACTTTTGCTGTGTTTGTTCGTTTTTCTGTTTAGCAGCTCAGTTGTGAAAGATTTGTTGCATTGTTTCGCATGAAAAGTTACAGTTACTTACTGTTTTTCGTTATTTAATTCGTTTGTTTACTTTCTTCGTGCTTTTGGACATAGCGAAGGACGCCATGACTGTTTCGGTACATCAGTCTCCTTCACCAAGTATCATTTGTTTTCTGCAACTGTGTGTTCACATCGCATAACTTTGATGCAGGGAAAGTTTACCTGAACTGTCTCCCTGTCTACTGTGTGTATTGGTTTACATTTATGTTTTCTCGCTTTTATGTACTGAACCGACGGCCATATCAACCGGCGTGTAGTCGGTGACCCATGAAAGCGAAAAGCACTGGCCGACGCAAGCAAGAGTACAGAGTGGGAAGAATGCCGGGTAGACGCCAGAGACGTGTTTTTTCGCAACTTACGTACTTTGAGAGAGGCCGCATCATCGGTCTGAAAACCGCAGGGTGGTCGGCGCGCCGTATAGCCGGCCACTGACCATACCGTATGACTGTGTTGAGAGCAATGGACACGTGACGGTACAGCCACACGGCAGAGCGGCTCCGGACGGACCAGGAGGGCAACCGGTGGAGAGGATCGACGGATCGTGTGCCAGGCACGAACGGATCCAACTGGAGCCCAGTCCACTATACAGGCAGATGTAACAGCTCCTGAGTGCCCAAGAACCATTTCCCGATGCCTCGCGGAAGCGAATCTACTATCCCAGCGCCCCTTATGTGTGCTTCCATTAACACCGGAACATTACCCGCTCCGTGTACATTAGTGTCTGGGCAGAGCGACGTGGAACGCCACAGGCTGGCGACGTGTGATGTTTAGCGATGAGTGCCGCTTCGTTTTGGGTTCAGATGATAATCGTGTCCTGGTGTGGAGTTCCGGGTCAACGGCACAATCCCAACCTCGCTATTGAGCGCCACACCTCCCCCACTGCAGACATTATAGTCTGGAGAATCATTGCCTACGATAGCCGATCAGCTCTAGTAGTGGAACGTGGTTCATTGACGGGCCAGCGGTATGTGGATGAGATCCTACGGCCCCATGTGCTCCCATTCCTGGCCGGGATTCCAGGTGCGCTATACCAGCAGGATAATGCCCGCCAGAACACGGCTCACGTTGCCCAGGACTGCCTGCGTCACGTCTAGACACTTCCATGGCCTGCCTGCTGCCCGGACGTGTCACCTATCGAGCATGTGTGGGACCAGTTGGAACGCCAGCTGCCGCCGTGCCCCACTATCCGGGATTTGGAGAACATCGTCCAACACGTGTGGGCCAGTCTGCCGCGGAACAACATCAGGGGTCTGTTCGCCTCCATGCTGGACTATATTGCAGCATGTATCGCCGCACAAGGCGGGGCGACACGCTATTGAAGAGGACTGGGCTGCGTACCACAGATCCCTCTGTCATTGTCCTGCAGCTTTGTTTTTACTATCATGCGTATCATTAATCGGTAACATCACGTTCATAAAATTTCAGTTCAATCCGATGCTTTCTTTTGGGTGCGCAAATTTCATTGTCCGTGAGTGTATTTGCACAAAATCTGAGCTTCTAATATCTCGATAATAAAAAAAAAATTCGTTCATGGACCAATATTTCGGAATATTTTCTTCTTAAAATAACGCATGGTTTCTCCGCCAGGAGACGTAGATGTATATCATTTTTTTTTTGTCAATATCTCTACTTTTAAAAGTCCGATTTGAAAAATTCCTTCTTTGATTGATAGTGTTTCCGGTGAGAAATGTTTTTCGTATAATTTTAAAGTTTTCATGTAAATCACAGACTTTCCGCTAGGGGAGTTAAGGTAAATTGCGTTTTCCTCGATATCTCTGCTTCCGAAACTTCGATCTGAAAAATTCTTCCTGTATCGCATACAGCACTGGATGGAAAATGTTTTGCATATATTTCTAATGTTTGTCAAAGAATGGTTTGGCCACAAGTGTGAGTGTTAATTTCTGCTTCTGATGTATTTGTAGTAAAATCTGAGCTCCTGAAAACTCAATTGAAAAAAACTATTTCGTGGACCGATACAGCACACGTCAGAAAACGTTTTTGAGAATGCTATCTTCTTGAAATAACGCATATTTTTCCAGCCAGGGGCGTAGATGCATGTCTCATATTTATCAATATTTCTGCTTCTAAATGTCCGATTTGAAAAAATTCTTTCTTTGTTGTATAGCGTTTCAGCTGCAAAATGTATCTCATATAGTTTCAAATGTTCCTTAACGCACAAGTCTGCCAAAAGAGGGCGTAAGTTCACCTTTCCGTTTGAAGCAATATCTGTGAAATTAAAAACCCGATTGGAAAACTTTTGTTTCTACCAGATACTACTGTTTTCCATACCGGTTCCATTGACTTTGAATTTTAATTATTTGCAATAACACTCCTCCTGGTGACCAAACCATTCTTTACCAAACATTAGAATTATATGCAAAACATTTTCCATCTGGTGCTGTATGCGAAACAGGAAGAATTTTTCAGATGGAAATTTTGGAAGCAGAGATATCGAGGAAAACGCAATTTACCTTAACTCCCCCAAGCGGAAAGTCTGTGATTTAATTCGCGTCAGAACGGATTCCAAAGACGTGCTCATTACAACCGAAAATTCGATGTCATTTTTCTTGTTTACAGTGTATCCAATAATCACGACCTTTCCAAGGGGGCCAAATCTCGTTACTTGTCCACTGCACCCACCGTTTTCGCTCCAAATGATGAATTTTGGAGTGTAGGGTCAACGACTACAGTGAGTAACTCTAAGGGACATAAACAGTCGCTCGTCTCTAGTTTAGGGCTACTGATTCCACGGAAGATAGAAAGCCACGCGGTAAGACAAGCACACCACTAATGCCTCATCGGGACCCGGGTCCACTCCGCTCAGAAGCCAGAGATTAGGCCAGTATTCCGCAACCTTTTTCTACTCGCAGCATACCATAATTTATCCATGACTCAGCACGGCACACCATAAATTATCCATGACTCAGCACGGCACACCATAAATTATCCATGACTCAGCACGGCACACCAAAATGTTAATCCCCTCAAAAACGTATGATATGACACTATTAGTATAAATACCAGGGGCAGTTCGTCATTAGGCCCCACCTAAAAATTTCTATTTCTAGAATTTTTTATTTTTTTTTGCCCTGATTCTTATTCTCTCTCTCTTAACTACATGGTGATAAACCTTTCCCTTCAAAAACCATTACCTAAGGGAAAAAGTTTCCTTCAAAAATGAAAAACTATTCCCTGAGGAAAGAGATCACGTTCAGAGTGTGAGGTTATTGGGGCCAGCTCCAACAGGCCCCAGTAACATCCCTACGCAAGCGAAGAGGAGACGATTTCTTCCCCGTCTCATTCAGTATGAAGTCCTACATACAACACTGTCTTAACCGCGTGTGCAAAAAAAGCTGTGGGGCCAGATCTATCTGTCCCCGCGCTAATTTGATTGGCCTGGAGAGTATCGATTTCCTTAACGTCGTGGGTTGACAGAGAAGCTTACCCCGACCAAGCTCAAGGATGGCGGGAGGGTTTCAAATGTAGCAAAGCTCTGTTAGTTTGTGTGTGTGTGTGTGTGTGTGTGTGTGTGTGTGTATGTCGGTGATGTGTTGTTCCTCTGTGTCGTGACTTTTTTGCTTGTCGAGTACAAAGAATGGAGTGGATATTTTGTTAAAATCTCCGTTCTTTGCTTTAAATCTGGAAGAAAAGCTTCACTTAAAAAAATTCAGTTATCACCCGAAGAATTTTTAGTTTGAGCTTCACTTAAAAAAACACAGTGCTCATCATCCCAAGAGTTTGAGTCGAAAAGCTTCACTTAAAAAACTCGGTGCTTATCAGCCCAAGAATTTGAGTTTCCAAGAGTATGAAGTTTACAAAGCGCTTTGAAGAACTAATTTCAGTTTTAACTAAGACGATTTTCTATGTTAAAAATAAATAAATAAATAAATTAGAAAACCTGTAAGTATAATTTGCACATGAGTACACATATATGTTTTTAGGTTTCACAAATTCTTTAAAAAAAAGGTTAAACCTTTCAAATAATGCAAATTGGTAGTATGGTATTCATTCTATATGGGACGAAATTCATGAAACATTCCCTCTGCATATATTTGGAATTATTATTTTTTCACTACATTTTTTTATCCTGTGAATCCTGTGATTATTCCTCAGTTGAGAAATCTGAAGAAACACAAAGCACAACTAACATAAATTAATGCTCATATGTTTTAAAGTAAACATTTTATTTAAGGAGTTTTAACATTTTTCTGTTAATAGTTACGCATTCTATTCTCAGGAAAGTTTTTTCGTGTGCAATACAATAGTTGACACATTCCTACCTGATTTGGGAATTATTGTGAGTCAAGGGGGTAAACAGAGGCAGAGGAAAGGAATCTTGGGGTGGGGTGGAGGTCTGAATAGTTAGACTAATAATGACAGTTTTTTTTATTTCATTGTTTGACTTCGGCTAATGGCCCCACCTGTTTCAGTTGCCACGAGCCGCCACTGATAAATACGTAATGTAATCAACCTATTATTATTAGGACGGAACACTCCGCACAAGGAACTTGTCCATCTTAAAAAAATAAAATAGTTTAACAGTAATAGAAAATAACAAGACTGACTAGCAATTACAATTTTCGGACTACTTCAGAGCACAGCTGTGATAGAACTGAAAAAATTGTAGGACGCGGGACCTATAAGTTTTCAAAGGGAAGAAGGGACACATGTACTGACTTATTTAAAATGAAGTCTAACAATGGATGGGTGCATCGGTACAGGTAAAAAGTAATAAATTTGAAGAAACACTAACAAACAGGGACAAATCCCGAAACAACGTAATAAAAACCAAGGAAAATTTTGCTAATCCCCGCACTTTTAGGAAAAACAGTACACACAAGCCGAATAGCGCAGCGGTAGAGGCAAGAGATACAAGTATATCAATAAGGAAAATTACGATGTAACAACAACTGTGAGTAAATAATTTACATTTAATTTCTTAGAATACATAAAAATTCTCGGCATGTAATAAAGAATAAACAAGCATCATCTTATTTAATCAGCACAGCGGCAGAGCATGAAATACAAACATATGAAACACAGTAACTGGGATAAAATTAAAAAATAAAACTCGACAGTTAATTTCTTACAATAGGATAATGGGTAAAAGTTCGCGTCACACCTTTCACTTTGTGGGGGCACACCGGTTGCGTAACACTGGATTAAGCGACTGCGCCACCAGGGCAGCACGTGTCACAGATCAAGGTTAATAGACAGTAAGGCTTGCTCATCCCGCCTTCCTCGCAGACGAATAATCGTGACGTCACTGAGTGATATCATCGTCTTAACATGTGAATCGTAGATCCGAACCGTAGCTATGGAGGAAGATGTCAACAATTTTATAACTCAAACACGGAACAAAAGTCTATGCAAAAGCACATTTACATTAAAAACAGAAGAAATTCACAGTCATGTAAATACTGTATTATAGTAACGGAAATTTCAAAAAATACCTCCCACACATTTCTGTTACGTAAAGGGTGGGAAAACGGTTATACTTTTAAATGTTAATTTGGTTACGAGGGGAATTTTTGCTGTTTTACGCTTTCCAACCGTAGGTTGAAAAAGCGTATATGCTCCAGCTTTGTCCGTCTGTCCGTCCGCACCAATACTCGCGTAAAAATTGTTCGATTTCCATGAAATTTTTGTGTGTGGTAGGGGACCACCTGGGGACGATCCCTATCGAAAATGGAGGAAATGGGGTCAAAGTTTACGACATAGCAGCGGGATCCATTCCATTATCCTTATGCGTCATAACTTGCGTAAAATTTTTCGATTTCGATGAAATTTTAGTTTGTGGTAGGGGACCACCTGGAGTCAAAGATCAGGACATAGGAGCGGGATCCATTCCATTGCCCTTATGCGTCATAACTTACGTAAAAATGCTTCGATTGCGACAAAACGTTATCATGTTGTTCCAAAGGTACACTGAACAGGTTCTGTTGAATATCATTGAAATGGGGTCGAAGTTCAGGACACAGGAGCGAGATTTATTCCACAGCCCTTATCCTTATAACATGACTAAAAATGCTTCGATTGTGACAAAGCTTTATCATGTTGTTCCGGGGGTATACTGAGTCGGTTCTTTATAATATCATCAAAATGGGGTCAAAGGTCAGAACACAGGAGCGATATTTATTTCACAGTCATTATCCTCATAACTTGAGTAATGATTTCCGGCATGTTGGAAAGCGTTGTTTTATATAAATTTAGTAGGGAAAAGGCACAGCAAGACATATTTTTGTTATGTGATAAAGAATTTCTTTATGAGGAATAGGAAAAGCATCGTGGCAACATTTACCAATTTTTTTAAACTAAAAATTGAAAACATTATGTATTAAAAAATTTGATAGAATTTATGAAGATTATTCCAGCTGATTGAAGTATAATTTCGACATGCTGCTATGGTGTAGATAGAAGGAAACGTGGCGATTAGGTAGTCTTACGATGGTTATTTGAACAGTGACGTCACAAAGCAGTCACCGGAAGTGCAGGATGAGCATAACATTATCATAGATAGCGCAGCATAGATTCTTGACTTTCACACGTCTAAACCGCCGCGCCAAATACCATCTAAACGTTAGTTAAGTGGGGAGGCGTGAAAATATTCTGCTCCTACTGTGCGTTCGTGTGTATGTGTGAGTGAGATTAATAATTGAAATGGGGTTATCATACGTTCAGATGTCAAGATCTTAAAGATGCATGATTTGGAAAGCAATTGCGTGGCATCAGCGCATTTTCAAGAAACGCATAAATTATTCTTCTGTGCAAAGAAATTATTACTAAAGTGTATCCATGTGATTTTTTTTTTTTTATATTAGCGAACTTTCTTCAAACATGTAATCTCTTTGTGATGTCTATTGTTTCAAAGGAAGTCAATGGAGACGATTCGCCTGATTAAATGATGCCCTCCCGCTCGGTTCTTCGTGGGTGAAAAATATCACTTCCATCCGAAATAAAAATAATAATAAAATGAAATGTTTTCCACTACTTACATAAATTCGTTGGCATCTCTTTTCCTTTTAAGTCACCCTATTTTATCATCTCACACTGGAATCATATTTCGTAAAACCAATCACATCAGAGTTGGAGTTGAAATGTTATTTCTCTTGGGAATCACAAACATGACGTCTCCATTTCAGCAGAACAAAGAAAACAGAATTTAATTATGAGTCTATCTCAAGCAACATTTCTATTCCCATTCCAGAAATGCCACGATTATACTGTTTCTCCCACGCAAATATATGTAATTTTCATCCAGCGCATTCATGCTCTTTAAACGTAGAGGCTATGCTAATAAACAATTACAAAAGAAATTGAACAGTGCTTTTCCTTCCATTTCTTTTCTTTCTACAGAAAACATGTTATTTCTACGATTCTGAAAAATCTCGCTGCAGATCCAAGAGACCTTATTGTTTGTGAAAAAAAAAGAGACGTGTATGTGAGTGTGTATGTGTGTGTGGAATTGTTATTCACTCTAAGTACACAAGCTTCGGAATTCAAAGACGAGAAAACAAAATAAAATCTTCGATTCTGTCAGTTTGTCCTAAAAATGAAATGACTCTGATACAAAATGAAAATGATATGAAATAAAATGTACTTCTGCGTTTTCTGTTCTAAATTCCATCTCGGAAGCAGATGAGAAAGGAATCATTGTATTCAATACAACGTCGGAAAGCATACTCTAAAAATATCTTTTATCTGCGAAACCGCTTCGGTACCTTAGTAGAATAGATACAGCCATTGTAACTTGACATAAATAAAAAATTATGTTCCCAATGCAAGTAATAATATGATAAACATTCAAGGGGAGAGCGATATTATAGGAAACTTACGGGCAGTAATGGATGTACTCCGAAAAACTAATAGAAATTTATATCAAACCGAAGTCATCGCTCTTTCCACGTTAATAAGTGAGTCACGGAAAACTTCTCATCGGCCGCCACCGGGAATCGAACCCAGTGTCTTCCAGTTACGCGCCGGACATCTGCACCACAGCGGCCTCGAATTTTCCAGACTCACAAGCAGGGTTAGCAAGGTACAAGTTTTTTGAAGATGACAATCCGATTTTTGGCGTAAATGTGACAAGGATGGTAAGTCAGATAATATCCGAAAACTTGAAAATTTTCATCGTCCTGGAGCGGGACTCAAAACCGCGTCTCCCAGAAAACGCCTAGGTATGCTACACCACCCAGAACGACCAAGTTTCAAGTTTCCGCTCAATTTGAATTTAACCATCACAGTTACGGGATTACGCCATATAATAATCTATTATATGGCGTAATCCCGTATTTTTTTCATGAATTAGCAAGGTAATTTACTCGTTATGTATTTTACGTAAATTACGCGTAATATACAGGTAATTTACTTGGCGTAGAAAACCAGTTTTTTTACGCAGACGTAAACAACTAACTTTCTTTCATGTGTGTGTATAAATAATATAACATAAAAACCACTTTAAATTTATTACATTTTAAACTTAAAATTTCTTGTATATTTCACTACGAAATCATTATTCTCTTAAGATTGTTCATACAGCTCAGCCACCTATTAACATATTTCCTTTTAGAAATTATAATGTAACTGTTCTTTCTTGCATATTAAAAATGGAGAAAATAATCTCCCTCTTGCACTAGCATCGATAAAAATCACAATGTAATATTGAATACAATTCAAGATTTTATTAACAGCTTCAAATTCGTCGAGTGTATTTTAATATTTATGTAATTCTATAAAATAAACCATTTTATGTTCAGTTTGTTCACCAAAGATAATATTTTGACATGAATGTCAATGGCATGTCCATAATGCAAAATATTGAACATTTCATTTAATAATATTTGTTTTTGACATGTTATCCAGGTGTACACTTCAAAATCATAATTTCACCCTTTTAAAACTCTAAACGTTTTTCATATTGATTGTGCTATACTTATACCCTTAAAGGAAAAACAAACTGTAGATTTGACAAAACATTAAACTACTTGTTTTAAATGTAACTCTTCAAATGTTTATAATTGTCACTCTGAGTTCTCACACACACTTAATCACACTAATAATCCTCACTGTTATGATCTTGTAACTTAAGAGTATAATATACTTGAACAAATTTCTTCGAACGTTCGCAGCTGAGCCCGTTTCTTGTAGTATTATGGACAAAAGACTAATTAGAGAAAAGTATTTCAAGTTGGGCTGAAGATGCTGGGATATTGATTAACTTCAAAACAACTGCTGACAACTTCTTATGGTGCCGACTGGCGAAGTACCAGAATGTCTGTGGTGATTTAACACCCTTCTTCATAAGCGCTCCAAACTTTCCAGATTTTTCTCGATACTGATAGCAAGTTAATTAACCGCACAAAACCATGGTTTTTTTTCATTTTATTACATATTTTACGCGTTTTTTACATATTTTACGTTTTCTACGTATTTTACGCGTAATTTACGTGTCACGTAGAAAACCTTTTTTTACACGTAATTGCACAACCCTGCTCACAAGTGATTAACTGCCAAACCACGAGGCTGGTTGCTTCACGGATCCCCGCGCAATGCTGGGAAATCACCAAAGATGGAAAGCAGCAAATGAACAAATAACTGGGAGGCGATTGAATAATTAATTAATTCACTCGATGTGGATCAGGAACAACAAACAGAAGTCATCGCTCTTTCCACATTAATGAGTGTCACGAAAATTATGATCGGCCGCCACCCGGAATCGAACCCAGGGTCTTCCAGTTACGCGCCGGACATCTGCATCACAGCGGCCTCGAATTATCCAGACTCACAAGTGATTAACTGCCAAACCACATGGCAGGTTGCTTCATGGAGGAACAAATAACTTGGAGGCGATTGAATAATTATTTCATACACTCCACGTGGAACAGGAACATCAAACAGAAGTCATCGCTCTTTCCACGTTAATGAGTGAGTCACGGAAGACCCGGTAGCTGCCGATGAGAATTTTTGCGTGACTCACTTATTAACGTGGAAAGAGCGATGACTTCTGTTTGATGTTCCTGATCCACGTCAAGTGTATGAATAAATTAGAAATTTATAATTAAATATTGATTCTGTTTCTTTTTCCGTCTGGAGTTTAAACCAGTTGATTTCTGCCGCTCTGGTAAAATTTCTTACAAAGAGATTAAATACATAAAATAAATTATGAAAACTGAATTACGTAGGGGGATTCAGTAAGTTCTAAGCTTAGCATACAAAGACATTTTTTTTGTTTTCAAAACCGCAACTCTGTTTTTCCACACAGTCTCCCCTGACTGCGTCATACTTGTTGTACCGATCACAGCGTTGGCAATTCCCCTCTGCAAGAAACGTTTCATCTTTCTCCTCAAACCAACACTTCGCTGACTCCTTCAGTTCAGAATCATCCGAAAAACCCCTACACCGCAGATATTTTTCAGATTTTTGAAAAGGAAGAAGTCACAAAGGGGGAGGTCAGGTGAGTACGGTAGGTAGTGAAGCAATTGGGAGCCACATTCTGTCGCAACTTGCACGGAAACATCGGTGATTTGGATTGGATCATTATTTAGGAGAAGCAGAACCCCGTCGCAGTTTTCCTCACCCTTTACTCTTGATGGCTTCACGCAGTTGTTGCAATAGCGGAGCACAAGAGACAGCATTCACAGATCTTTTATGAGGCAAGTGATCAATTAACACCAGCCTTTCAGAGTCCTATAAAATGGTGGATATATTCTTCCCTCCGGATGGTTCTGTCTTGAGCTTTTTTTGGTGGTGGTGATCCATGATGTTTCCACTGTATGCTCTCTTGTTTAGTATCCGTGTTCCAATGCTGAAGCTACGTCTCATCACCAGTCACAAAGCAGCAATAAAAGTAATCTGTATCGCAGTTAATACGGTTAAGTTGTACCCGACTTGTTTCAACACGATTGTTGTTCACCCGAAGTGTCAACATTCGACAATCCCATCTGGCACAGACCTTTGGAATTCCTCACCTCTTATGAAAAACGATTCAAAAACTGCCAGTACTTAACTTCAGTTCCTCAGAAATCTGTAAGACACGGAATCACAGGTTTGATATCACCAGATGCTCCACTTCCTGGCACTTTTCATCTGTGGTCACCTTGAGTGAGCGTTCCTGGGAAAGTTGTCTTCGAACAAGTCCCTTCCGTGTTTAAAAAGAGCAGGCCATCTTCTCACTATCGCATGTGAAGATGCACCGTTGACGTACACCCCGACCATCAGTTTACGAATACTACATAGCGTTTCACCTTCCTTCGTCAAATATTCAATCAAGTTCCACAATAACATCTGTCGCTCGAACATTGTCGCCTGATAGACTTCAGTGCATTGTGGCGTCGTCGGAAATGCTTACACAGCACCGTGGCGTGGCTGTAATACACTGCCGGAAAATTGCTAACGACGGATGACAATAGCAACGATAGCAACCATAAAATGGAAGGCACGAAAATATGGAAATTAGCATAAGTGCGGGATACAGTAAGACGTGCTGTGCGTATGCAAATTTTGGATTGCCGAACTTGTTCGTGACGTCATATCGCTGATAAGAGATATAGAGGATTTGACGCGTATTGACCGTTGTTGTTCAAACGCAAAGTTGAAAGGGAAAGAATCAATTGACGAACTTGCAATTTTCAGTATGTCTTCCCGATATCACCTAGATGATTTTACGCGTGGCTGTTTTATTGGCAAGATTGAGGAAGGACGAAAAATAACAGATGTTGCCAGGGAGTTCGACGTCAGACACAGTGTTGTTTCAAGGCTTTGGAAATCATTTCAAACAAATGGAGAGTGTAGCAAACGTCACGGGGAGGTCGTGTTCGCAGTACGACACCTGCAAAAGATCGGTACATAGTGCTATCAACAAAAAAGACACCGGCGCAGCACAGCTAGTGAGGTAGCAAATCAGTTTATGGCTGCTACTAGCAAGCGGATCTCCCGAAAAACTGTCGCCAGACGTTTGCATGAAGGAGGACTATACGCCCGCCGTCCTGTTGTGTGCATCCCATTGTCCAGACGTCACCGTACCGCCCGTTTGCAATGGTGCCATCAACATCGCAATTGGACTGATAACGACTGGTCTGCTGTCCTCTTCTCAGATGAGAGTAGATACAGTCTATCGTCTGATTGTCGACGACAACTGATCTGGCGTGATAGTGGTACTGCATATTGTCTAGCAAACATACAGGAAAGGGACCGATATCCGACATGTAGTGTCATGGTATGGGCTGGCATCATGATCAATGGCCGTACGTCCTTCTATGTGCTTCCAACTGGGACTATGACTGGCCAACGATACATTAATTATGTTCTGCTACCTCATGTTCGCATGTTCCGTGGTGCTGTCGGTGATAGATTCATTTTCATGGACGACAACGCAACATGTCATCGAACAGTCGCTGTCCCGGAGTGTCTTGAGAGAGAGGATATTCAACGCCTCGTATGGCCAGCACGTTCTCCAGATCCCACACATTTGAATTCCATTGAAAATGTGTGGGATATTTTGGAGAGGAGTCTTGCTGGTCGACAATGTCCTCCAATAAACAAGGACACCCTCATCCGTGCACTGACAGAGGAATGGGATAAATTACCCCAACAGCTGCTTGATAATGTTGTGCAAAGCATGACACGACGTGTGGAATCTTGCATCGCCCTCCATGGTGGCCATATCCCGTATTGACATCTTACGCCGGAACGCCTGCGGACGGTAATTGCCTTTTTTTCACGTTTACGTATTCTGCACAAAATGGCCTGTTTGTCCCTTGAACACGTTCCAAAGCCTTCTTGATTTCAGAGCACAATAAATTGTCTTTCTTGTAATGTCCTGGCATTCTGACATTATTTTATTTCACTTGGCATCCAACCACACTTACTTTTTTATGCGCTATATAGCCGTTTATGACCTGTTTTTAGCAATTGTCCAGAAGTGTATAACTGAAGAATGGTGCAATACTTTCGCATCCGCCAACCTCTGCTTTCAAGGTCAGACTTAGAACTTATTTAACGATTCACATGTTATAAATTATTTGAACACCAACATTATAAACTACTATCCAATAAAACTTTGCTCTTATTGCACGTATAAACCCTTCTTTTTCCTGTTTTTAATCAGGATGACTGGAAGTTTTATACCTGTCAGCTTATGGATTACTCAAGGAAACAGTGTCTCTAAAATTTGCATATTAAACAAAAGATACATTCAGCATCATGTTGACATAAGTCGAAATATCGGCATCATGTCATATTATCATGTTTTGTTAGCTGAAATACCTGCCAGGCTACGGATCACTCGAGAACATATTGTCTCTAAAATTTGCATAGGACACGAGAGAAACTTTCGACATCATGTTGAAAAATGTGCATGAAAACACACTGGGACATCTAAGTATGCCTCAGAAATGGTGCACAAAAACATTACTGCGGCTACTGACATAATCATAACAATAACCTACCCTAAGAGCATTGGTTGAAAAACTGGGCTAAACATCTAAGGTAAAACTAGCTGTTCGAGTATTAAACAAGGTCCGATCAAAGGGTTCCGAGACTAGGCCGATATACAACAAAGCACTTACGTTACTTAAGTCTGGCTATGATCTCCTCAAAGTAGTCTCCTTGGGCCACGTTTTAGCCACTGTTGGAACGCTCCCTGGAAGTCCTATTCGCGAATCGTGTCAAGCACCGTCTGCGATTCGCGCTCGATCTCGTCCACGGTTTCAAAACGGTGACCCTTGAGCTTCAGGAACAGAAAGAAGTTGCAGGGGGCCGAATTTGGCTAGTAAGGTGGGTGCGAAAGGGTAGTCATGCTGTTGCGGCTGCAAAACTGGCTTGTTGCCAACGCTCTGTGAGCTACTGCGTTGTCGTTATGGAGCAGGAAATCCCCCCCCTGAGTCATATTTCAGGTCGTTGTCCTACCTAAGACGCCGCAGAACATCGCAGTAAAGAAGGGCGGTGACGGTCTGGCCGCGGGGGACGAATTCATGGTGCACAACCCCAGGAATGTCGAAGAACACGATGAGCATGCTTTTGGTTGCGCTCTGGACCTGTCGGGCTTTCTTCGATCGTGGAGATACCGGGTTCTTCCACTGCGACGACTGTTGTTTGGTCGCCGGTTCGTAACCGTAGATCCAAGTCTCGTCCCCAATGATGAACCACGACAGGAACGTTGGTTCATTCACTATCTGCTGACGAAGATCTTGACAGAGTTCGACGCAGAGCGTCTTCTGTCCGGGGTTCAGAATTTTTCGCACAAACTTTGCAGCATTGTACTGCATGCTCAAAACCGACGTCAGAATTTCTTGCACTGTTCCCTATGATACATTGACGATGGTAGCAATGTCCTGAATGGTTCTCCAACGATCCTCATGCACCAGTTCCCTAATTATGTCCACATTTTCGGGGGTTTTGCTCGTGGACAGTCGCCCTGACCTCTCGTCATCTTCACGTGCCGTCCTGCAGCTCTTGAAGCACGAGTGCCACTCAAAACACCTTACTTCATTGCCATAAGCCTGTTGCAAAATTGCATGCATCTCCGTTCCCGATTTGCCGCGTTTGACGCAGAGTTTGATGTTCTCTCGCTGCTCTAGTTCGCAGTCCATACCCAAATCGCATCTGTGTTCCGCACGTGGCGTGGTCACCAAATATCGTGTAGCACAGCCACCGATGTTCACAGAAAGACGCCACTCCGCACAATTACTCACGAAGGTAGCTGGCCTCGATCGCTGCTCGCGCATCCGCGTACTGCCATGTGTTGGCGCAACGTTCCGAGACTAGGTACGTAGCGTACCTAGTCTCGAAACGTTTTGATCGCACTACGTAAATAGAAAAGAAGGTGAGGAATAACAATATAACAATAGAATTTTCTTCATTTATGAATACACGGCGCCGCAATTCAATAATGAGACTGATTTCCTTTTAATTTTTATTTTTTTGAAAATCCTGGTAAAACACATAGGTCGGGAAGGCATAGTTCTTTGTTAAGTTATTTATCATCTCTGTGGTGGCAACAGCATTTGCGTAAGAATTGCGCAGGTGAATATTTTTTCTGTACATGACGTCATTCGGTGGAAGAACATCGTTACACTCTGTCAATGAGCAAAGAACAAATATCCGGTTCTGTTTGAAAATCGGTAAAACTGCATCTGAGACAGTTGAATTGTTGTGTGATGTGTATGGGAATGATTGCCTATCTCGTGCAGAAATATTCTGATGGTATGCACGCTTCAAGGATAGGTGGTGAAGATCTGAAAAATGCCAAAAGGCCCGGATGTCCTATTTCAGTGCACACGTCTGAACTCGTTGAGAAAGTCCGCAAAAGGATTAAAAGACTTCATTGCGTGACCTTGAGGATGCTGGAATGTGAGATCGGTGGCAATAAGAAGGCGATTCGTCAAATTTTAATATAAGATTGGGAGGGGTTGTACTCGTTTTGTTCCGCATGCTTTTTCAGACGACCAGAAACATACACGAGTGGATTACGCAAAATACATCCTGGAGGCTGCACAAACAAGGCAAAAGATTTCCAAAGCATTGTGGCAGGTGACGAGACATTTTGTTTTCGTTTTGATCTTGTAAAGAAGCATCAGAGTGCTCAGTGAAAGTCGCCACATTCACCCAAAGGAAAGAAGATCAGGTTACAGAAGTCCGAAATCAAGACAATTCTTTTGTGCTTTTACGAGAGCAAAGGAATCCCGTATCACGAGTTCATTCTTGACGGTAAAACTGTCACTGTCAATGCTTACTCATCCATTTTTGGAATGATTGTGGAAGAGGATTGTTCGTGTTGGTCTGAGTACAAAAACGGGCAATGGTCTCTTCTTAATGGCAACACACAAGCACACAGAGCAAGCAGTGTACAGCGATTTGTGGCACGAAAGCAAGTGTATATACTCAACCATCCCCTTATTCTCCAGATTTGTCACCGTATGGCTGCTTCCTATTGCCTGAATTAAAGTTCACTTTAAAAGGAAAAGTTTTCAAGACAGTGAAGACATACATGGAAGTGTGACATTAGCTTTTTTACTCCATACCAAAAGATGACCAGACTTTTCTTTCGTTGGCTGATTGTGCCACTTCTTGTGTTAACGCAGGCCCTTCGAATAAAATATATTCACGCAAGTTTCCTGCTTTTCCATGTACTTTTTAAAATAAAATAGTCTCATTTCTTAATTGCTGTGCCCTGTATCACCACCAACACCAAGCATTACCAATCCACAGTTCGATGAAGAACTCCCCAAGTATCTTCCACAACTTTTTGCCTTGAGCGAGCCTCTTCCAAATCATTTCAACATGCTTTTGAGTTTTATCCATCCATTTTTCATGTGGTCTTCTTCTCTTTCCTGTCCCTTAAGAAAATGACAAGATTTGATAATATATAAACGCTCAAGTGATAATAGACTGGACATGCTGCTAGAATAACTGGCCACCGTTGGACAACTTTCCGATGTCTACTGATCACAACTTTCAGTTGTCCAACTATCGCCAGTTGACGATCTTCAGTTGTCCAAGCGTTAATTGGCTGGATATATTCCTAGAAGGCCAGTTCTTCTAGCAATATTTCAGCCAATTAACGCTTGAGTGTTTTTACTATAATCATGATATTATCCAATCGCCTTATCATTTCCCTGATCCTTGTCTCTGCTGTCTTTCCTGGTTACACCAAACATGCATTACCATGCTTCTACGAACAGTTAATTTTTTGTGCGTTATTTATACAAGATTGTTTCTTGGTTTAACATAAAACCAAAGATATTATGTTGGTATCGTATAATATTATGTCATAGTCTCTTACATACGCTCCATGGAAATTTACTACGGCCAGCCTGCTATTTATGAAAAGGAACATTATTTTTCTGAAAAGACGGTTGTGAATAAGAACATCTCTTATGTACACTATATTAACAAAAACCACCGGCACCTAGAAGAGAAACACAACACAACATAGCATTTATTGACATACATTATTACGGTGTCGGTCCACCTTTGGCCTTAATACATGCACCGACCCTTTGAGACATGCTTTCGACAAGGTTTTGGAACACATCGATAGGTATGCGCTTCCATTCAGTACATAATGCTGCCGCTAACTGTTGCTTAGTAATACGCCTTGGTTCCAAATTTCTTATGCAGCGCTCTTATTACTGTGCAGTAGTACTCTGTCGTGGAGGCTGTAACGACTCTCCTAAGGCTTTGATGTCCCCTATCACTGATTTTCTTTGATCTGCCGGTACGTTTTGCTACTTCAGGCACGGCATGTGTCTTCCACTTATTCAGTACATCCAAAACAGTTGACTTGAGTATATTTAAACGCCTCTCGGTTTCTCTTATGGACAACCCCTAATATAACACCCAACAATCTTTCCTTTCTCAAAGTCAGTTCTCTCCCGCTGCAACATTTTTACTCAAGCTCACAATGCGATATGATCGCGGTCAGCTGCATGCTTGTTTTTATACCGTTTGCAGCTGCACCGCGCGGGATGTCCGGTGACTTTTCTCAATATAGTGTATGTTGAACCGGACAAAAGTACTTGTAACTCTAAATATTTTTCAGCACTTTTTAATCACATTTCGGGGTACAGAAACTTTAATATAAACTATGTTATCTGAAGTATTCGAACACCACAATGTTATGGGACAAATGGTTTTATTAACGCAATTAGTAGCTAGTCGGTCCACCTTTTGTTTGTATGACAGCGACAACACGCCGAGGCATACTCTCAAACAATTTCAGATAGGTCCCGACTGGAATGGCTCTAATGCAAAGCTCCTGCTAGAGTGCAAAGCAAAGATAGGCGTTGTGGTTGATTTCATATCCGTCACTCCAGTTCTTTTTTTTTATTGGAGGTTTAACGACCACCGTGAGTAACTAAATGGGCTATAAGCAGTCACCCGTCCCTAATTTAGGGTCACTTGTTCCAGGGAAGGGAAAGAGCCAGTGCCGTAAGACAAAACAACATCCATGCCTCACCGGGATTCGAACCCGGGCCCCTAACGGACGAATGATCATAGGCCAGCGCCTTAGACCACTGTGCCACCGGGGCGGCTCACTCCAGTTCATTCCAGAGGTGTTCTATGGGATTAATATCAGGACTCCGAGTAGACCACTTTAACAATTTCACCTCATTTTCAAGAAACCAGTCCTGCACACGCCATGCCGTGTGGGACGGAGCTAGACTGATTTGGAAGAGGCAACTGTCATTTCCATAATACTACCACATTGTTGGTAGGGCAGAGTTATTCAGAACATTGAGGTTCCACTTCAGAGTTCATGATTTCTGGTATAATAACCAACGGGCACAGACCCATCCACGAAAAACAATTCCATACCATGATGGAACCTCCACTGAACATAACAGTTGGAAGAACACGGTCCGGCGAAAATCGTTCGCCGGGCTGTCACCAAATCCAAACACGTCCATCAAAGGGGAAGAGTGAAAAGTGTGACTCGTCACTCCAAAGAACAGGTTTCCAGTCGCCCATAGTCCAAGAATGACGGGAGGTATACCATTCCAATCGGCGCTTTGCGTTCACATTAGTGATGTGTGATTGTGTGCCACTGCTCAGCCATAATAACCCACACTGCAATTCTCTGCGGATACTTATGGTACTAACCGAGTCATTAAAATCATTTCCTACTTCAGTTGCAATGGAAACGGAAGAGGAAGAAAGGAATTTCTTAACATTTCTTGCCGTGGCTCTTATGTCACGTTCCGTCATTTTGTGCTGCGTTTCTGAGTGTTTTTTGCTGTAGTTGCACCGTCCTGCTTGCACGTCTTCACGACATCAATCACAGTCGATTTTGGTGTATTTAGTTTGGCTGCAATGCTCCGTATGGAAACGTTACTCAAATGACATCCTATGACTAGCCCACGCTGGAACTCAGAAAGTTCACTTACACGAGACATATCCTCTTCAAAAGTACCGATAACACAGCAGAACATCTCAGCTATATACACGGAGTGGCCACTTTATTATGACCACCTGACAGTTTTAAGCAAATGAGCTATGGCTGCACGCTGTTGCCGCCAGAGGGCGAGGCTAGTATAAAAAGGGAAAGCTTTGTGCTTGCGACAGTAGTAGAAGTGATTTTTGGGTAACGAGATGGGTAATAAATGAGATTTGACGGACTTTCAAAGTGGGATGATTGTAGGAGCTTGGAGCAATGGAGCGAGTATCACCAAAACCGCCGCATTCGTAAAATGTTCCAGAGCAGCTGTTGTTAAAGTGTTTAAATACTGGAATGTCAGCCAAAAAAACTGGGTCTCCACATGCAACGTGTGATCGTCATCGATTAGTGACTGCTCGGGCGGAACGGAGAGTGTCCAGACTGGTAACAGACAACAGAAGGGCAACAGTGCAGCAAATTACAGACCATCTTAATCAAGGATCCCCTCAAATGATCTCTGCACGCACTGTTCGCCGTACACTGCATCGGATGGAATATGGCAGCCGAAGGCCTGTTCGAACCCCTTTGCTGTCTGCAGTTAACAAGAGAAAACGTCTCCAGTTCGCACAGGAGCACAAGAATTGGACAGTCGATAATTGGAAACAAATTATGTTGTCCGATGAATCACGTTTTCAGTTGCACCATGCCGATGGCCGAGTGAGAATTTGGCGGAAACAGCACGAAAGCATGGACCCCAAATGCATTGCTACAACTCTTCAAGCTGGTGGAGGCAACGTTATGTTTTGGGGAATGTTTTCCTGGCATGCTTTGGGTCCTTTAATTCGTGTTGATCAACGTCTGACTGGCACATCCTATCTAAACATCGTTACGGAACAAGTGTATCCTGTCATGTGGATGGTTTATCCCAATGGCGATGGCTACTTTCAACAAGATAACGCGTCCTGTCATAGTGCTCGTATTGTGCAGGATTGGTTTCAGGGACATGCCGGTGAGTTTACTTTGCTTAGGTGGCCCCCACAATCTCCTGATCTCAACCCCATTGCGAATTTGTAGGATGAAGTTGAATGAGCCATCAGACAGCTGGATCCACAATCCTGCAATCTCACACTCCTGGAAAGTGCTATTCATCAAGCATGGTCTCAGATTCCACAAACCACCTATCAACATCTCGTGGAGTCCATGCCACGAAGAATCGACGCAGTATTAAAGGCAAAAGGTGGCCCAACGAGGTACTGAGAGGATGGTCACAATAAAGTGGTCACTCAGTATATATGTGCACTTTCAGCGCACCTTCTTTGCAAACGTTTTTTGCATTTATGCAAATATTTGGTAGTGTCCAAATACTTTGATAACTATCAAATTATAGTATAGTGTATGAACTAAATTGGTTCTCTCTGTGTTATGGATTATGTTACCAAATTTGACAATAGCGGGCTGCTGATGGCAGAGTTATTCTCTTCGAGAGTTAGTGAATAACGTTATTTTCACGTTTTATGTAAGATCAGAAGAAATTTCTTTTTCCCGAATAAAAATTGGCATAAAATATTTTTCTTCTACATTCATGAGCAATAGATGCCATATTGCGGTGCTTTATGTAAATTAGATCAAGTTCAACATGTCATTGCTTAACTTCTCGAGTACACTGACCTAAAGATGTCACGTGATGCGTTTCGTTATAGCTATTACCAGGCTGAGTCATAAGTACGTAGCGTTTTGGGGTACAATGTTGAGTCCAGTACCACATGTTGACCACATATGGCTATTCGGCAAAAAAACAGTCCATCAGACATTATGGTCCTTCACCAAACATTCAGCCAAAGATGCAATCCCTTTGCGAAACCAGCCAACTGACTTGGATGCAAAAATCTCAGCGGTGCCATCTTTCACAGCCTCCAAGGAATGGAACTGTCTGCCGGGCAAGAAGTCCGCCATGGAGCGAAACAGGTGAAAATCCGAGGGGACAAGATCCGGGCTATAGGTTGGGTGTAGTACGATTTCGACGCCATCGAAATCCTGAATTTTCTGACAGATAATCCGTAACCTATGATATGGCGCGTTGTCATTTTACAGGGGTACCTTCTTTCGGTTCATCTTTGCGCCGTAGCACTGGCGGAGAACGTCGTATACGTGTTGCAGCTGATCTGCATACAGGTTATCATCGACGGTCCGACCATATGGCACAAGCTCCCAGTGGACAGGACCCTCGAAATTCCACCATACACACAACATTGTCTTCACTTCAAAACTCCCTCTTTAAACCACTGCATTATCCCCTGGCCGCAGCCATTGATTTCCGGTATCAGGATAACGTAGAAAGACCCACTTCTCATCATTCGTTAGGATTCTCTGCCAAAACAGGTCGTCACATGGATTTTGAAGCAATTCTCAACACGGAGTGACACGCTCCTCAGCTTACTTTGGGCTCAACTCATGGGGAACCATTCGCGGACGTCTGGAGTGAAAACCAAGCTGGTGTAGTTGGCGAACGATGGTAATTTGGGATTCATGGAACTTCTCTGCTAATCGTCGGGTGCAGGTTCCTCGGTGCTGTTCAACAGCTAGATGCAGGGCTTCAGTGTTGGTAGTGATTGGTCTCCTACACTTCGATTTGTCAACGAGCTCTGTGTCTCCGGACCGGAAGTGTTGGAACCATTTTCTTGCTGTTGCAGAGTGCACTTATCCCCTTACCTTCTACACGACAAATTTCCTTCGCGGCAGATGTCGCATTCAACCCTTTTTTTTCAATAATATCGTATGAGCACATGAAAAACAAGTTTCTCCTCCGATATTCTCGTCTCGTATGAGCGACGTACACGTGTTGAGTCCGGCGCATTGCTACCTGTCTCAGCAGCGAAGCACGTCACCCAATCAAGTGTGGGACACATTCCACCTTACTGCTCATGTTCCACCTGTTCGGCAGAGCTTCTCCATCTGTACCGCGAAACGCTACGGACTTATGACTCACTCTGGTATTTAAATCGCAATACAGTGTCCAGAGAGAACGTGATATTTCCTTTTCAATAATAAGCTCACTTTTTAGTAGTTACTATTCATTACCTTTTCGTTATTGTTGCTCCAGTATTTAAGAACCCTCACGTCCGTACGTACCCAGAGGGAGTTGCTCTAACGTATTTGGGCCATTCGCTCCAGTGAGAGTTGAAGAGATTAAAAACAAGTTAGTAAAATCATGCAATGCATTGATTATGATACGCGTTCTGACATAACAGAAATCATTACTCAAGTTATTACTCCAGTTATGAGGATAATGGCTGTAGAATAATCCTCGCTCCTATGATCTGGCCTATGATCCCATTTCGATGATATTCAACAGAACCGGTAAAGTATAGTTCCGGAAAAACATGATAAGGTAATGTCTCAATCGAGACATTTTTACTTAAATTATAACGCATAAGGCCGATTGAATGGATCCCGCTCCTATGACCTGACCCTTGACCCCATTTAGCCCATTTTCAATAGGTTTTGTCCCCAGATGGTCCCTTATTACATACTAAAATTTCATCGAAATCGACACATTTTTACGCCGGTTATGATGCATAAGGGCAATTGAACGGATCCCGCTCCTATATTCTCTTACCTTTGACCCCATTTCACCCATTTTCAATAGGGTTTGTCCCCAGGTTGTCCTCTACCACATAATACAATTTAATCGAAATCGAACCATTTTTACGCAAGATATGACGCATAAGGTCAGGATAGGAATGCATCCTGCTCCTATATCCTGACCTTTGATCCCACTTCACCCAATTTCAATAGAGTTCGTCCCCAGGTGGTCGCCAACCATATACTAAAATTTAATCGAAATTGAACCATATTTACACGAGTTATGACGCATAATGGCAATAGAATGCATCCCGCTCTTATGTCCTGACCTTTTACCCTATTTCGCCCATTTTCAATAGGGTTCGTCCCCAGGTGGTCCCCTACCACATGCTAAAATTTCATCGAAATCGAACCATTTTTACTTTAGTTATCGTGCGAACGGACAGAGAGACAAAGCTGGAGTATATACGCTTCTTCACCCTACGGTTAGAAAGCGTAAAAAAGCGTATATGCTGCAGCTTTGTCCGTCTGTCCGTCTGTCTGTCCGCACAGTAACTCGCGTAAAAATTGTTAGGTAGAATTTTAATTGATACCGTCATTGCACCTGATTTTATGACAAAAGTCACTCCTGTTGCAAAAACATTAGGGGCCAAAGGGTTGGTTCCTAATCTTAAATCTTTTTTTATTAAAGGTTTAACGACAAACTCAGTTGACTATAAGCAGTGGCCCGTCCCTAATTTAGGGCCACTGGTTCCAGGGAAAGGAGAGAACCAGTGCCGTAAGACAAACACAACATCCATGCCTCACTGGGATTCGAACCCAGATCCGTCTCGGACGAGTGATCAGAAGCCATCGCTTAGACCACTGCACCACCAGGACGGCTCCTAAGCGGTACTGTAACTTCTAACGTTGCAGACGGGTCCCCCTTAGCAGAATGCTTGACAATGTGACAATTCGTTTTCGATGTAATCGTGATTGGACCACACGTTCGTTTCCCGTTATCATCTGTCGGCGCGAATACATAGCGCTCAAACAAGTGAAATAGCTCCTGTTTACACATAGTCGTTGTGTGTAGTACTGATGTGTACGTAGATTCGTCGTTTGTGGTATCAGCAATCAGTCAAAACTGACTGTAATACTGATAAAAATAGAATTTATGATGTTTCACTGGAATGAAATGATGGTAATAAAACAATAGTTACAGTCAGGACCGTGGGTAGGTCCCAGAACCAGGGAGGCGAACTGGGGGGAGGGGGCTTTGTGTTCACAAGAACCAGGGAGGCGAAAGAGTAATCTGGGGGGGAGTGGGCTTTGTGTTCATCTACAAACTGCATTTTCCCACTTATACAGGCGCAAGTTTTATTTTGTTTTTAATCTCCTTTAGTTAATTGATTTCATTAGCGAATAATTTTGCCCAAAGGTAAAAACAATTAGATAAATGATTAAATGTGAGATAAGAAGGGGAAGAAAGTAAACAGAACTCTCTTGAAATGTAAAAAATAAATTACATTCTTTGCATTTGCTTGATGGCGGTTCAGCCTCCCGTGGTCTCTTTTCCGTGGATCCACGCAATGGTATCGAGGATTTACTGATTCCATACTTCAACCTTTTCTACTCCTTTCTGGTTCTTTTCATCTATAATCGCGTATTTTCCTTCACTGGTGCTCGGTGGTAGTCACTTATTATGGTGGTCAACAGCCATACGCCCTTTCCTTCTTAAAAGCCAAGAACACCAGAATCCAGCCAAAAAGAACTATTCTCTCCAACCCAACCATTGTAAAACCACTCCGACTGGAGAAGAAACAATGAACGAAAAGATGTTGCAAGATCTTTCTCTCGCGCGCACGCACAAGGATTTCCCTTTAGCACTATTTTCCAAAGCATAGAGAGATGCATTTAGTTAAAATGTCCATGCAACAACACTTCTTTGTCACCAGCTAACTACGTGGAAGCTTTTAAACAGAAGCTTTGCTTATCATAGTCATTTATCAAATAACGAGCAAGTGTTTAGCCTTCTGCCCAAATACGCCTCAACCTCCGTTACTCTTTCTTTCTATTGTTTTTTTGTTGGTAATGTTCTTTGAAATTTTGTGTTTCTCCCAAAAAGGTAAAGTAAACAGCATTTCTCTCTTCCCTGGCCCAAAACACCAACAAGCCCTGTTACCATGTGGCAGAGAATCATTGGCGCAGCTGCTCTTACTGGTGCGTCTTTAAAAGTAATTTCTCTGTGGTTATTTACTGGTTGTGCTGAATCAGTTCAACTTTTCTTGCTCTTGAAAAAAACGCCCTGCACGACAAAATGATGAAAAGCATGTATGCTTATAATGAAATACAAATGTCATTTTCACAAACCAATAAAAATAAAAATTCAAAGAATTTATAACAATGTGTATCTTTCAGTGGGGCTTGCTTGCCTTGCAGAGGGGGCCTAAGCCTCCTCGAGTTCCCTGCTAACTACGGCCCTTATTACAGTTCGTCCACAGCAAAGATCTTTGTTTGCTCTCTTTAGGTACACGCACTACTTGCGATGGACTCACAAACGAAGTATGAAGACTGGACAAGTGGATTCATATGAGTTCATAAATGATGTATGAAGACTGAACAAGCAGATAAACTATTTAAGCAATTTAATTAACTACATAGGGCAAGTCGAAAGTTTTGCAATATTTGCATAAACGTATGTGCTGCGGAGGGTATGTCCCGTGTTTAAACTAGTTCAAGTCGCGCACTGCAGTCAGTCGAAAGGGTTATAAAATGGTAGTCGCTGCTGTGAACAGCATACGTGTTGTCGTTGTGTCTGTGGTTAGGACACCTAAAAGGTAACCAGCCACAACTACCTAATTAGGGAGCTTTTGCTTTACGAGTTTGAACTCTGCCATAACGCTGTTCAAGCAATACGAAACATTTGTTACGCTAAAGGAGAAGGTTATTTGGATCACAACACTGCAACCAGACGGTTCAAGAAATTTCGCTCGGGTGACAGAAACCTCGACGATCAGCCAAGGTTACGTAGGCCGCGAATCGTGGATTTGGAGGCCGTACGCCAGGCCGTAAAGGCAAATCCGACAAGCAGCACTCGGAGATTATCAGGCGAGCGGAGTATATCACAGACCACCGTGGTTCTTCACCTTCAGGACCTCTTCAAGGTCTACAGGAGCTGCTGCATTATCCCTCGCGAACTGACTCAATCTGAAGCAAACAAACCGCAGAGTGTGCACGAAACTCCAAGAAACCCCGCGCTATGTACGTTTCATCTAGGGAATTGTTACGTGAGATGAAAAGTGGATATATTTCCGTAATCCCAACATGCAACGGCAGTGGTTGAGCCCTGGTCAGATTCCTGAACCTGTTGCCAAACGTGGGCAGGTAATGCCCTGCTCTGCGTCTGGTGGAATTTCGAGGTTAATCCATTGCGAATTGTTCCAGACGGTCGGACCATCAACGCCAGCATCTACTCTGAACATCTGGAGCGGATGTACGCCGTTTTGGAGGAGAAGCACCCGGCAATGGTGAACAGAAAACGTGCTCTCTTACAGCAGGACAACGCTCAGAATCATACCGCGCGAACGACCCAGACAAAACTCCAGTAACTTTAGGGCATCGAACTGATGCCACACTCAGCATATAGTCCGGATCTTGCCCCGTCGGAATATTACATGTTCTGGTCCGTGGCCTACTTCCTTTGCAGATGGCACTTCAACAACCAGGATGAGGTGGCAGCTATGGAGAAGGAGTTCTTCGCCTCAAAGATAAGAATTGGTACCGCCGAGGAATCAAAGAACTGACAGACAGGTGGCTAAGGACGGTGTAACACGATGACCTATACTTTGAATACTAGTCAGCTATCGTCGTAAAGGTACGTATGAAGACATAAAGTGATCCAAATATTGCAAAACTTTAGACACACAAACACATTTAGAAAGGTTATTTACTATTTTACTTGAAGAAAACAAAATAACGTTGACTAGCAGATATCTAGCTCATCTAACATCGAAGACACCTAACACCATAATATATCTCACAGCTTTCCTGTATTGAGCGAAGCGAAGCATAAGGCCGAGCGGATCTCTCTCTACGGGACTCGGGACAATTAGTTGTTCGGGCATAGGTATGAGATGACAAATCCGATCACCGTGAGTTTTGGCATGCGATTGGGCATTGTCCATGGTCAGGTTTTGACTCCTTCCGATTCCCCAAATTCCGTGTCATTAAGCAATCATCGTCCAAAAATTTGCATTTTTAGGTGGGTTTCCGGGCTTTGAGAAAGGGTTGTTTGTTACCTACGTTCTCCAAAGATCTTCAGCTGATCGCGGTGACACTTGCCACACAGAAATTGAAGGACATGGTGAGTGACATGGGTTGGTATCATGGTGATTAGTCGTGACGAACAAAAATAATGATCATTAAAACAATGACCAATTTTAATAATTGAAAAAATCCGCTCTCTATACGAGACTCGGGACAATTAGTTGTTCGGGCATAGCTACGACATGACACATCGGATCACCGTAATTTCTGGCATGCGATTGGACATCGTCCACGGTCAGGTTTTGAAGCCTTCCGATTCCCGAAATTCCGTGTCATTAAGGAATTTCAGTTAAAACTAGATGGCCTTTTACTTGAACCGTTTCACGAAAGTCGGCTCACTAACATTAATTTTAAAAAATCGTTTGAATTGAAAAACGAAGAAACGGAAAGACTCCGTTTGTTACCTCAACACTTGCCTAATCTATAATAATAAAAATAAGTTTGTGTTTGTGAGTGTGTGTTTGTCTGTCTGCCTTCCGCGATACAAAATGGAAAACGTGGTTCCCGATCTTAGTGTGTCTTTCCGCTGTGCTCACATGCAACCTGATCACAACCTACGTGAAGGCGTGAAGGAAAAGTGGCTCATGATAAATTTTCAGGAATTTCTTTTTCAGAATGTTTCGTACTTTTGCTTTGGAAGTCATACATTTTGCGCGTTCGTTCTTTAGAATTTGTTATAATACACTGGCGGAAAGTGAAAAAAGAACACCAAGAAGGAGACGTCTGATACTAACTATATTTATACAGCATACTAACGGAATACAGATGATAACGTCATCAAAACATTATGGCAAAATACAGCTGTATTTGCTGGTAAACTGAAAAATTACATTTCCATGTAACATGGTTAGTACGGGGTTGAACCGCCATGAACTGCGTCACACTGAGCAATTCTGGCATGAAGTCTGTCGTACAGATGTTGGATGTAAGTTTGAAGTATTGAGTTCCAAGCATCCGCAACCTGGACGCGTAAATCGGGGATGGTCGTGACTGGCCGTGGAGACCGGATAAGTCGTTGTCCCATAAAAGCCCACCCGTGCTCAATGGGGGACAAATCCGGTGAACGTGCAGGCCACGGAAGTTGTCTCACACCCTGAAGTGCATGTTGCGTTGCACGTGCCGTGTGTGGGCGTGCGTTATCTTGCTGGAAAACACCACGATGGACCGACCTTACAAATGGCACAACAACGGGCTGAATGATTTTGTTGATGCAGGAGGTGCTGTTTAACGCACACGGTACAAACACCAGCTGTGTACGGGAGTGATAGCTGATCACTCCCCACACCAGGAGACCAGCTGTAGGCCCTGTGTGTTGTTGGAGGATGAAAAAAGGGTGGAGACGCTCCCCTGTGCGTCTGCGAACACGCATACGGCCATCGGAGGCTCCCAAGCAGAATCTACTTTCATCGCTGAACACGACAGGTCGCCATTGCGTTCTCCAGTGCAGACGTTGGCGACACCACTGCAGCCGTTCCTGATGGTGAGCAGGAGTCAGAGGTACACATGCCAGAGGAACACGTCCACGTAGTCCTGCCTCCAGTAGACGGTTGCGGATTGTTCGCGCAGTCACCTCAGGTGCAACGACAGCTCGGATTTGCGTCGCAGTGGATGTTCTGCTTGACAACGTCGCTCTTCTTATGCGTCGATCGGTCCGCTCATCAGTTCGTCTGTGACTCCCGGTTCCACATCTTCTCGTGTGGGAATGTTCCTCGGACCATCTACGCCACCATCGTACCACCACCGATACTTCCCGTCCGATTCGCTCTGCAATACGACTATACGACCACCCGGCCTCGCGGAGTCCGACTAGACGACCTCGCTCAAAGTCCGATAACTGCTGAAATCGTACACGTCTTCCATGTCCAGGCATTACAGCTTCTTCAGGGTCTTCGCACGTGTCCGTACGCCGATGACTGATTACATTCACTTCGCCATACTCCTTAAATACCACCGACGATAATTTGCATATTATGTCGTACTGTGGCCTAAGCGCTCACCGGTTGGTCCCGACATTAACATCACACCTACGTAAACTCGACCCCATTAACATATATAAATTTCATGATCGTCCGCCAATTCCTTTTTGGTGTTCTTTTATCACTTTCCGCCAGTGTAGATGCCTTAATGAGCTTAGATTTTGCAATACCTTCGCTCAAATTTTGCCCAATGTACCCGAGGTATCAGTTACCGTTGGTGACTTGTCCTAGTCTGTTTTCCTGGCTTGACTGACTGTCAATGATACCACATGGAGCAAAATCTCTTGGGAGTTTTGACATGGCATGAAGTTTGAAAAGCACAAGAAGTGATAACCAAATATTTGCATAAGAGACATTGGATAAAAATGGAAAGAGGCAGTGTACCGCACAGATGAAGTATCAAGGGAAAGCTTTTAGATCACGAGGATTTTAGATCTCTGAAGTATGAAGTAAAAAATTTTTGGTCTCATGTTTTACAACATGCATTGTGCTTTTAGAGATAGTATTAATTTGCCTTTTAAGATGAAGGCAAGAAAAATATAAATTAGTTTATATTTCACGTTGAAGCAATCCAGTTCACAGAAGAAATAAAAATAATTTAACTAGTACAGTGATGCACATAAAAACTTTAATGAGCTACACCACAATAAAAATAATTATTATTAAAATGAAGATACTTTTTGTATAATATGCGGTGAAAACCAAAATCGCTTAACTAACTTTTGCTTAAAAGTATTAGTAGCACTAAAATAGAAATTTCTCATACTCTACCGAAGAAAATGATTAAAAATATAAGGTTTAAAATTTAATACTAGTAAAAGCAAAGGTGCAAAAGGAAACAATCGAATAATTACAAACATAAAATATAGTTAAGAAAGTGAACTAATTTCGCATTCACTAATTAAAAATAAAAGTGCAGTAGATATTTCACAAACTTTCATGTTTTTCAAATTCTTCATCTGAGGCCATCTAAAATTTTGTTGCATTAAATTCACTCTTCTTAGGGTTTTTGAGTAAATTCAGCATACAGTGACACATTTTTGAAAGTTTGAGAAACCCTACATTTGAATTTAACCAAGTCGAAGGAAATATAATACAGAAAATACTAAAAACGCAGTTTGAGTGAAAAAAAATAATAATAAAAAATATACAAATTTCTTGCATTCTTATTAGCGGTAGTCTACAATTTTGTTACCTGAAATTCTGTCTCGCAGATTTTTTGAGTAAATGCAGCATGCCATATCAAATTTGAAAAATTCCAAATTAGCATATATTTTCTTTTCCCTAATTTCAAGAAATGTAACTCTGGCAACACTGAAATAAAGGACATGCTTTTTGAAGATGAGGATATGACGATTTTTATAGTTTATTATAACTGATATAACGTATTGTCTTTTTGTACTGATTCTTTGTCGCTCTTCTTACGTTAATTTAAAAGCATAACCATACGATGAAATAGTTCCTAAATTAAACCTTAACGACCAGACGAAACATTTAAAACTAAAGTCAATACGGAAATTGGCTTTATTCCAGATGTTTTCACTAATACATCATAGCACTTCACAGTTTACATAACAAATCAGCATCAACCACATTCAACGCTCCACACTCCACACGAGCAACTGTTGTATCGCAGTTTATATCTCTGGTTCTTATCTCGTAACAGGCATACGTCACGTTCATTCTACCTCATTAGTGTAGCCAACAGTATTCGCTTGAGAGAGAAGATATCACTTTAAGTGTGAAGTATACCTGAGAAGAAACTCAAAATTTACATAATTAAAGAAACTAAAAAGGAAAGTTAATTTAGAATATACGTAACACTCAATAAACTTGCTTCTGTTTTTTAAGGCATAGTAAGCACACCAGACAAAATATTTGTCACACCTAACAGAAATGACAGTAGAAAGTTACCGGTTGCACAGAGGGCGCCGTGATAGCATTGTTGGCAGAAAAATAGCATTGTCGTGGTCTACAGGATTATTTCTCTCTTTATTGCATTGGTGAAGAGCAACGTGTGTGCAGAATTTAGTCTACAATATGGGTCATAAGGCAAACGTTATTGAGTGGCAAAAAAGAGCCATCGTGTTTGGCCGTTCTCACGGCCACAAAGTGAATGAAGTCGCCCAATTTGTTGTTGGTATATCGAAGCGTGCTGCCCAACGGGTCTGCAAATAGTGGTGCAGTTCGCCGTCAACTGCAAATCGGCGACGTAACTGTGGCCGTAAAACTATTTTCACCAACAGGGACCGCCGCCATGTTTCACGCTTAGTAACTGCGAATCCGTTTCAAACCAGCCAACAGTTGATCCAAACAGTCAATGAAGGTCCATTCCAACCAATTTCTGAAAGGACATTGCGATGAGAACTGCATGCGATGGACATCTGGAGCAGGAGAGTACCACGGAAGAGGCCTCTTTGTACAGCAAGTCTCAAAGTTGCTCGTTATCAATGGGCTCAGAGGCAGCAAAACTTTACTCTGGATGATTGAAAACGTGTAATTTAGTCCGATGAGTCTCGTTTTTGTTTGTACTGTAATGATGGGATGCGACGAGTTTATCGCAGGCCCGATGAAGCCTTTAATCCTGAATATTTATCAAATACTTGGAGACAATATAAATGGACGATGTCATCGCTCTGTTTACGTTATTGAAAAATTGTGTTCCGACACCGCTGGGATCGAACCTCAGATCTCTCGATAACTAGTCGAGTGCTTTTGCATTTACTCTACGATGCCAATAATTCTCAGCCCCATGTGATGTTTATCCGTCAGCTACACAAATCCATATTGATGGGCTCAGCAACTGAGATGTCGTCATCTGGTGGCATTTGACACAACAGCTATTTAATTGTAGCTGATAAATCAAAAGGACGATAGAAATGGTGAATATATATCAAATGCTGAGATCAACAATACGGATTTGTGTAGTCAGATGCTGACTGATAAACCACGCATGGCGCTGAGAATTGTTGGCACCGTAGCGTAAAGAGAACGCCCTCGACTAGTTATCAAGAGATCTGGGGTTCGATCCCAGCGGTGTCAGAACACAATTTTTCAGTTGCTATGCGTTGTTTATAAAATAACGCGGACAGAGCGATGGCATCGTCCATTTGCCTTTAAGCCTGATTGTATCGAAGGTGTGGTTCAAGCTGGAGGGGGTTCTGTGATGTTTTGGGGATGTTTTTCGTACCACGAAATAGGTCCTCTCGTTGCATTGACGATGAATTTGAACCAGAATGCGTGCTTTCGCATTCTGAATGACGAAGTGTTGCCCTTTGCCTTACATCTCCAGGAGTAGCATCACATTTCCACTCCTATCTTCCATGACGATAATTTCCATGTTTACAGGGCTAAAAGTGTGTCTGAGTGGCACGACGAACAATTAGCAATACTGTCTCATCGCGACTGGCGCGCCAAATCCCCAGATTTAGATCCTATTGAAAATAGGTAGGACCATTTGGAACAGAAGGTGAAACGCCGGAATAGACACCCACGTACTATGGCGGAACTTCGGGATCAATCGATGCACGAGTGGCTGCAAATCAATGTTCAATACATCCACAATCTCGTGGAATCTTTACCACACCGGATTCATGCTGTTATCAAGGCAAGAGGTTCTGTCACCCATTTTTAGGTAAGTTCTCACAGGGGTGACTAATTTTCTGTCCGGTGTGCTTAACTTCTCATCTTTGCCAACTGGTTTTGAAAGACCATTTTTGTTTGGAGAATTATTTTTCAAAAATGTGTTGATTGTTGCTCAAGTATTATTTTTACAATATTATTCCAAGGATGTCTTTCGTTACCTGAATTAAAATCCACGAAACATTCTTGTTGAATAAGAACATCAAGTGCTACATGCTGCGTTTCTTGTATACAGTCTAATCTGACAAATGTAGCTCGCAAATTCGAAGTAACTGGCTTTCTTTAAGCACATGCATGAAAAGTTGAAAGCAGCTTTCTTTAAGATTATAACTAAAACATGAACTTCTATAGATAAGTACCAAGCAATAATTAATATCATTCGAACAGTGGAGCACTCATAATTTAATCGTTTTCTTCTAACTTTTTATACTTTCCATTTAACACATCTACCACAACAGGGATGCAGTAGGGTGAGGGCGGGGTTGGACGCCTCCCCGCTCCTTCTGAAGATGTGCCGCGTCTCACCTCTTCAACGTTCCCTTTTGCGTTTTGCAGCTACTTTTTACAAGGCTCAAAACACGTTCAGATGACCATAAGGAATATGCAAGTGTCTGAAAAATCGCTAAATTACGTTCTTCCTTTTCGCCCCATTTCATTTTCAGAGAGAACTGCAGCACTCTACTATACACTGAAATGCCAAAATCATGACATATGTACCTAGTATCGTGTAGAACCTCCTCTAGTCCGGCGAGGTACAGCAACTCGACGTGGCATTGATTCCACAAGTGGCCGGGAGACTTCTGGAGAGATGTTGAGCTGTGCCGTCTAAACAGCCGCCCAAAATTTCTTGGTATTTATAGGTGAAGGATCTTGGGTGCGAACGGACCTTTCAACCACTCCCCGTAAGTGCTCGATTGGGTTCATGTCGGGCGAACGTGGTGGCCACATCATCCGTCGGAACTGTTCAGAATGTTCCTCGAACCAATTTTGGACAACTTGTGCCCGATGACTTGGTGCATTGTCCGCCTGGAAAACTCCATCGTTGTTGGTGTACATGAAGTCAATGAAGAAGGGCTACAAATGGTCACCTAGTAAAACAACAAAGCGATTACCGGTTAATGACGTGTTTACAACAACCAGTGGACACAAACCGTGCTCCGTAAAGACACCCCACACATGCACAGAACCTTCAACTTGCACAGTGCCTTGTTTACAGCTTCGATCCATGGCCTCATCGGGTATGCGCCCCACTTCGTGGTACTATGAGTCACGCTACCAGTTGTTACGAACCCTGCCATCAACTCGTAACAACTGGTAGCGTGACTCATCGGACCACACGACATGTCAGTCTTCCAGGGTCCCGATTGCCGTGTTCACGAGCCCAGGCGAGGCACTGTGTCCTCCTATGTCGTGGTGTTAACAAAGGCACTCGGGTGGTTCTTCTGCTCCCATACCCCATGGACGCTGCACTGACCTGATGGATATGTCTCTGGTACCTCCTGCATTGAATGTAGATGTTATTTGAGCGAGTGTCGCTTGTCTTTCAGCATGGACAATCCTGGTCAGATACCACTAGTCCTGGTCATTCAGCATCCGTGGTCGGCCACTGCGCTGTCCACGATGTGTGGTAATGCCTTCCATGAGGTATTCTCGGTACACACGTGACACCGTAGATCGAGGAATATTGAATGTTAGTACATCGTCCCAAACAGAATGTCCCATCCGTCTGGCTCCCACTACCGTGCCTCGTTCAAACTCCGATAATTCACGTTGGCTAGCTATAGTCCTACTGGCGGTCGTTCAACCTGACTCACGAGACTCTGATAAAAATGGCAACTGATAAAAATCGTGGCGTGCGTCGAAACATTTATAAGATGGCATCGCCAGTTTAAAATTTGCATACCGCGATCCCATGACTTTTGGCACTTCAGTGTATAATACGCATGTACATGGAGGGAATTCTTATTTGCAATATTTTTTATTGAAGATTTTACAACCACTGTGAGCAACTCGATGGTCTATAAGCATTTACCTGTTTCTAATTTAAGACCACTGGTTCCAAGAAAGGTGAATAACCAGTGTTGTAAGACAAACATAACATCCATGCCTCACCGGGATTCGAAGAGGGACCCATGTCGAACGAACGGCCAGAAGCCAGCTTTTAGACTAGTACGCCATCGGGGCGGCTAAAATATTTTGGAAAAGCCTGCCGAATTTCTTTCAATTATATTTTTATTTCATGTATTTAAATTAAGTTTTATTTTTTTCTTGTCTTTAAGTTAAAAGCTAGACAAGATAATGCTATCTATAAAAACATGATCTATGCTACGAAGCAACCTTTGAAGTTGATGTTCCTCTGTCTTTTAGAAATCCGAAGACAGAACATGTGGGAGGGGGTTAACCCATCGAATCCATGTACGCAGAATCGGCCATATACTGTATTACTACTATTGTTACTTCCAGGATGTTTTGGCACGACAGCGAGATATTTAAGACATTTCTATATTGTTCTAATCAAACAGCTGTCAGTCATATTCGACGTTTAGAAAATCCAGTTTCATCATCTGATGACTTTCATAGAATTTAGCACATACGCCGCACACACACACATCACAAAGAGCAAGACAATCATACGTTTTCGTAGATACTTAAGCAAACAAGGGCGCAGTGAAGCTCCAAAAAGAGCTAACCTATACAAGGCAAAGGTAACAGTGGTCCACTCCTATTGACGTCACGTGCACTCCTTTCTTAACCCGAAAGGCCATTTTTTAATAGGGGTTTCAGCAAGAGTCACGGGACTCTCATACTACCCATATCCGGCCCAGGGGTCAGCTGGTCATAGGTTTGTGCTTCTGATAATTTGACCACCTGGGGGGGTGTGGGGGGAACGTGGAGCTGGTAATTATTTCTAAACTCATTGTCTCGTCAGACGTGAATGAAATTCGTTGTATTTTCTGCTACTGAAAGGAACAAATACTTTGGTCGGCAAAAGTAACATATTTCAACAAAAGAGGCAAACATTTGAATAGAATGAAGAAAAAGTCTCTGAATTAATATTCTCCCACAGGCACGTTTAGTTGAAAACACCATTCTTTAGATCACATGACCCTTTCCGATCTTTTAAGGTCACGTAAATTTGAGCCGCTTAATCCTGTTCCCCGTTGACAGCAATGGGGTATGAACATGTCTTCTGCCTATCTAACACGGACGTTGAAATGTAGGGCGCCCAGTACTCTTGGATACCTTTAAACATAATCTCTTATTCAAATCCTTTGTGTTTGACTCATTCTTACACATTTCTTTTTTTTTTTTTTTTTACGTCCGTACAAATCTCATTCACCTTAGGCATGGATCAGCTGTTTCCAACAGCGCGTTGTGCTTCACTACGTATTTTTGTTGCATTAAATACTTTCTGTGTCTTCTCACTACTTTTGTTCTTTCATATTCCACAAGTGCATCAATTTTACTTATTCTTCTAGGAGACTTCTCTCCGAACACCTTCCATCATCCAACGCTTGAAGTCCATGGGGCCGCCCCGGTGGCGCAGTGGTCTAAGGCGCTGGCCTCTGATCATTCGTCCGTAAGGGGTCCGGATTCGAATCCCGGTCTGGCATGGATGTTGTGTTTGTCTTACGGCACTGGCTCTCTCCCTTCCCTGGAACCAGTGACCCTAAATTAGGGACGGGAGACTGCTTATAGCCCATTGAGTTGCTCACGGTGGTCGTTAAACCTCCAATCAAAAAAAAAGTCCATGGGATCATGTCCTTCACCAAGTACATCATCAACAGCGTATTTCGAACTAATTTGTACACTCATTTGTTTGTGTGTCCCTGATGATAACGGGCTACATATCAGACCATTTGCTTAAGTGGTCTACTTGTCGTAATAAATCGGCCACCCAGTGTACGAAAGAGTGGAATTTCGATTTTGAAAATTTCTATAGCCGAAAATTTTCATAAAAATAGAACATATAGCAGTAATCGCTGGTAACAAACCGCTCGAATAACAGAACTGCCCATGTGTCCGAGTGGTCTGTGGCGCTTCTTTCTGAATTTTCGTCCGAGAGTTCGGGTCCCAAACGGGACTTGGGGTGTACGCTTGTCTGATGGCGTTGGCTTTTTCCCTTTTCTGGAACCAGCGGTCCTAACGTAGGCGCACAAACATCATTTTCTGTTGGCTGGATGTTCCTAAGGTTGCACTTAGACACAACCACCTTAGATTAAAGTGTTTGACGTACTACTGAGGGGAGGCATGAGTCGAAACGGCAAGTTGCAGCGATAAGCCCTTCCGGCGAGGTTCAGTCGGAATAATATCCCGCTCCAGAGTAGGAAGAACTGGTTTCGAAATACACCACCGGCAAGAAGGGCTTTTTTCCACATTGGTGCCCGAACGTAGAATTATTATTCTGGCCATGAGGTTCGAAAAAGAATGTGTAATGATTCTTCTACACATCATCTAGAATTAATAGGATTTCCTGCAGCTACAGTGAGCTCCTTTAAAGCACGGTTTTCCGGCTGACCGGAAACCTGCGATTTCGTGCCCCCGCCCATCTCAAGGAATGGGATATACGTACTACTGAAATGACGCATGGATCAAAACCGCATGCTGCAGCAGTAAGCCTTGCCGGCGCAGTTCAGTCAGAAGAATATCCCGCTCCGGAGCAGGAAGACGTGTGTTCCAATTCAACACCGGCATAAAGGGTTTTTCTTCACAAGTGACCTTCGAATCAAATACCACTGCACAAAGTGGCGCAAGGTGAGTCAGTGGACGCTGAAAGCAAGGTCAAAGGATTGACGGAGCGGAAGAAGGGAGATAATGATCCTATTTTTAACATGGGATCGTTGCCTTGGGGCTGACTGCATAGTGTGCTCTCCGAGACACGGCGCACGCTTTCCAGTTCGTCACCTTCTGCAATCACCTGGTCTTGAGCCAGTTGCTCTAATCACAGAACTGTACGCAGCGGTGACCCTAAATTATGGACGAGGGACTAGCATTCAGAGTTGCTGGTGGTGGTTGTTAACCCCCAAAACAAACACAAAATGTGGGCCTACTGTACCTTTACAATATTCTATAGTTCCTCAATTCTTTTCTTATAATCTAAACAAACCATAAAATGAATGTGAGAATTTTTGCGAACACTGCATTAAAGGCTCTATCTTATATTTTACGTTAATAATCAAGAAACTGTTCTGGTTGCAACGCTGTTCGCTGGGAATAAATCCTGGAAGTTTTTGAGGCGTTATGGAGCAAGTTTCAAGCCTTCGGAAATTGACAATAAGAGCAGTTAATTTAAAACGAAGAGTTTCGTATACGGGCAAAGAATTTTTGTTTCGAATGTATTTCAATAAATATACAGTCAACCCTTGATGCACCACACCGTTTGTTACATGATATTGTGGCGTTACATCAAGGGTGGCGTTGTACCAAATTTGCCAGTTATTTTTAAATTACTCACATTTTGTTAATTATGGTTTTTCGAAAAGCATGATTAGCATCAATTAAAAGCATTTTAATTAGAAAAAAACGCACTTAGCCTCGTAGTTCGAAGTGTCCGTTTTCCATTTATTTTTATTATGAATTACATACTGTAAATGCGGAAATTTACTTTGTTTAGTAGAAAGGCAAAGTTAGCATTTTAATTACAGTATAAAGAAATGAATAAAAATTCATGTTATCGCATGAGTCAAATGAAACACTTAAAGATAAAAAATTTAAAATACAGTGTCATGCAGCTTAGCAGTATTGTTACCAATGACTAAAACTTGTTTTACAGGTGGCAGCACGGCGCAGACAAGCTTAGTGACGCCACAGTAGCAGAGTAAAGATGGCCGCCCCACTTGAGACATGCACCAAAGAGGATCAACGTTCTGTCATCCGTTTTTTGAGTGGTGAAGGCGTGAAACCTATTGAAATTAATCGTCGAACAAAGTTGCAGTATAGTAATGCATGTCTGTCACTCCAGCAAGTGTATGAATGGACTAGAAAGTTCCGAAACGGCGTGAGTTCTGTGAGAGATTCTCCTCGACCGGTTCAGGTACACAGACTAGTGACACCAGAGTCTATTACAGTAGTTGAAGGCATTCTGATGGGATATCGATTAATCACGGTGGATGAAATATCGATACTTTTGAACATCAGTCATGGTTCAGCGTACCACATCATTCATGATGTGCTGTAGTTCAACAGTGCGTCTGCACGGTGGGTGCCACGTCAGCTGACTCCAGAATTGGAACAGTGACGTGTTGATGCCTATCAAGTACTTCTGCGGCGCTTCGGAAAAGAATGTAATGGCTTCCTACAGAAACATTTTACTGTAGATGAAACATGTGTTCACTGTCACCAGCCAAAAACCAAGAGAACGAGCAAGAAATGTCGCCATCCCTCCTCACCAAACCCGAAGAAGTTCCGCAAGTAGCCAACCAGGGAAAGTTATGCGGACTCTCTTTTGGAATGATCGAAGGGTAATTTTGGAGCACTGCATACCTAGGGGAACACTGTAACCAGTGACATGTATGCAGTTTTTATCAGGAATCATCTTCGACCTGCCATCAAATCCAATCGACTTGGATTTCTGAGTACTGGTGTCTTATTGCAACATGGCAACGCTTGGCACCATACCTCCCATGCAACATACAAGATTTGCGCTTCAAGTGTCTTCCACGTCCGCCGTATTCACCAGACCTCGCCCCAAGTTATTACCACATCTTTGGACCACTCAAAGATGCAATGGGAGAGAAGACTTCTAGGACCGTGAAGAGGTGCAGCAAGTGGTGAATGAGTGGCTGCATTCGCGACAGAAAGAATTCATTTTACAGGAATCAATGCACTTAGTAAGCGCTGGAGGATTTGTATTGCACAAAATGGAGATTACATTGAAAAATGGTACACATGTGTACCACTTTTGTTCAATAAATTGTGAGAAAAAAATTATTTAAGGTTTTCATTTGACTTTCTCTTGTATATTCTGAAACTTGATCAAGTGAAAATTATTGGCATTACACAAAACCACTTCATGCATATGCCTTAGTTTCCTTTAGAGACCTCTTGTATATTCATATGTGTGTTAGATCTCAATCCAATTATTTTCAGAGCGCAATCAAATTTAACAAGTGCATTTGAAATATCTCCATTCTACAAGTTTAATTCAAAGAATCTTCTTAATGCTAGAAGACATTGACTCGCATCTTTGGTTAAATCAGTGTCTTTAACATTAAGGTTCACTGCAAGTGAATCATAGTCAGCGTTGCATTCAGACAGCTTTTGCCGGGGTGGAGGCAATTACAAATTTCGAGGTGGCTGAAACTTGTTGATGGATTATACACATATAATCGCAGTTTTGTTATCAATCATCATCATCATCATTGTCAACCATTATCAATCCACTGCTGGACGAAGGTCTCCCCAAGTTTCCTCCTCAACGGTCTGTCTTGTGCCAGTATCAATATATACATAAATTTAAAATAGAGTAAAAAAATCATCTTATGCTCGTATATCGCAAATGCAAATTTCAAGAAATCTACACATACAAGTGATTAAAAATGTAAAAATTTTATACCTTTGCTTTAATTCAGTAATGCACTATAGATTTCACCGTGGGGTGGTGTAAAATACTGAGGATGCTAGTAAGGTAAAGCTGTGCTGGAGATTCCCCCCCCCCAACATTTAGGAGTGGTGAAAATGTCCTCACCTTACTACAAGGGTGTTTCTGATTAATTATGAAAGAATCATTACAGAGTTACCTGAAAACGTATGGTATAAGCCATTCCTCTGCTATTTGGTTTCAGCCCCTTTTAGATTATTTAGATTAGCACATAGTACTAGAAATAAAGAAAAAAACTAAATAGCCGTTTGGCCAGTTTGAGGTGCCTCGATTTTCTTTTTATTATTATTTTTTTCTTGCCACAGAATGTAAACCACCAACCGCCAGAAAAAAAACCTTTTTTATGGGAACAATTTCTATGTTAAAAATTAGGTAGCAAAAATTTTGTTGTATTGGAAGCACTAACGTCACGTTAGGTACACTAAGGCTTAACCATATTCATGGAAAGTCGGCATGTATATGGTTAGGAATGTTTAATGATTTACTGAAGGATGAGAGAAATTTCAAAATGAAATCCATGTGGATGTTTTTTTTTATTACTATTATATTTTCCCTCATTTTCCTAAGTTTTTTTTATTAATTTCTCCAAATATTCAGCTATAAACGAAAACAATTAGACTAAATATAAGGGGAGATCCCCAAAAACCTACGGGGTAGGGGCGTTCAAGGATTTTCGGAGGGGGTGGCTAAGCACCCCCAAAAGATGCCTGAGTGCATCACTGATCATAGTTCAAAACAGCGGGAAAAGAATTCTGACACAGCTTGCAAGTGGCGGTACATCAAATATGTTTAGTGTTGGGAAAGGCAAGTTGGCGCACTAATATGCGTTGTCGGTTGGCGGATGTCAAACGTATGGCAATATATCAAGGGATCAAAGGATGTTTTACATAGGAAACGTTTGTTCTAGAGGTGGCTAAACTGATTCTTTTGCAAGAATCGATTCTTTCTATTCGACTCTATAAAGATTCATTCGGACTGTTTCGCTCGTTTCGTTCGTTTGATTCTTCTGGTTTAAGGAACGTTTTGTGTCTAGGGAATCGCCACTAAGTTGAATCGTTATGTTCACTTCGGTCAATGATTCTTCCAGTTCAGAGAACGATTTGACTCTAGGGAAATGATTCTGAGTCGGATTCTTTTGTTCTTCAATAGTTTCCGGTTTAGTGGCCGATTTATAAGTTTCAATTTGTTATTAATTCGTGACGGAAAATTTGTTCTTCAGTTTTCTTTCAAGTTCGTTCTGAAACGTACACGTAATTTATTGCACCCGTACACTTTTGAATAAGGTAAGATCTTTTAACTAGAAAACGAACCTCGCCGAGACACCGTGCTTTGGTGTCTAGTAAGAAGTAATTCTGACTGATTCTCTCAACGAATCGGCTCTATTGTGGAATTGATTATTTTCAGGAAAGATTCGTTCGCAAACGACTCAGTTTTCTGTTTCGTTCTTTTCGAACGAATAGTAGGCGAACGACACATCTCTAGTTTGTTATGGCTCAAGGAGTGGCGTTACGAAAGGATTGAGGTAAATCGAGGGACGGTACATCCAGGGTTGATTGTACTTCAATACAAGCCGAACACACCTTTTAAAATTTTCTGTAATTTTTAAATAAAACAAGTTATTTATCATAACAAATAAAGGGAAGTTTCGGCTCTGTCTTTTTCATGTAAAATGATTGAACTCCACCAAATAAAATGTCACAGCTTTTTTTTTCACTTCTGCTGGTGGATATGCAACCTTTATTAAATTTCTAACCTATTTCAATTTTAATGAAATCAAATTGGTTTGATGCCTTAGAATTCAACGTTTTTTATTGTTTTAATAGAATGAAATTCAAGTTGCAGTTATTTTGCTTCAAGGGCTGCTGATAATCAAAATAATTCTTATTAAACAAAGAAATCTGAAATCGAGAAAATGTTTAATCTTTTCACATATTTGAAACATTATCGTGTTTTTAGTTAATATCAGCAAAAACCAGAGAAAGTAGTTTGAATAAATCATGACTAGCTCTCTCAAGACTGAAGGGATCAGTAGGTTTTGATTTTTTAATGACGATTATGTTTTCCGTTCGATTTTTTAGTCTTATCGATTCCGATTCTTCCGTAATAAAGGAAAAAGATACCGCTCCTTGTTATACAACGTTTTAGAATCAGTATGCTTGAAAGGGAATGAAATTACTCTAAAACAAAAGAGCAAAAAACTTTCGCTTAAATGTCATGGAAAAATCATCGATTTTTCATATACTTAAGCACGGTATTTCTTTTTAAATCGTGAAGCATTTAATATAATGTGTTTTGGTAGAATTCCTTTTGGGAAACAACATATATCGGAAATTAATATTCTCCAGACTAGAAAGTGATTGAAGTACGAGATCTGAAATAATTATAGTCCGATACTTGAATAAATCATACCATTCACAAATGCTAAAGAAATGTAATTTTAAAACGCATCAGATGAAGCCATTTTTATCCAGCTGCAACGCATTCATGATCGATATAATCAAGCGTCACTAGAATTATGCTTTGCGTTCTAGCGAGGACCGTCCGCATTAAATTAAACCAAAGCTGTGTTGTGAAATGCATTATAATTAGTAATTCATCATTTTGTCAGCACCCGTATCAGTAATCACATGATTTGAAAGCATTCATTCAAATAATTAGCTCAATAGTCAGAGAAATGTACATCGCACTCAGCTAAAGTGTATTGCCACTATTCGAAAGAACAGGCTATATAACCAGATCAATAAAGAATCGAGGAACTTATATTAAGGGGGCAGTTACTCCGGTCTAAAAAAAAAAAAGAAAAAGACAGAAACTTTACGGAGGGCACACACACACACACACACACACACACACAAATGTGTGATAAACTTTCAGCAGAGGCGTAACTAGGGGGGCAGGGGAGCCGCTGCCCTGGGCGCAGCTCAAGAGAGGGAACAAAAATCACTTCTTACAATCTGAATAAAATTAAAATTGAAAGTTTTCTACTAGTTATTAGCACAGTTTTTCGCGCCATACTTTATCTGTTTACAGAATTCGCTTATGTTTCGTCCTTTTCGGTTGCCTTGGCGGCTTAAAATTTGTATTTCATCCTCAAAATGATCAGAAATGAAGACGGGGTTGAAGAAGAACCACGGTCTTCGTCGATAACAATGGGGAAGAAGATAACTAAAGAAGAACCACGGTCTTCGTCGATAACAATGGGGTATGACGTTCTTCTTTAGTTGGATAGACATTGTAAGGGGAAGATGCCGTTCACATTGATGAAGTTTCTCTGGAAGCTATTCTATAATTACTGGGGCTGCCAGCAACGACTGCTAGTTGCATTCGGTCCGTTTGATGTAGTACCGGAAGTCCGAGCTTCAAAAAGTTTGAAAACGTTTTAGTAGGGGATGAGGCATGGGTTATGTGTTTGTCTTACACTGGCTCTCTCCCTCCGTGGAACCAGTCACCCAAAATTAACGACGAGCGACTGCTTATAGCCCTTGCAGTTACTCATGGTGGTTGTTGTACCGCGAAACAAACGAACGAACTATATATATCTATAATACTATATACCTAAAGACAAATAGGGGCGCAATATATTGTGGTTTACCCCTGGCACAAGTATGTCTAGTTACGCTCCTGTTTTCAGCGCTGCCCGTGGGCACCCTTAGCTTATTTTTCAGGAGTGGTAAACAGAAACTGCACCTACGAATAACATATACAGCACCATAGTCAAATTTCCCTGTGCCTTCTTGCTTTCTAACAGTTTTTATCACATTCTCAACACATAAATTTTATTTGAAACTAGAAAACCTAAAAACTAACTGTAACAAGTTAGTAAAATCATACAATGCATTGATCATGATACGCTTTCCAACATACCAGAAATCATTACTCAAGTTATGAGGATAATGGCTGTGGAATAAATCTCGCTTCTGTGCCCTGACCTTTGACCCCATTTGGATGATATTAAACAGGGTTGGTTCAGTATACCTCCGGAACAACATGATAACGTTTTGCCGCAATAGAAGCATTTGTACGTAAGTTATGACGCATAAGGGCGATGAAATGAATCCTACCCCTATGTCTTAACCTTTGATCCCATTTCACCCATTTTCAACAGGGTTCGTCTCCAGGTGGTCCCCCCTACCACATACTAAAAATTCATCAAACTCGAACCATTTTTACGATAGCTATGACGCATAAGGGTGATGGAATTGATCCCGCTCGTATGTCTTGACCTTTGATTTCATTTCGCCCATTTTCAATAGGGTTCGTATACAAAAATTTCATTGAAATCGAAGCATTTTTATTGTTTTTGATTTTTGTAAAATTTACTAAGAATAAAAAAAAATGCATCGATTTCAATGAAATTACTAAAATTTCATTGAAATTGAACCATTTTTACGCGAGTTATCGTGCGGATGGACGGACGGACAGACAGACGGACAAAGCTGGAGCATATACGCTTCTCCAACCTACGGTTGAAAAGCGTAAAAAAAGATGGGTAAATGAAATTATACAGCATTTCGGAACAATAAGGAAATGTCTTTATTGTTTGTTTTTTTTTTTTTAACATTTTGCCGACTTGTGTCACATGTACCACGATACTCCAAAAAACACTCAATTGGTCATCAGGAATAAAAAAATACCTTCAAGATAAATTTCTGGGAGCATTTTTGACAGATCTTTGTCCAGTTGTGAGTAAGTAGTTGCTGCAGAGGATGATACATTTTTCATTTCTTCGCCTTTCATACTTTTCAATACTCTGTACGCCGCCAGTGTGGAGCAGTCTTCTAAGCGCTGGCTTTTAACCATTCGTCCGAGTTACGTTTGGGTTCAAATCCCGGTGAGGCATGGATATAGTGTTTATCTTACGGTGCTGGCTGTCTCCCTTCCCTAGAACCAGTGGCCCTAAATTAGGGACAAGCAGCCCCATGAGTTGCTCACTGTGGTCGTTAAACTTTCAATGAAGACAAAAAAAAAAATACTATGAACGCTGTTGTCCAACATGCAACGGTAAATTTCATTATTACTTTCCACTGTAAATTTCATTATTCTTTTCTATTGTAAATTTCCAACGAGTTTCCATTGTTTTCTGCACAAACACTCATGTAGAAGTTCTGCAGAAAAATTAGCAATCAGAATTAGTGTTTTCCCTAAATCTCTGTGGCACCATTCAAGAACACAAAGACCATAGTCAGATTTCCAAGGGAGATAAAATTGCCCTTTCTTGCCCCCCATATGTGTGCCCATGGCGCTATGCCTTCCTGGCATTGGAGGGCTTTTCAAAATTTCAAAATTTCCCATTAAAAAAGCTGTTCCAAATTTCTAAATCACAAACTGTGAAAGAAAAGTGGAAAAATCAGTACTTTTTCATGGCGTTCAATTACCAGCTGTTTGAAGAAACTAACGTGATACCTTTTTACGCTTTCCACCCGTAGGTTGAAGAAACGATATGCTCCAGCTTCGTCCGCCTGTCTGTCTGTCCCTCTGTCCGTCAGCACGATAACTCGCGTAAAAATGGTTCGATTTCAATGAAATTTTAGTATGTAGTAGGGTACCTACTGGGGACAAACCCTATTGAAAATGGATGAAATCGGGTCAAATGTCAGGACATAGGAGTGGGATCCATCCCATTGCTCTTATGCGTCATAACTTACGTAAAAATGCTTCGATTGCAACAAATCTTTACTATGTTGTTCCGGAGGTATACTGAACCAGTTCTGTTGAATATCATTAAAATGGGGTTAAAGATCAAGACACGGGAGCAAGATTTATTCCACAGCCATTATCCTCATAATTTGAGTAATGATTTCCGGTATGTTGGAAAGGTTATCATAATCAATGCATTGCTTGATTTTGCTAACTTGTTAAATCTCACATCTGGATAAAGTACTTCAAAATAAAGTTTGATCCGAAATTCAGATGGGCTAACTTAATAGAAATATTTCCAGCTTGGAAATTTGTTATTAGTTTTTGTTTATGGCCCAATCAAGGTACATACTTCGTTTTGTCACCCACCCTATCTCACACACACTTCAAAGTGTACCCCACATAGTGACTTTCCCTGCTCACAATCACTAAGGATGCCATACATTACTAAACAAGTTAGTAAAATCACGCAATGCATTGATTATGATACGCTTTCCAACATCCAGAAATCATTACTCATGTTATTACTCAAGTTATGATGATAATGGCTGTGCAACAAATTCCGCTCCTGTGCCCTGACCTTTGACCCCATTTTGATGATATTAAACAGAATTGGTTCAGTATACCTCCGGAACAACATACTAAAGTTTTGTGGCAATAGAAATATTTTTAGCCAAGCTGTCATTCCATGCCACGTAACAGCAGAAATTTTAAAATTTCATCGTTCTGGTACGGGACGATCGGATAATGGCTGTGGAATACATCTCGCTCCTGTTCCCTGATCTTTGACCCCATTTCGATGATATTCAACAGAACCGGTTCAGTGTACCTCCGGAACAACATGGTACAGTTTTGTCGCAATCGAAACATTTTTACGGAAGTTATGACGCATAAGATCAATGGAATGGATCCCACTCCTGTGTCCTGACCTTTGATCCCATTTCGCCCATTTTCAATAGGGTTCGTCCTCAGGTGATCCTCTACCACATACTAAACTTTAATCGAAATCGAAGCATTTTTAACCGAATAAACGTGCGGACGGACAGACAGACATGCAGACGGACAAAGCTCGAGCATATACGCTTCTTCAACCTACGATTGGAAAGCGTAAAAAAACCAAAACGAAACTCACCTATTGCTTTTCATCATCAGTCAAAATCTGTTTATATCAAGTTGAAAACACATGGAGTAATTAATAAGAACAAAAATAATTAATACGGGACGATGAAATTACAACCATGTAATTTGATCGTCCCGTACCAGGACGATGAAATTTTCAAATTTCGGCTGTTTCGTGGCATGGAATGACAGCTTGATTTATGTCCGTATTAATTGTTCCATGTGTTTTCAACTTCAGATTTACTCATTTGCTGGTGATATTACTTAGCGCTACGATGGGACATTTGTTTCGACGAGTGCAGTGAAAGTCTGGTGTCTCAGAAAAGATTCAGTTGTTTCGATTTCATTGTCCTGGGCAGTGTAATGGGTAGCATACTCGAGCGCAAATCGAGAGATGCGAGATCGGTTTCCGTTCCAGGACGACGAAATTTTCAAATTTCTGCGGTTACGTTTCATGGAAGAACAGCTTGATTTATGTCCGTGTCAAAATGCCTTTACTTAAAACAAGTTAGTAAAACCATGCAATGCGTTGATTACGATACACTTTCCAACATACCAGAAATCATTACTCAAGTTAGTACTCAAGTTGTGAGGATAATGGCTGTGGAATAAATATCGCTCCTGTGCCCTGACCTTTGATCCCATTTCGATGATATTAAACAGAACGGGTTCGGTATACCTCCGGAACAACATGATAACTTTTTGTCGCAATCGAAACGTTTTTACTTGAGTTATGACGCATAAGGGCAATGGAATGGATCCCACTCCTATGCCTTGACCTTTGACCCCATTTCGCCCATTTTCGATAAGGTTTGTCCCCAGGTGGTCCCCTACCACATACTAAAATTTAATCGAAATCGAACGATTTTTAAACGAGTTATCGTGCGGACGGACAGACAGATGGCCAAGACTTAAGCATATACGCTTCTTCAACCTACGGTTGGAAAGCGTAAAAAAGAGTTAAACTTAAAAATTCACGGTTTTTGTAGGTGATGCAGTACTTTTGCACACCACTGTAAACCCTTGTAATTAGGTATGGGCGCATTGGTGAGAAACATCGATGTTGGGCATCGGTGATTACTCAATCCCGAAACATCGATAGTATCGGTGGAAATTTCTGATGTATCGGCGAAAGCATCGATGTTTTTGCTAATAAGCCTAAGAATTTGTACTCTTCAATCTGCAGTAGTAAATGGGCAATCGATACGTAAAATATATGTTCAATATAAGAGTGATTACTCAGCAATTCAGCATCGAATGACTAATAATATTTGTTAAAATGCTCGATGTATCGGCGTGAACCTCGATATCTCGATGCTTTGCTAACAAACCGAAGAATTCACACTTTTCCATCTGCAGCAGTAATTGGCACATTGGTGGGTAAAATCTCCGTTCAGTATAACGGTTATTACTCACTAATTCATCGTCGAGTAACTAATCATATTTGTTAAAACGCTCGATTTATACAAGAAACTTTTTTGACGTATCGGCTACCGACCCATCGAGGAAAAGAAGTAGGTTTTGGCCAACGAATCATCGACCGAAACATCCAACAGAAAAATTATATTTCCTTCTTCTTTATAGGAATGCAACAAAAATAAATTCATTTACTTTCAGCAGAGAATATTCTTTACCAGTTTCAAACATCGGTCATGAAACCTCGATGTTTTGTCTTCTGCAGCATCGAGGTTAAAACATTGATTGTTAATGGCAAAAAATCGATGTTCAAAAACATCGAGGTTCCCATCCTCACTTGTAATTGAAAACGCAAATGAATTAAGGAAAGAACTGTGAACAATTGAAACAAGATAAATACAGTAACGATTGCTTCGGTAAGCGCAAATAACTCGACTTCGAAGAAATTACAGCCTATTGACAAAACAGCAAAAAGTCACGTGCTCGATAACTAAATTATGCCACAGCCTTGTTCATTCAATGGGTTTTTAATGTACTGTGACGTATATAGCTGATTTTACGTTCCTTTTGAGATTCTATGCTCTTATTTAAATTTGGGATTCTTCCCGTTAAACATTTTCTGACTTAACGACGCATTATTTTCCCCGAGGTGCCTTCTAAGTTTGGCATCACTGACAGTGGGTCGGACGTCAATATAACTTCGCAGCGACTGCACTAAGTGTGCATTTTCCATGACGACTTGTAAGTGCAGTTTGTGAAAACGATTTGTTAAGAGGTATATTTGTGAGAAAAACTAGTTAGAGACATAGATTTTAAACGCGAATCGTTAAAAGGATCTGTATTTTGATAAGAGCATTTGATGCATCTACTGGTTTATTACCTTGGGGTGTTAGCGATTTCTATATTTACTAGTGTTCGATATTTATTTTTAGAAGTTCATCTCTTTAAGATCGCAAAACTTACAACTACAGCTCAAACCTTTAAAGTTAATTAATTATTTACAGTACGTCTTACTGCTTCCTTCCAGGAATTTCTGAAAAAGCAAGCAAGCTCTTTGGAGATATGACGTCACTTTAAGAAGAGGTAACGAGGTGACATTTAAATACACTGGCGGAAAGTGAGGAAAAAACACCAAGAAGCAGACGTCTGATACCAACGAAATTTATACAGCATAATAACGGAATACAGAGGATAACGTGATCAAAACATTATAGCAAAATACAGCTGTATTTGCTGGTAAACTGAAAAATAACATTTCCCATGTAACATGGTTAGTACGAGGTTGAACCGCCATGAACTGCGTCACACTGTGCAATTCTGGCATGGAGTCTGTCGTACAGATGTTGGATGTAAGTTTGGGGTATTGAGTTCCAAGCATCCTCAACCTGGACGCGTAAATCGAGGATGGTCGTGGCTGGCCGCGGAGACCGGATAAGTCGTTGTCCCTCAATGGGGGACAAATCCGGCGAACGTGCAAGCCATGGAAGTTGTCTCATACCCTGAAGTGTATGTTGCGTTTCACGTGCCGTGTGTGGGCGTGCGTTATCTTGCTGGAAAATACCACGATGGACCGACCTTACAAATGGCACAACAACGGGCTGAATGATATTGTTGATGTAGGAGGTGCTGTTTAACGTAAAATGTGCAAACACTAGTTGTGTACGGGAGTGATAGCTGATCTCTCCCCACACCAGGAGACCAGGTGTAGGCCCTGTGTGTCGCTGGCGGATGCAAGAAGGGTGGAGACGCTCTCCTGTGCGTCTGCGAACACGCATACGGCCATCGGAGGTTCCCAAGCAGAATCTTCTTTCATCGCTGAACACGACAGATCGCCATTGCGTTCTCCAGTGCAGACGTTGGAGACACCACTGCAGCCGTTCCTGACGGTGAGAAGGAGTCAGAGGTACACATGCCAGAGGCACAAGTGCACGTAGTCCTGCATCCAGTAGACGGTTGCGGATTGTTCGCACAGTCACCTCAGGTGCAACGGCAGCTCGGATTTGCGTCGCAGTGGATGTTCTGCTTGACAACGCCGCTCTTCTTATGCGTCGATCAGTGCACTCATCAGTCCGTCTGTGACTCCCGGTTCCACGTCTTCTCGTGTGGGAATGTTCCTCGGACCATCTACGCCACCATCGTACCACCACCAATACTTCCCGTCTAATTCGCTCCGCAATACGACCATACGACCATCCGGCCTCGCGGAGTTGGACTGGACGACCTTGCTCAAAGTCCGATAACTGCTGAAATCCTACACGTCTTCCATGTCCAGGCATTGCAGCTTCTTCAGAGTCTTTGCACGTGTCCGTACGCCGACGACTGATTACATTCACTTCGCCGTACTCCTTAAATACCACCGACGATAATTTGCATATTATGCCGTGCTGTGGCCTAAGCGCTCACCGGTTGGTCCCGAAATTAACATTACACCTACGTAAACTCGACCCCATTAACATATGTAAATTTCATGATCGTCCGCCAATTCCTTCTTGGTGTTCTTTTTTCACTTTCCGCCAGTGAAGAAATAGACATCTAAAATTGAAAATTAAAAAGGAGCATGCATTGGGTCGTTTCATAATTATTGGCCGATTCGGACACAAAGTAACAAACAGCAGTAACAGACGACGAAATGCATTTTATTCCTAAAAATGTCTGCCCTCGGTAGCAATACACTGTGCCCAACGTGTTTTCAGTGCAAAAATACCACGGTGGCAGAAACTGGCATCACAGTTGTCCGAGGAACCGCTAACGCGGAAATCACAGCATCCTTGTTAGCGAACCGTTTACCCCTCAAGAAGTGGTCCAAATGGCGAAACACGTGATAGTTTAAGGGAGTCAAGTAAGGTGAATAAACAGGGTGAGAGATAACGTCGTTCCACAAGGCGTTGATTTTTGGCATGCTGCAAATAGACACATGCGGTCGTGCGCCATCCTGAAGCAGTATGGGACCCAAACGATTGGCGAGCGATGGTTGTTTGCTGCATAATTTCTGGTGACATTCGTTCAGCTGACGGTAGCACACGTCCGCTGTGATTGTTTGACCTTGCGACAAAATCTCATAATGAACCGCAGTCTTGGCAGTCCACCACACACAAATCAGAACCTTCTGTAGGTACAAACTCGGGTTTGGACATGTGTTTGGGTGGTTCCCCTTTATCGATCCACGGCGCTGTTCGCTTCCTTTTGTCGTAAAGCACCCATTTTTCATCAACCGTAAGGATCCGATGCCGAAAGGGAGCACTAGCCTCACGCTTTTGGAGGGAAATGCATGTTTCCAGATGTCGTATCTGCTGTTGTTCGGTGAGTTCGTGTAGAACCCAGGTATCCAGTTTTTAACCTTGTCCATAGCTGCCAGGTGTCTGGAAACTGTCGCTGATGATACGACAAGTTCGGCACTGAGCTCATGTACTGTGAACGTTGGTTTTTCTTCCCGTTTCCGCCTTAAATGTACAGTGTTTTACAGAACCAGACGACTGGCTTATGGTCGATGGCAACATCACTGGCATGGAACTTGGAAAACAGTTTACGGACAGTTCTGTCACTCGTCGTTCCGACAACCCACGCTCTATTGACATTTGCGACCCTTTCGAGCACATTCCGGTCAAGTTTAAACAAAGTCACTGATCTCACGTCGGGTTGCTCCATCACGTCCCCAACTGCTGAGATCTGTCTGAAATACCGTTTTATACACGTGGACTGAACCGATTCAATTTGCATGGGCGTTTGGTAGTTCCTCCTACGAGGCGTCCCTTGTAACCGGTTATGCAAATTCGCCTTGTTGGCATGGGACAATAATTATAAAACGACCCAATACGTCACAATATTCATTATACTCAACGTTTCGGTGTCATATTTCTTGTTCGAATCTCAGTATGGTGCGCAAGCTTCCTCTGAAAACAATAGAAATGGCAACAGAGTATACTGATTTTTAACATATGGTGCTAACTAGATAGTGAAGCAATAATTTTTTAAATAAGTACTCTTACTGTTAGAAATTAAATAGCTCTTATAGCGTTATTCTCATGTTTTATCCAGAAGATGAAGAGTTAAAGCATTAGCCTGTATCTGTGTTATTCTTCTGGGAGTACATTAACACAGTATAATGGAAAAATGACCACACGAAGGCTGAATTTTGGCACGAAATACGAAATGTATTAAAACGATATGAAAAAGGTCTGTTGTCCAAAAATAGATACGGTAAAGTAGGAGACAGAACTTCAGATGATATGAAATTAATTGTGTCGGAATGAAACTTCTCTGGAAAGTTCTGCTGTGTTACAAAGAGACACGCCCAACTTTCAGCGCCAAAGAAATACAAAAAAAAAAAAAATAGAAAATGCATGCATGTTTTTTTCATTTCTCTGGTTGCTATTAATTCAATGATTTCTTCCTGAGGAGGTTAAAGTACGAATATCTTTCTTAAGGCAAAATGCTTACGTTAATCTTTTTTAAAGAGGCATAGTTTTAGTACATTTCTTATTAAAAGAAACATAGAAAGAAAGGTATTTCTTTGATGAATTTGCTTTTCTTTGTTTCACACATGACGACTTGATTTTGTACACTGGTGTGCAAAAATTAACGACGAAGAGGAGAAATTAGCATAACAGCGGAACGAGCAGGCGGAACGGACCGAAAGACCATTCAGGAGATAGACTAAGGTCCGGTACGGTAGGGCATGTGCATATATGCAGCATGACGTATGGGGGGGGGGGGTATCGGAAGGGTGTAAAGTACACAAGCGGTGTACGCTCAGCAATTCGATGAAAGCTATTGCACGGTGTACATCATTTTCAACGACGTCGAGTTGCTGCCATCGTGTGACATGGCCAACAGGCAATCCAGTAGACGACATCTGGATGACTCTACCCGAGGTCGCGTCATTGGGAAGTTGGAAGAAGGTCGAAGTGTGGCTAGTGTGGCCGAGGAGTTCGGGATCGCTCACAGCATCGTTTCACGAGGTTGGAGAGCATTTCAAACGACAGGAACAACTGTCCGAGAGTTTAGCAGAGGTCGTCCACGAGCAACCGCGGTGGCGGACGACCGGTATATTGTCCTACAGGCGAAAAGAGACAGACGGCTGACAGCGGGAGAATTCGCAAGGCACATAAAACAGACAACTGGGCGTCCGTTATCGCGTTTTACCGTGGCCAGGAGGCTGCACAAAGGTGGTCTATTTGCACGACGACCAGTACGGTGTGTGCCATTAACGCCTGCTTATCGGAGACGGCGGTTTCCTGTGGTGCCTGGAACACAAGAACTGGACACATCAGCAATGGGGTCGACTTTTCCTTACGGATGAGAGCCGATTTAGTCTGACGAGCGATTCTGGACGTATACACATCTGGAGAGAGCAGGGGACACGCAATCACACCTCCAACATCATCGAAAGGGACCGGTTTGGAGGTGGTGGAGTTCTCGCTAGTGGCGGTATCATGCTTGGTAGTCGTACTGACCTCCACATCTTCGAAGGAGGTTCAGTCACTGGTGTCCGCTATTGTACCGAGGTTCTCCTGTCTCACGTGCGTCTGTTTAGAGGTGCTGTGGGTCCCGAGTTCATCTTCATGGACGACAACGCTACACTTCATCGTAGAGTGACTGTCGCAGATCTGCTGGAGAGTGAAGATATTCAACGCATGGATTGGCCCGCAAGGTCCCAGGACCTAATTCCAATCAAACACGTGTGGGACCTTCTCGGGAGACGTTTGGTAGCACGTCACCAGCCGCCAGCAACGATTCCGCAGCTGCGATTGGCGCTACAAGAGAAATGGACCGCGATGCCTTAACAGCTCCTTGACAACCTCGTCCTTAGCATGGACAGACGTTGTAAATCCTGCAACGCAGTCAGGGCTGATCATATCCCCTACTAAAGACTGAATTTTTCTTGGCAGGCGCCTGTCACATGGACGTTTCTGTCTTCTGTCCAGTTGTGCTCGAAGCTACCTTTTCAATAAAGTGCCTTTGTATCCTTTAGATTCCTTGTTTGGACGGTTTTGCTCACTTGTTCCACATTCTTTCATCATGGGGATCTTATGGTATGATTTGAGTCGATGTGGAGCACTTCTGCACGACGTTACATTCGAAAAACCGTCTCGTCCTTAATTTTTGCACGCCAGTGTTGTTTTGAGAGACACTATGAGACTTTTGATTCCATATCCAGTTTTTCTCTAATTAAAATAATAAAATATAAACTCAAGAAATTTGGGATACCTTTTATGTGTTAGTGTAGAATTCTACTAAGTGAAAAACTGATGGGAAAAAATTTTTCAGCACTTTTGCATGTGCTTTCAGACAGAATTAATAAGTAACTTAATATTAGGGGAGCAGTCATAAGCAATAATAGTAACACCTTTTTAAAATGACAAATATTGGGTCATGGGAAGAGGTCGTAAATTAACCCTCTCAAGTGTAAAAAGTAGGAGTTATCGATTAGATTTGGTTATATCGATTAGTCTTGCGTCACAGCCGTGGCGCAGTTGGATAATCGCCAGCCTAGGGTTTACATGGAAGGCGACAGCTGTGGGTTCGATTCCCTCTCTGCGCGCCTCTTTCGTGGCCCTTTAAGTGCCCTCCAGCAGCGCGTGGGCGTCCCGTTGTATTTGACCACTGCCATCCGATCCGGCGCATTACTGTCTACGGAACCTAACGGAAGCCTCAGCGATAATAGATCTTTCCATATGTAGAAAAATTTGTGAGTAAAATTATTTTTGTCTAACGTGAAATCCAGGAATTCTTCACTGGGCATTTTTAGTCGTGTAGCAGTTAATACTGTGACATATACACTATGTTGACAAAAGTCACCGGACACCTAGAAGAGAAACACAACTTAGCATTTATAATGATATACATTAGTATGGTGTCGGTCCACCTTTGGCCTTAATGCATGCACTGACCCTTCGAAACATGCTTTCGACAAGGTTTTGGAACACAGCGATAGGTATGCGCTTCCATTCAGTACATAATGCTGCCGCTAGCTGTTGCTTAGTAGTAGCCCTTGGTTCCAAAAATTTTATGCGGCGCTCTAATTCATCCCATATGTGCCCTATTGGATTAAGATCAGGACTCAGTGCTGACCAGTCCACACACGATACGGAATTATCGCAACCACGCCGTAATAGTCCTTGCTTTATTGCTCGGTGCATTCTCCTGCAGGTGCCAACAAGGCTCTGTTCCATAGTATTGGTAGGGCATAATTGTCCAGAATATCAAGGTAAACCTGTTGGTTAACAGGTTTGTCCACGATAACCAATGGGCGACGACTATACCACGAAAAACAACCCCACACGAGTACACTCCCAGCTCCAAACTTGACTGTAGAAACAGTACACTGTGGTAAATAGCGTTCCTTCGGCTTCCACCATACCCACACACGCCCATCAGACTGATGGATCATGTATGTGGATTCATCAGTTAATAGGACCCGTTTCCATTGATCTAGGGTCCACGATAAATGTTCTTTACACCATGCTAAACGAGGAGTAGCATTTTTAGTGGAGATGAAAGGCTTATGAGCAGCCGCATGACCACGGTAACCCATGGAATGAAGCTCTCTGCAAATGGTGCGTGTACATACCGAGGTTCCAGCATTTTTACTCACCTGTACACTGAGGTTTTGTGCAGTACTCCGCCGATTAGCTGTAACCATTTTCCTGAGACTTCGACGTCCTCTATCACTGATTTTCTTTGGCATACCGGTACGTTTCGCTGCTTCAGGTACGCCATGTGTCTTCCACTTATTCAGTACATCCAAAAAACACTTGACTTGGGTAAGTTTAAACGCCTCTCAATTTCTCTTATGGACAACCCACTAATATAACACCCAACAATCTTTCCTTTCTCAAAGTCAGTTCACTCCCCAGCGACATTTTCAATCAATCCCACAGTGCGATATGATCGCGGTCATCTGCAGGCTTGTTTTGATACCGTTTACAGCTGTATCGCGCATTTCAACAACGAAGCGGATCCGTTCGTTTGCTTTTGAAGAGGTGTCCTGTGACTTTTGTCAATATAGTGTATGTCAGGGCACGAAAAACCAAAAAATACCGCAAAATTCCAAATTTTGTAATTTTTAAATAAGGGTGTTTTACCCCATCCAACAAATTAGAATGTCGGATTCGAACAACTGTTACTATATGTCTTGAAGAACTTACCATTTGCCAGTACCAACATGTGTCTGAAAACTAGTACGTAAAAACTAAAATGTCTGGAAAAATCCGATACGCAAGATTTTCAGCTTACATTTCCATTATACTTTTTCTCCCTGTAAAGGAAAATTGAGGATTTCGAATTAGTTACTCTTACACGTACGGCTAAGCCAAAAGTTAAAGCGGGTTACCATGGAAAGTGATGAAAAAAATTTCTTGCTCTAGATCCAAGGCTTTTGTAGTTTTGCAAGTGGACTACTCGTCAAAACACCACTCTCGAATTTAGAAGCTCTACATTTCGCTAGTCGCTTTTGGTGATTTACGGATCAAGAGCTAAGTTTGAATTCAGCGTCAAGAACAAAACAAATTGAAAAGAAAACCATTTCGCACGGCAGCGACGCTATACCCTAATTAATCGGGAATCCAACCGCTCCGGCGTGTTCCGTTACTTTTATGGCCTTCCCTATGATAATGAAGAAATCCACAAAAACTGTATACTTGTATAAGAGACGTCATGAGAGGTAATTACACTTGGCGAAGTGCAAATGCTAACCTTTATTTAATTACTGAAAGATGAGCACATCGAAGTTATACAGGAATTGAAATTTTGAAATTATCACACCTTCAAATATGTCTGCGTAATATCCGTTCCCAGATTCTTTGAGTTGCTATGAAATGCAAACAGAATACTTGCTATTTGTAGCGGGGCGTTATTGCACAGCAGCAAATGATGATAAGAGTACGATTTGTAAATTAATTCTGATGTGTCATCTCGGTGTTTCAGTGCCCATAACGCACAACTGTGAGTCTGTCTCGTTAGCATGATACCTCTTGTCATCATTTTACCTACGTCTGAACATTCACATAGATGAAAATTATAGCTATGCCTCTTAAACTGTGTGCTATCATCATCACGTCGGAAGCAGAACTGGGACACGTCGATGAAGAGGAGAAATTTCCACAAATCCTTTCATTTCCTCTTAATTTTTTGCAACTCCATCAGTCTATTCTTATATGATTAAGAATGCAATTCTACTAAGAATTTCCTGTCTTCGGTGTTTTCGGAAACTTTATGCAAAGACAGGATTCGGTGGAGCCATAATTGTACTTCTGAGAGGGCTTACTGCACCGGGCTAGTCCGACAACCCTACAAAAGATAGATATCCTGTGTTGTATTCCAGTAAATCATCTGGACGATGAATCTAGAAAGTAAAAAAACTGCGACTGAGAAAAAAATATTTGTTAGCACGACGCATCTTATTTTGGATAAAGAACGCTCACTGTTAGCATTATGTGTGGGGTAACGCACGTCGAGCCATTGGTTTGTCTTAAACTGGTTGAGAAAGTGCAGTCTCATGGATTCAAGTTTATTGAGTCATTGAGTCATTGGTTTGTCTTATCTGGTTGAGAAAGTGCAGTCTCGTGGAATCAAGTTTATTGAGTCATTGAGTCATTGGTTTGTCTTATCTGGTTGAGAAAGTGCAGTCTCGTGGAAACAAGTTTATTGAGTCATTGAGTCATTGGTTTGCCTTATCTTTTTGAGAAAGTGCAGTCTCATCGAATCAAGTTTATTGAATCATTGAGTCATTGGTTTGTCTTATCTCTTTGAGAAAGTGCAGTCTCATGGAATCAGGTTGATTGAGTCATTGAGTCATTTCATTGAGTCATTTGTTTGTCTTATCTGGTTGAGAAGGTGCAGTCTCGTTGAATCAAGTTTATTATCTAGAGTGCTTTTTGATGAGATACTTTCGTCTTTTTTGTACATGAACAAGGTTGAGTGATTGCTCTGCACTACCCAAAATATCAATGGCTTGTGATGTACACCTACAGTGATATACTGTAGTTCCTTTATAATTTAATGCACCATTTCAGCCTGCCAATGCAATTTCAAAATTCACAACACTTCTTTGTCATGCAAGCTCCTCAAATTTGGGACCTAACCAGCATAGATGCGAAAACCTGAAACGAGTGTTAGCAGTGTTAACTGTCCCGCAATTCACAAGTGCAGAAGCTCTGCACACGAGTATTTTCCCTATTAGCTCACCTAAACTAGTGACGTTTTCTTGGAGTTATCTGGGGCTGAGATGGTGAAACATGGAGTTGGATCGGGGCCCTATTAATTCAATGGTTGTTTAGTGTATGTTGCAAATATCTTCTTTTTCTTCTTCCTCTTAGCTTGCTGAAACCCACTGAAGGTTATTGGCCTTCCCCGGTCTTTTCCAACTTCCTCGATCCTTAGCCTCAGTCCATTTAGCAGCTCTAAATTTCTGAAGGTCATCTTGTTCTCTGTCTCCCCTTCATCTATTTCCATTTCACGGTTGCCATTCAGTTATTAATCGTGTTCATGTTTCATCTCTTCAATCTTCCAACATGTCCAGCCCATCTCCACTTTGATTCTTTTATTATTTTCATATCTATTATTCCTGTTCTTTCTCTTAGAAGTTCATTTCTAACTGTCTCTTCTTGTTATTCCCAACATTCATCTCTCTAACTTTCTTACCGATACTCTTAATTTTTCACATTGTCGCTCTGTGATACTACGCGTTTCACTTTAATAAGTAAATACGGGGATAATACATGCATTGAAGATTTTCTTTTATAATACAACGGAAGATCTCTGGTTAAATAATCTTTAAGTCTCCAAAAGGCTCTATTACCTTGGATATAATTTTTCTATTGATTTCTCTTTCTCGTCTCTTTTTAAAACTTATTACTTGACCTAAGTAAAAGTATTCGTCTACTTTTAATGCAAATATACCGTGTTTCTATTTACTGCAGTACTGTATCGTTTGCACAAAACATAATGCAATGCTTGGTTCCCCAACGTAATTCTATTTTTCTTCGGGTTGTTTTAGGTTTCATATTACACAGTATGCTTTAATTTACACACAAGAAGAATGTTTTTGACTTCTTACCCTATTTCTGTATCACTGACCTAAACTTATAATTTGTGTGGCTCAGCTGCATGTCCTCTATACTGTTTTGGGGAGCAGGGGAATCAACGATCGCCATGAACAACTTTTATGGCTATAAGCAATCATCCGTCCCTAATTTAGGGCCACTGTTTCCGATGAAGCGAAAGAGTCAGTGCCATCAGAAAAACACGCAACGAATGCCTTATCCCGATCAATCCCTGAAGAATTGTCAGAAGCCAGTTTCTCAGACCCCTCGGCTTCTTGGAAGGTCATCTTTTCTTGTGGTGTCACAGTTATTGCGTCTGTGACCTATACTCTAATTTAAATTCCCTTTTCAGTTTCTTTCTCTATGTAAATTTGAGTTCGTTCCCCTTCGCATTTCACGAACTTAACGAGATATCTTCTCTTTCACAAGAGTATGGTTGGCAACATCCTGACGTCATAACGTATGACGGGTGCATGTGAACGATGAGAACTGAATTTTATATAATGTTTGAACAGCAGCAGTGTTTGGAGATGATGGTAGAATGATGATATAATAGTAGTTACGGAAGTAAGTTGAAGTACTTGAAGTTGTGATTTCTTGACGTCTGCGCATTTAATATTTAGAGTTGGTGTTTTTGTTTCTCGTTAAACTTTTTCTAACAAGTAATTGGATTTTTTTCACTAATGTTGTTGAAGGCTGAGTCGAGCTAAAGACCCTTTTGATGAAAAAAAACAAATAGTAAGTAACCTTTTCTGAAGTTATTTGAGTGACTCCTGATTCGCTTAAAAGTAGTTATTAAGAACTGATTTGCGTAGTGTTCAGACAACCCTATCTTCAAGAATATTTGCAAGCTTACAGTTATTTGCCGTTGTTTTATTTAAAGCAACAGTTTACAAAAGCGTAATGCTCACATTTTTGTTTGTTCTCGCTTTTGTTGTGTTATTGTTCATCACAAGATTCTCATTTTCAAGTGAACAACATTTATCGAAAGTAAAACTCAACAAGTCCTTAAAAATTTTGAGAAATTAGAGGCAAGTTCTGGAATCAAGCACTTGTTTTCAGATACGTTTCTGGATCCAAAACACCATTAAACGGTGTGAAATTCGATCCCCTAAGGTTTGTTCCATCGGTTTGTATCTAGCTGCTCAGAAGTTTAGAATTACGGACCACTTACTTAAATTGCAAATATTTACACGGAGGAAGCTGTTAAATAACGAGATATCACCCAAAACTTACTGAGATTGAACATTAGAGTGCGCTTGAGAACTGTAGTGCACCCTGAAGGGCTAGGTAACTAAGTTTTCTTTTTTTTTCAATTCATGCACTCATTATCATTGGGAATACCTATTCTTCTTCCTTGTTTTTTGAAATAAAATACTTCATGCTCTTTCCCTGAAGGCTTAATGTGTTCTATGCAAAACACATGCCTGGGGTATATTGGAAAAGTATTATGTGAACAAATACTTTGCGTGATTGAAGATAATGGCTGCCCCGGTGGCTGAGTGGTCATAGTCTCTGATACGTGGCTAGTCCCTTCAAACTGAGGCCAGATTGGAGCCCCGGATAACCCGCGGCGGCAACCCTTTACTCTCCCCAGAACCAGCAGCCTCAAGTTGGAGGGAGACAACTGCTTACAGCTCTAAGTGCGGCGCATTAGAGGTAGCTAAACCACGACATAATGATTAGTGATTTTACAAAAATTGTTTGAAACTACAACGCATTGAAGAACAGTTGCTTAAAAATACTATGTGTTAAAAACTATCGCTTTTATTTTTGAGATTTTTTTTTATTGGAGATTTACCGACCACCGTGAGCAACTCAGTGGGCTATAAGCAGTCGCCCGTCCCTATTTTATGGCCACTGGTTCCAGGGAAAGGAGAGAGCCAGTGCCGTAAGACAACCACAACATCCAAGCCTTACCGGGATTCGAACCCAGACCCATCTCGGACGAATGATCAGAAGCCATCGCTTAGACCACTGCGCCACCTGAACGACCGAGAATAAATCAAAATTCCTTTGCTAATCTTTCCATTTGTCATATTGCATTCATTACCACGACCCAGGTAAGATGCGGTGGTTCAGGAACATAGATAATATCGTCTAATGAGATAAACGGTGAGGCTGCGTCCCCAGCAAGTCAGGAAACCAAGCTCAAAATTTACGGAATAATATAACCTGTATCTAAATACTTCTTAGACATGATCTTGTGTCTGAATGGTACTGTATTGTTTCAGAAAAAATACCTCTACATGTCACAACTCTTGCATTAAGCTATAATGGCTTCAATGGTGTCTAAGTCAGATTCACCTGACTTAGACACCATTGAACGTCTGGAACGCATCATTCACCGTTCCGCGCCAATACATCACCACGGCATTCTGTCAATCACGAACAGACCACCTCAGGACACTTTCTGCAGTTTGGTGGAGTTGATATCCCGGCAGTTGCCAGTGGTTACAGCTGTGAAAACGGCCCAACACGTATTTGTTTAAGTTGTGACAAAGTTATGAATCATGAATGGATATATGATCCATAATATTTATATCCACTCATGATTCATAATTCATACACCGAAGAGCCAAAACATTATGATTTTAATGCAAATCGAAGCAAACTGCAGGCAAACAACCGTGAGTGTGAAGGTCATGAAAGGACATGAATAACACCTGATACTAGAGGCATGCGTAACATCACAGCCTCTCCTTGACAAATGTCAACCCCGCCTTCTCGTGGTGCATCCTGTTCCCACTAAAGGGGCTCTGACGACCGCCAATAGCGGTATAACTATACCATCGGGATCAGAGGAAATGCTATCCCACACTCACCAACCCGCTTGGCCAGCGTGGTGAGTTATGGCCAAACACCTCCAAAATGACTCTACAACTTAAATCTTGGCCCTCAGTCTCCGGCAGCTGGAATGTACCTGGCCAAGGCAGCGGCCAGTGCGACATGAAGGCAGAGGGTGCTAAGAATCCCCGGAGGACCGGACTAGGCTGCCATTTGATGCTGACCTTGGCTACCTATAACGGACGCTCCCTATCTTCTGATTCAAGGCTTCTTGAATTGGAAGAGGAACTACAAAGGATCAAGTGGGACATCGTCGGGCTAAGTGAGGTAAGGAGAAAAGGAGAAGATCTCATTGACCCAGAAAAAGACCACATGGGAGATGGGTGGATGAAATTCGTAAATATGCGGGAGTGACATGGAGGAGACTGGCACAAGACAGACCGTTGTGGAGGAAACTTGGGGAGACCTTCGTCCAGCAGTGGATTGATAATGGTTGACGATGATGATGATGATGATGATGACTAGAGGCATAACCAGGCATTTCTACGCCCGGAGCAAACCACAAAATGTTGCGCTCCATCTGTCTTTTGTTTTTGTTTTCGGGTTTAACGAACACCGTGAGTCTAAGCGATAGCCTCCGATCATTCGCCCGAAAGGGATCCGGGTTCGAATCTCGGTGAGGCATGGATGTTGTGTTTGTCTTACTACACTGGCTCTCCCCCTTCCCTGAAACAAGTGACCCTACATTACGGACGGGCTACTGCTTATAGCCCATTGAGTTGCTCATGGTGGTCGTTAAACCCCCAATCCAAAAAAAAAAAAAAAATACCTTGAGCATCTCTAAGGGCTATAAGTAGTCTCCTGCCCCTAAATTACAGACTTTTACCTCTAACATGCGTCTGAAGTGGGTTCGGGCTCGAATCCCGGATGAGGCATGGATGGTTGTTTCTGTCCTACTGCACTGTTTCTCTCCCATGACTGCAGCAAGTGGCCTTAAATTAGAGACAGACGACTGCTGCCCATGGAGTGAGTTTCTCACAGGTGGTCGTTAAACTCCTAAGGAAGAAAAAACAAAACAAAAAATAGTCAAACTTCGACTGCGTCCGAGGTAGGTTCGGGCTCGAATCACCGATAAGGCATGAATGGTTGTTTTAGTCCTATAGCACTGGCTCTCTCTCATCACTGGAGCAAGTGGCCTTAAATTGGAGACAGATGACTGCTTGTAGCCCATAGAGTGAGTTTCTCACAGTGGTCGTTAAACTCCTGAGGAAAAAACAAAACAAAAAACAGTCAAACTTCGACTGTTTGTGCGTCTGTTCTCAACTAGTTCGGACCTTCGTTCCCGCATCAAACGGATCGAATGCAGCTTCTCCTGATTCGTAGCCGCAGTAATGAAAGAATAGCCACCAGAAAATCTTTAGTAATGTGAACGATATCATTTTTCTTGCAATGCATGTGCAAGAGCGCGCGATCTTTTCTCATTGTGAACAACTAACAACCCTGCGCACTTTGAGGAATGAACGATTGCCCAAACTGGCGAAACACGTTATATGCAATTTCTGTAAATGCGCAAATGACAAAGTACGGCGCGAAAAAACTGTATCAGAAACTGGTGCAAAAGTCTCAGTTCCAATTTTAATCAGATTGTGAGTTAGGCAGAAATGCATTACAATGTAATGGAAGTATAGATTACAGTTAAAGTGTAATGCAGTAACAGATAATTTATTACAAGGTAATCCCAAGTATGGTTTGCACAAGGTAATGGAATTAATCTGTAATGCATTACAATGAAGAGGATATAATTCAATTATTTAATAATGCCATTCAAACGCAATGGAATAATTTGGTAATGAAATTACATAATTTGCAAATAATAATTATATACTAATAGTTTATAGAAATGTACGTCTGCCAAAAGCTATGTCTAGGAAATTCGGCCATGTAACATAGCAGACAGGGACCGAAGTGTTGTGTAGAATGTTCTAGGAGCGGCAAGAATGGGTTAGACGTTTGTAGAATGTTCCAGAATGATCGCGCAGTGAGAAGTTGGAGAGCTTTATGTAAATCAAGAATATTCCAGAAGGTTAAAGTCCTGTCGTGAAGTATATATAAAGGAATCAGTCGCTCGCTAGTCCAGTGTTCGTATCGGACAAGTAATGGACAACAACACTTGAGAAGTACGACAAAAATGTCAGGAGTTCGCAAATTTCTGTAATATTCGGCAGTGCACCCTGAGTTGCTGAAGTGTGAGTGTAGTGCTAATATGTGCTTGCGGCTATAGTGGGGTAATTATTTTGGACAGTGAAATGTGTGTAATGGACGAGAATACTGTACTGGAGATGGACGAAATGAGTAGATCTAACCGAAATAGACATCCTATTCGTACTTACTTAATATGTATTATTTCGTTCAAATCACTTTACTTTCGGCTAAGACGGGGCAACTACTCATGTCGTACACATACAATCTTCAATACACACGTACACGCCTTTGCGGTTCCAGGGCTGGAACTGTTGTCAAATAACCTATACAACGTGTAAAGGTGTAGTGCTGACTGGTTTATTCACGTTGTACTTTTACTCAGAAGTTATTGGTTAATTACCATCATATAGTTAACCATTAACCATTACGATTATAATGGGTAACTGCTACATGCCATTACGATTACCATGTAATTCTAATTTCCAGTTCACCATTACCATTTAATGGTAACGCTAAGTTCTTGCTCCCATTACCATTACGCTGTAATGCATTACCGATTAATTCAATTATGATTTTACCCAATTCTGGATAGTAAGCAGTGAGTTTTGCGCCAGGGGCAGCCGCTCCGTCTTATTCACACCTCTGCCTGATACTGAGCTGTGTTAATCAGTGTTATTCTTTGATGTGAAAGGCAGTGTGAACTTAAGCGAGTTTGACAAAGGCCAAATTGTAATTGCCAGACGACTGGGTCAGAGCATTTCCGAGACGGCAAGGCTTGAGGGGCGCTCACAATCAGCCCTGGTTAGCGCCTCCCAAAAGTGGTCCGAGTTAAGAAAAACTATGAACAGCCTGCAAGGTACAACATTATGTGGGCTGACCACAGCTCTCTAATGATAGAGGTGAGCAAAAAGTATTCCGTATGGTACGAGTCAACAGAAGTGGCACACCTCGGAGTTAATTTGTATACTGGTGATGGGAGTAATAATGTGTCACAAAACACAGTACATTAATCTTGCTAAAAATATGGCTGCGTAACCGCGAGCCACTTTGGAGTGTACATGCTAATCTCGGTTCACCAATGGCTGTTTCATGGACGACAAAGCTACTGTCCATCGCGCAAGAGGTTTTAGCGAGCATAGCAGCAACTTCCACCATCTTCCCTGACAACAACAGTGCTTGGAACTGAACCCCATTGAGAATTTATGGGGCATGTCAGAAAAACAGACTCGGGAGCAAAGTTTTCTTCTGTCAAATCTGAGCCAGTTAAAGAATTGCTTGGTGAATGCTTGGCATGGTGTATAATGTCGATGCACTCCAACACCTTGTGAAATCTATGCCAAACCGCATACGTACTGTAATTTGGGCAAAAAAGAGGTCCAACCTGGTAATGAATAAATGTTTTTAATTCAGTGGCCGGTATGTGCATGTTATATTTAATTACAGAAATAATAAAATATTGATAATAAGGCTTGTTCAATAAGTAGTGAGACTTTAGCAGGAGTGTGTTTACGTTTCCTAATTTTGTCAATGGGTGACGCTAATGTACAGGCGATTCAAAGGGTATGCAACTGCATTGCAGCTTGTTTTGTTAGGGAAGCTGTGTAACGTGTTGGACTAATTTTATTGTTCTCCTGTAGGAGATGGATACATCCAAAGTTGCTCAACGTGCTGTAATTCAGTTTTTGAAAGCGGAGAAGACGCCACCAAGAGAAATTCACAGACGAATGAAAGCGGTGTGTGGACCTGCTTGTTTTCCACGAAGTTCTGTAATGAGGTGGAGCCGAGCTTTTTAGTGGTACACGAACAAGCACGGCAGACCAACTAAGATCATGAGCACCATGTATTGCTCTTTCAGTGACGACAGTTGCACGTGTGGATGCTGCAGTAAATGCTAACCGAATAATCGCGATCCGAGAACTGGCGGGCAGTTCGGTTGTAAGTATAGGAACTGAACTGTCAATACGATCATGCATCCCCACCTTGAAAATATTGTAAGGTCCGCGTCAGGTGAGTACCGAAACATCTGTCTGAAGAACAGATGAGTCAACGAATGGTACTGTTGTTACAGCATATGTTCCGCTACCGTAAAGACGGTCAAGATTTCCTGTTACGCGTTATTCCTGGGGACGAAAGCTGGTGCCATTATTTCGAGCCAGAGTCGAAACGCCAGAGCATGAAGTGGAAACATGGGTCATGGCCACCGCAGAGGAATTCATGGTCCACCATTTCCGCAGGCAAAGTGATGTTAGCCCAGTTCTTTGACCATCGAGGACCATTGCTTTTTGAGGGGCTACCGAAAAGATCAAACATCATTCCCGAACGTTTTTGATGGCTTGTCGAAGCTTCATTAAATATTGTTAAACTCTAATATAGCTTCGACAAGCCATCAAACACAAGAGACCTGGCAACATTTCTCAGTGTATTGTGCTTCTGCATGATAACGCCCGGCCTCATACAGCATTTACCAAGCAAAGGACATTGCAGCTTTTCGCTGGGAAGTTCTTCAACATCCAGCGTATACACTGAAGAGCAATTGAATTAGAGATACCTGTCTAGTAACGTGTAGCACCACCTTTCGCCCTGATGACGGCGGCGATTCGTCTCGGCATGGACTCGACAAGACACCGGAAGCGTTGGGAAGCCGTACGGATCCACGACCATTGAACAAGCTCCCACAGTTCACGAAGATTTGATGGAGGGGGTCAGAGCCTCGAACATCTCTCTCGATGGCATCCCTGATGTATTAGCTGGGATTGAGGTCATTGGATCTAGCCGGCCATGGAAGCGAGGTCACCTCGGTGGAGTGTTCATCCAACCATTCGGATACAATTCGGGAGCGATGGTACGGTGCATTGTCTTGTTGCAGGATGAGGTCCCCCAGTGGGATGTGTAAGACGCACAAACGGGAGCAAATGGTCCTCCAGGATATCCCGGTAACGTGGACCTGTGAGGGGAGATTTCAGAACCATCTCCTCGCTATGGGGTACAGAAGCCATCGTCCCACGAGGGTAACGCTGCTGACCGCGCATCACAGGTTGCAAAAATTAACGTGGGCGCGGTAACATAGCCACTGGACCCTAGACATGTGGGAAAATGTTGCTTGGACTGATGAGTCGAGATTCGCGTTAGTACATGCGGATGGCAGGATACGAGCACGGCGCAAACCACATGAAGCGATGGATCCTTCTTGCCAGCAGGGTACTATTCAAGCTGGTGTGGGTGGCATTCTCGTCTGAGGACTGTTTACGTAGAATGAAATGGAACCCCTGGTACGTGTGGCATTGTTGGCAACAGTGCCTACTCAAAAAAAAAGAGGGGGGGATAACCACGCAGACGACTAACTGAATTAAAGAAACATCTATGGCAACAGTTATTAGTCGTCGCAGACGATTCTGGTTTTGCTATTGCGCAGTTCTTTAAGGTACGTCTGCATTTCACTATAGAGCTATGGAGGTGAGTGATTCAGAGTTAAGAAGTGAAATGCGTTGTACGAAAACATTTTGCTATCGTTTGGGTAAAACGGCTCCTGAAACAGTTGATTTAATAAAAAAATCCTACAAAGGATTTTTAAATGGCTTCATGATTTTCAAAAAGGGGAGTTTGTCGGCAGAACTCGCTCCTACGCCTGGTCGACCTGAACGTATTGTCACGGAGCGTGTTGTAAACACTGTTTGGGTAATCTTGTAAGAAGATTGACGAATGACGTGTGAAGACAGCGGCGTCAACTAATATTTCAAAAAAAGTCGGCATTCCGCATTCTACGCGACAAATTACTGCTGCATCTTGTGTGTTCCTGATGGGTACCTCATTACCTAACGAGAGAACAACTGTCAGCCAGATTTCAAGTGTGTCATGAGTGGAAAGAAATTACTGCAAAGGATCCAAACTTTCTAAACACAGTAATAACTGCCGATGAAACATGAGTCCACTATTTCGACCCCTTCACGAAGCGCGCAACGAGTGTCTGGAAACACACAGGCTCGCCTCCTTCGAAAAAAATCCGCCAAACCAAATCAGCTGGGAAGGTGATGATGATAATTTTATTTGATCATAAAGGTGTAGTCTACCAGCATGCTGTTCCTCCACAAAGTACTGTCAATATTGAGTATTACATTTTAGTCTTGAAGCGTCTGCGAAGACACATATCGATTACGCGACAGCAACTGGTGGGCAAATGGACCCTACACCATGATAACGCCCACCCACATGTGGCTGCTTGTGTTCAACAGTTTCATGCAATATTGAAACCATGCCACAGCCTGCCTACGATCCTGACCTCGACCCGTGCGATTTCTAGTTGTTTCTAACAATGAATGAGAAGTCCCGTGGCGCAACATTCAATGCAGATGCTAACGTTATTCTAGCTGTACAGGGGTCGCTAAAGCAGCTCCCACAAAATGGCTTCGCTACATGCTTTGAAAAGAGGACTGAACGATGGAACCGTTGCATATCTTCCGAGGGAAGGTACTTTGAAAAAGAATAACTTATATTTTGCTGTACCTATATTTCTTCATTTTGTGTGTTTTTTCTCTTAATTTTTATGAAACGGCCGTTGTACTGTATATATTAAGAAGAAGGAGAATTCTTTCCTGAACCCTTTAGCCTTTTTATTTTAAAAAATTATACCTTCAGTGTTCCTCATTCAGTATTTGCCACTAAATGAAATAATGATATTTCGAAAATGACGATCCGTTTTTTGGTGTCAATATGACAAGGATGGTAAAGTCAGATAATATCCGAAAACTTGGAAATTTCGTCGTCCTGGAGCGGGAATCGAAACCGCATCTCCCAGATAGCGCCCGTGTATGCTGGGAGATGCGGTTTCGATTCCCGCTCCAGGACGACGAAATTTTCAAGTTTTCGGATATTATCTGACTTACCATCCTTGTCATATTGACACCAAAAAACGGATCGTCATCTTCAAAATTTGTATTATATGGTGTAATCCCGTATTCCATTCATAATGATATTTCGTTTTATGATGGTATCATTAAAAACTAGGACGATTCGCCAACGGTATCCGATAACTCGGGTACAGTTGGCAAATTTTGAGCAAAGCTATTGCAAAATCTAAGCTCATTAAAACGTCTATTAAAACAAATTCTAGAAAACGAACTCGTAAAATTTATGATTTTCGGAACAAAAGTACGAAACATCCTATAAAATAAATGCTTAAAATTTATCATGAACTACTTTCCTGCTCGCCATCATGTTGGTTGCATGTTAACAAAGCGGAAAGACATTCAGATCGGGAACCGCGTTTTTCATTTTGTATCGCGAAAGACAGACACACACACACACTGATACACAAACTTCCTTTTATTATTATAGATTAAGCAAGTGTTGAGCTAGCAGACGAAGTCTTTCCATTTCTTCGTTTTTCAATTCCAACGGGGTTTTTTTATTTTAGTTAATGTTAGTGAGCTAACTTTCGTGAAACGGTTCAAGTAAAAGGCCACCTAGTTTTAATTGAAATTCCTCAATCATACGGAATTTCGGGAATCGGAAGACTTCAAAACCTGACCATGGACGATGTCCAATCGCATGCCAAAAATCACGGTGATCGGATGTGCCATGTCGTAGCTATGCCCGAACAACTAATTTTCCCTAGTCTGGTATAGAGAGCGGATTTTTTCAATTATTATTTAAATTGGTCAGTTTCTTAAGGGTCATTATTTTTATACGATGTGACCAATCACCATGATACCAACCCCATGTCACTCACCATGTCCTTCCCTTTCTCTGTGGCAAGTGTCACCGCGATCGGCTGAAGATCTTTGGAGGAGATAGGTAACAAACGACCCTTTCTCAAAACCCGGAAGACCCATTAAAAATGCAGTCGGACAATCATTCCTCAATGACACGGAATTTCGGGAATCGGAAGGTTTCAAAACCTGAACATGGACGATGTCCAATCGCATGCAAAAAATCACGGTGATCGGATATCTCATCTCGTACCTATGCCCGAACAGCTAAGTGTCTCGAGTCTCGTAAAAGGAGCTCCTCGGCTTTCGGCCTCGCTTCGCTCAAAACGTTCAGAGAAAAAAGACACTATTCGTACGTATCACGTTGGAAACACATGGAATAATTAATATAGACATAAATCAAGCTGTTCTTTCCATGCAACATAACCACTACTCAAGCGAAAATCGGGAGATGTGAATTCGATTTCCGTTCCACGACGATTAAATTTTAAAATTTCTGTGGTTATGTTGCATGGAAAGAACAGCTTGATTCATGTATATACTATATGTACGTATATATAATACATACGTACGTGAAAGTAAAAACTTAATTCATAAAAAAATACGCTGTCTGACAACAAATTTTGGCATTTCACGCTGCACTAAAAACTTTTATATATGTAAACTAAACGACAACTAACATACACTGAAGAGTAATTGAATTAGAGATACCTATCTAGTAACGTGTAGCACCACCTTTCGCCCTGATGACGGCGGAGATTCTTCTCGGCATGGACTCGACAAGACACCGGAAGCGTTGGGAAGCCATACGGATCCACGACCCTTGAACAAGCTCCCACAGTTCGCGAAGATTTGATGGAGGGGGATCAGAGCCTCGAATATCTCTCTCGATGGCATCCCAGATGTGCTCGATGGGATTGAGGTCAGGGGACCTAACTGGCCAAGGAAGCGAGGTCACGTCTGTGGAGTGTTCATCCAGCCATTCGGATACAACTCGGGATCGATGGCACTGTGCATTGTCTTATTGCAGGATAAGGTCCCCAGTGGGATGTTGAAGACGCACAAACGGGAGCAAATGGTCGTCCAGGATATCCCGGTAACGTTGACCTGTGAGGGACGATGTCACACGTACCAGGGGCTCCATTTCATTCTACGTAAACAGTCCTCAGACGAGAATGCCACCCCCACCAGCTTGAAGAGCACCCTGCTAGCAAGAAGGGATCCATCGCTTCATGTGGTTTGCGCCGTACTCGTATCCTGCCATCCGCATGTACCAACATGAATCTCGATTCATCAGTCCAGGCAACATTTTTCCACATGTCTAGGGCCCAGTGGCGGTGTTCCCGCGCCCATGCTAATCTTTGCACCCTGCGATGTGCGGTCATCAGCGGTACGTTCGTGGGACGATGGCTTCTGTACACCATAGTGAGGAGATGGTTCCGGATGGTGTGGCTGCGTACAAGTTTTTGTGCACCAGCGTTAAATTTCCGAGTGATTTCTTGTACTGTGGTTCGTCTATCCGCTGTTACAATGCAAGCTAGCCGACGATGACCCCGCTCATCCACACGCTGTTGTCCGCGGCAGTTGGCCTTTGCAGGGATGGTTTTACCGGATTCGATGTACTCCCGGTGCACCCGTGACACAGTGGCTCGTGAAAATTCTAGTGCCTGCACGACTTCCGAGATGGAGTAACCCATTCGTCGGGCCCCGACAACTTGCCCTAGATCAAATGCGCTTAGATCCTTCGTCTTACACATACTGCGTCCGACCCTTACTGATTCCCGTCGCATCACTCCTTATATTGTCGGATCGCTGCATACGTCATGTCGTTTCCGTTTACAGGGCCTCTCACAACGCCACATTTGCGTAACACCAGCTGTCTCTAATTCAATTGCTCTTCAGTGTATAACAGATAATAAAACGCTTAAAATTTATTTCCTATTCCTAAGTGGAACTGTATCATTCACTGCAAGTAGGATCATTCTTACCTCTATCACATCTTTAACACTATATTTGAATTTATGAATTTCTCTGTCTTTTCTTCCTCTACAAATGCGACCTTGCCGCTTAACAATGGCTGCTTAAAAATCATTACTTCGCGAGAGAGAATATATCAAAGAAACAGAACTATCAGGTTAAAAAACAGATAGCATTTAATGAATAGGTTTCTCAGAAAAAACGGGAAAGAGGAGATGTTTAAGTGAACAAAGCATTCAGATTCGTTTAGCATCAAATCGAACTAAACTCCATTGGACATGGTTGGCATTCTGGAAAGAAAAAAGTTCATCATTCGAAAAAGAAAGCAAGTAAAAAAAGAAGTTGTTAGACACAAGTAGAAAAGGAACATTCCTATTCGGGAAAGATTTAGCTTCCGCTCTTTCAGTGTTTTATAGTCATTTGTTTTTGCTCCTAAACATCTGCCAGATTCGCATGCCTGTGCATTTCCACTGCGAAATTCGACGTAATAAATTTTTCCTCCCCTTAAAATATGATGTTCTTTTCTCTTATAGAAAAGTAACTATTTTTCAAGATTATTAAGTTCCTAAGAAGTTCTGCGTTCACAGTTTTTGACTCATGTCTCGTGTCGCTGAAACAAAGTACCATATCATCATTAACAACTTTCTTTTCTCTTTTTGCTGGTAGATCATTTATTTTTTAAATTGAGGAAACAAATGGAGCAAATTTATTCAAGAAACAAATAAATAAAAAAAATGAAAAGTTATTTCGCTCGAAGCTTTGCGTGTGTCACCGAAAAAGCATGAAGTTCCATGTTTTTTCGGCTCGTCGTTAATCACTCACAAGATTTATGCCGAATCAAACTGCCCAAGGGATTTGGACGCTGCAGGGCAAATTTTATTGATTACAAGTGTTTATGTCAAAAAATCAGAATGATACAAATACCAAGTTTGTCGAAGTCTCTAAAATTGCCAGCTGCTTTTTAACAATGTTGTTGCACAGGTAAATATTTTAAGAAACTTTTCACGTGCATGTTAACAGCAAACATACAAATAATTTGGATAGAAAAACAGGCGTTCTTATCCCCTCCCCTTTTCTAGGCATGGTTTGGCGATAAGTTTATAAAAATTCTCACTAGTTTCTTTCTAACTGTTTCTACCACTTGGTATACACATTCTCCTCTCGCAAAGCTCCCTATCTTTTCTGTCTGTCGCAGGCTGAACATTCCTTCTCTGTGTTCATCCGGTTAAATTCTATCATTTCCATGGTCCTTCTTTCGTCTTAAATCTTCTCCACAAATTAGATTGCTTTCTTTTCTTGGTATATTTTTCGCACGTCTTTTGAAAAAGGAACGTGATTATGAAAACTTCCATTCCTCCGTATGTGGACTTCGTATTTTCCAGCTTATTTATCCGATTTGAAAAATTATTTTTGCCTCAAAAAGCCTAGAACGTGAGAACAAAGATCAGTTTCGTTTGGTCTTTTAGCCGATGCGCTACTTCTCCACTAGGAGGCGTAAATGCAGATGCTATTGAATTTAAATTGTATTCCGTATCACTGATTGTAAAAATCCAATTTAATAACTTCTTTTTCTTTCAATATCTTTTGCCGCGGAAACGATTTTGCATACCGTTTCTTTGAAGCAAAGCACAGTTTTCTCGCTAGCAGGCGTAAATATCTATGTTTACCTTTCAGATCGGTGCTTTTCTTGTGTTATTGCGTGCTCTAAATAGTTTCACTATTAAAGAAAATAGCAACGCTATTCTTTTAGAGAGGAAATATATTTCAGTTAAATGCAAATACAATACAAAAAAATGAAATGTGAATTTTCTCGCATTTCATTTCTTCAAGGTTTTAACATCGCTTTTCCTCCGTTCGTGCATTTTCTTACCTCATCTTGACTTATTTATATATTTCATCTTGACGTAATCTGCATACACCAACAATCTGCAATGGAACACGTCTGGCTGTCAAAAAGCTCGTCTCGAATGTCATCGAAGCTACCATAATGGCTGCATGCTGCAGGAGACCATGGTTTTATTCCACACATTCAAATCGTCCCATATGACATTCCATTTTAGTTTAAACGCCTACAGTTTCCTATTCGTCTAAGTTTCGCCATGAGTGCCAAAAAACAGAGTCAATTCTTAAAAGTGATTGAATTCAATTCTTGAAACTCATAATTTTGCCATGACCAGCTCGATGTTAGCTGCACCAGAGTTGGCAAAAATTAGAACCCCTTGATATTGGCTCGGAATGGAAGAACACGCAATGTTGTTTACCCAGAAGCTCTTCAAGGGAAAATTTACTTGGGCTCCTGAAGAACTGTACATTACACAGATCACAACACAATAGAACAAGAAAGATAACACCAAATTTTCGGGTGTAATAAGCACGTCTTTTGAATCCATTCTGACGCAAATTAAATTTATCAAGGCTATTCAAAGTCAAAGGAACCGGTATGGAAAACAATAGTATCTGACGGAAGAAAGAAGTTTTTTAATCGAGTCTTTAATCCCTCAGATATTGGTGTAAACGGAATCGTGAGCTTACGAACTCTTAGAAACAGAGTTATCGACAAAAATAAGATGTGACTTTACGTCCCCTGGCGGGAAAACCATGCATTATTTTAGGAAGAAAGTATTCTCAAAAGGTTTATCCATATGAGCGGTATCGGTCAAAGAAAAAAAAAATTTAGTCGAGTTTTCAGGAGCACAGATTTTGCTACAAATACATAAGAAACAGAAATTAACACCTATGACCCCCTGGTGGCCAAACCATTCTTTAGAAAGCATTAGAAATTAGGTGAAAAATATTTTCCATCAGGTCTTGTATGCGATACAGGAATATTTTTTCAAATCGGAGTTTTAGGAGCAGAAAACGCAATTTACCTTTATGCGCCCTAGCGGAAAAACTTAACTCATTTACGTGAAAACTTTGAATTTATAGGGAAAACATTTCGCATCGGAAACACTATCCAACAAAGAAGGAATTTTTCAAATTGGACTTTTACAAGTAGAGATATTGACAAAAATAAGATATAAATCTACGCCCCCGGGCGTAGAAACCATGCATTATTTCAAGAAGAAAATGTTCCTAAAAGGTTTGTCGACATGAGTAGTATCGGTCAACGAAAGACTTTTTTTTCAATCGAGATTTTAGAAGCTCATATATTGCTGCAAATACATCAGAAGCGGAAATTAAGACTTACGCCACCTGGTAGCTAAACCATTTTTTTTTTTTTTACAAAAATTAGAAATTATGTGCAAACGATTTCCCATCAGAAGCTGTATCCGGTGCAGAAAGAATTTTTCAAATCGGAGATTTAGAAGCAGAGATATAGTGGGAAACGCAATTTACCTTTACGCCCCCTAGCGAAAAGTCGATGAATTACTTGAAAATTTTGAATTTATAGGGAAAACACGTCACATGAGAAACACTATCCAACAAAGAAGGAATTTTTTAAATCCGACTCCTAGAAGTCTAGATATTGACAAAAATAAGATATACATCTACGCTCTCTGGCGCAGAAACCATGCGCTATTTTAAGAAGAAAATGTTTCTAAAAGGTTTGTCGACATGAGTAGTATCGGTCCACAAACAACGTTTTTTTCCATCGAGAATTTAGAAGCTCATATTTTGCTGCAAATACATCAGAAACGGAAATTAAGGTTTGCGCCACCTGGTGGCCAAACCTTTTTCTTTACAAAAATTTGAAATTATGTGCAAACGATTTCCCATCATGAGCTGTATCCAGTGCAGAAATTTTTTTTCAAATAAGAGATTTAGAAGCAGAGACATAGGGAGAAACGCAATTTACCTTTACGCCCCCTAGCGGAAAGTCTATGAATTACTTGAAAATTTTGAAATTATATGAAAAACATGCCACATGGAAAACACTATCTAACAAAGAAGGAATTTTTCAAATCAGACTACTAGAAGTAGAGATATTGACAAAAATAAGATATACATCTACGCCCCCTGGCGGAGAAACTGTGGAATATTTTAGGAAGAAAATATTCCGAAAAGGTTTATCGATGTGAGTGGCATCAGTCCACGAAAGAATTTTTTCAATCGATATTTTAGAATCTCAGATTTTATGGCAAATACATCAGAAGCAAAAATTAACACTTACGCCCCCTGGTGGCCAAAATATTCCTTACCAAAAATTCGAAATTATATGCAAAATACTTTCCATCAGGAGATGTATCCGCTGAATATTTTTTTTTTTAAATCGGAGTTTTACGAGAGGAGTTATCGGGAAAAATGTAATTTACTTTTACGCCCTCTAGCGGAAAATATATGCGTAATTTGGAAAAGAAACTACAGTATATCTAAAATACTCTTCCACATAAATGGAATCGAAAGATAAAAAAAAATTTCAATCGGATGTTTAGAAGCAAATATGTGGAATAAAACGTAATTTTGAATTCGACATCATCTGCATTTACGTCCTCTAGCGGCGAAATTGTACATCGTAAAAGAGAACGAAATGAGCGATCATCATTCGCATATTTTAAGCTTCCGAATACAAAAAGAATTTTTCAAATAGGACTAATAGTTGCAGAGATACCGTGGGTATAGACGGACGGGCGAACCGACTGACGGACGGACAAACCGATAACAGAAGCACGATTTTTTTGTACAAAAGACGTGCTGAAAATTGAGATATTTCCTATGTTCAGAGTCAATAAAGACTGCAGGTTTTATCCGATAATGCCGACACAAGTACGGATGTTACCCTTCTTTTTAAATTCCTTTCCTTTCATTTCTGGAACGTATTTCAATTTAATTCCGTGCAATGTGTCCTAAGCATAATTTCAGGAAAACTCGGAAAACGCTGACAGAGAAGTAGATTGATGCACCCTTAATGGGTAAAACATTAGAGATACCTACCTAATAGCGTGTTGATCTATTTCTAGCTCAATTAATTCACCAGAGGGTTTCCGGAGGTAATGTCCGCCATGCCTGTTGCAGCACTGCCCACAACTCTGCCCACAACTCTGCCCGAGACGTCGCGTCGGTCCAGGATCCATGGATCTGATGTTCTCAATTCCACCTGATGCCAGAGGGTTTCCATAGGTAATGCCAGCCATGCCTGTTGCGGAATTGTCCACAACTCCGCCCGACACGTTGGTCCAGGATCCATGGATCTGATGCTCTCAACTCCACCAGATACCAGAGGGTTTCCAGAGATAATGCCAGCCATGCCTGTTGCAGAATTGTCCACAACTCTGCCCGAGACGTCGCGTCGGTCCAGGATCCATGGATCGGATGTTCTCAACTCCACCAGATGCCAGAGGGTTTCCAGAGGTAATGCCAGCCATGCCTGTTGCAGAATTGTCCACAACTCTGCCCAAGACGTCGGTCCAGGATCCATTCATCTGATGTTCTCAACTCCACCAGATGCCAGAGGGTTTCCAGAGGTAATGCCAGCCATGCCTGTTACAGAATTGCCCACAACTCCGCCCGAGACGTCGGTCCAGGATCCATGGATCGGATGTTCTTAACTCCACCAGATGACAGAGGGTTTCCAGAGGTAATACCAGCCATGCCTGTTGCAGAATTGTCCACAACTCCGCCCGAGACGTCGGTCCAGGATCCATAGATCGGATATTGTCCACTCCACCAGATGCCAGTGGGTTTCCAGAAGTAATGCCAGCCATGCCTGTTGCAGAATTGTCCACAACTCCGCCCGACACGTCGGTTCTGGATCCATGGATCTGATGTTCTCAACTCCACCAGATGCCAGAGGGTTTCCAGAGGTAATGCCAGCTATGCCTGTTGCAGAATTGTCCACAACTCCGCCCGAGACGTCGGTCCAGGATCCATGGATCTGATTTTCTCATTTCCACCAGATGCCAGAGGGTTTCCAGAGGTAATTCCAGCCATGCCTGTTACAGAATTGTCCACAACTCCGCCCGACACGTCGGTCCAGGATCCATGGATCTGATGTTTTCATTTCCACCAGATGCCAGAGGGTTTCCAGAGGTAATACCAGCCATGCCTGTTGCAGAATTGTCTACAACTCCGCCCGAGACGTCGGTCTAGGATCCATGGATCGGATATTCTCAACTCCACCAGATGCCAGTGGGTTTCCAGAAGTAATGCCAGCCATGCCTGTTGCAGAATTGTCCACAACTCTGCCCGAGACGTCGGTCCAGGATCCATTGATCTGATGTTCTCAACTCCACCAGATGGGTTTCCAGAGATAATGCCAGCCATGCCTGTTGCAGAATTGTCCACAACTTCACCCGAGACGTCGGTCCAGGATCCATGGATCTGATGTTCCGCTCAACGGCATCCCACAGAGCTTCTACAGGGTTTAAATCTGGGGACCTTGGTGGCCACTGGATGGTTCCAAACTCAGATGAATGTTCCTGGATCCATGCCTGGGTGGTCGCGGCCTGGTGGGGTGTCGCACTGTCTTGCTGAAACACACCATCTGCATCAGGACGCGTGATGGATACAAAAGCGTGTAGGTGATCAGCTAGCACGTGCTGGGTAGTGCACAGCAGTTAAGAACCTCTCCAAGCACACTGAGGAACCTAATGAGTCCCATGAGAAGGTTACCTAAACCATCATCACATAGCCTTGGACAGAGCATAGGGAGGTAATTGCCATGTTGTCGACGCTACACCCTCATCTTCTCGTCAGCTTGGTACAGGTGAAAATAAAATTCATGTGATCACATGACGCGGCGCTACTCTTCAGAGGTCCAGTTTTCATTTTCCCGACCCCAGACGAGCGTAATGTACGAGCACACGAGTAGCAAGTTGGCTCCCGTAGTGCAGGCTATGCAGCGTGCGCTGTACCGTTCACTCGCTGACGCTGCATGGGCCTCCGACATATAACCTGGACATGCTTTGCGCCGTCGTTATCAAGCAGTCGGTCTGTACGAGCCTGGATCGTCTACGTCTACCCCGGTCATCAATGGCGTGTTCTACCACCGCTTGCTCTCTGGGACCTGGCACGTCCATCGATGGTGTACTCGCAAAACACCTTTGACACGGTAGCCCTCAGGAAGTCTAGCGTTCTTACCAGTTGTGAGATAGAATGACAAATCTGTGTTGCGCCGACAGTGCGCCCATGATCCAAGTCGCTCAGATCACCACGTTTATCCATGTTTTTCGATTGCAACACACTGTTGGGAAGTCCTGCTGTCCGCCAATTTATCGCCTATTTTGGGTCAGTTCCACTCTGCGCGGGGGTTGTCCATATGAACTGCCCATTTCATCAATCTCTTACGTTTTGTCTGCTGAGTGTATGTTTTTGTTAACCCTTTAACGACCATGACCCAAAAATCTTTTATCACTCCAAATATCATAACGCCGGAAAATATACACTGACGGAAAAAAATCCCAACACCACGTAAAAATAGTTGTAGATTAATGAAATGGCGGCAATACATTGGTATAGGTAACATATTTAATCGATTAAGGTTTCAAGATCACAGCTTAATGTAAGCGCGAGAAGAGCCATTTAAAATGTGAAATGCTGGTACATTAATAACCGGTGTAACCGCCAGAATGTTGAATGCAAGCACGCAAACGTTCATGCATTGTGTCGTACAGGTGCCGGATGTCAGTTTGTGGGATGGAGTTCCATGCCTGTTGCACTTGGTCGGCCAATACAAGGACGGTTAATGCTGGTTGGGGGTGACGCTGGAGTTGTCGTCCAATGATGTCCCATACGTGCTCGATTGGTAAAAGATCTGGTGATCTAGCAGGCCTCGGCAACATGTCGACACTCTGTAGAGCATGTTGGGTTACAACAGCGGTATGCGGGCGAGCGTTATCCTGTTGAAAAACACCCCTGGAATGCTGTTCATGAATGGCAGCACAACAGGTTGAATCACCAGACCGACGTACAACTGTGCCGTCAGGGTGCATGGGATAACCACGAGAGTGCTCCTGCTGTCATAGGAAATTGCTCCCCAGACCATAACTCCAGGTGTAGGCCCAGTGGGTCTCGGCCGCAGACAGGTTGGTGGCAGGCGCTCACCTGGCCTCCTTCTAACCAACACACGGCCATCACTGGCACCCAGGTAGAACCGGCTTTCATCAGAAAACACAACAGATCTCCACTCCGTCCTCCAATGAGCTATAGCTTGACACCACTGACGTCGCAAACGGATGTGGTTTGGTTTAAGTGGAATGCACGCTACATGGCGTCTGGCTCGGAGCTGTCCCTCAAGTAATCGATTTGTAACAGTTCGTTGTGTCACTGTAGTGGCAACTGCAGCTCGAATTGCTGCCGCAGACGCGGTACGATGCTCCACGGCCATACGCCACACGGCGGTCTTCCCTCTCAGTAGTGCCACGTTGCCGGCCGGAACCCGGTCTTCTTGAGGCAGTACCTTCCCTTGACGACCGCTGCCAACAATCATGCACAATGACTACATTCCTGCCAAGTCGTTCTGCAATATTGCGGAAAGAAAATCCACCTTCTCGTAGCCCTATTACACGACCTCGTTCAAACTCCGTGAGCTCTTGATAATGGCTTTTTCGTCTTCTTAAAGGCATTCTTGACTAACATCAACACTCTACGTCGAATCTCAACGATAACTAACGCTCACGAACGTTACAGCGCGTAATTACAGCAAACCTGCTTTGCATGTTCCGAGGGGCGCCAGTAGCGCCACATGTATGCGCCGAGCGCGAAATTTGCATAGACGTCATCTTACAGATGTACTCTCACCGCCTACCAACTGTCGTTTATCTAACACAACCCCTTCTAGGTGTTGGGATTTTTTTTCCGTCAGTGTATGTTGGTTCACTATTTTGTTTGATAACAAGAATAGTGACTGAAGGTGACTCCTTCTGATCCGACATAGGTCGAAAATATTTGAAGAACAGGTAAGGGTAGGAAATCTGACTCACTGTGGACAGGCGTTTCGGGCGGCTATGGCCGTCTCAATTTAGCCCGAGCCCGTGGTATATTAGCCCGGTCCTAACCGAGCCCGAATTTTATATTGCAAGATATAGCCCTGGCCCGAACGAGACCGAAAACTGGCTAACCTGTTCAACCATTAATAAAAACACATCTCCTTTTCCACACTTCCACTCTCTCCTTCTCTTGCACGTAGTGGGGAAGGGACCTCTGTCTATTTTCACAGTGTAACTGTACGATTTTCTATGACCATTCGTTTCCACCTGAGTGCTTCGGGCGGCCGGGATTCCAAAACTATCAGGCGATGCTGCAATTGTATGTTGCTCAAATAATGCTGATATTATCGCGCCATAGTGCGCTGCAATATGAACGTTGCTAAATAGAATTAGCGGGGAGCTACTGCGTGGAGATAAGAGATAAATTATCGTCGTCATGCTATCAACTATCTAATATCAATATTTCTTGAAAAAGCTTTTTCTTCTCTCCAGACACACACTAATGCGCGGCGTACCGCATTTTCTACCCAAGCCAGGAATAAATAGCCATCTCGAATTTTTTTTATTATTGGATGTTTAACGACCACCGTGAGCAACTCAATGGGCTATAAGCAGTCGCCCGTCCCTAATTTAGGGTGACTGGTTCCAGGGAAGGGAGAGAGCCAGTGCCGTAAGGCAAACACAACATCCATGCCTCACCGGGATTCGAACCCGGACCCCGTTCGGACGAATGATCAGAGGCCATCGCTTAGACCACTGCGCCACCAGGGCGGCGCCATCTCGAATGCCCGCTCCCCAACCAGAACCAGTTACCGAAGAATTCCCTTTACCAATTATAAAGTGTCTCATTTATATATAAAAAAAAAATTATCTCTCTTTAAGAGCCCGAGCCCACCCGAGCTCGAACCGCAGTAAATAGCCCGAGCCCGATTCGGGCCCGGGCTCTGCTTCGGGCTTGGGCTCAGCCCGTCTCAGCTCTGGTGTACGGGCGTTTTGGGCGTTATGGTCGTTAAAATGTTAAACCCGGGGCACCACTGAGATTCCTTTGCTAGTATGTTAATGAACATAAAAATTCGGTTTTCAAACTTTCATATAACATGTATGAAATCCAGTGCCGATGATCATTATTTTGAATGCATCAGTTAGTGTTGCCATCAAATTACCTTTAACAAAGTACCTCAGCCTCGAAGTAATCGCATTAAGCAGCATCACTCAGTGTGCAAGACACCGTAGTGTTGCGGTCACCTATTTCAAAATACGTTTGTTGTCACTATGGTTTATACAAGTATTAATCCTTAAGTGAGAAAGATCTACCTACTAGTGATGCAAATGTTTTAATCAGTTTTTTGAAGCAAAAGCGTTTTTCCCAAGCCCAAGCTTGCATAACATTGTGGAATATGATTTGCTCACAATTTTTGTAAGCAGTTTTAAATTCCAAGAACCAAACAAGTCTCGGTCTAATAATCAGGGAAGTTTCGATGTTTATCTTCGAGTGTTCGCTAGAGGTTAACTGCATATATATGTCGAGTAAGAGTAATCGCATTTGCGGCAACGAGGGGGAGAATAGGGGCTGAAACCCATTGTGGACCAAGGAAAAGTATCGAAGCAAGGATTTCCGAGCAAATAGTTCGCCCGCCGTTCTCATTGCGTGGTCTTTGGCTAACTATTCAAACGGACCAAATGCCCGTAACAATGCCAAAGCCGCAGGAAGTCCACTGGAAATGTTGGTATTCTGCGCTGATAATGAGCAACAGCCACGCAAATAATGGTTCGTTGTTCTAGAAGGCCAGATCTATGACAGTACCGCTATGTCCCTAATATGGTAGCGGGAGGTGATCTCCGTTGTTGTTGTTGTGATGTCACAAAGCCTGCCTGTCTTCATTAGTCAAGGACATGATATTAATTGGCCCTTTGCATTCGTCCGCCAGAGACAGTGGAAGCCCCTTTCAGGAGTTAATTATATGCGCTCTGTCGCCTCCGTTAATGCTTTCGCCCTCTCTGCCGGAGCCTCGACCTTAACATTAATGATCCGTGGAGCCGCATGGATATTATATTTCACAAGTTAATTAACGAAACCCTTGGCGCTTATAACACTCACCACCGGCGTGTGCGCCAGCCTTACGTCACGCCCAAAAAATTAAACAAAAAAATTCTAAATCAAAGTATTTACCGCGCTTTAACCTGACGTTTGTATCTGTCCAGTTTAAATATTCTTTTTTTCTTCTTAGCTTCCTCACTCTCTTCGTCTTTTCTGTTCCTCCTGGCGTGTCCCTTTTTTATTTGTGATGTTCCTGTTTTACGCTCGAAATGGCAAACCTTTCACTAAAAGTTCTACTTATTTAATATAGAACTCAGTTCATGTGTATAAAAAGTGATTTGGGGGAGGACGAAATGAGGAGCAGTTGGGCGCTGCTCCACTCGTGCGGAATAATACACTCAGGCAAGACTGTTGCCAACTTCTTAAAGGAGGGAAGAAAAGCCTTACAACAAATAAAAAAATAAACTTTGCGTCGAGTGCGTAAATGATGAATTGATTAAAACCGGTTTTCTTTCGAACATGTAACAAACTCATTGTTCCTTCCAGGAGGAAGCAGTCTCTTTTGAGTGACAGCTGCTGTGAAATAAATTACAAATATTCCGTTATTTCTCCAAAATGGAATTTCTACTGGAAGATTTGTGACGACGTACTTTGTTGTTCAGAAATCACCTATTCCGAAGGACACATGAAAATTAAAACTCTCTTTGTGTAACTGTTCCTTATGGATACAGTAGACGCAAAATAGAGGTGCTACTTTTATCGACCATGAAGTAATTGTTCCGAAAAATGCACAAGCACCTTTTTTATTCATCGTTTCGGAGTTTGATCATGATCAAATGATCATATGTAGAGGATTTTAGGAAGGGAGTGTCTGACCCCAGGTCTTAAACAACCCTTAGAAATAGGAAAGTAGGAGATTTGGACAAGAGCGCCCGATAGGAAAGTGGATGGATTGGATGGGAGGTTTAACGACCACCGTGAGCAACTCAATGGGCTATAAGCAGTCGCCCATCCCTAATTTAGGGTCACTGGTTCCAGGGAAGGGAGAGAGCCAGTGCCGTAAGACAAACACAACATCCATGCCTCACCGGGATTCGAACCCGGACCCCGTTCGGACGAATGATCAGAGGCCATCGCTTAGACCACTGCGCCACCGGGGCGGCGATAGGAAAGTGACACGGAAGAAGACGCCCTTATTTATTGCCGGGGGCCCAGCACCCGGGGTCCGACGGCTTAACGTGCCCATCCGACGCACTGCGGATATTTAGTGGATCGAGCGTTCGTACCTGCCAGGGATCGAACCTGAGGCCCTTTCCGTGGCAGAAGCGAATGTTGCCCACTAGGCCACCCGCGGTCCTATTTCGGATTTTAACGACCACCGACATTATCTAAAGCTACAAACAGTTTTGGTGTTGTTGTTATGTTCCATCGCATGACGTTTGACTCTTGGTGATTGCATGAAGAAAGGCCCACCATTTGACAAGTTCTCAACAAGATCTTGCAGCTCTTCCAAGGTAATTCTAAAAACGTCTTCGACTCCATCCAACCAATGAAGAAAACAAAATTCACATTTTGGAAACTTTCAACTCATCATAAACTTGTGAACATTGGTGTTGCCGTGAAATACAGTATGATGCTTGATTTGTTATTAAGAAAACAGCAAAAATAAAGTTAAACATACAACAAGTTGCATATATTAAGAGAATACCAGGTGGTTTGTCACAAATATTTATTTTTTCAAGTCGATTATGGTTTCTCTGGGTACTGACCTAGCTTTATCAGGACGAATAGCAAGTTCATTCATCCTAATTACTTGTCATTCGTCCTGATGAAGCTAGGTAAATACCCAGCGAAACCATAATCGAATTGAAAAATAAATATTTGTGACAAACCACCTGGTATTCTCTTAATATACACTGCTGGCTACCCAAAGTGCAACACGAAGAAGGAAGCATCCGATTGACCTGAAATTCGCAGCATGCGTCGCCCGCGAGAGGACATGCAAACGATTAGCATTGTAGGGCATATGCAAATCATGTGCGCCCGGCACGCCACCAAAAAGCACTATAAGAAGGGTGCACAGAAGGCGGGCTGTAAGTAGTGGAAGTGTGTTGTGCTGCAGGACCTATGCGTGGGAAGCTCGCTGATCCCTCGTCGCAGAATACGGCAGTCATTCCAGCACGTTTCGGAGTTCGACAGAGGACGAATAGTGGCTTATCGCAACAGCGGTTTATCGTACCGAGACATCGGCGCCCGTGTGGGACGACATCCAGATAAAGTGAGGCGAGTACGGACTCGGTGGGGGCAGGAGGGACGGACGGACCAACTTGAGCGATTGCCGCAGCCGCGGCACACCACCGAACTAGAAGACCGGCATGTTGTGCGGCGGGCATTGACGGCTCGCACCGCCATATCACGAACGTTGGCGCAGGAATTAGGGTGTGTTGCGCCAATTGTGTCATCACGTACTGTTCGACGTCGTCTGCAATAGCGGGGACTTGTCGCGCGGCGCTCATTGCTCCGATTACCATTGACATTACACCACCAGCGAATGCGGCGGCAGTGGGCCGTTGAACGCCGCACCTGGACTACGGAATGGAACGACATTGTCTTCTCCGACGAATCCCGCTTCTGCCTGTAACCGCACGAATGCCGGATCTGCGTATGGTGGCACCGTGGCGAGAGACTGTATGACACCAGCATTATGCATCGCCATACCGGTCCGTCGCCTTGCGTTATGATTTGGGGTTCAATTGGATATGACACCCGATCCCATTTGGTAAGCATAGCCGGTACACTCAACAGCCACCGCTACATCTCCGACGTTTTGGAGCCTGTAGACCTCCCTTACCTGCAGGACCTGCCAGCGGCCACGTTTCAACAGGACAAGGCGCGCCCGCACATGGTACGCATCGCGCAACAATTATTCACGACCCACCAGGTGTCACTGCTTCCGTGGCCCGCCTGTTCTCTCGATATGTCGCCCATCGAACTCGTCTGGTCGCTGATCACTTTCCCACAGTTCATCGGCTACGCCTGATGAACTGTGGGAAAGTGTGGAAACAGCCTGGACCGACATACCCCAAGCCCACATCCAAAGCCTCTTTCGTTCGATGCCGCGGCGTGTAGCGGCCGTTATTGCCAGCCATGGGGGCCACACGCACTATTGATGTCTGCGTGTTCCGCAAGTCGCACGGGCCTGTAAGCTCAATCGTTTCATCTTTGTATCTGTTGTTATGTGTCCAGTAAATCTGGTTTTACTATCTCGTGTCCTTCTTGGTGTTGCATTTTGGGTGGCCAGCAGTGTATACAATCGTCAGAAGTTTCTGAGATCAAGAAACATACAAGTTACTTAATTAAAAAAGTGGCTGTATCGCCATCAAAATTAGGTGGAACAGCCTTATCATTACTGCGGAGGGACTTTTTGAGTCTCGTAAATGTGTTTGAAAACATGTGTAAAACAGTTAGGTTATGTCTTGCTAATAAAGGACGACAGTTTCAATCCTTCCTCAAAGTAAGTGAGTAAATTATACGTTCCTATAATACATTTGTTTGATTTCCATATATTATAAGATACCCACTGCGGAGAGACGTTTTCACCGCCCTGTCTGTATAGGTATATTATAGTTCAAATCAGATTTGTCCAGGTCGGGTCCGCTCTACAATGAAACACGGTTGCCGTGAAAGTATGTACCTGGTCTGCCGTGATGTTTAGGTAGGTGCTAGATATCACAGTTAGAGTTGGAAATGGGTCAAAAATTTTGGACCCTGACGTCACATAATTGGACCCGACCCGGACCCCACCCGGATCTGTAACTGACCCGCACTGTTAAAAATTTGCAGTAGATTGCATCAGAAAGTAATACTACACCCAGCTGCACCACTTTCTGACAAAAGATTCACCATTTTATAGTGCACACAAATCCCAAGACATACTTTGAACCACATTATGGTACAAGGTTACACCACATTATGGTACAAGGTTACACCACATTATTGTGCAAGGTTGCACCATATCTTGTTGGGGGATGTTTTGCACCGCAAAATGGTGTGTCTTTTCGCGGAAAGTGGTACAGCTGGTGTAGTACCACATTTTGGTGCAACCTACCGCAAAATTCATAACAGTGTACGTGATAGATAGGTTATCAGATATCCCAGCGGCTAATATTTCTAGGCGGCCGCACTGCACAAAGAAATTATTTATTTTTAGTACCGTAGTCCCATAACCGAGTTTCTCCTCATGTGTTATACACAATTTATCCATTGGCACCAAAGTCGATTGTGTCGTACCTATCTCTGAGGTGACACACATGTCAACACGGCAAAGTTGCAGCGACAAACTCCGTCGGTGTAGCTTAATTGGGAGGATGCTAGTTCGATCCCCACCACCGGTAAACAGTCTTTTACGCTATATAGGTGCCCAAACGTAAAATGAATCTCCTGGCCTTCAAAAAATGCGTGATGTTCGTTCCATACATCGTCTGGAATTAATCCAAATTCCTTGTTCTGCAGTGATCTCCTTCAGGCGTGGTTAATCAGCTGACCTGAAAATCTACGATTTATTCCCAGCACTTTCTCCAAGCGGCGGGGGGGTAATATACACTGAAGAGCAATTGAATTAGAGACAGCGGGCGTGTTATGCAAATGTGGCGCTGTGTGCGGCCCTGTAAACGGAAACGACATGACTTAGATCCGAAAATATAAAGAGTGATGCGACGGAAATCAGTAAGGGTGTCGGACGCAGTATGGGTAAGACGAAGGATATAAGCGCATTTGATCGTAGGCAAACTGTCGGGGCCGACGAATAGGTCCCTCCACCTCCGAAGTCGTGCAGGTTTTCACGAGCCACTGTGTCACGGGTGCACCGTGAGTACATGGAATCCGGTAAAACCATCCCTGCAAGGACTAACTGCCGTGGACAACAGCGTGTGGATGAGCGGGGTCATCGTCGGCTAGCTCGCATTGTAACAGCTGACAGACGGGCCACAGTGCAAGAAATCACTCGGCAATTTAACGCTGGTGCACAAAAACCTGTAAGCAGCCACACCATCCAGAACCATCTCCTCGCTATAGGGTACAGAAGCCATCGTCCCACGAGGGTACCGCTGCTGACCGTACATCACAGGGTGCAAAGATTAGCATGCGCGCGGGAACACCGCCACTGGACCCAAGACATGTGGAAAAATGTTGCCTGGACTGATGAATCGAGATTCACGTTGGTACATGCGGATGGCAGGATACGAGTACGGCGCAAACCACATGAAGCGATGGATCCTTCTTGCCAGCAGGCTACTCTTCAAGCTGGTGGGGGTGGCATTCTCGTCTGGCGACTATTTACGTGGACTGAAATGGAGCCCCTGGTACGTGTGACATCGTTCCTCACAGGTCAACGTTACCGGGATATCCTGGACGACCATTTGCTCCCATTTGTGCGTCTTCAACATCCCACTGGGGACCTTATCCTGCAACAAGACAATGCACCGTGACATCGCTCCCGAATTGCATCCGAATGGTTGGATGAATACTCCACCGACGTGACCTCGCTTTCTTTGCACACTAGGTCACCTGACCTCAATCCCATCGAGCACATCTGGGATGCCATCGAGAGAGGTGTTCTAGGCTCTGACCCCCTCCATCAAATATTCGTGAACTGTGGGAGCTTGTTCAGGGTCGTGGATCCGTATGGCTTCCCAACGCTTCCGGTGTCTTGTCGAGTCCATGCCGAGACGAATCGCCGCCGTCATCAGGGCTAAAGGTGGTGCTACACGTTACTAGACAGGTGTTTCTAATTCAATTGCTCTTCAGTGTATGCGGCGTATCTGTCTCAGAAGTGACGCACATGTCAAGACGGCAAAGTTGTAGCGACAAACTCCGTCGGTGTAACTTAATTGAGAAAGTATTCGTCTCTAGAGCAGAAGGATGCGAGTTCGATCATCGCCACCGCTGTGAGATAACCTATAACAACAAGTTAGTAAAATCATGCAATGTATTGGTTATTATACGCTTTTCAACATACCAGAAATCATTACTCAAGTTATTATTCAAGATATGAGGATAATGGCTGTAAAATAAATCTCTCTCCTATGACCTGACCTTTGACCCCATCTCGATGATATTCAACAGAACTGGTAAAGTATACTTCTGGAACAACATGATAAAGTTTTGTCTCAATCGAAGCATTTTTACCTAAGTTATAACGCATAAGGGTGGTGGAATAGATCCCGCTCCTATGCCCTGAACTTTGACCCCATTTCGCCCATTTTAATGGGATTCGTCCCCAGGTGATCCCTTACCACATACTAAAATTTCATCGAAATCGAACCATTTTTACGCAAGTTACGACGCATAAGGGCAATGAAATGGATCCCACTCCTATGTCCTGACCTTTGACCCCATTTCGTCCGTTTTCAATAGGGTTCGTTCCTAGTTGGTTCCCTACCACATACTACAATTTCATCGAAATCGAAACATTTTTACGCAAGTTATGACGCATAAAGGCAATGGAATGGGTCCCGTTCCTACGTCGTGACCTTTGACCCCATTTCACCCATTTTCAATAGGGTTGGTCCCCTGGTGGTCCCCTACCACATACTAAAATTTCATCGAAATCGAACCATTTTTACGCGAGTTATCGTGCGGACAGACGGACAGATGGAAGGACAAACGGACAGACAAAAAAGCTAGAGCATATACTCTTCTTCAACCTACGGTTGGAAAGCGTAAAAACCTACTATCAAAGTGAGTCTAAGTCAGAAACTTTAATTATATTTTGGAATCCATGCTGGAAAGCGTTTTGACAACACGGTCGGTATTATTCACGTAACTGACCAGACACTGGTCTTATGTGAGACATATGTCCACCTTGTGAACACGGACTATGCTTTTCCTTTCGAAGCGAGAACCTGAAAGTCATGCTTCCAACTGCTGTAGCAAATATGTTTTAGAAAATCTTGTTGAGTTCCACATTTTACAGTGCTATGAAAGTCTTGCTTTTGCTACTCTCCATGTCTGCAGTAAATTGATAACATCCGGTCGAGCTCTTTGCATAAGATCTTACTCTACAGTGGTTATTAATCGTACTCATTTGACCACGTATGCAAAACACTAAGTATACTGCATAGAAACTTCCCGTCTCTCTCTCTCTGAAACACCCAAAGTTTGTATTGCTTCAGTGTTCACACTTGATAAAAGATAGGAGTCGAAAAATTTATTTACAAACAAGTCCTATAGGATACTTCTATTTCTTCATCTAAAAACTGTACGCCACAAAGTTAGAATTGCGGATAACTCACATAGTAGATGTTGATCAATCATACGTTATGACGTATAAACCCATAGCTAATTTAATTAAAAACCAATTAATTATACAACAACTTTTAAGGAGAAACATAGCAACATTAAGCTATCTCATTGACCTTGCTGATAGCTCGGACACCTCATACCTTGCTGTTGGCTGCTAATTCCTTTTTACACCCAGGTTTGCTGACTTGACAGTGTTGACCAAAAAAAATAAACTCTTGGAATCACCGACGTGACGTTCATTGCACAAAACAGAACGAGAAGTAAATAAAATTTTCATAAGAGAAATGAAACCAAAAACACAAGGCTAAAAAGGCTTAAGAAGCGATTGTCAAAAAGACAGCAAAACATTTGTCTGAAAAGATACCAAGCATTTTAGATTCAAATGATCTCTTCAACGACTTTTTATGACTCAACAGATTTCATGTCGACCCAAAAAGAGCTCTCATTATAAATTATCCCTGTTATTTAATTTCAATAGAACATGAATCGCGAACTGACTTGCATCTGCTCTACGTATTCGAGCTTTGGTATTTCGGATTTTTTTAAAGTGTGTTACATGCTTCAATTTAACGCAACCGAATTTTTCCCGGGAGATTTATTTAAGGTTGTCTTACATTTGGAAACACTTCGGACTACAGTTTTCGCATAAGCGCAACATATACCAAGATAGTTTTACGTGCAGTTCTACGTTACTGTACATTTAGTAATTTAGAATATTAAATAAGTTCATACACAGAAATCAAATGTTTACAAGAGTTAAACATCCATTAAGGAAACTACGAATGATGAACATCAGGAAAGGCGTTATACAATTGACACGAATGGTTAACGGAGACAGAATTACACAGTTGTTCCCGTATAGCTTCAACATCGCAATAGCTTCAGGTACAATGGAATGGTTGCCCCTTGGCGAATCAAATGTGCAAAACGTCCAATTATATGTGCTTACATCTTAGAATTATCGGTGCGTAAATTCATAAATTCTCCACCTTTGACAAGTGAAATAAGCATAATTATGCGCATTCATCATTTACGCGACTATACAAGATAATGATTTGGAGCAAAATATTGCACTTACAGCGATAGTCTCAATAGTGCTTAATCAATTAATCTTGTTAATTAAGACCGAGATCAGTAAATCTTGGGCGCTTGGGGAAAGGGTTGAATCCGGAGATAACAGGAAGTGCGCGTACCACTAGTTGGTTCAAGTAATGCAAAGCCTTCAAACACCGTGTTCCCTGAATTCAGGGAATCTACATTCTGGTAAATTCTGTAATTTCAGAATAAATCTTTACTTCACACTACAAATTACGAGCATATTTTTAGATTACTTCCTATTTTTTAAAACAGGATCAATGTAAAATATCTTCCTATAGTTGTGTGTGTGTGTGTGTGTGTGTGTGTTGTTTTGATTAACTAAAGAATATATATTTTTCTACGAGTAGCACGATACGATGCTAAACATTTTCTCAAAATTAGTAGGGTTCTTCTTCAATCAAAAAGTTGGACATAATAACTTTGTAACAGGAAGAGTGCGTACGTGTCACTTCCTCGAAATGCTTCTTCAGCCAAAAAGTTGGACATAATGCCTATGTAGCTTTAAATTTAAACCGTTAAAAATATGCAATACAACTTAATGAATTTCATTTTACATAGAATTCTGTTTGTGCGATTTTTTTCTAAGCCGAACTTGTTAATTTTAAATGGAATTCCGTCCGGGCGATTTCTTTCTGAATCGAACTTGTTTGATTAATTATATTTACAAAAAAAAAACTTCATTTAATCAACTCTTTGTTTTACGTTGAACTGTATTCGATGACTCTTCTTGAAATCACTCCCAGATTCCATTTTACATAAAACCTTTAAATGAATTTCGTTTTACTTTAGATTCTTTAACCAGTTTCATTTCAGTCTAAATCCTTTCTTTCCTATTTCGTAATTCCTATTTTTCAAAATTCGGATTACCAGCTGTTTTAGTTTTAAGATTTTTACTCATTTGGCCGAATTTATTCTCAGACTAACCGTATTTGAATGGTTTTCGAATTTCACAAGCAAAGTTTCGGGGGCTCTCATTATTGCAGTAGTTCCAAGACATTCAGTTCCAGTCTTTTTTACATCAAATGCTCAAACATCGTCGCATGTAATGGCAATTTTGTGCTTAATAACCCTTTCGTTGATTAATATTTTCTAGAGAAAGGACACTGCTTCTGTTTCTGTTATAAATTACGTGATCTTCCCTTGCTTGCAAATAAATATGAGACTTCAGTCACAATCAAATTCAATCACAACCAATTTTGTGCTAATTACTCCTCCTAAATGATTCTCTGGTAACTTCAATTTAACGTGAAACCCTCTGATAAGCTATAAAGTAAAACCATATCTCGCGTTTCCGTAAGTATTAATCATTTCCATAAGATCCTCGGGTATGCTTTTGAAAGTTCATGCCTGAGCTGATATATATATATATATATATATATATATAATAAAGGTAAGCAGCACTTGAAGATAATTATGGGAGATTTCAATGCAAAAATAGGACACCGGCAACAGAATGAAACTTCAGTAGGTAAATTCGGTCACGGCAACAGAAACCAGCGTGGAAATACTCTCGTTGAGTTTGCAGAGGCAGAAGGATTTTTCATCTTGAATTCCTTTTTCAAGAAAAAGCCACACAGGAAATGGACATGGAGACATCCAATTAGGACAACAAGTGAAATTGATTTTATTATGTGTAACAAAAAATTCGTCATCGAAGACTGCAGTGTGCTGAACAAGTTCAACACAGGTAGTGACCATAGATTGGTAAGATGTAAGATGCACCTCAACACTAAACTGGAACGTGGCAAGCTCATAAGACAAACAAAATGTATTGACATAACCAACCTTAAAAAACACCATAATACTTTCAAGTTGGAACTGAAGAACAGATTCTCTGCTTTAGAAGGCCTAACATCGGAAGAAGTGGATATTTCGGAAGTTAACAAAAAAGTAACCAAAGCTCTTATGGAAACAGCAACAAAATTAGCTGGGTCTAAGAACAAGTTGCATGTGAACAAATTATCAGGAAAAACCAAAATGTTGATGCAAAAAAGAAGAGAGATGAGGACAACTAAAGAAGATGTGACTTCCAAAGTGGAATATATAGAGCTATGCAAGACAGCACGAAAAAGTATCACTGAAGACGTAAGGAAATTCAACTGTGAGCTAGTGAGGAAAGCAATTGAAAACAACCAAAGCCTAAAGATAGCAAAGGGACATCTCAGTAAGGGAAGAAAACAAATTATGGCTCTGAGAAAAGAAGATGGTTCTATAACAAGAAATAGAGGCGAAATTTTGACAAGAGTGAAAGATTTCTACTCTAAATTATATGAAAGGGATGATACATGTACTCCAGACATCATGAAAGGTACCAGAGTTTTTCCAGTCCTCCCAGCAGAAGTTGCTCATGCAATCAAGAACATGAAGCGGGGGAAAGCTCCAGGAGAAGATGGAATTATTATAGACATCATACAAGAAGCAAGTGGAGAAATTGAAACAGTACTCGCCCAAATTTTCACTCGATGCCTTAATGAAGGGAAGATTCCTGAGGATTGGAACAATGCTACAATGATCCTGCTACATAAAAAAGGTTGCATTGAGGATCTCAGGAACTACAGACCTATCAGCCTTCTATCAGTGGTTTATAAAATATTCACTAAAGTTCTTTCACACCGCTTGAAGGTAACACTGGACATGGCTCAACCGAGAGAACAAGCTGGATTCAGGAGTGGCTACAGCACAAATAGATCATATCCACGTACTGAGAGAACTAATTGAAAGAGCGAGGGAATATGAACTTCCATTGTGCATGGCTTTTATCGATTATGAAAAAGCCTTTGATTCGGTGAAACCATCAGCAGTTACCACGGCTCTGAAATCCTGCGGTATTGAAGATGCATACATTAATATTATTAATAACATCTATGAAAATGCAAGTGCAAAGATTCGGCTGTTTGAAAATACAACACACATAAAAATTGGAAAGGGAGTGAGACAAGGTGACACCATATCTCCGAAGCTCTTTAATGCCACATTGGAAAATGTCTTTCAAGCACTGAACTGGGAAAACAAAGGGGTAAAGATTAATGGAGATTATCTAACCCACCTTCGTTTTGCTGATGACGTAGTCATTTTTGCAACTACCCCATCAGAGCTGCAGAGTATGATCCAGGAACTTGCTGACAAGAGTAAAGAAGTGGGATTAAAAATGAACTTTGAGAAGACAAAAGTGATGTTCAATGCTTTTACAAGAAATGAAGATTTATCGATTGATGGAGAAAAACTGGAGATAACAGATACGTATGTTTATCTTGGACAGCAGATATCAAGTGAGGGTCACATTGATGAAGAAATTAATCGGCGTACGAAACTTGCCTGTAGAGCTTTTGGAAGAAACAGCATAATTTTCAAGAGCAATATACCATTATGTCTTAAAAGAAAAGTGTTTGATCAATGCATCCTTCCAGTGCTTACGTATGGTGCAGAGACGTGGACCTTAACTAAAAGAGACATACAAAGGCTGCAGACAACTCAAAGAAGCATGGAGAGGTGCATGCTTGGTATAACCAGGAGAGATAAGAAGAGGAACACGTGGATCCGAAAAATGACGAGAGTGGAAGACATCATGATCAGAGTTAAATCCCTGAAATGGCAATGGGCTGGACATACTGCCAGAAGGACAGACCATAGATGGACAGCCGAAATTTTAGATTGGATTCCAAGGGACAGGAAAAGACCCAGAAAAAGACCACATGGGAGATGGGTGGATGAAATTCGTAAATATGCGGGAGTGACATGGAGGAGACTGGCACAAGACAGACCGTTGTGGAGGAAACTTGGGGAGACCTTCGTCCAGCAGTGGATTGATAATGGTTGACAATGATGATGATGATATTATCATCATGATATTATGATGATATTATCATCATGATATTATCATCATCATCATCATTGTCAACCATTATCAATCCACTGCTGGACGAAGGTCTCCCCAAGTTTCCTCCACAACGGTCTGTCTTGTGCCAGTCTCCTCCATGTCACCCTGCATACTTTCGAATTTCATCCACCCATCTCCCATGTGGTCTTCTTCTGGGTCTTTTCCTGTCCCTTGGAATCCAATCTAAAATTTCGGCTGTCCATCGATGATCTGTCCTTCTGGCAGTATGTCCAGCCCATTGCCATTTCAGGGATTTAACTCTGATCATGATGTCTTCCACTCTTGTCATTTTTCGGATCCACGAGTTTCTCTTCTTATCTCTCCTGGTTACACCAAGCATGCACCTCTCCATGCTGTTTTGAGTTGTCTGCAGCCTGTATGTCTCTTTTAGTTAAGGTCCACGTCTCTGCACCATACGTAAGCACTGGAAGGATACATTGATCAAACACTTTTCTTTTAAGACATAATGGCATATTGCTCTTGAAAATTATGCTGTTTCTTCCAAAAGCTCTCCAGGCAAGTTTTGTACGCCGATTAATTTCTTCATCAATGTGACCTCACTTGATATCTGCTGTCCAAGATAAACGTACGTGTCTGTTATCTCCAGCTTTTCTCCATCAATCGATAAATCTTCATTTCTTGTAAAAGCATTGAACATCACTTTTGTCTTCTGAAAGTTCATTTTTAATCCCACTTCTTTACTCTTGTCAGCAAGTTCCTGGATCATACTCTGCAGCTCTGATGGGGTAGTTGCAAAATTGACTACGTCATCAAGCAAAACGAAGGTGGGTTAGATAATCTCCATTAATCTTTATCCCCTTGTTTTCCCAGCTCAGCGACTGAAAACACCCTCCAACGTGGCATTAAAGAGCTTCGGCGATATGGTGTCACCTTGTCTCACTCCCTTTCCAATTTTTACGTGTGTTGTATTTTCAAACAGCCTAATCTTTGCACTTGCATTTTCATAGATGTTATTAATAACATTAATGTATGCATCTTCAATACCGCAGGTTTCCAGAGCCATTGTAACTGCTGATGGTTTCACCGAATCAAAGGCTTTTTCATAATCGATAAAAGCCATGCACAATGGAAGTTCATATTCCCTCGCTCTTTCAATTAGTTCTCTCAGCACGTGGATATGATCTATTGTGCTGTAGCCACTCCTGAATCCAGCTTGTTCTCTCGGTTGAGCCATGTCCAGTGTTACCTTCAAGCGGTGTGAAAGAACTTTAGTGAAGATTTTATAAACTACTGATAGGAGGCTGATAGGTCTGTAGTTTCCGAGATCCTCAATGTCTCCTTTCTTATGTAGCAGGATCATTGTAGCGGTGTTCCAATCCTCAGGAATCTTTCCTTCATTAAGGCATCGAGTGAAAATTTGGGCGAGTACTGTTTCGATTTCTCCACTTGCTTCTTGTATGATGTCTACAGTAATTCCATCTTCTCCTGGAGCTTTTCCTCGCTTCATGTTCTTGATTGCATGTGCAACTTCTGCTGGAAGGACTGGAGGAACTCTGGTACTGGTATCTTTCATGATGTCTGGAGTGCATATATCATCCCTTTCATATAATTTGGAGTAGAAATCTTTCACTCTTGTCAAAATTTCGCCTCTATTTCTTGTTACAGAACCATCTTCTTTTCTCAGTGCCATAATCTGTTTTCTTCCCTTACTGAGATGTCCCTTTGCTATCTTTAGGCTTTGGTTGTTTTCAATTGCTTTCCTCACTAGTTCACAGTTGAATTTCCTTACGTCTTCAGTGATACTTTTTCTTACTGTCTTGCATAGCTCTATATATTCCACTTTGGAAGTCACATCTTCTTTAGTTGTCCTCATCTCTCTTCTTTTTTGCATCAACATTTTGGTTTTTCTTGATAATTTGTTCACATGCAACTTGTTCTTAGACCCAGCTAATTTTGTTGCTGTTTCCATAAGAGCTTTGGTTACTTTTCTGTTAACTTCAGAGATGTCCACTTCTTCCGATGTTAGGCCTTCTAAAGCAGAGAACCTGTTCTTTAGTTCTAACTTGAAGGTATTATGGTGTTTTTTAAGGTTGGTTATGTCAATAGATTTTGTTTGTCTTATGAGCTTGCCACGTTCAAGTTTAATGTTGAGGTGCATCTTACATCTCACCAATCTATGGTCACTACCTGTGTTGAACTTGTTTAGCACACTGCAGTCTTCTATGACGAATTTTTTGTTACACATAATAAAATCAATTTCACTTGTCGTCCTATTTGGATGTCTCCATGTCTATTTCCTGTGTGGCTTTTTCTTGAAGAAGGAGTTCAAGATGAAAAACCCTTCTGCCTCTGCAAACTCAACGAGAGTATTTCCACGCTGGTTTCTGTTGCCGTGACCGAATTTACCTACTGAAGTTTCATTCTGTTGCCGTTGCCCTATTTTTGCATTGAAATCTCCCATAATCATTTTCAAGTGCTGCTTACCTTTATTATTTAGATGACAAATTTCCTCATAAAATTCTTCAATTTCTTCTTCAGGATGACTTGTGGTGGGTGCATAAGTTTGAATAATCTGAGCCTGGTATCTTTTCGAGAGTTGGATAACAAGTCGTGCAGCTCTGTCAGAGGAACTTTCAACTTCTACAACTTTATCCTTTAGTTTCTTGTTTATTATAAATCCAACACCACTAGTTCTGCCAGTATCTGTCCCACGATAGTAGAAGAGATGTCCACTTTTCAGTTCGATGAGATCTTCTCCTTTTCTCCTTACCTCACTTAGCCCCACGATGTCCCACTTGATCCTTTGTAGTTCCTCTTCCAATTCAAGAAGCCTTGAATCAGAAGATAGGGAGCGTCCATTGTAAGTAGCCAAGGTCAGCATCAGATGGCAGCCTAGTCCGGTCCTCCGGGGATTCTTAGCACCCTCTGCCTTCATGTCGCACTGGCCGCTGCCTTGGCCAGGTACATTCCAGCTGCCGGAGACTGAGGGCCAAGATTTAAGTTGTGGAATCATTTTGGAGGGGTTTGGCCATAACTCACATTCCAGATGTCTCAGTGCCAAATTTTATCCTGCATAATAATGCATAATAAATAAGTAATTCATTAAAAATTCCATTAATGATTTTTAAATTTCAGTTATACTGCTTTCTTGCAGTGCAATATGATTTCCTTTGCTTAACAGTACATCGTTTGACATGATACGTAAATGCAGACATTATTAGAAAATCCCAAGTAGTTTCAATTTTCAACAACCAATTCCACAGTTTTCACTTCAAAAATCGCTACCCTCTAATATGTTGTACTGTACTGAAAACTCAACCGAGTGACTTTAGAAAGTCATTTAAAACACAGCACATTTTAAATTTTCACTTATTTGTTCCTCCGTCTGCGCAGATGATATCTCCGCAATGGTGTATCGAAAAAAGCCTAGACCAACCACAAAAAATAAAAAAAAATAAAAAATTTTGAAATGCTTTTGCGAAAATCTGTTAACTTTCAATTACTAAAAACTTTAAGTTCTATATTATTAACTCGGTTTCATGGGCGTTTTAATAATACAAATTCTTCGGAACATACTGGTATCTTTTGTTAAACTAAAATTACTGCACTTCATTGTGTGTAACACAAATATGAACGTTGTAATTAAAATGACTACCCTATTTTTATAGCAATACCAAGTGCTACAAATCACTTACGTCAAAGTTAATCATATCATGCAAATTCTATTCTTTTAGAGAACTAAGGCCAATCTTTTTAAATATTTCACAATCACACACACAAAACCCTTAACTGCCGTGTGACAGTGTCTATAGACCTTTTCCGATTTATAAGAAATTACGGAATATAAGTAAGCAAGTTAATAAGTAACAATTAAGAATTATGTACTATTGAATACATAAAAACACATTAAACTATTTATTCTTGAATGTATAAAAAGCACCCTTAACATAATGACACCCTTTATGTTAAGGGTGTTTTATACATTCAAGAATAAATAGTTTAATAAAAACACCCTTAACAATGCCATAATGTTTTGCAAATAGTAAATCCTATGTGCAAAATAGTAAAACTTCTCTAGACCCGTTACAGAAAAAATGACTTAGGCTTTCTGTTTCTTCGTACCCACGAAGAGCATCTTTTATTTCATTATATTTTAAAGAACGATTAGTTATTTATTTACTAATTTTATTTATTTTATTTATTTATGCTGTTACATAACATAAGAATATTACAGTAAATTATGCATACAAAGCAACCAACTGTAATACATAACACCTGATCCTCACTGTTTATAAATTTCATTCATTAGATTGATATTTCTTTCACATTCTCTTGTTAATCAAAACCGCGAAAATGATTTCTAAATATTTTACTTATTATTGACAAAAAAGTGCTTTTCCTTTCAATACTTCGTTCAAAGCTGCCGTCAAAATTTTCTGGTTATTTCTTTAACCAGCTTCATGTGAGGTTTCAGCAGAAATTTTTGTAAAGCCTTTTTTCCACAGGCTCTCTTAGTCGTGAGCCCCCTCCGCGCAGCGCGCGGGGTTGCGCGGTCAATTTATTTTCCCGCCGGATAGCGCTATCCATGAGTAGGATGATTCACGAACTTGTGACGTATATTACCTATTTTAATTTTCGTTCTTTGTTTGCTGTCTATTACGCAAATTTTAGTTACCTCTCGTTGCATACTTTCTAAATTTAACGGCTGAACTCCCAAGTTTTCACGCACTTTGTGGCAACACTGACAGTGAGTCAACGAATAAAACATGTGTGAAATTCAGTGCGTTTGTTATTATGTGACGTAATTTCGTCTGTTTAGTTTTGTCAACATTATGCCATATTAAAGAAGATTAAAAAATCCGTCGATGCACGATATTAAAATCATAAAATCACTAAAAGCTAAGATCAATTAAAACCTTTTACTTAGCATAGTTAAAAAAATTTGTTTACACTAAAACACGTGAGATCTTTCGAGCCGACTGCGCTCATCCTCAGACGTGATTACAATGGAAAAAAGCTCCGGGTTATATAATCGCAAATAAATGACGTCATAACAGTAAGCTGCATAAGTTCAAGTTGTTACATAAATTACAGGTATAGCACATTATTTCATTTCAAAATACAACAACAACAACAACAACAACAAAAGAAAACCTTTTATATAAATCATTGAGGAGTACAACAATTACATCTAATTTAAATACCTCATTATAAATAGTACTTGAATAGTTATTCATGTTCATCTGCTTCAGTTCTTTTTAGTACTTGTTTCCAAAGCAGTGGAATATTAACCGGTACTTCATCATTACAACAGGAGTTTGCAAAGCTGTAAATAAATAGACTTTCCATAAATAGTATCTCAAATTTTGTACCTAGGGAAGCCCATATTTAGGAATCATTCCAGCTAGGGTGGTAAGAGCCCATGTTGGAGAGGCGTGATAACGTAGTAGTTTATAAATGCAGTTTCACATTATACACAGTGTGGCAAAGAATTTTTAAAACTGGGTCTGTAAAATGAAATAAAAACAAGAAATTATAATTTGTTTTGGTTTGTTATTCAAAATAAGTCCCTCCGGCTTCAATACACTTGTTACAGCGATTTAATAATGATTCCAATGCCTGTTCCAGTTCACTTTGCGGAATTGCCTCCAAAGCACGCATCGAAGCTGTTTGTATGGTCCAAATATCATCAAAATAACACTCTTTTAACGTCATTTTAAGTTTTGCGAATAAAGAAAAGTAGCAGGGTGCTAAATCAGACGAATACGGTGGATGATTCAACACACAGACGCTATTTTTCGTCAAAAATCTACGAACAAGAAGTGAGGTGTGACTGGGTGCATTATCGTGCAACACCAACTGTTTTCATTCCGATGTTCTGGACGAATGCAACGAATTCTACCCATCAAACGCCTCAAAACATTTAAATAAAACTCACCAGTAATTGCTTGTCCACTTGGAACAAATTCTTTGTGGATAATACCCATACTATCGAAGAATGTAATGAGCATTGTTTAGATTTTTGATGAAACTTTTCTTCCTTTTTTGGCTTGTGGTGAGTTTTTTGACTTCCATTCCGCACTTTGTCGCTTTGTTTTAGGATCATATTGAAAACACCATGTTTCATCACCTGTAACAAGCGATTTTAAGAAGTTTGGATCATTTTCAGCAGCTGAAATGATGTCTCTGCAATGTGCACGTCTTCTTGATTTTTGTTCATTGGTTAACGTGAGTGGAACAAATTTAGCACAGATTTTTGTTTTGTTCAAATCTTCATGCAGGATGGCTCGAATTGTTTCTTTGTTGATGTTTAGAGACTCTTCCATCATTCTTAGTGACGCACATCAATTGTTTGCCACAAAATCACGCACTTTTTCAATAATCTCAGGTGTCCTAGATGAACTTGGTCTTCCGGTATGGTTATCATCTTCTAGCGTCTCAATTCCGTCCAAAAAACGTTTGTGCCACAGGAAAACATTTGCTCTACTTAAACAAAACTCACCGTAAACTTGTTTCATCATTTGGAACGTTTCCGAGGTACTTTTACCAAGTTTTGCGTTAAATTTAATAACATCCCTTTGTTCCATCTTAATAATTCGAAATGAAAAAAATTTTACTTCTCTAATAAACGGCAGTTTCGTTTGAGTTACTTTAACAACTGCGCAGTACTTTTGGCAGAAAGCAAGCAGATGGTCACGGTTTATTACGCATTCGCGATTACACTGGTGGCGCCACCGTAGGCTGAAATCTAGCGCCAGTCTTAAAAATTATTTGACGCACTTGTATGTGTTCCTTTATTCTCGTACCCAATGTCCGTGTAGTGGAGCCGATGTATACTAAATCGTTACTGGATGCTTCTATAATGTAAAACTGCATTCACAAACTACTGCGTTATCACGTCTCTCCAACATGGGCTCTTACCACCCTAGCTGGAATGATTCCTACATAATGGCTTCCCCCGTACAAAATTTGAGATACTATTTATGGAAATAATATTTATTTACAGTTTTGCAAACTCTTGTTGTAATAATGATGTACCGGTTAATATTCCACAGCTTTGGAAGCAAGTACTAAATAATGAGGTATTTAAATGAGATGTAATTCTTGTGCCCCTCAATTGTTTATATAAAAGGTATTTCTTTTGTTGTTGTATTTTGAAATGAAGTAATGTGCTATACCTGTAATTTATGTAACAACTTGAACGTATGCAGCTTACTGTCATGATGTCATTTATTATAGCTATATACTGTACACGATAATGTAACCCGGAGCTTTTTTCCATTGCAATCACGTCTGAGGATCAGCGCAGTCGGCTCGAAAGATCTCAGGTGTTTTAGAGTAATTTAAAATTTGTAACTGTGCTAAGTATGTAATCAAAGGTTTTAATTGATCTTAGCTTTTAGTGATTTTATGATTTTAATATCGTGCATCGACGGATTTTTTAATCTTCTTTAATATCTTACATTTGCACGACAATTAGACGAATTGATGATTATGTCATATATTTAATATTTCACAAACTAAACTTAATCATCTTCATTATGTCTGTTTAAAGTCTCATCGTCAACAGTCTGCTAACCTTTTCCAAGTTGTTATTTAACTAATCAATGTGTTAATTCGTCGTGCTAGTCAGTGAACGTTACTTCCGTCTTGTTTGTGAACAAGTCACATAGACGCCAAAAAACAGCTACGTTGAGGATTTCTTACATGCTGTTATCGCTATCTTCTTCATTGGTATCTAGCTTATGACCTTAGTGCATAGTTACAATCGTACCCTCTTTCAAATAGTTTTCCGAGCCTTAACAACCGTCATGAGCAACATTAAGGACTATAAACAGTCGACCGTTCCTAACTTAAGGTCACTTGTTCCAGATGAGGAACTGAGGCAGCGCCATCACGCAAGCTCCCCACCCATGTCTTATCCGGGATTTGAACCCGGAAGCATCACAGACAAACAGACAAATAATGAGAATCCACACCCTCAGACCACTCAGCCATTGAGGAGGCTTACGACTTTTCGGTTTCTCAGTTTTGATCATAATAAAGAACTTTTTAGAAAAAGGTATTTATTGATAATTTGCTTTCAATTCTTGTGTAGGTGTACACAGGGATGGCTGGTGTCGCTATATATGGAGAATTACGTCACAGTCGTGCCTCGATTTTGAAAGTACAAGCTGCTGACTGACTCATTCCGGAACTCTATTCGTAAACGTGATTTGAAACATATTAGCCTGATAGTTTGCTGTATTTGTTTGATTATCTGCGTATTAATTCATTAGGGAACAGTCGAAATTCCAGAAAAGAAAAAGTCTGGTATCTTATTAAAATATAGTGAAACCATGAAAGACTAAATAGAGCTCAATGAGATAATTTGAGCTTTATTCGGTGTCATTTTTTATTGGTGCTTCTTTCATGTGATATTGAATCTTCTACAAAGGGGCTCTTAGAAGACACAGTAGTCATGGGCCTTCTGGCGTGGTCAGCACGTGATTAAAACGTCATCTATGTTTTTAATTATTGTTTTAGAAGAGATCTCTTAGCATCTGCTGGTTGTAGTTGCTCTCAGTATAATCTTCACACTACCTGATTTATATACGAGGTTCATAACAAAAGTTCTGCACACGTTAATCTAAAACGGAAGCGGATGATGCAATCGGGAAAATAATTGCGTCATGTCAAGGTCAGACTTATACGAGGATCATAACAAAAGTTCTGCGCACGTTAATCTAAAACGGAAGCGTACGATGCAATGGGGGAAAATGATTGCCTCATGTCAAGGTCACACTCTCAGCAACGCAGTGGTGTCAGAACGACGCGCTATCATTTGCCGTGTGGACGTGGGAGGGTTTGGAAATGGAAGCGTGCAGCTCCTCAGGTCGAGTCACAGCGGTAGACCAGCGCTCGTACATGACAATAGAAACTGCGGGGAAAACTCCGACACATATCCACACTGCCTTGGAAGAAGTTTGTAAGGTAGGAACTCTTGATAAAAGCACAATTTCTCGCTGAGCATCGCGCATGCGGGAGGGCCGAAGCAGCATCGAAGATGATCACCGCTCAGGCCGACCTCAAACGGCGATAGACAAAAGATCTGTCACCATTGTCGCAACGTTTCTCGAAGAGAATCGCCGTTTGACAGTCGAGGAGATTATTGTCAAACGGCGATTCTCTTCTCGGGCAAATTTGTCCTCCACGATTTGATCAGGCAAATTTGTCCACCATGTCTGTTCACATAATATTATCATGACTTTCACCGAATTCTGACTGACTCACTGGGATAAAGAAAAATCGTTGCGCGCTGGGAGCCCCATCTACTCACCGCCGAGCAGAAGTCAGCCAGAGTGAGCATCGCACAGGGCCACCTGCGCAAGTTTGAAAGAGAGGGCGACACCTTCCTGAACAGAACTGTTGCAATTGATGAGACTTTGAGCAGGAACTGAAGTCACAATCAGCGGAATGGATGCATCCAAGTTGCCCACGCCTCTCAAAGTGTCGTCGACAACAATCCAAAGTGAAGCAAATGATGATTTTTGTGTACGATGCCCAAGGTGTTGTGATCTGATCGAGTGCCGGTAGGACTAAATGTCAACGCATGATATTGTTGTGACTTTCTGTGGACAAACCTGGGACCGAAAATTCGTCAAAATCGCTCCAATTTGTTGGAAGCGAGAGCAATCTTGCTTTATGACAACGCATCGTGTCATGGTGCAGCATTAGTACAGGGACTTTTGTTGAAATATGCCTGGGAAATTTTATCTCACCCACCATACAGCCCTTATCTCAGTCCACCAGACTTTGATCTTATCCAAAAGTTAAAGAATCTGCTCTGTGGCATCCGCTACGAATTGCTGGACGAACTCTCATTGGACGTGACCCGAGTAATAAGACAGCTGCACAAAGATGGCACACTAGGGTGCATCCAGGACCTATCTCACCGTTGACAAACTGTCAGTAGCAGTGGAGGGGAGTACATTGAACGGCAATAAGGTAAGTTTTCTCCGTTACTTCACACTTTTCTCAAAAATTGGACAGTGTGCAAAATTTTTGTTAGGTCCCCCGTATGCTGCACCAGAGTGAGCCAGAACTTCGTCCTGTTTGCAGCTCAAAGGTTTAATGATGTAGAAAGCCATACACAATCTCACCTAATTCTGCAAAGTACATGCCGTTGCTTTCTGTAGTCTTTTGACAATGTTCCACCAGAAGCACGATCCCATGGTAGTAACACTCGGCAGGTTTTGAGGGGAGAATCTCTCAGATGCCAGACTACTCATCCACCAATGAAGCGAAGTGCCGTCCTTGTAGAATATGGGACATGGGGTGAAACAAGTGATTGACGGAGGCTAAGTTTGGACTGTATGAAGGATGAGGTAGAACCTCAGCCCGTGCACATCCTTGGAGTTTCGGACGGATCACTCTGAAGGTGTGACTTGGGACATTATACACTTGTATCAACTCCCGCTTCCTATTAATGAGAGCTGGAGAGCGTTGGCGCAGTGTATTGTGGACCCACTGCAGTTGTTCGGCACATAAGTTGCCGTCCACAGCCTGACGCTCCGCGCAATTTCCCAGTGCACAAGACCCTCACAATTCCAACAGTATGACTTTCTCCTTGAAACACTATCTTTGAACCATTGGCTGCGTTTCCTGGTGTGGCCTCAGCCACTAGTTCGCAGTGATAGGATAACGTCAAAATATACACTTTTCCTCACTTGTGACGACAGGCCGCCAATACATATCGTCCTATGGATTTGACAGCAATATGCGGCAGAGAGCAACACGTTCTGCGCGCTGGGATTTCATTTCATGAGGTACCATTACGTGGCGTCTAGAAGAGGAGAAACCAAGCTGGTGCAGCCGACGAGCGATGGTGGATTGGGAAGATTCCTCCTCATCTGCCAATAGTCATGTACTGGTACCGGCGTTGGCTGTCAGAGCTTTGGCCAGGGTCGCAGTGTTCGTGGTAGTTGACGTCCTGACATTGGCTTGTTTTCAAGCTTGCTGTCCCCATCATTGAAACACCGGAGCCATTTCCATGCAGTTCTGCTGTCTAGTGTTTCCTCACCTTCATATATATTTTTTTCGCTGCAGTTGCCACGTTTAAACTTTTTCTTTTCAATAATGGCGTAGAAGCACCCGAACACCACGTTTATCGACCTCCATCCTCTTCTCTCACGTAATGTGGCACCATGCGAAATGCACGTGATCGCGGAACCCAGTCGACGCTGGCTCCCGTTTCGCACAGGAATGGAGCCCCAACATTAGCTCAAAACTGGACAAACTTTCTACTCACTCTGGTATTTTGCAGTTAAGAGACGTAGAGTTGACAATTTGTGTGTTGGTATATGTAAGGTCAGGTGATGCGTAACATATGTAAGGTCAGGTGATGCGTAACATCACAGCCTCTCCTTGACAAATGTCAACCCCGCCTTCTCGTATTACATCCTGTTCCCACTAAAGGGGCTCTGACGACCGCCAATAGCGGTATAACTATACCATCGGGATTAGAGAAAATGCTATCCCACACTCACCAACCCGCTTGGCCAGCTTGGTGAGGAGTTATGGCCAAACCCCTCCAAAATGACTCCACAACTTAAATTTTGGCCCTCAGTCTCCGGCAGCTGGAATGTACCTGGCCAAGGCAGCGGCCAGTGCGACATGAAGGCAGAGGGTAGTAAGAATCCCCGGAGGACCGGACTAGGCTGCCATCTGATGCTGACCTTGGCTACTTACAATGGACGCTCCCTATCTTCTGATTCAAGGCTTCTTGAATTGGAAGAGGAACTACAAAGGATCAAGTGGGACATCGTCGGGCTAAGTGAGGTAAGGAGAAAAGGAGAAGATCTCATTGAACTGAAAAGTGGACATATCTTCTACTATCGTGGGACAGATACTGGCAGAACTAGTGGTGTTGGACTTATAATAAACAAGAAACTGAAGGATAAAGTTGTAGAAGTTGAAAGTTCCTCTGACAGAGCTGCACGACTCGTTATCCAACTCTCGAGAAGATACCAGGCTCCGATTATTCAAACTTATGCACCCACCACAAGTCATGCTGAAGAAGAAATTGAAGAATTTTATGAGGAAATTCGTGATCTAAATAATAAAGGTAAGCAGCACTTGAAGATAATTATGGGAGATTTCAATGCAAAAATAGGGCAACGGCAACAGAATGAAACTTCAGTAGGTAAATTCGGTCACGGCAACAGAAACCAGCGTGGAAATACTCTCGTAGAGTTTGCAGAGGCAGAAGGGTTTTTCATCTTGAACTCCTTTTTCAAGAAAAAGCCACACAGGAAATGGACATAGAGACATCCAAATGGGACGACAAGTGAAATTGATTTTATTATGTGTAACAAAAAATTCATCATAGAAGACTGCAGTGTGCTAAACAAGTTCAACACGGGCAGTGACCATAGATTGGTGAGATGTAAGATGCACCTCAACACTAAACTCGAACGTAGCAAGCTCATAAGACAAACAAAATGTATTGACATAACCAACCTTAAAAAACACCATAATACCTTCAAATTGGAACTGAAGAACAGATTCTCTGCTTTAGAAGGCCTAACATCGGAGGAAGTGGATATTTCTGAAGTTAAAAGAAAAGTAACCAAAGCTCTTATGGAAACAGCAACAAAATTAGCTGGGTCTAAGAACAAATTGCATGTGAACAAATTATCAGGAAAAACCAAAATGTTGATGCAAAAAAGATGAGTGATGAGGACAACTAAAGAAGATGTGACTTCCAAAGTGGAATATATAGAGCTATGCAAGACAGTACGAAAAAGTATCACTGAAGACGTAAGGAAATTCAACTGTGAACTAGTAAGGAAAGCAATTGAAAACAACCAAAGCCTAAAGATAACAAAGGGACATCTCAGTAAGGGGAAAAAACAGATTATGGCACTGAGAAAAGAAGATGGTTCTGTAACAAGAAATAGAGGCGAAATTTTGACAAGAGTGAAAGATTTCTACTCCAAATTATATGAAAGGGATGATATATGCACTCCAGACATCATGAAAGATACCAGTACCAGAGTTCCTCCAGTCCTTCCAGCAGAAGTTGCACATGCAATCAAGAACATGAAGCGAGGAAAAGCTCCAGGAGAAGATGGAATTACTGTAGACATCATACAAGAAGCAAGTGGAGAAATCGAAACAGTACTCGCCCAAATTTTCACTCGATGCCTTAATGAAGGAAAGATTCCTGAGGATTGGAACAACGCTACAATGATCCTGCTACATAAGAAAGGAGACATTGAGGATCTCGGAAACTACAGACCTATCAGCCTCCTATCAGTAGTTTATAAAATCTTCACTAAAGTTCTTTCACACCGTTTGAAGGTAACACTGGACATGGCTCAACCGAGAGAACAAGCTGGATTCAGGAGTGGCTACAGCACCATAGATCATATCCACGTACTGAGAGAAATAATTGAAAGAGCGAGGGAATATGAACTTCCATTGTGCATGGCTTTTATCGATTATGAAAAAAGCCTTTGATTCGGTGAAACCATCAGCAGTTGCAATGGCTCTGAAATCCTGTGGTATTGAAAATGCATACATTAATATTATTAATAAAATCTATGAAAATGCAAGTGCAAAGATACGGCTGTTTGAAAATACAACACACATAAAAATTGCAAAGGGAGTGAGATAAGGTGACACCATATCTCCGAAGCTCTTTAATGCCACATTGGAAAATGTCTTTCAATCACTGAACTGGGAAAACAAAGGGATAAAGATTAATGGAGATTATCTAACCCACCTTCGTTTTGCTGATGACATAGTCATTTTTGCAACTACCCCATCAGAGCTACAGAGTATGATCCAGGAACTTGCTGACAAGAGTAAAGAAGTGGGATTAAAAATGAACTTTCAGAAGACAAAAGTGATGTTCAATGCTTTTACAAGAAATGAAGATTTATCGATTGATGGAGAAAAGCTGGAGATAACAGACACGTACGTTTATCTTGGACAGCAGATATCAAGTGAGGGTCACATTGGTGAAGAAATTAATCGGCGTACAAAACTTGCCTGGAGAGCCTTTGGAAGAAACAGCATAATTTTCAAGAGCAATATGCCATTATGTCTTAAAATAAAAGTGTTTGATCAATGTATCCTTCCAGTGCTTACGTATGGTGCAGAGACGTGGACCTTAGCTAAAAGAGACATACAAAGGCTGCAGACAACTCAAAGTAGCATGGAGAGGTGCATGCTTGGTGTAACCAGGAGAGATAAGAAGAGGAACACGTGGATCCGAAAAATGACAAGAGTGGAAGACATCATGATCAGAGTTAAATCCCTGAAATGGCAATGGGCTGGACATACTGCCAGTAGAACAGACCATCGATGGACAGCCGAAATTTTAGATTGGATTCCAAGGGACAGGAACAGACCCAGAAGAAGACCACATGGAAGATGGGTGGATGAAATTAGAAAGTATGCGGGAGTGCCATGGAGGAGACTGGCACAAGACAGACCGTTGTGGAGGAAACTTGGGGAGACCTTCGTCCAGCAGTGGATTGATAATGGTTGACAATGATGATGATGATGATGATATGGAACAACTACACTATTTCCTTTTTTTATATCTCAAAAACTCTTTTTGCATCCGGTTCTTGTAATGCTGTAAGCACGACAAAAAATTTCATGCCTTTTTATTCAGGTTCCTAATGCAAAAAAATATATCCTCATAATTGATATGATATGTGATTTTTCGTTTGACCGCATGTCCTATTCTACGCATAAGAGTGGGAATGAAAACAATCCCTTTAGCATTGCCTAGTTCTAATTACGATCAATGATATCCACATGCCTTATTATTTTATGGAGCACAGTTTGGGGTAGTTAACAATATCTTTTTACATTTGACACCATATCTGGCCTTCTTAAAGTAACAAATTGTAACTTCATTTCTGACTTCGGGACCCCGAATTTCCATTCACCCTCTAGCGTTTGTTATGCATACTATCCTTGATGAGCGGAGTCAAATTAAATTTTGGTAGAGAAACGTACTGACTGAACTGTCCAAAATAAGAAAAAAAGTGCTTCAAACTGCATCTCCAAAGCCTTAAGCTAGACACTTAGCCCATTTCACCTGAGAATTTGGTAATATCCATCGCAATTTCTTTCAGTCGAGATAAAAGAAACATTGACTAAAGAGTTCCAGTCACATTGTAAATATAAGAAAGCATAAGCAACGGACAGATCAATGAGTCAGTTTGCTGAAATGACAATTTTTGACGAAACACTAAGCACTTGTACTAGCACAGTATACAGTGTTATACAGCATTGCTACGCACTTAGGTATTCTCAGTTTCATCACAGGCATATCTTATGCGGCACGTATGAGTGTGTTTATACTATTTTTATACACTATCTACCAACAAGTAATTGGACATCTGTGATAGCAAAGGAAAACGAAGTTTATTCACCTTCAATAGTTGGTGGAGCCTCTACGAGCGGCGATTACAGCTGCAACCATTCAGGGCATACTCTCAACCAGGCGTTGTACGACGGCTAGCGGTATTTTCTTCCACTCGGCTTGGAGAAGACAGGTCAGTTCCTTCACCGATTTCGGACGGTGGGGCCACCCTTTAAGTCGACGCTCCAACTCGTCCCAGAGGTGCTCGATAGAGTTAAGGTCCGGGCTCTGCGCAGGCCTGTCCATTCGATTAACCCCATTATCACCATACCAAGACATGGTGGACCTCGCAACATGACAGGTGGCATTGTCATCCTGAAAGTAACATGGGTCCACCCCATAAAACTGCCACAACGTAGGAAGCGCATGGTCATCCAAAATGGTGCAGTAGGTCTCGGCGTTGAGTCTACCAGGAATTGCGACCAAGGGTCCCGTGCCATACCAGGAGAAACACCTTCATAGCATAATTCCACCGCTGCCGAATTTCACAGTTGGCACAACACATTCCGGCAGGAGGCGTTCTCCAGGCAGACGCGAAACCCAGACCCTGCCATCTGAACGGTAGAGGGTGAACCTTGATTCGTCGCTCCAGAGAACCTGTTTCCACTGTTCAACGGTCCACTGTCGACGTTCTTTGCACCACGTTAGCGGAGTAGCGCTATTGGACTTGGTGAACAAAGGCTTGTGGGCGGCAGCACGTCCATGATAACCGAGCAGATGGGCTTCCTTACGGATAGTATTCATCGAAAGAATACTCCCGGATGCCTGTTGAAACTCCTCGCGGATGTGGCATATCGATTTGGGTGCGGTTCTTCCGACTTTCTCTGGCCAGCACCCGTCGGTCACTAACTAACAGTTTTGTGGGTCTGCCAGGTCGGGGCACATTCCGAGAGTCACCTCTCATCTTCCACTTGCCAATCACGTAGGCCATTGTCGATTTTGGGTACTTCAACTCGCTGGATATGTCACGTATGGATCGGCCATTTCTGTGATACCCGACGATTACACCTTTCTCGAAATCAGAGAGCTCCGAACTGCGTGGCATCTTGCATGAGACTGGTTGCGTTGTTGTTTTCCACACGATATTTAACGGCGGCGGCCGTGACGTGTATCAGGACCGCAGATATCGTCGATTGCAGGGATGTCCAATTACTTGTTGGTAGATAGTGTATAAAACATAATTTACGTAGGAGTTTTAGGTGACGTTTATTGTGTTTCTTTCACATCTCTTATTCCATTTCTTTCCTTAGAGTCACTTTTCTAAACTTGGAAAGATTCATTCTAGTTTTCTTCCTTCCTGGATGTTCATATCCCGAAACTGGGAACGAGTAACAAGCACCAGATAAATATCTTTATTTGATCATTCACACACTACTAGATCTTTCAAAACGCCAAGCGTTTCATCTTCAGGTATTAGCTGATCAACAAAGATTAGAAATATTATGTTTATATTACAGCAGTTCAAAGTGTGTGAATGATCAAATAAAAATATTTATCTGTTGCAGGTGGTTTTAAGATCTTTTTCAGATTTGAATTTTAGATTTAAAATCTTCATCTTGTATAGACGGTAAAAAAATATAACTAGGAGTAACAAGCACATTGGCCACGTGGCTCCCTCTCTCTCCCTCTCTTTTTTTCCTTTATTATTTTTTTTGTCTGAAACCAGATTCTCATATTTGGAAATATGTCTCCTTTGCATTCTTTGATTATCTCCCTTCCTTGTGGTATCAGTATTCTAAATTAGAAATGAAAAACTCTTAACAACCCAGGAGTTCCGTTACAGTTATTTCAGTAGGTCAGTAGCCCTGAAAATAAGAAGGAACTACTTGTTGTAACTCTACGATGCTAATTCATCCACGCCCGCTACGTTTAATTAAAAATGTGTGTTTCCTTACTGCTGTTCTACTTTCGCCCTTTTCTGGAGACAATTGGGAATTTTATATGGTAGCTGTCCCGTAGCTTAATTAATTTTGTTTCCTACACAGCTGCACCCAAAACTAGAACAGAGCTATATGGTTCTGATTCTGTCCAATCCTTAGAACCAATAGATGAAAATTTCAGATCTAATAATTCTTGTAGCCCTTTCCCATCTTTTCCGGTTCTGTAGAGATAGGATCATTACTGATCCTATGGGAATGTGAGACTCTTTGTAGCTCAATTGTTTTCATTCTGTCAGATCCGTAGCTCAAAACTGGAAATGTACTACTGTATATAGCACTTTCCAATTAGTTTCCTCCTGTAGAGCTAGGACTACTAAACTGGGTATGTGGGACTCCTTGTAGCTCCGTGGTTTTAATTCTGTGGGATCCGTAGGTAGCCTATTGCTCTCTCTCACTCAGTAATGAACCTGTTTCTCCCAGCTTCTCCACGAACTTTAGAATCGTCTTCCAGTCAGGACCATCACGGACACTGTACTCGTGTTGGTAAGCCCCTTATGAAGAATTACGCGCTTATCAATAAAGGAATTGATAAGCGCGTAATTCTTCCCGATAAACACGCGCTGCTGCACTGTATACGACATCTTACTGCCTGTGGCAAAAACTAACCAGTGAACGCGGGAACCGCCGCTAAATCTTCACAGACGCCATCTGCAGAAAACTTAATGTGATGGTATGCCATTCTCCCAATATTAACCTTTCATTTACACGCAGTTATGTTGCTGTTTAGTTAAATCGAACGATTGTCCTATTTAAGAAGTGGGTCTTCCCGCTGAAACACACTTTAGTTTGACAGCAGTTATAACACAACCAGTGTGCTTTTTCAAATTTGCATAATTCAAATCGTACGTGCAATTTCTGGTATTGCAAATCTTTATTTACACTTTTTCTAAATTTCTAGATTTATGTATATATTTCAGCTGTTTTCATCATCGTAGAGTTTTATTTCAAATTTACAATTATTGAATAAAAATATTTTTTTTTCGGAATAACAAGCAAGATGAGATACAAATCCATTATGTTAAAAAAATTATATTTTTATAAACTATTTTCTTTTTACTCAAATTTTATTTCGTGAAATTTTTGAATATAGGATGCGTGTTATATCTTCTGGCCCTTTGCTTTAATTTCTTTTCCTTTTCAAAATATCAGAATTATTTACCGGAATAGTGAAATAGATCTACGCATGCTAATGTAATACTCAATGTTCTTATAAATACCCTATAATAATGTACTTGCAGCCAGACATGACAAACAAAGTTCGTAGTGATTTTCTACACAGACTGATTATCTGATGCAAATATGATACGTACAAAAGGAAAGGAAGTTGAATCATGAGTACGTCAATCATATGATAAGACAAGTAGCTCTTTTTTAGTTAATGTCGAACATGTTTTACAGAACAATGACTATTTTGCATGTCCTACCCCAACACCCACACCCACAAGAAAGAATAATTAATAGAGAGCAGAATACCAGCATGATGTGTAACCCGCTGCAACTCAAGCACTTCGGTTCCGGAAAATTAATTCAGTCAGCCTATCATGCAAACCACGGGTGCGAAGAAAATTAAACTTCCGAAGCAATCTATCAAACGTATTCATAACTCACTGCGTTTTTCAAATTCAGGATACTTAAGCTGTTAAAACTTCATCAGGGGACACAGTTCAATTTAGACGACTCACTAAAAGGAATTAAATTAGAAAATGAGTGAGCAATCTTAACTTACTCGAATTGAAGGAGAAAAAATATTAAATTTTTCTCTTCGTAAATACACGCACCGGCAACTGAATTAGAAACCTTTATGCAGATGTAAATAAACGTCACTTACGCAGCGTATACGCAAAATACGTGGTCTCGTGCATCACCACGGGACCTTGTAATTGGAAAAATCTTCCTTCCCTTTTATACCGTTTTATAGCGAAGACTATTTTGAGTAGAATTTCTCTTTCAAGTAATGCACAGTTTTTCTGCTAAGGAGATAAAATTAAGTTCCGGTTTCCCCAATATCTCTACTTATAACAATCCCGTTCGAAAAATCCTTTTTGCATCGGATAGAGTTCAAGGTGCGATTTCTAATTTTTGCTAAAGAATTGTTTTGAAAGGGTAAATTTCTGTTTCCAATTTTTTTTTTCAGCAGAGTCTGAGCTTCTGAAAACTCAATCGAAAAAATTCCTTTTGCCATCAGATACTGCTCACGAAGAAAAATCGTTTGTGTTCAGTTTAAAATAATGCAGTTTTTCTACCGAGGGACATTGATAGATTTCTCGATGACTCCGCTTTTAATGGTACAGTTTTAAAAATTCTTTATTTATTGGACAGCGTTTCTGGTGCTGCATATTTTGCATATAATTTCTAAATTTTCTTAGCGAAGAATTTGGCCACAAGAAGGCTAAGTACAAGTTTCCGTTTACAACATATTTGAGGGAATATCTGCGCGTCAAAAACCCTGATTAAAAGCTTGCTTGGTCAGACATTACTAACTACGAAAATATTTTATGCGTATTTTCTTGCAATCATAGTACACAATTTAAGCCGACCCAGTGGCGCAGTGGTCTGAGCGATAGCCTCTGATTATTCGTCCGAAATGGGGTCCGGGTTCGATTCCCAGTGAGGCATGGATGTTGTGTTTGTCTTACGGCACTGGCTCTCTCCTTTCCCTGGAACCAGTGACCCTAAATTAGGGACAGGCGACTGCTTATAGCCCATTGAGTTTCTCACGGTGGTCGTTAAACCTCCAATAAAAACACACAGTTTAGGGCGCAAAAGTTTAATCCCTTTTTCTTGATATCTCTGTTTACTAAAAGTCTGATTTAAAAAAAAATTACTTTTCATTATCCATATGACGAAATTGTAAAAAAATTCTGAAATTCACGATCCACTTTCCGTGCTTCCTTTTATAAATTAACGAAGAATATTTCTGATACAACCTTTTCCGTGAAATGACGGAAAGAAACCTAAATTTCACGGATTTTTGGTACTTCAGAAACCTTTCCACAATTCCTTTCATATATTAACGGGAAAAATCTGTTCTCACCTTTTCCGTATTCATATGGCAAACATTTCTGTAATAGGAGAGATTCGTGGGAATACTTGAGGTTTAATTAAATGTTAAATTTCAATCGTCTGTCAAAAGAATTGACTTTGAAGTTCTGCAATGTGGATTGCATATAATAATAATAATTTTATTGTTTTAGCTGTTACATTATACCTTACATCAAATTTGTATTTACATTTGAGTGTAACAAAAGTAATTATTATAAGAGCCATGGAAATCAGGGAAAAGGTCTTTAAAGACCTGATTAAAGCTCTGGTTTCCCAATTTAAAAGATACTAATCATGTAAAAATTGTCAAAGAGTGAAGGTAAATAAATAGTAGGTACGTCAAGCAGTAGATCAGGAGTTGTTAGTATATATCAGTAGCAATTAGAAAGAGATTGAAAGGTTATATATTCATTTGAGGGTTTTTTTCATAAGTTAAGAAAGTATGTTTTTAGTCTCTTTTTAAGCAAGTTATAATTGTTAATGTGTTTTAGTTCTTCAGGTAAAAAATTCCAAAAAATTGGTCCCTGGTAGTTGATACTTTATTTCATTTGTTGTGTTCTAGGCAAGCATGGCTCTATCTGAAATCTATTTCTAGTTTCATAATTACGGGTATCAAAATTTATATCTATGATATCTATATTGATATTTTGTTTGATCCTTTTAAACATATTTAATCCCAAAGCATACTGATTTACATTCAAAATGCTATGTTTATTAACATCTACACGTATGTAATTATAAATATTTGGCTATGGTGTATTATTAGTATTAGTATTTAGTTTAAGTTCTAGTAAATTTAGCCTGGAGTACTTGGAGTTTCTTGTTATTAGCTTGTGTTGTTTGTCCCCAACAGGATAGACAATAGTTAAAGTGTGTATGCACAAAAGTATAGTACAACAATTTAAGGATTTTATAAGTAAGATTACTAAGTTCTTGGCTAACTACTCCTATGTTTCTAGAGATGTTATTAATAGTTTGTTCTATATGTCGATCAATTAAGTTATGTTGTAGTGTTACTCCTAAATAGGTGAAGTAATTCGCTATGACAATATTATTATTACTATAGTAAATAGTTATAACTTGATATTAGTTTAGATTCTGTTTTGTAAAAAACATAGCCTTAGTTTTAATGTATTCACAATAAATTCATTAAAGGTCAGCCAGTCATGATATTAGCTTATTTGATTATTATAGAGGTTAATTATTTGTGTGTTATCATGTCCTATGAACAGAATTGTGATATCGTCAGCATTATCACAAATAATTAACCTCTATAATAAACATTGTAGCATGAATGTTGGTTATTATGGCACGGGATATTTCTTCTCTCCCACATTTTGTGCATCAGCTATTATATAGTGTCTTACCATTAGAAATCGCGTACTTAAATTATTGTGCTGGTGATTGTACGATGCCTATGTATCAGCCTGTGGAGTGCTTAAGACAAAAGCTAACACAGCTATCAAGAGTAAATTTTATTTTTAGAAGTTTTGTGAAATAATACTATAGAACAGTACATTTAACCTTTACTTAAAGATAATTTAAAGTTATTGTCAGTTAAAAGAAAAATTCTCAAATTCGAAAGCATCCTGTTGCTTCGACATATCACGTTGAAACAAAATAGTTAATGATATGTCCTCTTGGGAAAGTCCTCCTACAGAAAGAGTTAAATTATTGCAAACGTATTCAAAAAATACTAAGCTCTAACAGAAAATGACTAAATTACTCGCATTAATGAAGAAAAAAAGAAATTCATCATCGCGCAGTTAGTTTTACCTTGAACATGTATGTGATCCCTAAGACTTTCTGGCTCAGTGGTTAAGACGCGTGGCTTGCGTAGACCCACACCAGTCGACCTCGGTTCGATTCCCGCTACCAGCGCGAAAAGATTATCTCGCGTAAGGGCTGAAAAATTCAGTGTTTTCGATGCTGCGAATTTTTTGTATAAATACGGAAAAACTTGAAACGTAGTATTCTGAAATAAATGGAATTACAGACTACGGAAAATCTGTGACAATACAGAAGTTAAAAAAACGAGCACTTTTTAAAACGGAAATTTTATTAAAAGACGGACACTTACCGGCAACTTAGCTGCACGTTATTTTCATATATTTTGCATGAATTCACAACATTTATTTTTTTACAGTGGGCATACGATTCACCTTGCGGAACATGTACGTACACGTGGGGTTTCTTTTTGCAGTTCACAATTGTGGCGCTAGGTAGTATTAGTGTGCATTTCTGTTTGCAAATCTATATCCGCTTCCAAACCGCCTATTGAATAAAGCCCTCTCGCAATGCGCATTTTAAATTAAGCGCAGTTTTTTTTCCTATGTGGTGTAGGTGTATTTTCCCTTATGCTGATTTTTTAGATTTTTAAAAAATCTGCATTGAAATATTTGTATGTGTGCGCGCGTGACGGAAAGGATTCAAAAGACTTTCTCACAACGACAGATAATTCGGTCTTATCTTTCGTGTTTTTTACCGCTTGCTGTAAAGAAAAACGAATGCTTAGTGATCATTAACGGTCAAAGCCCCGTGAATACAGACTGAGCTACATATAATTTAACGTGCAAGTGTAGGGCACATAGTTACTGGTTGTGTTGCCCGTAGTAATATATGAAAATTTTTTATATATAAAAAGAAAATTTGGCGTTAATCACACTTGCAAGATAAAACAGAACAGAATGAAATTTCGATATCTACGCCTTTTGCGAGTTTGAAGTACTATATTTATATGACGAAATATGAGTACAAACTTTGCGCGTTTAAACATTAAACTTTAAACCTACCGTGGTTTCTAAAGAATCTTTTCATTTGTTTGTTTCAGTGTTTAACGACCCTAATGATCGTCAAACGCCTGTCCCTGATTTAGGGCAACTAGTTCCACGGGAGAGAAACGGTTCCTGAGGGACAAACACAATTTCCACGTTCTTCCCAGACGTCTGAAAGTAGACCCAGAAGTACAAATCTTGGATCACTCGACCACATCTTCAAACAATTACCCTGCCAAATTACAACGATAAGCCATTACAGTATGACCATGTACCTAATAAGCTGTAGGATCCCCTTTAGCCAGCAAAACATCGGCCACTCGGCGAGGCATCGATTCATTGAGGTGGAGATAGGTATCCTGGGGTAACTGGTACCATACTATCAACAGCAGGTCCTCCAGTTCCCGTACATTTCGAGGTGGTAGCGATTTAGCGCGAACCTGCTTTTCCAAGTTGAACCACAAATGTTCGATTGGGTTCATGTCAGGTACATTTGGAAGCCACGGCAATAGCACAAAATAACCAGCATGTTCCTCGAACCATTCCTTGACGATTCTGGCAGTGCGACACGGCGCATTATCCTCTTGCTAATGGCCATCACCAGCAAGGAACACAGTTGACATTAATATATGAACTTGGTCCGCAACGATGTTCAAATACTTGATAGCTGTCAGGGATTGTGTTATTGGGATAATGGGGCCTAAAGTGTCCCAAGAAAACATCACGCACAGTTTACACCGCCGGCCTGTTTCCGAGCAACAGTACATCCAGGTGCCGTAGCCTCCGTTGGTAATCGGCATATCCGCGCTTGGCCGTCTAATTGATGCGCCAGGAATCTTGATTCGTCAGACCAGGCCACTTTCTTTCAATCATCCACAGTCCAATCTCGATGATCTTGGGCCTATTACATGCGCTGTTGGCGAAAACGTACAGATGACGTACTCGACTAGGTCTTCCGCTACGCAGGCCCATGCGCAGAAGGCTGCGATGAACTGTATGCTGTGACACATTGCCCTGATCACCACTCTTGTAACTGCTGGTGATTTGTCGCACTGTGGCCCTGCGGTCGCTGTGAACAATGCGCGACAGTCTCCTCTCCCCTCTGGCATAAATCAGCTGTGGACGACACTCAGCTGGACGACGGTTTGTCATTTGGCCCTCTGTGCACCACTTTTGATACGTACTCACTACAGCGTCACGTGAACAACCCACAAGCCGCGCCGTTTCCGAGATCGTAGCTCCGAGGTGCCGTGCCATCACAATTTGTCATTTATCAAACTCGATAAATCGGCAGCTTTTCCCATTCTGACTCCGAACACTCTACTAACCGAAAGCCTGTCCTCGGGTTCTGTATATACTTCTCTGCAAAAATCACGTGCGCTACCGTTCGGTCTCCAGGAGCGCTCATTTCTCTAGGTTGGGAGTTGTTATAATGGAATGGCTCTTCGGTGTACACTGAAGTGCCAGAAAACTGGTACACCAGTTTAATATTTGGTAGGTCCGCCACGGGAGCGCAGGGCTGCAGAAATACGACGGGGCATGGACTTCACTAGCTTCTGGAAATATGCTGTAGGCAATGCCCACCATACTTCCTGCAGAGCGTTCCACAATTCGGGGGTATTCCGAGGTATCGGATTCCTTTGTTCGATAGCGCGTTGCATGGCATCCCAAATGTGTCCTATCACGTTCAGCTCTGGGGACTTGGGTGAGAATGGCAACACCCCAAACTCTGATGAATACTCCTCTAACCATAATGTGGCGTGCCGACACTTGTATGGAGGTACATTGTCCTGTTGGAACAGGCCATCAGCATGAATGAAGAACATGAACGGGTATACCTTTTCAGAATAGAGGCGCACATAGCGCTGGCCGGTCACAGACGTTTTTAGACGTACCAGGGGTCTCAGCGAAGTCCAGCTAAACACAACCCATACCATTACGGAACCCCCATCAGCCGGTAAAGTTCCCTATTGAAAGGCGGGATCCATGGCTTCATGGGGTTTGCGCCACACACGAATCCTTCTATCTGCCCGATACAGTTGGAAACGCGACTCATCAGACCAGGCTACTTGTTTCCAGTCATCAAGTGTCCAGTGGCAGTGTTGCCGTGCCCAAGCGAGGCGCATAGCTCTGTGTCGTGCACCCATCAAGGGGACTCGAGTTGGGCGTCGGCTCCCAAAGCCCATATCGTGCAGGGTATGTTGCACAGTCCGGACGCTGATGCTTGTTGAGGCTCCAGCATTGAATTCCGATAACACCTGCAAGAGTGTTGCTTACCTATCGCGTAAAACGATTCTTGACAGCCGACGATGGTCGCGTTCACGCAATGTCTTTTTACGGCAACCCTGGTATCGTAAGTTGGAGGTTTTGCCGGAATTCTTGTAGTCACAGTACACCCTTGCAATGGTCGTCCGTGAAAATCCGAACTTCATTTCTACCTCCGAAATACTATAACCCATCTCACGAGTGCTAACTATGACACCGCGTTGAAACTCGCTTAAATCGTCATTACTTGTTATTACTCATGCCTAAAATAGCTCTGAGAGCTAGCAAGGATGTCTATCGCTTTATATACGCACTGGCGGACGCAACCCAGTACGCGCATAGGTGACGTTGCTATGTATTTTGTATAAGCTCGTCTGTACCAGTTTTTCTGGCACTTCAGTGTATATACTTGACTTATATCATGAAATAATTCCCTCTTTAAATTTTTTTTTCTGTTTCTTTCTAGTTCAAGAAAGAAACAGCAAGAATTCACATAGCAACAAAACTCCTGCATAAACAAACTTAATATTCTTCTGAGAGGTTAAGAACTTCTGGCATTGGTTCCTGCACTTAAAGAGTCAAACTAATTCTGAATAATATGGGACTTTACAAGAAAAATATATAAATAAAATGCAATGAATCGTTTACACCGTGCCCCTGTCCCATTACAAAAGTATCCCCATAAAAAGGGTTACATAAGTAAAATTTAGCAAAAGAGGAATGAAGACAGGCGCTAGCACAAAATCTCTGTACCAAAAATAGAAAAATTAGGTGTGACCTCAGAATGCATCAAATAAGTAAAAAATACAGCCACAAATATAAAAAAAAATGCCTAACATATTTAGACCTAATAATTTTGCCTAGAAAAAAACATTTTTGGTTTGTATTTAAATGCCAAGTAACAGAGCGCGAAAGCCAGGGAAAATAACTCAAACAACAAGTAATGAAGTGGCAAATAATGTCTCCATATAACGTGTATAATTGCTTTATCTTCCGAATATTGGCTGGATCAAGCTTGTTCTCATCTGAAGATGAAGCGAAACGTTCTCTGTAATGCCGAAGAACATCCCTATCACCTGAGAAGGAAGAACTGGCAGGAGGGAGGTTTACAACAAAAGGCCTTTCCCAAAACGGCTTTGCCAAGTCTCCGAACCGTAGCGGTATAAGCTAACAGCTCGGACGTTTGTGGAACCTCCGGGGTATTGACATGGATCATGAAAAATCCCATGAGCCTCCTGCCAACGGGATGTCGCATGTGAAAGGTCCTGTGTTCTGACGTAGTTGAAACACTCCTGATCAGTAACTGAGAGGGGGAGGGAATCCCTCTGAACAAAAACTGAAAGAATCTTGATAATTGCTGGGAGAAAGCAGAAATAGATTCTCCAGAATATCTTGAAGCTGTTGACTTACAGGACTGTCTGGCTGACTTATCAGATAAATGTTTGCTTCGGGAGGAAGGTGGAATTGCTTTGCCTTGGTAAAAGCTGGGGGATTTAGCCCAAAAAGCAGGCCTGGGTTGAGAAGACGGTGAACCAGGTCTTCGGGTAGGTTTTGAAGACTTTGACATAGAGGTGGGAGCCGATGGTTCCTCGAAAGCAGGAGTCTTTGCTGCTGTAGTAGATTATGAAGTGCGGGGGGGAGAAAACCGATGTGACTAATAACTAGGAGCGAACATGAGTGGTCTCAGGTTGAGATACAATTAGACTTTGAATGAGTCAAGCTGAAAACTGGTTTTGCTATAAATAGCATGCGTTTCGTTAAACCTTTAGACATGATGACACAAATTCGTGCAATGTCTGCATCATAACACAACTGGAGACCCTATAGTAAATCTTCCATATAAAGTCTTATTAGTTTACAACATCAGCCTATTAAAGCATATTACTAAAACCATTGAGAGTTCCGAAATCTTCAGAACCCATGGAGATCGACTAAATCTCAAAGGTATCCCCCGTTTCAATGTGTTATGTACCTGCCAAACTATACCCACAGCGTCATTTGCTGCATTTCAGGTACCTACGAGCTTAGTTTGTATCCTGGTGCACTGCTTCCCTGCATAACACTCGGTAGTCACATACTGTTACTCTTTGGTGAGGACGGATATAACAAAAATACGAATGCAGCACTCACTCATAAACGCATTCGTATTTTAGTTATATCCGTCCAAACGCTTCCATGAACTTGTGACGTACCTACCTCAGAGGTGACGGATATGTCAAGACGACAAATTTCGTCGGTATAGTTTAATTGGGAAAGCATTCGGCTACGGAGCAGACAGATACAGGTAAATGGTTTTTACGTAATAAACTGCCCTGAATTTTGTGGACACGTACGTTTTGTAAACGTACCAGAGGTCGACCTTAACTTACACCAGTTAGACGGGTTCTGAGTTCCAGAAACGAACAGGGTCCCACAATAATAGAAATGAGGCTAGTTTATTACTCAGAAAGTATGAAAAAAGTCACTATGATTTTATTATTTAGAACATCAAAGTCAGACAAACGATCCAGAACTACAGAAAAGGACTCAGATTAAGCCTTCTCAGTCGTTTGAAAGTAATCATCCTGGTTTCAGAAATGCCAAAAGAATCTCAGTCTGGCTACCCGACGGCACAGTGGTCTAAGCACTAACCTCCGACCGTTTGTACAAGAGGGCCTGGGTTCGAGTCCCAGGTAAAGCATAGGTAGTGTGATTGTGTTACAACAGTGGATCTCTTCCTTCCCTGGAACCAATGACCCTGAATTCCAGCCAGCTGACTATTTGTAACCATTAGTGGATCACTGTGGTCATTAAATCCCTAAATAAATAGAGTCATGTTCAGATGCTCACTTTATAAAATAATGTCTTCTATGAGTGCCTAAAACCATTGTCAGCAGTTACTGACAGGTGTTGTTTAAACGCATCTCATCAATAGAGTATCTCATCAATAGTTCTGTAGGGGGGAGGGGAGAGATCTCATTATTTTTGTGTTCCTTCGGGATTTACCGGCCACTATGAACAACCCTGACAGTTATAAGCTGTTGTCCGTTTCTAATTTATTTTAATTGGTTGCAGTAAAGGGACATATCTAGCACCATTTGTCAAACAGACCACCTTTGCCTCATCCAGGACTCGCACTCTGCTGATCTCGTAAGAATAGTCAAAAGCTAACGTCTCAAAACAGTCAGGTAGCAGGGAGGCATTCCTCAAATTAGCAGGAGCCCCGGTGGCACAGTGGTTTAAGCGCTGGCTTATGGTTAAACGTCCGTGAAGGGTCCGAGTTCGAATCCCTGTGAGGCATGGATGTTGTGTTTGTCTTACGGCCCTGGCTCTCTCCCTTCCCTAGAACCAGTAACCCTAAATTAGGGACGGGCGACTGCTTATAGCCCATTGAGTTGCTCACGGTGGTCGTTAAACCTCAAAACAGAAAATAGCAAATCACGTTTTTGAGCCCAATGAAGAACTCGGTTGCTGCATACATAATTTTTTCTCTTCTACAGAAATGTCGTTCTGAATGATCATATTTCATGGAAAATTTCCATTCCAGGCTTTGCTTTTAGTTAAGAAAATCGTGCAATTGCTTAAAACCCTCTTTCTCTAAAACCTACAGAACATGTATTTTTAAAAGACTTGTTGTCAAGAAAAATATTATTTCCCAGACAGATTTCCAAGGAGGGAATCTTTACAAGAAATTATTTTATTATTACCTTTTGAAAGTATTTACATAAAAAATGGCAGTTCTGGATCCACGAGTTTAATTTAAATGAATCTGAAAATAAAATTTTTTTTACTATAATCCTTGTGATGTTGAGATAGATCGAACCATGAACGTTTATTCACAATTATATTTTATTTTAAGGTCTACTACAGTTTTACTGAATGTTTGGATGGGTTTCATCAGGACAAATGGAGCTTGAATATATAAATAATTATAACATCATAAGAATTCTGACGGTCACGGATTTTGTTGAGTTGTTTCCACGCGCTTGAAATAAATGGAGTTGACAATCTCTTTTTGACAGACCGTAAATAGTTGTAATATATGTGGAAAGCTTTCAAAAAGTCAAGATTGATAGTTGAATCAGGTTTACTGATAAGTAGTTTAGCGTTTTCAAACGAAAATTTGTTATTACTTTCACGACAATGTTGGGCTATAGACGACTTCTTCAGTTCAGAGTAACGTATACGTAAGTCTAGTATTCCAGCGAATGGAAACGTAAAGGCCCTACGAGTCTGCCCTATGTATGATAGTCCACATTCACAAAGGATCTAATAAATTACCCAAGAATTTACATCTTTGTCATAATTTTATTTTGTCCCATAAAAAAGGCGAAAAAAATGGTATATGTATCTTAAAAACCCATTAGAGTGTTTCGAATAAAATATTCCATACTTGCCAAGGCTCAGTAGCATACCTCATGTACAAAATTCGAACTTGGATAGCCGACGCTTTCCGGACTTTATTAAAGGACAAATAACTGAGTTTAAGGTTACACGTCCTGCTCAGCAACACTAATCAGCGCTACGGCTTCCAATGATGATACTGTAATGATAAATCGTTATTACTCTCTCTGGGTAGAGATAAAATCTTCCTTATTGTACTGCTGTGCTGTGTCACCAATACTGAACGCGGAAGTAACAGGATTGTCATAACTCCGAACTATGAGATTCAGTGATAAAATACTCAATACCGGTGTACTTCTTCGTTAGGATTCTGATCAGCGCTAGGTAAAGAATTCGTCGTGATCCTGTTGCAGTGACAAAACCTACATTACCATCATAACTGAAGGAATAGAATCCTTATTATTATCTTACTCCATGGTACATATAGTTCTGAACTTCTAAGATTTTCTGCTTATGTGCTGTTAATATTTCGATATGAGGAAAGAATTATCTCAGACACCGATTTTTCAGGACACTCTTCCAAAATGAAAAACTTTTATCTGTTTTCCTGAAGTAAGACTCTGAGCTAATATGTTTACCTTTTTCCCATACTGTTAAGAAATCTTACGTATTCAATACTTCAGATTTATTGCGTTTTAGCTATTTCTGTGTAGCTAAAAAATTCTAAAGATGCAGTTCTTCCTTTCTACAGATGTAGTTTTTCTGCAATGGAAAACAGGTATCAATCCAAGGACACACAGCACAATAAAATAAATGCGTATGAAACTTGACTGGACTGCATCTAAAAGAAACAGTTCGCTTGCTGAAAGCAGTTTGTCACTATGTCTTAAATGAATAGTGTTAAATCAATACATCTTTCCAATTCTTACTTATGGATCAGAGACATAGATTTTAGCTAAAAAAGACTTCAAACAATTGAAAGAATCCTGGAGAAACGCATGCTTGATGTAACCAAAAAAGATAAGAAGAGGAACTCACTGATCAGGAAAATGACAAAAGTTGACCACATCGCAATCAAGGAAAAATCTCTAAAATGGCAATGGGCTGGACATACACTGGTGTGCAAAAATTAAGTACCAGACGGTTTTTCGAATGTAACGTCGTGCAGAAGTGCTCCACATCGACTCAAATCATACCATAAGATCCCCATGATGTAAGAATATGGGACAAGTGAGCAAAACCGTCCAAACAAGGAATCCAAAGGATACAAAGGCACTTTATTGAAAAGGTATCTTCGAGCACAACTGGACAGAAGACAGAAACGTCCATGTGACAGGCGGTTGCCAAGAAAAATCCAGTCTTTAGTAGGAGATATGATCAGCCCTGACTGCGTTGCAGGATTTACAACGTCTGTCCATGCTGAGGACGAGATTGTCAAGGAGCTGTTGAGGCATCGCAGCCCATTCCTCTTGTAGCGCCAATCGCAGCTGCGGAATCGTTGCTGGCGGCTGATGACGTGCTGCCAAGCGTCTCCCGAGAAGGTCCAACACGTGTTCGATTGTATTTAGGTGAGGGGACCTAAAGGGCCAACAATCCATGTGTTGAATATCATCACTCTCCAACAGTTCTGCGACAGCCACTGTGCGATGAGGTGTAGCATTGTCGTCCATGAAGAGGAACTCAGGACCCACAGCACCTCTAAACAGACGCACGTGAGGCCGGAGAACCTCGGTACAATAGCGGGCACCAGTGACTGAACCTCCTTCGAAGATGTGCAGGTCAGTACGGCTACCAAGCATGATACCGCCCCAAACGAGAACTCCGCCACCTCCAAACCGGTCCCTTTTGATGATGTTGGAGGTGTGATTGCGTGTTCCCTGCTCTTTCCAGATGTGTATACGTCCAGAATCGCTCGTCAGACTAAATCGGCTCTCATCCGTAAAGAGAACTCGACCCCATTGCTGACGTGTCCAGTTCTTGTGCTCCTGGCACCACCGAAACCGCCGTCTCCGATGAGCAGGCGTTCACACCGTACTGGCCGTCGTGCAAATAGAGCCCCTTTGTGCATCCTCCTGGCCACGGTAAAACGCGATAACGGACGTCTAGTTGTCTGTTGCATGTGTCTTGCGATTTCTCCCGCTGTCTGCCGTCTGTCCCTTCTCGCCTGTGGGATAATATACCGGTCGTCCGCCGCCGTGGTTGCTCGTGGACGACCTCTGCTAAACTCTCGGACAGCTGTTCCTGTCGTTTGAAATGCTCTCCAAGCTAGTGAAACGATGCTGTGAGCGATCCCGAACTCCTCGGCCACACTAGTCACACTTCGACCTTCTTCCAACTTCCCAATGACGCGACCTCGGTCAAAGTCATCCAGATGTCATCTACTGGATTGCCTGTTGGCCATATAACACGGTGGCAGGAACTCGACATCGTTCAAACCGATGTACACCGTGCAATAGCTTTCACCGAATTGCTGAGCGTACACCGCCCATGTACTTTATACCCTTTCGACACTCCCCCCCCCTACGTCATGCTGCATATATGCGCATGCTCTACCATACCGAACTCTAGTCTATCTCCTGAGTGGTCTTTCGGTCCGTTCTGCCTGCTCATTCCGCTGTTATGCTAATTTCTCCTCTTCGTCCTTAATTTTTGCACACCAGTGTATTACATATGTATATTGCTGGAAGAACTGATCACCGTTGGGCAACTGAGATACTAGACTGAATAGCAAAGGACAGGAAAAAAAACCGAAGAAGGCCACGCAACATGCAGTAGTGACATGAATGAGAACTGCACCTCCACAAGTCAGAGAATTGTGGAAAAGATTTAGGAAAGCCTTCATCCAATAATGGATTGAAAATGGTTGATGATGATGATGATCAGCAGAAAGAAAAGGACGTGATTCATTCGTAGCTGAACTCGATCAGCACCAATGTTGTTACGATGATTTAGCTCATAAGGTGAATATTAATGACAGTAAAAAAAAAGTTCTTATCGTTAACTAAAAACTCTTTAATCGGTATTTTAAAAGTCATTCTTAATTGTTAGCTGAATATACCGTTCTTAGACGTTAGCTAAAAAACCGGTATCGCTAAAGCATTTGATGTGCTTACCATATATCGAATCTTCATTAAGAATTTAAAGACTTTTCCGTTCACAAAATTTAGGTTTTTAACTCATAGGCATGAACTTTGATCTTTGAAATAAAATATAAATTGATTTATTTTCTGGTGTATGCAGAACACTTAAACTGTTAACTCAACTTTTCTTTGAGCCCCCCCCCCCGTCACCCCCCTGCCCCGAAAAAATTTAAGCAGTTAGAATACATAGCGTATGCAACCATATAAGCTTTTAAGAGAATTTGGATAAATTTATGTAAATATTAAATATTTTTGGAATTCACAGGAATTTTGTTTTACAAAGTGAATTTTTTTCGTTAAATTTAATATGTGTACTCTTGGGAAATGGGAGTTTTCTAAGTGAACAACCATTATTTAAATTACAGTTCAAAAAGATGGTTGTGAGACAGACAGAGAGAGAGATTCCGTGTTAGGTTACAAACTAAAATTCATAAACAGCTTTATGACGGCAAATATTGATAAAAAAACCCTACGTAAGTTCGTTAAAATTGCTAAGCATTTTAACTAACTACTTGTTAACTATTAAACCACTTTTAACTTGTTTATTCGTATTCATGGCTCCAGCACTACATAGACTGAATAAATACGACTTGCAGTATGTACTAGAAAACAGGGGACATCATCAGCATATGATAAAATCTCCATAAACGGAATTTTTTGGTAAAATTTCTGCCTAGCTCTTCAAAATTTGTTACCTCCCCTCCCGTATGAGGATCCCCCCATCCCTCCTAATACTCTCCCACCCCAGTTCTGAGCTGCTGGCGTCGCCACTGGCTGAAGAGTCTAGGATTTCACTCCACTAGGAATTATCTCCCGATATCCGGGGAAGGAAATCGAAGTAAGGTATCCTCCTAGCCGTGAGATGGACTCAGGACAGTTTACAAACTTCAGATCGTTAGCAGAGTACGAGGTCAACATTGTGATGGCGTTGGGCCGGTGTTTTATTGAGATCCCTTCACAGGTTATGTTCGTGACTTTCATTAATTAACTTCCAAAGTGTGTTCGAAGATACGATATGAAAGTTAATGAATCGAGTCCCAGAGAGTACGGCGACGATACTTCTGCAGGGCACGCCATTTACCAAACAACAACTTACATAAACCAGGTTCCTCCTCTGACGTCACGTGTGCCGCCCCGGTGGCGCAGTGGTCTAAGGCGTTGGCCTCTGATCATTCGTCCGTAAGGGGTCCGGGTTCGAATCCCGGTCAGGCATGGATGTTGTGTTTGTCTTACGGCACTGGCTCTCTCCCTTCCCTGGAACCAGTGACACTAAATTAGGGACGGGCGACTGCTTATAGCCCATTGAGTTGCTCACGGTGGTCGTTAAACCTCCAATCAAAAAAAAAAAAAAAAAAAAAAAAAAAAAAAACGTCACGTGCATAGCCTCCATCATTCTACATCGCAGCTAATACCAGACAACGGGCGTGGTTCCCAAGTGGTAGGGTGCTGGAATGAAGACTAGAGCTGCATTTCTGTGCGACGCCACACTTGCTAATGTGAACTCTTCAGTATTCATAGAATAAGTTTGCAACTTTATTACTGATCAACACTTCAGTTTAATAAGTAATCCAATTATAATTTGATATTTATTAATTAGAGTATAGCTCCGATTTAGCTCAATGAAAGGAGGTCAAGCATCTTCCATTACATCGAGTTTTCGAAAAAATCGATATTTACTGGTGCAGAAAGGAGAGTAAAATATGCAATGCGGTATAATTCCCAGCTCATGATGTATACGTTTTCCGTCAGATTGGTGCATCCGCAATAACTAAGTGATATGCACTCAGTACAGAGAACATTGGAGATAGGGGTGATGGGCAGTTGACATGGGCATCCCTCGCACAGAGTGGAACAGACCCAAACCGAGCGCAGGCGGTAAATAGGCGGACAGCAAGGCTTCGCAAGAGTGTATCGCAAGAGACGAACATGGGTAAACATGGAGATCTGAGCGACTTTGATCGTGGATGCATTATCGGTGCAAGACAAATGGGTCATTCTATCGCTCAAGTGGTAGAAACCCTAGGGGTCCCGAGGACAACTATTCAAGGGCGTGCCGCGAGTATATATGCCATCGACGGACGCTCTAGCGCCCAGAGAACACGCGGTGGGAGTCGATACGCTGTTGATGACCGGCGTCGACTAAGACTATCCAGATTAAATGTCGGAGGCAATAGCAGCGTAGGCGAATTAACTGTACGGCGTAGTTTACATACCCTGGGCTACGGGAGCCTACGCCCGACTCGTATGCTACTGTTGACTGCTCGTCATTGTAAATTGCGGCTTGTTTGATGCCGCGAACATCAAAACTGGAGCCCTGAAAAATGACGCCCTGTCGTTTGATCAGATGAATTCCGTTTCCAGCTGTATCGAGATGACGGTAGGGTGCCGATGTAGCGTCGACAGGGTGGTATCTAAATTGCGAACTAAAATCAGACCGCCATTAACCCTTTAAGCGGCTGATGTACTGTGCTTGAACTAAATGGTGCCAAGAATGTTTGCTCCCTCCAAACAGAAATGTTCACATAGCGACGGTGTTTCACGAGAGCTACGGTAAAATTATTTATCTTTACCCCTCTCATCTCAGCCGCTGCGAAAATAAGCATACCATAGGTAATAAGCTCCCTCTTCTAGTCCTATATTCTCTGTCCCATGTTCTAAAGCATGATAGGGAAGGGCTAGTCTCCCTGAAATGAACATCATGGTGCTGGATAAAAAAAATGTTCCTCAAATGTCTTCTCTCTCCTTCCATAAATTCGTCTCCACTGCCATAGTCCATTATGTTAATTTGTCAGAAAGAATTGGTGTCAATCATACGCCTGAATGACCAGTCTGAATAACAAATCTAAGGGCGAACAATACTTTGCGCGATGCTCTAGTCTTCAAGACAACTTGTACGAGCTGCTTTGAAACCACTAAACATACCCCGAATGAATTCGTTCCAGTAGCGTTCTGCCCACTTCTTTGACAGTGAATATACTCGTTGGAGTTGAATTCATCCCATTTTGTTAATCCCGAGTTAACTCGTTCCAGCCAGTCAAAGGGTTAAAACTCTATATGTAAATTGCGAACCAAGGTCCATGACCGCTATATGTAAATTCCGAAACGACTTCTCTGAACATCTGCTAGAATTACCTAAGCTAGCTCGTCTGTTTTGATTGCTTTGCTTTCGATATATCTTTTGTTGTTCGACAAGTTTTACGATGGAAGTGACGCTCTCGATCTCTGAAAAAGGAAAATCTTTGTTAATCGTAGATGCCTACACTTACTGCAAAATAAAGATATTTTCGTGAATACAATGAGTTACGTACAAATGTACATATACTAGATATAGAACACCACACAAAAAAAAATTAATATGGCCCCTGCGCAAGCATGACAAACTAGTTTTGTTGTTTTTGTGAATACAATGCATTAAGTACAAATGTACATATACTAAATATAGAACATCACAGAGAAAATTAACATGGCCCCTGCGCAAGCATGACAAACTAGTTTTGTTGTTTTTGTTAATACAATGAATTAATTACAAATGTATACATATACTGAATATGGAACATCACAGAGAAAACTAACATGGCCCCTGTGCAAGGATGACATACTAGTTTTGTTGTTTTCGTGAATACAATGAATTAAGTACAAATGTACACATACTAAATATGGAACACCCCAGAGAAAATTAACATTGCCCCTACGCAAGGATGACAAAGTAGTTATGTTGTTTTCGTGAATAAAATGAATTACGTACAAATGTACACATACTAAACATGGAACATCACAACGAAAAAATTAACATGGCCCCTGTGCAAGGATGACAAACTAGTTTTGTTGTTTTTGTGAATACAATGAATTAAGTACAAATGTACATATACAAAATATGGAACATCACAGAGAAAATTAACAGTTTTTCATACTGGTTTATTTTTTGATATCGTCAGAATGGGCGCAGAAAAGTTGGTTCGCAATTTACACATCGGGTGTAGAAAAGGTGGTTCGCAATTTACACATAGGGGTCTTGGCTCTTGATCATGATGATCATATGTACAGGATTTTAGGAAGGGAGTGTCTGACCCCAGGTCTTAAATAACTCTTAGAAATAGGAAACTAGGAGATTTGGGCTAGAGCGCCCGATAGGAAAGTGACACGGAAGCGAAGTAGAAAGGGGGAGGAAGACGCCCTTATTTATTACCGGGGGCCAGTACCCGGGGTCCGACGGCTTAACGTGCCCATCCGACGCACGGCAGGTATTTAGTGGATCGAGCGTTCGTACCTACTGGGATCGAACCTGAGGCCCTTCCCGTGGCAGTCACGAACGTTGCTCACTCGGCCACCCGCGGCACACAGGTCTTGGCTCTTAGTTAGCAGTTTACACACTCCGCGTCGACAGCATGAAGCCGCGTCCCCGTCGTGCCAGGTTGGCTGTTTTCAAGGCTCTGTGATGGTTTGGAGAGCTTTCTCATGGGGCACATTAGGTCTATTAGAGTGTCTGCAGAGGTTCTTAATCTCTGCGCGCTACCCTCGTGTGCGTGCTTATCACCTACAGGTTTTCGTATCCTTAGCGCATCGTGCGGCTGATGTTCTGTTTCAGAAGCACCATGTGCCGCCCCACTGAACTGCAACTACCCAGGCATGGCTCAAGGAACACTCATCAGAGTTTGGAACCATCCAATGGCCCCCAAGAACACCTGATTTAAACACTGTGGAAGCTATCTGCGTTTCCGTGGAGCGGAATATCAGATCTATTGAACCTGGACCGACGTCTCGGGTGGAGTTGTGTACAATGCAGATAAGGTTAGTAAATACAGTACTGTCTATTAACCTTGCAATGCAGAAACAGGCATGTCTGGCAATACCTCCCGAAACCTACCAGCATCTGGTGGAGTCGATGCTTCAGCTAGTAGAGGCTGTTATTCGTGTTAGAGGAGGGCCAACAAATATATTATAGATACCAGATACACTGCTGGACAATTGCTAAGAACGGATCATAAACGGCAATATAGCGCATAAAAAAGTAAGTGTGGTTGGATGCCAAGTGAAATAAAATAATGTCAGAATGCCAGGACATTACAAGAAAAACAATTTATTGTGCTCTGAAATCCAGAAGGCTTTGGAACGTGTTCAAGGGACAAACAGGCCATTTTGTGCAGAATACGTAAACGTGAAAAAAATGCAATTACCGTCCGCAGGCGTTCCGACGTAAGATGTCAATACGGGATATGGCCACCATGGAGGGCGATGCAAGATTCCACACGTCGTGTCATGCTTTGCACAACATTATCAAGCAGCTGTTGGGGTAATTTATCCCATTCCTCAGTCAGTGCACGGATGAGGGTGTCCTTGTTTATTGGAGGGCATTGTCGACCAGCAAGACTCCTCTCCAAAATATCCCACACATTTTCAATGGGATTCGGATCTGGAGAACGTGCTGACCATACGAGGCGTTGAATATCCTCGCTCTCAAGGCACTCCTGGACAGCGACTGTTCGATGACATGTTGCGTTGTCGTCCATGAAAATGAATCTATCACCGACAGCACCACGGAACATGCGAACATGAGGTAGCAGAACATCATTAATGTATCGTTGGCCAGTCATAGTTCCAGTTGGAAGCACATAGAGGGATGTACTGCCATTGATCATGATGCCAGCCCATACCATGACACTACATGTCAGATATCGGTCCCTTTCCTGTATGTTTGCTGGACAATATGCAGTTCCACTATCACGCCAGATCAGTTGTCTTCAACAATCAGACGATAGACTGTATCTACTCTAACCTGAGAAGAGGACAGCAGACCAGTCGTTATCAGTCCAATTGCGATGTTGATGGCACCATTGCAAACGGGCGGTACGGTGACGTCTGGACAATGGGATGCACACAACAGGACGGCGGGCGTATAGTCCTCCTTCATGCAAACGTCTGGCGACAGTTTTTCGGGAGATCCGTTTGCCAGTAGCAGCCTTAAACTGATTTGCTACCTCACTAGCTGTGCTGCGCCGGTGTCTTTTTGTTGATAGCACTGTGTACCGATCTTTTGAAGGTGTCTTACTGCAAACACGACCTCCCCCGTGACGTTTGCTACACTCTCCATTTGTTTGAAATGATTTCCAAAGCCTTGAAACAACACTGTGGCTGACGTCGAACTCCCTGGCCACATCTGTTATTTTTCGCCCTTCCTCAATCTTGCCAATAACACGGTCACGCGTAAAATCATCTAGGCTATGTCGGGAAGACATACTGAAAATTGCAAGTTCGTCAATTGATTCTTTCCCTTTCAACATTGCGTTTGAACAACAACGGTCAATACGCCTCAAATCCTTTATATCTCTTATCAGCGCTATGGCGTCACGAACAAGTTCGGCAATCCGAAATTTGCATACGTACAACACGTCTTACTGTATCCCGCACTTATGCTAATTTCCACATTTTCCTGCCTTTCATTTTATGGTTGCTATCGTTGCTATTGTCATCCGTCCTTAGCAATTGTCCGGCAGTGTATTAGTATGTATCTATAATGCTTTGTCCATTCAGTGTATAAGCTATGTTACACTTCGGTACATGGCATTTGTTAAACGCAAAAAAAAAAAAAAAAAACAGATATAAAACAGTGAATAGCGTACAAACTTTAGCTTTGTTCGTTGTTTTACCTTTCAGCTCTACGAAAGCTCGGTAAACCCGAGGTTTTCAGTTCTATGGTAACAGCATAGGTCAGAAAGAATTTTTCTTTTTCTTTTAGTTTTGAATTTTAACGAATTACATGAATAGTTCCGAAAAGAAGTTTGTGTTTACTTTCTGATTTCCACCATAACAGCAACTCAATACACAGAGTGGCTACTTTTTTATGTCTCCTCGCACATTACGCACTGGGGCAATAAACGTGTATGGCAGGACAATTCTAAATATTTCAGCGAGAAAACTATACTGAAGAAAAATAAAAAAAAGAATGATGACACCAAAGTCTTGAGACCAATGAGTACGTTTTCAGAATATCTTCCACCAAAAAAATATTTTTCCAAGTAGGGTTTTGGAAAATAAAAAAACCAGCGAACAAAAGAATCCTTTTGTACTCCCAAGTGGAAAAAACTGCGCATTAACTAACGCAGTGTAAGCAGTATTCTTGATAGTTAAAGGAATCCGCCACAGAAGAAATAAAATTCAACGAGATTTCAAAAAACAGTAAAACATCCACAAATGAAAATAGATATTTTCTCTCACTTGAGAAAGAAATATGTTGACGCAAAAATCACAAGTTGTACACAAAATGGCTGAAAGAATTTTTCAAATCGAAGAGATCTGCAGAAAAACATGATATGACCATAGCGTAAAAGCTGCGCCTTCTTCAAAGACAGAAGATGCAAATGGGAACAAAATATTGTTCATAGTGAAGGGTATCCTAGCAAGAATTTTTTTTTCCGAGGGATTTTTAGAATCGGAGTTACTCTTTCACAAACAGAAATACACGTTGATGCATCAGGAGAAAAAATTGTCAATTATGACCCTTAAAGTGTGTAAAAATATTCTGTCTTGCAAAAGCTATAAGAATTAAATAGAACTTTTCAAATACGATTTCTACATACAGTGACAGTAAGAAAAAAGTTTTTACATATAGATGCCCTAGCGCAGGGGTGGCCAAACCGTGGCGCATTGGATGATTATAAGTGGCGCATTGCATCCTTGCGCCTACTTATTCTTTTGAAGTAGGCGCCATAACTGAATTTATCCATCTTCATATTTTCAACACCTGAGTGCTCTCAGTTCAATTCATACAGCCTTCTTACTCATCAGTTCAGCCGATTTTTTTTCACAGTTTACAATTGAAGGATGTGAACAGTGTGTGTGTGTGTGTGTATAAGAGAGAGAGAGAGAGAAAAGAGAAACTGCGTGAGTGAGATGTGGTGCGATTGAAAACGGTGCGATTCACCTAATAAAACGCTCTCGCAAAAACTCTGCTTCAAACTCCACGCCGTGCCGTGGGTGACTGACCTTGGCAGGTCGCCAGTGAACATCGCTAAGAAACATTACTTCAGAGCGCTTTTTCCCACGAGTGCTGCTCCCTCTGGCAGAAGAAACTGAGTGAGCCATCGTGTCGTGGAATTTAAAGCAGGGTTTTTGCGAGAGCGTTTTATTGAGTGTACTAGCGTGGTTTTTGTATTGAGAGTGATTGAAAGACAGATTCAAGAATAAATATATATGTCGTTTGTCGAAGAAGAGCGCCACTACTGTTTCTTAACGCGAACATAGAATTCAAATCTCACATAATTGATATTCTGTGACTGTGTGATACGACGTATGTACTTGTGATCTATTTGTTCTTTTTCAACATTTAGATTTTTAGAGTTTCGTACTTTTCTATTTTTTTAATTCCTTTTATTCATCACAGAGCAAAAGAAATGAGCAAAAGAAGCGCCGAAAGGGATAGTAAGCGTGAATTTAACGAACAGTGGGAAAATGAGTTGTTATTTATAGCAAGTCCATCAGAAAAACCGTTTTGCATTGTTTGTGAAAGTACTCTTTCACATAATAGAAGACATGATCATAATAGACACTATAAAACACAGCATCAGACTAACATAGAAGAAAAAATGAAGCTTGTTTTTGGGTCTGAGTTACGAAAAGAATATGTGACTAAGAAAAAGGAAGAAATCCGAAGAAGACAAAATATATTTGCTAAAGTAAGTTGTGAAGACTTGGTGATGACAAAAGCGTCATATGAAATTGCTTTAGCATTAGTGAAAAAAGAAACCTTTTTCTGACGGGGAAGAAATTGTGAAGCCTTGTCTCCAAATATTTGCACGCCATCTTGGTAATAAAGGTATTGAAAGGAAAGTAGACGAAATTGCTATATCAATGCAGACAGTTACGAGACGTATCGAGGAACTGTCTCAGGATGTATCTCAGCAACTGGAAGACCTTGTCCATTCCTGTACTTTCTGTTCTCTAGCTTTGGATGAATCAACGGACACATGTGATGCTGCCCAGTTAACATTTTTTATAAGAGGAATTGATGATAATTTTCATGTCTTTGAAGAACTTGCCAGTCTGGAGTCATTGCATGATAAAACGAGAGGATCAGACATATTTGAAAAAGTAAAATCATGCCTAGAAAATCTAAAATTAGATTATAGAAAACTCATCAGTGTGTGTACGGACGGAGCGCCATCAATGATAGATAAAGTCAATGGCACTACACCATTGCTTGAAAATTGTTTAAACCGTCCTGTATTTAAATATCACTGCATTATACACCAAGAGCAACTGTGTGGGAAAACTTTAAATATGCAGCATGTTATGCTACCGGTTGTGAAATGTGTGAATAAAATTAGAGCAAGAGCATTACACAGACGAGAATTCAGAGAATACTGTCAATTGTTAGATTTGGAATATGGTGTACTTGTCCTTCATTGTGAGGTACGCTGGCTTTCTAAAGGACAGGTTCTGAGTAGATTTTGGAAATTGAAAAATGCTGTTTCTAATTTTTTAGAACAGGAAAATGAACTACCTGATGAAAGAACCCTATTATTGGACAACAACTGGCTATTTGATTTTGCATTTTTAGTTGACGTTACTAGCCATCTCAATGATCTAAATTTAAAACTACAAGGCAAGAATAAATTGTTTCCAAGCTTAGTCAACAGCATCAGTTCATTTAAAATGAAATTAAAACTGTTCATCTCTGAGTTAGAAAATGAGGATTTGACTCAATTTCCACACTTGAAAGAGCAGAGTGAATGTGCTGCGGATAATAGCAATTTGACCAAATGTATTGAAAAAATCAAGATATTGCAAGGGTCATTTGAAAATCGTTTTCATGATGTTGCTAAAGAAGAAAACTGCATGCTCGCATTTATAAACCCATTTTCACTTAGTGAACAAAACGTAATGCAGATGCCTAGTAACATACAAATGGAAATGATTGATTTAGAAACAAATTCATTATTAAAAATGAAATTTGCTGAGCTTTTTTCAGATCAAAATGATTCTGACATAATTAATTTCTGGCGTTCATTACCCTGTGAACATTTCCCAGAGCTAAGAAAATTTGCAAAAAGTTATATATGTCGCTTTGGAACGACATACATGATGCGAACAAGCATTTTCGTCCATGAACTGGATTAAAAGCAAAACAAGGTCGCGAATAACTGATTCAAATTTGAAGAATTCTCTGCTGCTCTCAGTAACAAATTTAACACCAAACATTGAAAGACTAGCGAAATCCAAACACGCTCAAAAGTTTCATTAATGGTAAGTAATGACAGCTGTAATAGATATTGTTTTACATACAATAATTAAATCATTTGAAAATGTCGATTATGTCTGTAAACAAAACAGATCATTTCTGACTATTGTAGATTGGTGCTCCCATAAACGTGTCTTTTGAACTGGTGTAAATTAATTAATTAATTTAATTGCGTGATTGAGTTATTCCTTTTCCTCCCCTAAGCGAAGAATGTCCTACCCCTATCCCTATTTTTCAACCCCAAACTTGAGTTTTATGGCGCATCTGAACTCATACGTGAAAAAATTGGCGCATGGTATGTAAAAGGTTGGCCACCACTGCCGTAGCGGAAAACTGGGCACCATTTAAAACAAAAATGTTCGTAATCTAATATAAATGTCAGAACTGTGCAACTGTAAAGTATATGCAAAACTGTGCATTAAGAGAATATGCAAACTTTTTCCAAGAACTGAATGGTATTCCATGTTAAAAGAATTTTGAAAATCGGAATTTTAGAAGCAGGGATATCAAGAAAATTGCATTTCAAATTTACTCCTCCTGACAGCTAAATGGTGTATTGTTTTAAGTAGTACATGCGCAGAAAAGGATTTTTCTAATAAGCGGTATGTGACTGAAATGGAATTTTTTATCGGGATTTTTGATATGCATATGAAACTGCAAATATGTTGTAAACAGAAATATGCACATTATGCCATCTAGTGAAACAATCGTTCGTTAAAAAAAGTAAATATTATATGCAAAATATTTTGCACCTGTAACGCTCTTCTACAAAAACGAATTTTTCAAATTGGATTGTTACGTGCAGTTTTCGAGAAACAGGATATGTATGCAGGCTGCTGGCGGAAAAACTGTGTATTATTATGAGAAGAAAATATGCGCAAAAAGTTTCCCATCGTGAGCAATATCTGATTGCAAAAGAATTTTTTAATGGAATTTTTAAGAGCTCAGATACGGCAGCGAATATATTTAATACCTCCTGTAACCAAAGGCCTGAAACCTTGTTTATGACGTCATCATAAGTGTATTACATTTTCGTTTCCTGTGTTCGTCTATCGACGAGAATTGGAAGAGCCTAAGCAGACAGAACAGCAGATGTTTATACATACGAGTATATAGTCATTGTTTATGGATTTTTTCGTCGCAAAATAGGTGAAGAATGAAAACATAACTGTCCTGATTAGTGACAAAACTCAGTGCCCTCTGTAGTAGTGCAGTATCACAGATCCACTCAGTTTTGTTACAAAGAATACTACAAATAACGATTGCATTTGAACATCTGCTGTTTTGCCCGTTCAGAGCTACACCAGAAACTTCGTATTCTCTTTGGCTGACGAGCACTGGAAGCAAACATGAGGTGCACTTACGATGCCGTAATGAAGAAGTTCTTAGGCTTTCAGTTACAGGGGGCGTTGATATATCGGAAATAGAAATGTTCACTTACTCATTCTAGTGGCATACTGTTCGTTACAAATATCAGGTAACCAAAAAGGTTCTGTCGCTATTTGGTAGAGATCGCTGCATTAGCTGATTTTATCGCAAATGAATTTGCATAGTTCACGTTTTGCGCTGCGTCGTAAAGTTCGCATATGAGTCTCTCATTCAGGAAAGTTTCTCTGCGTTTGATTTGGTATTCGGTGAATTACAACGCATTCGAAATGTCTGTTAAACCTAACGTTATTCAAACGTGTTTGATTTATGAATTCAGAATCGGCACAAATGCTGCAGAGGAATGTCGCAAAATATGTATTGCATTTGGAAGCAATGATGTAACAAATCGTACCGCACAAAGGTGGTACAAGAAATTTATTTCTGGTCAAGAATCGCTGGCAGATCCACCACGTTCTGGAAGACCTTTTGTCATTAATGACTAGAGATAGGATTTCTGCGTTCAGCACGCAGTACAAAATGTTATGCGGGCACGTATATAGATTTCAAATCTGATCATAAACATGTAAAATAAACTTATTTTACCACCCCTTATGTGCACTCTCTAGCACACAAAAGCCCTTTCTGAACGCAATCTTGAATCTTGTACGCAAACCAAATATCTGCACCCGAAATGGACGTAACATTTACTTTTTTATGTAAAATCTACAGTTAATCAACCATTTTTTTAATGTGTATCTCTGAGAAAGAAACCACAAGGAAGGGAAATTTGCAGAAGTACGGATTAGTGCATTCATTTCTCTCCCTCTCCCCCGCGCAATGAAATAGGCGCAGTCCAGAAGAAGGATAAAGAAAAACGAAAGCAGGGCGCGCACAGGTTAGTTCATATTCTTTTTCTCTCCGTTCAGCAACAAATAGACACAAAGCAAAAATGAGTAAAATCAGAAAATCTATATTCCACCGTATTCTAAAGGACTTTCGAAATAAGGGGTTTGAAACTGATGATACTCTGATTTTGTGTACGTATTGTGACAAGAAAATCATGGTAGATGACGATAAACACCAAAAGCTGCCACTGAGGAGAGACGTAGAATCCATCACTCACAAAAAGAACAAAGAAATTAGGACAAAAACCAAGGAAAGCAGTACAAAATGTCCGTTCATTGCGGACGGTTTTAGACAAGCATCTAAGAAAGCCGATCAAGTCAACCAGTTTAATGTTGATGTTGCCGCTGCTCTAATGGAATCAAGAATCCCTTTGTCTAAAGTCAACCATCCTTCCCTAAAAGGATTTCTGGAAAAATACACGCAAAGGAAAATCCCCGATGAGAGCACTTTGAGGAAGAACTACGTGGATGTGAACTAAGACGCCACTACACTTAAGATCAAAAGCATTATAGGATATTCTCCAGTGGCATTCATTCTGGACGAAACAACAGATGCTCAAAAGAGGTATGTCATTTCCATTTTTGTTGCTCCTTTGAACGGAGAACCATCTCGCTTCATGTTATTCCAAACGTACCATTTGGATAAAAGAAATAACTGCACCGTAATGCAGGCATTCAAAGATGCTTGTTCGAAGTTGTGGCCATAAATTCATTACGACAAGTTATTATCACAGATCAAGCGTTTTACATGCTGAAAGCATTATCGCACCTGGAGCCTCTCTGTCCCAACTTACAGCACGTTACCTGCTTGGTGCACTCCGTTCATAGAGTTTGTGAAGCCGAGAGGGAAAAGAACAAAGTTGCAAACCAGTTCATTGGATTAATGAAGAAAGTGCTGCTTAAGGACCCAGCGAGAATCAATATGTCCCAGCAAACCACCCAACTTGCCCTTCTTCCACAGTCTGTGATCGTCAGACGGGGCACCTGGATCTGTACAGAGGTATACTACTGCCTAAACTTTGCCAAGATCAAGGATTTCATTGCCCAACTTGAAGAAGACAGTAGTGCAGCAGTTACAAAACTCAAGAGTCTCGTGGGCAGTAAGGATCTGGAAAAAGAGTTGTATAGTTGTATAAGGCATACAACTACAAGTTCATTGTAGACAGCATCAAGAAGCTTGAAGGACGGAACCTAGAAAAGCAAATACAGTGGAATATTTTTAAGAAAGTGGAAAGCCGTGTGGATGTCTTTCCCAAGACAAAGCTCAAAAATTCTTTTCGGAAAAACCCAGACTTCATTGCCTTCGTTAGTAAGAACCAAAATCTTGACATTCACATAAAGACCAAGTTTGCGTCTGCAGTGAGCATGAAGGTGGAGAGATCTTTCTCTCAGTGCAAAGACTTTTTGACTGACAAGCGGCAGAATATGATTTTCCAGAACATTGAAAAAATGTGTATTGTGCGACAGAATTACTTTGTATGGAATGAAAATGGAAAAAATGATATGGAAACAACTGGTAAGTTATTTATTTTTATTAAATTAAAAGATTGGGAACGTTAAAATATTGTGTAGCTCTACATTGAATATCGCACGCAATAGGAAAGAAAATTTGCACGCAATTTAGTAAAAATTTGCAAGCAAGAATCCTAACTCTATTAATGACAAAGATTTGAAAATCGCGGTTGAAAATTATTGTGCCTTAACGTGTCAAGAACTTTCAAAAATGTTCCACGTAAGTGATAAAACCATCCGCTTACATCTGGGAGCTCAGTAAGTAGGTCCCGCACGATTTGTCAGCGAGCAATAAACTTCAAAGGCTTAGCATCTTATTTCCCGTCATGAAAATAAACTGTTTTTTTTTTATTTCTTGTTAAAGTGTGATGAAAAATGGACTTAGTACTCTAGCAACGAGCGGACAAATCATCGGTTGTCACCGAAAGATCCAATTCCCCACTCTGCAAAGGCTCCACTCCATCCTAAATGTTTTTTGTACGGTGGACTTCGGTCCGGTATTGTGCGCCACAAGTTTCTTCCCAAAGGCGAAACAATTACGGCTGAAGTTTACATACGTCAACTCGAGCATGTGCAGGATGCATTGATTCGCAGAAACGCAGCACTGGTGAACAGATAAAAAATGAGGATCTTGCGGACTATGCCAAACCACATACAACGAAGGTTACCCACAATATGATTAGTGCTTTAGAATGGGAACTGTTGCCTCATCCACCTTATTCCACTGACATTTCTCCAAGTGATTATTATCTTTTTTCTTGCTCAGGACAACCACATACAAAAGAGACAGTTTAGAAATGAAGCAGAAATGAAACCGGAGGTGGCCAGGTTTTTTAATTCTAAAGACAAGACATTTTACAGAAACGGTATACGTGAGCTTGTATCTCGTTGAAAAATGGTTGTCGGGTGTTATGGTGCCTATTTTGACGAGTAAAATCATTTTTGATATAATTCTATAGTTTTAAGCACATCTTTTGTAAGAAAATATCGTGCTTATGTTATCGGTTTGTCCGTCCGTCGGTCTGTAGACAACATATCTCTGCAACTATTAGTCCGATTTCAAAAATTCTTTTTGCACTGGGAAGCTTGGATATACGAATATTTTATCTCGCTTTTTTTTTTTTTTTTTTTTTTTTACGATGTACAACTTCGTCGCTAGAAGGCGTAAATGCTGATGATGTTGAATTCAAAATACATTTTATTCCATATATTTGCTTCTAAATATCCTATGTTGATTTCCACCGTCTTTACACGATCTTATTCAAATAACAGATTCAAAATAACACATTTGCCTGTTTAAATGATTTGTTTTGATGAAAGTAATTAATTCATACAGTAAACATTAGAACTCAGATGTTATTAGGAGAATGGAACTGAATATGATTTGAATACAATAATGATATGTGATATTTCTTAATATTGTCGCATGCTCGTGATGGGCATCATATCTGGTGAATGATTTGATAACATCGATAAATATATTACATGTCAAGCAATGTATTAAAAATTATAAATGAAGGAAATAATTGATGTAAGTCTCTATATGTTAAAACTCCTTATGCACCGTTTTCCAAGGTAAAGGGATGTGACAAGGAGTATCATCATTACAACATACTTCACCATATTTGTGGATAAGCAGTTTGTTTATTTACATTAGTCTGTTTATTCACAAACTAGTCTGTTTATTCACAAATATATATGTGAATCACGTTACAAATATATTTGTGAATCACAAATATATTTGTGAATAAGCAGTTTGTTTATTCAAAATTCCTCGAAATAACATCCTTGAACATCAATACACCGCTGCCAGCGGTTCTGCCACGCCACGTAGCTTGCCTGGAAGTCGGGAACAGGGATCGCTTTCAAAGAATTCGTCGCGGCAGTTTGCACGTTTGTAACAGTCCTAAAATGGTGTCCTTTCAGGCTGTATTTGAGCCGGGGAAACAAAACGAAGTCAGCCGGGGCCAAGTTCGGGCTGTAGGGAGGTTGGGGCAGCGTTGCCACGTAGTGTTTTGCTAGAAACTCTCTCACTCTCAGCGACGCATGGCTCGGCGCATTGTTCTGGCTGGTGAAGAACCCAAGTGTTGGCGATCTCCGGGCGAACTCTATTCTTCAGCCGTTGAAGCAGTTCCACGTAATATGCAGCGTTGACCGTTTGTTCGGGCGGTACGAACTTCTTATGGACAACACCTTTACAGTCAAAGAAGACAATGGGTATCGATTTCATCTTCGATTTGCACATGCGAGCCTTTTTCGAGCCTTCTTCTTTGGTCCAGGAGACTTGGGAGTGTTCCACTCTGAGCTCTGTCTTTTCGTCTCCGGATCGTACTCAAAGACCCACGTTTCATCACCTGTTATCACTTTCTCCAAAAAAACAGGTTCACTCCTCACACGGTCCACAAGCTCACGAGAAATCGACACACGATTGTTTCTCTGTTCATCGGTCAAAACCTCAGGAACCAATTTGGCACAAACTTTCCGCATCTCCAATTTTTGCGTGATGATTACATGCACAATGAATTTCGCTAGTCCCACGTGCTCTGCTGCCAATCTAACACTCAGATGTCGGTCAAGAGTCCAAAACCACTTTCACCTTTTTCACATTGTCCGAAGTGTAAGACGTTGAAGGGCGCCCTGGGCGTGGCTCATCCTCGACGCTCTCTCTTCCCTCTGTGAATGTTTTGCGCCACCGAAACACTTGTGCTTACGATAAAGCATCCTTCCCGTAGGCTTTCTGTATCATAGCAAGCGTATCGGTTGCGGATTTTTCAAGTTTAACACAAAATTTTACCGTGTATCGCTGTTCAACACTCTTCTGCATTTTGAGCGTTACGCGACTCTCACACAACTGTCCACTTCACAAGCAATCCTCACACTGTAAAAGCTCAGAGCCAACTGGCGAGACATCGATAGTTTACCTAACATACCCCGCCACCCGTCAAGCCCGGAGACTCCGCCCTCCGGCCCTTCTGATTGGCGCAGGTTAAGTGGTCTTATTACTTTCCGGACAAACCTTCTATATTTATCGATGTTATCAAATCATTCACGCCGCCCCGGTGGCGCAGTGGTCTAAGCGATGGCCTCTGATCATTCGTCCGAACGGGGTCCGGGTTCGAATCCCGGTGAGGCATGGATGTTGTGTTTGTCTTTCGGCACTGGTTCTCTCCTTCCCTTCCCTTCCCTGGAACCAGTGACCCTAAATTAGGGACGGGAGACTGCTTATAGCCCATTGAGTTGCTCACGGTGGTCGTTAAACCTTCAATCAAAAAAAAAATCATTCACGAGATATGATGTCCATCACGAACATGTGACAATATCAAAAAATATCACATATCATTATAGTATTCAAATCATACTCAGTTCCATTCTCCTAATAACATCTGAAGATGGGTCTGTTGCAGGACCGAAAGTTCTAATGTTTACTGTATGAATTAATAATTACCTTCATCAAAACAAATCATTTAAACAGGCAAATGTGTTATTTTGAATCTGTTATTTAAATAAGGCCGTGTAAAGACGGTGTAAATCAACATGGGAAGTCAACGTAAAACACGACAGAACATTTAATTAGTTCTAAACATCCGACTGGAAACTTCTTTTATATTTCGATTCCATTTATGTCGAAGAGTATTTTAGTTATAGGTACTTTTTCAAGTTACGCATAAATTTTCCGCTAGGGGGCGTAAAAGAAAGTTACGTTTTCCTCCGTATCTCTTCTTCTAAAACTTCGATTTGAAAACTTTTCTCTTCAGCGGATACAAGTATTGATGGAAAATCTTTTGCATATAATCTCTAATTTTTGGTAAAGAACACTTTGGCCACCAGGAGACGTAAGTGTTAATTTTTGCTTCTGATGTACTTGCCATAAAATCTGAGCTTTTAAAATCTAGATTTAAATAATTCTTTCGTGGACCGATGCAACTCACGTCGACAAACCTTTTCGGAATATTTTCTTCTTAAAATAATACCTGGTTTCTACCCCTGGGGTCGTAGTGTATATCTTACTTTGGCAATATCTCTACTTCTAGGAGTCCGATTTGAAAAATTCCTTCTTTGTTGGATAGTGTTTCCGATGCGAAATGTTTTCCATATAAATTCAAAATTTTCAAGTAAATCATAGATATTACGCAAGGGAAGCAAACATAAATTGCGTTTTCTGCGTTATTTTTGCTTCTAAAACTCCGATTTAAAAATTCTTCCTGTATTGCATACAGCTCCTGATGAAAATGTTTTTCATAAAATTTCTAATATGTGGTAAAGAATGATTTGGCCACCAAGGGCCATAAGGGTTAATTTCTGCTTCTGATGTATTTGCAGCAAAATCTGAGCTTCTGAAAACTCGACTAAATAATGTTTTTCTTGGACCGATATCGCTCAAAGCGAAAATCCATTTGAGAACACTTTCTTTCTAAAATAATGCATGGTTTTCCCTCCAGGGAGCGTAGATGCATATCTTATATTTGTCCATATCTCTGCTTGAAAGAGTCCCATTTGAAAAATTATTTCTTTGTTGGAGAGCGTTTCCGCTGCGAAATGTTTCTCATATAAATTCAATTTTTTCTTAACGCACAAGTCTGCAACCAGAGGGCGTAAGCTCACGATTCCGTTTACAGACATATCAGCGGGATTAAAAACCCGATTGAAAAACTTTTTTTTCCGTCAGATACTATTGTTTTCCATACCGATTCCATTGACTTCGAATAGCTTTGATAAGTTGATTGCATGTGCAACTTCTGCTAGCAGGACTAGAAGAACTCTGGTACTGGTACCTTTCATAATGTCTGGAGTACATGTATCATCTCTTTCATACAATTTGGAGTAGAAATCTTTCACTCCTGTAGAAATTTCGCCTCTATTTCTTGTTTTCTCAGTGACTATGTCTTCTTTTCTCAGTGACATAATCTGTTTTCTTCCCTTACTGAGATGTTCCTTTGCTATATCTGTTTTCTTCATTTACTGAGATGTCCCTTTGCTATCTTTAGGCTTTGGTTGTTTTCAATTGCTTTCCTCACTAGTTCACAGTTGAATTTCCTTACGTCTTCAGTGATACTTTTTCATACTGTCTTGTAGTCATATATATCATGTCACTTAAGCCTCAGGGCATATCACAGCCTTTAAAACATTATACTATCTGTCCAAACAGAATTACTTAAATATATCATGTCACTTAAGCCTCAGGGCATATCACAGCCTTTAAAACATTATACTATCTGTCCAAACAGAATTACTTAAATATATCATGTCACTTAAGCCTCAGGGCATATCACAGCCTTTAAAACATTATACTATCTGTCCAAACAGAATTACTTAAATATATCATGTCACTTAAGCCTCAGGGCATATCACAGCCTTTAAAACATTATACTATCTGTCCAAACAGAATTACTTAAATATATCATGTCACTTAAGCCTCAGGGCATATCACAGCCTTTAAAACATTATACTATCTGTCCAAACAGAATTACTTAAATATATCATTTCACTTAGGCCTCAGGGCATATCACAGCCTTTAAAACATTATACTATCTGTCCAAACAGAATTACTTAACTGAGCATATAACTTACCAGATTTTACATATCCTAACACAAAAGGTAATAGAAATAAAATTTATTATATTACACGTTAGGAAGAAAAAAGGTATTATCTCACTAATATTTACCCCAGACGTTTTTAAAATCCTGACATTCCAAAGCTAAAATTACAGAGAGTATCTCACTTCAATTATCACTAAACTGCTCTACACCTACTACGGATTACCACATTTATACAGCGAATAATAATGATGTCCTAATAATAGTATTATAAACAAAATTTATGTATATATTATTTACACGGATTCTGTAATGTACTAAAATGAAATATATTACATTCGTTTTCCCCTCCTGCTGGAAATACAAAAAAATTAAATTGCACCTACATTTTGCTCAACTACACCTATGAGTCATTACACTATGATCACCTATGTAATAAGCTGTAGGACCCCTTCAGTCCGCAAAACAGCGGCCACTCGGCGCGGCATCTATTCCATGAGGTGGCCATACGTGTCCTGGGGTATCTGGTACCATAATGTCAACAGCAGGGCCCCCAGTTCCTGTACATTTCAGGGTGGTAGGGATTTAGCGAGAGCCCACTTTTCTAAGTCGAACCACAAATGTTCGCTTGGGTTCGTGTCAGGTGAATTTGGGGACCAGGGCAATAACAGAAAGTCACCAGCATGTTCCTCGAACCATTCCTTGACAATTCTGGCAGTGTGGCATGGCGCATTATCCTGCTGGTAATGGCCATTACCAGCAGGGAACACAGTTGCCACGAATGGGTGAACTTGGTCCGCAACGGTGTTCAGATACCTGACAGCTGTCAGTGATTGTGCTATTGGGATAATGGGGCCTAAAGTGTCCCAAGAAAACATCGCCCACAACGTAACACCGCCGCCAGCCTGTTTCCGCCAAACAGTCCATCCATGTGCCCATAGCCTCCATTGGTAATCGACGTATTCGCCCTCGGACGTCTACTAATGCATCAGGAATCTTGATTCGTCAGACCAGGCCACTTTCTTCCAATCATCCACGATCCGATCTCGATTAACTTGGGTCCATTTCATGCATTGTTGACAATGACGTGCAGTGAGCACGAGAACCCGGCTGTGTCTTCGGCTACGCAGGCCCATTCGCAGAAATCAGCGGTGAACTGTGTGCTGTGACACATTGCCCTGATCACCACTGTTGTAGCTGCCGGTGATTTGTCGCACTGTGGCGCTGCGGTCGCGGTGAACAATGCGCCACAGTCTCCGCTCCCCTCTGGTATTAATGAGCAGCGGACGGCACACGGCTGGACAACGGTTCGTCGTTTGGCGATCTTTGCACCAGTTTTGATACGTACTCACTACAGCGGCACTTGAACAACCCACAAGCAGCGCCGTTTCCGAGATCGTGGTTCCGAGGAGCCATGCAATCACAATTTGTCTTTTATCAAACTCCAATAAATCGGCAGCTTTTCCCATTCTGACTCCGAACACTCTACTAACCGAAAGCCGGTCCTCGGGTTGTATATATACTGCTCTGTGAACTTCACCTGTCCCACCGTTCGGTCTCCAAGCGCACTCATTTTTCTACGCTGAGGGTGGTCATAATGTAATGACTAATCGGTGTATACACATGTTGCGCAAGTTAACACTCCAACTCTAGCTGGAAAAAACGAAAGAAGAAGTTTAGCTTTTGCCAAAATTCTTGACCATGGAGCAAGTGAAAATGAGTTGTTAAACTACAAAGGGGAAGAAAAAAATAAGAGAGAGAAAGATTTTCCTTTGACCCAGTACTAAAGTTTACCCTAGGGAGGAAATATTGAGTTTGGGAAAAACAAAAATCATTCAAGGTAGAATCGTCTCCCTTCCCCGAACTGATCTCAATTTTTTTCTGCAAAGTTCTCATGAATATGCGTTCATATGTAAATGGCAATTTGAGACAGTGATCACGTGTCTGAAAATCCCAGCGACATATCAGAGCCAGTATTTCTACAAACAGATGCTGGTGACTCTGAGGGAACGATTGAGAAGAAAGAGGCCAGATCTGCAGAAAACGGCTTCGTCATTCACCAGCACGACGCGCGAGATTATTCAGCGCTCTCAGTGAAGTAATAGGTAGTACGATCAAAACGCTCCGAGACTAGGTCCGTAGCGCGTCAACAGATGAGAGTACGCGGATGCGCTAGCAGCGATCGATGGTAGTGATCTTCATGAGTCATTGTGCTGAGTGGCGTCGTTCTGTGAACATCGGGAGCTCTTCTACACAATATTTGGTGACCACGTGCAGAACACAGCTGCGAATTCGGTATGGACTAAAATCTAGAGCAGCGAGCGAACACCAAATTCTTCGTCAAACTCGGCAAATCGGGAACCAACGTTCCTGTCGCGTGTCTTCACTGGGGACGAGACTTGGGTCTACGGTTAACGACCCGGAGACCAAAAACAGTCGTCACAGTGGAAAAGCCCGGCATCTCCACGACCGAAGAAGGCCGGACAGGTCCGGAGCTCAACCAAAAGCATTCTCATCGTGTTCTTCGACATTTGTGGGGTTCTTCACCGTGAATTCATCCCCCAGGACTCGACCGTCACCGTCCTTTTTTCTGCAACGTTCTGCGGCGTCTTAGAGAAGACATTCTTCGCTAACGACCTGAAATGTGGCGCAGGGGCGATGCGATTTCCTGCTCCATCACGACAATGCAGCAGCTCACAGAGCGTTAGCAACACGCCAGTTTTACACCCGCAACAGCATGACTACCCTTCCTCACCCACCTTACTCGCCAGATTTGACCCCCTGCGGCTTCTTTCTGTTCCCGAAGATAAAGCTGCAGCTCGGGGGCTGCCGTTTTGAAACCGTGGACAAAATCCAGCGCAAATCGCAGACGGTGCTTGACACGATTCACGAACAGGACTTCCAGGGAGGTTTCGAACAGTAGCAAGAACGCTGGCAGTGGTGTATCGCTGCGCAAGGAGACTACTTTGAGGGAGATCATAGCCAGACGTAAGTACTTTGTTGTATATCGGCCTAGTCTCGGAACTTTTTGATGACCTCGTATTTAGCCAAGAAGCCCATCACAGTGCTTGAACATCCGGCCTACTCGCCAGATTTTTCTGTGACTTTTCCCTAAAGTCAAATCTGTACTCGAGGGGATCTGTTCTGAGTAGTTACTCTAATGAAGAAGAGAACGACTAAGCTTCTCAAGGGGATCACACCAGATGAGTTCCGGCACTGCTTTGCCTAATGGAAGATGAGAATGCAGCCACGTGTTGATTCGAAAGAGGAGTATATCGAAAGGGGATCAGAGTTAAAAATGTAAGTTTCATATTCATCTAAAGTTATTATATATATAATAATAATAATTTTAGGTGAATATGAAACTATTTCTTTTCGTATTGCTAAAGTTTTGTCTACTGAGTGTATTACTATAAATTATATCTCGTTATTTAATATCCATAATAGGGGATTCTGATAAGTTCTCGGCCTCACCAAGAAGGAAATGGCCTAGAGCCATGAAACTTACAGACTATTCCACATATTCATCCCGAAGTTCAACACACTTGCCACAGCGTTTCTAGAGTTTCTTTAATCCTTCCAAAACATTCTGAAGTCTGATCACTCAAATACTGCTCTGATGATATCACCTCCAAATCATTCGGAAAATTTCAAACTTTTTTTAAGGTTTGGGAACAGGAAATAGTCCTATGGAGCAAGGTCTGGTGAGTAAGATGGATGGTCTATACACTTAAACCCCAGATCCTTCAAAACATGCGTTGTCTTGCCAGCTTTGCGAGCCAGCGCATTGTTCTGCAAAAACAGAAATCCTTTCCTCAGTTCTCTTCACCTTTTTTCCTTCAAAGCCTGCTTCAATCGGCCCAGCAAGTTGTAATGGTATTCAGAATTTATTATTTGGCCCTTCGGGAGATAGTCAGTAACACGCATTCCGAATCCCCCCAAAAAACGTTGTCATGACCTTTCCTGCAGACATCTGAATCTTGAACTTCTTTGGCGTGAAGAACGCAAATGCCGCCACTGCAAGGACTGTTGTTTCGTCTCTGGATCGCAGTGATGTAACCACGTTTCATCAACAATGACAAGTCGCTGCAAAAAATTATCAGTAGATCGCTCAAAATGCTACAAAACCAATTTGGAAGTGTGCACTCGTTTTCTTTTCTCATCGGCGTTTAAACATTTGGGCACCCACTTCGCTGACATCTGCTGCAAATCCAAGTGCTCATGAATTATGAACGCAACACGTTCCCTGGATATCTCCAGTGTCTCTCTTGGTTTTAGCCGAGATTTGCCAATCTGACAAAATCGAGTCATGAACACGATCAACAATTTCGGGTGTTGTCACGGTTGAAGGCCTCTCAGATCTTGCTGAACCTTGGGTCTCAAAGTCTCCACGCTGAAAGTTGGCACACCATTTCTTTTCACAGTGGAATATGAAGGGCACTTGGCACTTAATGTTTGTCTCATACACTCATAGATTTTCTTTGCAATTTTCTTCAACAGGAACAAGAATTTCAAGACAGCCCGGAGTTCCACATTCAAAAATTCAACACTTTGCAATGACATGATTCAGTTCAGGACGTCAAACCTCTACAAAAAAAAAAAAAGGCAATTAGTAAGAAAATTGGCATTGTGCAATACAATACAAAATAACACTCTTTCGAGCTGCAGTGACAAAATAATGCTACAATTATAGGAAGTGGGTTAGGCTGAGAACTTTTCAGCATCCTCGTACCTCATATATTTGATATTCACCATATTTATTCCAAAAACAGTTCAGCCGCTCTGATGGCACAGTTTAAAAATTTGCTTTAATAAATCAAAAGGAACGGTACAGGTGAATGAACAACATAATTCAAGAATAAGTCACAATGACTATGTCATACACAATGCTGCAAACGTAGCAAAGAAGAATATGCGTGGAAAGAAGGACAAATCAGTCAGCAGAGGAAGGAGTCAAACGTCTCAACATAAGGCGAAGAGTCCGCGAATGAGGCATCAGCGCCACCAGGTGGAGAATGAGCAGCAACAACAAAAAACCGGCAACAACGCCGGCTGAAACAAAGCAGCCAAGGGCGGAGAGAATCAGTGGTCTTGTTACCAGCAACAAGAGCCCTACGGTAAGAACAAAAGTGATAACAGAGTTCTTAGAGTTGCTGGTTCGAAGTGCAGTTCTTAACACAAGTCTTGATCACATGCCGATTAGAAGGTGCATAAATAATGCTGTGAACATCAACAAGAGAAAGTGGCACAAGGGGCAATGAAGAATCCGCCAGGAGACTGGCGACCTGGTCAAAAGAGAGATGAAGACACTTCGAAGAATCCGTGTCGGGGTAACAGAAGCGGGCTGTGTGGCGGGCCCGGAAGGCGTTGAATGCGGACGCAACTGTCGAGGGGACGGTGGAGGGAGGCAAGACGGAGTTTCTTGGCGGACGAAGAAGCAAGGCGAGGAGACTTCCGACGGACAGCATCAACGTCAGCAGCGAGAACCTGGTAGCGGAGCGAGGAGTCAGTGGCATCAGAATCAGAGTACTGAGATGGAGCACCAGACAGAAGCCAAAATTCCTGGAGAACACGTGTGGATACTGGATCAGAAGGTGCAGGAGGAGGGACGGACCCAGTACTGGACACAGGCGGTGTAAGAACATCCCCTGGAACCGGAGACACCGCGGCAGGAGCAACAGACGTGGAACACATGGTCGGAGTAGCAGAAGTATGAGTAATCGTGTATGGACAAGTGGCACCCAGATGTCTAGGAGCCAAACAGAGGTCACAGTAAAGAGCGGTGAGAACATCAATACGCCGGAAGTGGTCACCACAGAGCACCTTCAAAGCAGTGGGACATTGGAGAACAGTATCAGCAGAGGGAAAGACAACTCTCGCTTGTCGACGAAAAGCACCAATGGAGCGATCCTGTGGATCACGGGGGGCCGCCGGAGATGTAGTAATTGCGTCAACAACCCTACCAAATAGAGATAAGGCAGAGTGGAACACAGCATTGGAGATCTCGGGAGGCACCGGATACAGCGAAACCAGCAAGGGACGATGGGCAACAGGCTCAGGAACAAGATGGCGGCCGCCGATCGTAATACCTTTCGATAAAACAGTCCGGGCATAATGCACTGTGGTAAAATACATAAGATCTGTTCTTGGTTCACTGAGTGATGGCGCCAGGATGGAGCAACATCTTCAGCGCATTGCAGTACGTCTTGAGGGGTGTGTTCGGCAGAGCTTCAATGCAGACACCTTTCTCTAGTGTAGAATAGAGTTCAAGTCCAGTGGTGGAATCCACAGGAATATCAACGATGATCTCATTACCATCGCGTCGAGCGTAGGAGCGCAGAGAGACCGAAAAAGAAAGGGCAGAAGTCATTGCAGCTCCAGAAGTGACGTCGAGTAGGTGAGGGCAGAGAGATGACGCTACAGGGAAGGCGAAGCATCAACGGCAGCCGTCACATCCATGGCATCTTCACCAGGAACATCCTATGAGCGCGTGACAGAGCAGGAAGAGAGCACAGACGAAGCGCTGTGGAATTTTTTTTATTGTTATTGGGGTTTAGCGATTACCATGAGCAACTCAGTGGGATATAAAGTTCCCGTCTCAAATTTAGGGCCACTGGTTACAGGGAAGGTAAGAACCAGTGCTGTAAGACAAACACAACATCCATGCCTCACCGGGATTCGAACCCGGACCCAACTCGGATGAATGATCATAAGCCATTGCGCCACCGTGGCGGCTGCTCTGGAAATCAGAAAGTTGTCACGGGAGGAAGACGAGGCAACGCTGACAGCAGCAGCGGCAGCATGGGAGCGCACGGCAGCAACGCCAGGAGAAAAAAGTAGCCTGAGTCCCGGTGACGTGGCAGAAGAACCTTGGAAAGCAGAAGAAGGTGCACAGGAAACCGATGAAACAGCGCCAGCAGCATCAGCAGCAACAAAGGAGGGCACCGCAGCAGTGCAAGGAAAAAAATAAGAAGTAGCTGGAGTACCGGTGACGTGAGCTGAAGAGACGTCAACACTGGAAGCCGCCATGTTTAATGGCGGACGGGAACTGATAATGTATATTTTGAATAACTTATCAACGTTTATTCACAATTAAATGTTTTATTAACATTGACTATAGTTTCGCAGAGCATTTGGCTTGGAACTGATAAGCCGACCGGCTCGGTCAGAAAGTAAGCAAACTGATACAAGAACGGAAAACAAGCGCTCACTCAATTGGAAAGTACATCAAAAGAACTAGGATACCTTTAACCTCAACGTAAACAGAAACTAAGCCGGTAAGGAGCACTGGAATAATGACACGGAGCACGTACCAACGTGACCTCTGAGCAAGGCGGTGGTGCAGTGGTCTGAGCACTGACTTCTGATCATTCGTCTGAAATGGATTCGGGTTCGAATCCCGGTGAGGCATGGGCGTTGTGTTTGTCTTACGGAACTGGATCTCTCCCTTTCCTGGATCCAGTGACCCTAAATTAAGCATGGGAGACTGCGTATACCCCATCGAGTTGCTCACGGTGGTCGTTAAACCTCCAATCCATAAAAAAGTTGAAAACAAAATCATTTGGCAACTCCGATGATCTAGGGGTCAGAGGCGCTAACTACTGGCTAATAGTCAGAGTTGAGCTTGGGCTCCGTGTTCGTTCAATTGCGTGGCTTTATCTCTTCCTTAGTAAAAAATATTCCCAGATTACCGACGACAGCAGCACATTATAGCTTTAGGGTAATCGTGTGCATTGTTAACGTCATTTCCTTCTTTAAAAGATAGCAGCCGCCACGTTACCGCAGTAGTCTAAGCCAGGGGTCGGCAAACACATTGTGAGAGTAAATATTTTAGGCTTTGTGGGTCAAAAGGCAAACTCGAGGATATTTATGTAGGTATTTTCTTTCTTGTTATTTAAGTAGGTAGGCCTGCTTAAATAACAAAAAAAAAAAAAAACACGTTTTCACAAATGTATTGAACAAAATGTAACGTAATAATAATAATAATAATAATAAGTAGACTGGAAAAAGACTGCCGCCCCGGTGGCGCAGTGGTCTAAGGCGTTGGCCGCTGATCATTCGTCCGTAAGGAATCCGGGTTCGAATCCCGGTCTGGCATGGATGTTGTGTTTGCCTTACGGCACTGGCTCTCTCCCTTCCCTGGAACCAGTGACCCTAAATTAGGAACGGGCGACTGCTTATAGCCCATTGTGTTGCTCACGGTGGTCGTTAAACCTCCAATCAAAAAACAAGAAAAAAGACTACAAATGTTTTAAATATAGGTCTACTAACTAGCAGAATTGAATTGCATTTTTGGGGATAACATTTCACTAAATTGGAGTTCAAAGTTAATAAATACTCCCTATCACCAAAATTAATATCAAATGTTCATCTGTTAATGCTGACCTGTATTGCGATTTTATGTATTATACCTTTGAAAATGTCTTTTGACGTAGGTATGTGCTGCCAAATACAGATATACAGACTGTAAATCCCCGAGCATGTGATATTAGCTGTCCATATTCATCGCTCGGAAAACATTTATAAAATTCAGTTAGATTCTCTTCTTGAAATTTGCCTTTTAGCATGTCATCACTTTGCAGAATAATCACTTCCCATTGAAGGTTAGGTGGAAGCTTCTCAATTGTGCAGTCGAATGGATTTTGAAATATGCAAATGTCTTCTGCACTTGCATCAAGATTCGAAAAACTCCGCTGAAACTTTAGTTTGATAGTTTGAGCTCAGAAAATATATCCGCCGTAAATTTGAATAAATCGCCTTGTGATGAAATATTCCGTTTTAAAGTTTCCAATTTTTCTGATCTTTGCTTTCCTGTGAGTTGTGAGTATTGTGTCGAGTGCTTAGTCTGGTAATGACAACGTATATTGTCATTACTAGACATTTTTTTTTTCTTTTTTTGGATTGGAGGTTTAAAGACTACCGTGAACAACTCGATGGAGTATACGCAGTCTTTTAAAACAGCTATAGCGTCATTGCACAATAAACACAATGCTTTGTTATCTAATTCGGAAACAAAATTATTCACACTCCACCTGCCTTATAAGTACGACATTCGAAGTCCATTTTTCTCTTCTTTTCTGGTTTTGACAGTAACATGATGGATATTCAAGGGTAATCAAACGAGAACAAAATGTCGCAGAACAGCAATACACGTGGCACTGAAAACGCTGCCGAATTTTAACTGCCTAGCGTCACAGCAGATGACACCGACTGCGAAGCTATAGGAGCGTTACATACGGTCGTATCTCGTAACTCCTGAAATGGGCTGTCGGCCGTTCCGTTATAACGCGTACTTTGACATTTTAAAGACTTTGAAATTTTAAAGAATTTGAAAATGTAAAATACATTCTTAGAGCTCGCGGGCCGTACAAAAAGATTCTACGGGCCGGAGGGCCGTAGTTTGCCGACCCCTGGTCTAAGCGATAGCTTCTAATCATTCGTCCGAAATGGGTCCGGGTTCGCATCCACGGTGAGGCATGGGTGTTGTGTTTGCCTTACGGCACTCTCCCTCTCCTGGAACCAGTGGCCCTAAATTAGGGACGGGGGACTGCTTATGTCCCACTGAGTTGCTCACGATGGTGGTTTAAACCCCAAAGAAAAAAAATAGCTGGTACTGAAAGAAAGCTCGGCAATTTCACATATTGGTTAATCAAGTATGCGCCATTAATGAATTTAATTAATTGTACTCAGAATCAGAAGAAATATCTCCTCTCTGGTCGAAAGGATCCCATTTATATATTGAAGCCTCTATTATTCGTGGAGATGAACAGAACATAATCTAAATTTAAATATTTTATTCTAATGTTTTTCCATTACATACCTCAAAGTTTCAGTCATTTAATATGGAGCATGTCGAGAATTTTTAAAATTGGTTACAAACTATCTGCAGCCTCAGCAATGTCTGACATATGTCATAGTGAAAAAAAAACTACATAGGAAACCAAATTAATATTCATACTGTCATGGTAGAAAAGGTTCGAGAGAGGAAAATCAAAATTGAAGACGATGAAAGATTGCTTGCATAGGGAGGTTAAAATCAAGCAGTAATTGTTGAAGGGTGTTTATGATGCTGTTAGCTGTCTGTCGATTTGAGTTGCGTACGTTTCCCATCTCTTTCATTAACATTAATGAGCTCATACTAACGCATAAATTTATTTTATTAATCAATTTTTCGTGAATTTTATAGCTCGATTTGACTTAACTCTGGTCGTGCTTTGTTTCTTAATTTTTACTGGAAATTTACGACTGTTAGATTAAACTTCTGAGCTAATAAAACACTGTAGAAAAAATCCCTATGGTAAGGAGGCCTGTGTAATGCAATCATAATTTCAAGGAACAGATTTTTCCCCCGTTTATAGCTGGCAATTTTTTTCTCCATATGTTCGCTTTATCAAAATAAACTCCAGTCTCTTCAGCCTGCTTTCGCAAAAAAACAAAAAACAAAAAAACAATCACCTGTCATTTTATTCGATGCATTCTAAAGACGCGAACTTTATTTGACGTAAAAAACAAGAAAGATGCCACCGAATTTTCGGGTGTAATGAGCACGTCTTTTGAATCCGTTCTAAAACAAATAAAATTTATCGAAGCTATCCAAGGTCGATGTAACCGGCATTGAAAACAATAGTATCTGATGGAAGAAAGAAGTTTCTTAATCGGGTTTTCAGACCCACCGATATTGCTGTAAACGGAATCGTGAACTTACGCCCTCTGGTTACAGGCTTGCGCGTTAAGAAATTTTTGAATTTATATGAGAAACATTTCGCAGCGGAATGTCATGGCGAAAATTTTAACCTCTGTTGAATTTCAGAAAGACCTGATCAATCTTTCTGTTGGTTTATCAGGGATTAATTAATGCAAAATTTTCTCTCATGACATACGTTAGAAGAAAATTCCTATTTGAAAGGAAAAGGAATTCGTGCGCAAAATTCGCTTGTCTTAATCACAACCAGAAAAACAAAATTTCATGTTAAAAAAAAAAAAAAAAAAGAAAAAGAGAATAATATTTGATTTAACTGACTTTGGGGTTTTGGAAATAATTATTTTATCTGTTCTTTTATCGCGATAGGAAAAGGCGAGTAGGTGTGCAGCTCACAGAATCAAAATTAATTTTACTTTCACATCACGGAATGAGGAAAAAAGCGCTTCTGAAAAAAAAAAAAAGTTGTGAGAAAAGGGAATCTTCTTTCAGATCGGCCATTTTAAGGGTTCGGTAGAAGTCGCTCAGAAAATGTTGCAGTAGTGCTTCTTGGGTTGTCGTTGTTCTATTTCTGGGACAAGGTCACAGCCGCACATAGGAAGTTACTGGGTGCCTACGTGTGAAGGTCAAGAGTTCCTCTCCCCCGGCTGACCGAGGATGCCATGTGCCTGGTAAATTTTTTTTTTTTCTCGTTGAGAGTGCTGGACGCTGCAACGATGCTGCCTGAGTGAAGGTCAGAGGTCACTCGAGGCGTGGGAGAGAAATTCCTTTGGGAAGCCGTTGGTTACTAGGGTGAGAGTCTTGTCCAATGGGGAGACGGCTAAAAGGTCAAAGTTTGCTAAGAGCCGTTGCGATTTCTCACAGAAACGGTTTGATATTTTTGAGGAACGGAGTGAAAATTTTACTCTCCCGTCGCCTTTTTGGCGGGAGGGGTGGAGACCAACCTTATTATCTCATGTACCGGAGATGTATGTTCTCTGATGCACTCCAGCTTCAGGGGAAAAAGAGAGGGCTTAGCTGAGAAAGGCAACGCTACTGCCCACCTACAAGTTGAGGACCTGAAGTGTTTTTTTTTACCACCACTTTCTTCGTTTGGGGATCAGACGACTCCTGGTCGAAAAATAATGAAAAAAAAACTAGCAGGGGAGATTGATAAAAAATTATCCCTCGGTTGATGCCCTAGGAAGAGACACACCTACAGGAGACTCAGGCAAGTTCCTCCTGGCACTGGAAGTTATGGCAACGCCATTATGGAGCCGTGTGAACAACATCGACTACGGTAGCTGTGAATCGTCGAGCCTGGCCCACTGCCTGACTGAAGAAAACATAAAAGGGGTCCGCCGTCAAAGGGAGAGAAATTCCCAAGGGCTGTTCTGCTTCCTAGATTTTTGGCTATGCCCGCTGGGTCAACAGTAAGAAAAGCAATTCAACCGGGACAGTGTGACGAGAGGACTTTCCTTAATTTTTAACTTTGGCAGTGAAATATATTTTTTTCATCGGTTAGCTTGTCAAGAGTTGTTCCTGCCTAGCCCAAAAGGTAAATTCTTTCTTGATTTTTTTTGTATTATGTTGTGACCGCTGTGGAATTGTTGAACGAGTGGGTCAGCATTGTGCAATGGAATTTGTGGTTTAGCTAAAGTTTCTTTTTTGAGGTTAGCTGGGTGTAGGACAGATGTCCCCATATTGGTGTCATGTCTGCTATTTTAGCAACTCCCCAGGCCAGTAAATTTTATTGCATCCGAAAAATTTGGCTTAATTTTTGAGCACAGCGAATTTTGGTGCATCCATTATAGTTTAGTTGGGCATGTGATAATTGAAAAGCAGTGTTATTGTGATGCCGTGTGTGATAAAATAATTGTAAACCTTTCTCTCTAGCCTTTTACAACGTTGAGTTATTTTTTTTTATGAGTGAAGATAAATTATAGGATGATTTATATTGGGATTTTGGGAGCATAATGTGATGCGTAACATCACAGCCTCTCCTTGACAAATGTCAACCCCGCCTTCTCGTGGTGTATCCTGTTCCCACTAAAGGGGCTCTGACGACCGCCCATAGCGGTATAACTATACCATCGGGATCAGAGGAATTGCTATCCCACACTCACCAACCCGCTTGGCCAGCGTGGTGAGTTATGGCCAAACACCTCCAAAATGACTCTACAACTTAAATCTTGGCCCTCAGTCTCCGGCAGCTGGAATGTACCTGGCCAAGGCAGCGGCCAGTGCGACATGAAGGCAGAGGGTGCTAAGAATCCCCGAAGGACCGGACTAGGCTGCCATTTGATGCTGACCTTGGCTACCTACAACGGACGCTCCCTATCTTCTGATTCAAGGCTTCTTGAATTGGAAGAGGAACTACAAAGGATCAAGTGGGATATCGTCGGGCTAAGTGAGGTAAGGAGAAAAACAGAAGATCTCATCCAACTGAAAAGTGGACATCTCTTCTATTATCGTGGGACAGATACTGGCAGAACTAGTGGTGTTGGATTTATAATAAACAAGAAACTGAAGGATAAAGTGGTAGAAGTTGAAAGTTCCTCTGACAGAGCTGCATGACTCGTTATCCAACTATCGAGAAGACACCAGGCTCAGATTATTCAAACTTATGCACCCACCACAAGTCATCCTGAAGAAGAAATTGAAGAATTTTATGAGGAAATTCGTCATCTAAATAATAAAGGTAAGCAGCACTTGAAGATAATTATGGGAGATTTCAATGCAAAAATAGGGCAACGGCAACAGAATGAAACTTCAGTAGGTAAATTCGGTCACGGCAACAGAAACCAGCGTGGAAATAATCTCGTAGAGTTTGCAGAGGCAGAAGGGTTTTTCATCTTGAACTCCTTTTTCAAGAAAAAGCCACACAGGAAATGGACATGGAGACATCCAATTGGGACGACAAGTGAAATTGATTTTATTATGTGTAACAAAAAATTCGTCATCGAAGACTGCAGTGTGCTGAACAAGTTCAACACAGGTAGTGACCATAGATTGGTGAGATGTAAGATGCACCTCAACACTAAACTGGAACGTGGGAAGCTCATAAGACAAACAAAATGTATTGACATAACCAACCTTAAAAAACACCATAATACTTTCAAGTTGGAACTGAAGAACATATTCTCTGCTTTAGAAGGCCTAACATCGGAAGAAGTGGATATTTCGGAAGTTAACAGAAAAGTAACCAAAGCTCTAATGGAAACAGCAACAAAATTAGCTGGGTCTAAGAACAAGTTGCATGTGAACAAATTATCAGGAAAAACCAAAATGTTGATGCAAAAAAGAAGAGAGATGAGGACAACTAAAGTAGATGTGACTTCCAAAGTGGAATATATAGAGCTATGCAAGACAACACGAAAAAGTATCACTGAAGACGTAAGGAAAGTCAACTGTGAGCTAGTGAGGAAAGCAATTGAAAACAACCAAAGCCTAAAGATAGCAAAGGGACATCTCAGTAAGGGAAGAAAACAGATTATGGCTCTGAGAAAAGAAGATGGTTCTATAACAAGAAATAGAGGCGAAATTTTGACAAGAGTGAAAGATTTCTACTCCAAATTATATGAAAGGGATGATACATGTACTCCAGACATCATGAAAGGTACCAGAGTTCTTCCAGTCCTCCCAGCAGAAGTTGCTCATGCAATCAAGAACATAAAGCGAGGGAAAGCTCCAGGAGAAGATGGAATTACTATAGACATCATACAAGAAGCAAGTGGAGAAATTGAAACAGTACTCGCTCAAATTTTCACTCGATGCCTTAATGAAGGGAAGATTCCTGAGGATTGGAACAATGCTACAATGATCCTGCTACATGAAAAAGGTGACATTGAGGATCTCAGGAACTACAGACCTATCAGCCTCCTATCAGTGGTTTATAAAATCTTCACTAAAGTTCTTTCACACCGCTTGAAGGTAACACTGGACATGGCTCAACCGAGAGAACAAGCTGGATTCAGGAGTGGCTACAGCACAATAGATCATATCCACGTACTGAGAGAACTGATTGAAAGAGCGAGGGAATATGAACTTCCATTGTGCATGGCTTTTATCGATTATGAAAAAGCCTTTGATTCGGTGAAACCATCAGCAGTTACCACGGCTCTGAAATCCTGCGGTATTGAAGATGCATACATTAATATTATTAATAACATCTATGAAAATGCAAGTGCAAAGATTCTGCTGTTTGAAAATACAACACACATAAAAATTGGAAAGGGAGTGAGACAAGGTGACACCATATCTCCGAAGCTCTTTAATGCCACATTGGAAAATGTCTTTCAATCACTGAACTGGGATAACAAAGGGATAAAGATTAATGGAGATTATCTAACCCACCTTCGTTTTGCTGATGACGTAGTCATTTTTGCAACTACCCCATCAGAGCTGCAGAGTATGATCCAGGAACTTGCTGACAAGAGTAAAGAAGTGGGATTAAAAATGAACTTTCAGAAGACAAAAGTGATGTTCAATGCTTTTACAAGAAATGAAGATTTATCGATTGATGGAGAAAAACTGGAGATAACAGATACGTATGTTTATCTTGGACAGCAGATATCAAGTGAGGGTCACATTGATGAAGAAATTAATCGGCGTACAAAACTTGCCTGGAGAGCTTTTGGAAGAAACAGCATAATTTTCAAGAGCAATATGCCATTATGTCTTAAAAGAAAAGTGTTTGATCAATGCATCCTTCCAGTGCTTACGTATGGTGCAGAGACGTGGACCTTAACTAAAAGAGACATACAAAAGCTGCAGACAACTCAAAGAAGCATGGAGAGGTGCATGCTTGGTATAACCAGGAGAGATAAGAAGAGAAACTCGTGGATCCGAAAAATGACGAGAGTGGAAGACATCATGATCAGAGTTAAATCCCTGAAATGGCAATGGGCTGGACATACTGCCAGAAGGACAGACCATAGATGGACAGCCGAAATTTTAGATTGGATTCCAAGGGACAGGAAAAGACCCAGAAAAAGACCACATGGGAGATGGGTGGATGAAATTCGTAAATATGCGGGAGTGACATGGAGGAGACTGGCACAAGACAGACCGTTGTGGAGGAAACTTGGGGAGACCTTCGTCCAGCAGTGGATTGATAATGGTTGACAATGATGATGATGTATAGTGTGATGAAATTGGAAACCTAAAGTGCTGTTTACATTCTTGGAGTGTTGAGTGTCGAAATTAAGATTGTTGGTGTGTTATTTTGAGGACCAGTATTTTGCATGCTCCAGATGAGTGTTAATCTCCCATTTGAAAGGGGTGATCTTAGGGCAAGCCTGAGAACTTGCCCTAAGGCAGAGGGCTCTGAGTAGGGAATTTTCACCAGGATGCGATATATGCAAAATAGAAGTTCAGGTATTTGGGTTCTCAAGTTTAGTATTTCACAAAAAGAATGAACATCATGGGTTGAGAAGACACACTTTTGCTCACCAGTTCCAGTATTAATTGTTCTTTTCTTTGGCCTAAGTTTTCTTGTTTTTACTAAAAGGTTAAGAGTCTAAATGTAATTTTAATTTTCAATAAGGTGAAAATATTTAGTACGTTATGTAAATGGTCAGTGTTATTGTCTGCAGTGCGACCTGCTCATTGCCATGGTACAGAAGAATTTCCTTGCTTAGTGATTTTTCCTGGGATTTGGATGTAGTGTGAGATAACTGATTTTTCCTGGGATATATGTGGATATTGTGATTTTGGATTTCTTGGGATATATAGAGATAAGTGATTTTTCCTGGGATATATGTGGATATTGTGATTTTGGATTTCTTGGGATATATAGAGATAAGTGATTTTTCCTGGGATATATGTGGATATTGTGATTTTGGATTTCTTGGGATATAGAGAGATTTGTGATTTTTCCTGGGATATAGTTGTGTTAGTTCTGGGCCGGATGTGCCTGGAGTATTTTGGGTTGAAGTACGACAGGCTCTTGCAGGCGTGGTTGATCAAGGTGGGATTGTGCATTGGTTCGAAAAGGGGGAGCCTTGAGGACGTGGTTTTGGGGGGGGAAACTTGTCTTCAACCCCCCAGTAGTTTCGCTGCCCACGGAGATATGTACTGCCAGCGACGGTCGGTCGGGCGTTGCTTTAATGGATGTTGCGAGATCATATTAGAGGAAATTCTGTACCTGATGATGTGTCGCACTTGGAATTTTTTTCCCTTTCCCTTTGCTTAGGCTGAAATTTGATTCACGACCCAATTTGACGCCTTCAGCCTGACTAGTATTTTCTTCTTGTGTTGGTTCTCAAAACCCAGGGTAGTGTCTGAACTGAGAGTATTTGCCTCACCGCTACCTCAGTAATTCACTGCAGGTGTGAAATTTAAGTTTTGTTTGGTGTGATTTAAAGTATCTAAATTAATTTGTTTATGATATGCTCTAGTGCTAGGGATGTAAATTCTAAATTCTGGTTGTTAGTGTTAGTGAACATGATATTTAGTTTGGAAATTTAGTTAATTGGTATTTTGAGCTTTTGTTTACAGTATAGAGTTATTAAGTATCTTGAGCTATTATTTGAAATGCAGAGTGATGTGATTTTTATGAGCAAGCTAGTGCAAGAAGGTTGTTTGAATTTCTGAATTATGTTGATGATGTTATGAATAGTGATAATTTTTAAGTTAGTTAGTGAGGTTTCTTTATGAGTGAAGTAGGTTCATTCAGTGTAGTTTCTATAGGTTATGTAATGTTAATTAATGCTTGTGCTCAGTGCAGATTCTGTTTTGAGGATAATTTACTTGGTTTGTTTACTTGCAGATAGTAGATTTGTTAATGTATAATTTGTGGCTTTTATTATAACTGTAAATTTAATTGAAGTCTTTGAAGCTGGTTTGGGGAGATTGCGGAGTTTACTGAGGTTGTTCAGGTGCGGTAAATTTAAATCAACAAGTGTAAAATTGTAAATTTGTCATTGAGCTAATTAGGTAAGGGAGAAGAGAGTACGTTTCAAAAGAACCGAACTTGTCCACCTTGTGGAATTAAAAAAAAAAAATAAAAGAATCCAGTATTTTCTTTGTGTAAATTATGTGAATCGTAGTATAATTTGGGATGCATAAAGTCAATGCCTGGTGTTCAAACCACCTGTGTTGAAATATGTCAAGTTGCGCTGTTCATAAGGCCAGTGGCCAAATAGAAAAAAAAATTGAGATTGTGTTTTTATACTGCTGTGTGTAAGCAAAAAAAAAAAAAAAAAAAAAAAAGAAATACCACAGCTGATTGTCCACTAAATTACCTTGTTAAGTTTTTTAAAGAAAATATATGCAGTAGCCTTTCAAAAAAATCCAAAAATAGTGTGTGAAAAATTTTGTGTGCTGTTGTCTTCCATGACTTGGTCCCATGTATTCAACTTAGCTTGACTAAGGTTATCGATCCGAATCCTGGTATTGTAAGGTATTTCATAACTGCAATTTTTGTCCTGTCCTTTTAAATTGACTTTCACAGCCTCCACAAGTTGTTATTGAACGAGTACATTTTATCCCATGACTTATAGTGACACATTTTCATACACATGCAACAATATTCACTTATTTTTGCACTTTCAGATGACTCAACTCTGCGTGAACACAAACAACGCAAACTTTTCAATAACTGCTTTTGGAATGTAAATTTTTAGATGCATTTTTGTTTAGGATGTTCATGGCCTTCTAATACTTAGAAAATATTTTTGTTTCAAAATGCATCTACCCATCTCCCAAAGTTAAATTTTAGTCTAAATTCAAAATTTTCCTTCAGGTTTAATTTTGGCTATCTATTATAATAACCTTATATAACGTGGCTAAGATTACCGCCACAACAGGAAACGCTCTCCTACAAACAAAGAATTTTTCAAATGGGACTCTTCGAAGCAGAGATATCGACAAATATGAAATATGCATCTACGCCCCCTGGTGGGAAAACCATGCATTATTTTAGGAAGAAAGTATTCTCAAAATGGTTTTCGATGTGAGCGGTATCTGTACAAGTAAATAAAAAAAATTGTCGAGTTTTTAGGAGCTCAGATTTTGCTAAAAATACATCAGAAGCAGAAATCAACACTCATGCCCCCTGGTGGTCAAACCATTCTTTGCCAAATATTAAAAATATACGAAAAACATTTTCCATCAGGAGATGTATCCGGTGCAGAAAGAATGTTTCAAATCGGAATTTTAGAAGCAGAGATACCAGAAGAAACGCAATTTACCTTTACGCCCCTAGTGGAAAGTCTATGAATGACTAGAAAATTTTGAAATTATTTGAAAAACATGTCACACTGGAAACTCTATCCAATAAAGAAAGAATTTTTTCAAATCGGACCATTAAACGCAGAGATATTGACAAAAATAAGATATACATCTACGCCCCCTGGTGGAGAAACTGTGGAATATTTTAAGAAGAAACTATTTCCAAAAGGTTTATCGATGTGAGTCCACGATAGAATTTTTTCAATCGATATTTTAGAAGCTCAGATTTTGTGGCAAATGCATCAGAAGCAAAATTAACACTTACGCCTCCTGGTTGGCAAAGTATTTTTTACCAAAAATTAGAAATTATATGCAAAAGATTTTCCATCAGGAGTTGTATCCGATGAAGAAAAAAGTTTTCAAATCGGAGTTTTAGAAGAAGAGATATCGGGGAAAACGTAATTTTCTTTTACGCCTCCTAGCGGAAAATCTATGCGTAACTTTGAAAAAGTAACTACACCTAAAATACTCTTGGACATAAATGGAATCGAAAGATGAAAGAATTTTTTCAGTGGGATGTTTAGAAGCAAATATATGGAATAAAATGTATTTTGTATTCGACATCATCTGAATTTACGCCCTCTAGCGGCGAAATTGTACATTGTAAAAAACAAAACAAAATTAAGGATCATCATTCATTCTCATATTTCAAGCTTCCCAGTGCAAAAATAATTTTTCAAATCGGACTAATAGTTGCAGAGAAGTGGTATTTATAGACGGACGGACAAACCGATAACATAAGCACTAACTTTTTTACAAAAGACCTGCTAATAAGAAAAAACAAGAAAAGCAATTAAACAAGTGGCAACTTCTCATGGACAACAAAATGGGAAACAACATTTAACTGATGGGTGTTACCTAAAGTCTTTCCAAAACGCGACACGTCGTCAAAAAAACAAAAAAAACAAATCGTTTTTATGTTGGGTCTCGCACGTGCCGCAAACCCTAAGTTCGATGGAATTTCATCTGCGTCCCAAAACTTTTCTTTGTGTTTGTTAAAGAAGATAGTATTCAATTCAACGTAGGTCGTGTGTCAAAAAATTCTCGAGACGCAAACGCGTTTGATTTTCCGCACGTGAGAATGTTCTTATGAGTCAGTAGTGCCGAAGCTACGGGAGGGCAGGGTGTGCGATTGCCCTGCTAGAATGGACACTCCAGGGGCGTAAATTCATGCTCTGGAGGATGTAAAAAATAGAAATTGTAACTAATAAAGAAAGTTACACCCTTCAGTATTTTCTTTTTAATGACGTTTGTTAGTCTGATACAATATTCCATGCAGCTAACCAGGGTATAGAGTAACATTCAATTCGAATGTGAACATCTTATATCCATGAAAGAAATTTTCCAAAACAGGGAATAACCTCCATGACCTTTTTTTTTTTTTTTTTCGAGGTTTAGCGACCACCGTGAGCAACTCAATGGGCAATAAGCAGTCGCCCGTCCCTAATTTAGGGTCACTGGTTCCAGGAAAGGGAGAGAGCCAGTGCTGTAAGACAAACACCACATCCATGCCTCACGGGATTCGAACCCTGACCCCTTTCGGACGTATGATCAGAGGCCATCGCTTAGACCACTGCGCCACCGGTGCGGCCAATGACCTTTCCAAACATGTTGGGATGGAGAGCTAATTAATCATTTGTGCTCTGTCGCAGAAAGTTCTCTAAGCGTTTAACCTTGAACGGAATTATTCCAAGCCCTAACCCTAAAGCTTCTTCGTATTGTTACGTTCACTATCCGATACTCATTCGTTCTGCGCTTATTTGTTTTTCGTTCTGCATTTCAGTAGGGTGTTGTGTTGTCGGCGTTCGCATAACGTTTACGCTTTACTTGGCATCTACAGTGTGTGGTTCTTGGGTATTTACCTAGTTTTTACATCTACATTTATATATTTAAAACATAAGGCCGTTTCTTTCTACAATCCGCCAGCGCCTCCCACTGGAGCGATTTTCATATTTTTTTTTTTTTTTTTTAAGTGAAGGGTACTGACCCACAGATTTTTCTCATCGCTATTTTTTATTGTCATAAGTATTTTTATTTTATGTTACCATGGCATTTTCTTTGTACAATCCGCCGCAAGCGGAAAGACACGCGGGACATCGCGAACTACTTCAAGCGATCTGATTAGGTAGTACAGTCATAATTAATAAAAATAATAAAAAAATAATAAAAAATAATAATATAATAAACGAAATAGCTTATGTCCACCGGAAAGAAATAAGTTTCCCAACGGTGAAAGAATTGTCCTAATCGGTTCAGTAGTTTTCGAGATTACGTTAAACACACGAATAAAGTTTACCTCTTTATATATTATTAGTATTAGTATAGATAAACGGAATAGCCTATGTACACCAGAAAGAAGTAAGCTTCCCAACGGTGAAAGAATTATTCGAATCTGTTCAGTAGTTTTCGAGATAAGTAAAAAAATTCCGTATATTATGGTGAACAACTTTCTTTCGCGTTGGGTGCGATCAGGTTGTATGTTAACAAAGCGGAACGATACACGAGAAATCGGGAAGTACTTCAAAGCAATTTGATTCGGTAGTACAGCCAAAGATAATAAAAAACTATAAAAAAAAATAATAATAATAATAATAATAAAACGAAATCGCCTATGTCCACCGAAGAAAAATAAGCTTCCCAACGGTAAAAGAATTATCCAAATCGGTTCAGTAGTTTTAGAGATTATCTCAAGCACACAAACAAAGTGTCTCCTTTTTTAGTATTGATTATATAATGATACGAAAAAAATTGTTAAAACCAAACTGGCGAAATAAAACACATTTTTAACCCCATTGTGTAGTTATCTAGACAAGATATTATTTCAGGTCACTGAAAGAATGCCTCCATACTCCAGCGCAAGCCCGTCAACGACCGGTAAGCACATGTTTACACAATAATGAGGAACGTCATCGTTAAACACGTATACGAGTAGTTGGAAAAATTAAAAATAAATGGGAATATTAGGAAAATTTTGTTGTTGGTGACCCATCTTATAGACTGCCCATTAATAATTGAACCGTTTATTATAGTTATGCATTTCATTACGATTCGTGTTATTTGACAAGAAAAAATTTCAGTCACAGCTTTTTCAACCGTGGTTACGTGTTACGGACTAGTTTTTAATAAAATTATGTCAAAAACCTGGTGTGATTTTTTTAAAGATCATAATACTTTCCTACAGCGGCTGTGTGTGAGAACGCGAAGAGGTATAATTTTGATCTCGAAGGTACGTACGCCCTCCCAGATAAGAAAAGCTTGCTACGGTCCTGCGAGTCAGACTATATACATATCATATTCAAGAACACTGCGTATTCCCTAAACCAAAAGTAATGTTGTATAGTAAAAACAGTGTTAGAATCCCGTTCATTTTGGAAGAGACGGGATTTTGAGTTTTAGGGTTTAACGACCACAACGAGCAACTCTATGATCTATAAGCAGTCTCCCGTTCTTAATTTGGGGATACTGCGCAATACTTATGCCGAATCTGGGACTCGAGACCTGGCATATCTGGGACGACTGATCCGAAGCCAGCGCTTCAGACCATTCGGCCCCCGGTCGGCTATTTTCAGTTCAGAAGTGCAAAGCACGAAAGGCCTAGATGACGAATATGAGTCCACAGGGTGAGGAATTCAGGAAAAAAACTGCAGCCGAACCTTTCTAGAGCAAACCATGTGTGCACCGACGTCGCTTATGAAGAACATCCGGTTATAACGATCACATTATGAATGAGTGTATCTCTCGTTTGTAACGATCTTGCGTGAGTTTATTTTCCATCGAGCGTTTAATATACATTTGGAACTTCGCCACGGAAACAGGAATGTCTCAACTTGCTCCAAGTTTGGTGAACCTCAGATTGTCTGTCCTTTAAAAGGCGTGAGGAGAGCATTGAGTGGAAAGTGAAGTATTACAAACTACGAAGCTGAAGGTCAAAGTCATTGGGTGGAGGCTAGAGCAGCACAGAAGGATGAAGAGGTAGCATTTGTTCGTAGCACTAGCGTCAGATATATGTGTTCAACCAGGGTACTGGTAAAGGTCGAAATTCAGTGCTACTGAAAGTGGGATTTAGAGGCATAACTACAGTAGGATGTGACAGGTGACGCCACTGCTCAGGGCGCATAGCATGAGAGGGCGCAAAACCCTTACTTTTATACTACTTTCTAGTAGTTTTATCGTGTCGCACGTTTTCGTTTCTCCATTTACGTATACGTATCGCCGGTTTCGGTTGCATTTCAGCAACTTAAAATTCGCGTTCTTCCTCAAAATGTTCAGGAGATATTAGTTCCTCACATTCAAAAATGTTAGTGCGGTTCTGCATATCTTTCAAGGTGAAAATGTCTTTCACATTGTTAAAGGTTCTCTGGAAGCTGTTTGATCAGTACTGCGACTGAAAGCCACGACTTTCAGCGCATTCGGTCCATTTGATTCGACGCCGAAGGTTCAAACTCCGAAGCAGTTGGGAAAAGGCGTACAAACAGTCACAGTTTGATTGAAAGCACGTCGGAGGCGATATTTTGTGATTTAACTCAGGTGCAGTTATGCTTCTTTACGCTTCTGCTGAATTTAACATGATGAGAGAAGGAGTGTAGTGGAGAAGGAAGCATTGCAAACAACGAAGCTAAAGGCTAAAGTCATAAGGAGAAGGCTTGGGCAGTATGGAAGGCTGAAGAGGTAGGAATAGCACTTGGATCAGTTGTATGTGTGCATCCAGGGTACTGGAAATGGTCAAAGTTCAGTACTACTGAAACTGGTACTTAACAATCAGAGGTTTTCAACAACTATACACTACTGTAGTCGTATTGCATTAGTTAATCCTGTGAAATAAAAGTGGTAATAACGATCCGTCTGATCCGGATGAACACGATCTGCTCGAGTCTGACATGTTCCTTCTGTTAGTGAAGCAGTAAAAGCCGTCAAAATAGTATGCCACTTTTTACGTAAAAATGACGTAGTTAAACTGATATGAACTGTACTAACACAATAGACAAAGAAATTGAAAAATTGTTCCTTCAAGAAAGGCCATGCCGAAAAAGCGAAGGCCGTCTCGATGGCGCAGTAGCCGAAGCGCTGACCATTGGTCCGAAATGGGCTCTGGTTTTGGTTTAAGTCGTGTGTTTATCTTAGTCTGACTCTGTCCATTTCCTGGAACCATTGATCCGAATTTAGGGGCAGGTGACTCATAGAGTTGTTTACAAGGTAGTCATTAAACCGCAAAATTATTATTTTTTATTTTTTTATTGAAGGTTTAACGACCACCATGAGCTATTCAATGGGCTATAAGCAGTCGCCCATCCCTAATTTAGGGCCACTGGTAAGGGAGAGATCAAGTGCCGTAAGACAAACGCAACATCCATGCCTCACGGGATTCGAACGCGGACACTTCACAGACTAATGGTCATACTGCACCACCGGGGAGGCAACCTCGAAATTAAAGAAAAATAAGGTACTACATTTTTGCATAGTGAGTAGGCATGAAATCAAATTTTTTATCCGTGAATCAGTACAATACAGTATTTTAACAGCCTGCAGATATTTAGCCAATCCAGTGACGTGGCCCAGAATTTTTTTCGGGGAAGGGGGTAAAAAATTATTTATTTTAACAACTAAATGTGTTATGAGTGCATTTTAAAATGTATGCAACATCCGCGCAAAAATATTCAAATAAATATTGCTGGAGTTATTATTAATATTCTTATTACCCATACTCTTATCACAACATACTTAATGGTTGACCACTTATAGTTTGCTATTTATCTGTGCAAAAAACAAGTATACTACACTACTTCTGTTAAATAATTGAAAGATACAAGTAATTCCAGAACGAAATAAAAATTTACCTTCTAGTAAAACATTCTTTATTTGCATAACGGCCCCTTTTTAGTACGGCTTTTGTTAAAAAAGATCGTGCTTATGTTACTAGTTTGTCCGTCCGTCTATACCTGCGATATCTCTGTAATTATAAGTCCGATTTCAAAAATTCTTTTTGCATTGGGAAGCTTGAAATATGCGAATGATGATCCTTTATTTCGTTTTTGTTTTTTTACGATGTACAATTTCACCGCTAAGGGCGTAAATGCAGATGATGTCGAATTCAAAAATACGTTTTATTCCACATATTTGCTTCTAAACATCCGATTGAAAAAATTATTTTATCTTTAGATTCCATTTATATCGAAGAGTTATTTAGATATAGTTACTTTTTGAAATTACGCATAGATTTTCCGCTAGGGGGCGTAAAAGTAAATTACATTTTTCCCGATAACTCTTCTTCTAAAACTCCGAATTGAAATTTTTTTCTTCAGCGCATACACCTCCTGATGGAAAATCTTTTGCATATAATTTCTAATTTTTGGTAAAGAATACTTTAGCCACCAGGGGGCGTAAGTGTTAATTTTTGCTTCTGATGTATTTGTCATAAAATCTGAGCTTCTAAAATATCGATTAAAAAAATTCTTTCGTGAACTGATGCCACTCGCATCGATAAACATTTTCGGAATATTTTTCTTAAAATATTCCACAGTTTCTCCGCCAGGGGCGTAGATGTATATCTTATTTTTGTCAATATCTCTACTTCTAGGAGTCCGACTTGAAAAATCCCTTCTTTGTTGGATAGTATTTCCGATGCGAAATGTTTTTCCTATAAATTCAAAATTTTCAAGTAAATCATAGACTTTCCTCTAGGGGGCACAAAGGTAAATTGCGTTTTCTGCGTTATTTCTGCTTCTAAAACTCCGATTTGAAAAATTCTTCCTGTATCGCATACAAGACCTGATGGAAAATATTTTTCACATAATTTCTAATGTTTGGTAAAGAACGGTTTGCCCACCAGAGGGCATAAGTGTTAATTTCTGCTTCTGATGTATTTGTAGCAAAATCTGGGCTCCTGAAAACTCGACTAATTTTTTTTTTATTCTTGGACCGATAGTGCTCATATGGAAAAACCTTTGCGAATACTTTCTTCCTAAAATAATTCATCGTTTCCCCACCTTGGACGTAAAGTCACATCTTATTTTTGTCGATATCTCTGTTTCTAAGAGTCCGATTTGAAAAATTCTTTCTATGTTGGAGAGCGTTTCCGGTGCGAAATGTTTCTCATATAAATTCATATTTTTCTTAACGCACAAGTCTGCAACCAAAGGGCGTAAGCTCACGATTCCGTTTATAGCAATATCTTAGGGATTAAAAACCCGATTGAAAAACTTCTTTCTTCCGTCAGATACTATTGATTTCCATACCGGTTCCATTGACTTCGAATAGCTTTGATAAATTTAATTTGAGTCAGAACGGATTCAAAAGACGTGCTTATTACACCCGAAAATTCGGTGACATATTTCTTGTTCATTGTACAGTAAGACTAACAATCCCTAACGCTGACGATACTCATTTTGACAAATATTTTTGATTTCATTCAACTCTTACGTTACTTTTACTTATTATTACTTGAGTCGTATTTTCAGCCTTCTGGCTTTTTTGCTAGTTCATCTAAAACTTCAACTTTCGGTGTGTGCTCTTGATAAATGTGAAGTAATGCACATTCATTGAGGGCGCAATGGTCTAAGCGATGGCTTATGACCATTCGTCCGGGAGGGGTCCGGGTTCGAATCCCGGTGAAGCATGGATGTTATTTTGTCTTACGGCACTGGCTCTCTCTCTATCTCTTCTATGGAAACAGTGGCCCTAAATTAGGGACGGGCGACTGCTTATAGCCCATTGAGTTGCTCACGGTGGTCGCTAAACTTTCAATCAAACAAAAAAAAAAGTCACCTATTCAGTCTCAGTTCTGATATGATATTATACGTAGATATGATTTTAAAAGGCGCAGTGCTGAAACCAAACTCTGACTTTCTGAATTTGTCACTATTAGAGTACCTAGTATGTGAAACAAAGTTTTTTTTAATAATGGTTAACACTTCACTGTAGCACAGTTTTAAAGCCCTTAATGCATCTTTTGGCTAGCGCTCCTTTTTTTTTACGGGAGATCATACGGTGTCAGTTTCAGTTCTGCGTCTAGTTCTTCTTGAGAGCCATTCAAGACACCTGTATAAAATTCCTTTAAAATTTAAAACCATCAATATCTTGAGAAGTTGGTGACCCGTTATATTGGGATTTGTTGGGAGAAGTGACTGGAATCCTGATGAGACCTATTTGTGTGCTAGAAATCTATTTTCCGAAACACTAACATACCTAAAAGTGGTACATAAATTGAAATCCTGTAATAGTCTTCTGGGGTTTTTTTTGTGTTTGTGTTACAGCGTTGGTTTTGTTTTGGTGTGATCTTTGGTATTTTAATCAGAACTCCTTGCTTTTCAGCGTGCTTTAGATTAATCTGAAATAATTCATAGAACTCAAATTTGGCATTGCCTCGTCACTGCAGAAGCTTTCAGTATACCCATGTATTCGCTTTTCACTGAAATGGGACATTCTGGTCCTTGGCTCCGCTTCCTCGTTTTCACTGAAAAAACACTTTCAATTGTTGCCATGAGACATAAAAACTATTTCTAGTACTAACAAAACTTTGCCGTTTAAAATCGAGTTATTGAAATATCGAAAGATTCCAAATTTGGGGGGCGTTAACACCCCCCAAACTTCCTCCTGAGCACGCCACTGAGACAATCTCTTTGTTTCTTTCTTGCCTTAAATACTGTAACATATTGCAATTTGGGCCACTCCGGTGGCGCAGTGGTCTAAGCGATGGCTTATGACCATTCGTCCTGAAGAGGTCCGGGTTCGAATCGTGGTGAGGTATGGGTGTTGTGTTAGTCTTACGGCACTAGCTCGCTCCCTTTCCTGGGATCAGTGGCAATTACTAAGGAACGGGAGACTGCTTATAGCCCACTGAGTTGCTCACGGTGGTCGTTAAACCTCCAATCCAAAGAACACCAGTTCAACAAAACTTTACATAGATTTTGTGAAGTATTCAGCGTCGTTTTCATTACAGCTACACCAGATGTGTTTTCGTGTAAACTTAAAAAGAAAATTATTAGAAACCCCTATCTAACAATGTGTTGCACCACCTTTGGCCTTCAAAAAAGCCTCGATTCGATTTGTCATCGATTCAACGAGGTGCTCATATCGTTCTGTAGGCATGTCAGTCACGCGCATACGATGGCGTCCGTTTATTGCCGAACGCGCGCTGGTAGCGGATTCCTGTTACGAATGGCTCTCTCAATCTCATCCCAGAGGTGTTTAATAAGGTTCATATCTGGAGACTGCGATGACCATTTTAGCTTCTTGAGGTCATTTTCATGCTCCCGATAATCACTGTGTGACGATCTGAGTTTTATGGCATTGTACATTATTTTGCTGGAAGGAGCCCTCCCTATCACGAAATATCATGTACGGGAGTGCCTCGTCCGCAATGATGCTATTTGCCATTAAGGTGTATCATGTACGGGTGTGCCTTGTCCGCAATGATGCTATTTACCATTAAGGTGTATCATTCACGGGTGTGCCTCGTCTGCAATGATGCTATTTACAATTAAGGTGTATCGTGTACGGGTGTGCCTCGTCCGCAATGATGCTAAGATATCTGGTGGCATCGAAATGCTGTTCCAGAGATATTAAGGAACATAAGGAACACAATGCCTGCCATGAAAACAGACCCCAGACCAATGTTTCCCACTCGGGGTTCCGCAAAATATTAAAAGGCCAAATATAGTAATTTTTGCCTTGAGGGAAATTTCGTTGTTTAACCTGTTACTGTGTCAAGCCAAGGTCAAGAACAGGAACATACTTGTGAAGCCTGCCTCGTCCGTTCTGGCACAGCAACAGTAGTTCCGACAAGAATTGGGAAGATGCCAGCGATAAGGTGCCCATCCTTTCTAGGGAAATCCCAGTTCTAGGAACATCCAGGCTCATTTGTAATAAAACATTATACACCCATACCTATGAATAAATAACTTCCGTATTTAGGTGTAACTTATTATTTATTTTTCTATTAGCCGAGCTTTCGCACCTCAAAGGAGGGCTTTTTCAAGGCTTCATACAACTGCTAAGAATAAGTTACATGATTTGAAATATAAACAAACGGTACACATAAACATTAAGACAATGATAATGAATCTACTTCCGCGTGCATCAAATGCTATTGCATGTTATGCATTCTTTCTGCGATGTCACATATTTGATTTTAAATTTCTTAATACAATCGATGAAATGTTAATAAATAATAAGTTTCTACACCTTAAAAAATGTCCATAAATTTGTAATTTCAAAAGATACATTCTCATTACATACATTCGTCGTAGACAGAATTTCAATTGATTCTCTTATAGCCGATTCATATCTCGTAGTGTATGTTGCAATGCACTTTGTTTCTTCCCAATCAGGTCTCGCCTCTTCAAACAGTACATCTCTTGTCAGGGCTGAAACAGGCTGTGCATTCTTCAAATTTCTTTTGTGTTCTTGAATGCGAACCTTAATAGACCTTTTTGTTAGTCCAATATACGATTTCGTATTTCCATCTGGGTATTTTAGGGGTACTGAGTAAATTCCAGCTTTATCCCCGTATCCCTAAAATACCCAGATGGAAATACGAAATCGTATATCGGACTAACAAAACGGTCTATTAAGGTTCGCATTCAAGAACACAAAAGAAATTTGAAGAATGCACAGCGTGTTTCAGCCCTGACAAGATATGTACTGTTTGAAGGGCGAGACCTGATTGAGAAGAAACAAAGTGCGTTGCAACATACGCTACGAGATATGAATCGGCTATAAGAGAATCAATTGAAATTCTGTCTACGACGAATATATGTAATGAGAGTGTATCTTTCGAAATTCCAAATTTATGGCAAAACATTTTTTAATGTGTACAGGGTGTCCACAATGTCTTGTTACCCTCCTGTAATAGGAAATGAAAGTGAGCTATGTATTTGTTGTATGATGTATATGTTGAGGCATCCTTAAACATCCAGTGAATCCGTTTGGGCTCCGTCATTCTTGTGACAGAGAATAATTTTACGCCATGTTCTGTGGGACATTTTCCAAAGCAGTTGCGGGGTGATACGAGAGAAATCACGTCTCACTGCTTGTTTAAGTTCATCAGTGCTTTGGTAGCGCTGCTGTGCAACAACTTCCTTTATGAAACCCCAAAGGGCACTATCACACGTTGAGAGATCTGGGCTTCGAGGTGGCCATTCAACTGGAGCGGGCACCACTGCCGAACCTCGGCCGATCCAACGATCCCGAAAGACCTCACCAAGGTATTCCCGAACAGCGATTGCTTAATGGGCGGGTGCCCCATTCTGTTGGAACCATACGTCATTCAGAATGCCAAGATTCCCAAGTTTTGCCACAAACCAGGTTCGCAGCATGTCCAGATAAGTTGTCTGATTCACTGGACCATCAAAGAAACACGGTCCAAACAGATGTCGACTATTTATTGCAGCCCATATCGTGACATGCGGAGGATGATGTTCCAATTCTTCGACATAATGTGGGTTTTCCTTGGACCAGAACACAACGTTCCGTGATCGACAGCTGCGATATATCGCACATTCATCACTGAAAATGACCTTTGCACGTTATGGGATTGTGGCAAATGTCTGAAGCATCATTGCACATGCATCCCGTCTGAGGTTTAAATCGATGTCTGATAACTCCTGAACGAACATCGGGCGATATGCGTGCATATTCAGGTCATTCTTCATGTGCTTATGCAGTGTTGATCGTGGTATTCCAAGCTCCGCTAATCGTTTGCATAGAGATTTCGTCGGGGACCTGACAACTGATTCCTCGACCGCTTGACACTGTTGCACTCTGGTTGATGGTCTTCGCTTATCGGGGTTTATCCTTGATTTTGCCTGCTTCGAAGAGTTTATGTTCCCACAGCAGAAGAGTCTGTTTTGGAGGTACCTCTTTGTCGAATCGTTGTTGGAAATCGGCACGCATTGTCTTCCCTGTGTGTGGACGTTCGAGTACCCAGACACTGACAACAATCCGCTGTTCCAGGGTGTATTCTTTGGTAACACACATGGTTCTGGTACCTAATCTGTAAATAAACACAATACAGACCATAACTCAACTTATACATCATACAACAGATACATAGCTCACATTTCTTATTGCAGGGGGAGGGGAACAAGATATTGTGGACACCCTGTAGAAACTTGTTATGTATTAACATTTCATCGATTGTATTAAGAAATTTAAAATCAAATATGTGACATCGCAGAAAAAATGCATGACATACTTCTAAGGTTCCTCGAACATTCAAGACTTCGTCTTGGCCGCCCCGGTGGCGCAGTAGTTTAAACGATGGTTTGTGATTATTCGTCCGAGATGGGTCCGGGTTCGAATTCCGGTGAGGCGTGGATTTTGCGTTTGTCTTACGGCACTGGATCTCTCCCTTCCCTGGAAGCAGTGACCCTAAATTAAGGACAGGCGACTGCTTATAACCCATTGAGTAGCTCACGGTGATTGTTAAATCTCCAATAAAAAAAAAAAAAAACTTCCTCTAGTTCTTTAATCAGTGATATCATACTTAAGTTCTGTTTCTTATGTAAATACTTTTGAGAACGTGGTGTAAACAATTAAGACGAGTGTTTTGAAGATTTGGAAGTTTCGTAAATCGTGATCGTACGTCACAGAATCAAGTAGAAAGTGCAGGAAACAGTAAGCCTACCAGTGATCAATGTAAGGTAAGTGATAAGGATTCGACATCCAAACCAAGTACAAGTAGTGACAGCCTGCAGGTAACAGACACTAGAAAGAATTGCCTTTATTGTGAAAGCTATTTAGCAAAGGTTTTATAGGAACTGGTGATGAATATTATCCCATTTCATCTTGTATCATATGTGGCTAAAAACTAATTAACTAACTTACTTGATAATTTAATTTGTGTTAGAATCGTTGTTTATGTCTTTTTTTCATCCCAATTCAGTATTACTTATGCTATTTTATTCGTTCTTTTTAGATAATCACTGATGCAAAGGGATTAACATCGTGTAGGCCTGGCGTAATTATGCGAGCTGGGCTTCCGCGATGTCTGAAGGCCTACTTCAAGGGTTCCGTGAAGTAAGAAAGATTGGGAAACACTGCCCCAGACCATTACACCGCCTGCACCAACTTGTTTAGTTAACGCTATGCAGCTGGGATCCATCGATTAATGCTGCTGACACCCCGTCCATCTGGGCGCATTAACTAAAACCGTGATTCGCCGAACTAATAGACTTTTATCCAGTCCAAAAAGCTCCAATTTTGGTGCTCTCGTGTCCCAGTGCAGACGAATTTGTCGGTTTTTAGCAGACATGAGTGTTATACGAAGAGGACGTCTGCTTCTATAGCACGTTCGCGCCAATCTGTGACGTCTGTGCATGCTGAAATCCTTCTCTCGATATCGCTGCGGTACCTGACGCAATGGAGCTCATCTGTTCCCACACACAATCCTCTCCGGTAACCTATCTCCACCTCATCGAGTCGATGCCACGATTCGATGAGGTGGCGATAGGTATCCAGGGTATTTGGTACCATAATATCAACAGCAGGTACTGCAGTTCCCGTGCATTTCGGGGTGGTGGTGATTTAGCGCGAACCCGCTTTTCCAAGTCGAACCATAAATGTTCGATTTGGTTCATGTCAGGTGAATTTGGAGACCATGGCACTAAGAGAAAGTTACCAGCATGTTCCTCGAACCGCTCCTTGACGATTCTGGCAGCGTGGAATGGCGCATTACCCTGTTGGTAATGGCTATCACTAGAAGGGAACACAGTTGCCATGAATGGGTGAACTTGGTCCACAACGATGTTCAGATACCTGGCAGCTGTCAGGGATTGTTCTATTGGGATAATGGGGTTTAAAGTGTCACAAGAAAACATCGCCCATAGCGTAACACCGACGCCACCTGCCTGCTTCTGCCCAGCAGTGCATCCAAGTGCCATAGCCTCCGTTGGTAACCGGCGTATCCGCGCTCGGACGTCTACGCGATGCACCAGGAATCATGACTCATCAGATCAGGCCATTTTCTTCCAATCATCCATGGTCCAATCTCGATGATCTTGTGCCTATTTCATTCGTTGTTCGCGATGACGCGCAGTGAGCATGGGGACCATTCGGCTACGCAGGCCCATGCGCAGGCTGCGATGCACTGTGTGCTGTAACACATTGCCCTGATCACCAGTGTTGTAGCTCTGGGTGATTTGTCGCACTGTGGCCCTGCGCACGGTGTGAACAATGTGCGACAGTCTTCGCTCCCTTCTGGCATCAATGAACTGCGGACGACACACGACTGGATGACTGTTCATCGTTTGATCATCTGTGCACCACTTTTGATGCGTACTCTTTATAGCGGCACGTGAACGAATCAGAAGCCGCGCCATTTTTCCGAGATCATAGTTCCGAGGCGCCATGCCATCACAATTTGCCTTTTATCAAACCCAGATAAATCGGCAGCTTTTCCTATTCTGACTCCGAACACTCTACTAACCGAAAGCTAGTCCTCGGGTTGTATATATGCTGACGTTTGATCTCCAGGCGCGCTCATTTCTCTAGGCTCGGGGTGGTCATAATGTAATGGCTCGTCGGTGTATAGGTGTATATATCATCATCATCATTGCCAACCATTATCAATCCACTGCTCGACGAAGGTCTCCCCAAGTTTCCTCCACAACGGTTTGTCTTGTGCCAGTCTCCTCCATGTCACTCCCGCATACTTTCGAATTTCATCCACCCATTTCCCATGTGGTCTTCTTCTGTGTCTTTTCCTTTCATTTGGAATCCAATCTAAAATTTTGGCTGTCTGTCGATGGTCTGTCCTTCTGGCAGTATGCCCAGCCCATTTCCATTTCAAAGATTTAACTCTGATCATGATGTCTTCCACTCTTGTCATTTTTCGGATCCACGAGTTCCTCTTCTTATATCTCCTGCACCATACGTAAGCACTGGAAGGATGCATTAATCAAACACTTTTCTTTTAAGACATAATGGCATATTGCTCTTGAAAATTATGCTGTTTCTTCCAAAAGCTCTCCAGGCAAGTTTTGTACGCCGATTAATTTCTTCATCAATGTGACCCTCACTTGATATCTGCTGTCCAAGATAAACGTACGTGTCTGTTATCTCCAGCTTTTCTCCATCAATCGATTAATCTTCATTTCTTCTAAAAGCATTGAACATCACTTTTGTCTTCTTAAAGTTCATTTTTAATCCCACTTCTTTACTCTTGTCAGCAAGTTCCTGGATCATACTCTGCAGCTCTGATGGGGTAGTTGCAAAAATGACTACGTCATCAGCAAAACGAAGGTGGGTTAGATAATCTCCATTAATCTTTATCAATTTGTTTTCCCAGCTCAGTGACTGAAAAACACCCTCCAATGTGGCATTAAAGAGCTTCGGAGATATGGTGTCACCTTGTCTCCCTCCCTTTCCAATTTTTATGTGTGTTATATTTTCAAACAGCCGAATCTTTGCACTTGCATTTTCATAGATGTTATTAATAATATTAATATATGCATCTTCAATACCGCAGGATTTCAGAGCCATTGTAACTGCTGTTTTTTTCACCGAATCAAAGGCTTTTTCATAATCGATAAAAGCCATGCACAATGGAAGTTCATATTCCCTCGCTCTTTCAATTAGTTCTCTCAGTACGTGGATACGATCTATTGTGCTGTAGCCACTCCTGAATCCAGCTTGTTCTCTCGGTTGAACCAAGTCCAGTGTTACCTTCAAGCGGTGTGAAAGAACTTTAGTGAAGATTTTATAAACCACTGATAGGAGGCTGATAGGTCTGTAGTTCCTGAGATCCTTAATGTCACCTTTTTATGTAGCCGGATCATTGTAGCGTTGTTCCAATCCTCAGGAATCTTCCCTTCATTAAGGCATCGAGTGAAAATTTGGGCGAGTACTGTTTCGATTTCTCCACTTGCTTCTTGTATGATGTCTACAGTAATTCCATCTTCTCCTGGAGCTTTTCCCCGCTTCATGTTCTTGATTGCATGTGCATCTTCTGTTGGGAGGAGTGGAAGAATTCTGGTACTGGTACCTTTCACGATGTCTGGAGTACATGTATCATCCCTTTCGTATAATTTGGAGTAGAAATCTTTCACTCTTGTCAAAATTTCGCATCTATTTCTTGTTACAGAACCATCTTCTTTTCTCAGTGCCATAATCTGTTTTCTTCCCTTACTGAGATGTCCCTTTGCTATCTTTAGGCTTTGGTTGTTTTCAATTGCTTTCCTTACTAGTTCACAGTTGAATTTCCTTACGTCTTCAGTTATACGTTTTCGTACTGTCTTGCATAGCTCTATATATTCCACTTTGGAAGTCACATCTTCTTTAGTTGTCCTCATCTCTCTTCTTTTTTGCATCAACATTTTGGTGAACAAATTATCAGGAAAAACCAAAAGGTGTAAGGTGTATATATATACTAGGGGTGTTCAAATGAAAAGGTACGAAACGTCATAAGAACGTACCCGTTAACATATTTGCCTATGCTGCTATGGGAGAACGTAGCGACACATCTAGGGATGCGATTGGAGTCGCCGGCGTGGATCGGAGCATGCGCGGGCGCCCGCATGCGCAGGAGAGAGCAGAGGCTCTTATAAGGAAGAGCTCCGTCCAATTGACGCGGCAGTGCGTGTGAGGACAGGATGGCGTTCACATTGCCAAAATTCGACTATTGAGGAGCAGCGAGGCGTTATCCGATTTCTGACAGCGGAAGGTGTTAAACCGGCCGCTATTCATCGCGGAGGGTGTGGTATCTGCTCGAGAGTTGGATAACGAGTCGTGCAGCTCTGTCAGAGGAACTTTCAACTTCTACAACTTTATCCTTCAGTTTCTTGTTTATTATAAATCCAACACAACTAGTTCTGCCAGTATCTGTCCCACGACAGTAGAAGAGATGTCCACTTTTCAGTTCAATGAGATCTTCTCCTTTTCTCCTTACCTCACTTAGCCCGACGATGTCCCACTTGATCCTTTGTAGTTCCTCTTCCAATTCAAGAAGCCTTGAATCAGAAGATAGGGAGCGTCTGTTGTACGTAGCCAAGGTCAGCATCAGATGGCAGCTCTAGTCCGGTCCTCCGGGGATTCTTAGCACCCTCTGCCTTCATGTCGCACTGGCCGCTGCCTTGGCTAGGTACATTCCAGCTGCCGGAGACTGAGGGCCAAGATTTAAGTTGTATAGTCATTTTGGAGGGGTTTGGCCATAACTCACCACGCTGGCCAAGCGGGTTGGTGAGTGTGGGATACAAGGAATCCTTCGGCTCGGTAATCAATGGGATCGTTGTGCTACGGCCTATGGTGTATACTTTGGAATAAAGTCTTCATTTATACCCACAGTGTCGTTTCGTACCTTTTCATCCCGTAAGGTGTATATATATATATATATAGAGCCGGTGCTAGGGCACTTGACGGCCTAGGCAGGCAATCATCCTTGCGCTCCCAAAATTTATTTTATTCTTTATGTGGCTGAGCATATATTGCATTTATCTGATAATAATTTCAATATGCAAAAATTTAATAAATAGAAAGAAAATAATGGAATCTACATCTGTTTACTTACTTCCAATGTAAATTAAAATTTCATTTTGCGTTCTTTATTGTTCGCAAAATTACCAACACGTGTCTTCACGATTAAATGTCAAAATAACCCGGAAAGAATAACCGTCGTCAAAAGATCCCAGTCAAAATAACTCAACGTCAATAACACTTGAGCGGAATAACCCCGTGTAAAAATAGACCGGCATCAAAATAACCCATAGTTAATATCTGGAAAAACTCGGTTTTTTGAGTTTCTCCTAATAGCAACGAAAAGCAAAATAAATTTGTTTTCCACTTGAGACGTTCTTGAGGAAGACTTGTAAATCTTCACCATGCTTGGCTACCATTAACTCCAGTTGGTTTTCTTCGGTATTCGACTAAATTCCAAATCCTCAGAAAAAAATGTCTTACCAAACCAAGAAGAGAATACTGGTTAAAATAGTTGCTTAAGGAACATGTCAAAGATGAGTGAAGAAAGCATTAAATAAGGTCTAAATAAGGTCCCTATTTTTAAAAAGATAAATAAATATTTATTTCTTTTAAATTAAATAAATAAGGATATTCATTTAATTTTTAAAAATTAAATAATAATCCTTTGCATTTAAATAAGGTAGAAAAGTTAAAATAAGGTCCCGATTTTTAAAGTTCTCAAAATTTAGCGACTAAAATATGACGAAAAAAAATGAAAAAAAATTGGAAATATATAATTTTAACTTTTCTATTAAGCGATTAATTACAAATAATAACGGAGCATTTAAAACAAAATTTAATTTCCAGTTTTTTAATTAAGCAAGTTCCTGGAATGTTACTGAAGTTTTGATTTGTTCGGTACAAAGGAATTTCTTTATAAGGTGCTAGTAATGTAATATTATGTGTTGGTTTTTTTCTTTTTCTCGAATTTATTTAAAGAAGGCAATGCTACAGTTGCATATAATTAAAAACTTTAAAGCTATAATCACTATCCCTGCACTTTTCCTTAATGCCAGTCAATATTCTATTTAGGTTAAATAGGTTTAAAAGAAATGCATATTTATTTTCTTTAAAATCTCTGTTTATTCTAAATGAAATGTTCACATGGATGTCAGTTTTTCCTGCGTGTATTGTAGACGCTTGGGGGTTTTTTTGTTTTTTTTTCATTCCATTTTAGTTGTAAGTTTTCAAATTTAAAGCGTATTTGAATTAAGAATTGTTGACAACAATTTTCCCGTAAGTGCTTCAGTTGTATCGACCAAGTATCGAGGGTCTAACGGTCTGTACAGGGTCGTCACTACGTAAAGGACCGAGGCTAAGGGACGAGGCTCCGATACTTCCGATGCGAGGTAGGTGGGATGAGCAAACATTTCTGTCTCTTAGGGTACGTTTATGCTGCATCCTCGCTGCTGGCACATCGCCGAGCTATGCACATGGATGCCTGGCGATGATGAAACAAAACCATAAATCTTTACAGGCTCATTATTCGTGGAGCAGCGATGCTATCCGCCCTGCTCGCTGCGATCATCGCCACAGCGATGATATCAAATTGGTTTGTTTTTCGAGCCTCGACCATCGCTAGGCATCCTCAAACTTACGCTGTGATTGGTTAATTCAGTGCCACTCTTCCCGTCCATTGATCCACTTTCCCAACCGAGTGTGAAACTAACTACGCAGTCATCTCTCTCATATCTTTAAAAACAGTGTTGTCTTTTTATAGAAGCAAGTTTTATATGTAGAGTTTTCCTGTGATTTGAACTGTAATTTGAACTTTTATTTTATTTTTTTTAACTTCTCCTTGGTTTGATCAAGAGTTTTCCAACCATAAGGCTTCATCATGTGTCTCAGTAAGGGATAGGCTTCATCACCTATGAACACAAACCTCAATGAAAATAAATTTACAGTGTACATCACTGACTGCCTGCTGAACTATTGAAAACTAGCTTTTATAATTAAAGAATATGGAGCCTGATCATTGAGGACGAAGTATTCAGATATGCTTTCCATCGATAGAACCTAGACAGTTAGGGAATCCCCATTTCTTGTAAAACATATCAGCGATTTCTTTGAATTCTTCTGCAGTTGGTGGCTTCATATGCAGTGGTTGTAAAACTTGCCATAACACTGGTAAAGTCTGTTTGACAATAACAGATACAGCCGTGATTCCTATAATAATAAAAGAGATGTGAACAGCTGCAGGGTAAATGCTCCATGGCGAGCATCGCAGCTACATGCAAGCAGCAAGATGCCTGAGCGAGCATCTACGTGCCAGCAGAGAGGCTGCAGCATAAACGTTGGTTGTCTGAAAGTCCGGGAGCGTCGGGCGTTGTGGTCGCGAAAGGGTTAACAGAAAAGTGTTGGATTCATCGTTGTCGCACGTTTTCCCAAACCTTGTAATTGTATCGAATTCTGAAATAATGGCAAGGAGAGCATTAGCTTCTTACCCGTACAAATAAATAATCGAAATCTAAAATGCACATGTTTGTGTCAGTCTTTTTTTTCTAATTAGCGCATCCAGAATATGCCAATTAACGCCACATTTACGCTCAAATAGCAACTACAATACTTCGCGAGCAAAAGTAGATTCGTGCATCAACTCTTTCTGATAGGAATATAAATACAAATTTTACGATACCAAAATTATATGCATTCATAATATTCTTAAGCAAATGAAATAAAAATAATTCAGTTGAAATTATCAATTTCAAGCTATTAAAAATTTTAATTTCAGATACTTTTGACTAATGAATAAAGCTTTGAAAAAAGTTAGATGCGTTTTCAAAAGTCCTTTTATCGAGCACAATAAAAGCACACTCAATAATTAAACGATGTCTGATCAGGTTAGGTGCACTTAAAAATAACCAAGATTATAATTGTCACGAATTGTTATCACATGTGCTGACAGTCTATAAATGGATGTAAACAAACGTCATTCCCCTCAATAACTACGTCTTGCGCGAAATCCTGAAAAACGGGTTTGCACTGCGCGTTGCTAATGGACCTCTCCTGATTCCATTTGTCTGTTATTTTTTATATCATTAGTAATTTAGTTGGCCACGAGCATGGTATCCGGCAAAAGTAAAATAAGGGAAGAAGTATATCTGAAATATTAAAAAAGAAATTCATATTTGCCCCAAAATTTCGTATCGAAATGGTGTCAAGGAATTTTAAATTTCCCCTAGGGGAAGGTGGGGGTACTGTCGTTTCACCAGCACCCCAAAATATGGTGTTTTTCTTTTAAATAATTTGAAAACTAAGAGGTTTCAAACAAAAATATTTTCGATCATTCAGTTACATGTCGAAATAACTTGGAAAAAATAACCCGACCTACTTCGATTTTGAAGAGATCTACTGAAATCTACTCAGTACGACCTGTTTCGATTTTAGAGAGATGACTGTTCCCAGCCCCTTTTTCATTTCGACTCCGTAAGTGAGATTTCGGTGTTATTTTGACACTGGTTATTAGGGCGTTGGTTATTATGACATGGGTTATTTTGAGTATTACGACGCCGGGTTATTATAACGCGGGTAATTTTGACGTACCATAACTGTGACATTAGGGTTATTATGACTCAGGGTTATTTTTACCGTTTTTTTCACGCTGAGTTATTGTGGCACTGGGTTATTTAGACTCCGGGTTGTTTTGACCGGGTTATTAAGACGGGGGTTATTTTTTTCGGGTTATTTTGAAGTTTTCACAGCCAATTCCATGTTTGATTAATAACGTAGGTTTTTTCCCGGATTCCTTGGTTAAAAAAAAAAAAAGAACGAAACGAAAAAAAAAACAAAAATACCAGTGGAATGAATACAGAAATGTGGCCTCTCTTACTCTTGAAAATAGTCTGAGTGTGACAGTTTCTACTCTATAGGCACCCCCCCGTGGCACAGTGGTCTAAGCGCTAGCTTCGGACTGTTCGTCCGAGTTAGGTCTGGGTTCGACTTCTGGAACCAGTGACCCTAAATTAGGGACGGCTGACTGCTTGTAGCCCATCGTATTGCTCACGGTGGTCGTTAAACCCACAAAAAAAAAAAAAAAAATTGGAGTTGAGCATTACTACTATTTGTGATAGAAGAAGTGGTCTTCATATTTCCATTGGAAGCCGGATAAATATAGAATCCATCGCCGCCCTCAGGTGTCTCATGACTTGTCAGCTGCATAGAGACGGATTTGGTTTATGGCAATTTTTCAATAAAGGCGCACTTTCTCATCGGCTTCTTGTTTACAGCACGCTGACTTACCTAGCTTATTAGCGTAGGTCTCAGTTTTTAACTTAGTCAAGGAATATAAGAATCCGCAAGTTATATAGAATATCGAAAGGGCAACAGAAAATGAAGTTGCTTTTGTTTTTATTTTGTTTTCTCATTTATTAAATCATTTTATTTCATCAACTCTAAATCTTGGCGCCCCTAAATTTTGACGCCCTAGGCAGCCGCCTAGTTCGCCTAGTAGTTCAATCGGACCCTGAGGATAAAGATTCAAATAAACTGACCCAGCTAGTGTATTGTTAAATAAATTAAACATAAATACTTATAGTAACGACACACGATCTTGGAAACTGAAACAGCGAAAATTAATACCCACACAAACACAAACACGCGCACGCTAGGAATTCTCGCAACTGTTATGTGTCTCCCCCGCCGTCAGTAAATTATATTTTAAAGGACTCGTGGCAAATTATATTTCACACAGAATGATTTAATGGAACCGATAAATTGCGTACATGATGAAATCTTCCTTCTCTCTTTTCGCTAATATCATGTGAGTCTCGTTTTTATTCTCTCTCTAGCTCAGAGAACATGATGATCGATGTCTAAGCAGATGGTTATTAAGACCGGTAAACGGAAAATGAATCCGAGGAAGAAATCCGCCGAAGAAAATTTTATTGGCAAATCATTAAGGAATGAGAATCATCTGAATAATACCAGTTGCAGTTTGCAAGTTTGCATAAATTATCGGAACAATCCTAATTATACGTGAGTTCAGTAGTTTCGTTCAGAAACGAACAGCGTCCTTCCCGCATGTCTCTCAAGATACCATTCCTTCGTCGGGATAAGGGAATTATCTCTCGGAACACTTCCTACAACCCTTATGTAATAAGGTAATGGGGCTCACAACATATCGTGACATTTGCATCTAAATTCAGGAATTATCTCGATTTTTCTTTCTACAGATGTTTCGTAAGAAGTCTAGAAGAAATATGAGTTCTTCCAACTAGTTTTTCTTTTTTTCTATCGAAGTTATAAAAACGATTCAGATAAGAAGGACAGAGAGAGAGAGAGAGAGAGAGATATATTAATCGATGCGAATGAATTTACTCCATTTCATAAAACGAACGACCGTCTTTTTTTCTTTTTTTTTCCTTTCTTCTAGATCACGTTTTACAAAATCGAAATTGTGTTAACACCAGATCATTGGAAAAGAAACGGACAAAAATAAAATTATGAGAATTGAAGTAACAAAAGAAAAGGGGTACGACAAAATGTATTAATTGAAGCAGTTAACAAGACAAATTCCTCCGAATCCTCGCTTAATGAGCGCGCCTTTTGACTAAAAAATACCTCAGATTCAGTAATGATTAAATATGTATTGGAATACAAAAACTTTCACGAAAGGGTTTCTAGAAATTAAATATGTTTCCACAGAAATAAAGAATAAAAAGTAATTATTTTTTGCTTTTTATTTTGGCATTTGAATGATTTAGCATTTAGGATATTTGTTCGCGTATTCTAAAGTTATTCTAAGGTGCGCAATCAACTTAAGACTGATTTTTTTTTTAACTTTGTAGTTAGGAGTTTCGCGACGTCTAAACAAAACACTATGCATGTTTGAAAATGTGTAATGTTTTTTTTTACAACTTCCGTAATCCAGTGGATATTCTTTCTTTGTCTATTTTAAATCGAAGGAGAAAGAGAGTGAGTGAGTGAGAGAGAGAGGGGGTCACCTAGCACAAGAACTCTGAGAGCTAACTAGTGGAACAGCTATAATCTGCAAAAAACTGTGTACACTTGACACACAATAGCTACAGATATTCACTGTAAATGACTTCCTGAAATTCACGATGGTTCCTTTCGTGCATTAATGCAGTTTATTCCTGATTCATTCTTTTCCGTAAAATGACCGAAAAAAACCTCAATTTCACGGAATTTTCATACGCGAATTGACAGAAATACTTCGGTTAATTCCCTCTAATTAACAACGGAACATAGTCTATTTAGCATGTCTTTTGGGGAAAAGATCGCACTTTGTTCTTCCGTCCGTCTGTCTGTGGGCACCATATCTCTGAAATCATTAGCCCGATTTGAAAAATTCTTCTTGCATTGGGAAGCTTTAAATGTGAGAACCCTGCATTCCGCTTTATTTATTTATTTTTTTTCGATGCACAACTTCGCAGCTAAAGGGCGTTAGTGCACTTGATATCGAATTCAAAATACATTTTATTCCATATATTTGCTTTTAAATATCCGATTGAAACATCCTTTTTTCCCCTTCAACAGCATTTACATCGAAGACTATTTTAAGTACAGTCTCTTTTTCAAGTAATGCTTAGATTTTCTGCTAGGGGTCGAAAAGGTAAATTATGTTTACCCTGATGTTTTTGCTTCTAAAAATCCGATTAAAAAAACTTTTCCTGCATCGGAGATAGCTCCTAATAGGAAACGTTTTGCACATAATTTCTAATTTTTGGTAAAGAATGGTTTGGACACCAGGGGACGTAAGAATTTGTTTCTGCTTCTGGTGTATTTGTAGCAAAATATGACCTTCCGAAAGCCCGACTGAAAAATTATTTCGTGGACCGATACCGTTTACCTCGGAGAACGCTTTGAGAATAATACCTCCTGCTTAAAATAACATTTTTTTCTTTTTCCTAATTGGCTCCATTAACTTTGATAAATTTTATTCACGCCTGGAGAGATTAAAAAAGACGTGCTCATTACAACCGAAAATTCGGTGTCATCTTTTTTGCTTAATAGGTATTATTGGAAAATCTTGAATTTACTAGGAACCTTGCCATGATTCCTATCATATATTAACGCAAAAAAAATTATTCTCACTTTTTCCGTATACATATGACGAAAAATTACCGGTAAAAAAAATAGCGGCTCTGGGCAATACATGAGGTTTGATGAATTATTAAATTCCAATCGTCTGTTAGTGTGCCAGAAATTGAGGGAGACCCGGTATTGTAGGTAGCATATCGCATGATATTACGGTTATTATGGCAACAAATATTCTCCCACTGCTTTCGTGCACCTGCTATTTGTTATTGTTACCGCAAGGAATTGGACACTTAAATTGTTGTGCGGGTGATTGTGTGATGTCTATGTATCAATCTGTGGATCCCTTGACGCAAAAGTTATTTTAGCTATCAAGAATAAATTTTATATTTAAGAGCTTCGTGAAATAATGCAATGATCTATATAGCACATTTTACTTTTTCTTAAACATAAAAAAAAGTGATTGTCAGTTTTAAAAATCTCAAATCCTAAAACGTTCCGTTGCTTTGAAAAATTATGATGAAATAAAAATTAATTTGCGATGAGTCCTCCTAAGGAAAAAATATAATTATTACAAACCTATTCAGAAAAATAATAAGCTTCAATAGAAAATAAAATTATTTAACCCACACTCATAGCAAACATCATCTCATCATCCCGCGACTCCTGTCATCTTCGTATCCTCCTTAAACTTGATTCAATACACAAGTACTTTACTATCTACTTTAATGAACGCAAGAAACAAATGTTCAAAAATTGCCTTACAAGCTCAGTCAAAGCTCTCCTCACTCATGGGCAAACAATCGCGTCAAGTGGAAACATTCCTTCCCCCATAAGTCACGAAGGAAGTCCTGCAAAATGCGGCTGCTCCATTTAAGCTGAAAAACAAAGTGGAAACGGATTTTTACTCTGTACTGGGACTGAAAAAACAAAACCCAAGGTTTGGGGAAACTCAGGAAATTTCTGTATAAAACCGGAATTAGTGACTACGGAAAATCTATCAAAACACTCAAGATTCTTTTATTAGAAACATAAAATTTTCAAAACGAAAATTCGTTAAAAGTCGGAGACCTACGGGCAGCTTTGCTTCACTTTATTTTGCAGGAATTTTCTGTGAATTCACGCCATTCTTTTTTCATAGTGTACGGTGCAACTGTAAGAAAAATGACAAAAGGGAAGAACGAAAATTCCTGCTGACGTCTAGAAAGCGTGACATCAATTATGCCAAATACAAATAAATACAAATTTGGTCAACTTGGAGACAACCTGTGGAACCAGGAAGCAGCAAAATACACATAACAATTTGCCAATTTAGCTTCCAGAAGTAGGGGTGTTATGCAAACGGGCTAACAGAGACCGCCAAGGTAATAACACGAAGCACAATTTTCTTTGCTCGCGTACATACATAAAGAGAAGAGTTAAAGTGAAAATAAAACTGTCCAGTAATTATCTAGGATTTATAAAAGCTCTACAGTCAGAGACCGACTTAAGACAAGTGGGGCCCTGGGCACAAACAACTTGTGGGTTCCCCATCCCCATGTATGAATCGTACTTTAATAAATTAACAATGGTACTTGCGTATTAAGGCAGCACCTTCTGGTGCTTCGCGTAATTATTCTATAATTGCGCGTATAATTGTGTAAAGCACAAGAAGTGCTGCCTTAATACACAAGTACTTTACTATCTACTTTAATAAATGCAAGAAACAAATGTTCAAAAATTGTAAATTAAAAGTAAACATTTTATCTCCATCTTTCAAATGGATATTAATAATCGATTTTTTTGAAGCAACATATCGATGAGTATTTACACTCGGTGAAAATTAACAGCTACACGCCGCCATCGCCGTTTTTGCTGCCCATAATAATAAAAATTAAATGTTAGTGCTCAAATTGGGGCCCCCAGTCCATGGGGACCCTGGGCACGGGCCCCTTGTGCCCTTGCGTAAATCAAGCTCTGACTACAGTGAACTCAGGCGGATTTTCTAGAGATCGTATTAGATCACTGAAAGGAAAGCTGCACAAGACATGCGTGATGAAGTTAGATGTTTTAGGAAAGAAGAAGGATCAGCTTCTTATAACTGAGATCCATTAGATTATCATGCGTAACAGAAGCGTGACAAGTGCTTTACCACACCAGTATGACTGATAGCTTCTGCAATCCGCGACAGAGTTCGTGAAAAGTCCACTGATTCTGCCGGATTCTTGTATCAACTTATAATGATGAAATAAAATTACGATGTATAATACGTAAACTCTTTCTCTGTTATATAAGAATAAAATAACCCATAAGTTGATTTTTAAATTCGGATCAATGGAATTAGATTGAAATGGGCATATTGAGCTATATATACATCGCACGAATTTGTGACGATCGTAAGCTGGTGCGCAAAACTTAAAGACGAGCCAGGTTTTGGCCTGTGGCGTCTCACAGGAGCGGCCTGCATATGTAAAATTCAAACCATCGGAACTCCATTACTTACCGAAATGATGACGGGAAGAACTCCGACACAACTGCAGATACTAAAAGATGTAGTGGAACTTTATTCAGAATTGGCTACATAGCACTGGGGGGTGCCATGATACCGATGCATCACTGCCAAAGCCGGTACGAAAGGAAGAGGAGGTCCTCAGTAGGGGATATGGTCACCCCTAATGTCGATGCATGATTTTCAATTTGTGTCCATACTTCGCTCTAGGTTTTTGATGAATTCTTACGGTAACATAGCCCATTCTTCCATCAGCACCGTCTTCAGCTGTTGCACAGTTTCTGGTGTGTGTTGACGTGCCGCGACGCGACTCCCCAGAGCGTTTCACACGTGTTCTATGGGATTTAGATGTGCTAACTAATCCATCCGCTGAAGGTCTTTTCTTTCCAACAGCTCATCAACATCCACCGTATGATGGGGTGTTGCGTTATAGTCCATTAACAAGAATTATCAGCCAATGTCACCTCGGAACAGGCGAACATGGACAAGGATTACCTCATTACAGTAGCGCGCACAGGTTCCAGTACCTCCTTCCGGCATCTGGAGCTCTGTACGTCCATTAATGAGTGCCTCCCCATACGAGAACACCGCGACAGTCATACACTGCTGTGCAAAAATTAAGGACGAAGAGGAGAAATTAGCATAACAGCAGAACGAGCAGGCAGAACCGACCGAAAGACCACTCAGGAGATAGACTAGGGTCCTGTACGGTAGCGCATATGCATATATGCAGCATGACGTACGGGGGGGGGAGTGTCGGAACGGTATAAAGCACACGGGCGGTGTACGCTCAGCAATTTGGTGAAAGCTACTGTACGTTGTATATCGGTTTGAACGACGTCAAGTTGCTGCCACCGTGTGATATGGGCAACAGGCAATCTAGTAGACGTCATCTGGATGACTTTACCCGAGGTCGCGTCATTGGGAAGTTGGAAGAAGGTCGAAGTGTGACTAGTGTGGCCGAGGAGTTCGGAATCGCTCACAGCATCGTTTCACGAGCTTAGAGAGCATTTCAAACGACAGGAACAACTGTCCGATAGTTTAGCAGTGGTCGTCCACGAGCAACCACGGCGGCGGACGACCGGTATATTGTCCTACAGGCGAGAAGTGACAGACGGCAGACAGCGGCAGAAATCGCAAGGCACATGCAACAGACAACTGGACGTCGGCTTTCGCGCTTTACCGTGGCCAGGAGGTTGCACGAAGGCGGTCTATTTGCATGACAACCAGTACGGTGTGTGCCATTAACGCCTGCTCATCGGAGACGGCGGTTTCTGTGGTGCCTGGAACACAAGAACTGGACACATCAGCAATAGGTTCGACTTCTCTTTACGGATGAGAGCCGATTTAGTCTGACGAGCGATTCTGGATGTATACACATTTGGAGAGAGCAGGAAACACACAATCACACCTCCAACATCATCGAAAAGGACCGGTTTGGAGGTGGCGGAGTTCTCGTTTGGGGCGGTATCATGCTTGGTAGCCGTACTGACCTCCACATCTTCCAAGGAGGCTCAGTCACCGGTGTCCGCTATTGTACCGAGGTTCTCCTGCCTCACGTGCGTCTATTTAGAGGTGCTGTGGGTCCTGAGTTCCTCTTCATGGATGGCAACGCTACGCCTTATCGTACAGTGGTTGTCGCAGAGCTGTTGGAGAGTGAAGATATGCAACGTATGGATTGGCCCGCAAGGTACCCGGACCTAAATCCAATCGAACACGTGTGGGACCTTCTCGGGAGACGCCTGGCAGCACGTCACCAGCCGGCAGCAACGATTCCGCGGCTGCGATTGGCGCTACAAGAGAAATGGGCCGCGATGCCTTAACAGCTCCTTAACAACCTCGTCCTCAGCATGGACAGGCGTTGTAAATCCTGCAACGCAGTCACGGGTGATCATATCCCCTACTAAAGACTGGATTTCTCTTGGCAGCCGCCTGTCGCATGAACGTTTCTGTCTTCTGTCCAGTTGTGCTCGAAGCTACCTTTTCAATAAAGTGCCTTTGTATCCTTTGGATTCCTTGTTTGGACGGTTTTGCTCACTTGCCCCATATTCTTACATCTTGGGGATCTTGTGGTATGATTTGAGTCGATATGGAGCACTTCTGCACGACGTTACATTCGAAAAACCGTCTCGTCCTTAATTTTTGCACGCCAGTGTATCTATCCCTTTCATTGATATTTTCTGGGCGATACCGAGTGCGTGCATCACGCCAGATTAGCTGACGTCCAGAATCGCTAAAAGACTAAATCTACCCTCATCAGTAAAAAGTACCGTGCCGCATTGTTCTGCTGTCCAGTCCTTATGTTCGCTGGAATATAGGCACCTACTAGGAAAATTATTGGCAGTCCCTGAAATTTTTAATCGAATTACCCATGCATTTTTCAAAGCATGTAATTTAAATTTCATTCAGTCAGATTATCTGGCACAATATTGTTCTCTAGATAATTATAGCTTTTGTAGGCGCGACATTATTATATACAATACACAGATAAGTGTGAATTTCCAACTCAATTGTCTTATAAAAGTAACAAAAACATGTAAAATTTATTTTAAGGGTTTTTTGCCAATTTTGAAACACTTGATGATCAGAATTTCGGAGTTAAAATAGGAAGTTAGAAGGGAGAAGACATGGCATTAGCCGCGCGCCCTGCGTTTTCCGTGGCTCTAATTCGTATCAGCTGTGTATGCCCAGTATGCCCAACTTGGGCTGCTTTTGTACTTTTCTACGCGGAAATCGTTGGCTTTGAAGAGGTTTGAAAGGCACTTGTGCAGCATGTACAGTCAGGAAAAAATCAGACCGAAATATACATGCACATAACTATAAATTTGCAAAAAGTTACAGAAATACTGTTTAGCATTTTCTAAAAAAATTAAAAAATTTTTTGCTTCCTCAAGCGGAAGTGCATATGGCGTATTAACCAGTCACGGCCTTGTAAACCTGTGGGAGCCTTGTTGACCTTCAGGGACTGCTGCAGAGAGTAAGAGACGGCCTATCAACCTGTGCTCCCGCACAGGTCTTCAGCAAGTGACATCATCTGGTATCTTGCGCCGCAAGATACCAGATGATCAGAATTTACTTCACCAGCGCCTACTGATGCCATCTTCTCTCTCTTCTAACCTTCTAGGTCCCAATTGTTCTAAGATAGGGTGAGCCAACTGACTATGCAACAGATTCCCTCTTTATCACTATGACCTCGAACAGGTTCTCGTCTCCGAATGTAGAGCTAGGCTTTTGTTATTTGTGGGAACATAGACAACCCGAAGAATTTTCTTTTATAAAGGAGGCAGTTTTAAATGCTATTAAACAACCGTACTTGTAGTATTATTGTCTGTCGCGTCAAATTTGATGAGCACAAACACTAATTCAGTTTTTTTTTTTTTAGGTTTAATGACCACCGTGAGCAACTCAATGGGCTATAAGCAGTCGCCCGTCCCTAATTTAGGGTCACTGGTTCTAGGGAATGGCCAGTGCCGTAAGACAAACACAACATCCATGCCTCACCGGGATTCGAACCCGGACCCCGTTCGGACGAATGATCAGAGGCCATCGCTTAGACCACTGCGCTACCGGGGCGGCTAATTCAGTTTCGAGGCACAATAAACAGTCTGAGGGGTAAATTTCCATACACACTTTCTATATATAGTAAACGGGGAATTTATAATAAAAAACTTGAAGAATTGATAACGGAAAACAAAATTTATCATATAGCGTACGTGTACTTTTTCCCACGAAATACGCGCAAAAATATTAAGGGTTCGAAGAACCCACAACAAAATCACTGGGGGTTACAAAAGTGTCTCGAACCCACGAAGTCGGCGCCTATGCGCTGGACCATTGTAAACGGTGTCTCCGATGAGCACTAGTAAATGGAACACAGCGTGCTGATTATCGGGAAAACACTCCACCTTTGTGTAGTTGCCTAGCCACTGTAAATAGCGATCTTTTGCGTTCTGTTCTCGTGTTCAACTGTTTTGCAAGGTTACTTGCTGTCTGGTGTCGATCCCTCTTGGCCTTCTGGAGCAGATACCGGCCCTCACTTGGAGTGGCATTTGGTGAGTGACCATCACCAGGTTTTGGCACAGCTGTACATGTAATCCTGAAGGACAACCACGCACGCGGTGCAATGCTGTGGGCGATACCGAACTCTTAGGCATACTCATTGCAGTTTGCTCCTCCTCGAGCCTCCCAAATACACTAGTGTGCAAAACTTAAGCAACTTTACTGATTTTGGCGTAATTCCGCGAAAACTCACCTGTGAGACATGAAATTCACACTACAGAGGCACAATGCAGTACCTAAAGGATGACGAAAGCAGCGTAGCAAACAAATGAATAGAACGCATACACGAAGGCAGGCAGCAGAAAATGGTTTATTGACAGCACGGCATTCGTACACCTAACCGACAGTCCATGAGGGAGAACAACAATCCAAAGTCCCTTAGTACGGGATATGACCTCCCCGAAGTGCAATGGTTGCGTGGCACCGTCTGGCCATACTCAACACCAGATGATCCAACAGTTCTTGAGGTAACAGTTCCCAATCCTCGATGAGCATCTGTGTCAGTTGTCTGGTGTTCTCCGGGGGAAACGATCGTGCCGCCAGGCGTCTCCCCAAAACATCCCACATATGTTCGATGGGATTTAAATCAGGGGAGCACACTGGCCACTGCATTCTGCGAATATCTTCAGAATCTAACAGGACCTCAAATGCTTGGGACCTGTGTGGGCGAGCGTTGTCGTTCATAAAAACAAAGTCTGGACCAATGGCACCTCGGAACAGACGCACGTGGGGGCGGATGATCTCATCACAGTAACGCACTCCGGTTACTGAACCTGTGTCGAAAATGTGGAGCTTCGTCCGACCGTTTAGCATAATGCCACCCCACACAAGTACGCCAGGACCACCCCAACGGTCTCGTTCCCTGATGTTCGTGGGATGAAAGCGTGTCCCTACCTCTCGCCAGATCAACTGGTGCTGAGAATCGTTTGTCCGACTGAAACGACTCTCATCGGTAAAGAGGACGTGACTCCATTGATCAGGTGTCCAGTGTGCATGTTCGCGACACCACTGTAAACGGTGCCGCCGATGGGCTGCTGTCAATGGTATGCGGCGTTCCGGCCGGCGGGCATATAGCCCACCCTTATGAAGGCGTCTGGCCACATTAAACCGGGATACCTGTCGTCCGGTTGCTGTACGCAACCGCTGCGCCATGCTGCCAGCTGTCTGGTTCCGGTCTCTTTTCGCTTGCACGACGAGATATCGGTCGTCACTCGCCGTTGTTTTCCCGGGGCGACCACCACCTACCTTTCGTACAGCTGTACCTGTCATTCGGTAGGCTTTCCAAGCTCGTGACAATACACTTTTATCGATTCCAAACTCTTGGGCAACACTCATCACGGTACGACCTTCCTCCAGCTTGCCGATCATTCTACCACGTGTAAAGGCATCCTAATGGTTTCTCCTAGCCATATTGCACGATCGATCTCACTTTCACTTGCAGCGAATGTCTGGAAATGCCTCTGTCCGCCGTCTTTTGTAGTTGGCTGGCACTGCGCGCGCTGCCTCCACGCAGTTTACGTGCCCTCACGTCACCTCTGACGTCGAACTCCTGCTATTTGCATATGCATCACCTTTGTCATGAGTTGTTGTTCCCTTGTACAACCCGCAAATCGCCCTTGTCTCCCCTGTCATGACTGTATGCTGTCAAACGACGTTGTTGCTTAAGTTTTGCACACTAGTGTATTTGACCACGAGTATAATCATCAAGATGTTCTCGGCGAGCCATTTCATCGTCTCTAGCACACAACAAACACAATCGAACGTCTGTAACACTTATGCACACCTCCGATGAATTCCGTTTAACTGATGCTATTGGATTGCGTGAGCGCATTTTGTTCTCATGTCGCTCAACACACGTCATGACACACACGTAATGCACATTATTACGCATGTGCTGTTGCTACTGTTCCCAGGCACGGTCCTGAGTTCATTTGTGCTTGGATGCTGTTGCTACTTACGGCTTTATTTTACTTTTTCTAGTTCGTCCTAAAGTTCTGCACACCAATGTATTATATCAAGCAAATGGAATTATGCAAGGCTTCGTATCAAATGAATTAACTGCTTTTCAAACAGAACCGACGCCTTATTACAGCAAAAAAATATCATTCTTAGGTCCATGTCGTTACTCAGCAAATTTTATAAGTACGGGGGTATTTCAATAATTATCCAAAATGTAGTTTGAATTTCTTGTAGGTTGCTGTAGTGCTTATTGCCTGTGCAGGTATACCTAAACTGACTGCTGTTTGGATGTAGCAGAGCCTCTTCCCAAAAATATATCGGTTTTCAGTATTTCTACGCATTAATGGGGTGCAATGTGTCGGAAACTGACCCACAAACCCGGAGGATGTCCCCCTGTTACGGGAGGCAGAGCAAAACGAAACTTCCCGTTGATCTTTCTAGCAGGATTTTCAGGGGGGAATGATCAGTGCTTAATGCACCATAAACCACTTGACTGTCCGCGTACCCTCCTACCCGCCGTAAATGTCTTCCAGGTATAGACGGTCCAACGCCGACCAACAGAAGTGACAATTACGTCGCCAATAAGCAAATATCTATATATTTTTAGAAACGCGATCGAGACTGAGATCTTCACTTTTTAATGTGCGCACGCACACGGATGGAACACCTACATATTTCTTAAGACCAAGTTCAAGCTCGAATTCGAAGCTTTAGATTGGAACTACACGGACGTATCAGAATAATATGACCACCTACCTAATAATGGGAATAACCGTCCTTGGCCCGGATGATAGCGGCGAGACGGCGTGGCATGGACGCAATGAGGCCCTGAAAAATTGCCCGAGGCGTGTCCATGGACTCCGGCAGAGCACGGAGATTCCGAAGATGACGTAGTTCTGGGCCGGCACGTTGAACCTGTCGATCCAAATAGTCCCAGAAGTGCTCTATGGGATTGAAGTCGGGCAACTTCGCCGGCCAAGAGAGAATGAAGACATCGATGGTGATATATATAATATATATCACCACCAGGATAAACGTTCAACAAGAAGGAATGCATGTGGTCAGCGAGGATTGGCAAGTAGCCATTTTTGCTCATGAACCCATCCGGTGGTACCAGCGGTACCAGGTCATACCAAGAAACCCATCCCTCAGATATGCACACTACCACCGACGGCCTTTACTTAACCGACAAGCGTGTCCAGGTGTTGGTTTCCGTATGTCTGACGCCGTATCCGCCACCGTTCATCACTTCTATGAAGTAGAAACCTCGATTCTTCGAAGAAGGCAACCTTTTTCCGCTCTTCCACTGTCCAGTGACGGTAGTCCCATGCGAACCGATGAACGTGGGTTAACATGGGCGCCTTGATGCAGCGTCACTCAGGAGACCCATGCGTAACAGAGTTCGATCTACTGTTATCGGGGACACGTATCTGGTTGCCCCAGCGTTCGTTTGCGTGGTCAATTGCTGCTCTGTGGCGTACCGATTGCCCTTTACTAGTCGACGGAGGCGACGTTCTCCTCTGGGGTCGATGGCCTTTGGGACTCCACAGTTATGACGTCATGAGGTACCCGGTGCGCCAGCTGTCCATTCTTGGTACACCCTTACTACAGCACCTCGCGAACAGCCCACGAAGTCTGCTGTTTCTAAGATGCTTCCACTCTTGGCGCGGTAGCCGATTATCATTCTTTTTTGAACGTCCGTCAAATCACTACCTCTGCCCGTTGTGCTCACGACACGCACTATGGCTCATCTGTCCTGGCTGGCCGCTTATATCTTCATATGGCCGACCTTGTCACGTGGTCTCTGTGACGCGCCTGGGCAGGTACACTGTGACTTCGGGGATGATCATATTATTTTGATGCGACTCTGTGTATTATGCAATGGTAGTACGCAATTAGGACTTTCTACATAATATACAGATTTGCTGTGCCACGAGTATAGATGTATCATCGTTCTCGATGGAAGTTTCCAACTCCACTTTCCCAGCGTACCAAAGAATAGTGAGTAGTGATCTGGATTTTGTGAGCGGAAGATGTGCCAGGGGACAGAAGTCATCAAACGTTTTCACAACAGTATGGGAATAGTGTTTTTCCACGGCAGAGTACTTTTAAGTATTGATTTCCTAGTTCGAAAGTGGTCGCACTACGGTAACGCATGAAGAAGAGGGATGCACTTCGATGTTCTGTACTAATGACAACGTTCAATAAGTTCGTGTCATGATGCCGGTAAACAGAAGGATGACTACTGATGCAGTGCTCACCGTGTTGCTTAGAAACACGCTAGGCCGCCCCGGTTGCGCAGTGGTCTAAGGCGCTGGCCTCTGGTCATTCGTCCGAACGGGGTCCGGGTTCGAATCCCGGTGAGGCATGGATGTTGTTTTTGTCTTACGGCACTGGCTCCCTCCCTTCCCTGGAACCAGTGACCCTAAATTAGGGACGGGCGACTGCTTATAGCCCATTGAGTTGCTCACGGTGGTCGTTAAACCTCCAATCAAAAAAAAAAAAAAAACACGCTAGAAAAAAGGTAACGTTCCGTCTGTCTTTTTATTTGTTTCGAGATTTAACAAAGGACATGAGCGAGTCTATGGGCTATCCGTTACCCTTCCCTAATTTAGGGCCACAGGCATGGCCGTTTTAAGGGGTGGGCCAACGGAGCCGGTGCCCAGGGCCCCCTCCTGAACTGGGCCCCCAACGCTCCAAGAGTCTTATGGATTTACAAAAACTCTTTGACCAACGCCCCAAGAGTCTTATGGGTATAAGTCAAACTCTTGGACCACTCACCAGCAGGTTTTTTTATTTAAAAAGAAGTAGAAACACCAATCCAGAAAGTTGGAAGTTCTTCCGCCTTTTTTTAAAACCACGCCCGTAGTTTCGATTTCTCGAGGAGGCAGAAGGAAAGTTAGGTGTTGGGATAGATCTTTTAGGACAAAATGAGAAACAAAGAAAGCCGGCATTTGTGTTTTTCACGTGTATTTTTATCACAGGGGTTTTCCCACCTGGGCTACTTATATACTTTTTCAATCGTCGCTGTTTAAACAAATGGGCCGCGGGTGGCCTAGTTGTCAACGTTCACGACTGCCACGGGGGAGACATCAGGTTCGATCCCAGGTAAGTACGAACGCTCGAACCACTAAATATCCGCCGTGCGTCGGATGGCCACGTTAAGCCGGTGGACCCCGGGTACTGCCTCCCCCCGTAATAAATAAGGGCGTCTTCTTCCCCCTTCCGATCTCGCTTCCGTGTCACTTTCCTATTGGGCACTCTAGCCCAAATCTACTACCTTCCTATTTCTAAGCTGTTTAAGACCTGGGGACAGACACTTCCTTCCTAAAATCCTCTACAAAATGATCTGATCTGTTTAAACAAATAACAATGAGCGGGGCCGCATATCGGCATTTTTGTCCGGTATGTCGTATTGTCTGGAAACGGCGCTGGTTGGTTTCTTTCTTTCTTCTGTTTTAATTTAATTTTCGCTGAATAATTTGTAGAATGGGGAAGAAACATTATATCTTTCAGTACCCATTTTCTTGTAATTTGCTAAGCAACAAAATGTGAATGCATTTGATACATTTCATGGAGTTCAACAATATTTGTCATGCACCATTTTTCGTTTTCAAGTGGTATTTAAAAAGTTACTGGATATTGAATATTTGTTCTCATAGGGATAAACATGGTGATGGTGGTGCATATAATAATTCTCATACTGTACGTTGTATATATGTATATCCGTATGTTGTATATAATGTAATAATGCCATATGTGAATTAAAAAAATAGCCACATATCGCAATAATACCATATGTTGTATATATTCTGTATATATAAGATTAAGGGCCCCGAAAAGTATGACGGCCCAGACCCCCAAAAGTGTTAAGACGGCACTGGCCACAGGTTTTAGGGAAAGGGGAAAACCAGTGATCTAAGACGAACACACTACCCATGCCTCATCCGAGACTCGAACACAGGTCTAGGTCGGGAGACTAGCTGAGCAGCTGACCACTCAGCCACAGAGGCAGCAATCGTGGTTTTCTTCCTACGATACAATGTACAACAGATCTAAACTTTTCACTGTACAAACGCTATCGCTTCAATGCCAGCCAACGCCTTTTGGACAGCGAAGGTGACGACGTTTTGAAAAGTGTTATCCCTAGGAATGAAACATGGATCTGATATTACAAACTATAAAATTTTTAAGGTTGATTGCTGTGAAACTTTAGGGTTTCAGATGTCACTTCCCGACTTATACTACTTGTTGACTTAATCTATACACTGAACCCTTAAGTTTTAACTCGTTGCTCGTTGATTCTACAATTTAACTAAGTATTTGCAGTCTCTAAACCAAATTTACATAAAAACACACGAATCCAAACGGAAGGATAAATTAGAGTGTACGTCACAGGCTATAAGAAGTTTCTCGTCTCAATTACAATTTAGAGCTGCTACTTTCGGGAAGAAGAAAGAGGGGCCAAGACTGTAGGGAAAGCGCGCCAGCCATGTCTCCTCCGGGGCTTGGACCTGACCCCAGCTGGTCAGAAAGATCGCGCTTCTTTTCACTTGAATTAATGGGCTTTAGTTAAAAAGCAGAGACAACTATCACCAGGCTCCCCAACCCCCGAAAAAAACACATAAAATCTCTTTAAACAATAAAAAAGGAAATTTAATTTTAGCTGGCTCTAAATAGGTGCTAGCGTAAAGCTCTCTGCATCAGAAAAAGAAATATTAGTGATGAACTTAGAGTGACTCAAATAAATAAAAGAAGGAAGTTTAACAAACATACCAAAAACCTACCTAACAAAATTTTGCCTAAACAATATTGCAAGGGATGGAAAAAATATAACAAAAAAAAAAAAAAAAAAGGCACCTCCCTAACCCTCCTACAGCACCAAGAAAAGTCAATAAGCGAAGGCTACTCAGCGTCTTCAGCTATTAGGAGAAAGAAGCTCCTTTAGTTTATTAAGCGCAAATCAATTTCTTCGGTAGACAAAGAAGGAGACATCTCCCTAGCTTTACGCTTGTCGAGAAGGCCAAGGAATAGAACACCTTGAAGTTGATGCTTGCGCAATGGGAAAACTCTGGAGAAATTGCGTTCCCAAACAGCTTTTATAAATTTCTACTACAGGAGATCAAAGCAATTCGGAAATTTGTTGAGATTTTGGGGTTGTACTATACAACTTAAAATCTCCCGTAAAACCCTGGTTGTAGGGATGGCTCATTTTGAAGGCCTAGACATGCCTTGGGAAAAATGAGGTAAAACAGAAAACACTATCTCTAACAACGGAAGGGAGTTCTCGTAAGATATAGTTAAAACATTCTTCTTTCCATTCAGCCTGCATAATTTACTTGAAGTGTGAATATTGTAAACAGTCGCTAGAAGCAGATCGTGCTGTAAGCGCCCACGTTCATTGAGACGACTTATTCTTGCACTGCCAATCTTTTATTTATTTATTTATTATCAGTTTTCGTTCATTTAATTTTAGAAATGTCTGATGTCTTAACGGTAGTTTGATAAAATGAACAGTATTTAATATTTTTTACAACTATTTTTTGTATTCACATAGTTTCTGTATAAAGCACATACTTCAATCCTTTGAAGCACCGCTTTGTCCATAAAGACGAATAAAGAATGCAATCCCAATTTCAAATCGAAATCGAATGAAAAAAAAAGAAAAAGAAAGCTACGGGCTTTCTTTTCAGTAAAAAGGTTTCGGCATTCAGGATGTGTTACTGACACGAAAATCACTCTACCAAAAAAAAAAAAAAAAAAAGAAAGAAAACCCAAACAAATTAGACGACCGAACGGAAAGATGTTACCACTCCTACACAGCTCCTTACAAAAATTATTTTCCCAGCAGAACTGGCAGTTTTACACAGAAACCGTAAATATGTATCCTCCCTTAATGGTTTTTGTGATAAAGTAAGCCTTTGAACATGAAGAAGGGGCACTTTAGCTGTCTCCTTTTTGATTCAGTTTTGAGTAGTTTTTGAATATGATTAATGAAAGCTGACGGTTAATGATGTTCCTTTCATTTCAGTTGCACAGGTTTTCAGTGAGATCAATGCGCTATTTGAATGATATGAGATGTGCCAAAGTTTGGGTCAAAATAACACAGGATTTTTTTTTTGATTGGAGGTTTAACGACCACCGTGAGCAACTCAAATGGGCTATAAGCAGTCGCCCGTCCCTAATTTAGGGTCACTGGTTCCAGGGAAGGGAGAGAGCCAGTGCCGTAAGACAAACACAACATCCATGCCTGACCGGGATTCGAAACCGGACCCCTTACGGACGAATGATCAGAGGCCAACGCCTTAGACCACTGCGCCACCGGGGCGGCCAAAATAACACAGGAAAACCTGTCTTCTCTAAAACTCAAGAGTAACTCCATTAGGAATATCTGTGTGATATATATGCTTTCTCTGTCGTACATAACATTTTCAAAATAGGTATCGACCAAAGGTATTGTCCACCTACACAGTTAAAACTTTTGTTGTAGGTTGCACCAATAAGTGGTGCAGCACCAACTGCACCACTTTCTGGAAAAAGATACACCATTGTTTTTTATTGTATTTTTGCAAACAAAACCCAACAACGTTGTGTAACTTTACACCACGTTATGATACAAGGTTGCAGCATGTTGTTGAGTTTTGTTTGCACCACACAATCGTGTATCGTTTCTCAGAAAGCGGTGTAGCACTACATTTTGGTGCAATCTACATTTTTAACATCCTGACATTTTTAACAGTGTACGACTGAGAGTTCTTAGATACGTACATACGTGTACAAATTGAGTGGAGACTTCCAATCACACGACAGCACTTTTTTTATGCTATATAACTTTCCTAACATCACTAAAATAAATTCCAAGTAAAAAGTTTCGATGTAACGAAAATGGGTAACGGAAGTAGTCAAAACCCTGGTTGAATCTGATTTTTGAATGCTGTCCGATGAAGTGATGCAACAATAGTTATTTTCATTGTTAGTCAACAATATATTTTGCTAAAATATCGTCGAACATTATTTCATCACGTTTTACATAAACATACCAATATCTTATTGCAGTCTGCGTAATTTACAAGAATCTCATACTAAATGTGATAAAAGCCATTACAAAAAATGCGTTTTTGATGCTATGAAAACGGTGCGTTGTAGTGAAATTTGGCTTCCCCTCGAACCCGTCCCATTTAAAGGAGAATACATGTTATTGGGGATGTAAGGTCAGGTGATGCGTAACATCACAGCCTCTCTTGACAAATGTCAACCCCGCCTTCTCGTGGTGCATCCTGTTCCCACTAAAGGGGCTCTGACGACCGCCAATAGCGGTATAACTATACCATCGGGATTAGAGGAAATTCTATCCCACACTCACCAACCCGCTTGGCCAGCGTGGTGAGATATGGCCAAACCCCTCCAAAATGACTCCACAACTTAAATCTTGGCCCTCAGTCTCCGGCAGCTGGAATGTACCTGGCCAAGGCAGCGGCCAGTGCGACATGAAGGCAGAGGGTGCTAAGAATCCCCCGGAGGACCGGACTAGGCTGCCATCTGATGCTGACCTTGGCTACGTACAATGGACGCTCCCTATCTTCTGATTCAAGGCTTCTTGAATTGGAAGAGGAACTACAAAGGATCAAGTGGGACATCGTGGGGCTAAGTGAGGTAAGGAGAAAAGGAGAAGATCTCATTGAACTGAAAAGTGGACATCTCTTCTACTATCGTGGGACAGATACTGGCAGAACTAGTGGTGTTGGATTTATAATAAACAAGAAACTGAAGGATAAAGTTGTAGAAGTTGAAAGTTCCTCTGACAGAGCTGCACGACTTGTTATCCAACTCTCGAAAAGATACCAGGCTCAGATTATTCAAACTTATGCACCCACCACAAGTCATCCTGAAGAAGAAATTGAAGAATTTTATGAGGAAATTTGTCATCTAAATAATAAAGGTAAGCAGCACTTGAAAATAATTATGGGAGATTTCAATGCAAAAATAGGGCAACGGCAACAGAATGAAACTTCAGTAGGTAAATTCGGTCACGGCAACAGTAACCAGCGTGGAAATACTCTCGTTGAGTTTGCAGAGGCAGAAGGGTTTTTCATCTTGAACTCCTTCTTCAAGAAAAAGCCACACAGGAAATCGACATGGAGACATCCAAATGGGACGACAAGTGAAATTGATTTTATTATGTGTAACAAAAAATTCGTCATAGAAGACTGCAGTGTGCTAAACAAGTTCAACACAGGTAGTGACCATAGATTGGCGAGATGTAAGATGCACCTCAACACTAAACTTGAACGTGGCCAGCTCATAAGACAAGCAAAATCTATTGACATAACCAACCTTAAAAAACACCATAATACCTTCAAGTTGGAACTGAAGAACAGGTTCTCTGCTTTAGAAGGCCTAACATCGGAAGAAGTGGACATCTCTGAAGTTAACAGAAAAGTAACCAAAGCTCTTATGGAAACAGCAACAAAATTAGCTGGGTCTAAGAACAAGTTGCATGTAAATAAATTATCAGGAAAAACGAAAATGTTGATGCAAAAAGAAGAGAGATGAGTACAACTAAAGAAGATGTGACTTCCAAAGTGGAATATATAGAGCTATGCAAGACAGTAAGGAAAAGTATCAATCAAAACGTAAGAAAATTCAACTGTGAACTAGTGAGGAAAGCAATTGAAAACAACCAAAGCCTAAAGATAGCAAAGGGACATCTCAGTAAGGGAAGAAAACAGATTATGGCACTGAGAACAGAAGATGGTTCTGTAACAAGAAATAGAGGCGAAATTTTGACAAGAGTGAAAGATTTCTACTCCAAATTATATGAAAGGGATGATACATGCACTCCAGACATCATGAAAGATACCAGTACCAGAGTTCCTCCAGTCCTTCCAGCAGAAGTTGCGCATGCAATCAAGAACATGAAGCGGGGAAAAGCTCCAGGAGAAGATGGAATTACTGTAGACATCATACAAGAAGCAAGCGGAGAAATCGAAACAGTACTCGCCCAAATTTTCACTCGATGCCTTAATGAAGGAAATATTCCTGAGGATTGGAACGCCGCTACAATGATCCTGCTACATAAGAAAGGTGACATTGAGGATCTTGGAAACTACAGACCTATCAGCCTCCTATCAGTAGTTTATAAAATCTTCACTAAAGTTCTTTCACACCGCTTGAAGGTAACACTGGACATGGCTCAACCGAGAGAACAAGCTGGATTCAGGAGTGGCTACAGCACAATAGATCATATCCACGTGCTGAGAGAACTAATTGAAAGAGCGAGGGAATATGAACTTCCATTGTGCATGGCTTTTATCGATTATGAAAAAGCCTTTGATTCGGTGAAACCATCAGCAGTTACAATGGCTCTGAAAACCTGCGGTATTGAAGATGCATACATTAATATTATTAATAACATCTATGAAAATGCAAGTGCAAAGATTAGGCTGTTTGAAAATACAACACAAGTAAAAATTGGAAAGGGAGTGAGACAAGGTGACACCATATCTCCGAAGCTCTTTAATGCCACATTGGAGGGTGTTTTTCAGTCGCTGAGCTGGGAAAACAAGGGGATAAAGATTAATGCAGATTATCTAACCCACCTTCGTTTTGCTGATGACGTAGTCATTTTTGCAACTACCCCATCAGAGCTGCAGAGTATGATCCAGGAACTTGCTGACAAGAGTAAAGAAGTGGGATTAAAAATGAACTTTCAGAAGACAAAAGTGATGTTCAATGGTTTTACAAGAAATGAAGATTTATCGATTGATGGAGAAAAGCTGGAGATAACAGACACGTACGTTTATCTTGGACAGCAGATATCAAGTGAGGGTCACATTGATGAAGAAATTAATCGGCGTACAAAACTTGCCTGGAGAGCTTTTGGAAGAAACAGCATAATTTTCAAGAGCAATATGCCATTATGTCTTAAAAGAAAAGTGTTTGATCAATGCATCCTTCCAGTGCTTACGTATGGTGCAGAGACGTGGACCTTAACTAAAAGAGACATACAAAGGCTGCAGACAACTCAAAGTAGCATGGAGAGGTGCATACTTGGTGTAACCAGGAGAGATAAGAAGAGGAACTCGTGGATCCGAAAAATGACAAGAGTGGAAGACATCATGATCAGAGTTAAATCCCTGAAATGGCAATGGGCTGGACATACTGCCAGAAGGACAGATCATCGATGGACAGCCGAAATTCTAGATTGGATTCCAAGGGACAGGAAAAGACCCAGAAGAAGACCACATGGGAGATGGGTGGATGAAATTCGAAAGTATGCAGGGGTGACATGGAGGAGACTGGCACAAGACAGACCGTTGTGGAGGAAACTTGGGGAGACCTTCGTCCAGCAGTGGATTGATAATGGTTGACAATGATGATGATGATGACATGTTATTGATGAGAGCTTTAAAATGATGCATAACACGATGGGGTGTAACCCGTAAATATCCTAGGCCAAAAGTTACAAATCCGCCTCATTAACACACTTGCGATTCAGCTTTTCCAGAGGTCATATTTTAGCTTGACGATGAGCAAATGAACTTTAGTAGCTACATTACATTTCATCCGTGTCAAGGTGCGTCTAAATCTGAATATATAATACTAATAATAATAATAATAAATATTGTACATATTTGTCAGCTATACAGCTGTGATATTTTGTACTGTTTCTCGCGTTGTATGAATATCAAAGTGCTCGAGGGAAACATTCACCTTTGTCTGACATTGGGTTATCACAGTTGAATGCTACTGAACATTAAAAATTAAGGTTAAATACTGTTACGCTGGGTCAAAAATGAGCTGGGAGAAGCAGCAATTTTTGAGATGGCCTGTAAGAGTTTTGGATGCCTTACTTCCCCATTCGGGCATCTCTGGAACGACTTCGCAAGTGGAAAAAACAAGGTAATAAATTTCCTTGTCTTGGCTCCCTCGGAGTTTACCGAATTCCCGTGTAGAAACTTTGGAGAACGCTCTTTGGAATGCGAAGCTGCTCACTAGTTAAGGCAGCGCGCTTGTTCAGGGGCCGGCCAAAAATATACAGTTGCAGGGGGGAGGGGGACGAACATCATGAGAAAGACCAGATGACATTCAGCAACGTTGTGCAGAGACAAACAGCTTTACGAGTCTGAGCTCGGGACAAAGAAAAGGAGTACACTTAGCAGCACGGAGAGGCCGGAGACACACGCTGGAGCGGAGACGCTGATATTTTTGCTCGGATTGCCGTGCAGCAGGAAACAGAAGGAACGAAGGCGAATAGCCGACGCCAGGTCCACAATGACCAGCCAAAGTTGAGCAGCAGGAACGAGCTGCGATATTCCGCAATCTTGTTAAGAAACAAACTGAGAAGTGAGACCACTGCCGTCCGATCTCAGGGCAAAAAGACACGTCGTCAAGCCGAGCGCGGAGGAGACGCTCTTGAGACCAGCAGTCTTTACGGGTCCAGAGGGGACCACTCCTGTGCTCCACCATCCTCTACCCCTCGCAATCGGTGAGAAGAGGAAAATAAAAAGGGGTTAGCTCGACCCTATCTCCTGGGGAGAAAGATTCCTAAGACATCAGACAGATTGGCTCACACAGGTGATACACCGAGAGTGCGTCCTCCCCCCGTGATTACTTGTGTGTGTGTGTGTGTGTGTGTGTGTGTGTGTGTTTCTCCCAAAGCGCTAAATTGGTGCAAAAATGCCAAAGGATTACCTTGAGGGCATGTAAGCACATTTTTGTTTCTAATTGTAAGAACTCGGTGAGTGGATCTCCGAAAACTAACGCCGGACACATGATGTGTGAACTCCTTCGCAGAATGGTCATCTGGTCAGGAGTGATGACGATTCAGATTAAGACTAGTTAATATTGGTGTAGATTATTTCTTCTCTTTAATTCTTACCCAAGCTGTTAAGAGTGTAATTAAATGTTGTGTTCGTGCTAAGTCCTTCTGATCATTATTGTGAGTGTGTGTTGCGTGGTGCCCGGCCAATCAGCGGAATCCAAATTGCCTCTTTTTAATTCTCGCTGTATTGCAATGAATTTATGCTCAGAGATGCAACCCTGGTATAGGGGGAAAGCGTAACAATATTATATAAATGAAAGCTGTTTTTCACATTTTCTTTTTCCTGGAATATTTCGGGATATTGAACATTTTACGTGGCAAAAGCATAAAGTCTTCTGTTATCATTTCCAGCAGGCACTTCGTGAAGATATTCTACTTGATAAGTTGATACAGGTGGGTAACTATTCTTCTTAATGAATTGTGATTGTAATAAATAAAATAATAATTCATAAAATGAAATCTAAAATAATAAAATAGCGAACGGTCAAGCCTTCAAGTCGAATGTAATTATTCATTTTTATTGAATTATTATTTTATTGTTCAGAATCACTATTCATTAAGAAGAATAGGACCGAATTGCATCAACTTACGAAGTAGAATATCTTCACGAAGTGACTGCTGGAAATGATAACAGAAGACTTTATGCTTTCGCCACGTAAAATGTTCAATATCCCGAAATATTCCAGGGAAAAGAAAATGTGAGTAACAGCTTTCATTTATATAATATTTTACCTTAATTTTTAATATTCAGTAGCATTCAACTGTGATAACCCAATGTCAGACAAAGATTAATGTTTCCCGCGAGCACTTTGATATTCACACAACGTGAGAAACAGTACAAAATATCACAACTGAATACACTGAAGAGCAATTGAATTAGAGACAGATGGCGTTATACAAAGATGGCACTGTGGCATCACCTCCTAATAGCTTAGCAGGCCCGCGCACCGATTTGTGACGTCACTAGAGTAGTCCGTAGTCTCGGAGAGGAGCATTACGGCGATGTGCGAACGAACGCGTCTTTACGTACACCAACTAACCAGGTCGTGCGTTCTTTTAGAGTTTCACTGCATTTAAATAAGAACTTGTGTGTTAGTTTTCAAATAACTGCAGAGTTAACAAATTTGTTTAATAATCTTTTAAAATACAGAAGAAAAAGAAATTACAGCGTAAAATTTAGCGTAGCAATAATTTCGACTTGAAAGGGTAAGAAACACAGATTCGTCAGTTTAATGAAAGCATCCCTGTCATTTCACTGGAAGTGATAAACCATTTCTATAATCGAAATTATAAACTGTTGTCGTAGTTTCACTTGAAGTTATAGTATCTTTATAGTTAACCGAACGATTCCTGTACTTGTGAACAAATCGTTCTTGTACTTGAAAAGATTAGTTTGAGGGTCCATTACGAAGTATCGCCGTCGTTTCAAAAGATGTCGATTGACATATTTAAGGAATCAGATTTTTCATTCATTGCAAACTTATGACTATGAAAATTTTAATAATGAAATAATTCCTTTAGTGAAAATGTATTTTATATGCAATCCGTGATCACTAATATATATAAAAAGGTCAAGAAAAACTGAATTTTTTTCTGTTTTTTAATTATTACCAAAGGCTCAATAAAACACGTTTTAACATACATACAGGGAATTGCTGCTTGATCCACTGATTGCATCAAATAAATTAAGATTTCAAGAAAGTTATGCCATTGCTACATTATTAAACGTACAATAATGACATAATAAGTTTTCCTAATTTTAGTACCATCTAGTTACGTGTTTGGACAACTTCATTTTGATAAGCAAATGTAAAGTTTATAATTTTTGTCTTCCAGAGCACTATTTCAAAAAAGTTACCTTGTCAAAGTTCAACACATCTGTATTAAGTATATTAGTAGCTTTAAGCAAAACTATTTGGATCCACAATATAAGCATTTCTTTTTATCTGGAAAAATACAAGTAACTTATTGGCAGAAATTTCCTGAAATTTGATTTTCAAGAAGTATTCAGCAAAACTGCCAATGTACATATAATTATGGTTGTGTAGTTCTTTGTGTATCACAAGCACAATTTGATTATGTGTCCGTTAGCTGTTCCTTGAAGAATTTCAAAGACACGTTTCTAAGAAAATCTGAAATTTGTTCCAATAATTTCTTAAAGTATTTTTTCAGATAATTATTATATTTTTTGAGAACCTGACAAATGCACATGCAGTAGTTATTGTACTGAATAAATCTAAGCGATTGTTTTGGTACTATAGGATGTATTTTAAAAGATGTACATCTTTCATTATAAATTGACTAACTTGATGTACCATTTTCTCAGAAACTATAAAAAGCAATGGTATAAAATTTTGCACAAATGTTTTGTCTTTGCTAAAGCTATTGAAAAAGATTGTTTTTTCCTTTTTTTATGATTTTTGTTTCAAAATAAATTCTATGAAGGATTGAAGAAGTTTTTCCCTATACAAAAATTGAGACCCCACCCTCACGTTTGGAAGCACACTTTCCAGTAGTTATCGGATACTATGAGATATATTAGTTCCAGTTATTATTGCTGTAGCTTGTGAAGACACAGTGCAGGAAGTCTGGAAACAGATAAGTCTAGATAAATGAATAAAAAGTTGATCTCTCATTTTAAGCAAATATTTTCAAAAAAAAAAAAAAAAAAAAAGAAGAAGCGAGTATATATTTCTACTTGTATTTTAAAAATCTTGTTTGTTTAGAACATAGTTTCCACAATATGTGGATTCATGTCGATCCACGTACTTTTCTTTCTCTTAAAAATAACAATATCCAAGGCTTAAAAATACCATGCCCGAGATGCCCAGAGCATGTAAATCATTCGTCTGGGAAGGTAAATAAAACATCTAATTGCCTGTGCATGGTAACTAAATTTTAAAATAAAAAAGTTTGTAATAAAATTTCCTACTACACAAGAAAAAAAAGACAGTCATCACATGTCGTGTTTCATGTCATTGTTAATTAATGGAAGTTGTATTATTGTTACGAAGTACCAAGGAAAGAGTAATATCACATCTTTAATTATGTTATGCTCTACGCCCAGAAATCGGAAACCTAGTTTTGCTCCAAATTTTGTTTATAATCAACAACAGTATGCATGCCTCTGATGTAACTGACCTCTCATGTTTAGTGACAAAGGGAGAAAACTTTAATGCCGCTCCGGTGGCGCAGTGGTCTAAGCGATGGCTTTGTAAAGGTTGTGTTGACCTGTGCTCCGTGTTTGACCTGCGTTTATTGGTGTTCTTTTGTGTGTGTGCCGTCATTTTGTGTATCTCCTGTGTTGTGAACGTCTCCTGTGTCGATTGAGTCCGATTTTGACGTCCTGTAAGTAAAACTTTACTTGTACTAACTCTTTTTCCGTCCTGGCTTTGCCCAGGGTCGGGTTTAGCAAGCCAGCCATTGCAAATGGCGGCGACCGCATCTGATTGGCCAGGTCTGAAGCTTGATAGCGAAGCTCCGCCCCCACCTGGCCACGTTCGGTCATCGTCACTACCACACGCAGCTGGTTTCCAAGCCGCGTTATCTGATGTTACCACTTCTTCTTCCAACTTTATGGATGTTGATTTCCCGACATTTTCCACCACCGTGACGTCATTAACTTCTTCAGTATCCGTTGCCTCTGGTACTTCATCTGCTCCTGCGAGCACTGCGTCTCGTCCTTCCCCATCTCCGCCCATTCCTACGGCAACTCTACCTTATGCTTCCGTTGTGAAGGGTACCAGTTCATCTTCCTCTACAGCGAAGAATCCATGTACAACGCCTCTTGATATGATTGTCACTAGAGACAACAAGAAATTACGCATCGAAATTCCGGAAACTTCAGCTGCTGGGCAGGAGGTTCTACGCACACAGAAACTTGGCATATGTTTTGATGCCCTCCCGGACACCAGCCTTAAGAAATACTCCTTAGCCGTCCGCCAAATCCTCCCTAAGGGAGCGATCACCCATATGGCGAGGAAGCCTAGGACTGTTCTAATCTATTTTGCGAAGCCAGAGTTTGTGGAGCGCGTCTTATCTGACGGACTGCATGTTGGGGATCATACCTTACTGGGAGTCCCGCTCACCCAGCGCCCCGTACTTGTTACGTGCTACCCAGTACCACCAGAAATCAAGGACCATTACTTAATGGCAGCCCTTTCCCGTTGTGGAAAAGTAGTTGGATCCATTTCCACTCTGTCTTCCGCACCAACAGACCCAGATGACAGGAACATCTTAGGTCTGCGTCGCCAAGCAAGGATCCTGTTTCCTACTGAAGATGCCATTGCTGATTGCCCTACTGACCTCACTGTGGTTGTAGGGAAGCAGATTTTCCGGATCGATATCGTTACTGCCTTGCATTGTTTTAAATGCAAGGCATATGGCCACATCCAATCACGTTGTCCACATGTATCTGCCAAGCCCCCTATTTCCATACCACCCAAAGTCAACACCCCAGCCTCAACACCAGTTTCTCTGGCCACACCAAGTTCGGCTCCACAGACGTCCTTGATCCCTTCTACTGTTGTTCCAGATGATTCTCCCCCAGCAAGTGATGATTCATCATCAGTCTCCAAGTCTTCGATATCTACTACAGGTACTTTGGCCACCTCTCCATTGTTGGACCCACTTGCTGCTGTGGTACCTCTACCTTCTTCGGAGGGTATTATCTCAGAAAAGGAATGGCAACCCCTCCGTCGTGTTGCTTCATCTTCTTCCCTTGGATCCCCTAATGTGAAGTCAGATCTAACTGTCCTACACCCACCAGCTTCTCCCGGCGTTCCCACGTTGAAACGTACCAGACAGAGTTCCATCTCGCCAGTAACGTCTTCTCCACGCTGCTCTCGTTCCCGTTCGCCAATTCGACAGTCTTTCTCTCCAACAGCAGTTCCTACATCTCTTAAGTCCCCAGCTGTTCCAAAATTGTTGGATCAAAAAGCTTTCGCTGAATATCTGGAAACATTCCCTGCATTAGACGGGCAGCTGGCGCCCTCTGATCTTGCTCTCATTATACTCAATCAACCGTCACGTCCTCTCAAGCAGCTAGACTGCGTTCAATCACGTAATGCTCAGCTTCCCACTATTATCACCCAACTTCAGAATCTACTTGCTCTTTTGCCAAAAATTAACAGTCACTAATGCGCAGACATCTAACTTAAAGAAACGAGTAACCAGTCTTCACAAAAGTGCTGATAGTAATATTCAACCACTACAACCTCTTTCAAGTTAAAATTACTTTCTTTCAACTGTAAGGGATGCTCCGTCCCTCCTACCAATGCGTTAGTGTTTGAAGACATTACACCGCATGATGCGGATATATTATTGCTACAGGAGACTAACTGCCATCCCAACACCCCATACCACCGGTGGCGAACCTGGCCATTTCAATTCTACCATGCCCATCGACTTAGTCTTCACGCAGGACTTGCGGTGGCCATCAATTTTCGTCTTCGTTCTTTCATTACTGATATCACGGTCAAACCGATTTATCGTGACCTCCTGCAGCTTCTGTCTTTCCGATTTCACAACTTACGATACCATATCTTCAACATCTATGTTTCCGGCAATCAACAGTATGCAGACTGTCTTTTTGAGCATTTTGTTTCCTGTGTTCAAGGTCTTCCGGCCTCTGATATTGTCATCTTAGGTGGTGATTTTAATTGCACCCTTGACCCATCCCTCGACAGATCGTACGGTTCCACGGATACCAGGTATTTTCTTACCAGAGCACTTTCTACAGCCATCAACCAGCTACAACTCCAAGATGCTTTTCGACACCTGCACCCATTTCTTCGTTCGTACACCTGGCGCTCCTACTCCACTTCCTCCCCTACAACTGCCCGACTTGACCGGTTTTATGTTTCTTCAATTCTTCTTCCTTCAGTTATCTCCCTTTCTCACACACCGACAGTTTCTTCCGATCACAGCTGTGTCGTAATGTGTCTTCACATCGGTCCATCTCCTCGGCAATACTACCGTACTTGGACCCTTGATGATGATCTTTTACTTGATTCAACTTACGTAAATTCCATCCAATCGCAGCTCCAACAAGCCTTATATACGCTCCCTTTTGCTTCTTGTCCCTTGCAACATTGGTTAAATGTCAAATCCCAAATTCTTCTTTATACCAAGCAATATTCCCACGAAAAACGTACCACCGCCTCTATGAAGATTGATGCTGCACGCTCGATTTTTTCCACCCTAGATCTTGATTCTCCGCTGTTTTCTCATTACCAAGCTGAACTTCGTGCCTTGCTACTTCCTG